>OX335785.1:25642794-26950294 GCA_946896805.1 Scutellaria galericulata
TATATATAATCCACAATAATTTGTACTGTCAAAATTTAGATTATCTCGTATAAACATAATTGATATGTTCAATCTACATTAAGATGTACCATCCAAACTCAAGTCATATCAGCATTTGTATGAAAATAATTATATCATTTTCATTTTCATAAATTGGTATCATCCAAACTTAGATCAAATTATTTAATTGGCTAAAATGTTCAGAAAGACCACCAAAAAAATTAAAAATGTATGGGGTTTAGCTAAAAATTGGATTTCAACCGTAAACTAATGGATCTTTGAAAGATGGATCAAATATAAGTTTGTACTGGACAAATTATGACAGAAGCTACTCTCCTACTCTACAGCTTTATCTACTTCCATTTAAATGAAATGATAAGTACTATACCATCGATGTATATATGTCATGTCGTACACCTATGAAACTATATTACACAGCACTGTAAAAATTAATTATATAAGTCCGAAAAGGGATAAAAAAAATTAATGGAAGAAAATTTTATGTGATTTAGCAGTTTATAGAAATAGTGGGAATTAAAATGTTGAGCGTGTTATGTTGTGTGTGTAAGCAGTCTTTTATTGGACTACGGAAAAATGCACATTTATAAATTGGGAGTTATACTTGTACCACACGCTAACGCTCTTTTGGCTTTTCTTTCTCCATCCAAATCTTTTCCCACTTTCCTCTATCACTTTCACAGAAATTAAAAATAATAATAATATTTTTGAAGAAAAACATTTCCCCAAATTTCCAAGATTTCTCATTCATCTCTCTTCCTCCTTATATGATATACAGAATGTTTGCGTCTCTCAAGTTACTTAAGCTTCATGAAAATGACTTGGATTAATGATTCAAACAAAGCAACCTCCGTGCAACTTCCACTATGTTACAAAGTCCTGATTTTTGCCTCAAATTTCCTGATGTCGAGACTAGACTTTTCTGATTTTTATTATTCTTTTGCTGACGTGGAATTATATATAAAAAACAAAAAATCTAGCCTGAATCTCTTCAAAGACTTGCCCTATTCATAATGATATTCAAGCTTCTAATCATTATCCACGTCAGCAATTTTATACTAAAAACTTTTCATTGATGTTGCAATTGATTTCTTTTTTTAAAAAAATTGGTGAAAGATATAAGAGAATCTTATTTGTCTCTTTACGAAAGAGGGTAAAAAGGTCAAAAATATATGTTTCATATATATTTATATAATACTCCTTACAACATCAGAATTCTACATAAATCCCTTGCATAAAATTCGATTGTTTATACGAGTTCCTTATCCTCCTTTCCACTGTTCCTCTCCCTCCAAAATTCTCTTTCAAAATAGCAATGCAGATTCAACCTGACAATCATCAAGATTTTCGAAAAAGTTCACAAGTCTTCATATATACATCAAATGACTCTCAGCATTGTTGAATCAAATGTAACTTCAAGAAAAGATTTTTAATTGAGATAAAGATTATCATGATGATTTTATAATCGGAATCAGAATTATGGAACGAAAAGACTCACCTAATATCCAAGGTGGAAGTGTGATTAACTTGAGCTTATCGGTGAATCTCTTCACAACCTTGGGCGGTGACCTAAGAACATCCACGGAGCTTGAAGGGTTGGAAGATCTGGATACTCTGTAATCCTTCAACCATATAATTTGATCGCCTTCAAGGTGCGCTGTAATCACTGGGCCAACATGCTGCATTCAAGTAATCTAGTTAGCGAAATAAGATGGGCACTAGAAAGCTATGGAACAATTAGCATTGGAGAAGTAGATACCTCATGTTCATTCTTTTCTACATTTCCTAGATGATCAGCTAGTCTCTTTATTCGGTTGCTTCTATTAGCTTTGCTAGAACTTGCAACACCATATCGAGTACAACTTCTAGAACCAGATCGGCCCCACATTAGAAAGTCTGGGTTCACTAAAGAAGGCGAACTCCTGGTGCTTTCTGGAGTTGGATATACAGAATCTTGATTAGCTTCTGCATCTTCCACGTCATCAACTGCACGAGGGGCGTGGATAGGAGAAACTTCTTCACATTGCCCACGAGTCCTGTGACTGATGAGCTCGGGTTGGTATTCATATGTTAGTCCTCCACCACTTTCTTCCTGATTCTTACTTGAATTGTCAAACTTGATGCTCTGCTCACTCCTCCTATAATAAGACCTACGAGTATTGCGAGGCACTCTTGATGTAGACGCATTAGTATCCTTACCAATTTTGCGTGCCTTAACTAATGCTTCTGATTGCCGTAGAGAAATTTGAGTGATAGATGCTTCAATCTGTCAAGAGAAACATTGTGAATATATATGAGAGAAAACTTTTCAAACAAAACAGAATGTGGATAAATCGATGCTTCTACCAACTACAATATGATTTTAGGATCTTATCATCAGAGATGCAGTGCAACAAGAAACCAATCTAACCTGCTCGTTAACTGCCTTCTCTTCTTCATGCAGAACCAATTCCTAAAAGAACTTTAAAGCAAGTATGAATTTCATGATATGAAGAAAAGAAGAGAGAGAAAACCAAAAATGAATTGTCATTCAAGCCTCAACTTTTTTGGACACCAGAGTAAGTATACAACAAAAGAAAAAGACTTGAATTTACCTCCTCTTCATACTTCTCCACATCTGAATATACAACACCGATAAAGGTATCGAAGTCTATATCATCTCTCAAGGAACGTCGGCTTGCACAGTGTATGCGGCAAGCAGGACATTCATTGTTCCTACAAATAAGTTACTTGTCATTCAGATAAAATATATAATGGATTGTGGAGACCACATTTACTTGATTGGCCAAAGAACATGCAAAGAACATTAGATTAAATTTCAAATCATATGTGCAATGTACCCCAATCTCATAGATTTGTCAATGCATTCTCTACAAAAGCGATGTAAGCATCCCATGACAGTCCGTGTTTTCTTGATGATGCCTGTGTTATACAAAGAGTTTCAGCCAAAGTGATGTTATCTCATTTCAGAGAGTCATCAATTTCCAACCAACCATATCAAATGATACAAGATTCTATATCATCCAAAGCTATTTCAATGAAAACTTCCAAAGAGATTTTTCAACATTAAGTGTTAAACCAATCAATTATCGCAAAGCACAAATATCAAAGCATTGGTGTGTTCTTATCCCTACAAAAGTACTTTCTTAGAAGTCAACAAAAATTAATAAAATCTTCCACTACTGCAATATTCTCAACCAAAACAAGGCATTTAAGATGCTATTAAACTTGAAGTTATATCCAAGCGTATATGAATTGGATCTATAAACTCACTTTAGCAAGCAACTCTAAAAAAAAATAAAAAAATTTATTTCTTTATTGCATTGGTATGCAGTTTTATTGGAATTTAATTGCACAAAAGATATCATTGCTACATACAAAAGTGAGTAGAGAACAAGCAATTTCAATGTATATAATCCAATTGGCAATAGCCACTCCACTCAATATTGTACAAGATGATATATATATATATATACATTGGAAACGAATAGCCAAACTTTGCAAGAACAAGAGAATAAAAAAGGATAAAACAGAACATAGTTTGAGAAAGTCTCTGTTTCAATATGAAGATTTAGGGTACCAGACATATTGTTTAGAAAAGCAGAAATACACATATTCGACATTCTACATTCTTTCGAGCTCGAGAGAATCAAACCCAAATAAATGCCTCTCATTGAAATCATATCATATCAGTAAAGAACAGAACAATCAGTACCAAGGCATATTGGACATTGTACGTTGGAGCGTAGTTCGGACAGCGAAACAGCAAGAACTCTGCACAAGAGAACGAAGATAATCAGTTTTTACAAAATGTAGCTGGAAATCAAACGAAATTGCAGAAACAACGTTAAGTCAGCAGAAAGTTCATCATTAGAGAATAAACAACAATTGAAGATCTAGTTTGCTATTTTCACATATTTTTCCAATCAATCACTGCAGAATCCATCATCAACACAAGATCAAGAAACAACTACATGAAAAAATGAGATCGATTAGGAGGAGCTAGATGGATATCTCAAAATCGAGGGAAGCCATGCACAAACACACACCCTAACGTGTAACTGTGTGAGCCCACACACATTTAGGCCCCAAAAAAAAAAGGAAATTAACACGAAAAACAAGAGAATGATTACTCGTCAAATTCCTCTGGGTCAGTGCCGCTGTCATCCGTTTCGACCGTTTCCATTTCTGAAGAAATTGAATTCAAATCAATCAATAAACAACAACGAAATACACCAAAACCCTCCATAGAGAGAGTAAAAACAAACCAAGTAAAAATGCCGTACACGTGAAATAACAACACAACCTGCTTGTGGGTTTTCTTGGATTTGCTGGGTTGGTTGTTGCTGCGATGCATGTAGTTGTTCCAGATTAGGCGGAGACGGCGGAGACTGAGCAGCGGCACCGCCATCAAACCGGACTGGTGGGTGCTTGCGGCGGCGCCGCCGATTGAGGAGGTTCTGTGCAGGCATTAATTTTAATCCCTCTGTTTTGCGCGGCTTTGCCCGTTTTATATACGATTTGTGCTGTGATTTTTGTGCGATGGTTTCAGAATGAATCAGTTTCGTTGGCTTTGTTACATTGACACCAGTATATGTGTGTGTGTGTATATATATAGTAATATTATATATACTGTAAAGTAAGAAAATCCTCTCTCAATTTTTCTTTTCCTTGTGTTTTGGGCTTAAAGCGCGTGTTCGAAGAGCGCTTTCTTTTCAATTCCGATAGAAGGCCCCTCATATGGCGATATCTCTGCCCTTAAAAGTGCGGTACACCGTACACCCTTCTATAGAATACGTGGCGCCTTACATATGAATAATAAATATATATATTCAAATAAAAATAGGATAAAGAAAAACAGTAGATACTATTTTGCTATTTGGGGCACAACACACATGAATAATTATGAGTTGGAAAGTTTCGTAGGTGGAAACTACAGACTGACTCAAGTGTATGTAGTTACACAAAATGACTGGGTACACTTGTAGTAAGAGTTTGATTTTTGGTTTCTAATGTAATGTTGTCTCGTATTAATAAATACTAACAATTGAATAGTAATTTATTTTATACTATAAATCTATTTTTAGTTTTGTAGGCATATATAACAAATAACTACACTTTTTGCTAAAATAAAGAGGCCGAAAAGACAATATGTCACATTGTTGGGTTAATGGTTGAAAAGGAGGGCTTAAGACAAGATTGTGTTAAATCTACTATCTAAATAGAACCTTCGTTCGATTCACCCGCTTGTTCAATTGAAAGATAGACCAAAAGATCTATTTTTGAAGGTATTATATATATTTATATATGATTGAGCTCATTTTTCCTAACATCTATGCATGTATTCATTTCAACGACAAATTAAAATGTAATGAATCTAATATTTAAGAAACTTGTAAAACATTCATTCAAAGTTATTATAAAATTTCATTCGAAAAAATATATTTTCCAAATGGAAAATAATATAAATATATAAAATATAGATTGAAAAGATGTGAAAAAATGGCGTGGGTAAGGGATATGAAAGTGAAAACCCATTACCCATGTCTTATAGTATAATGTACCCATAAAAATAATACAATTGGGCTTATCAACACAGGTCTGGGCCAAGTCCATGTTCGGATCCATTTTTCATTGTCATTCTAATGGAAGAGTATAAAAAAATGAAATTTTATAGATCGAATTAGATAAATAAATTCCAAAGGGTATGTATTATTTATTTAACTAACCTATAATATTTAACAAAAATAAGTGCAAATCGTATTGATCAATACACTAAAATTTACAGAAAACTATTAATGGGCTCACAGTTGTTCACTAATTGAACAATTTACTGACCATTTATATTACATTCGTTCCAAATAAATAAAGTACGCAGTTTAGGTTTTTCTTTTTTACTATATATATTTGATTGTCATTTCAAATATCTGGGTATGATTTTGTCAAGTGCTACACCTCATAAAACACATTAAGTATAAAGTATGGTATCTGTCATCCATCTTGTTGGGTATAAATCATGTGAATATATCTATCGGTATATCATTTTTCTTAGAAATTTTTCTTTTAAGAAAGAGGGGGTGACAATGTTTAACATGGAATCGTATCCAGACTTATAGGTTCTCTAGGTCGCCTCCAATCAAATAATATTCTTTGGTATAAATATAAAAGTAGAGTTTTAATTTTATTTTTAATATCATATATTTTTATTTGATTTATCAAATAACATTATTTAAATGCCACATGTATTATAAAATGAAAATATGAAATAAAATATTAATTGTAATAAAGAACTACATGTAATTTAAAATTATTGTAACTTTAGCATTTCAAATAATTGACAAAATGAACAAGTTCAAACAGCATCCATGAGCCAAATCCATAATGTATAATCCATAAAATATGAAATACAAATTAAATTATGACTAGTGTTAACTGTTAAGTAGAAGCATTTTACAAAATTATATTCATAAAACAATCAAGTTTTATGTTTTTGGTGGTAATTCCGTAATTGTTTCTGTAGAATCGTTAAACTCTTGGATCAAGTTAATTAGATTCAAACAAAAAATTTCAAAAAAATAAAAGAAAAACACTACAATTCGTTGGAATTCAACGAGATTAAACTCAAGAACGTGGTTGAATATTTACACATCAAAATCAAAAGTCAGTTTCAGTCTGTTATTATCAAGATCCACTCAAGCTTCCATGGGCGGAGCCAGGGCCAGATTCAGATCAAGATCCAACCCTCTCTGCAAATCGGATCCATCCACGTGACTCTCATCCACGACCGACGAAGAATCCGACTCGTTCTGGAGGGCGGCGCCGCGGCCCATCGTCACCGGCTTCAACGGATACACCGCCGCCAGCCCCGGCCGCGTATATCCTTCAAAACAGAAAACCGGCACCTCCACAGCCCCTTTCTGCCGTAAAAACTGATAGCCATTGACGGAATTCATCACAAACTGCTCGGCGCCGGCGACGCCTTCGAGGCGGTGCGTGAGATCCAGCTCGACAGGCGAGCGTAGGCTGCGTTCGGCGCCAGATGAGTCGACGGTGCCACTCCGGCTGGGGCTGTGGGCGGCGTCCGAGGGGGTAAGGAAGTTAGTCTTCGCCTTAGAGCCACGAAACTCGCGGGCGGCGGAGTCGTAGGCTCGCGCCGCCTCTTCGGCGGTGTCGAAGGTGCCCAACCAGACGCGGGCCTTCTTGTTCGGGTCACGGATTTCGGCGGCGTAACGGCCCCACGGCCTTTTCCTGACGCCTCTGTAATGCACCTCCTTGACGGCATTAACCTTGTCGTTTCCTCCAGTAGGCTTCTCCTTCATCGCCATTGTTGATGTGCTGCAAAAAGTAGGAAGTGAGAATAGAGCTTTGGGAAAAATGGGAAGAAGATGTGTATTTATAGCGGAAAGGGGTGGGCCCAGTTAATTAGTTGTGATTTTTCGGTAATTACTTTATATTTTTAATATTTATTACTTAAATTTTATTATGTATTTATGTTATAATTAATGATGGATATTAAATGTTTTGCGGTAGTCATTTTATACACATAAATGAACTTATTAAATGTTTTGTTAATTTATGTTGAACAACTTTAAATGAAAGTCTCTGAAGAAAACACTTTAAATTGGTGTTATTTATTTCAAGAGAAAGTATTAGTAATGTACTTCAAACAACTACACACATTAGTAATTTAGAAGATATTTGGCTAACTTATAAACATTTTTATTTTTAAAGGACTTGTTATAATATCTTAAAAATGAGTTTAGCAAAATTATATTATATAGATTTGAAATTACACGGTTAGGTAAACTATTGTCCTTTATCCTATAAAATTCTGAACTTTATATTAATGGATGAGTATAATGAAGTAATGATTTAAATTTGGGATAATTGCATGAATTGTTACCAGGGTAGAAATAGAGTATCAAATTTATATCAATAAAATGGATAGTTAACTGTTATTTTTGTTTCATTAGTAGGGCCAAATTAATTTTATCATTCGTAGTAATCGAAGTTTATGAGGACTACCAGCTTATTAGAATCTATATCAATTAGGTACTTAACTCTTGGGCTTGTATCCAAATTAAAATGAATGAAACAAATTGAATGTCTGTTTTAATACAAATTAAATCTGTAAAACTTTTTTTTACTGGTACGGTGAAATATATATGATGGAGTAGTATTGAATTAAGCATAAATTTTAGGGAGGGGCGTTGATGTGTTTGACTTAATGAATTTAATATGTTTCAACTTTTAACAGATATAGACGTTGATGTAGTGCGCTATTCTCTCTCTGCCCTTTCTCTCCCTATATTATATATTGAGAGAGAGAGAGAGAGAGGGGGTCGGCCGCCCATGTTGGTTTGGCAATCTAAAATAAAATATATAATCAGCCGTCTTTAGCCGCCTCGAAGTATCCGTACCCTGCTGGGCCGACACTGCTTTCATGACGCGTGCCCCCCTACGTCTCTCCTCTGCTTTTATCCATTTCACCTAATCTCACTTTTGGACCTCTAATTCTTCATTTTCTTCTCAAATTATTTTTTTAGAGTCATACTCATGTGCACAAGGTGCAACAATACTGTTATATTATATGAAATGATACTGTTATATTAATATAACAGTATCACTTTATATAATATAACAGTATTATTTCATATAATGTAACAGTATCACTCATATAATATAACAGTATTACTTCATATTAACAGTATCACTCATATAATATAACAGTATTATTTCATATAATATAACAGTATTGTTGTGCACAGATTTGGATCCGTGCACCTTGTGCACAAAAGTTTTTGCCATTTTTTTATACCCAAACTAATACTCCATCCATCTATCTACACATATTGGTTCAACCTTCAACAAAAAATTGAAAATATTATTGAAAAGTTCAATTTAATTGATCCATTTTCTTCTACTTTATTCATACTTTATGAATATTATATTTTTAATATTTTCAAAACTAACTAATTTAAATAAAGATATATTACTAGTAATGAGGTGAATAAATATTATTATATGTAAAAAGTTGATTATATTATTAAGAAGAAGATAAATCTATACATATTTATATATGGAATGAATATATAGTCAAATAGATTAATTTAGCTTGTTCACAAGTTTAATTTAATGAGTGTTAGTATTATAAAAGTGACATTCTCCTCTTGAGATTTTTTAATCATTGTTTATATTAGTCTTATAACAACTCTTTACATAAGTGTTTGGTAAAAATGATTAAATGCAAAGAAAAAAAAAAATGTGGTTGACCGTTTTAAGTGGTGCACTCCACTAATGTTGATGTAATAATTGCCAAGTGAACTAGGCAATGCTTCAATGGACTCAGAATCTTTACATTCGTCTCATATTGTCTGCTTTCATTCCAACTTTTATGAATTTGTTTTCAGCTTCTCAAATGTTGGATATACATGTTCATCTAAATACTTTCATATTTTTTTCCTTTTCCTTTTCCTTGTATAATTATTTGGGTTTTGTATGAATAAGTGTTTCCATAACTTCTTCTATCCAAAGATATATCAATCTTATAAATTATAGGAACATTGACATACAAGTCAATAAAATTAATAGATGTCATCAAGAGAAAAGTGGCTAGCATATTTTTTCAGAGTCAAAGTAAAAGAAGAGTGAGGCTAACAATTTAGGAGAAGAAAAAATTGAATGAGGATCAAATCAAATTAGGAAAAAGGTAGTAATGCTGATGGATAAAGTCTACAAGACGTTGTTGGAAAAATTGGATAAACGTCATTTAGGTATATTTCATCCGCAAAAAATAACTATTCAATAATTAAAATTTTTCTCTAAATTAAAATACTATATATTTCATTATATGCAAAAACTCATGTGAGACCGTTTCACGTAAACGTTGGATGATTGCACTTATAATAGAGAAGCGCATATTTATAGTCGTAAAATATATATTTTAATAAACAAACACTTATACTATAAAAACATATTTATAAAACACATACTTATATTTATAAAAGACATACTTAAATTAAATTACACGTGATACGGTCTCACAAGAGACCAACTCTTAATTATAAAGAGATTCTATAAAAAAAAAAAAAATTCAACCCAATTTTGAATACTCGATTTATTCTACTACTAAATATACTATAAGATTGTTTGCAAAATACTACTATTATTTATTTATCATTGGAAACATGTGATAATTTCGGAAAGTTCTAAACTCTTTACATATTATGGTAAGAGAATCGTAACTTTCCTTTTTATAGATATGTATAAATATAGATGGATTATTACTATTTTAGCATTCAATTTAGGACTTAAAAAGAAAAGGAAAAAGAAAAACGAAAAATTATTACAATGATAAACTAATTGGGGATAGGGTTTTAGGCTTTTAGTTCCGTAAACGGAAAAAGAAAAACCCCATTTTGAGAAGAAAGAGGAAATGGCCATCGCCGCCGCCCGATCCGTTTTCCGGTCGTCTGCCGTTCGTAGCGCCGCCACGAGGTTCGCTTCCCAACCAAAGGCTGCTCCCTCCCCGTTTCGTCTCCCTTCTAGAACTCCGCTTGCTCAACGTCTCTCTAGGTATCTCAGATCCTCTGTGTATTCGCATTCGATTGATTGAATTCAATTTTGAACTTAGGTCAAAAAAATTTATCCGTTTCTTGTAATAACTGATTTCTTGTTCGATTTTTAAGGAGTCCCGTTGAGATGTATGCGTGCGTAAATTCGTTGCAGCCGTACCACACAGCCACTGCATCGGCATTGATGACGTCGATGCTCACAGTCTCCAGCTGCGGTTATGCTTGGCTTCCTGAAGGTGATTTCGTGTGATTTAATTAATTTTTTGGTTTTCAATTGATAATTATGTGAAATTCAACTTTTTTTTTCCCTTTCAAAATGCTATTTAATTAATGCTTCAAGGCTGCTTTCCTTGTACATTAGGTTAGTTGGATCATGTTTGTGCATTATATACATTTTTGGTGTTTTTAGAAATCCCATTGTTGCATTTTTTGTGCTTCAATGTGCAGTATGTGTATTTGCCCTGTGTTTGTGATATGCATTTGCTTTAAGGAAGTTTGAATATGTGTTATTCAAGAACTGTTAACTTGCAAATTTACATATACGATGATGGAATTGATTGTAGATTTTAGGTCATCTTCTCCATTCTACTTTGTGTTTGAGATACGAGAGATGCAAGAGTGAAGATTGTTTTGGGATGATGATTTTTGGAAAATCGAGGTTTCTCTTTCATTTTCCCTTTAATGTGAAGAACGACTGAAGAAATTAAGTCCGGTTGATTTTAGTCTTTTCCTTGTAGGATCTAAAGTTGCACATTTTGTTCCAATGTTTTAGTTTGTGATGAAAGTATCATTTTTGATTTGTTGGAGAAGGATTCTTTTGTTCTCGAAAAGGAATGATGATGACAATTGGCATTTTATTATTTTCAGAAATGTTGTAGAGTCTTATTTCGACCTCTAGAGTTCCAATCTTTCTTGAATTGCCTCTTAGAGTAAGTTAGTCAATTTTAGTATCCTCCGCGCGTATTGACACAACCTCCTGACCTTTTTGCTATCCCATTTTTCACAACTTAATTCTGCACTCTGTTCTAATTCTTCTCTTCTGCTTATTCTTTCAAACTGATACAATTTTCGTTGGAGGGATCTGTTAAAGTGTTCGTGGTATGTAAGTCCTGCTTTTAAAATATTTTGGGTTATTATTTCAAAGTGTGTGACTGATTTTTTCCATCATCATTCTCACTCAAATAATTTAGAGAAATTTCTCCAGTTCTTTCTAGCAATGTTCCTAAATACTGATAGGTTACCTAACCAATGACTTTTCGTTCTTGATTAGGTATCTAACAATGCCTGTAGAGCTCTCTTTTGTTGCCCTCCACATTTTGTGTCTCTGGTGAGTTAGTTTTCGCTCAAAACTGCCTTATTACCTCAATTATTATTAACACACATAATTATAGGATACAAGCCAGTCTAGTTGATAAAAGCATTCGTTCTATCTTCACGCTCCTCCCTCTTCTAGGTTTATTTTGTCTTCTAGTGGATGGCGAGTTGGGATTCCCAAAGATTTATAATATATATATATATATATATATATATCTCTCTCTCTCTCTCTCTCTTCAAGTCACAAATTTATTTTTGTTTGTTCAATGCCAAGACCATTCAGATATCTGTTTCCTAAAGCCAATTTCCTAATTTTGATACATTAGCATCTTCTTACTATTGTAGGCCTTGACAAGACTAGATGAAGATGCAGAAGCAAAGAAGAATACTGAGATCTCTCTTTCAGAACTCAATGCTTTAACTTGAACAGATATGTTCTTACTGTTGCTTAGATGAATAATGACTTTCTAAGATCGTACCAATCAACTCCTGTTTGTGGGGCTCCTTTAACTACATTCCATCTTTTCATGCATGTTCAAGTCTCAAATTCTTATTTTCCTTGCTTAAGTTTCTTCTAGAGTACTACAAAAGTATGTTCCATTTAGATAATAATGAGTTTGCTTGTGAGCTGGTGTGGTCATCTTTCTTTAAATGTCACTGATTGTTGTTCAATTAGCTATAGGGATCGTTAATTGAAACTTACACGCTTTTATCTTTAATCAGCTTGCTATGATGGTGTGTGATGACCTTTCGAAGGCAAAAGATCATTTTATGTACACACTCTCTAACGCTAGTCGTGAAAGTGAAGATATTATGATTCTGCTGGAGAATGGCCACCTCACTTTGTACTTGAGAGGGTTCTACTAAATGCATGTTTCACTCTCGTGATAAATTTTTTTATCATCATTTTCTTTGATTGTAAATACTATGTTCAGTTACCTCTATAAGATGAATACACGTTTGAGCTCATCTTTCTAGAATGATGTATACTCAAACCGTTCTAAATTTCCAATGTGTCAATCAGCTTGCAATGAGAATTCGTGATCAGTAGCATCCTTCAAGGTCTCGAGCAAGGTTTCTATCTGAACTTGTGATAATCAGCCTATGAACGAAGAATGTTCTCCATCGTATGTGGCACGATTTCTTCATCTATGACCTGTTTATTTGTTAATTATGTATGATTTAGATTGGATAACTTTGATGTGTACTTTGTGCATTGTCTTATTATTATGTCATCATAGATGAGCCATAAACTTTGATTTCAAATAATGCATTTGTTCTCAACGATGAGCCTAAGTAGTTCGTTAAATGATTGGAGATTGAGATGTATTGTCAATTTGTCTTTCTAGTGTTTTTGACTCGTTGGGATTTTCTTTCTGACTTTTAGTGTTGTCTCTATGTCGTGTGTGAATGTGATAAAACTCAGTCAGTTTCGTTGACTATTTTTACGCCCCAACCTTTTGACAATCCAAACTACAGGTTTTTTACTAATTTCTTATTGCTATGATATAAGAAATAAATTTGCTATGAATATAATCTGGAGTGAAATTAGTTTAATAAATTAGATGGCTCTAAAAATGTTTATAGGCTTACTTTATATTGAAGTCATCTTTAATTGATGACCCTCCTGGGCAGTATAATTGCTAACATGATGACCCATATTGCTTTTACGCCAAATTTTCTATCTTATAATTTTATTTTTTCAGAATGTTCTTTACACCTATTTCAATCTAATTTTTAGCCAATATGATAGCTATAAGTATCTAGATACGCCCTTTCTTGATAACATTTTAGTATTTGTGTATAAACTCTTTTCTTCTTATAACAATTAACATACATTCTTGCATCTCAAATCAAGAATTTCCATTCATCAATTTGGATTGCCAATATTGCTATGATTAAAATAAAAAAAGAAAAAAGAAAAAGGCAAACGGGCATGGATGTATAGCCTACGGCAAATCCTCATCGCAAGTTTAGTAAGCTTGCTTTCAGCATAAACTCTTAACAGGCATGTTTAAGGAATGAACTCTTGTTGAGCATCTCCATATCCCTCTTGCTTCTCATACTCTTCCATGGAATCAAACTCGTATTTCGATTTCTTGTAATTATCATTGTAGTAGCCTTCCTCATTGTTGTTTTCATATCCACTCGGGTTATAGTTTTTGTGCTCAACATTGTCGTAGTACTTGCCTCTCGTGTCGCTCATTCCCTGTGGCTCGCTCTTATAGCCACCATCGAAATCATAGCCATTGTTGGTGTTTTGATAGCCCTTCTGATTTGATGTCCAGAAGGCATTGTTGTTACTCAAGCTATTCGAGTATCCATTGCTGTAAGTATAGGGTGATTCTCTGTTATTCATCTCCTCAGGATTTTCAGTGGAAAACTCCTCTTCTTCAATGTTAGTGTCCCTGGCGTAGAGGCCATAATACGGAATATCGTTCTCCGATGGGGCCGGTGCAGGGCTATATTCAGCATCTAGGGTTGTCGGGGCCGGTGCAGGGCTATAATCGGCATCTAGGGTTGTCGGGGCAGGGGCAGGGGTAGAATCGGAATTTGCTCCGATGGGTGCGGAGGCTGGGACGCCACTGATTTGGCTTGTGATTGGAGCTGGAGATGGACTTGGAGATGATAAGGGCACAACTTTTGGATGAGTACTAGGTATTGTGACATAACTGTTTGTGCTAATTAGGTGAACATATTTGGAGAAGAATTTGCTCTCTCTAGCTTGAGTTTGGCAACAAGTGGATGATAATATTATGAGAAAGAAACAAAAGAATTGTTTGGCAAATGTAGCCATTGCAAGGAGAGCAAGCTGTTCTTGATTTGGTTGATATGAGGGTTGGTTTGTCTATAGATGGTACTTATATATATATGTGTGTGTGTGTGTGTAAAGAATTAGTGAATCTGGAGTTGTAGGCGAAATGTGATGCGTAGATTGAGGAAGTTGAAGAAATGTGGGGTAAGAAATCATGACATTTTGTAAAGCTGCATGTGGGAGTAATCAAATTGTCTAATAGTGTGACTACCATGCTTTAATTACATCAACTCCTTATTCTGTCTTAAGCATTATAAAACTATGGAGATATTTAAAAAAATTAATGGATTAATTCGGGGGAAAACACCCACATGTTTAAAAATACTCTATCCCTTTAAATCCCTGCTTAAAATAGTCTCTAATGAAACGTCCGAATGCCAAGTACACGTTTTTTTTTTTAAATACAATTACTGACTTTGGTTTGCAAATGAGTATAGCGTGTGTGATTTACATTTAACAGCGTGCTTTATTTTTTTAAGGATGATTTTTTTTTAATTAATTTTATAAATTTTACAGTTTACTTTTTAGGGATTATTTGTGAAATTATTTTGAAGATTATTTGTGAAATTATGATTACTTTAGCTGAGTGTGAGGATTTTGAAATATGAAGAACTCAAAAAGTATAGGATTTAGGAGTAGTAAAAGAGAATAATTGTATTAAATTTTCGCAAAAAATGTCATCTTCTAGTAGAACGAAATTCCAATAAAGGAAATCTCAAATGGGACAGCACGAAATTAAAGCTAAAGATCAATTATATTATAGTGTCGGTGGTTGAGTTAGTTTAAATTCTACCCATTTAATTATTTTTAATTTGACCCTAATCACGAGCGTTGATCGCGTCTGCACTATTCACAACAATTGGTTTTTTTTTTCTTATTTCTTTTATTTTGACAAAAAAAAAAAGTACATTGTTATTGTAAAATTTTCTACATGCATTGGAGTATAAAAGCAGAAGTATCCACAATCCTAGCCTGATGTTAAATGTTTCTTATTATATTTTGTAAATACGTTTTCCTCGATTAAATTAATTTCGAAAGAAAATGAGTAAAAAGGTAAGTGTTTCTGAACGTCCAATTATTGGCAATGTCGTCGAATTGTTGTTTTTTCTTGTTATTTTTCCCTACAAAACTTTAAAAAAAAAAAAAAAAAAAGAAGAAGAAGAAGCAACAGTGATTATTAATACGAACAGGCTGTTGGGGGTACTTTGGGTACACCTTGACGTTGCAGTTCAGCCATTACAGTGTCCATGGATGGGGGCTTCAGTCCAAGTGGCAATGGCAGCCATGGCTTTGCCAATACATCTCCAATTGCTGCATCTATACTTTCCTTTGACTGTTAAATCATTACCATGATTATGTTAGAAATTCTACACACTTTTAGTACGTACTGGGTAGCTACTCTAATGGAAAATTTATCTTTAAATTGTGAAAAACTTGGAATTATATATCGGTTTTAAGTTGACAGATTCGATATATTATGAACCAAAATAAAATGTGATCACTCCAAATCATATATCATATACCATACTCTTGAACATGTAATGTAAATGTAAGTTGTATTGTAACCAACCTTAAGTAACATCCAAAAATATTCAAAATTCAAATGAAATTTAGTTTGGCAAATAAAAGAAACCTCACCGGATGAACATCTGAAGGGGGTTGAGGCAGTGCTTGTCTAGCTGGCACACCAATGCCAGCTGGCTCCACATTATACATCGCCGGAAAGGGCACGCCAGCAACCGGCGGTGATTGAAACCTCTGCAATTTGATCAATACTATTAAGTAAACCAAATATTGTAGGAATCAGAAAAGCTTTGGTTTTGCAAGTTTTGTGTTTTGCGCTTACAAATTGGTTGTGGGGATGCCAAAAGGAAGGATCGGAGGGTGGAGCCGGCGGCGATAGATGTTGAGGCCACATGGGCATCATTGATTGGTCGACGGATGGATGGCCCCACACATGTAAGGGCCTAAAATGAGGCATTGGCGTCACTGGAGGAAAGCCCATAGTTGGTGGTGCAATCCAAGGATTGACCACCCCTCTCTGCGCCGCCCCCACTCTGGCGGCCGACATCTGCCGCCTCTGGCTCCAGCTAGTGGCCTCAGCTTCTCTTGCTAGCAAGTGTTTCCGATGCGACCGATATTTCTGCAAGATAATCTTTACCATTATTTTGATCGAATAGTATAGTATTGGGGAAATTGCAAAACCGATTCCCATTTTTGGTAGGGTTGTGTTTAGTTGAGTATGTTTCAGAAAATGTACAATTTGAGAATCATAATTATTCTTGAGTGCAGTATCATACCATAAAATTGTCCTTGAATTGCACACTCATATAGAAATTTGAAAATGATGACTATAAGTAGAAGATTGAAACCAGAAAATCAAAATAACAGGCTTTGTAACTAATCTTTATTTATCAATGCATTTTTTGGAAACTCAAAATCTAGGATTTGCTTAAAAATCCTAGTTTTGAAAACCTCATATAAAGACTCTGGGTTCCTAATTTTGTAATTAAGCAACATCAGTCACTATCCTAAGATCCAGTGGGCAAATTACCTGTGGATCCCTAAATTTGTATTTTTGTTTGACATTAAGGAATGCAATAATTATAAGAGGGCCCGGCTATCCGCATCTCAAATTTTCTAAACACACCCCATTTTTTTTATTTAAAAAATTCAAAGAAAAAAGCAAAATTACAATTTTGCCCTTAATAAAAAAAAATCAAACTCCTCTCTCCTCTCCTCCAGTCTTCTGCTTCTCCTTCTTCTTCTTTTTTCTTTTTTCATTCCCTAAACTTTAAATCCCCTTAAAAAAATCATTTTATGAGTTAACAAAGTATATAATAATTATGTGAAATCGTGTAAAAAGAACGAAAAAATAACAATAAATCTGAGGACCTGTTCGACCCTGATTTGTTGAACACAAAGAGGTGGTGATCGAACACGCTATAGTGTATTCGATCAGGAGTCAAATACTCTATAAGGGTAAAATTATCTTTTTATTATTTCTTGAATTTTTTAAATCAAAAATAAAATAATTGGGGTGTGTTTAGTGGATTTTGGGGTGTAGATTGGAAACACAGAATCAGCATTCTAAAAGGTGTTATATGTGCAATCTATATCACAATTATTAGTAGGAGCATTATTAGTAAAAAGTATTCTTCATACAGCAAATAGCTTTTTCCACTTGTAGACAAAATGTACAAAGGAAAAGAAAACCATGGGCTGTCAAAAACTTTCTGCCTTGTTTCAACATCTGCCATGATTGAACTTAGACTGTAAAAATCAACTGTTATAATTGAATGGTGAATTTTCTTTTCTAAGAGAATCTTTCATCCCTCTCGGTTTTTTTTTTTTTTTTATCTTTTTTTTTTAAGTAAATGCTACTCCATCAATTTCAAAATTAGTGTCACTAAATATTTTGGACAAATATATCCTTAACTAATTAAAAATTTAGGATTCAAATTTGGAAAGTGGATCCACTTAATTCCATAAAAGGTATCATTTAAATTCCTAAATTTTAGGTAAGGAACATAAAAAGAGATAATTTGGGAATTTTTTTAATATAAAAATCTAAAACAACATTTAATTTGAAATAAAATTTAGCCTCTAGAACGACACTTAATTTGAAATGGAGGGAGTATGCTATAATTATCTACTTATTGGTTAGCTTAAAAAACAAATACTAACTGTTCCTCATTACAATTTAATTACTGGATTTTCAATTTTTGCAATTCCATATTCGAACCTTGTAGTTTGATTCTTCACATGATTTTTATTAAAAGTGGATTTTATGTGAGACCGTCTCAGAAATTATATTACGTGAGACGAGTCAACCTACAACCCATACTAAACAATTTACATGTAAATTAATAAAAATTGGTTTGGGCAGTGGGTAAAAAGAATCCGTCTCACACATGTTTTTATTTTTTTATTAATATGACCTTCAAAATTGTCACATTGGGCGCGTTGGACAATGAACTTAGCAATAAATTCAAGTATTACATGGTTGTCAATGTCTAATATTACTTTCACCCATTCAATAAAATATCATAGAAAAAATCAGCATTGCAATACTCACAAACTTTGTTATGAAATTGCAAAAATTAAAGAGAGTATTGATTCATACTTGAAGATGGCTGGCAATGTTATGGCGCGTGAGGGTATCGACTCCCATGATTTCCAGAATCCGGGAAGGCACCGCCTTATCCAACCCCAGCTTCTCCACCGCCTGTACAAATCGCCGGTGCAATTCCGGCGTCCAATCTACCTATACACACACTTTGACCAATCAGATCCTTTTTTCTTCATTCAATAATATTTTCACCTTTATTTATTAAAAAATCAAAAGTGAATCCATCCAATTTTTTAATTTACCTTGGGTTTCTTCTTCCGAGGAGGATTTCTAGAGAGAGAAGATGATTTTCTACTTTTGTCAGTTCCCTTTCTAGATGAATTATTCACAACGGATTCTTCCTTTTCGCTCTCAACTTCCTCTCCCTGGATCACGCTGGATAACCCGAACCCGACATCGGAACCCGAACCGGAAACTGAAACCGGTTGGCCTGCTGAATTTTCGCTGTTTTCGTCTTCCGATTTCATATCCGACTTGTGACCTTGATCACGCACTGAAAAATCGGCAGGAATCTCGCGATCCATCTCCAAATCAGGCAAAACGTCGCCGTCGCTGATTCCTAAGAAAATGTCATCAAAATCAATGCTATCTAGCAAATTTCCACTCTTAAATTCCACAAACTCGGTCTCTTCCCCTGAGAAATTCTGTATCTGGCTTTCTCTCTCATTCTTCACGCTCGTTGATAATGGCGATACAGCAAGCATTCCAGTTTGCCAACGTTAAAAAAAAAAAAAAAAAATTTAAAAAATAGAACAGCAAGATTACTTATTATGAAGAAGAACTATTTCTTAACTTGAGCCTGATTTCCTTATTTGTTGAAGGCTATTCCAATTAGTAAATCTGAATCTTCTGCGCTCTCTCTCTCTCTGCCTCTCTCCTATATCTATCTATGCAGCGTGACTGTGTGAGAGTGTGGAGAGAGAGAGTGGAAGAATTGGATTTCGACCACAATTTGTGTGTGGGGGTACTGTATATTTGTTGTCTTTGTGTTGGTTTTGTTGTACATAGTGTTTGCTCGTGGATTGTTTTAATCAATATATATTATTATTTTATTGCCTTAATTAAAAAAAAAAAAAAAACCCCCCCAATTTTAATTGCATTACTCATCTTTTACACAGTCTCACAGATTCAGAAACAAATACTACATCCGTCCCGCTTAAATTTGTACATTTTCCATTTTCGTCCGTCCCATTTAGATTTGCACACTCCAAAAATAACAAATAAAATGTACAAAATTACCATTTACTATTCAATATTAACACTTAAAAAACAGTTTTTTCTTAACCTCCGTGCCTAAAAACAACTTTTTCGTAAACTCCGTGTCCGTCTCTACGTGCAAATCTGAGCGGAACGGAGGGAGTAACATGTAACACGTACAAATTAACCGTACATATTAGACTATCTTTTACCTGTAAAGTAAATGTTGTTTCGAATTGTAAAATTTTGATAAATTCATGATTTAGATTTTCTAAATTTGGAAAATAAATGTCTTGTTCTTAAAAATATTCATTGGTTGAATTTAATCGGTTTTTGGAGTATTATCTACAAAATTGTAAAATAAGTTTAAAATAATGTCTCTCCAGAGAGAAGTGGAAATGAAGGGTGCACTTGAAAATAATTAGAATCATTTTTATATTTGGTATTCTATTTCATTTTCATTTTAAAAAAAATCAATTTCAATGATGTTATTTAATAATATCAAATAAAATATATTGAACAACAAAATCTTGTAAGTCTGTCTTATCTGCGTATTTATGCATCCGTTTAGAACATCAGTTTTGGAATATATATTATGATGATTGATGAATTTGCGTTCATATGCAAAGTTTTTGTTATTTTGCACATCACTATCAAGGTTTCATTCCAATTGACCGAGTATAAAAAATCATATAGTTCAAAGGAGTACCTTTTTGCATATTATTGTTTTAGGACACACTTACACAAATAATTTGCATAAATAAAGTACCGTGTAAAATCAAAATAAGATAGAAATAAAAACCTCATTTAGAAAGAGACGTGTAACTATTATTATCTGCTCCAAACTAATATAATAAATTGATCATCCTGAGTTGCTATAAGATAAATCGTGGATTATATCTGTATTAACTCAATTTATATATACCTGTCAAAAAGAATGCTGTGGACTATTTTATACAAATCATACATATTTTAATGTCTCAAAAGGCAGTCGTAATTTAATTGATGAATTTGTGTGTTTCATCCATTTAATAGATCCTTTTTATTAGAATTCGATAGCAATTTATTCCTTTTCCGGAAATAGTAATTGGATTAAATTCTTGAATTAGGATATTAAAATTAAGGTGAATTGATTGATATATAATAGACCCAATACCAAAAAAAAGAAAAGTTAAGTTAATTCTTGAAGGCCATACATATTAAAATGGAGTAACATTAAAGAAAAAAGAATTCACATTGCTTGTGCCTTCAAACCTACCTACTTGTGTAGTGTTATTGTAGGTCCTTCAAGAGCAAGAGCCGTTTAATTTGTTTTTTGCATTTTAATTTTTATAGACTCCCAAAATAAGGTACTAGCTACTAGCTACCACGTTCCATATACATCTCTTTAATTTGAACAGTTTTCTATAACCACTAAATTATTAGTGCTTATATTGGTTTAAGCATTTAAGAAAATAAATTGCAAGTTTTACGTCACTTATATAACAATAATAGAACATTTGTATATACCATATATAGTTCTTATCAATACGTTGCATTCGAGTATTTGATTTGATTAAAAAAAGAACACTTTTGAGTTATTTATGTGTACTATACATTATAAAAATTATATGAGATTGCTATATTGATGTAATTTTATAAGATGAAGTTTCAGTATAACGAAATCCAACATTCAAGTTGATTTTCACAAATAATTTTATAATTTATAAATAGAAGGGCTGATGATTAGAAATGTAAAAGGATGCAAGAAAAGTCTAAATATATCGTTAGAAAGTAAATAGAAGTGGAATTTGTTTGGAAGAATGATTAGGAGTGTAATAATTGAGGTAAGATAAGATGTAAGTGAGATATACATGTAATGTGAATTGGGGAGTTATGTTGCCAGAAATTAAAGAGTCACGTGTCGTGCTCTCACTATCACCTTACCTTAGCCATTGGACCAGTACTACTGTAACTCTTCTATCACACTTGATCATTTATTATATTTAAATGCCTTCTTCAATCACACATCTCTTGTGCTTCTCGATTCACACGTGGCATCTGATTGATTCAAAATACACTTTTAATATGGTAATTTCATGGTTCATTTTTATGATAAGTATGAACTTTTTTTTAATAATTTTATATACATAATCAAATGAAATCTGCAATTTAATTACAACTTTTTTTTTTTTTTTAAATTTCAAACACGATATTAGAAAACGAACTTACGACGACAGAAATGTAACATGACCCTTTAAATAAGAAGGAAAAAAAAAAAGGAAACAACATATATATGTTGCTCTAGATGAAAGATGTATGTGATTCAACTCTTACAAACATAAAACATCTAACCACTTTAAAAATCAATGATTATTGTTTAATAGTTTCAAAATTAACTTTCATACAAGAGTCTTACAAATTAAATTTAACTTCACAAAAATAGAAATTTAAAAGAGGAATTGAAATTGTTGAAAACAAAGAAGGTGAATAATTCTACTAATTCTAATGAGTCAACGTCGTATATTTAAATATGAACTTTCAAAATTTTAAAGAACCCTGTTTTAAATAGTTGTTTTCTTGTCCAATATGATGTCTAACCTAGCGGTTTTAGAATCCAAGTAAAAAAACAAAAATTACAAAAGTCATATAAGGTCGATCAAGTATGAGATTGCAACAATTTAAAAGTTTGTGATTAAAAACAATCGAAAATAATTTTTTAAATTAGAAAAATAGTAACACATCATTTAAATAGATAAAAAAATCTCCAACTATTTGAGCACGTGAGAATCACATGCTAAGTTTCAACCGAAACACAACATAAAAGTACTATTCAAATATATATCTATACATACATATATAATTAACCATGTGTGCACGTACTTCCCCAACATAAGATCTAAATTCATAAATATTGGTAGGTGGACATGATAGACTGAAAACTGAAAATGGGACCTTAGTGCGATGAATTATTGTTATCCACTGTGATTATGTTTCAAAAAGGTATTCATACTTTTTTTCTTATCATTTAGGTATTATGCCTAAATGTTCCCAATCTTAACCAACAAAAACCTTAACTATCATTTTGCAATTTTTGATGACACATTGGTTGAAATATTTATTACTAAGAAATAAAAATACCTTTAAAAATATAAACATTGTTTTACTTTATGAAAAAGTGATTATTACTATTGAATAACATAGTAGATGAGAAATTTGCATGCATGCAAGTAGAGTTTAAAATAGGAAGAAGTTCTTGACTTGTTGTGGCTATAATTTGATGTCTGTACTCCTGTATGATTACTCCTTTTCCATATATACTGTAATTTGGCGTTTTGTTTACATGTGAAGTTGACATATCCATTTATTGATTTTTTAACAAGTAGCACACTATTCTTCAGCACGTAGATTGAATAATGGTGGATAATTTCCATATCACGATTCTCCACGTCTTCGATTACTTCTATTACTAAAAATATATTTAGAATCATTCAAATTTGACTCCACACACATATTGATCGGAGTTTAAAGAGACAATTTTTAATAATCTTAATCCGTGAAATAGAAAGCTTATATAAGTCAGTACTATTAATGTTTTGTCAACATAAATCCTTACGTTTAACCGGCCAATACGGATCAATAAAATCATTTGTGATCTACACAGGTAATAAATTGATCTTATTTTTTATAATAACATTCTTTTTTATTGTTAGTAATACTTATGACTAAAAACTATATGTTAACTGATTAACGACTCTGTTCATAATTACTACTGTTATCTCAATTAGAAGTGAGAGAGATATATTAAGTTATACCTATATCAAAGTTAGTTATTCAAAAGTTAATCAACTGAAAGTAGATTCATTAACAATCATCATATATATGTGTGTGTGTATGAATCGAAAAATTGAAAGAATCAACATTAATTATTCATGATACTAGTCAGATTGGATTTGGGTCGAAGCCTGAGAGTATTATTTTCTAATATCTAATTCTTGATGGGCTTTCATTCAAAAAGACAAAAAGGGAGAATTTTTTTTTTAATAAAATCGCATTTTTACGGGTACACTAAAAATATTAGTTAGGCCCAACATAAAATGATTGGCTTTATATCGATATTGGCCCACGTTATGCCGACAGCTGAAGTTGTTTGATATTTATGAAACCAGTATTTCATCCGTGCGACCCTCGATTTATTATTTATTATGATAATATATATAATTTATGATAATATAATGAAGTTGCTATACATAAGGTTATTAATGACATATTGCATTGTTTCAAAATTTATAGTATATAAATATATATTTTTCATATCACTATTGGTTTTTTAAGTTAATTTTTAATTTTAAAAAATCGTTCTATAAAATAGAATTTTAACTGAAAAAAGTAGAGCTTGATTAGATTTCTATCTCTCGTTCTATTGTTTTTTGCATTCGTTTTTGGGTGACGTGTTATTTTCTAAAAAAATGGAAATAAAATTAATGATAGTTACTGTGAAAAATATGATTGAAAATTTAAACTTAAACAAATCAAAAGGAATTATTTAAATAAATATATAAATATAATAAATCACAAATGTTTCTTAAAAATCAGTGTTTTATCGGAAAATTTGTCACACCCCATTTTACGTTTTTACAGAATGTCAGAGTTAAATAAATTTTCATTTGGACGTCCAACAATTCATTTAGACATAAACTTCTGGAAACAAACTTAAATTTGCAAATAAAATAAATCATCTCAAAAATTCTTATTTTATAAAACGTAGATTTTAAACAGCGGAAGAAAAATATTTTACTTTGTCGTTGCATAGCTAAAGTTGTACATCTTTGCAAACTAAACTTTTCAAAGGACTTCAAAAAATATCTCTTTTACATCCAAAATAGATTGACGTCTCTTTCACCTCCCTTCCGAACGGCTGCAACCTGTAAAATATAATCATTTAAAGGGAGTGAGTGCATGAAGATACTCAGTGTGGTGGGATTCGTGAGCAGTCAATACATTGAGGAATACATAGGCACATAATTCATTAGCACATAATTGCGGGTTTGAACTGCCTTTGAAAAACACGTCTTGCGGGACTTTGCGGAAACCTTGTCACCATGTTTACGTCTTGCGAGACTTAGCCGCCATATAAACGTCTTGCGGGACTTTGCCGCCATAGATACACTTTAATATCATAGACATTTACAATCATCCATCAAACATTAAATATTTACTACAATCTTCATCACGTTTCATCATTCATGTAGTAAAACACATTCTCTCATATCAAATTCATTTGGAAAATTAAACGCAAAAAATAAGAAAATTACCCCACCTCTAAAACATCATCTCAAACTTAAATCTTAAACAGATAAACACTAATAACATTTAAACATAAAAACATACTTCAACACGTAACATGCATATACCTTTCAACAGACCTGTCGGATGGAGAGTGAAGAGAGATAAGCCATTTGAGGTGCCTTACCATGGACAAAAGAGAAAATGAGTCATAGCATGACATAGATATATAACAAATGTTTAGCATGGTGAGTTGTCAAATCATTAAGGAGAGAGAGATGAGTTGGCAAGGAAGGAAAAATCCTTGAGTTAAAGCAATTAATACACTACCTTTGTTAACTTGGGGTGTTATAAAATTTATCATCTTCAACAATTAATTTTGAAAATAAAATTGAACAAAGAATATATAGTAATAATAGTTTTGTGTTTGTAAGTTTTAATTTCTGAATAATTAAGTAGTGATTTATTATACTTGCTAATATGTTTTGTTCATATTTTTATTCTTTTATATGTTAGAATTATTTTTAGAATTTATAAATAATTTTCTGCCTTGTTTTTAGATGGATTTTTTCAAATAAATTATAATTTATTGCAAAATTAGTTTATATTTTAAAAAAATAGCTTTCAATATATTTTTACATTTTAAAATAATATTTTAGATTTTTTGTAACCATTTTTCAGATTTTTTGAGAACAAATTCCAGTTTTTTAAAATAATTTTTAGATTAACTACATATTTCTATTTATTTCAAGTAGTTTTTAATAAATTACAAAATATTTTTGTAATTTATATTAAATTTATTGATTTTTATATCTTTCACAATTAATATTACATATATATTTGAATTAATTTTTAAATTTTAAATTGTTAGACTTAATCTCACAACCATATTATTATTATTACTTTCAGATTTTATTGTTATTTTGATATTTTTATAATAGTTTTCAAACTTTTAAACATTTTAAAGCACTTCGTAAAATTAATTTTAGATTTTAAAACTATTTTCCACGTTTATATTCAAAGATTTTTAATTATTTTTCAAATTTGTAATTTTTGACATAATATTTAAATTTCATTATTTTAAAATTTTAATAATATCAATAAAATATGTGATTACATTTGTCGGACCAAGGAATGTAATTTTATATATGAACATAGAGCTATATGCAGTGCTATTATATATCTTAGTTTAGTCCGAATACCTAATTAATAGGGATATAAAAAAAAAAAACTACTGTGCCATTTAATTTGTGTACTTTTCATTTATAGTTATTTTAAAATTTATTTTATTAGTTTTATAAATAATTTCCAAAATTGCTAGTTAAAAAAGTCCAATTGCAGAGGACAATTTTTTATTTTTTTTCTTAAATCCACTTGAAAGACAATTTGTTTAGGTTAACGGTTAACCTCTCTCTCTAAACAAAAATAATGGGAGCAAACCCTAATCTGTGTCTCTTCCCACTCTTTATCCCCCATCACTCGCGGGCGCCGCCTCCATCCCCATCTGCCGGTGCCACTCTTTGTTTATTATTATTATTATTATTATTATTATTATTATTATTATTGGTCCATATTTTTTTATTGTGTGTACCTTTAGATTAAAGATATATGTGTTGAATAAATTAAAATAATACAATAAATGAATTTCAAGAGTATTCTAAATCATCAAAGTAAAAAAAATTATAAAGAATTATCTCTAATGTTGTAAACCCACCCCTCCCCCATATATAATTTTGTCTATATAGAGAGAGATTTGTAACAAAAGCATAAAAAAAATCAAATTTAATTGATTTACTGTAGTTTCACCCATATGCAAAATTGTGATCCAAATAATTTTATAATTTTTATTATATACAATTATAAATAGATTTATAAAATTCATATTTTTCATGTAATATATACATATATATATATATATAATTTTTTTGTCTGTGATCTTAATTTATTATTCATCTATAAATACATGCAACTACAAATTTGTACATCATCGACTTTAATTTGTTTTTTCAAGATAAAGGATTATTTTGATTTTTGCTACAATAACCATTATTTTGGCGAATATGACTCATGTTTTTAATGTTGTTAATGATATCAATATCTTCAAAAAAAAAATTGGGCTAAGATAAAGGATTATTATGTTTTTCGTTACAATAACCATTATTTTGGCAAATATGACTCATGTTTTTAATGTTGTTAATGATATCAATATCTTCAAAAATTTTGTGGGCACTAAAAATTTGTTTCGCTAGATCACATGGCATTCTTGCATACATAAATAAAAAAAGATATTTATAATTATGAAACAACGGCAAAAAGTAAATAAAAATATTAAAAGAACTATATTGTTTTTTTACTATCACCATTTTTATACCAAAAAAATTACTAATATTTGAAACGTATTTTCTACATCACAAAGGTACCAAATGAGGTTGAAATATTATTGAGACTTGAATATAATATTCAATAATACCACCATTTTACACTCATTATAATGAATAAATTATTGCGCATATATTTGCATATTTTTTACAAACTAATTGTGACAAAAACAATTAGTAATAAAGTAGTCAGATAATGTATGATGAAAATAATAAATATTTAAAATTTGTAACTTTTATGTGTTATAGATTAAAATGAAATAACTTTGAAGAACTATATTGTTTTTCATGATCAATATTTTTATATCAAAAATTTATTAACACTTGAAATTTATTTGTCTATGCATCACACAGATACCAAATAAGATTGAAATATGACCGAGAACCTTTTTTTTTGTAAATTAAAAATTTTCACATCAAACTCGAAATATTTCAATTTTATGATCGTACATCACATAAATAATAAATTAGACCGGGATTCTCCAAAGAAATTTATTATTTTTTTGTATTCTACATTTTCTTATTTAAATATATAAATTGTAATATTTATATGTCCGTGCATCACACGAGATATATACTAGTTGTCAAAAAACTAAATCACTAGACAAGTTGGAACCATGCCATGAATGATAGACTTTAATATTACCTTCTTCATTTACAAGGTGGGAAAGGCTATGAAAAAGGTAAGCACTAATTCATTTGAAATTATATTAATCACTATAAACTTAAGTATTCCAACACATAATTTATTTATTTCCACTTGAGAAGATAACAACAACAACACAAGATTGGTACACATGATAGCAATAATGGAGTTAAAAAGAAAGGTCAAACCCCTTTGACCCCACCACCAATTCCCTTTCCCCCAAAACACTTAAAAATCCATCTTTCATTATGGCTTCAATTCAGTTGGAAGAGACATTTGATCAGCTCTTTGAATTTCTTTAATTCCTAAATTTTCATCCTTATAAGATGTGCCTCTCTTGATAAAGATTTGAAGTCCAAATCCCATGATAGTTAATATTCAAACTTCTCATATTATCATATCCATCCATTTATAGATGATGGATGGCAAATGGGATTTATTCCAACACCAAGAAAATCTCTTGTTTCTCCTTCTATGATCTCCTCATTCTGCAACCTGCGGCGCTTGGAAGACGAGTACAAATGGAGCTGATTCAGAGCCGAATGATCGTTTACTGAGCTTTCTACATCACTTCCAAAGCCACTAGTAACTGTGCTTGTACTATACAATCCACACAGCTTGTTCCCTTGATCTTGAACTGAATCATTGTCACTGCACTTTAGCCCAAAGTTTCCTAGGATTAATGAAGGGTCACTTGTTGTTGCTCCTATTTGAGCAGCCTTTTGCAATAAAGCCGTTGCAGACATTCTTGCAGAATCTGGTTGGTGGCTTTGGTTTTGAGTGCTAAACAATGATGGAACACTGACTTCTTTAGGATTGGCTAGAGGGGTATTTTGGTCATCTCCATTGCAGGAGAACTTATTGCTGAAATCCCAATTCAAATGGTGATTAGTAGACATTATTGATGGAGGGTTTGGGAATGCAATACCATTCATAAATGGATATTGATCGTGTGAGAGATTATTTGGTGGGATTCCCATTGGTTGCATTTCTTGAAGATTTCTGACTATGGAATGGCTAGTGATCGAAAGGGGAATTGGGTCGATATTTTGGTCGTTGCTAGAGATTGACTTGTAAAAAGACGGTAAATATTGTACCATGGCTGGTGATGCAGCTTCTAGGAAATGATAGTTGATGTTGTTCATGTGTGATGATGCTGAAACTCTTGCTGTTTCTTGGGCTAATGCATCGCAAAATGCTCGATGGGTGATGAAGCTGTCTCTCCTGATCAAAGAAATTTTACAAGATTGTAAACCTTTTATTAGTGATATTGGGAGAGAGATTTCAAGTTTGATAGTAATATATGGTAATCATCAATATAAATGTGCAATAATAATAATTGGAAAAGCCTATAACTTAGCTTGAATTAAAGATCATACTTTTTTTATGGAAAGTAAAATACCAGGATCCCTATATAGCTAGAGTAGTTAGATGAAAAAAATCCTAATTAACAAAATGTAATTTAGGGTTAAAATCAACAATCTTGACTCTCTCTCTCTTTCTCTCTCTCTCTCTCATATAGTTCTTGAGGGCTGAACATACCACATCAAGATCTTGATTCTACAAGAATAATCAACACACACACACACACACATAGAGAGAGAGAGAGAGAGAGAGAGAGAGAGAGAGAGTATATACCTTGAAAAAATAGTGCCACAGTCACATTTGTATTCTCTGGTGCCACAAGTCTTGGAATGAGCCTTCCAATCGGACTGGACAGCATATCGTTTGGAGCACCTATCGCACTTCCATTTCTTCTCGCCATGCTTTCTGCAAAAGTGCTTCTTGATGCCAGTTAGGTCTCCCAGAGCCCTGGAGGGGTGGTGGTGGACACATGTTTTTTCCGGGCAAACATAAACGCGCTTTCGCACTTCCTTGCTTGTCCTTTGCTTCAGCTTCCATGGAAGATTATGCCCTCTTCTATGCAGCTGCAAATTCTGATCCCTTTGGAAACCTTTTCCACATATTTCACACAAGAATCTGTTTGTTGCCATTAGGGCCTTTGGAGACAAAGCTATTACTTCTGCCTCTGGATCTACAAATTATTGTTAAAGATAATTTAAAGAGATTCTTGATTTTAGAGGAAAGTGAAAACCCTTAATTATGATTCAAAGATGCTTTATATATATTGAGATTATATGTATATATGTACCTGGGGTGCCTGGAAGGTTTCTCTTCTTCTTTGCAGGAGGGTTAATTGATTCATGAACTGGATTTTGAATGGAAATATCAGATGCTTCTGTCATCTTCTTTCACCTAGGTGGGATTCAATATACAAGCGATAAACATATTCTTGAAGTTATTAATTGCAAGAAAATAAAAGAAGAGATGAAAAATATCTATACATGGTCAATTACCAGAAACTGATTGTTTGAGTAATGGAAAAGATCTCTCTCTTCTTTCTCTCTCATACAAGGATATAGAAACACCAGTGTTGCAAGCAAGAAAAGAATGAGTGGCTAATTAAGGTTTTCAATCTCATTAAGTAATAACACATGAAGGGAGTCATATTACCAAACCCCCCATCTCTCTCTACCTCGGATGTTACAAATATTTAACTGCTTCCTGTCGGAATAGAATAACAAAAATTCTTTTCCCAAAAGAGAATAGTGGATTATTTTACTATTGCAAAAGGAGAGTTAGGGTAGGGTTGGGGTGGGGCACAAAGGTTTATAATGATACATATGATGTGGGGAAAGTTGGACTATACACCTTTCTGATTGGAATGATTATCCCATAATTGTTATTTTTTAAGTAGCACTTGAGGATGATATTATATATGATCACCAAGGTGTTATCATTTATAATTTTCCCTAAAAATGTTGTACGCTGTAATAAATAATCATCTTAATATCTATATCTTATATTTTATTAACACCAATAAAACAATTGAGAAAAGAAAACATTGCCCTTCACAGGAACTACTAATTATGTTGGCTAACAATGTGGTTCGAATTTTAGTGAGAAAAAAAAATACTGTTTCAAAATCAGGTCATTAAGACATAGTAATTCAAATGAGTCGGGTCATAAAAAAAAAAACCTTATTTTTAGAAAGGAGTGCACAAAGCATTGACTAGCAGTTGAAATTCCAACTAGAAAAAGTTGGTAGAAAATTCTAATGAACAAAGTATAAAAAAAGGAAGAAATGAATGTCTTGAATTGTTCATGTATCAATTATCATGAATACTGCAAAAAAACCATGCACGTGCCCCACAACTGTTCAAAGCGAAAGTAAATTCAAAGCAAACGACAAGAAAAAACAATCATATATAAAAAGGGAATAATCGTCCTAATAATAGTGTAGAGTCTGAAAAAGACCCATTTTCACATTTCAACAAGATTTTTAACTCACTATTTTTCCTTATAAACCTTGGTTCATGGAGGGTAAAAGGGAAAAATAATAATAATAAAATAATAGTCCAAATTACAAAAACAAAAGAAGGGATATATAGGTAGAATCTTCAATTGTCATATTGTATTAATTTACCCATGCAATCAAATTGTAGTGTTAATTATATATATTTAATGTGTAATGATAAAATATAAGATGTGATTAAAACTTAAGTGGTTGGAAAAAAGGAAAGAAAAACTTGAACCACTTGACCATTTGTTAAGACCTGACCTTTAGATTTGAAAACTAGACAAGAAAGGCTTAGTCTTTGAATGAAAACCGATAGGTGGATGCATGATTTCTTGATCTATATTCCATTTTTCATTCCTTTATTGCTTTTCCTAAAGTTATTAAAGCAATCTTTTCTTTGAAAGGAATCTCTTGGGATTCAAGTTCTGACTTTTCTAGCTCACATCATGATATTAATAAACACAGTTTAACCTATAAAATTTAATGGTGATAATGTGTGAATTAAACATTTTTTTACCTATCATTTTCACTATGCATGGTCAGATACTTTTCCAGAGTTTGAAGATGACTGTCTCGAAACTCTTAGAGCGTCGAGATCTCTCATCTCGAAACTTGCAGTAATTGTCTCAAAATTAATTAGATCTTAAATTAGTTTTGAGTTTTGAGATCAATTAGATGTCGATGCTCATAAGCTTCGTGATCTGTCATCTCAAAACTCGGAAAATGTAATGGACCAAATTAAAGTGAATTAATTTGGATAAAAACATATTTTCATATTAGGAAGAAAATATATATTCTTATGAAATAAGTACAAAATATTTTTATCTATTTTTATACAAAGAGTATAAATTCAACCGCCCCAAATTCAATATAATTTTTCTTCTCTATTTTTTTTTTTTGACTAACCTAAACGTAAGTATCGATTTAAAATCATTTGTAATTAATAATAACCATGTAAGTATGTGTATCAATCAAAAACGGTCCAACTGATGTCAAGTCGCACGTCTTAATAGATGCTGATATTTAAATTACTTCAACTTTAATTTGATTTTGTTTGACAATTACTGCCCATGTGAACGTGGAAACTGAAAATTCACGTTAGTATTTCCAACATCCAAGTAAGAAAAAATTGAATTTTGAGCTAAATAAAATAAAAATTGGAAAAAAAAAAAAGATAATCAGAATATCAAATTTAAATACGTGAAATTAATGGTAAAAAAATTATAATAAATTCAAATGCATGCTTGTGGAAAATAAAAAATAAAAACATTTTGAATATAACAATTGACTGGAGAAAAAAAGTGTTGAGATAAGATTTCACTAAACGTAATTAATTAAAGTAATTAAAGCAGCACAAAAAACAGGTTAATTTAAACTGACAAAGACAGTGAATTTTTTGAAGTGCGAGTGGTCGTCTCCTTGTGGGCTGACTTTTCCTGCATACACTTAATCATAATCTAATCATGTTTTTGCTTTCTGTGTTTGTTTACAATTTTATCTTTGGATTTTTGTTGTTGAACTTTGGCGACTACAGAATATTCTTCCCCCTCTTCAAAGCCTTCAACTTTCTATGTCCAACCCTCTCCTCACACTGGCCTATATATATATATATATATATATATATATATATATATATATATAGAGAGAGAGAGAGAGAGAGAGAGAGAGAGAGAGAGATTCCTTATATATAATTGATACTCCAGGTAATGTGTATGATAAAATTAAGTTCGAAATCAGTGACTGATGATTTGTTAAATATGATGCTACTAATAATAAAAATAGTATTAGCTAGAGAGGTGGTGGTTTAAGGAAAAGTGAATTGTTATCATCAAGGGTATGTTTGTTTCTTTGTTTGTTTTTTATCTACACTTTGGTTTTTAGTGAATCTCGACTTAGGAAATCTAACACTAAGATCTTGGTTTTCGAATGTCTTTCCTAGTTTTCAATGATATGTTTAGCTTTGTCTCCAATTTTGTATCCAAGCCTTTGTCTCAAATCTCAATGTGTGATTCATTTATATATGCTCTCTCTTATAATTTAATGGTAGCAAACCATGATTTTTTTTTTTTTTTGAATGAAATATTAATTTGCCCTGTGAAAGTGGATACTATATAATATTCACTCGTATAACCAAATTCAAAATAAATAAAATTATTGAATGGAATGCAAAAATAAAAGAGAGAGAAAAAAAAACTATTTTCTCTATTAATTATAATAAGTATTTAACACGTAACATGTCCGCATTTGATATGGGATCTAATATATGTAGACATCCACATGCTTCTACCATCAAAAGATTAGAGAATCTTTGCCTTTAGATAAACCTAATTTTATGCCATTACTTGTCTCTCAACATCTTTAATTAGATTATTAATTAATTACTAAATAAGAAAGTGCCAAAAAAAAAAAAAACAGATATGGATTTATGATATCACGAATATCAATTTATAATTAAAAACTAATTAAGTTTTAAACTATAGTTAAGATTCTCTAATAGAACTAATTAGAAAAAAAATTATGAGAGATTTTCTTAGCAAACGTTAATTTTATATGGATGTAGTTCATGATATACATATATGCATGGTACTTAATTATACTACATGTGTCGTTTATACTTTTATAATAGTAGTGTGTGATTATATGTATATATATGTGTGTGTGTGAATAAATAGCCGATATAATATCTAGAAAACAGCTTGTTTAATAATTCTCTCAAATTATTATTTTATAGCGACCAAATTGGCTAGAAAAAAAGAAACTAAGGGAAAGAAGGATAAGAAAAAAGGTATATTGTTGATGACCTAAAAGATGTTCAAACATTCAAAGCAAAGGGTCCACCTTCCACCAAAATTGTCCCTAATATTCATCTAAAATTCAAGAAGATTAAGCCTAGTGCACAATTTGATGGCGACGTATCACATTTAAGTATCGTTTTCAAGGTCTATTATTATTTCTAATTATCTGTCTTTTTGGTTATAATTATTCCACTTTTTCGCTAAATTTATCCCAATTATTATTCAATTTATTTTTTCCAACTTAAAGTATTTAATCTCTTTCATATAGTTCAGCACCACTAAATTCTATAATCTTCCTTAATTTATTCCAGACCATGATCATATTTTAAGTGACTTTTTTTTTCTTTCTAATATTAATATTCCTTAATTTATAAAAAATATTTAAATTATTAGATTAGAAAGAGTACTACTAGTTAGTTAATATCCCCATCATCCCATTTTTACATGGTATCTATTTTGATTTGTTATACAATTCTTTTTATCTATATACTTTCTGAGTATGAGTTATACATGGAAAAAACTAAAAAAAAAGGCCTAAATTTTTTTTGGTGTTTATACACGATGCTGCATCGTTGATTTAAGTAAATCAATGGTTCTTAAAGACATGAATGTACTATATATATATATATATATATATATATATATATATGTCAGCTATCTTACACATCATGGAAATATATTTAATGTGTCCATCATTGATGTAACAAAAATCCAACATAATCATTAAATTCGAAATACAATATTTAATGGGATGAAATTTTTATACATTAGTTGTGAGTATTTTAAGATATGCCCACAGCAAATAGGGAAACATTATTTAATAAAGTGTCAATTTCTTTTTTCGTCACATCTACTTTAAGATATATATGTAGAAAAAAATCAAATTAAAACGTGTAGAGACATTATTTTTTTCTTTGGAATGAAAAAATGGATAGAGACCTAAAGATAAAAAAAAAAGTATATATAGTTTGTACGAAGATATTATTATTATTATTATTATTATATATATATATATATATATATATATATATATACACTCCCTCCGTCCCAAAATAATTGTCACTTTAGTATTTGAAATTTGTCCCAAAATATTTGTCATTATAGGATTTCAAGAAACATTTTCCACAATTCTTCCAAAATTGCCCCCATTTATTCTCCCTTATTAAATATTTTATTATCTCAAAGTAAGTATTGAAAATATAAAAAAGAAGAAAAAAAGTAATGGGTAGATCAGTCATTTTGTAGGTTTCCTTAATTTATGTAAAAAATGTTAAAACGTCGATTAATTTGGAACGGAGGGAGTATATAGTTTCTTGATAGTTAGTTTCTGTTTCTGTGGACAATAATTGCGGTCAAATGGAGGCCTACTTTACAAAAAGGATGTAGACACAATTTTATTTACGGAAACGCTAACCTGCTGCAATATTGATGTGACAGTATCATGACTATGAAAGTTATTTTCTTTTTTATCTCAAATTTATGAATGGGTTGTTGATCACACTTGAAGTGGTGGAGTACATTTTTTGATTTGGAAATATTGATTTTTTTTAATCGATTCAAACTTGGATTGTTTGTGAAGACTAACATGTTCTTAGAACATATAATTTTATTAAAGTTTAAAAATGATCGAAATTTGAGTTTTGGAGAGAGCACTACATTATATTGGAATTAGGGTTTTTGATGATTAATTGATGGAGTGTTTGACCATGGTATTTTTGTGTTCAATTGAAGGGAAAGTAATTGCTGGTAGTATTCCACCCATAATATGAGGATTATATATTAGAAATAAGTGGTTCGGGAAGAAATAGAGATTTTCAGATGACAGACACTCACATGGTCCATGGATAGAGTTTTTTTGGGAGATAAGGTGCTAACTTTTTGACTAATTTTTCAAATTCGAATCATGTTAAAATTCAGGCGAATTTGTCAAATTTCTTCTCATTATTAAATCACAATTCAAAATTATATAGTATAACTCAATTTGAGTTTTACAAAATTCGTATCTCAAATCATCATAACAAAAGGAGCTAATATAAAAAAAGCAATCAAAATTGCAAAAAATAAAAAAAAGATCAAAATTCATAGCCACAACGCCCCAGCTTGCTTCAACAAAGGTGTCAACTCGCCCGTGATATGGCTCGCCATAACCCGTTCCAACCCGCCGAACCACCGCCCGCCGATGAACACCGCCGGAAACTCCATCCCTCCGCCGCAGATCTCGCCGGCGACGTCGTCTTCACACCCCTCCTCCACCTCGTACACGGCGGGGTTCGCACCCAGCCCCTGGAGCAGCCGCTCCGCCACGTGGCTCATGCAACAACCCCTTCTCCCAATAACTATGACCGCCTTCTCCTTCACCAATTCCCTCACGAGTCGGGTCGGATCCCTTCCCCGGATCGACCCCACTCTGGATTGATGGTTTAAGGTTGTCGGTGCATGGGTTCTGTATGGAATTGCTTCTTGCATTGTGTAATAATTACTGTATTAATTAATTTCCTTTAATTTTTTTTCTTTTTATTTTTCTCATAAGATGAAATATGTGCATATATAGTAGTGCGGTACGGCGGTGGGAGGGGGTTGGGAAAATGGAGCGTCAAAATTAAAGGCGGTTGCACGTTGTTAAGTGTGTGGCTTTGCGATGAGTTGCGTCATGGCTTTGTTTTATTACATAAGGTTCTAAAAGTGGGTACGTCATCACTTACATAAAATATATTTATAAATGGGTTTGGTTCTGATTTATTACAAATTTTGGACTTCTTTAATAATTTGATCAAGTTTCCTTAAATATTTTCTGCGCTATATTTAGGAAAAAAACACATGGGGTGACGCGCACAATGACAACTGTTCGCGGACGGTGCGGTCTGAAGATGACGTCTTCAGCCCATCCCGATGGCGTAAGCAAGGCGGTTTGCCACGTTCCAAAATTCCAATGTCTACGTTTGACCACATTGACCATGGATAACTTTTTTTTTTTTTAAAATTAATTACATCCTTATATAAATCGTGAATTTTGATCGCTTAAGCATCTCTATTAAACATTTCATATATATATATATATATATATGTATATATAATTCTTAAACATTTCTGGTATGAGGGCATTAAATGAATTTCAATCAATAACGATTTGTTATTTTTTAAATTCGACTATTTTTCCTAGTTGAGAAATTTTTTCTGACAAATTAAATCAAGAATTAATGAATCAACAAGTGGTCATCTTCTCTCATGATCGATTAGATGAAATTTGAAATATGTGAATTATAGAAAAAATAAAAGTTTATATAGAGCAATCACTATCCTAGTACAAAATTGCATTTATTATATACAACAAAAATACATAATTAACATATTGTGAATTGTTGAGCAACTCAAGTTTTGAAGACTTGTCAACAAATTAAATGCGATGTACGTAGGCTGCAGTATTACTTAATAGTGAAAACGATGTTATCTTTAGAGCATCTTCAACCCTTGGATTTAAATTTGGACTCAAATCTTGTTTTTGTCATTAAATTTGCCACAATCTCCAACCCTTCAAACTCAAATTGGAATATTCTCTTACAATATTTTTAATTTTTTTTTGAATTTTCTTTAATATCAAATATTTGTGTATTAAGTTCATAAAAAAAAAATTAACTTAATTGATTTCAATTATAAATAAATATCTATAAACTATAAATCTATTAAAAAATACCAAACTTAAATTATTGTATGATATTCCAATTATATTTCTATTAGTTATAATTCGTGCTTATATTTAATAATTACACTATTTTTCAAAAATATTTGATCAAGATATCTCAAAATTCGTAATACGCATCTACATAGTAAAATATTATATAGTATATGTGTATTAATATCAATTGAGTGAAAATTATTATAAAAGAAAATTTAAAAAAAAAATTGAGTTGTGAACAGTAAGTGGTAAATTTGCCACTTACTGTTCAAAGTGTCTTGCGTCAACAATTGCGGCTGGGTTGGAGATGGAAAAACTCAAAATTTGAGTTTGAGTTGCAAAATTGCGTCTGGGTTGGAGATGGTCCTAGGGCTGTTAATCTTGCCACACCATTTTTAGCATCAATAATTGGTGCATACTACTATTCTCTTTAGTACATTTCAAGTTTCAACATCATACAGCTCCTAGAGAAACAATGAAGTTGATAGGATATGTGGTGATGTGGAAATAAATTCTGACAACATAAATTTAAACTTCTTTCGATTTACATCTCACTTGATTGAGGAACCTACAAATGGATTAAACAAAATTTTCATTTCTCCCTAATCAAAAGTTTCAACATCCTATATATTTACTCCCTGAATTACATCTTCTACATTCTAACTAACATGATTGGTATGTTGGAGGAAGAAATGAGAGTGGAATAAATACTCGAACTATTTCCATATTCATTTCAAATTTTATAATTTGTACAATTGCTTCCTTATCAAGTGGATAGTTTACATTTTCCCTTATATATAATGAAGAAATAAGAAACATCCCTTCAAATGAAAGTGATGACTTTGATTCGAGTTACATCAACCAATCACTATAAATGATCCAGTACTACATTAGATTTCAAGTTATTTCTCAAAATTGTTTAATTCAACGAGAAACTAAAGTCGATAGATTTATTTTAACATATGTGAATACATAAGCAAAAACAGATCTCAAAAAAGAAAACAACTTCAATAGAGACACAAGTACCGCCAAGGAGATAACACTAACTAAAGACAAAACAGAACAACAAAGAAAAACTTCCCTAGATGATGAAAGAAGAAAATTAAAGATGAGAAGGCAAAGTTTACACAAAATAAAGGGAGAATAAAAAAAAAAAAAACCCTAAACATAAAAAATGAAGAATTAATCATCAAAGCCATAAAGCCTGAGCATGTTTGAGCAAAGGAGTGAGCTCCCCCTTGACATGAGTCGCTATAATCCGGTCCAAGCCGCCGAACCACCGGCCACCGATGAACACCACCGGGAACTGAACGACGTCGTTGGACCCTCCACCACTGCCGCCGTCGACGCCGTCCGCCACCCGGAGCTCTCCGACGACGATGTCTTCAAACCCTTCCTCCACCTCGTAGACGGCGGGGTTGACGCCCAGCCCTTGCAGCAGCCGCTTCACCACCAGGCACATGCAGCAGCCGCTTCTTGCATACACCATCACCGCGTTCTCCTTCGCCATTCTCTTGACGTCATCCTTCCGACCAGTGTTCATCACCTTGCAACTCCCATGGCCTCTTTCCCCCGTCGTTCTAACGTTGTTTCGACCTGTCCGGACACGCCATGGAACTGCTTCTTGCATGTTGTTCATTTTCTGTTTTTTTTTTTTTTCCTTTCTTATATCGATTTCATGTTGTGTTAAATAGATGCGTGGAGGGTGTGTAGATCAGAGATTTGGAATAGTTTATTTGTCTGGAGGTCGTTAGACGTCATTAATGTCACGTACGAAATCCTTTATTATTTTAGAGAATTGGGTTGGTGTGTGCAAGTGTGCAACCCATGCAGATCCGATTTACAAGTCAATTTTTATTTCATTAGTTATCCACTGTGGATGGATCCATTTAATAAAATTAGATTTTTAAGATGGTGTTTGGAATTATATATCAAGACAACACAAAAACTCATGTGAGACGGTCTCAAGAATAGTTTCTGTGAGACGGAGCCCCATCACCCACAAACAACATGTGAATTGTAGGGTTTGGGTGGTGGGTAAGTGGGTTATGGGTTGACCCGTCTCACGCAATACATTAAATTTCTGTGAGACGGTCTCACAAGAGACTTACTCTCAAGATAATTGTTTGAGTTATAGGTACTTAATTAATAGACGTGAAACACATTTGACTTTTTCCTTATTGTTTAAATATTTTAGGTTAATTTGAATTTTGATTTTATTTTGAGTGCAATTTTAATAGGAATTTTCTAAATTGATGTTGTCGCAGGAAACTCTAATTTTGCAGCCAAATTCCAACAGTCATGTTAGTGATTTTGAAAATTCAAATCAATATAGGACTGGAATTGGAAAAAAAATAAAATATAGATGATCAAATTGAAAAACAGATATTTGGTTATCAAAATAAAAGAAACACTTACATACTTGACCAAAATTGAAATCACCCCAAATATTTTTCGAACAAAAAAGAAGCTAATATTGAAATATGTTGTAGGTTTTGGCTTATAATTTTAGGTACATGAGTTTAATTCACTTGAGAAGTTAAAAATAAATTTGAGTCATGAGTAGTTAAATATATTCCATTTTTTTAAATCTTATTTCCTAGGGAGGTGTATCTGAGATGACCATATATTCAGAAAAATAATGTAATTCATATATATACATATATATATATATATATATGTGTGTGTGTGTGTGTGTTTTGCGTATACTTTCATAAATGTGACAATTGATTTAAATATATATTGAATCTTATATCTTTTATATTCCACCTGAAAAAAAAAAAAAAAAAAGTAATATGCGAAAGAAGGCCATAGGCCCATAACAATGTGGCTGATGCCCATATTGAAAATGTGGACAAATGAGCCGCCCAGCAGTGCGGACAGCTAACACGCATTAGATCCAATTTGTATATTTTATTTATTATTTTTATAAAGAATAATAAGATATGTAAGTATATAATATCATTAATATATATCCATATTATATAATGTTAATTTTTAAGAAAATATTATGCTATTGATATTCATAATCAACAATATTGAAATTTTTTAAAAAATATCAGTAAGTTTTAAATTAATCATCAATACATATATTTTAAAAGTTAAATTTATTTATCAAATGTATGTTTTAAAAGTCAAATTTTTATTTAGAAAAAACCAAATAAGTTTAATAAGCATTTAGAATTGACATATCTCATTTCGAAATATATAGTTAAATAAAGTTCTAGGAAAAATATCTCTTAGAGTTGATATTATCTCTTTTGAAATATAGTTAAATAAAGTTTTGGGGAAAATATCTAAACATCAAAGAAATTTTTTTTTGGAAAAATTAAAACAATTAGAGAATACAATTTTCTTTTTTTAAGAATGACATAAACAAAATACAAACCATCGAATATTTATTCACAAAAAACAACTCATAAAATACAAACTAATTTTCATAATCAATCACAATATTTATCAATCACACTGTTAAAATACATTAAAATGACCGTAAATAAAACTAAATATTGTAGTGATCGAGATTGGTCTCAACTTTTCTGATATACATAATTAGTATAACAATATTGTAGACAATATTTTATTTTATATAACATTATCAATATACATCATATGCTTAAAACAATTCAACTAATATGCACTTAACATATTAAAATATCGAAATATATATTAACATATTAACTTTTCCTTAATGTTTACCCGTTGATTCAAATGAACATTGAGTTATCAACATTTATTGGGCTTAATGTCTCAATTTTACAAATTGTGTACCCAGTAGAGTTACTAATAAATTTGGGCTTGAATATGATGGCCCTTCTTTTTTAATTTTGGGGTCCATTGTTGGGCCCAAATATGTTGTTAGTAGGTAGTTCATCCTTGTACAATCTATACACATTTGGTGTATGAAAACTCGTGATTAAATTCGATCCTCATATGTAGTAGTAGTAGTACTACTACTACTAATAATAATAATGATAATGATAATGATAAAATAATAATAATAATAATAATAATAATAATGATAACAACAACAATATAATAACAACTATAATTATAATAATGATATAATAATAATAATAATAATAATAATAATAATAATAATATATTATTATTATTATTATTATTATTATTATTATTATTATTATTATTATTATTATTATTCAAAGTAGTGTGTATAAATAGAAACTTATTTAAAAAATAGTTATCTTACTTTTCTAAAAGCAACTGATAAGCTACTTATCAAAAACACTTGACTTTTTAAGTCTTTCACATCTAATAAGACGTATTTAAAAAGTTTATCATCTCAACCAAATGCCAATTTTCTAGTATATATTTTTTTGGTCGACTCTTCATGCTTTAATGATAAGACGAATGAGAGAACGACTACTCACGAATTTACTAAGTTGTGATTTATAAATTGAATAAATTATACTTTAAATAAGATAGTGAATATATTTTAAGATATCCAACCATTTAAACTAGATTTCCCTGTGCTAGACTCAATTATATCTTATTCAAGCTCAATTCATTTAATAACAAAATCAAAGTCTATATATATATATATATATATATATATATATATATATATATATATATATATATATAATTGTTATGGATTAAAGATTCAATAAAGTTGGAATAATATTATTTAACATGATTCAATTTAACTGTACACATAATATTTTTTTCTTAATAAATAAGAATGAAAAAGAAAGCTCACCAAAGATGAACAAGCTCTGGTGGAATATATAGGTGGGCAACAATTCAACTTACCCATAATCAACTAATCTATGTTGCATCATCTACTCGAATAAAAAAAAAGGTATTATTTTATTGACAAATTTTTTTTTTTTTTTTGCTTGCCTCTACTTTTCAACTTATTTAAGTAATCATCAATGTTGATTATGGATTTTGAATAATTTTCAATAACAATATCATCTTCATTTTCAAGCAGCTGACAGTGGTATTACCAATTTTATTGAATAATATATTTCGATAAAATTATCTAAATGCATCGTCAATTTGATGATTCATTGCTATAACATAGTGAATTATGGTGGAATTAAGTCGGTTTGTCTCATATTTCATTCTCAATTTATTATAGTAACAATGACAAATAATAAAATTGATGGTATATCGACACAGTTTAATTGAGACACATTCAAATAAGATTATTCTAGTGTCATAATTAAGTACATAAAGAAAAGTAGATATTATAATTGAGTTTTTTTTTTTTTTTTCTTTTCTAAATCAATGACCACTATTGTATATATATTACGATTTTAAGATATGTTGTGCTCTAAGTCCGAGTTTGTATCTTATATTATAATTATGATTTATATCAATATCCATATATACTAAAATTGTTGTTACAGACATCGCATAAATTAAAATACAATTATTAAATTTTAAAATGATAGAGATAGAGTTTTTCTAAAATATTAAGTATGTGTCGACATTTTTAAGAGATCCAGAGTTTTTTAGTGGGTAAAAAATATTATTACAAAAGTGAAAAAACTCAACATAATGTAGAAAAATTCCCAACTCATAAACAGTTGCAACCAATAGGATAAGATTGTTTTTCGATAATGCACATTTTTATATATTTATAGTAAAATAAAAAAAACAATATTATAATGCATGCGGCGCTTCGTGATTGGATGAGCTGTTATTTTGGCGAAAACGCAAAAGGAAAGCAAAATATAATTAGATATCAAAGAAGTTGGAGGAAAAGAGCTGTTATTGCACCCACACGCAAAAAGTTGCAAAATCTCACGCTTTCTCCTCCTCGCAACGGTGGCTAACGGCGGCGCGTCTGGTGGTTGTGGCGGAGGAGGTTGCACAGGTGGATGGCAAGAAGCAACAAATATACCTCCCTCAACTTCAATGGAATTTTTGAGAAAAAGCTGAACAACAATCAACCCGCCACCAGCAATCCCTCCGCTAAATCATTCGCAAATCAGAGCAAAACTGTTTTATCAAACTCGCGAATCCATGGACACATGCTCGTTTTGACCCGACCCGCGCCGAAGCCCATACCCATTCCTCAGAAACTGGAAATCAAAGAACAGGCTTCTTCTCCGCCTCCGTCAGATCCAGTCCGGGCCGGTCCCGAATCGGATTCGATTTCTCTGCGTCCACAGGGCCGAACCGGATCCGCTCCAGTGCCGAGTTCGTCTCCGTTGCCTTCTCCGGTATCTCCTTTGCCGTCGAAGTCCGATCGATTCGTTCCGCCGCATCTCAGGCCAGGATTCGTCGGGAAAGAGGACAAGCCTGGATTGGAGCTATTGAAGGGTGGGCCTGGTAGTTTCAAAGGCAAACCGGAGTCCAGAGGCGTCAGACCGGGTCAAATTCAGGATCCGTTGAATTACCGGGCCGAGACGGTGGACGGAAGGCCGAAATCTGGTGGTGGGTATGAACCGGTAAGGAAAGGCCGTGAGCTGTCGGATCTGAACCGTCCCGGTTCAAGTGGGACTCGGCCCAGTTCTAGTGGATGATGGTATGGTATGGTCCTCTCCTTTGATCTGCCCTCGAGCTATCGTTTTGTTGATGAATTTATTATTTTCCTTTTTTTTTTTTTTTTTTTTTGAGTTTTTTCTTCATTTATTTGAAACTGGAAATATGATCTATTTTATTGTCGTTTTATTTAATTGGTGTTTTAGCATGACCTCCTTACAAAGTGCTTTTTGCACAAAATAAACACATATTTGTTAAGAATGAGTTGTATGTGACTTCAACCTTTGTATTGATCTTCTTGTTGGCCTTTCTTGGTTGCATCTAGATGCAACTCTGCAAGTTTTGTTGCTGGATAATTGAAAATTTCTTTGTGTCTTGATTGCTGACAAAATATTTTATTTCTTTGGATTTCAACAATACCAGGACCTGTGATTTGAGAGTGTGGGAATTGGGAAGTTAATTTTCATGGGAGTAGATTATGCCTTTAAGGATGGTCACTGTTGCAAAACTCCATGGAAATGTTTTGTTATCTTTGATATGTATTGAATATACCTCAGACTGCAAACTGTTTTTTCTTTTTTATTATTCCATTTAACTCTTGACTCTCCACTGTTAGAGACATTTTTAGCATTATTTTTTTTTTTGGGATTCTTTGAGTTGGTATCGGTATCAGTATCAAATTCAGTCTGATCGATCAAGCGTAGAGCTGATATTATACGTCACTTGACTCTCAAAACTGTAGATGTAATTGCTATTTTGATGAACTAGTTTTGTTATGGTGAAACTGATATGGTCATTTGTATATCAATGACAGCTACAAAAAGATCTAACCTCAACATGCTATTGTGCAGCAATTTGCTGAGCTGATCTCCTTTATCGACGGGCATAAGAGCAATCTATAGCAATCTTTTGCTGAAGTTTGGTCCTTACTACAAAACAGCTGGGATTTTTCAACCTCTAGTTACCATTGATGTAGAATGCTGTGAACCTTTCGGTGATAGAAGATGAATTCTAATACAGCCGGGGCTTTGTTCTTGTAGTGTTCCACATCCTATATTTTACCTTTTTCCTTTCAAAGCTATGTTAATAAAAAAGATGGTGATTTCAAACTGTAATCTTTGCTGTTGTGATGTTTTGTGTCACTATTTTTCTTGTGAAACTATTTGGATGGAATTGAACCTCCTCCTTATCTGTGTTGAAACGGCCTCTTTAAATTTGATTGTTGGTTGTGAGTTCGGCACTTTCGCGTTTCCCTTTTTAACTATTTTGCTTTGGTTATATAGCTTGCTATTTTAATGCGTCGATTTGCACACTGTGATACACATTCATATAATAGTGTTAAACATAAGTGTTAAGCATGCATTTTAGATTTTTACCTGTACCTTAACATATTTTCAGACAAATATTAATATCTTTCATATTTTTTAGTTATAATGGTCATACATTTTAGTTAGGTTAGATTTACCTTTATATATTATATAAATGTATGTTTATATTGATATAAATGCATAAATAATATAATATAAATGTATGAGTAATATCACTATAAATGCATAAATAATATAACATAAATGTATGAGTAATATCATATAAAAGTAAACATGCAGAACTTGTGTTGAAATTAGAGTTTTTTTTTGGAGTTAAAGTATTACATAAATGTATGATATTTGTAAATAAATGTATGACTAATATAACATAAATATTATTGTATATCTTTGTATATAAAGTATTGCAATAAGGTTATGAAATCTGGATATAAAAATATGACTAATATAATATAAAAGTTTGACTAACATAACATAAATATATGACTAACATAATATAAAGATTAGCAAAAAAAAAAAAAAAGGAAAATGCGTGGATTCGGGTCGAATTCAATCCGACTCGATCCGAGTGCATGGATCTAAGATATTAAACAAAAGTTTGAATAAGATATGATTTCTTGAAACACAAAAAGGTAAATTTCTATTTAGCTTAAATCAATGAATATTTTATCTCAATTGATTTTTTACCTCACACCTTTTCATATCTTATCAATACAGCACAGTCGAAAAATATGATTTTGATATCTAGTCGAAACTATTAATTTTCACGGCAATATACAAATAGGACACGACAGAATTACATGGAGAATGATATTTGATACATATGTGGGCCTATATCTTTAGTAAGTTTTTCTTGCAAAGCCCATGTTCATGCATATTATTACCATTTAATTAAAAGTTAAAACACAAAATTAGGGCACAATCGACAGCAACTTTGGACGAACGGTTGAAGAAGGTAAGTTTCACTGTGTGATGTATTTCTTCTTCTTCTTCTTCTTCTTTCTTTTCTACCCATAATTTATTTTCGAAGTTGTAAAGATCTTTATTTTTTTTATTATTTTTGTGCGCGCCTGAATTTGCATATGTGATTACCTGGAAAAGCTTTTGCATTTTGTTCACCGATTATTTATTTAATTTTCAGAGAAATGAAGATATAGAAAGAATCACGGCTATAAAATGTTGCTTGTCGTAAATCGTGGAAGAGTAAAATGTTGGAGTTCTTCACCATTTAATCAATGTTTTCAAAGGAGCTTTGCTTTGTGGTCAATGAAGAAAGATCCTGATCTTGAAGCAGCTCTGTCTCGGAATCGTAGATGGATGGTGAATAATCAGATCAAGAACATAATTCATAGATGCCCTGACCAAGCTGCGCCTATTGATTTTCTTCAGAAGAAGTTTAAGAACCTCGATCTTAAAGGTAAGGCTCTAAATTGGGTTAAGAAGTATCCTTGTTGCTTCGAAGTGTATCGTGAGAATGATGAGTATTTTTGCCGATTAACGAAACGCATGAAGTTTCTAGTGGAGGAGGAAGAATCTGTTAGAGATTCTCAGGAACTGGTTTTTGTTGAGCGCTTGGCTAAGATGTTGATGATGAGCAAAAACCAAAGGCTAAATGTTTCCAAGATTAACGAGATTAAAAGAAATTTCGGATTTCCAGATGATTATTTGCTTAGGATTGTGCCCAAGTACACTGACATGTTTCGTGTTGTCAATTATACTGGGAGGCGAAGTTCCATGGACATTGAGCTCACTTCTTGGAATCCAGATTTTGCATTTTCTGCGATTGAGATATCGGCTAAAAAGAAGGGCTGTGAGCCGAGCTTTTCATGCTCGTTGCCAGCTACATGGGTGAAAATGTGGGAAAGATTTCGAGAGTTTAATTCCACTCCATATATTTCCCCTTATGCAGAATTGAAGGGGTTGGTGGAGGGATCGGCTGAAATGGATAAACGAACTGTAGCCTTGGTTCATGAATTGCTATCTCTTACTTTGTGGAAGAAATTCTCTATTGCCAAATTAGGCCATTTTAGAAGAGAGTTTTGCTTTCCTGAGAAATTGAATGTTTTATTGCTCAAGCATCCTGGTATATTCTATGTTTCGAATAAGTATCAAATTTATACAGTTCTTCTTAAGGAAGGATACAATGTTTCCGAATTGGTTGAGAAGGATCCGCTTGTTGTGGTGAAGGAAAAATTCGGGGAATTGATGCAGGAGGGGCTTCATGAGTATAATCGGAGGCACTATTTAATGAACATAGAGAAGAAAAAGAAGAAAGGCTTTGTAGCTGTTGGATCTATGCAGAGGAAGAAGGATGATGTAACTTCTGAAAAGAATGATCGAGAAGGTGATCTCGGTGGCATATTTGATGCAGAGGAAAGGAAACGATTCTACAAAGTTCTGTTTGCTGATGATGCTAAATGAACTGATATGGCAAATAATCACAAATTCCGTGCTTTAACATAAAGTACAACTTGAAAGGATTAGAAAAGACCAGTCTTGACTCTTGAGAGCTGGATTTATTACAACAGATATTGAACATGAAGTTGATATTCATAGGGAATAGTGGGATTCTAATAATATACTTCAATCAAAGACCTGACACCAAATGCAGGAGTAATCTTGTAGCTAGTGAATCCAGCTTCAAAGAAGAGTTTTTCCCATTCTTTCTTACTTCTTTCTTTCCCGTTGAGATAAACCATCATTGCCATATCGAGGAAGAGTTGGTCTTCCACAACTGTATCGTCTCCTTGGTTGATATCCACAACCATGTCGATGATCATCACCTTCCCTCCTTCATCCTTGCTGGGGATAGCATCTTTGCATTTCTTCAAGATCTTGACACAGTCCTCGTCTTTCCAGTCGTGCAATATCCACTGTTTGTTGCATCAGGTCAGTATTTCTCAGAAGTTAGATGTTTGGTCACAATGAATTATAGGGATTGATTATTTTGTGAAGGAAATTATAAAGATGAAATCAGAGCTACCTACTATTTTAATACCTTGAGAAGAACAGCATCAGCAGAAGGGACAGACTCGAACATCTCGCCCTGAATATAAGTCAAGTTATCAGTCCCTTCCAAGCCAGCCACAACATGTGGGAGCTCAAGAACACTGCACTTCATGTTGGGGAATGCATTGGCAATAGCCTTAGCCATTGTCCCGGTTCCACCTCCAACGTCCACCAATGACTTGATCCCTTCAAACACGTGCTTGTAGTCCCTAACAAGTGCATGAGCCACCACCCTTGAGTCGCTAGCCATAGCTTCACCGAACAGAGTATTCAGAGGCTCGTGCTCTGCTTTCTCCCAGAGCATCACATCATGAGCCATTTCAAATGGTGCAAGATGGTGGTCCTTGTCAGTAAGCCATTCACTCATATGGTGCCATGGTTGTGTCAATATGGGATCCAATATGAGCAGCACAAATGGGGCCACAGTCAAAGGCGCATCCTTCAAGAGGAGACGAGATGCAGGAGTGAGCCAATAATACGCTTTCTCTTCATCATCCTGGATTTTGACGAAGAATTTGGAATGGACTAATACTCGCATTAAACGACTGATGCATTGAGATTTGGCTTTGTCGATGGAGAGACGGTCGACTAATTCAGAAAGTGTGATTGGTTTGCCATGATTGTGGATGATATCTGGTATGCTTAGTTGAACTGCATATTTTAGGGACATGGAGTTTATGAAGGTGAATATGTGGTTCCATATATGAGCTTGAGCTTGAAGGAGTTGCTCTGTGGAAAGTTCTGCATTAGCCAATTCAATATCTCCATTTACCATTGACATTGCAATGTAATTTGCAGATGCTAAATCTAAGTGTACTATATATACAAAGCCTTTTAACTTCGAATTTTGTGAGTAATGATTTACACTTGCCTCCCAGTTGATGTAACATTTCACTAACCTCGTGTTTCATTTCACCAACTCACAGAGATATGGCCAACCACAGCAATTCTAACCAATTATATTATTAATATAATAAAATAATACAATTGAAAAGTTTAAAAGAGGAAATAATAAAGCATGGTGTATTGGCCACCTACTCCCTCCACTCTTATTAAATGCATTATTGAGGAAGAATTGCAGAATCGGACAAAAATACAAATAATATTAAAATATCAGATAATAAGGCCCTCATACTGAACCAATGCAATTGCTTTTTTTAATGTTCACGTAGTAGTGTTAATCACACACTATGTGAAATGCAATGTGAAGTAAACATTCTTTAATATAAAATACTTTCGTCTAAATGATGTGAAATACAACTCGAGAATCTCTTACTTTGCAATAATAGAGAATCTAACACGGATACTATTTTTTATTAAAGGATAAATTATCAAATTGAAATTTCTAATAATTGATCAGGAGATGATTTTCCATGCTTGGTGAGTCGCAATCAAATCTTTTGCAGCAGATACACTCTGGTTAATATGATTAAGGAAAGGAAGATTTTTCGAACATAAATTATTTTGAAAATCTTGTTGGTATTGTCTTCTCCAAAATAAATGCTTTATATCAATAGAAATAATTTGCTTGCAAATTTTACATTTTTGAAGTATTTTTGTAATATTTAAACTAGTTTTCAGATTTAGTTACAATTTATATTAATATATTATAAATAATAAAAAAATTAGTTTTATATGTCATTTTCAGATTTTTTTCAATGATACTATCGAAATTTAAGTGATACATCTCCATTTCATACCAATAGAATTAGTCAGTTCAATTTACATTTGTTCGTTTAACTTAAATATAGATTGTATCATCCTATTTTGTACCATCATAATCATGTTATTTCAATTGTATGGGCCTATATAGTTCCAATATCATACTACCATATCTGATCATATTAATAATATATTAATCAAAATCTCTTCTTTTTTTTTTCAACAAAAATATGAGACAACAAAACAAAAAAAAAAAAAATTTCTTGTAAGAGTTAGCTGAAAAGGGGTCCACATAAGATACGCCACAATTAAGACTTGCGAGGATAAATATTACTTGGGAACTTTGTGGTTGAACTATAACATCTCCAAATATTACATCTTATACATATGTTCCTTGTACTCTATAATCATGATCTTGTGTATGTATGCTAAGTTGATAGAAAGCATTCATAGCTGATACTGGCAGTGGCGTATCCAGGATTTAAAATTTGGGGGTGCAAACTTTGAGGATGTAATAAATAACTATAAGTATATCTATATAGAATATTATTTAATATTTACATCTATACAACTCAAAGCTTTAAAAAAAAAGATGATTTTTTTTGGTTTTGTTTGTTTCTGTTTGAAAAATTTATTATACATGAACTATTATTTAATCATTTTAAATAAACTCATCTTCATTTTAAAGTTATGAGAACAAAAAATTCATCATAATAAATTATAAGACTAATTAACCAACTAAATAAGAAGAAAATGATTTGGAACTCATGATATGAACCAAAAGATAAGGAATTCACTACTAAAATTTTATCAAGATAACTAAAAATAAATATTACAAAAACTAATTAAAAATATAGCTATAAGAACTAATTTAAATGCATTAACTACTAAAATTTTATCAACAGCCATAAGAACTAATTTAAATGCATTAACTACTAAAATTAGCCAAAACAAGGATTCGAACCTGCAACCCCTGCAGATGGCCAAATCTGACACCCTCCAAATCAATTTAACGTCAAAATCATGTTAAGTATTTTTATAATAAATTATATACAACATTTTTAAAGACATTTGGGGTATAGCTGTACCCCCTTGTCCCCATGTAGATACGCTGCTGGATACTGGTGTTCTGAGAAGGAGAGGTTTTAAATTCTGAAATCTCGAGAATGCAACTTTGCTTTACTTGGTTTCTGAATAAAACTGTTTTACATGAAGGATGAATCAATGCTTCATTTGTTAAAGATATACTTGTATTTTGCAGAGAGGTGTAGTGATGGTGTAAAACTGATCATTGAAGAAGAAATTGCCAATAAATTAGAAATCAATACCGACCACAACTCTTTTCCAGCCATTGACAATTCTTTTCTAAACTAAAATAATTTTAAACATACAATAATTTACTACTTACTATCAAAGGATGCTACTTACCACTTTGAATTAAAAATGGTGTGTTGCACAAATGAAAACTATTGGTATTAGAAGGCTAAATGTTGCATGAATTAAAAAGTAGTCTGATGATGGCAGTGAAGAAAAAATAGATTCATTCAGATTAATTGGTACTTGACATACAATAGGCAGGCACATGAGCATTTGAAATACAATCACACAGAACAATAAGTAGTGTTGCAAATGAAAAAGAAAATGATCATGGGAAAACCTCAATGACAGACCTCATCCCTAAATCATAAGATATCTTATAGTCTCGAAAGCCAGCATCAAAGAAGAGCTTAGCCCACTCTTTCTCAGTCCTCTCTTTTCCTCTCAACAACGTCATCATTATCATATCTGCTTGCAGTATCGCTTCACTTCGCTCATCCACTTTCTTATCATCCGTAACCATATCAACAATGATCACCTTTCCACCATTCCTCTCAGCTACTGCTTCTTTACATTTTTTAAGCACTTTAACACAGCTCTCGTCGTCCCAGTTGTGGAATATCGCCTGCATTCGTTAATTAGTCATTACCAGTTCCTGCAAAAATAGCTAAAATTGTTTTACCTTAAAGAAAACGGCATCAGCGTGAGGAATGAATTGAAACATGTCTCCACCAATGAAGCTCAAATTGTGGGACCCTTCCAAGCCTGCAACAACATGTGGAAGGTCGAGCACAGTGCAGTTCAATCCAGGAAAGGCATCGGCAAGACATTTGGCTATGGCTCCGTTGCCGCCTCCCACATCCACCATTGATTTCAAACCCTCAAAAACATGTCTACAATCTTTAGCAAGTATGCTAGTCACAAGTCTAGCATCTCCAGCCATGGACTTGTTAAACAACACATTGAGATCTTGATTGCCCCCCACATGCTCGTAGAAAGTCCTCCCCTGTTTGGTAACAAATGGAGTGGAGTCCTCGTTCTGGAACCACTCGCTCATATGCTGCCCCGGATCCATGAGAACCGGGTCGAGCATGAGATGGACCATGTGCACCAAGGTGTTGGGCTCGTCTCTCAGCAAGAGACGAGAAGCGTGTGTGAGACGGTAAGCCTCGTCACCCGTGGACATGATGACCTTGTCGAAGAAGTTGGAGTAGGTTAGAAGTCGCATGAGATGATAAAGGTCGTTGGATTTGGCTTTGTTGATGGGGATGGCGGTGACTAATTCAGAAATGGTCATAGGCTTGTTGTGTTTGTGGATTATATCAGGTATGGCTAATTGAACAGCACATTTGAGGGACATGGAGTTTATGTAGCTTTGAATGTGGTTCCACACATGAGTATGAGCATCAACAACCTCTTGTGTCGAAGGATTTGCAACTCCATCAGCCGATGCCATTTTTCCAAAATTAATTTTATTCACTCTTTCAATACTGCAGATAATTATATATAAACTTTATGACAAAGGGCTGCACAGATTTCATATACTTGTATTGGACGGATTGGTGGGTGAACTGATTGGTGGGTGATTCAAGGCAATGAACGGTAGATGAGGACCGTTTGCTTGGTTATTTGTGTTATTTAAAATGATTATAATATTTTAATTATAATTTTCAAAATTATCAGATACTTTAAAATCTTAATATTATAATTATAGTTTTTTATCATCTATTTTTAATTCAATTATGGTAAAAGATTGATTTCTTAATTAATATTGCACATCTGATGCGAATATTTGGAAGATGAATATGTTGTTGGAGCTTAAGTTTTATTGAGTGTTTAGATAATAAACAGAACAAGTGAAATTTATAATTATATATTATAAAATTGGATGTATAATGTGGTAGTTGGCCAACAAGATGTGGACAGATAGCATTAGGACCACCCATTCACTCACATTCACCAGTCAACGTAACCTTTTACCATTTTTAGACTGGGGAAATAGCCAACTGTACCATTTTTAAGATAAGAAGGGACAATTTTACCATAAAATATAGTCAACTTATTTTTTTACCATAAAATATAACAAACATATCAAAATATCACAATTTTTGACTGGTCTTCATTTGTACAATTTGTGATGGGATTGCACTGACACAAAATAAGATAAACTAATTGAATGTTTAACGAATATTCCAAATTTTTGATAAGGTAAACAAATTGGATGTTTAACGAATATTTGGTCAATTTTCACTATTAAACGAAAATTTGCTTTAACAGTGCAAAACGAAAAATTGCAAATTGCATTGATCCTTTTTTTTCGTTAAACCCTAAACAATAAGGGTTTAACGAAAATTAAACATATATTCGTTAAACCCTATTTTTCGTTAAACATATAAGTTGGGGTTTAACGAATTTAGTTAAGGCTTCATTTATTAAGGCCAAAACATTTCGTTAAACATATAAGTTGGGGTTTAACGAATTTAGTTAAGGCTTCATTTATTAAGGCTTGTTTTGAATTTAGTTAAGGCTCGTTAAATAATTAGTTGGGGTCAATTTAGTTTTGAATTTCGTTAAACAATAAGCCTTCATTTATTAAGGCTTGTTTCGAATTTAGTTAAATTAAATCGAAGGGTTTAACGAGCAATAGGGTATTGTTCGTTAAACCGTTATTTTAAAGGTTTAACAAACAATACCTATTGTTCCTTATAAATTTAACGAACAATAAGGGCATTGTTCGTTAAACCCTTCTTTCAAAAGAAGGGTTTAACGAATATTCCAAATTTTGGATAAGGTAAACAAATCGAATGTTTATTAAAATCAAATTGAATGGCAAGCAAGTTGGGCTGAAACCCAATAAAACTTTAATTGTATATTTATTCTATATGGTAGCTCATGAAGGATTGATCGTCAACAATTGGTGATTTGAAGTTCAAAAGTCAACATGACCAATCATTTTTTATGCCCATTTCAATATCAACAATTGATCATAATGATCTGTCAGTTAAACACATGAAAGGTCATGTTGGAAATGCACATTTTAATTTTATTACCATAAATCATCATCTTCAATTGCTTAACAGTTACATGATCAGGTTTTTGGACTCCAATTGCTGACTTAAAATCCAAATTCAAACTCCCATAGATAATTTTCAAATTCTAAACTCCACCTCAGAAATTGGACTCCACCTTTCACGAACTATTGATAAATGAGTTCAAGATGTGTATAAATAATGACATTTTTTCGTAATTCTAAAATTAAACGATTTTTTTTTTAATTCTAGGAATATAGATGATTTAAAAATAATAATAAATTTTTGAATTAAAAGTTAACTGATCCAGGAAAATTGTTTCATCGGTTTTTACCGATTGACTAGGATTTTTAAACATCCAATCTATATATGTATAGCCAGATTGAATACCAGAAATGCTAAACAAGGGGGAAACAAAATTAGTTTCTATACAGAGAAGGAAACTTAGTTTCAACACAATGTTTAGGTTCATTGAAATAAAATCACACATTTGATAATCAAATCAGAGTACAAGAATGTATTGCTCAAACATGATCTCATGTAAGAAATTTCTAAGAGTCTAATACTACTATAATATTACAACTAGGAATTCAAGTAGAGTTAAGATAACAGTTCAAAAAAAACAAATCCGAGAAAGTGAGTAAGAACTTTCCTCCAAGAGTATTGTCTTAATCTGAACAAATTCCGCATGCCCATGAACTAAAACTGTGAAGGCCGAGCAGCAGAGATATCATCCCACACGTAAGAAATAATAGAACTCATTTGCAATGAAAAGAAAAGTGGAACAGCTTACCAATCTAAGCGAATCTTTAAGTCGAGCAGCAGCCGGCTTTCTTCACTGCTGACACGTCATCTTTAGAGCCGACATTGATGGTCTGCCCCTTGGGTAAAGCTGCTGGATCATCACCACCATCGAGAGCTTTCCTGCTAACCACACGATGTATTTGTGTAAGCACTTCCGTGAAGGCATTTTCCACATTCATTGATTCCAGAGCTGAAGTCTCCATGAAAAAGGTCTTCTCCCTTTCAGCAAAAGCCGTGGCGTCCTCAGTCGAAACGGCCCTCAAGTGACGCAAGTCGGCCTTATTTCCCACAAGCATGATGACAATGTTTGAATCCGTATGATCCCTCAGTTCCTTCAACCATCTCTCTACGTTTTCGAATGTAACATGGCGGGTAACATCATAGACCAGCAATGCACCAACAGCTCCTCGGTAGTAGGCACTTGTGATTGCACGGTATCTTTAGCAAAGAAAACATGAAAGACAGGGCTTCATACAGAGAAATGGCAAATATAGCTTAAATATTAAACTGGATTAAGTTATGATGAAGATGAGCAATTAACACTACAACACCACGGTCCATTTTAGCACGATAAGAATAAAATGTAAACTATAGCCTTCAAAAAGAGTATGATTTAAGTGGAACTAAAAGAAAACATCATGGAACCACGGAATTCATAGAGATACGTCAAGTAAAGATACAACGCATAATTCAGTATGCCAAACCATTTTTTTTAGGTATGTTCTTAGGGAACATTGATAGCTACATTCATAAGATCTTATAAGAAAAATGGAAAAATTAAAGCAGTTGGACAGTCAGATTGCCAGAGAGATTCATCCAACCATTTTAAGATATCTACTAGTGCAAGAACTCAATGTCTTCAGTAAATGAAATGAAAAAACATTTAGTTCCTTCAAGTTGCATTATTATGTTTAAACACGAAATGTCAGCAACCCTTATTCCCCATCTACAGAAATTTATTCAATGGGGCATCGACAGCTCGGTATCATTAAGATTATCATTCACCTTTGTCCATTCATCACAATTACTCTGAAAATTACGAACCTTAGATCCAATTTCCCAAGCAATGTGAACATATTTGATACTCAAGTCTCGACTTATCCGAAGCAAATAAGCACAATATCAAATCAGAGCACCTATACAATCTTCAGGAACATAGTTCTCGTACACGATCTTAAATTGGCCCAAGACACGTTACATAATCATGGAATAAATACATAATGATACAATACATTGAATTACAAACTTCACTAAAACCTTAACTGAAAATATCACATTAACAAAACCAATGTAGCTTTTTTATAAACTCAAGTTAGTCCAAATTTGTAGATCAGCTGAATCCTAAAGAAGTTAAGAAAAAGGTCATTAATACACAATGCAGAGAGATCTAAGCTTCAAAAGCATCAGATCTTAACAGATCACGCTAATTCCAACTCCCTGGATCTCAGACCATAATCATAATCATAAACCGAAATAAATAGATCGATCAAGCCAGAAATTGAGATCTCAACTTTGAGTGCAACAAAAAAGAAATGCAGAATTATCAGAACTGCATAATAATTCAACAAAATGATGACATAGTCATACCGTTCCTGGCCAGCGGTGTCCCAAATCTGGGCCTTGACGACTTTTTCCTCGACGCGGATGCTGCGAGTGGCGAACTCGACGCCGATTGTGGACTTTGACTCTAAACTGAACTCATTGCGAGTGAATCTGGAGAGTAAATTGGATTTTCCGACGCCGGAATCGCCGATCAACACCACCTTGAACAAATAATCATAGTCGTCGTCTGCTCGATACGCACCCATGAGTGAGTGAGTGAGTGAGTGTGCGTATATATAAATGTATATACACACAAGTTGTGCGAATATAAATATCTGTATATATACGCGAAGGGATTCGCAGGGTATGAAATTGAGAGAGAGAGAGAGAGCCCCGTTAAGGAAAGAGGGACTGCCGAGAGAAGAGGGAGATCTATTCAAAGTCTTTTATAGCTGTATTTATTAATAGTACATTACTGTCATTTTATATTCCCTTGATTCAAAAATTCAAAAATAATAATAATGACATTTATAGAATGTAAAAATAGTTTTCGAATTTAGAAAAAATAAATAAAAGTGTTATTATTTGAAAATGTGTATAATTTTGAAATACTACTGATATTTTGGATCACATTTATCTTGAAAATGTGTCAAAATTTGAGTTCAAATAACAATTTGAAAAACTCAGGCGGTTATTTTTTGATATTAATCCCTGTTTATAATATATTCCTGTTCCCAGCTTAAAAACAAGAAAAATGAATAAAATATTCTATATCATAGATTTTCAAACTTAAACCTCATTTGAAATTTTGCTTGAAATTCCATTCATTGGAATAGCCCATTATACTCTATCATGAAATCTGATGAGCCCATAGAATTTATGAAATAAAATACAATTTATATTCTGGAAAATCATTCTCGACCCACTCTTCTTTAGGATAAAAGGTTATGTGAGAAAAGAAAAAAAAAAAAGAGTAACAAAATATAATTAAAGACATGAATGAGTTGAGTTATGTTTCGATAGATTTTTGTACAATCCGTTGGTTCAAGAAATTTTGTTACCATTAAAGGAAAATACTATCAATTTGTTACTATTATTATTCCAGTCTAAGCAAATATTACCAAATATGTATGTTGAACATACTTCTCAGGATAAGAACTCTCAAGCTGTAGACAAAGCTAGAAAATTTACCTAGATATCCTTTTTAACACTAATCAAAATCCTACAAATTTATATATAAGATTTGTCCTAATATATAAAAATAAGGAAATATCGAGATATTAAGTGACTATTGGTGCTACTAAAAATCTACTTTTCAAAAGCTTGAACACAGAAGACCTAAAAAGAAGCATTCAAAGAAATTTATCGTGGAGTATGACACTTACGACATCATCTCACGCATCTAATGTTGTAATACAAGTCAAGCCACAATTCATAACCACAAAATAGATATTGACTTGTAAAACAATCAACTTATGATTTCCCCTTCTAAAAACTCTAGCTAAAAAAATTCGAAAATAAGATACAAAGAAATGTACTTCAAGACAATCAAGTTCCTCTATTGCAAGTGGTGTTTTATGTTCTATTCCAGTACCATTATACGCAGCAAATACAGATGAAATGTTTTCTCTTCGAAATTAATAGAATCGAAGAGGTAAATAGTCTACTTTTCTATTACATTTCTACAGAAAAATATGTCCGACTGATAATAGCTGTAGAATCTTGCAGTTCAATCAAGCATATCTTATTCCATATAAAGCCTATCCTGTTGATTGTATCGAAAGAATATATAATACAACTAACTTGACGTTTTGAACCTCAATGGTGCCTATGGTATAACCAGAAACAGAGTTATCTTGCTCGACTAAATATGAAAAGAGGCATTGACTCACAAAATTGTAGATGGAAAGAATCAGTCTTTTGGCCTTTTACTCATGGTTTTCCGCTTGTTAACATCCAGGTATCTCTTTCTTAACCGAATAGCACTTGGAGTGACCTGCATATCCAAAACCAAATTTCACGAAAACATTACCTCACACATAGGTAATAAATGGTGGATGAAAATACTATAGATAGTGGAGCGTAAATGTAGATTAGATTAGCAATAGCTGTCTTTTTTGTTCTTGTCTTCTTAATTGTGACTTCCAAACCTCTCTTCTCACCAATAATAGAACAAGAAGATCATTTAAATTGGACTTACCTCGATGAGCTCATCGGATGCAACATACCCTATTGCTTCCTCAAGTGACATCTGCAAGAATAAATGCAGCTATTGTTATTTCTCTTTCAAGTTTTTTAGGGTTTTGAAAGGTTAAAATCTCTTATGGGAGCTTCTCCACCCACCCATGTGAGTACCTTGCACGTCAAGAATTCAAATCTTCTCCACAACAGAAAGAAGTGAAATAAGTGCACTCATACAACACAAAAATGATGGGTATATTGGGAAATGAACTCCATGGTAGCCAATGTTGACAGTCGTTGCAGATACCTCTAGAATGAGGAAATCTCCAAAAATTCATAAAGAAATAAAGCTAGTTTCTAAGAATCTTTAGTAAGAAATCTCAGCTAATAAACCCTAGCTCCTGTCGTTGAGGATGAAAAGGGAAGGTGAATTCGAGACATGGGAGGGACAGGAAGGCAGACGTTTACATTGTTTCGAAGATTTTTTCACCCAATTTTTGAAAAGCAATGACCTCCATCTCACTCTAGTTTTCCGGTAATATCTTCTAATTTTGCTTCTTTGTTTTTCTATATACCTGTATTATCAATCTAATTTCCACATCATTGACATTTACAAGGTAATTTCAGCCAATGGAATAGTATTGAGAAAGAGAAGTCAGATGCAAATGTGAAGGGAGCAGCAAGGGACCAATAGGTTTAGGATTACACTCATTCTGGTTGATAGCAAGGTGGATTGCAGGCTCTCTTAGGAGTATCTGGAGAGATATCGTTTTTCATCAAAAAGCAACCCCATTTGCATGCAAAGGTGTATGTATATATCTGATGATAATGTTCAACTAAAAACTCTTTTTTTTTTTTTTTGCAAAATTTTCTTTGGTCACCCAAACAACCAAAACTCTTCCTCCACACAAAAAACAAAGCAAGAGAAAAGAATGGATTAGAGTACATACAAGGCGAGGAGGTGTTAGCTTCACATTCTCATCCTTGGAAGCAGCACGAATATTTGTTAGCTCCTTGCTTCGCACGGGATTAACCTGTGACATGCGATAGGTAATCCCAAAAAATCAGAATAAAAAAAAGGCTTCATATACTTTAATAGATGAGACCATGAGAAATACAGTAAAGAATGATCCGCACTGCCAGAGGAGGTCTAGTACCACCTCACTTAGCATGAGACGTATAATCCAAAACAAAATCATAATAACAGAAAAACATTTTTTCCTTACATCAAGATCCGTCTCCCGTGAATGTTCACCAATAATCATCCCATCATACGTCTACAAGTATAGGAAAAATCATTAAAAATGCAAACCATATGAAATCAAACACTATGAATAAGAAACAATGTCAAGTTCCTTCATCTATGCATTTTCTCAAACACCTTAATCCCACCCACCTCCATTCCAGGTTTGACAAAAAGTATTCCACGAGGTTCTAAACTCATCAATGCATAAGCAGTGATAGTCCCATATCCCATTGAAACCTGTAAACAAGTACGGTTAATTAAATCAGGAATAGATCCTAGCAACTGAAATGTGGACATAAATTTAAAATTAATCTGCTGAAGTCTAATGATTTCACTGATGTTTGCTTTAATTACACATACTGAACTGTGAAAAGAAATACCTAAAGAAAGCCATAGTTTTGTTTGTTATAGCATGGAATATACCAACCGGAATAAGAATTAAATAAAATAAGCGCTAGATTGACTGCTGTGGAGCTTTTTATTTATATAATATTCTTGGGTTGGGGTGGTCCTATTATGTTGAAAATAAACCTGTATATTTCATTAGGTAACCTCATCAAGAAATAAAACACAACATCTGGAGACATGAGATATTCCGGATGGACTATGGATGCCGTCAAAAAAAAGTATAGCTGATATATGGACTATGGAAAGGTTAATGTAGCATTGCAACTTCAGGATTGAAGCCTTCAATCGGTTATTTCTAATATGCCTTAACAGATAAGTGTAAACGCCCCGTACATACATGATATTGTTGGCACAATCTAGCCTGTACAGGTGGAAAACTGGAGCATCTCCAAAGCACTATATAAATCCCATTCTTGGTAAAAATAACAATAATGAACAGCAATGATGTGACATGATAACGTACCAGTACTCCTTTTCTAACATTTCCGAGAGGGCCTCTATATTTCTCATAAGCTGCATGAATAACATAAAAATCAAAACAAAAGATCAATAAAATATTCAAATTAACACCATAGACAGAAAGGAATAAATCAGATCAATGGAGGCTAGAAATAGCACTTAAACTCGGTTTCCTAGCAGAAAGTAATTTCAATTTGAAGTCCATGAAAAGGACAACAGTTAATTTCAATTCTCAGTAGAGACCATCACAGTCAAAGATTGATCAATAAAACGAAAACCAGAATCAAACATGACAGTGTGACATAAGTGGTTGAAATGACGTACTCAGGAATGCACGATGCATAAATCCGGTGCCTCGTGTATCACTGTTGAAGACAGTTCTATAACCAACCAACCCCCTGTAATCACATAGAATATATTAAAAAAAGAAAAAAACTCAAATAAAAAATTCCATATCAAATCAAATTAAATACATAACAGACTAAATAAGAAAGTGCACTCGAGCAGAAAGATCCATAAGCACATTAACATCTGCAGACACCAAGCTCAATAAAGAAGCAATCAATGAAATAAACCAAAAAAAGGTAAATAAGAACGCATGACAAAAAGATGAAAATTTTCAAGAATAAAAAGTGAAACCATGAGTTAAGAAATATGGGGAAAAAACAAAAATACAGAAAGAATATGATCGTATAAGAAAGTGATACGTGCCTGGAAGGACAAGTCAGACAAACTCTAGTCCTACCAACATTCCCAGGGACTGGACCCATGTCGGTAATCTCTCCTCGCCTGTGAGAGAGCGCTTCCATAACTAAACCCACATGCTCTTCATTTACCTGGTATGAGCAAGGTATCAATTACTACATTTCGTGAAAGGATGGAGAAGTACAGTAAATTAGCTCAAGAGCTATCACCTCGATAGTGACTTCTTCAATTGGCTCCAGTTTTTGCCCTTTCTCATTTTTATACCTGATTAAATAAAAAACATTATCCAAAGAATCAAATGCAGAAACTTTCATGTATGAGCAACTGCAAGGTTAGATATGTTGACTAATGTGTCCCACAAGGTAGCATAAATTACATTCCCAGCCTCGTAAAGTGATGGTGGGAATATTAACCTATTAGAATTCATATTTGCTAACTTGTTTTCATATGCATTTCACAAGGATTAAAAAATTAGCCAATACATTTAAAAACCAAATCCATTTACACAGAAACATTTTTTCTCAACAACAGCATAAAGACCAGATATTTAATACAGCATAAAGAATTATGGCAGTATCTGAGTATCTGTTATTATTTTCTCAAAATGTTTTCCTTTTACCTCACAAAAACAAAGAACACTCCCCACACACACACACACTTGGTTTCCCTTTCTCCCAAAAAAATCCTGTTTCCTCTCAAGATCAAACTATTTTTCTTTTCTCCAACCTTTTTTTTTTTTTAATTCACCTACTATGTTTATTTAAAATAAAAAAAATAAAAAAAATTATTTATCAACCTATTTCCTAACAAATTGGAAATTGATCCGACATTTACAATAACCTTTTATCCCTCACCAAAAACAAAACAAAACAATGCTTCAGTATATTCTAATTTCCAATGCAATTATTTGTATATAATATGAGTAGATTAAAAAATTATTCCAACCCCCTTAATCCATCAAAAGAAAATTGACTTAATATTACATTCCTTCAGCAAACAAGATTAAGCATTAATTTATTCTGTTTTCATCTCCAAAAACACCCACTACCAAAACATATCTCCCAGAACGCAAAGCAAAAAACACGCATAGCTGAGGTTCTTTATAGAAGAACGTGTCATATCTATCCCAAGGAAGATGAAACAGTACAAAACACCATGTCAAGAAAATACTCACATGACTTTAGGAGGTGAGACAGATAGCTCAAATTTTTCACGCCTCATATTCTCAATTAATATGCCTGTCTCAACAATAGACGAAAGTTAAGAGCTTATATAACTTCACATTAATGCCAAAGAGATAAAACGTGCAAAAAAGAACAGATGAGCAGTAATGTAATTCCAAATAATAACATTAGAAGGTAATGATAACAAATACATTCAGAAGAACTGACCCAGTTGAAGCTCTCCCCTCCCTTGAACTTCATAAGAGTCTGACATAGCAGGAATCACATTTATTGCGAGATTCCTTTCAGCTTCCGCCAACAGACGCTCACCAATTTGCTTTCCAGTCAACTATATATTTTACATATAACAGAAGAATGTTATATTCTGCAAATGATAATATAACAATCCAGACCTAAGAGAATAAGACAACAATCCCCAGCAAATCAACAAACTTTGTATTCACTTTACATGGATGAAATTGACAGTGAAAAATCCCAACAAGGAACCGCAACCGCAAGTCAAAACAGTTGACAAGACTAGACGGGAAGTTTCAGGATGCAAGAAATGAAGCTGGTGGGAAAGGTATGTTATTACGAGATGGGAATTGTAAAGATCAAGAAGACCAGTATATATATAATTGATATAGAGTTAATTAGTGATGACTGCCACTTTGTGACCCAACAACAGTTGTCCCTGCAATGTTGCGTCAAACCAAAGGCATTTCAAACAGCAGTTTATCTCCCAAAATTTATGCAGGTTGAAGTGAGTCAGCAGTTTAAAACATAGTAAAACTCGGGAACAATCTAAAAACCTGATGGAAATATCCACGAGGATAAGCAACAGAAGAAATAAGTGAAAGAAAATCTTACATATGTACCATCTCGACCAGCCAATGGAGAATCATTCACGCCAAAAGTCATGGAAATGGTTGGAGGGTCCATATCAACAGTAGGCAGAGCAGTCATGACCTACCAGAAACCTAACGACTTCAATTACAAGTTTCGCATAAATTTTGAGAATGAACATAATATACTTGACCAGCTTCAAACAAATCATTACAAATATTATGCAAGTCACCAATCCTTTTAGAGATACAGATAAAAGCATAAAAGTTTGTGTACCTGAACATTTGCTATTGTGTGCCCAATCGCTGGACTGGTTAGCCCAGCCATGGATATTATATCTCCAGCACCAGCACTATCAACAGAAACGATACTGGTGCCCTTCTTTTTCATCAGTTTCACAACCTACAGAAATGTAAATATCAGGATAATCAAAGATAGAATAGTGAATTCAAGTATTCATTATTCACAACAATATGCTTTTGAGAATCAAGAGCACGGAAGGAAAGGAAAACCGGAAGAGTCTCTTTGCCTTTCTTTTCTCAGCTAAACATTCTAAAGTTGGGTCATTTACAGATACCCTATCAATGATATCAACCCAAAATGAACCTAAAAGTGGAGCCATTTCTCAAGACTTAGTTCTATCATTTGTGAATACATAATACAAATTTGTGGAAGCCAATATCATATCTAGAATTCAATAAGCCAATACAATACTAAAAGTCTTATCAGGTCTAATACAATAGCTTACAAGATAAGACATCAAAAGATATGACATACAAAACTTGAAACAAACCTTCCCTTCTTCAATTTTGACAGTCCCAGAATCAGTACTGTGAAGTCCTTGCACCTTGTCGCCAACTTGGAGAATCCCAGAATAAATACGACCAGTTAGAATCCGGCCAACATAATTATCTCTTTCCATCATAGAGACCTGAAAGGAGCTGTCAACCAATTTTCTCAAGATTTCTCAGTAAAGGTGAAAATGCATGGTAGAGAATTTTTTTGCAGTCTCAACACAGTTAATAAACAATAGAGAAATGTAGAAGAAGACAGAACCTAAGCATTTTTTGAATATCATTTCGTTTTCGAGACAAAATCATCACACAGTTGCCCAAAGCATTATTTGAATTCCAAGAAGCATATATAGCAGCGAAAATATTAAAGTGCACAGTAAATGTTCTAGCACTAACCAGCATCTGAAAAGGTGCATCAAGGGTTGCAGATGGTGGAGGAACGTGTCTTATGATTGCATCAAGCAACTCAGACATATTTCTTGCCTCCTCAGGAGGGTTCTTTGTATAGGTGGATGAGGCCCACCCTTCCTTTGCAGAAGCATAAAGAACAGGAAACTCTAATTGCGCCTCTGCGGGAAAGGTAAAAGATAAATGCATGCGAAAACAGTAAGGTTCCAGGGGAGTGAAGAATATATTAAATGAGAAATATAACACAAGTAACACAGCAACAACCTGTGGCTCCAAGATTAGCGAAAAGATCAAACACCAGGCTCTCAACTTCACTGCACCTTTCCTCAGTAACTAACATACAATGTGCAAATAAAAGATTAAAAATAGATAATACTTTGATATCACAAGAACACTGATAATGAATATCACAATTATAGAATCATCAATATTATTTGCAATTGTACCTGAAGGCCGGTCTACTTTATTTAGAAGAAGCAGAGGATGTAGACCATATTTTAATGCCTTTGCAAGAACAAATTTTGTTTGTGCTAGGGGACCTTCACCAGCATCAACAACTAAAACTGCTCCCTCAACCATACCCACTACTCGTTCAACCTACGAAAAAAAATTGAAACCTTCTAGGTGAATCAACAAGAATAAGACCCTTTCCATGGGAATTCAAGCAGGAAGGTGAACCTTCGTTGCCACAAAGTTGATGCACTCATTATCCACAAGAACCAACTTATTTACGATGAAAAGAATTGCTGAACTTTTTATTTTGTATTTTCATATTTTCATTCAACAAGCTCATAAATGCATCAGGTCTGGTAAAGGAAATTAGTCCATAAGTGACAGTATGCATTCAGTATTAATGTTTAGCAATCAACAAAAGTGAATTGACATCTCTTTTGTAATGGCTTCGATGATAATGACTTTTGAATACCCACGAATCTTCAGTGTTTTCATACAAGGTAAATCCCATTATCTCCTTAAAATATTGACATTCCCTCCCCCAACCGGAAAAAAGAAAAAAAAAAGGGAAAATAAATGAATATTGAAATGTTTATTGTGTAAGAGTTTTCCAAGAGATAACATTTTAACTGAGTTGTCTGTATATGGACTATAATATGAATGTTATACAAAAGATCACCATTTCAAACACAATCAAAGTTTTCACACGGGCGAACTAGGGAAAGACTTGAAGTAATGCCTGCTGGTCTAAGACCAGCAGCTAGTTTCATAATTATTTCTAAATCCCAAACAAAGGCCTAATGGACTTAGAACTCCTCTGAGAAGAATAAATTAGTAAGCTCTACTCAGTAAATTCGCCATCATCATTGAAAGTAAGACCATGACATAAACTGCATTTCTTTAGATTATGGCTTACCTCACCACCAAAATCTGCATGTCCAGGTGTATCAACCATGTTCAGCTCATTCTCTTTCCATGTAATAGATGTAACCTGCAGGTTATGATGAGAATAGGAAAAATAAGATTTTCTATACAGGAATTAAACAGAAGCATTAGAAGATTTACCACCAGAAAAACTTCCTAATTATTCTGATTGCATACTTCTACCCAAAAAAAAAAAAAAACCATGCCCACTTCTACAGTAATGCAGTAGTCATATATTCATTTTTGGAAACCTAAGTCTTAGTGGAACTTGTAAAGAAAAATGCAAGATTTCACCCCAAGACAGTAGTTCATTCATAGTTTAACACCATACTACCAATGGCTCAGAAGTAATACCTCATTGGATCTTTCATCAACCTACTACCAACAAAAAAGTAGCAGCCATAAGTCCGGCCTTTTTTTCATCATTGCCAATGGAACATGTTGCCGGATTAAAATATATATATATATACACACACACATACAAGATTACACCCCAAGACAGTAGTTCATTCATAGTTTAACACCATACTACAAATGGCTCAGAAGTAATACCTCATTGGATTTTTCATCAACCTACTACCAACAAAAAGTAGCAGCTGTAAGTCCGGCCTTTTTTTCATCATTGCCAATGGAAATCATGTTGCCAAATTAAAATATATATATATACATACAAGATTACACCCCAATACAGTAGTTCATTCATAGTTTAACACCATACTACCAATGGCTCAGAAGTAATACCTCATTGGATCTTTCATCAACCTACTACCAATAAAATAATAGCAGCCGTAAGTCCGGCCTTTTTTTCATCATTGCCAATTGAAATCATGTTGCCGAATTAAAAGGAAATACATCGGCCATACTTTTGAATATGAACTGTTTAAATGCTCTCGTGCTTGCCATTTTTCACCTATATCCAGAGTTTGATAAACATCTTGTGCATCTATACATCTATTCTAGAAACACCCCCAAATAATTTGTTTACTAAAGTATGGCATTCAATTAGATATTTAATATCCAAGAACAAGCAAAAGAATATCCAAGAACAAGCGAAAGAAAGGAAACCTTAGAAGAGATAGTTATGCCGCGCTCGCGCTCGAGGCTAATCGAATCGAGAGCACGCTCGTGCGGAATATCGGCGCCGCACTGGCGCAAGAGTCGATCCATGAGCGTGGTCTTCCCATGGTCAACGTGGGCTATCACGGCGACGTTTCTGAGCCGACTGGGGTCCAAATCGGTGCCGGGGGCATTCGCAATCGACGGCGAGGTGGCGGTGGCGGAGGAGAAGAGCCTAGTGAATCCCGTGGCCTGTGAGAATGGAAGAGGCTTCCGATAATGGGCGGAGGAAGAGATGGATTTTCGGCCAGCGGCGGAGAGGAGAGAGCGGAGCAGAGGACCCACCATTTCTAGCAGTATACAGAAATGGCTGCTTCTGCTGGTGGTGGTGCTGCGATTTGTAGGGTTTAAGGGATTTTCTTGCCCTTTTTCCTTTTCCCTTTTTATTATTGAATTTCAAGGGTTTAAGGATTGGGTGGGACTATCCAACCCCAACATTTTCTAACCCCACCTCATATTTAAATAAATCAAAAATAATTATATATTAAATGTCTATAATACTCTTTGACCACACCTCACATATAATTTCAAATACTAATAATACCCCATAATTTCTAAATACATTTCATTCCCACTCTTCTTCTCCTTCATATTGTATAAACTTTTTTTCTCCATACCATAATTTTTTTTTCTCCTTTGTTAAACCTTGAACCCTAAGAATATCACCCAATCAATATTCTCTACAAAAATGTCTATGGAACGGGAAGATACATTTGAAGCGAGCAATGTAAGATTTCTACTACATTTTTAATAGTTTTTAGTAGTGTATTACAAAAAATCGAGTTTTTGTAAGAAAAGTAGAAAATCCCGCTGGATAAGTCCGATTCGACCTAAAATTTTCAAATGGTATAAAGATTGTTCGACTTAAAAAGTCGAACTTATCTATTGGTGTTCGAACATCAATGTTCAAACACTCTTATGTATGTTCGATTTTTAATGTTGAACATTACTAGAAATGTTTGATTTTTTTTTTGAAGTTGAACAGTAATGTTCGACTATCAAAGTCGAACACAAGGCAAAATTTTGAAGAACCAGTTTCGAACACGCCTAATTCAGAAACACAAAATTCGTACGATTTTCAGCATAAAAAACACAATATTTTCCCACAATAGACTACAAGTTCACATGCCCACAATAAAATTGGTTCGATTTTTACACTAATATCAATCTAATATACATAACTTCTATTCAAAATTTAAAATGAGAAAAACTTGTGGTTTGGTTAAAAATCGAACCTGGCACAGAAGTATTTGGATTGTCCATTGAAATATGTTCGATTTTTCAAGTCGAGGGAGTGCAAATTTGTTCGACAATGTTCAAAACTTTACTGGCCTTCTTGTTTGCCCACTTTGCGTTCGATTTTCTTTGATTTTTAGTTTGCTTAAGTTTTTTTTTTTTTTTTAGTCAAAAGGTAAATATAGAAATTTTTGGGGTGTATTTAGAAAAAATTTATGATGTAAATATTATAAATGGGATAGGAATAGATATTGGGGTGTGGTTAGAAAAGATTGGGGTGCGGATAATCCGCCCTTAAGGATAGATAGATATATATATATATATATATATCTTTTTTTTTTTTCCTGGAAAACGAGAATTCACTGGGTTTTATAAGGTTAAGGAATAAGAGAGTTGTGCATCAGCAATTCTGAGCATTTTACAGGTGACATGTGTCTCTCCACCTCATCTTTCTCTTTCTAATTTCCAACTCATCTTTACTAAATAAAAGAAAATTAAAGCACATTTGCTGTCTCTCCCTCTCCTTCTTCCCCCCGCTCTCCATCTCTTAACTATACATAATTTCTTTCGAATCTATATCTCTGATCTCCACCTCTTAATCTGCCTATTCATAATTTCTTCAGATCTGGAGTAAACACGGAAGTCGAAGAAAGTTCCGACACTGAGTGTAATATTCCTGTAAACACCACCGCGTATAGAGTGGTGCAGTCTATTACAAATGCGGTTAAGGCTAATAGGATCAAGGGCCCGATTCAGATTACGACGTTCGGCGACGTAATGCAGATTTCTAGGACCAATCAGGAATTAGAATATTTTTTGGTCCCTTGAGAATGTGGTAAGATTTTGCTTAAGAGTTTGAAGAAACAATTTTAAAAAATGAAAGAGGATACATATTTTTAGTGATAGAAAAGATTGATCATTTTGAGAGTGTGATGACTTTTCTCTGCTAGTGTAATAGTCGACATGTTGGTGGATATGTATTAATAAACTTATTTATATACTCATGCATTTTGTGAAATGAAAATGCATTCAGATAAGGAATATAACTGAGGTAAAATACATTCTAATATCTTTTGAGTTCGGAGTGTTGAGGTTACCATTTTTTGTGAGGTGGTAAGATCGGCTTTTTAACCCAAGTATTGCGAGAAAGTTCCATTGCTGTTAACTTCTTAGAGTTGTTCTGTGTACCAATTTGTAAGTCAGCCTCAGTAATGGTGAAGATTGTGGTTGTGGTGTGCATGAACATTGCATGACTTGTGGTATTATTTTAGTTTTGGTTATTTGTTTATCTCTGGATAATCTGGCTTTATAGAGAACACATGTATTTTTAATTGGAATTTCCTTTTCTCTGTACTCTGGACTTCTGTTTGTAGGAGCTTTTGGTGATGATTGGATCATGGAATGGGGTAATGTTTGTGGTCATCCAAAGTAGATGAGTTTCCAATTTTATGTTGTTTTCCTGTGATTGTTTTGTTGTCTGATGTGCTTTAGATGACATATTTTATGATTGCTCTCACCTATGCCCGAGGATTTTTGAGTTTGTAATATCCCTACTTTGCATTTAGGATGGAGAGAGATAACTCTGAAGGTGAAAAGGTGCAACACGGTGATAAAAACCGATTACATTCAAGAGAGAGATTGTCTTTTCATGGAGTTGCAAGAACAGGTTAGTCAGCATGTTTCCATCATGCACATGTATTTATCTGCATGTAATAGATGTTTTGCAATCAACTACAAAACACTCTTTACAAGCTCAACTGTGAGAGTGCACAGAATATTATAGTCAGCTTTGGCTTGGATGTCAAAGACATGGGGTTTAAGTTATGTGGTTTAAGCTAAAAGTCATCTTTGTGACTGTAAATTGTTAATTGTTTTTTCTTGAATGTAACTTCATATTTCTAAGAATAAAAAACTCTCTCTCCCCCCAAATCCAACTGTTTGAAAATCTCTCTCTCTCTCAATCTTTTTATCTCTCAATTCTTTCAAAAAAGTGAGTGGGCATGGAGAAGGAAATGAAAAAAGTCGGTGGGCTTCTGTATAAATGATAACTGGTGTAAAAGGAGGACTTTTGCAATTTCAATTCCGATCGAGAAGAAAATTATAAAAGTGAGCGGAGATGGAGAAATAAATGAGAAAAGTGGGCGGGCTTTTTATATATAAATGACTCCTGCAAAATGAGACCTTATTTGAAACAAAAGATTGGATCAATCAAAAGTGAATTTAGGGTTTACGAGTGGCAGTGCAACATATGAGGTTAGTTAACTTGTAGAAATTTTATAGAGATGATTTTGTCTCCTTTGTTTTCGGTATAATTTTAATACATATATGTCATTTGTAAAAACTATTTATATTTTGATGGATTTTAATTATTGATCAAATTGATGTTATCGGGCTTATGATAAAACAACCATAAAATATAATGCAAAATAAGTTGTAACGTGTTTTTCGTCACATTAATTCATTAATGTGGTTATTCTTACCTAAATTGCTATGTGGATTGCATTTTGTGAGAGGGATTAAGAAAGTTTTCTTTATTTTATATTTTTGGGTAAATTTGTGGGATGAAGGGAAATGGGATGAGTGTTGCCTTTGCATTAAAATATAATGCAAAATAAGTTGTAATGTGTTTTTCATCACATTAATTCATTAATGTGGTTATTCTTACCTAAATTGCTATGTGGATTGCATTTTGCGAGAGGAATTAAGAAAGTTTTCTTTATTTATTTTTTTGGTAAATTTGTGGGATGAAGGGAAATGGGATGAGTGTTGTCTTTGCATATGTTGAGTTGACTCTGGGATCAAAATTGCTAATATATGTATCATATATGAATCTATACTTATATATTAAAGGAAAGAAGTTGGCAAAAATTACAAGATTGTCACTTTCCCACCTAAAAGTGTTGTGTCAATAAAAAAAAAAAATTGTATATCTTACTTGATAAACTATTCTTTAATAAAAAAAAAAAAAAATCAATCTTACTCTATAAACTATTTTATAATTTATATAAAGTTAAGAGATGAAAAGAGATATATTGATTTCTCAAATCTATGTAAAAATGGAGAAAAATATAGTTATTTCTCAACAAAAGAGAGATGCATAGAGAATGGAAAACAAAAAATAAGATATACAAAGAATGAAGAAAAAGAAATAAGAAAAAACCGTAAATATAATTTTTTTCTCAAATGTACATAAAACAAAAAAAAAAATGAAAGAATACAAGATTTGCTAAACATTCAAAGATAGAAAAATTATTCCCGAACTTATTGTCTAAAGAAGAACAATAAAAAAATCATAAGTATAATGATTTATCAAATCTATATAAAATTAAAAAAATGAAAGAATATAAGATTTGCTAAACATTCAAATGTAAAAAAAAAGTTCTTTCAGATCTAATTGTCTCATATCTTCATTGAAGGAAATCCCACCAAATTGTCTTTATATACTAAACACAAATTGAACAAATAATTTTGTGAGAGAAAAATGAAAAAATAATGTAAGAAAACTATATATGATGATTCAAGTATGAGAGTGGAATATACAAATTATAAAAAATATAAAATGAAAGATTAATTATTATGATTGAATGAAATATTATTGTATATAATAATTTTAATCTGACGAAAATATAAATCAACAAACAAAATAAAAATGTTTAAAAATAGAATTAACAATTAAAACTATTAAAGTTATATGATAATTTATGCAACGCATATATAAGTAATATGAAAAATAATTTATATATGGTACACGTTTTAAATTTAAATAATAAAAGATATTATAAATAACTTGTTAGTTTATACAACTTCGTTATATTATTATAAATTTTAAATATTAACACAATAAATAAAAATCATGTGGGTGGACTGCTGGTAGGGTTGAAAATGAAAGTAAACCCACATTTTTTTCGTCAGATGAACGACGCCGTAAATGTAAAAATCACAACGACATCGTTTCACTTCCCAAAGCCCAGATATATGTAGCAGGTCTCGTATCATCGTTCTCCCATTTCAACCTGTGCGATTCAGTCCCAAGAAATCGACGCGTAAGCTCTCTCCCTCTCTCGCTCGCTCTCTGTGTTTTCATGTTTATACTGTGTGAGTGCGTGTGTTGTGTCGTTTATTCGAAGTTTAATTGTCTGAATTAGGCAATTAGGGTTTCTGTCGTACAATTCTATTAACTGCGACATTGGGGTTTGTATTGCTCCATTTATGCCTGTCGTATTTGTTTCTAATTGGCATTCTAAATTCTGATCTTAGAGCTCGTACAGAAAATTTGATCCAGTTAGGGATTTGATGTGTGTTCGGATTGGGTATCACTTTTAGGGGGTGTAAATAGTGAATACAATTGGGTTGTTTGTTGGTGATATTAGGATCATGAATTTTTTTTTCTTTTTTAATTTACATTTTTAAAAGTTGATTTGATGATTAAGGGTTGCTCATTGTTCTGAATCTCAGAGTCCTGTTACATGGTTTATTATCTGAAATTGGAAATACACTGTGCTAAGTTGTACTCTATTCAGATTATGGATCATTTTGATAATTTACAAGCGTTAGTTAACTCTTAACCAATCGTCTCAGGACTTCAAAACTTTAACTTGGTTTTGTCATTATTAGCTTACGTTGCTATTGCATATGAAAGGAGAGTTGCCATTTTTAATCTGGTCTTGAGATGTGTGATTCTGTGAAACAGTAAAGTAAAGTCATTATCTGTATCTTTTGTTCATTCATTATTTTTAATGTGAACTTTACATCAAGTCATGCATTGGAAGGTGGAAATGAGCAACTTTTGCTATGATGATATATTCTGTTGGGAGTCTAATCCTGTTGAATTTGGTTAATCCAGCGAAACATCTTCTCTCATCAAAATAAATGTGTATGAGACATCCAACCTGTCTTGTGCTCTTGATGGAGATTCAAACACATTATCATTTTCTGGTCATATATATGCCCATCAAGTGGTTAACTCTGGCCATTTATGTAGAAATTTGAATAGTGGTTCCAAAATAAAATCTCTCAATCAATGTTCTTTTATCCTACACCTCTATATGGTTTTGATGAGTTTGGAGCTTTGAGTTTCTAATCTATAATAACTAATTTACTCAATTTGTTTGGGTGTGCTCATTTCATGCTAGATTTTAATATAATTTTGATGTATTTGAAATACTTCCTTCAAGATCTTTCCTTAATTCAAAATCCTCCCGTCTGAATTGCAACCTTGTTGATTTACTTATTACTTGAAGCATATTTTCTTGGCCTCTTTATACTAGTTATGTATAAAGATGATTGTTCTAATTTTTGTTGTCCAGCTTATTGATTTGTGATCCCTCTTTGTCTTTGTGTGTGTGCGTGTTATGGGATATAATTTTTTGGACTAAGAATAGTTTCCAGCTATGTACTTGATTTCCATGGTGAGATTGACAGAATTCTATCTCTCTCTATTATAGATTTATCAACGTATTGTGCACTAGCAGTCTCGATTAGTATTGCTTGAAGATATTAGGATTCTTGTGGTTCAAAGGCACATACGAAATTGATCAGACAATATGTTTGCTCAAAGATTGGTCTTAGTTGAATAGGTTGTCTTTACATTTGCATGTTATCTGATTCGTTGTTTCCAACTTGTGGCCAGACACAAGGGCAAGCATCAACCCTTTCCTTCACAGAAATTCTATCAAAGCTTCCACAACTTGGAGCAAGGGATTATACATTGGAATCCATTCCAACCATAACAGGCTAATTGCAAGGGGTCTAACTTACCTACTTCCCTCTCTGTTATTGTAAATAATTACTTTCCCTTTTGTGGACACTATTTTGAGTGAATAATTAACAATGCAGTCATGCTTTACAAATTGTGTAGGTAGTGAAAATGTGGATACTTAAAGCAATTTTATAGAATATAACTTAAGGACTCATTAGATAATTTTGTTGATGGATGAAGGTTTTTTTTTTTTTTTTTTTTTTAAAGTGTGCAACCTCAATCCTGTATAAAAGTAATTGCACTTCGTTGATGTCTCTTTATGGAGACAACTAACAAGTGCATCTAATGTAATTGAAGTCTATCTATAAAATTAGAATCTAAAATTTTATTCAATAAAAAATATATCGGTGATGTTTATATTCATATGAATTTGAAATTCCTCATTTTAATTTGACATTGTTTCGATGAACACTCAAATTTAAATAGATTTGCAATACATTTATTTTTCATAACCCATATTTTAAAGCACAAAATCTAAATAATCTAAATATTTAACTAAACATTTCTACTAATTAAACACACACACACACTATATATATATATAGAGTAACACTTCTATGCACCAGTTGCACAGAATTGCACACACCTTTATGTTATAAAGGTAGTACCTTTATGTTATAAATGTAATACCTTTATGCATGTTCATTTTAAAAGGTACGAATATTTGTATATAAAGGTACTACATTTATAATATAAAGGTCTTCCGTGCAACTGGTGCACCAGTTGCACAGAAGTTTTTGCCATATATATATATATATATATATATATATATATATATATGTGATTTGCATGATCAACAAAAACATACTTAAAATAAAATATAAATAGTCAGAAAATATATAAGAATTATAAAATGATCACTTGCAAAGCACGGCCATTCTCTAGTTATATAAAATTTGAAATATTCACATAACATTTTGATCGATTTCTAATTCTATATTAGTGATATAATTTGTTTTTTTTTTTTTTAATAATATCATACTATACTATCATATTTAGAGGTTATTGATTGAAATTTGATTGTTAAGGAATAAAGTTAGAGAGTTTTGAACTCTATTTTGGTAGATGTAATAATTTAACCATTTTAATTTCCTTAAAAGAAGAATAAATCTGATTTAAAAAGAAAAAAAGAGTAAATGGAATAAATAGATGAAGGTTTTAATCGTATACCCATTTTCATATCATATCTGGTAGTTTATATTGGGGCAACACTTGTCAGTTGGCACCGCCGTCCACACCCTCGCCGCCGTGATTCCTGATCTTGTAAGCTGATACCCTACGATCTTACTTTTCTTTGCACCTGAATTAATCACCGTCTTTTCTCCTAGGAAATACTTGCTTTCTGAATTGCTTTATTATGATTTACCCTTTCTTCACTTATTTGGAGATTTTAATTTCAAACGTTTAAATAAATTCTATTATATAAATGATCTGGTAATGTACAATTGATGTTTTCAGATTAGTGTAGGTTTTCTGTTTTCTTTTACTGCACAGAGTTATCATTTGTTTACAGCTATATGGCCCAAAAGTCGCAAGTATAGACACACCTGAAACAACTAACTTTTCTTACTTTGTTTTATGAAGAATCATTTGTGGGAATTGTTCATGATTCCTATAAGGAAAAGGCAGTGGTTTGTTGGGCTCTGGATGAGGGTGTTGGGACTGTATCATACTAATGTGGGGTTTGGGGTTCTCTATACTTAGCTTAATTGGGGGCCTACAAACAGAACTAATCATGCTTTTGAGTGAGTTTATAATAAGTAATTATATTCTAGGACTTTGTTAATATTTGATAGGTAGCACACTCGAATGAAAAAGCACCACATATCTTGATTCCACTTCCCAATCTTTAGTCTTTACACGAGTAACTTGTAAAAACCAGGCTAGTAGTTAGCTAATGCAATCATCAATTGTTCACTGATTTTGACGTAAAAGCCTACATTTTATGTAGCAATAATGTGTTAAATGTTCCCTTATTTCTTTTTCAGTGTTGGCCAATAAGTCACAGAAATTGTTTTGAGATGGTGGTGTGCTTCGAGGCTACACCTAAGAAGATGGCAGCTACAGCAGCGCTCTTCCTTGCTGGTTGCGCCATATTTGGATATGGATTGCATCTGTCTTATGTAAATGTTGCTCCTCAACAAGCTCGGACCAAAGCTCGAAGTGACTATGTTAGAGAAAGATTAAAAAAGAAATATGGATATGTTGGTCCGAAGACTATGTTAGAGAAACATTAAAAAAGAAATATGGATATTGATACCGCTATGCTCCAGGGATCATTGTTTATTTTCATTTATGTTCTTTTTGGTTAAACACTGCATTCATCAGTAGGATTCTAAAGATGGGTTTTGCTATATGGATAGATTTTAATAATGATAGCATACTGATACTGTTTGAATCTCGAGGAGCCGTCACGCATCTTGATTGTGTAAGTGACTGCACAAGTATATTTAACCAGTTTATGATTTCCTGTGCTAATTGTTGCCAAGATTTTCTTTTGAGTGACCTTTGGGAGTTGAGGTTTGCGTATGGCTTATAAGATGGTTGTCATGATTTTATTTCTTCAGTTGAATACCCAGGCAATGCCATTTGATGACATAGTTTAGTTTTCTCTCTCATTTAATATACACATACATGTGTGTGTGACAGTTGCAAAGGACATGAGTCATCATATATAGTTGTTAGAAAATGGCTTCATACCTGGAACTTTGGCTTTAAATGGCTTCATACCTAAAAAGTGTTTAAAGTTTTTTCAGCACACCATAACCAATGCTCAAAGAGAAAGAAACGAGATGGTCTATCCCTCAACTGTAAACCCAGTCATGTCAGCCCAGCCTCGTGTTAGAGGTTGGGTCGGTAAAAACTCGCTTTAGTTTCTGTGATTCCTCCATGTTTGGTTTATTTCATTTTGGACACAGTTTCTATAACATGATGTACATGTGACATCGTTAAGCAAAATTGGGACTTGAAATTTGTCCAAAGGATTTTACATCAGGAATAAAAAGCAAAAAAATTAATATGGTCCCTATTTATATTTCAATTTCAAGAAATGTGGGTTCATTTATATAGATGAAAAGTAAGAGAAGGAAAATAATGCGCTCTAGCTTCCTCTATTTGAAGAGGCCCAGCAGAAATTGGTGATTAATAATAAATTTTAAAAATAACATAAGGAAAATAAGATAAGTTTGAAAGCATTAAGCCTTGTTTGTTGAGTCTGGATCTTCTATAAGCCTATTACATGTGTTAATTTATTTGGTGTTACATCTTGTGTTGTATTGGAATACAATATATAACATGAAATGCATCAGATAATCTCATATATTGTTTGTTTTTGTTAAATTGGTCTTGGAGGGTACCAAACCCTACCCAATATTTTGTTTGATCATGGTAAGCAACTGAGCAATTCAAGATCCTGACCAGACTCAAATGAAATAACATTTCCAAAATGGAACAGTCAAAAACTACACAGTAATATTCAACTAAGCAGTCTAACAAATCAACAGCTAACAAAAAGGATTGATTGTTAGGTTTCCAGTTCCCATAGACAAATTTCCACAATCCCTACTATAATCTTAGCTTATTAAATTTTCATCATCTTTAGGAATTTGGATCGATAACTACAACGCACAGTGAGATAGTGTGGATAGCGATGAAGCCAAAACATCAAAGCAATTAACGAAAAAAGAGATTGAAATAACATTGTTCACAAGAAATCAATAGAGTATGACAATTGCAAAGTTCAATCTAACTCTCAAAAACTCATTTAGGGCACATTGAATAGAAAAGGGATAGAAAGAGAAAGAGAGAAGTAAAGCCCCAATTGGACATGGCAAAATTTAAGCACTGGCACCCTTTCCTTTCTTCTTCTGAATTTTCTTCATGTAGAACTCCAACTCCTTGCCCTCCAAAATATACCTATTTCCAGAAACAATCAATAAGACACAACACATGAGCATGTAAAAAACTTAGATTAGCATCAGTCTCTGATTATAATTTATTTCGTGCAAGGATCTGTACTTAATAGTCATCTAAATCAAATACAAGATGTGTTTAGATAGAGTGATTTGAAATTCACTCGTATTGCCAAACCAATTAGTTCAAAATGAAAGTAATGGATTTCAAATTCACATCTATCCAAACATCATCAATGGATTTGATACCACAGATTTCAAATCCCTCCATCCAAACACAACCTCATATATTTTTGACAAACATAATCTCATATCTTAAGTCCCCAAATTATCCAACAAGAAAAGCATGTCATAATTTATTTTCAAATGTCCATAGCGAATTGAACTTTCGACTAGAAACAATGCTTATTTGAAACCAATCCTTGCATTTTCATCATCCAAATAAAAGTCTTTGTTTTCTATATGTATTTAGGCGAGCAATTCATGCATTTTCTACCTAATAGTATTATATTGGTGGCAAAAAAAGCTCAATGCCTCTCCTTGGTAAGAAATCATATCAAACCACAATCACCTCTTAGAGAACTTAGCAAACAAATTGAGGTGAACAAAACTTACCCATCAGCACGCCCACACTGGCCAGGGCGCGAGGAGATTGCTGCCAACAAACGACCACCACCAAATTGTTCCTCAATATGTGGATCAATCTTGCGGTCCTTTTGACGCTTTTCTTGTTTTCTTTGGACATGGTTACTCTTCTTTACCTCTTCAGCAGCAGCAGCCTCAGCATCCTAAATCAAGACAAAAGAAGAGAGGTAAACATACATTGCCACTTCAAATTTTAGATAACATTATCCAAGGTTGAAAATTTAAAAAAGAATGTGTAACAACCCTTTGCTAAAGTATAAAACTAAGAGGCAATGCAAACCTAAAAAATAAAAGCAAGGAATAAAATTATACCTCTCCTTCCTTCTTGGCAGCAACTTTCTTCTTGCGGCCAATCTCAACTCCATAATGCTGAAGATACCACTGCTTAAATGGTGCGGCATCCACTTGAACAATAGCACTTTTCACCAAAGTCTGGGTTCTAACCAATTCATTGTTTGATGCATTGTAAACAACATCGAGAAGACGAGTCTTTCGGGTTACAGCCTCACTCCCCCAGGAGAAATTTCCTGTATCCAACCTCAAGGCCCTCCACTTCACATTACCTCCTCGAACTCTCACCCTACGCACTGTCTTGTTGCTTGACAGCTTGGTGTTAGCTGGTTGCCTTCCCAACTCATACCTAGTAACACAAAACAGTTACAGCTAATATAATTGCAAACATAGAAACAAACATAGATCCGCAGATATAGTTAGTGCAGAGTAGGCACATATACTGATTTTTGAGGATCTTAATCAGGGAGAACAAGCTCAATTAAACTATTGTCGGATATTCATAAATAATGCAAATGGATACAAATGCAACAACGCTCATATAGTGTTACGAGGTGGTAGTACAGTAGTGACATTTATTAGTATTGAAACTCCATAGAATCTGAAACAATTAACACTTTACAAAAATTAATAATACAAAGACACAAGCTTTGCACAAATGGCACCGCATTTCATACAAGACCAATCAATTTAAACTTGTAACTGAAGAAGCATTCAGAAATAAATAGAAACATACATAAATTCCACAAATTTGCATCAAAATATAGAATTGATAAAAAAAATCACAAAATGAATGAACGAAGGAAAGAAATAAAAATTACTTTCTCTTCTTCCTCCACGCCTTCTTCTTGCCTCCAGTGGCACGTCTCTTGTGCATCGAATCCCGTGAAATACCTGCGAACAAACAGCATTACCATCAGATCTCTTCAAAATAAATACCGAAAAATAAATTATTTTGTCAAAGGTTAGAATCGAGCGTAAAGAAGTGATCTTTTACCCATTTTGCCGGCGGTGGACTCTAGGGCTTCGAAATGTCACCGATGGAACGCAATTACTGAAACGGCGGTACAATGGCAGCCAGCAAGAGAAGGTAGATAAAAGGATAGGTGCTAGGGATTTATACACTGCCAAAAACCCTAATGCTGGTAAAATTACAAATACAACCCCGACGACGTCGTTTTCTGATAAATTTAAAACTGTAACCAGTATGGTATCTCAATAACATATTACCTACAGTGAGACCCCAGTATTTTCCTAAAAATGCACGATGACCCAAAAGTTAAAATAAGAAGACTAATATACCCCGAATTAACTTTTTTCTATCAATTTCACCCTTGTGCTTACCCCATTCCAATTCTTCCATCCAAAAGTTGTGCTCTGCAACTTGTGAGCTTTTGTTCTGTCAATTTCTGATGCCAACTGAAATAATATTGCTACTCTGCACAGCTTCTGGAAATGGGGCTTTCACTAGCTAGTTCAAGTTCATTATACCATTGTTATCTCAATATAAGTTCTTCCAGAATTTCATCTGATGGATCCCAGAAATACATGGTGGGTTTCAAGATACCTGAGATTTACAGGAGGATCCAATCAAGAAAGCCCCTTTTCTGCAAGCTTGAGGGTATTGATTTTGAGGAGAGAACAAGCCCTGTTGAGGTCTGTTCATGGTGAAAGTTTGTCTTTTTTATGATATAAAGATTCTTTTTTTTTTTTTTTAACTCAAACGTTTTTAGGGAGCATTCTATGATGGATGTTTTAATTAGTTATTCAGCTACAATAATTTCCTTTCATACCAATATGTAAAATATCAGTTGTGTAGTTTATACAAGTGGTTCATAAGCTACTAGTTTTGTTCTTTAAAAAATATAAGGTGTTGATCTGAAATTGAAATTTGGAAAAATAGGTGAAGAAAGAAATTGAAAAGTGCTATGAACTTATAGGGAGACTTGGAAGAGGAGTTGTCTACTTAGGATCAGCAAGATTGGGACCTAACCATCCACATTATGTACAAGCATTTGAGTTGGGGAGAGAAGTGAGTTCATCATGTCCTGCCCTTCTTGTAAACTCATGTTCTGATGTATAACATGTACAGAATTCTTTGATTCGAGGCTTTCTCGTTGTGATTTTTCTTGGCAGATTGCTAGCCTGCTAAATTGCACTTCATGGTCAGGAGCTGGACCAGGGCTAATGGATGCAGCAACCAAAGGCGCCCTTGAAGCAGGAAAGCCCGTTGGTGGTTTCAAGATAGGCAAAGAAGCTGGACAATGGACTGCCACAAATATTCACCCATATCTACCATTAGACAGCTACTTAACTTGCAGGTACTTACTACTTCTGTTTGAATAACTGCAACGCTCTTAAGATGGTTTGAACATGTATATATAAGTCAGTTTAAGAAGAAAGAGGATGCCATAAAAAGACTGGGAAATAAGCTATTAAAAAAACTTGTTACAGTTGAAGATGAATGAGAACATGTTTATCAAATTGAATATAGTCGACCCCACATGGTGGATTAAGACTTATAAGGCATGCAGGTTCTTTTCTGCTAGGAAACATGGGTTGGTGGATGCTGCTGTTAGAGGTGCTAGGTCGGATAAAACGGCTGTTGTTGCTCTACCTGGTGGAATAGGGACTCTAGATGAGGCATTTGAAATTTTGGCACTCATCCAACTTGAAAGAATTGGATCACTTCTTCCTGTTCCTTTCCTTCTGATGAACTATGATTCGTTTTACTCGAAGCTGCTAGAGTTTATTGATGATTGTGAGGGGTGGGGTACTGTCTCAAAAGGTGAGGTTTCATCTCTGTGGAAAGTTTGCAATTCCAACTCAGAAGCTTTGGCCTATTTGGCAGAATTTTATCGGCTTTCTCCCTCTGATGAATATGAAACTGTAGTTTCTTCAACTGATGATGTATTTTAATGCCTTCATCACCCATTAGAAATTTTATCTATCGAGTTGTTTCAATTGAAAGATATTACTTGTCTGTCATAGTCGGAACACGATGATTTGATAGGTGGATACCAAAATTTGAGAATGAGAAAACATTTCTTTCCACTGAATCTATTTCATTTTTCTGTGATTTGCTGAATCTAAAAAGCTGAGTAACATTTTAACTATTAGTACATAAGACTGAAAATAGTTATAATCAGATTCAAGATGTTCCGCCATACAAAATGAAAGAAAAAACATGAGAAACTAGGGAGCTTTAAAATGCAATAGTTTATGATAGACTCAACTACATTGCAAAAATCTTGTAGTCGTTAGTGAAATGAATCTACATAACTCTGCAACAGCCGATGCTCTTACCACCTCGTGTTGATGAGTTAGAGAAATTCTGTCTGTCATACTGGTTCTTGTTCTGGTTCTCATCATGCTCATAAGCAGAGTTGAGCTTGTAACCATGTCGATGATGATCATAAGAATGCGGATAACCATGACCATGATAATAATCTTCCGGATAACCAAGCTGAAGATCATGGTTGTGATCATATGATTGGCCATAGTGGTGGTGGTTGTAATAGTTGCCATAATGATCATAATCATGTTTCTGATCATACACGATCTGGTGATCGTGTTTCTGATTGTGGGCCGATGATCTGAGAGGTTCGTGTGAAGGTGTCTTTAGTCGAGGAAGAGTGCCTGGTTGGAGATATCTGCCATCTGGAGAGTAGCTGCTTCGTGTGTTTCCAGTGGGGTTCGTTGGCATGAACAAATTACTGGAACACCCCCCAGATTGCAGCCAGCATAGCTCTGCTTTTTTCCCAGCTTTTGCAAGCATTTTCAGCAGTAGGGTTGGATCAGCTATACCCGAGATTTCAACGGCACCATTGTCATTTATTCGGAAACTATGTACTCCTACACACAACACAGTAGTTTATGATCTTACAATATCTACTATTTCAAACGAGAAGCATATGAATTTATGGCCATTGTTCATTGATTTTCTTTTTAAGCCAAAGGGATTAATAAATAATTATAATATTTTCAACAGTTAAGAATATGGAATAACAAACCATGACATTGTTTCAACACTTTTGCAACAGTTTTTTGCCAAGAAGACTGAGTGTTAACCTTCAGAATACAACTCTGCACAAATCACCAGTTAATAGTCAAAAAAACAAAACCACATAAATTGTTTAAAATAAATAAATGAGGAGGAAGAAGTTAACCATGAAGGGATAATCCTTGGTGACATGATTAAGATTGTATTGGGTCGCCATTGAAGGAAGAAGAAGGTGATGGGAATAAAATATTTAGAGGGTAGAATGAATGCGTTAATTAGTTGTGGTAGAATGGATAAACTTCAATTGATCACTACTGCTTATAAAAACGAGTATGTTTTGGTAAAGGGAAACAAATCTTTGGTCGAAAATGTGGCTAATAAACTTTGGAAATTCCCTCAAATTAACCACAAATAAATAATTGAATTCAACCTAAGTGTTGGCATTTCATGACGTGAGGTCGCTTCATTTATTTGTAATGATCATGTGATATCTCACTATTATGTACGTAGATATTCTAAATCCATTTTGTGAATAATTTCCATATATGAATGCAAGAAGATCTGATCTCCAATATAACAGATTATCTTTAGCCTAATAAAATATACCAAGCCCGATTTTCTGCCATATTAATTACTTATTTATCTTACAGAAAAGGAAAACACACACACACAAGGTTAGCTACCAAATTGTCCTGTTCTTTTATCAGTCTCCCAACATGGGATTTGGCTATTTGCTTCCTCCATTGTAGTTTAATGTTGTATAACCATGTATATAAGATGACTATGTTATTCTATATTTAATTGGCATAACAGATATATTCCACTAAATAAAAGTTTAGTACAAAATACAACATAGAATAGAGTAGTTTATGAGTTATTTTATGGTGTACAACAGTTATGACAGAAGAAAAAATTCAAAGACAGGGATATGAGCAAACATACTAGGTATTATTCAGATTCTATCCAAGAACTCTTGCAGTATAATAAGAGAATTATTTTACCAGGCTTCTAGTATGAGGCCTAAATGAAATTGAAAACCAATGTCTACAGTGACAAGCTGTGAAGCTATCTAAAAAAAAAAAACCCAATCAAGAACTATGAAATGGAAGAGATTCCTCTTGCTGGCTGTTAAACAAAAATGTAATATGTCATAAGCTTGGACACAAATAACATCTCTCTTCCATGCTTTAGAGTGATAGTTTCAAGTTCCTGAGAATTCGTACAAGCGGTCTCTTTCGAGCATATTCTCTATGGTCTACACATCAACATTTATGTGACAATTTTCTATAACCATAACTAACAAGCTTGTGCAACATTCTTCTCAACTTTCATCTCAGAAGTTTCCTTCCTATATGCCCTCAATCTCTCTTTCAACTTTTTGCTTTCTTCAAAATTTTCCTTCCGCTTCAGGGCTTTCTGCACACAAGTCGGAATTTATCATATGATTATTGAATAACTACGAAATGGAAAGAAAACTTACTTCTTGACGGAAACACTTATCCAACTTAATTTTTAAATCCGTGCATTCCCCAAAAAACTTTCTGAGAGGATGGTCTATATGGCACTTCTGGAACTCCTCAATAATCTACATGAAATATAGTCACATAAGTTCAGACACTTGGCCAATTCAGAAAAAGCAAACTAAGAAGTTAGATTCATTACATTCTTGTCTGAATTTTGACCAGTTCAGACTCAAGAGTTGAGAAAAAAAAAAGTTTTAATGGTTACTTATGAATCTCCAGCAAAGTACCACTAAGGTTTGTGATCAATACAAGGAACAACTAAGTTAATCCAATTGAGTGAATAGGATCGGAGGAAACTCATGTCAACAATGAAAGACCGTTGATAAATTTATTGGAATAAATCAATGCACAACAACATGTTGAGATGCAACCACAGGAACAGGCTAACAGTCCTGAGTTAGAAAAGGATAAAAAAAACTCTCCCAACAGTCTTAATAAATATGCTGATATTTTAGCAATTTGAACACCCAAAATTTCCAACACATGAATATGTCAAGACATATTTGCGTAACATTGGAAACAGGAAACCATTCATGTAATAATTAGGCAGACCAAACAATGAGCAAGCACCACTAATCACAAAACAACTTTCTTCTAGTGAAAGGTTCGTCGAAATATGTTAGGGGGAAAACAATAAGATAAACTTACTTCAGCACACATTGGGTGCCTGTGGATTGTTAGAGGAGGATGCATCACGTTTCTCAACTAACCATTCACAGCCTGCGGAAGACCTACAAAGAGCAGAGAATTTTGGATGGGATAAATATGTGTGGATCTAATCATAATTCTCAATAATTAATGTGCACCACTACTTTCAAAATACTATATTTTCCACCCCATTAAGACATTTCAAATGTGTTAACTTTGGTACATCAATACAAAAATTCCATTTCATTTCTACTGTATAAGGGAATGATATGATAATGCATGACAAATGGAATCTCTATATTGATGCCTTGTGGGAAAAGACTTATGGTGGCTATTGAACATGTGATCAGCAGAAGGCCAGGTTAATTACCCCTTAACATGAATTAGCAACATTAAACTCGCCTCATTGCTAATGAACAAGTGAAAGCAGAGACCAAGGACACCATACACTTCAGATATAAATATTCTAAAGGGATAAGAAACTGGAATTTAAACAATGGAACAATAGAATCCTTAACCTGTGGTTGTGAGGTTAAGAATATCATAGCCTCATAAAAATCAGTAATACTTTTTGGAATCTGGAAGGTGGAAGTGTAACCAAATCATGTAAAATTGAGCCAATACAATGCTAGGCTCAATTCAACTACTTAAATAATATATGTTCAATTGTGTAAAACCATTTTTCACACATTTAAAATGTCAAATCTAATTCTAACATCATATTTACAATGTAAATTAACCAGTCTAAGATTGCAACAACACAGATAAAACAGCTAAATTTAGAATCAAACTAACTTGGAGTAACATATTACTTCAAATAAATAAATCTCGATCACACTGAAAGTCTAAAACATCAAACGAATATGTTTGGGTTTTTAATGGCTATTTCCAAAGAATTCTTTCAAGGACAGAGTCTTTGTTGGCACCGTGTATTTGCAACCATACTTGGTACTCAAATGACCCATTCTATAATAAACTCTACATTTGAACACAACAACCTTCCTGTATAAAAATCCTAAATGGTAATTACTACATGTTGATATTAATAGGACTTTGCAAAGATATAAACAACTATGAGAACCCTATTACCAAAGAACACAGATTACAATAAAAATTTGGGGATTTGGCATCTGTGATCAAATAATGTTTTTTGTTTAACTCCTGGTCACTCAATCCCTAAATTGTGCCAAAACCTCAATTTCATCGTCTATACTCTAGATCAATCCTCAACAAAAACAAATAAAATTGAAATGAAGAGGAACTTTGCCTATAAATAACAGTAGTGAATATAAACCTACAAAAGTTGCGATACTTAACAATATCAAACAATCGAAACAAGGAGGAGGGGCGAGCGAGAGGATGAGTGGATGCGCTAGGTTTTGAAATGAGAAGAGTAATTTTTTTTTCTTTTTCTTTTTTAAGAACAAGAACAAGAGTAGATTGAGCATGTTCTTCAATTTTCTTATCTAGTTAAAGAGTTTACTTGTCGAGTTTGATCAATTAGATATTTTTTTATATTTTTATTTAATAATCAAAATGATTTAATTTGATATTTATAAATTTTTTTGTATAATTATTGTTGACTTGTAAATCCATGAAGTGTACTTTATCAAACAACCAATATAAAGAAATGGGCTAAGACAAGATTTGTATATTGAGTCTCGATAGGCTAAAACTGCTCAGTTAGGTAAGGGATTTGTATATGAGTCTCAATAGCTTAAAAATTCAGGTAAGGTAGATGAGTTTATTGCTTGATTCAAAGTTTTCTGTACAAATTTTCCAACCTTGTATCATACATTTGAATTCATATATATTTTGATCTCCTATTTATAGGGATGTAAACGAACCGAACCAAGCCGAATATCACTGGGCTCGAGTTCGGCTCGTTTGTTTTTTTTCGGGCTCGAGTTCGTTACGAACTTTAAAAATGGAGTTCGAGCTCGGCTCGACATCAAAATTTTGAGTTCGATATTTGTTCGAGTTCAGCTCAAACAAAGTTCGATAACAAGCTAAACAAACTCATCTCGAGTTCGACTTGATAAAAGTTCATCAAAAGTTCGAAATTGTTTATCAATACACTCAATGCAGTATACACTATCCAAAAACATATTCCCATGTATCTCCAGATATGGACAATGAATAATGTCCCTAACCAAAAGGCAGAAATACACAAATGCACACACCTCCACATGTAGATGTGGAGATGCACATGAATTCGACGGTTGTTACACTTACACCAAATATAGTATCCAAAATTCAAAGATACACACATATCTACACATAGATGGAAATGAACCGTGAATACTGTATGCCTCATCAAATGCACTACCGACGAGATGATACCAAATACCTAACATAACTCGTCTCACCAGTCGCCCAATACTAAAAGGCAGATTGTATAGGTATAGCAAGCGTAGACTTAGCAATTTTTATGTTAACAATTGCATAATATTGGTGATAAAAAGCTTTCGTGCTTCTTAGATCTGCAATCCTAGCCTCCACCAGTAAGCGATCATTGTATATATTAGTCTATTACTCACAGAATCATACCTAAATCTCTCAATAGAAGCAAAATCAGATAATAAAGGTCCTAAATCATATAAAATTGCATTAGCCTAAATTGCATAAGATCTTGCAGTAAAATTTGAAATCCTTAAATTAGGGCACTGAATCGTCAATTAACAAGACTGTTCTGTGAGAGAGAGAGAGAGAGAGAGAGAGGTATTAGCGGCGAACCTGCGGCGGCGGCGATGGGCTCCAATTGATTTCGAAAGAGGGGTTGTAATCGCGTTGCAGGTTCTACTTCTCTTTGTCCTTATCCTCTATTACAACCATCAGGCTTCCCGGTGTTTCCACAGGGTTATATATATATATATATATATATATATATATATATATATATAAAATAACAAGTACCTCTTCAAAATAGAAATAATAATATTTTTCCATCCATTTCCACTTTCCAAAAGTAAAAATGCAATATTTGTTATTTCATAATTTATAATTAAAAAATTTATTGTATTAAATATGATTATATATATGGTAATAATATCATCTATGATAAGACATAATCTTAGAAATTATAATCTATATATGGTATATGAATGTTAATATGATTTCATCTAATAAATGTTTAATTATTGCTATAATAAAGATTAAAGATATATAAGTTGAATAAATTAAAATAATACTTTCATTTGAAGAGAATTTTAAACCATCAAAGTAAAAAAAATTATAGCTAACGTTGTAACCCCCAAAATTTTATCTATATATAGAAGGAGATTTATAACAAAAGCAAAAAAAAAAAAAAAAAAAAAAAACAAATGTAAGTTGAATTACTATAATTTCACCAATATGTAAAAAAGTGATTCAAATAATTTTATGATTTTTATTATTATTATATATGTAATTATAAATAGATTTATAAAATTCATAATTTTGATCTATATATATGTATATATGATTTTTTTCTTATATGTGGTCTTAATTATTATTCATTTTTAAATATATGTCAACTATAAGTTTGAACATTATTGACTTCACTTTGTCTTTTTAAGATAAATGATCATTTTGTTTTTCGTTACAATAACCATTATTTTGACGAATATGACTCATATTTTTAATGTTGTCAGTGATATCACTACCTTTCGTAATTTTGTGGGCACTAAAATTTTGTTTCGTTAGATCACATGACATTATTCCATACATAAATACAAAAAGATGTTTATAGTTATGAGAACGTCTTCAAAGACCAATAGGTAATTATACGATATTATTTTGTTCTATATATATATATATATATATATATATCACCTCAATAAATATATAATAATCAAGTTACTTAACATAAATTATCTACTTCTATAACTATATTCCAAATATGTTGAAAAACTATAATAAAAATCACATAATTTTTATTTGACAAATATGTCATTTATAATACTCCAATTTAATATATCATGTTTAATATATCTTTCATGTAACAATGCTAATAATATGAGACAATATTTACATAATTTAAATATATTAAGTAGAATATTATTGTATAATCTTATAAAAATAATATAATAATAAAAATGATGATAACTTTGAAGCATTTACCTTATCTAAGCTATATTAATTCTTTTTTAAAAATCATAAAGATGATTTATTATATAAATATTTTTAATGTATGTATCTTGAATATAATAAAAGAATATATATATATATATATAATATGATACAATATTGCATACAATTAATATTATGAACTTATATATTTTCTATTAAAATCTACTAATTAAGTATATGAAAATATCATTTAATATATATATATATATAATTATATCATTTATACTTATAAAAAATTAATAAAACTCACTTTTTATGTCCATTTGTGGATTATATAAATAAATCTTCAATATTAATTTTGATGAATACAAAGTCAATGCTATTTATAAGAGTGATAATGTGTCAATGATTTTTTTTTCATATATCTTTTAAATACGTTAAATTTTTAATTATGAAATTTCATTGTCATCTATATAAAACTAACTAATCTTATTTCCACTTTCTAAACTAGAAATATAAATATTTATTATTTTATAATTTATAAATTATAAATATTCGATTTTGAACAATTTATGTGTATCCATAAATCATTTTGTGGTATGAAAATCATTTTGTATATACATGAAAATTTAGAGAGAGAAAAAAAGATCATATTTGATATGTTGTAAATTTATCATGATTTCTGTAAATAATGTTCTAATATCATGCTAAACGTTCATAAAAATTGTGAATAATAATTTGTACCTAAATTTAATTCATTATATATATCCACGAAAAAATTATATCTCTTTTAATGTAAGAATAAATAATGTTTCATCCATAATTAAAAAAAATTGTAAATCTAAAATTTCATTATAATGGTAGCATGACGTTTCTAATTATATGAACAATGATGAAATATTTTACTTTCTGTTATTATATAATTTCATGATTTTAGATTTATTAAATTTTGAAATGTTTATTATCAAATATGATTTTTCTAAGAGATAAATTTTAATTTTAGAGCATTTGGAAAAAAAACTATATACAATAATATCATTATTTTTACACTCGTTATGAATAAGTTATTGAACATATATTTGCATAATTTTTTTTTCTAGGTCTATTGTAACAAAAACAAATAGTAAAGTAGTCAAACAACGTATGATGAAAATAAGAAATATTCTAAATTAGTAAATTACATGAGTAGTAGATTAAATAGAAATAACTTAAAAGAACTATATTGTTTTTTATGATCATCATTTTTATATCAAAAAATTACTAACACTTGAAACTTATTTGCTACATCATACAGGTACCAAATGAGGTTGATATATTATTGAGAATTGATTATAATATTTAATATTATCATCATTTTACACTCATTATAATGAATAAGCTATTGGTATATATTTGTATAGCTTTTTCCAAGCTAATTGTGACAAAAACAATTAGTAATAAAATAGTCAGATAATGTACGATGAAAATAAGAAATATTTCAATATAAGTAGTAGATTAAATTGAAATAACTTTGAAAAAGTATATTGTTTTTCATAATTTACATTTTGATATCAAAAATTAATTGACACTTTAAATATATTTGTCCATACGTCACACAGATATAAAATGAGATTGAAATATGATCGAGAACTTGATTTTTTTTCATAAATTAAAGTTTTCACATCAAATTGAAATATTTTAATTTAATGGTCGTACATCACACAAGTAATAAATTAGACCATAATTCTTCCAAGAAATTTATTAATTTTTTGTGTTCTACATTTTCTTATCTAAATATATAAATTGTAAAATTTATATGTCCGTGCATCGTACGAGACTCATATTAGTTATCCCTAACAATAGAAATGCCAAAAATTTCCAGCCTATTTTCATTTACTAATAATAGAAATTTCATCAAATTTTATATTTTATTTTTTTGTGATATTAATCGAGTTTATTGTAAATTTCTAAAAATATTACTTTTGTGTAATACATATATATGGTATATAATAATCTAACTTTGTTGATAAATATTTTCAATGATATATATGACAAGAAATATTAATTGATATGTATATAATAATAAAAATATATACATATCAATTAAATATCTTGCCTTTTGAACTAATTTTTTCGAATACACATATAAGTTAATTGAGTTGGTCTTGTGTGCACTTGGTGTACATGCAATCTGGGTCGACCTAGTTTTGACCCGAATCCGCGTGTTTTTCAATTTAGTTTTTTTTTTTCCTGGCTTCAAGTTGTTACATTTATATTGTATTAGTGTGACCTTTATGTACAACTATCATGACCTTTATGTACTATAACTTAGAAAAAAATGAAAATTTTCAACATAATTTGAACTGTATACCTTTATGTAATATCAATGTGACCTTTATATTATATCATGTCACATTTATGTACAAATATTCTGACTTTTATGCACTTTTATGTATTACATAAAAGTCAAAATATTTGTACATAAATGTGACATAATATAACATAAATGTCACATTGATATCACATAAAGGTATACAATACAAATTGTGTTGAAAATCTTCATTTTTTTTTATAAGTTACAGACATGAAGGTACGGATGTTTGTACATAAAGATCACACATTTATACATAAATGTTAAGACTAAAATTTGGAAAAACAATAGAAATTCGCGGATTCGGGTTGGATCCACCCGTATTGCATGGATCTCAAGACAAAAATTTGGGAAAAAGATTTAAAAAAAATAGAAATTCACGGATTCGGGTCGGATCCACCCGATTTGCATAGATTTTAGATCCATGCACCAGGTGCACAGAAGTTTTTGTGAAGTTCATTATGATTTGTTTTTCAAATCAATTAGTTATTCAATAATTAATTGAGTAATATGATATCAAATAATTATTTATGTTACAACTAATTTTGAATTAAAACTATATAAACTAATGAATTTGTTTGAAATCTAAAATATCTAAATTGTAGAAATTTTGACTTAAAACAATATTTGCAAAACGTAATACTAATTTACAAGCTATCTTTTTCAAAATCAATATTATTGATCATAATATAATAATTATATAATTAATATATATATATATATACACACATATAAATGTAGAGTATATCATATATACCTATTTGAGTTTGCAAATATATGAATAATTAAATGAATAAACTATATGAAATTATTGCAATACACGTTCACATTAAATTTTTCTAATTATATTTCATATAAATACATGATATTTTGGTATATACATACATTATTCAAAATTAAATATTATTTGTTAAGGATTTATTTATTTTGGTTATTGATTTTTTTTAGATGGTATAATATGGTGATGATGTTTCCACTTTCGAAAAACCACTTTTGAAGTATGGTGATAATGATTATATCAAAATTACAACACTTTTTGTATTGACTATTTTTTACTTATTTTTACATCTTTTTAAATTAAACTATAAAATTTAAGATAATCGATCTATATTTTTGTTCAAAAAACTTTTGTAAATTGAGAAATTCTAACTTTAAGGCATCTGGAAAAAAATTATATAGTTTTTTTTAATGGTATGTTGAAATTAAATTTTTTTTATTTTCGACTGTATAATTATCATGTTGATCATGGGATTATACTTGAAACATTAATATAATTATACTTGAAGCATTGTATCTTTTATATTAAGATAATATATCATTGGTAAATTGTATCATTAATATCAAAATTTCAAAATTTTTCAAGTGGCATAGCAAATAATATATTAGAAATAAGTAAATTATATTGAATTTAATTATTAATATGTTTATATTTTAAAATGTAATAGATAAAATAAAAGTTAACAGGTAAATTAACGAGATAACAAATTGATCTGGTGGTAATATAATTTATTTATATGATGGGGAGTGTGGTAGTATAATTAAGATGAGAGTTTTGTGTTCGATTCATATTCATATTTTGGATTGGAACTTATAAAATTTATAACCATATTTAAATAAAATATATAAGCGAACATGTTCGCTAACTATAAACAAACATGTTCACAAACCCACTTTACTCCCTATTGATAAATGCAGTCTAAGAACATATTTCTACTGAGAAATACTGTCCTTTCTTTTTGCATTAACACTGCCACAACCTTTGTTTTATTAAAATATTAATTTATATTCTAGTTTCTTTTATAACTTTGGCGGTCTTCTTTAGTGTAAGGTTACCGACTTCAATTGGTCGGTCTATTTCCATAGGTTCCACTAGTCATCGTGCAATCAGTTATTCCACCTCCTCTTCTTCAATTGGTCAGTCTATTATTCCCATAGCGATGAGGGCGATTAGTTAGGGATTCTAGGTATCAAATTGATTTCATTTGATATTTAATCCTAATACAATGCAAATCTCGACCTCATCAATTTCGAATTTAATTTGACCTTTTCCTTGTCAATTTCGAATAACCAACGTTGAGTAATTCAGACAGGGATCTATAGCTGTATACCCACAAGATTTTGATGGGAATAGGCCTACAAGAAAACAAAATTTGAATTTATTCTTCCGTAATTATTATTTATGCCGTATATGGCATCGACATGATAAATAAGCTCATTTATGTACAAAATATCGAAATATGATACAAATAACATATTTTCCTAAATAACTAACAGAATACAATTAGTTTAAAAATAAAAACTAAAAAACCAAATACAGTTAGTCAGTTACGATGCAGAGAGGAGGGGAAAGTTTAGATTTGAGCCAACAAACACTTTTACTCTGCGTTTATTTAATGGCATCAAACAATAAATACAAGGTGAATAGGTTATTGATGTTTATATATTGGCAGAAACAATTACACAAATGCCAAAAAGAGCCTCACAGCCATAAGCTATCTAACATATCACACGCTCCACTCACGCATCTAAAACCATCAAATTTGCAATACCAGAAAATAGGCCACAAAACGTTGAGCTCTACATAACATAGAACGACTTCGTCAAGTTTCAAAATATCAATTTGGATATACATTGCACTTCTCGCAAGACCAACATTCTATGTAAGAGAGAAAAGCGTAATCGTGCTCAAAAGGAAAAACTCAGTCTTAACACATGACCGGTCCTGTTTATCTCATTTTCTTATGGACCGGTAAAATGATTGAAAGGACTCCTTCAATTCATTAGGTAGGGGAAATGCCAAAGGAGGAAGAAGAGCATTATGCGGTTGGTTGACCCTTGTGGAAAATGTGTGAGCAAGGGCCGGCTGCTGCTTGTTAAGGCCTTCGATTATGAAAGAGAAGGCTCCAAATGTGAGACAGCTTTGAAGTAGAGCTTGTGGTGCTCCTACATAATAAACAGAGGAATGAGATTTACAACACACAAATGTAGTTTTAATGATTATGGATAATGAACAAACAACACTTTGAACAGCACAACTTGAAATTGCTTGAACAGATATTAATTAAGAAGCTTTGAAGCATACGAAGGTTATTATGCATAGGTGAAAACAATTGCTATATGAGAGGTTGAACCTAGTAAGAAAAGAGTGAGATGGAAATGAGAGTACCTGGGAAACTTAGTGCAAGGCCCGTGCAACAACCAGCAACACCTGCATTTATGACTGTAGCACCAAAAAAAAAAAGACAAGTCAGATGGAAAGACTGTTTATTCCTAGCAATATCCCTTCACAATAAGAAATTACCATCATCTTTCCCCCGCAATCTCTTCAAAAAGCAAACGACTAGACTGTGTACTCCAGATAAAACTGCAAATGTCTACAAGAATGAAAGATAATTAAGTCAAAAACTGTGTATGATGTTGAACAAATAATCCATATCAACAAGAAATAAGTAACTTATCCACACCTTGGCAGAAGATCCAGCCTCTGCAAAGGATCCTTTTAAACCCTTCTTCTTAATCAATCCAGACCCTAACACACGAAGATACGTAAATTTTGAGAAACTATAATTCCGAAGAGAATACATCAAAATGATCAACTGCTAAAACCCTGAAAGAAGACCACATAAAAATGACAGACACAATAAATACTACACTATCTCCATATTTATTCCTAAAAGATTTTTCTGAGCAAATAAGAAGATTGAAAACATAAAAGTCACCCTGGAACTGATTTTATAGTTGAAAAATCACAAATTAACTTATAACTGTGTAGTCTAAGTCACAGACTCACATGTAAGAAAGAAAATTCAACACAAGAAACAAAAGTCACACAATTCAAAAGGCACAAAACTGACTGGTAATTTCCACTATTACTTAAACCAGACAATTAAACATTCCAGTTAGTCTTTAAATAAAATGTCAATAAATAATAAATTCAGTAAGAGAAACTCAATCCATACAAATTACATAGAAATAACCAACTGGTCATGGTTCTATTGTACTTAACCTATAAAAGCACAACATATCTAGGTGGAAATTAACCCACTGAGTTGAACAGATTGCTACTTTTCTCTCGTGCTTAAAGAAGAGAATTAGTCGACCACAATCATAGCATCTGCTTCTAATAAAATGTCATTCTGTGAAAATAATGAACTACAAGATTGACAAGTCAATCCAAAGCACGCTCTTCAACTATTACATGGCCCTGCACAACGCTGTCACAATAAAAACATTTGCTCTCAGGAACTTGATTGGGCTACCCATATGAAGAGACAGAGCAACTTATAGCAAAATTTATAACAATAAAAAGCACAAAATTAAACACCTGCATTCTGAGTGAACCAAACATCAACACAAAATGAAAAAAAAACCATTTGATAATGAAGGGGAGCTCCTGGCCATCCAAGAAGGCATTGATGTTGCTTTTAAAACAACAAATCGATTCTACAATTGTTTCTCTGGTCTCTTTGGATGCAGTGCAAGCAGTCATCAAATCTAAAGAGGTTACTCATTCCATATCCAAAATGGGTGCATAGGGTCAGTAGCAGGTTTCGAGGGGAAATTGCCATCCCCAGACCCAGTGATTTTCTTTGGTGACTGAACTTCTAACTTCGGACATTCCATATGAGTAATGAAGTTATGAGTTTGTTCTAAAAATAAAAACCATTTGATAATATTACCAATGCCAAAAAACACAAAATCAGGCCTTGAGAAAATTTTAAACCATTAGTAATTGGCCCCAATTGGCAAATTATAGTCAGAAGAAACAGTGTATTTGTCACGATATTTCTTTTGTCAGCGAAACAAAAATAAAAAGAATAGACTAATAAATAACAGAAAAACAAAGAGGTAATCACCGTAGCCGAAAATGGAGCCCATTAAACCACCGGCAGCAGAGTCACCGGCGAACCTGAAGAGGCAAACTAGGGGAGGACTCGAGGTGTTGGCAGAGGCCAGAGAGGCGGACGTCAAACTAGAATCGGAGTTCGGAATATTGTCGATTTCCGAGTCGGATTCCGAATTAGTAGGGTTCTCCGGCGTCGACATTCTCAATCGTAAAAAAGATAAACCCTAGAAATCGACGATTACAGAGTTCTCGTCTTTGGGGACCGCTTCCCTGCTTGTACTTTTGAGTTGATATTTTCAAAGCTCCCCGACTATCAGATATTGTTATTTAATGGGCTCAATAGGCCCAAAACTGTAGCGGCTTGGATTAGCCCATGAACAGTTTATTCATCTAGCCGTATTAAGTGGATTAAATGGGCCTCTAAGCTAGCTGAAAACATCCAGGCCCAGGTCCACCATCATATATCATTGTCCAAAAACCAGTATAGGTCGGTGCCACTCACGAGAATATAATTTATAAGCGAGGTCCTTTTATTTTTTGTAATGTATTATATATTATTATCATATATTGTAAATATACTAAACAATTTTTTAAAATAGAAAACATGTATAATTACTTTTTATTCTATTATTTCCAAATATATTTGATTTTTTTTTTTAAATCAGTAGTCTACTAATAAACAATAAATACAATCATACCTCCAGTTTACCGACATTTTTGCCGATCAATTTTAACACTTCAGTTATTCCATGGATAGAATAAGGTATTCTCGATATCATCAACAATTTTCAAATCAATCTTGAATTCAAAGATATGAGATTTTAGAGAAAATAATAATATTGTTTAATTGAATGTTACAAGGCTAAAAGCATAGCAAGGGTGAAAAAATTTCAAACTAATTTAAAATGCTTTATTCTGTAAACTTGGTATTACTTTGGGGTCACGTTTTATCTTGTAACACATAATTTAAGGTGTTAAACAGATCTAACTTATGATGTGATTTGTGATAAACATTCGAGATGTTTTAATTATCCAAGGAATTATAGAAGTAGAACAGCAAATACACATTGATGCATAAGTTTAATTTTTAAAAAAGGACTTCACATTTAGAGACGGACTAAAACATAGTCAATAGTACATTCATAGCTACACATAAAATAAAAAAAATAAAATAAAAGATTTAATAGACAGATTTTAACAAATTATATGTTTTTTTTTTTTTTTTTTTTTTTACTTTCGAATTTGCATAGTATCTTTTGATTATACCTTTTTTTAATAGTTTGTTGTCTTTTTCTTTTTTTTTTCGTTTCATATATCATATTTTTTAATTTGTAGATACCCCACCCATTTTCAAACTTTTGGCTCTAGTCCATATATGATGACTCAAAACACAATAATTGTTGTCATTTATTTGGTTATTTTTTAATCTTCATCTTTGTACAAGATTTTGTTTTGCCTTCCAGTCTCGATGATATTTCCAAAGCTCTTTTCAGTTCACTCTAGAACATAAGCTTAGAGTTAAACTCTCAGTTTTAAGTTATAAAATCTTACATTGTATCCTAGGACTTATGAAGGATTTCTTTCTATTAAGTGTTGTTATCATGGGGCTCAATGTACAGTACTTAGAGATAATAATAAAACAGTACTTAGAAATTAAAATGTGTGGTTGGGGAATTGGGTAATAATATACCTTTAACTGCTAAAGTCAATGCTTTAATCCTTACATGTCTAAATAATCAAAACCTTTGCTGTTTTAACATACCCGTTTTATTTAATTCATCAAAGTGGATCATGAGGATTTAATTTTAGGAAAAAGAGTCAACATTTGCAGACTATATAATTTAGGAGAAATAAAAGGAGATTTGGCCACTAATCACTCTTTTATTTTCTTCCACAAAGTGACCGTTGTGACCCTTTGTGGGTGGTGCATATAAGACAGACACAAACGTCAAGTTGCTGTTCTTTTTGGGGAATTATTTATTCATTATAATACATGGAATTGATACAGCAGTCTTTACAAGGCGATAAAAATAAATAATTTGATCGTGTCAATATAATAAAATAAATAAATAGATTTGTCGGGTGGGTATAGTTAAAATTGATTTTTCAAAGATAATCTAGAAGGCACGATTAATTATATATGCTTGCCAATTTATTCCACAACATCGAAGGGAGCAAATTCGAGTTTCGTGTTGTTTTCAGGAGCATCTTTTCATTCAATGCCCATATTACTAAAAGTAATATATATCTATATTAACATATAAAAATTCCTTATTAAAAGACAGTTCGTAATAATTTCTTGAGATATATATTTCATTATTATAGGATTATGTCACGAAATTAAAAAAAATTAAACTAATCTTAATAAAATATATAAATATAATTGTACAATACACACTGTATACTTTAGCATTATATATATATTATTTAATTCTTAAAATATACAATTTTTTCTCCATATTTTAAAACACATAGTCACAAAAAGCATTCAATTCCATCAATAAATAAGTTTGAAAGTTCGAATAACCATTATTTAATGAACTCATCTTTATCGTAGTTTTCCTTTTTCTAATTTATATTTTTAAAAATTTGAAATTAAAAAAATAATAAATGATTTTTATACTTGAAGTCTAACATATGTCATTTCAACAAATTTAGTTCAAATTTCTATATTATTCATTAGTTTTTATTATCAACATTAAATTTAATATTATTAAATAACCATATTAATTAGCTTTAAACATTCAATTTATTATAAATTTAATTTATAAAAAAATGTGAAAAGTTGTATGTTTGTCTTGTTGGTCATACTTTTATATATATTAAAATAAATATGATAAAAATGTTAAAAACAATATTTAATCTCAAATAATAGCAAGAAATCACTCAATAATTTAACAAATATATCTAATAATCTATCAAGAAATTTAGTACCACTTAATATATCACGTTATGTAATAATTTTGCTACGAAGTAAGAACTATTGATCAAAATAAAATTGGAAGAAGGCAAAGGGGCCTTGAAGGAAGGTATTTATGTAGATGAGGATGCAAAATTCAAAGTTATAGGTAAAGACAAATGACAAATCAAAAGTTAACATCGTTGAAACAATATGGTTAAGTAGTGATTGGTCACATCAATTTTTAATAACCCCCCAATACTTTGAACTTATACAGAATATCATGACCTGAGAAAAGGATTGCCTTAATTGGGACCAAAAGGGCAATTAAAAGAGCCCACATCTCTTTTCCCTGACCAAGATTTTCAAAGATTGTTGGATTTATTTTCAAAGATGATAATTTCCCCTAATTTACTGTAAATATCGATGTAGTTTTAGTTTATTTACAATTAATTCTAATATCAAGGGATTGTTTGTACACAATTGTGTTTTTGACAAAGTGATTTGATATATATAGATTATAGTATATTTCCTTGTAACTACATTGAAGTAATGTCCTTCCATCTTTAGAAATTATGTTTCTTTCCGCTTTATTTTAGCCGATTATAATAAATGAAAACACTCCAACTAGCTTGATACAAGTCAAGTTCAAAGAATCACTTTTTTTTTTAAAATTCAATATTAAACTTACGTCACTTTCGATTTACAGAGACAGGCTACCAAAGTAAACTCATTTCTAAAGAGTCTCATCTAATGAATACCAGTGAAAATCAAGATAATTAAAGATTCAAAATATTTGATAGAAAAACTAAAAACAAAGACTTCGTTTTCTTTGACAAACCTCTCGTAACTATTCTTTTTGATTCGAAGGAATGGAATCGACCGTTTCGTTGCATAAAAAATAATAATTTTGACAAGGTTGTTAGAACTGAAATGTCGCAATATTTTTTTGACATATGTCAAAGTAGTGGAAAAAAAGAATATCTTTTATGTATCCTCCCACTTTTTTTTTTCTTTGGAAATGATAAAAAAAAGGATATCCCCGCCTATACTCGAAAACTATTCATTTAATGAACCTACAACCCTTGGCTATATATCAACAAACAAAAATTTGACTAATTTGGAGATAATAACAATTCGATGTGTATAAATTATTGTCATGTAAATGTAGGATGTGTCTAAATATCACTACCATCATTAATTCAACCCTAAAACAAAACAAAACTTTTGCTTTTTGATTCTTCATTACTGGAAATCAAAATTAACAACTGAATTGGTCTCCAACGTCATTTGCAACAATTTCATTTTTTCATCCAATTATACATATGAGAGGGCAGGGATTTTTTTATTTTTTTTTCTAATTCTTGCAAATACTGTATAAGCATTTGGTTTTGTCCTCGTAAGATTTGTATTTCAATTTTGTATTACTCTTTATAAATTATAATTTGTTTACTTTATCTATCTCAGTTAAATTCAAAAAAATTAATGTTGTTTTTAACTTTACCCCTTATTTGATTTTGTGGGCAATCTAATTCTTCACTTTTTTGCTATAATATTAATTTTGTATATATGTATTATTATAGTATTAAATAGCTTCTTAATTTGAGTGCAACATGATAATAGAATGAAAAGAGGGAAGTGTTATTGAACCAATACTCTAGCATCGCACATTGTGTGTGGAGCCACACACCAATATTTTTATATCTGAAATTGGTGAGTTAGTGGGATATTTGGCAATAAAAGTGGGATTTCTCTGAAAAATATCTATTACTTTTGAGGACCATGCGTGCACTTTAGCAGGGATGATATAGAAAGAAATAAGGACAAGTGTATTTACAAATATGGGAACATTTATTTAGTTATTCGTGCATCATGATCATTCTTGAAATTAGATAGCTATATATATATATATATATATATATATATATATATATATCAATCATCATCACATTTTTCCTGACATATTCTTTTAGTGATGATGATATTTTGTTACGATTTCTTTACTTATTATACATAGGGAATATGAGCACGAACAACCATGAAATATATACATTGAATTCGATCTACTATATACATGTTCCATTAGATACAAGTATAGATAGGTACAAATTCACACAATCTTTAATGGTCGTATCATTCGTGAAATTATGGGTTGATTACATAAAAGTTCACAAATTTTAGGATAAATTTCAATTACAGGACACTTGTAACAATGTTGGTAATGAATTTTGAGAAAGATAAAAAAATTAGTTCAATATTATAGCACCTAATTACAATGGTTTTATCATCGTTTGACACGTTTTATTGAGACAATACTTTCAAATCCACCATCAATTTTATTATAATCACTGTTGTTTTTTTTTTTTTTTTTTTTAATCCACCACCATTATCATAAATTGAGGGTGCAATGTGTGATAAACCTAACTTCCACGATCAATTGAAGCAGTGACAATGACAAATCACAAATTATGTGGTGGACTTATGACGGTCATATCAGGACACATTAATGATGGTAGTAATATTATAATTAAGTGTTGAAAAATAAGGTTGATGTTGTAATTGAAAAATATACTTGGTTCATGAATAATATGGTCACAAATAAAAGTTAATTTGATAATCAAAGTTATAACACAAAGTTGGTGAATTTTATGAAAATTAACCCTAAAACATTAAATTTTTATAACATTAATATAAACAAAATTATTCTTGTTTTAATACATAAAATGAAATTATAAAGCTCTTAGTATAATTAAACAATAAAATTATTACACTTAAATGGTTGAGTTTGCTTATATATAAACGAATAAATTATTTAGTTCTTTCATTTTTTGTAAGAAGTTCTCATAAACTCAAGATTTTATTGGTCGCATTTGGACTTATTTGGAACAATAAAAAGTATGATTTTTTTTTTATTTGTTTTTGGTAAATGAAATCCGTAAACTTGGTGATCAAAGTATCTTGTACGAGAACTAAGTTTAATGTATTTGAAAGTAAAGTAACTAAGTCAATTAGAAAAATATATAGAATGTTAACAATTGAGAGTGCAGAGATTTAATTTAAGAAAAAAATTGAATTAAAAGAATCGGATATAAGTTAGAAGGTTGTGCCAAAAGTTTGTGTACCCAAAATTCAACCTTCACGTGCCCAACATATGCTCATCTCTTAATTTCAATTTTCAATCGGAACCTTCTAATCTTTATTGAACGTTATCTTTAGTATGACTACATAAGTACATATGCTACTCTTTGTCCAGTTTCGGTTTTCATTTATTGTAAATATGATTTATGCGCACCTATCATATTCATGTGCGAACTACTTCTTTGAAGATAAATATGCTTTCTTTTTTGGCAAAGTATTTAATGATGCATTTTAATTAAATGGTTCGTGAGCTAATTCAACTTTTAATTAATAATAAAGTCATAATGTTTTAATAATTAAACTTTTGTTTTCAAGGGTGTGTTTGGGTAGGTCCTTTGTCAAAAGATGTTGTAGAACTTATTGAAAAAGAAAAAAAGGAGTAATGCTCACAATTGATCAAATTTATATCTTGTTTCAGTTGATTTTCATACTCGAACCCACAGCTAGGATGTGATAGAATTAATATTTTGTAGAATGTCTATTATGTATATACTCCCTCCGTCCCACAACACTTCGCACACTAAATTGGGCACAATTTTTAAGAAAAAATGAATCTTTGCTTTTTGATTGAGGGTATAAGAGTCAATTATGTGAGAAAAAGACAAAAAGTAATAAAGTGTTGAGAGAGAAAAGTAATGACATTGTGTGTAAATAAGTGCGTATTGGGAGGGTAATAATTGTGATAAAATTTGCCATTTTTAGGTGTACAAAGTGTTTTGGGACAAAAAGTGTTGCGGGACGGAGGGAGTATTAAATATCTAATCTAATAAATATCAACACTATTTAAAAAAAAAAATTAACTCATGCGGGTAAACAAATAAATGCATGTCCGTGAAATGTTATTTGTTAGAAGTTAAATGTTATTTTTCAATATCATTGACTCATTGAGTTGATATTGTATTTAATCGAGGAGTTTGATTGACAATATGCAGAAGTGGTGAATGAAAATAGGAGAATAATTATCATAGTAGACACAAAAACTTTCGTGCACAGAGTACACATAAGTGAAATTTATGCAATTCATACATTTATATTATAAATGTAGTACCTTTATGTTATAAATATAGTACCTTTATGTACAAATATCTGTACCTTTTAAAATGAATATGCATAAAGGTACTACATTTATAATATAAATGTATGGATTGCACGAATTCACTTCTGTGCAACTGGTGCACAAAAGTGTTACTCCATAGTAGAAGATGACTGACATGTACGAAGCAGAATGAAAATAATTGTTTGAGTTTAATTTTTTTTTTTTGGGTGAAAAAAGTCATTTTGCTTGTGATGAAATTGGGCTATTAATATTCAAGAGTTGATTTATGGAGTATTAAATAATTGTACTTCATTTTCTTTCTTAGAGTTGGAAAAATGTTGGAAAATGTCAGTACTATAATTAAATGTAGACTATGTAGTAAATGAGTAACTGTGTGGTCTGAGGGCCAAATGATAACACATGGCGCACACTTTTATTAAAAGCCATGGACTTTGAGTCTTTTCATAATTTCTTTACTCCTTTTCTTTTTGTGGATATTTTTTTCCTGAGTAGTGGTAAACGGATCAATTTGATCTGGATCAACACCATTAATGACTATTTAAATTACTATTATACCATTTACATATATTTTATAATGGTTAAAGTGATATGACTTAGTCAATTATTCTATCCCATATTCTAAAATTGAATTAAATACATGTTGACTACATTTCAATGATATTTGACTATATTAAATTTTAATAACAATTTTCAATCTTCTATCTTGAAAAACTTTCTTCTCGTGACATGCATGCATTACATTCTATACATTTTATTTTCTTAAAAAAAGTATTAAAAGCATAAAAAGTTGTATAAGATAAATATTATATATACATATATATATTATACAATATAGTAAATTTATTTTGTTTGGAGTTTGCAAAATATGGATGCTACGAATTCAACTTCAAATCAGTTTAGAAGGGGTCTTATGGAGCAGTTATTTGGCTTAAGCGATGATGATAGCATTATGGATGAAGATTTTCTATCCGTTAACATTTTCTATATCGGCCATATTTTTTATCAGTTAACATTTTTATATCGACCCTATCTTTTTTTATTGTGAAACATAAATCTTATCCGTTAACATTTTTTATATTGGTCATAAATCTTATCAGTTAACATTTTCTATATCGACCTATCTTTTTTTTTTCCGTGAACTGATGTGGCTATGAAATCACGCTAACGTTGATATTTCATCATATTTTGTGATATTATATCCAATATAATAGGGACATTTTGTGATATTAATTTTTATCCATAATATCTATCAATTATCCGCAATCAATATCGATATTTTGCGATATTAATTTTTGTTCAATAATATATATCGAACAAATATCAACATGATGATCAATATCAATATTTTGCAAACTTAATTTTTGTTCAATAAAATATATCGAACAAATATCAACATGATAATCAATATCAATATTTTGCAAAATTATTTTTTGTTCAATAAAATATATCGAACAAATATCAGCATGATAATATTGATATATGTATATACGTATATTTTTTTGATATTGATTTTTGTCCAAATTCAGTTCGAGTTCTAGTACATTAAACATTGGGTCTAATGATTTTTTTCGATATTGATTTTTGTCCAAATTCAGTTCGAGTTCTAAGTACATTAAACATATAATTGGATGTGGGAATAGAATAACGACCTATCAAGTCTTGAAGTGGAACAAAAAATGGATCACAACGACCCCATTTATTTACGTCAAAAACTTGTGTGCCTGTGGGGCACGGATATTAATATCTGTGCCCCCGACCCGACCCGGCGCGTGGGCCACCTCCAAATTTGACTGAAAACTATATATTTTTGGTATATTACATTTTTTGAGTATATTCTTAGATTTGTATAGTATATAATCATTCAGGTTTACATCTATATATTTTGTTAAATTGTTAAAATATTAGATTTCACAATATATATATATATATATTATATCGACGCACACGTTGGATAAGAACATGTAAATATATCCAATATACATGCATATGGCCTAAATTATAATAGTATATACATTCATTTATCTTGATCGATATATTTTATTGAACAAAAAATAATTTTGCAAAATATTGATATTGATTATCATATTGATATTTGTTCGATATATATTATTGAACAAAAATTAATATCGCAACATATCAATATTGATTGCGGACAATTGAGGTGATTCAAAAGGTGAAGGATGACGAAGCCAAGGTGCCGGTGATTGAAATTCAAGATGACTCTTCTTCATCTTCTAGTATATAATTATTATCAATAACATATATTGTTATTGTTATTTCTATTAAAAAAATATTATTGAAAGTTGTTTAAGGGTCTAATGATTATTATAAATCAATATTATTCTTAAGTATGAGTGTCTGTTAATGACTTGAATAATATTATTGATATGATTGTCAACGCATTTGTGACAAATAAATTTAGATTACGAAGCAAGAACAAATATCACTTAATAGTTCAATTACTCATTCACAAATAAATAAATCGAAAGAAAAGTGATGAGATGGAAAAAAACATTATTTAATAACAAGTAAAATTATGATTAATAAAAGATTGATTAATGAAGTCATAAATTAATAACATATATTATGATGTTCATATGATTAATAAAAGATTGATTAATGTAAGATAATGTCATATGAAGAGGAAGATTGATTATAACAAGTAAAATTATGATTAATAAAAGATTGATTAATGAAGTCATAAATTAATACCATATATTATGATGTTCATATGATGCTCAGAGTTGTTCATATGCCACTGTGATGTTCATATGATTAATAAAAAAGATTGATTAATGAAGTCTTAGAAAATTATGAGTTATTGATTGATTAATAAAAAAGACAATAAATTTGGTTTTTTGGAAAGATGTACAGCTTTAATGAAGAAAGATAAACTATTAATTCCTATTTTTAAAGAAAGGGTATAATTGGCAAACTACATGTTAATTTTTATCAATATTACAATATTACCCTAATTGATCCGGATCAATTTGATCCAGAGAGATTTATCATTTTTTCCTACTCCAATTATTGACGCCATATACTCACTGTAAATTTTATTCATGATTTGCCAGCCAATCAGCCATGTCCACGTAAATTACTGCATCTTTTTTTTTTTTCCAAAAAAAAATCAGGGAAAAATATATTGCAATGAGTATCTTCATCATTAGTCTGATTTTGTAGTCTAAATCATGTGATTAGTGGCTGAAAAAAGAGTAAGTCTCCTGTGAAACCGTCTCACGCAATTTTAATGTATTGTGTGAGACGGGTCAACCGACAATTAGGGATGGGGAAATATACTGAATTATCAAAATATTGGGCTTACCGTATCAAAAAAATACAAAAAATGCCGAATTTTTGGTACGGTATGATACCATACCAACAATTTCGGTACAATATCGGTATGACATTTTCAAAATTTTGATATATACTGAAATACCGAAAATATTAATATTAATTAAAAAATATATTAATTCCATATTAATAAATTAAAAAATATAATATTTTTTATTTTGATAAACGGTATTTTCGATATATCTAAGTCTTGGTATTTAATTTTTATTTCTATAAAACGATATTTTCGGTATATATTTTTCATTTTGGTATAATGGTATTTTTGGTATGAAATGGTATGGCTACTTATGATACCAAAATTTTAGTATACCGAAATTTTCGATACAGTAACTGTATGGATTTTTGGATACCGAAATTTTTGGTACGGTATAGCGTACCGACCACCTCTACCCACAACCTAATTACTCACCACCAAAATCTTACAATTCTAGGACTCTGTCTTACAGAAACTAATGTGAGACCGTCTCACATTAGTTTTTGTGCCGAAAATTATATGAAATTTACCTTTTCATTATTACCCTTTTTCATAGAGGAAATAGTAAGGGTATGCATCATTCAACTGCATAATCGAATAATCCAATCGATTACAATATAAGATAGAATATGAACCAAATAGTAAACATGATTTCAACTCATTAAAAATGAGTTGAGAAATGAACAATTAATTGAAAGTAGCCAAGTTTTTTTTTTTTTTTTTTTTTTTTTTTTTCAAAATCCATCTCATTTGTAAATTACAAAGTATATTAGTATAAAAGAGCATAATTAACATTTCAATCGACTTGAGTAGTTTGATATTTTTTCCTTGAAAATCAAACTGTAATTTTGAAAATCAACTAAATGTGTTTTAAAATTCAACTCATTTTAGGCAATTTAGCCGAATTTTACACATTCCTGAAAAAATAAGCTAACACATTACTATTCGGAACTATGATTTGCTAAAACTGAAATAAATAAATGTACACCACTATTTAAAATCCATGACTTGTTAAATGAAATGTCATAGAGATCATCAACAAATATAAATGTAAATTCATGTAAATAAATTCATGTAAATGGTTATCTCAAAACCATTGATCTCATGGGTTAATGATTTTGTAAATAGAGTTAAAAACATTTTCTCATCCAAACTATATGTGATTTTACACTTTTTTGTATAAATTTTTAAAAGTTGTGTTTTGTCATATGAATTTTAAATTTGATACATTTTACAATACTTGTCAAAATCCTAATCGTTGATTTAGGACTGGGACATATGTATGACAATGATTTGTTCAATACCATAAGATGCAACAAATGTAAAGTTCATACGACAAAGTACACAATTTTTAAATTTATACAAAAAATGTGTACAATCATGCATAGTTCGGATGAAAAAATGTTTTCAACCTTGGTAAATATTATATTTACTAATTGCATTAACTGTATTATTCATCATAATTTTCTTTTTTCATTCAAAAACTCAATTATTTGACAAATCAGGATAATATTAAATTGTAGATTTTTTTGGTAAATAAGACAAAAGTTGACACACAAGACACAACTACTAATATTGTCATGTATGTGTAGAAATGAACATAGTAAAATGGAGCAATAAATGTAGAATGATATTGACCAAAATACAGTGTGAAAACCAAGCGCAAATGTAGGAATAATGGCGGAGGACTTGAAAATGCCGACAAAGGGCCTTCAACTAGATCAAACCGCACGTGCTTCCCACGCTCCGATGTCCATCTCCCAACTCTGCATTCCACTCAACCCTCTCCTCATTGGCTCACCTGTCTTTATCGCGTGACAATTAAATCCGCTGAAATATGAGTTAGAAAAATAGTAAAAAAAATAATTCATCCCATTTTATATATTCCCAACACGATGCACAAAAACAGAGGTTTTCCGACAGGCTTCAATCCCATAATCTCCCCTCGCAAGATTTTTATTCTTTCTACTGTTCTAACTCTCGAGCACTCTGCTTTCTTCATTTGCTAAAAGGGTCTTCTTTATTTCTTTGGATTTTAGCCTCAGGTTCTGCAGAAATATCGATTTGACTTTGGAGATAAAAGGCAAGGAAAAAGGGCTGATTATATCTTCTGTTCTTGCTATTCATTGTTTCCCCCCTTTTCTTTTTCCCAGCTTTTCTCTCTCTATCTGTGATTTCTCTTTCTTGTGTGGGAGATATCTATCTCTTGTTACTTTTGTTTGATTTGTGGAAAAAAGGTGGTAGCTTTATGGGTATGTGGTGAAATTGAATTTCTACTGTTGTTGAATTTTTGTCTATTTTTAGGATTTGGGTGTTTGCCTTTTGAGTAGAACATGTTTTTGGAGATCTTCCTTTCTGCTGTTTCTTGGTCTTGATTGATGTGTTTTAACTGTTGTTCCTTAATTTAACATTTCGTGAGTTAATAAATATCCTTGGTTTTGCTTCTCTCACTTTCCTGGTATGATCAGCTCTGTTGCTCTTTATTTCTGAGTATGAATTTTAGTTTTTTTGTTGGAGTTGTTATTTGATTTCTCCATCAATCTTCGTTTGTTTAATTTCTTTAATCACTAACCATAAGCTTGTCGAGTAGTTCTTTATCTTATCTTGTTGTCTCTTATCCAATAAATCTCCAATTTGTGAGTTTTAGCTTTGTCCTTTTCAGATCCGTTGTCACTAGCTGCTTTTAGGGCTGGGTTCTGAGATTTAGGGCTTTTTCTTTCTTGAAGGGTGTGTTTTAACTGATCCATGTTTGAATTCATGACTGTAAATTACTGTAATCTAAAGGGCTTTTGCAGTATTTGGATGAATAGTTAATCTGGTGTAAATTACTGATTACATTATTCACTATTTTACAGGTTAATATTTTTCTTCATCATACTATGGATTCCCCTCAATCAGTTGTTTCACCACTTAAGAGCTCTTCCATTTTCCCCGATTCCGAGAAGCAAAATGCCAATCTTTGCCCCGAAAATCCGGGCCTGTTGTCGAGGGGGATCAACTTTCAAAGGAAGGAGACTGCAATAGGCAACTTGGAGGACTTCATTGGTGCTCTGGAGGTCTACATACACCAAGCTAGAGACATCCACAACATTTGCATCTACCAGAAACAAGATGTCTATGCCAAACTTTGTCTGACCAGTGATCCTGAGAAGACTGTCTCCACCAAGATCATCAATGGTGGTGGGAGAAACCCGATTTTCAACGAGAATCTTAGTCTCAACGTTCGTAAAGTCGATTCCTCCCTTAAATGTGAGATATGGATGCTAAGCAGGGTGAGGAATTATCTCGAAGATCAGCTTCTAGGGTTTGCATTGGTGCCTATTTCTGAAGTGCTAATCCAGAATGGTAAATTGGAGAAGGAGTTTTCTCTCTCTTCAACTGATCTGTTCCACTCACCAGCTGGATTTGTTCAGTTATCAGTCTCGTATATCGGAGCTCAACCAGAGGTCATTCCGATTCCAGCCCCACACTCGTCTGTCGAGACTGATGCAGCTGCACAGGAGCCGGAATCCGTCAAGCCTCGTCCTAATGATATGGATAAGATCGAGTTTCCTGATCCGAAGGTCGCGAACGAGAATCACCAGATGGTTGAGGAGTACTTTGGGATGCCACATGGCGATTCTCAGAGTTCGGACAGCCTAGTCAGCTCTGATACCGAGTATCAAGTGAGCTCAGAGGTTGAGGTTCAGCATGGAGAAAGCTTCTCAATGGGGTGTGAAAATTCAAAGCCATCTTCAAAGATTGATTCTCCTCTAAGCAGTGCATCCACTAATGGAGTTTTGTCTGTTTCGGTTCCAGTCAGCTTCCACTCTTCTGAGACCCCAAAAGATTCGAAGTCTCCAATAGACGAACATGTTTCACCTCCTAAAGACGATTCCAAGGGCAAAAACGGCAATGGCTTAGACGCTGAGAGCAACGCATCAGGTGGGCTGTCGAGTGATACAATTGCAAAGCCTGTTGTCACTGTAAACATCGAGCCGGAGTCAAAGGTGGTCCAGCAGGATATAGTGGACATGTACATGAAAAGCATGCAGCAATTCACTGAATCATTAGCCAAAATGAAGCTTCCGATGGACTTCGAAAACGGGCCAACCAGCTCCGAGAATTCGACCAGTTCGGATCAGAAAACACCAGCGTCGAAGAACTCTGGCTCTCGAGTATTTTATGGGAGTAGAGCTTTCTTCTGAGCAGTTATTGAGGTGCCCAGAGTACACAGGTGACTTTAGTGATTAGAACGAAGACTGATGCCGGTAGTAGCATTTACTTATTATGTAACCTGATGATGTTGTGTATTGTATCTGGGTATGTTTTCTTAGATGATTTAAAAAGACATTGACTTGTATGTGCTAAGAGCCTTGTGCCATCTGAGTTTCTTGTAATGTATATTTGAGACCGTTGCTCTTAATCCTATCCCTTTACTTTTAGTTATATATCATTGTGGCACTAATTACATATCTGATGGAAGTTTATGAATTTGTATCACACATTTCAAATGTGAATTTTATTGACCACATTTGTTGAAGGATAAACATTCCTTCATCTGCAACTTAACTAAAATCCAGGTGATCATTCTTGAACTACAAAATATACATTAAATTGGAGCTTCAACTATTTCATATGCTCTTGTGTGCATATGCCTCCTGCATATCCATGCAATTTGACCATCATCTCTGTATCTAACTCGCCATAGTCCGAACTTCTCTGCTATGTCTTTTCCAGTCGAACATCTATGGTCCCTCAGAAAGTCGAGCAGCCATTGTTGCGCTGCTCCAAGATCTTGTTGAATGTCTCTTGAGTTCCTGCTTTTGTTCCTGTTTCCAGCTGCAGCAACACCTGCAGCTCCAACGGCAGCAGCCCCAGCCGCTCCATAAAGCATGGGAGAGTCGATCAGATGAGCTACCTCTCGACCAAGATCAGGTATCATCTCTCCCATACCTGCTGCTAAATGGGCTCCGATTTTGAGAGCAAAGGTCAAAAGTTTCATGAACTTTTTCATGTATGGAGCTAGGCACTTCACTGTGATGTTGTCCACCTGCATGAGTTCACATCCAATCTGATCTTCAACCACATGCATTTCTCTTCGATATTCGCATAGCATATGCAGCCGGAGAGCTGTCATGCCTGTTATGATGCTGGTCATTAGTCTCCTTGAGTAGTTCTCAGTTCTGACAAAATAGAACATGTTTGGTACTTTTCTTTCTTCGAGTTGAGTGCTGTAGTTCACTAGGTACTTCACTTTGCGATGCAGTTCGATTAAAAGCCTGTGTTCGTAGTATCTCAGGCCTTGGATTTCTTGCTTGACATCTCTGATTTCTTGCTCGATGATCTTCAGTCTCTGCAGAACTGCTTCAACGCCTTTGGCTATCCCGACAAAGGTTGGCTCAACTGAGCTGGCTATTTCTTGGCCATCAGTTGAAGGATGTTCTTGATTGTTTTCCTGTGGGACTTGGAGCTCCATGGCCAGGTTATACAGGTCATGGTATCGACAGTGAAGGACTTCTCTAAAGTCATCGTCTGACAACAAATCTCGAGCAAAATCAAAGCCAGATCCTAGAACCAATCTTCCTGAATCTACAATTGAATCCCAGGTATGCTGATAATCATAAATGCTATCAGCAGGAACCGAGAGTAGTGCTCGCTTTAATTGCTGCAGTGGAACCAATTGGTTTCTTCGGTATCTTGGAGATGTCAGATTTTTCACACATTCGGAACGAAGAACATACTCCATCAGTGTGATCCCATGGCAGAGGCTTTGAATTGCTGGAATTATGAGATGTTGAAAGAGTCTGAGCATTTCTGTGGGGCTCTTTGTGGAGCATGCAAGAATGTCGATGAAATAACCTAATTGTCCTCCAAGCTCTATACGGACATGAATTCCGTTTATGTTTATTAAGATTAGGTACTTCTCAAGGCCGTATGATGCTCCTCCATGTTGGTTCTTCAACCCCATAATCTTATTGTGCAAATGTACCTGGGATTGAGGAAAAAATTGTCTTCCTAAGATGTAAACAAAAGAAAAAACATGTAAGCAAGTAAGACAAGAATGACATTGTATGACTTGCCTGTAAGCGTGGAAAGAAACCCGGTGTGAGAAACATATGGCTCGAGTCATCACATTGAAGACGCCTTCCTACGTAATTGTTATCGGATGAGTTTACCTGCCATTTCTGGGGTCTCCACGTGCCTTCGTCCAAGTTTGATGGGATCAGTAGAGGCGAATTGGGATCCGATGGATCTTGTTCGCAGCAAAGTTCAAGTTTGAGCATCATTTTTATAAGATCATTGGTATCCAGATTGTCAAAAACATTTGATCCCATTCCAGGTATGTTGCTCTGTAAGCCTCCTTTTAGAATCTTTTCAAAGTCTTTTCTGCATATGAATCCACTCTTCTCAGTAGAGCTTTGCTTTCGAACGTCTAATCGTATTATTTGACTAAGAATCTCACTGCAAAACCACTCACAATCCAAGATTAGGAACCCCAATTCATCAAAATAAATCACCTCTCCTATATGGTGCAGGCTTGTTGCAACTGCTCGCCTCCTCGTCTCTGTCTTCTCTCGATGATCATGTCTTGAACGAATCCGTAGAGCTGGAACCTTGACTTGGCATAGGTCTCCAAACTCTTTCCACTTCATAGCTGGCTTGTTGTGGTTTTCGTGCCTCCAATCTGATAATATCTCTACGAGATCATTGCAGAGCTGATACACGCGAGGAACCCTTTCAAGAATCGTTCTGCTTGTCTTTCGGATATGGTGGCTGAGTTTACCCACAGAGGCTGATGATCTCGCATCAACTGTGAACACAGTTGGATAGAATTCAACAAAACCCTGAAATTTCTCTCTGAGTCTTTGAATCAAACTCACAGTGGCCTGTGAACTATTGGATTGTGGATTCATTTTGTCATAGTGAGTTAGCACCATTGTTACACTAGGTAACATGCACTGTTGAACTGCTCGTTTTGAGTTGGAAACAATGAATCTCAGCCAGTATTGGATATCCTCTTCTATCTCACCAGGGGTCTTCGGTTCTCTATTGCTTGGTTTCTTGAATAAGCTCGATAGGATGAGAAAGAAAGACGCGCTACCATGCCCTGGAAACATGAGATCATGAAGCGAATAGAACTCATGCTGCCCAGAAAGATTCCATACTGAAATTTTCGTATCTTCATCCTTGAATGTTCTGATTTTCATGCCTGGTGTTCTAACAGCGTGCTCAACAGGGTTCACCAGAATCCTCACTTGTTCCAAATATGGCAGCTTTGAAGGTGCCATGTTCTGTGCTATGGAGTTGCATATTGTAGTTTTACCTGCATATTCTTGACCACAAAGAAAGACGCGACAGCTTTTAGGCGCAGTCATTTGCATGTCGTTGAGCAGATCAATCTCGGGCTCACTCCTCTCGTTCTGACCCAATCTTTGATATACACCTTCCGTTTTTCCAGCAAGATGAAGCGGAGTTAATGTAAGATCAATGTCTTCTATCCATGGATTCACATTCAGTGTCTCCATTATCACTTCCAACACAGCTTCACTCTTCACCCCTCTGCAACCTTGCAAAGATAAACGCCTCAGAGTTGCGTTCGTCTCCAAGCTCTTGAAGATCTGGATTATATTCTCTGGCTTCAAACTCTCGTCATTGTAAATCCCTAAGAAAGCTACACTTTGGTTGCTACTCAGCATCAGTAAAATGGCTGTAAGCCCATCTCTACCAATCTTCGTTCTCACTCCTCCTAATGTCACGGATTTGAGAGTCGTATTTGCTTGATTTTGCAGAACTGAGAACTTGCTCAAAGGACAGAGTAAATGCTCTATGCCTACACCCCCGAACCAGTTTCCATCGAGGTTGAGTTTTTCCAAGGTACGGTTTTTAAACAATCCAGTTGCTACATAAACTACGCCCTTGTCCTTTAGGCATGTTTTAGACAAGTTTACTTCTTTTAAGGTACGATTCTGTTCGAGCACCCAACGGAACTCCTTGGCCCACCGTGATTTGAGCTTAACTCCGGTCATGTCCAGAGACCTCACCGTTGAATTCCACCCCAACGAACAAGCGACTCTGCATGCACCTGAGGTGTCGAGTTGGTACACTCGAAGAGTGCTGTTTTCAGGTACAAATTCAACCACCTTACAGCTTTTTCCCTTGTGATCAACGCACCAGATGTGGACCTCCATGGATCTATTCCTTGCTAAAACTGCTGAGATTAGAGGTGTTGCTGTGATTGACTTTGAGTCGAAAATGGTCAACAGTTTGAGAGTCGAGTTGACTTCGATCATTTTAGATAGCTCTTCTGCTCCCTTGGAACCGATCGAGTCTTCCCATATTTGCAGCTCTTCCAAGCTGTGATTATCCCTTAGAGACGAAGCTAGAATCCCAGCACCTTCCGAACCAATGCCCGATTCAGATAGCATGATTTCCTTGATGCATTTCAAAGCATTTGATACCTCTGATAAACATTCTGCATTGAACCTGTTTCTCCTCAGCATTAGCTGCTTGATGCTGGGGTTGTTTTCGAGCAGCATTCGGAGCTCTTTTGCTTGCTGTAGGTCCCATTCTACGAGATGGAACTCGAGGTTTCTCAATGATGCTCCGTTTGGTGTTCCTAAAACTTTGAGAAATTGAGACAAGTAAACAAGGCTGTCTTCTTTTCCTATGTTGACATTCATGGAGTTCTCTGTTTCTTGCAAACAAGATGAAGATGGCTGTAAGAGAAAGAAAGAGACACTCTGCAGTTTGAGGCTTCCAGATTTTATCCCTTGCAGACCCCATTGAAGATCTCTTATTACAACTGCCATTTTTCTTCACGAAGTAATTTGAAACAAGTCTCTTCAAGAAATGATTCTTAACTGTTCACTGATGATCATAGGATACTTGTCTAATATGCAACATGATTATCATTTTCGTTTGATTTAATGTTTCTTTTTCTTGTGTAAAAAACATAGTGGCATCGATTCTGTAGTTGTGTCCAAAGGTATACTTTGGATTCTTTTCCTATTTACTCATCTACTTTTTCTTCATTTTTCCAAAGGTAAAAGAGGATATGGGGACAAAGCTTTTCCTTTCGACTCAAATGAGTGTTAATGGAGAATGGTTTCTTATGTTGGTGACGTGGGATTGAGAATCCCGAGCATGAAAAGATTGAGAGTTGTCTGCTTTTTTGCTGTTTAGCTGCACACTTTTCTTCTTCTTTTCCCATTGCAAGAATTAAAGAATCTTAATTACGCGGAAGAGAAGGAAAAGACTATTTTGCCTGTCTTATTGTTCAAACAATGTGGATATCAACTTAGGGTTTTCTATATTTTTGTTGCACATATCATGTCATATCACCAATATATGTATATGATGAAGTATATTAAAAATAGGGTTAATTGCGCGAAATCCCCTTGTGGTTTGGAAAATTTCCGTGAAATCCCTTTGTGCTTTGAAAAATGCGCGAAACCCCTCTGTGGTTTTCTAAATATAGCCCGAAATCCCCAATTCCGTTAATGTTAACGAAAGTGCTACGCACGCGCTCTTCATGCGTTTTTTTGTGTTTTTTTTCACTTTTTTGCTAAAAAATGACATATTTACCCTTTTTTACTATATTAAAAGACTAAATCTTTTGTGGGGATTTCTTACAATTGCAAACACTTCCTTCAAGCTTATTTTCTACATTAACACATATTTCTTTATTTATTTTCAATAAAAAAAATTACAATGTTAAATTTTTATTTACTTTTTTTTTTTCTGTTATTAGTAGTATTAATGGTTGGTACATAGGTTTCCTTTTTACTTTTGTTTATTTCAATTTATTTTTAATATTAATTTTGATTTAATTATTTATATTATTGTTATTAATGATATTTATTTCTGTACTTTTATTTTTTTAAGTTCATTTTTATGTTAATTTTGATTTAGTTATTTATTTTATTGTTATTAATGTAAATAGTTGATAAATACATTTCTTTCTTTTATCTTTTTTTTCAATTCTTTTTTTCACAATGTTAATTTTTTTTATTTAGTTATTTTTTATTGTTTTTAATCAATCTATTGATGAAGATTAGATTAAAAGGATAAGACTCAATATTAATGTCGACTATTGATGAGGAGGATGTGGAAATACTCGATGGTATATTATTTTCACCTCAAATCAACCCCAAAGTGTAATTAACGAGACCCTAAATATAATTAGTTTACTATTTTCTTCAAAAAAAATATTCGATGTCCATACGAAAAAAATAAAAATTCATTGAATTTCTTGGAGAAATCTAGATGCTTAAAGGCGTGAATAATGATAAATTTTGATGTTGAGGTACATTTTGTTTTAGAATGAGAACCTGAAGTGAGTACAATGTATGTTCCAAGTTTTTCGATATAATCTTTTTATTATTTATTTGTCTCTTATAAATTGGTATGTTCCAAGTTTTCTTGTATAATTTTTATTATTTTTTTTTGTTTTGACAAGTTGGTATGTTAATTGTTTATTGATATGGTTAATTTTGTTTATTATACCTAACAATTTTTAAGTATTGAGTCTTTTTTTTATATTTATTTTCCTTAATATCGAGTTTTATCTTTTTAATCTAATCTTCATCAATAGGTTAATAACAATGAAAAAATAACTATATAAAAAATTAATATTATAAAATAATGAACTGAAAAAAAGAAGTAAAGAAATAAATATATGTATCAACTATTAACATTAATAAAAATAAAATAAATAACTAAATAAAAAATTAACATTGTAAAAAATGAACTTACAAAAATAAAAGTAAAGAAATAAATATCACTAATAACAATAATATAAATAACTAATCAAAATTAATATTGATAAAGAAAATGCATTGAAATAAATAAAAGTAAAAAAGAAATCTACGTACAAACTGTTAGTATTAATAACAATAAAATAAATAACTAAATAAATTTTTTATTGAAAATAAATAAAGAAGAGCAAATAAAGAAATATTTGTTAATGTAGAAAATAAGCTTGAATGAAGTGTTTGTAATTGTAAGAAACCCCCCACAAAAGATTTAGTCTTTTAATATAGTAAAAAGGGGTAAATATGTCATTTTTTAGCAAAAAAGTGAAAAAAAACACAAAAAAAACGCATGAAGAGCGCGTGCATAGCACTTCCGTTAACATTAACGGAATTGGGGATTTCGGGCTATATTTAGAAAACCACAGAGGGGTTTCACGCATTTTTTAAAGCACAAGGGGATTTCACGCAAATTTTCCAAACCACGAGGGGATTCCGTGCAATTAACCCATTAAAAATATGCAAAAACTTAAGATTTATATATGGTTTTATGTGAGACTGCTAATATTGACTTTGGAATAGTTGACCCGCTTTGACTGATTTTTATACATTTCGTTTTTATAAGATTTTATGTGAAACGGTATTATATAAACGTGTTCTTAAAAATATTAGAATATAAAATGAATTTTTTTTAATAATAGAAGAGAGAATCCAATGCAACAACTAAGAAATTCCAACGGTGGCTAATACCCTTTTTGTCTCAAACATAAAAATTATCTAAGATCATTTTATAAATATAATTTGATTAAAGAGTCCAACCACCATAACTCAAATTAATTTCACGAGTAAATCTCTAAATATGTATTAAGTCCGTTGTTTGATTAATCTTATAAAAATAAATTCCTAAGATGCTTTCACAATTAGTCCTTCCTCGTCTCGAATGATCTCAGCAATGAGGAAGAACCTGATTATTTCTATAATTATTTGTTTAAATAGTGTGTTAAATATGGTTAAATACGTAGATGCGGCTGAAAGTGGCAGATGAAATCTTGGTGGTCCAGATTTGACTGGGCCTATTGGGCCCATGAATTGAGCTGGATAACGTAATCCTAATTGTAGATGGGCCACGAATAGTAAAACGAGTACTATATTCCATGGGAACACAATCCATCTTTTATGGAAAGATTCGTTATCCCAATAAGTGGGCCTACTTTTTCTAAATTAATTGCTTTTTAATTATTTAGCAAAGAGACCAGACCACAATGCTATGTCGTGGTCCGCCGACCAACTCTCATTATTGATTTTTAAAGATATATTGCATGTTACATATTTAAATTGTGATATCATTAATACTAGTAAGACAGAATTTTCTATCCTATCCCCAAATCATAAGAAATTACTAGTATATGTCTCATTTAAATAATGTCTTATTTTATATTTTTCTGGAAATAACGAGTTGAGCCGGATAAATCTTTTCACATGTTAGCCCATAACGCTTGAATGAACCAAATAAGTAAATATGTAATGTAAAGGACCACAATATAAAACAATGACAATTATCTCGAATGGGGTCTATCAGATGTCACTATGAAACAATAAATAGTCCTAATTTGGGAAAGATATAGATCAAATATTTGGACCATTTCTAAGATATGATCTGCCATCGTTGATTATGCAGTCGCATACACCATGTCAGATTGGTTAAATGTGGAAAGGTTTTAAATTAATTACAAAAAAAATCATATGAAACGGTTTTACAAATATAATTACACGTGACAGACTTCAACTACCCACAAACTAAACATATTTTCACAAACTCATAAATTGTGAACTCACTGGTCTCACAAATTATACTAACTCAGATTAATTATAAATATAAACAATATATTCATTATTTGTGAGCTACAAGCCTACAACGTACAATGATTCAACAGCATGCATGAATGTATTTCAAATAGTATTTCTTCTTATGTTCCAACACTATGGAGATAAACTATATGTGCACATATTGATTCCATGGTTTTCATACAAGAATCGATACAAGAATAAAGGTACAATTAGAAATGAAAAGAAGACAGATTTCAGCAAACACAAAAGTATATCCAAAATGAAACCATTCAACAACTCCAACTTTGTAACTCAGTTTCCATATAAAACACAGGAAAAAGGCAGATCAACATGAATCAAATGCAGAAGAAATGGTAATACCTAGCATCAAAACATTATTAAGGAAGATGTTCAAGTTCAACCAATGTTAAAAACACAGAAACTCTGTTCTTTCACTACATCTATTTCATACACAAATAAAATCTTAACTTGTCGGATGCAAGAACCTCTAGTAAATGAATAATCATATTCGATATTTTTTGTTTTTTTTATTGAAGGGAAACCTAACAGAGGCTTAATCCCTTTCATATTTCACGCTAGCAAATCAAATGGAATCCTCACATACAAATCTGAGAGAAATACAAATCCCAGAAAAAAAAAGAAAGAGAAACTTCTCCAGTCATTAGAGCCGAAAAAACAGGAGGAAAAATGAATTTAAAAAAAGAAGGCTCTACCTTTCCAATGTCGTACAAGTAGTACCATCTTGAGTCGAAGAGTCGCACAACAAATAAAGCTAGAATGGATCTTCCAAAGTATATCCCGCAATCTGATTTACATCTCAATCAAAATGCTGACAAAAAGAGCCTAATTTATGTTTAAAAATCAAACCTCAAGCCTTGACAAAATCCCTTGCTCTCTCTGAAAATGTATACTTTGAATCAAGATCCCTGTTAGCTCTGTGTAATGACATCATTATAAGCTGAGATATATATCTATGAGGGATACGTACGAAATTCACAATCCAGATGTTTTTAAGTCTCCTCTCCTACATTATCTTTCATAATACTGAAATTTCCTAAGCAGCAATCCCTGGAGAAACAATCGAGAAAATGTTTTGAGTATAAAAATTAAATTGATGTACTGACAAGAGCATAGAGTACACTTGCATATGTGAACATTCATTCCAGATTTCAAAAGCAACCCAACTAGTCTGCGTTTCTCATTTGTAAGTATCAACACTTTGATTTTTTTAAGCCTATGAATGAATGAAAGCATAATCTGCCAGAAAAGAATGGCACATTGGCACAATTGTCTCGACTTTAATGCTTCCAAGAACATCATAATTAGTTACTTGTCGATACTTCTCCAAACATATCTCAAATAGCATGCAGATACATGATCATAACTCAAAATAAGCTGCTTCAAAGTAAAAACAGAAGCTTTCTTGTTCTCTTTTAGTAATTTGTGCACTCTTATGGTGCATGTATGTACTTCTCACTGAAGATTTTACAATTCAAACTTCTCGTGTTTATCTATGGCTAAGTAATAGTTATTTATGTAGTTAAAGACTGGTTTTAATTAGTACAAGCTATGACAAAAAGATCAACCTGAAATACATGTATGCAAAAGTACATGTAGGTAAGCTATTAGTTTGAAAATACTATCCTACTTTTCCTTTAGATACACTACGTGGCTTTTCACTTGGTTGAGAATCGCTTCATACAAACTTTTGAACAATGGTAGAATGGAATAAGGAAACTTAGCACTAAGTTCCATAATAAGTTTCTGCTAGGAAAGGGTAGAAAATATTGATCACATGAGTCCCAATCTTTATGTTAAAGCTAAGGCGCTGCAAGTGAACAGATCAAGGCAAATATTTGCATTAAAAGACACCCTCTTCAAATCAAGACAATTACCAATGATAAAGCTAAGGCACTCCAAGTTATGGGTATAAAAGTAATTGCTAATTTAGCTCAAGGATAAGAAAAGAATATACCTCTACTGGATTGCCTATTTGGAATGTCATAGCCGACCACGTAATCCTCAGAATCTTTAGCTGTGGCATCTTCTCTGTTTCCAAGCCCATAACTGAATGAACTAGAATTATCCAGTTCAGAAGATGCAGTTTGCCAAGTCGGATCACCATATACAGAGCCACTGCGATAAAAGTCCCCATAGGATCCCTCATAATCACCGGTGGAGGCAGCAAATGAAGACGTTGTGGCTACACCTGCTCCATTGTTTCTTCCAAATCCACCTGTACCCACTGTGTAACTGTTTTCTCCACCTCTATAGCCAAAGTTTCCGCCACCATAGCCAGAAGAACTTCCTCCAAGGGACCCGGCAATAGAAGAACTGCCCCAATTCGCTCCATTGTTTCCAAAGACTCCAAATCCACCATTTCCAGAACCAAAGTATGAAGCAGATCCGGCATTATTGGGAGAAGTATTAAGACTACCATTTCCCCACACATTTCGAGATGATGAGTTTAGAAAAGAATCACCTCTGCTGCTACTTCCACTGTAACCTATAGGGGAATTATACCTGCTCTGGTTACTAGCAAAATAAGGGTTCAGAACACGGCCATAACCTAGGTTGCTGCTAAAGTTAGAACCCCCTCCAAAGCCAGCATTCAAACCTTGCTCCATATTCACGCCCATGCCATAAGCAGGAGAACCAAAATGTGAGAAACCAGCTCGACCACTAGCTAATGGACTGTATCTCCCATCCATCCTGACTCCATAGCCTCCAACTGAGCTCAGACCATATCCCGGGGTATTGAAAAGGTTGTTGGCTCTACTAAAACCATAATTGTAACCAACAAGTGGACTCCGACTCGGCCCTGGAGACAATTCTTTTGGAACAGCTCGCTTTACCTCAACCATTTTACCATTGAGTTCGTGAAAGGTTTTGTGCAATACCCTATCTACTGAATCCTCTGAATCGTATGTTATAAACCCAAAACCCCTTGGCCTTTGAGTGTTGTGGTCGTACATCACCACAACATCCGTTATGGTACCAAACTGATCAAAATAAGTTTTGAAATCGTTCTCAGTGACAGTAGATGCTAATCCTCCTACAAATATCTTTTTAGTGCGTCCAGGTCCTGGTGATCCTTGAACGCTGCCACTGTTTCGATTTATCAGATGTTGGTCATCCCTTGGGACAGCTTTCTTTGCTTCCACCTGATAGATGAGACAAAATGAATACATCAAGATTGTGAGATGTTTATTAAACCGACATTATCCATTTAATTAACTTAGACAGCATCAGGGCATTGATTTTAATGAGTAACTACTATTGGCAACATAAACCGGCATATTTATAGTGCATTGTAATCTCCATTTAATCCATTCAACGAACTTACAGTTCGTCCATCGATCATGTGCTTCTCCTGAACAACTCTTTCTGCAACTGCAGGGTCAGCAAAGACAACAAAGCCGAAGCCACGAGCTCGGCCAGTGGTTCGATCTCTCATGATCACTGCCTCCTGAACTTTTCCATATGATCCAAAATAATCCTTAAGACGATCCTCATTTGTGTCCCAGGAAATCCCACCAATGAAGAGCTTACCTTGATCCCCCTCCATCTTTTCTGCAATTCACACCTAAAAATTCAGAAATGCTCCACCACACCCAACCAAACAACTTCAAAATTTAGAGAATGAAAGAGGAAAATAACAAACAAAAACAACAACGGTGCCTCCAATTGAACATACAATTCGATCACGATTAAATCATTGATTCTATAAATGCATAAATCAATTCAACAACGAGAAGCCGCACAGGTTGTAGATGGATGTTGCATAATCGCATAGGAAATCAAAAGGTCCCAAGTACTAATCATCAAAAGACAAATCTAATAGATCCAAGTATAAACAAAGAGCCAAAAAACATGAAAACATTGCACCTTATCCAGAAAATCAATCAGGAAAGCAGTAACAGACACTGATCAAATAAGAAATGCAGGATTTAATTCAAAATCATTGGATCCTTCATTGATTCCAACAAACAACAACAAAAATATACCTTATCCAGAAAATCCGGCAAGATCCCAGAAGGAGCCGCTGATCAAAATACTAAGTGGGAAATGCAGGATTTAATCTAAAATCATTGGATTCTTCATTCATCAATGAAGATCAACACTTGGGAACCTGAAATTGACAATTGACGGAGATCAGCGCAGGCGCAATCGGTAACAGGAATCATTGGATTCTGTTAAAGGACTCACCATTGGAAGATGAAGAAACAGATTGGAAATTGGGATGAAACGAAGATCTAATGAGAGGAATATACATAAATGAAAACAGGGGGTATGCTCATCCTCTCACTTTCCTTTCTCTCTCTTCTCTCTTCTCTTCTCTCCCCCAAAGGTCCTTCTTTTCCTTCCTTTTTCTTGGTTATTCCACTCCTTTTAAACAAAAAATATGAAGAAATGGAATTCCTTAGCATAGATGGGATGGGAGAAGATATTATTTATATATTTTATATAAACAACAGTATACATATAGTACTAGAGGCAAGAGAGAAAGAAGGGTGTTTATGGGATTGTTGCTCAAAATCTCTGGTGTGAGAATATTTGAAGTCTAAGGCAGATGACAAGAGATGATGAGCTTTGGTTTCGAAATTTGGAATACTACTATGTAATTTTACCAAAACTATTTTTTTAATAATTATTTTATTTTTACTATAACATGTTATTTTCATTTTTATTATTTAACACCACAAAATTTTTAGGCTTTTTTTGCACTAAAAAGTAACATTTTTTTTTCTTTCACACTGATTTCTGTCTGATAATTAACCAACGAAAATTGCACTAAAATGTGATAAAAGGCTATCCAAAACCTAATTTAGGAATAGCTTTCTACAGTTAATTAATGAAGTAGAGAGTTAAATATAATCTTCTTGATCATGGTTGGTTCCTTTTATTTTTCTCTCCCAAACATAGAAATAAACATTTTTCCCATTTGAACCTTATTAATAGTATATTAATATACGTTTCATATTTATTACATGATAATAACTTGTGTATGTAGTGAGACATGGTACAATGATAATTCTATTTGTTTATAGCTCATGTGGTTCATTCAATATGTTTTTTTTTATGATGTAATAGTTTTGCAAAAATATTAATAAAAAAAAAACTTTCATCATGGCAATGTGGTCTTGGTGAAAATCATATTAAGTATCTTGAGGAGGAAGAATTAAAAAAATTTGGCAAAACCTTATATGAGATTTATGTTAGACAAATTTTTATACAGTTTCATCTGAGATCGATATTGACCGTATTAAATAAATTAAACCATTTTACTGATTTATATGAATTTCGTTTTAAATAAAATCTCACGTGAGACTATTTCACATAAAACTTACTCAAAAAAAATTGCAATAAGGCAACTGCTAAATTCCTTTTTTTAGGTGATTGGATGGCTCTTCTTGTGACAAAATTATTAAAGACAAAAAAATCAACAAAATTTATTGTCTTCTGTTTAATAATTTTTATTTTGCCTTGGGTCCTATCTTTTGGCCAATGCCATATGGACCACGTAAATTATTACCAAAGATAAATGCTCCTCTTTTTTGGTAAACTCCAAAGAAAAATGTTGCAATACAATATGGAGGGGGGAAAAAAGGGCCTAGACATACTCATCGACTAAAAAGACAAAAAAGGGACAAATAGAGTGCCTATATGAGTATTTTATTTATTTGATTTATTGATAGTGAGAGCTATATCCTATTGCACAAAATGTCTCATTTTGTCTTTTAATTTTGTTAGGTATAATTTTAATTTAATTGATAAAATTATAAATACGAAATTGAGAAACAATGTAAATAAATGATCTCGCTCATGTAGTTCAATTGCAGGTTTTTTCCTTTTTGAATATTTATTGTGAGGAGGAACTCCAATTCTAAAACTTACTCAAATTGAACATGTATTTATTGTCAGATTAATTTCAAAGGTAAATAAAATTATTTACCACAGTAATTAAGATGATATAATTATCACCTTATTTAGGCATGATAATTAAAAATATTTAGCTGTTTATGGCTAATACAGCATGTCCCATGATGTCCTAAATGCCAGCTAATGCACCACTAACAAAGAACAGTTCAAAGTTCCAACAGTTTCTAATTATTCAACTTTTCCAATATCTAACTTCCTCTATTTATTAATTACGTCCCAAAATATCTATGCCATAAAATGGTCCATTTTAATTCTTAAATTATACCACAAGCTACATACATCAAATATCAAATGACCCATCAATATATTGAAAATATTCAAATAATAAAATCATTTATTACAATGAAGAGTCCCAACTCCAATAACTATCCTCCTAAACCACTACTTTTATCAAGCTTCATTTATGTAGTAACAACTCTTAACCATAATTAAGAAGATTGATTAATGAAATACCTAAACAGATTCAGATAACTAAAACATAAAATTCAGCAGAATATTATAATTCAAATATATGTAATTCATGTAATGAGTGGGTGTTTAACCCTATTTATACACAAACTTAGAGGTTGGTGAGTTGTGGCTTTCAGGCAACTCTCTACATTTGATTCAGTGAGGGTGACAACCAAGTGTTCCTCAGATTAGTTTCATGTTTGTGTGCTACTATATCAAGTTAGTGGTGCCAAAACTCTCTCTAATTTGCATTATTCCACCATTTATTTCTGCAAATAATAATACTCAACATATTTGTTCATAGCATTGTCAAAATGGTTCAAATATTTTAGTATATGTTTGGAAATGGCTTTACTGGATTTGGGGAAATTCAGGTAGAACGTATATTTGTTTTGGATTTTATACAATATGATTTTATTGCAAGTTTGTGGAGAAAATGTGTCAATAATGATTGTATTATAAATATATGTATTTTTATTTGTTAATATATAGTATAATATATATATATATATATAATACAATAGAATTATTTAATATAAATATGTTATATTGTTATATACAAATATATATTATATACGAATTTAAAAAAAAAGTAATAATATAGATAAATATTATATATATTACATATAGAAATAGGTATGTATATATAAATAATTTAGCATAAAAATGGGTGGGTGTTAGGGGTAGGGAATTTTATGTGAAATATAAAATACATGTATAGTCGGGTATATAGTAGGTATTAGGAATAGAAATAGAATTTAAAAGGATTTGAAAGTCCAATTTTGAAACTAGAAACAAACGTGGAATTGGGATCTCCAAATTTGTCAAACCCAAATATCCCCAAGTTCTAAAATTTATTAAGTAGTCTAAAATTGAAGTTGTAAATTTGATTAATCGAATCTTAACTTATTTAACATCTCAAATTGACCTGTTGGAAGAAAACACAATAAATTGTTTATAGTTGTTGGTATGTATACAACATATATATTCAAACAACGGAAAAGGTGGACAATTTACTTGTAAGAATTGAAATGATCATATCCTTCACACATAGCACTCGCAATCTCTTCAATCTTCTCAATGGTTGGCCTCTCTTCAGGTAGATTTGCCGTACATTTTAACGACAAATTTAGCAAAGGAACTATCGTTGGAAATATCCATATCGACCACTTCTTCACTCAATTCCGACATCACCCACCTAGGAAGATCCAAACCACAATTCTCCCCGTTAGCAACTCCAGCATTATCGCTCCACTTTACAACCTATAGCACTTTCATGATTATTTTTCCTGTTAAAATCGAAAACGAAAGCTCAAATCAATTTTCTAATGTCCATTCGATTCAAGCTTAGTTTGAGCAAATATCGAACATAAATTTAAATTTTGATTGAAAAAGTGCTCGAAAAATGGGTTTACACTGCAAAGCGAAATCGATAGACTTTAGACTGCAATTATAGAAGAAAATAAAAAATTCAAGTTCCAAAGCAAATATATATATTTCAGATTGTTTTTTAATTTAAACCATTGAATTTGAAAGAAAATAGGAGTAAAAAGGATACTTAGAAAGAGGTCGAGGAGGCTCCCATTAGTTTGAAAAGCATAGATAAGAAGGTTTTGATGATGAGTAGAATAGTAGCAAACAAGAGGGAGAAGATTGGGATGCTTAAACTTCCCTATCCTCCTCAAAACACACATTCAACTTGTTCAATCTCTTCACTGCATAAATGACATTGTTGTTCAGATCAACCGCACCTTCTAGAAGCTCTTCCGTCTTCATCGTCGAATGCAGGTTTGGTTTGAGATGAAGAGTACTTAAATAATTCTTCATCTTTTCCTAGTTTGCAAGCTTTGAACACGAAGAAGAATGCCAAAACAACAACTATGACAACCCCAATTAATGCAGTGGATGCTATACACAATAGTAGCCACATGATGTAATTAGTTGACATTAATTTGGCTATCATCTCTCTTTCATAATAACACAGAGATCCCAATGTGTTGAGTATACTAGGTGTGAATTTATTGTGATCTTATTTAAGATGATTAATTAGTGTTTAGTTCTTTAGTAGATTATGGATCCAGAATAAAGAAGACGGCAACAAAAGCTAGCAAACAAAATTGGTGATCAACATTGGAGAAAACAATGCAATTCTTTAAAGCCTGTCATGCATATATATATATATATATATATATATATTGAAGAGGAAAACTTGAACTGCGAACTAATGGCGAATACAAGCTGGGTCGAGCTTGACGAACTAAAGACATCAGTTGTAAGCTGAAGTCGTTAGCAGCAGATTGCGAGCTGGAAGTGTAAGCTGCTAACTGCTGCGAACTGCGAACTCCGGCATATAGTTCGGATAACATGGAAGTGACGCGAAGACTGACACGTGGCATTGTGAAGTGGTTGTTGGGTAGTTACTCGGGTCATGAGGAAGGATAGTGAACTACACATGAGGAAGGATAGCGAACTACATTGAACGCAAACTGAAGCTCGGTTCTGTTGGGAGTTAGTTACTTGGGTAAACAGAAGTTAGGGTTTTCTGGTACAGTTCCGTTGGCTATCAAGCTAAGTCGTAACGTTCCGTTATGCTATCGGTTAAATTGACAGAGGGCTATTGATCAACGTCATTCCACGCACCTTTGGTTTTAGTCTCCGTTAGTTTTAACGTCATTGTTAGAAGATCTATATATAGGAGAGCTTAGAACAGGAGTCTGTGAGATTTTCTATTTTTCTTCTTTGTAATTCTTCTCTAATCTTCAATAAAATACATACTCTGGTTCTCTGCCGTGGATGTAGGCTCAGTGGTGGAGCCGAACCACGTTATATCTCCGTGTGATTGAGTTCTTGTTTCGTTTCATTTTATCTTAAGTTTCGATCGTAACTTTCGTCAGATCTTTGGGCTGTGATTGTGGATCTGAGTTAGTGTGTTTGTGAACTACAATTAGCTCTATAATCGTTACATATATATATACACTATATACTTGTAAGAGTCATATATTTTTCACAAGTACCTACAGATAGATTGTCCCACATCACAAGAAGACAACACAACCTTTGTGCCCCTTCATTTTCATCCTCTCTATATTGTGTACAATTTTGATTTCTGCACTTTTATTTTACAAATATATCTTATTGGTTCATCATTTCTTTTTTGGGCCCTAGAAACTGCAGAGTGGCCCTGGCCCATGATAAGCCTCAGTCGATATATTATTGGGCTGGACTATTTACTCAATTGATTGAGTTTGGTGAGGCAAAATTAATATAGAAAATTTTATAAGTTTTTACATTTTCTAATTGTTTTTTTTATCAAATGTTAATTCTTTCTAAAAATAAAATGTTAAAACGTTTAATTTTCTTTTACTGACACTGATTTTAAAAATGTGGATTTTAATTTTAGGATTAAAATGAGCGAGTTTTAAAAGATGTTGTCAAACTATTATCTTATTTTCAAAAAAGATGTCTCTTATTTTTTATAAATTGATCGTCAGCTTTCATGTATCTCGTGCTTAAGAGAAGTTTTAAAGACTTCATAATTAAGTCAATTAGAACACTAGCATAAAAGAGATTGAGATTGGGGTTTAGACTGTAGAGCATGATATTTCTACAAGTAAAACATGTGGATTCCAAGCAAATAACATCTCTATGAGATAAAGTTAATAGATAATAAATTAATTCTTTCACAATTGTTGTGAAGGTTCTCAAATTATTGTCATACGTATAAATCAAGCAAAAGGGTAACTGCAATACGAAATACTGAAAACAAAAAAAAAAAAACAAAAAAAAAAAAACCTTATAAGGCCATAGCAATAAGTTTACTTTGACAATAAAAACACGTGTTAATTTAAGCAAAGTTTTAAATTCGCTTGTTGTTTATAACCTTAAAAAAAAGGCATATTGACATATAAACAATAATTGCAAAAGCCATCAATTATTGTTGATTTTATGGAAAACCTTTGATCGGTGTACCAACCTGGCAACTCCTCGAGTCTATTAAAAAATATAACAAACTTTAAAATAATTCTTATACAAAATATAAAGCTAATTTAGTTGTTTATTTTACGTAACAAATATAGTCTTGTGGCCCCACAGGCCGTTAGAAAGCAAAAAAGAAAATACAAGTGTGTTGGGAGGACATTTCCTTTTATAAATGAAATCTGACTTTGAAATTCAAAGTGGCCCAAAGTAGGAAGTAAACAAGCAGGCAGCCTTATCACGCCAATCTACTATTCTTGTTGCCAAACACCCCCACTCTTTATTACCAATCACCATATTTTGAATATAAAATTAAACATCAAATTCACGTGTATCTAACTTTCTCCAACCATCTCTAATTGTCATCCGAATCAGATTCAAATTTTCAGAAAGAAAGAAAAAGAAAGGCAAAATCCAAAAACATCACAAGTTTTATTGACCCCATATAGCAATATAAAGACATATCGTTGTATTAAAAATCTACATTTACATGATGAAAGAGACATGAAATGAAGGAATTGGCCTGCTCTGTACAATTCAACTTTAACTGTGATTAAATCCACAAGAAAATTCGACTCTATTTACAAACATCAAACCTCATCCACATCATCCCATAACCCTTGGGAGTTGCCAAAAATCGAACAAAATAAAAAACAAAAGATATCATGAATGACCCTTCAAAACTCAGTGGTTAAACAAGAAAGAAGGGTCCATCAAGGGGTAAAAGAAAAAAGAAAGAAAAATCACTCCTAACCAAATGGATATTACATCAATCACTTGCTAGCTTCTATCTACAATAGTCATCAGAATTTTCGTCGTCGTCATCATCGTGAATTCCATCGAAGAAAGGGTCCATCAGGAGATCGGCAGCAGATGGTCGAGCCCTTGGTTGAGCAAGGCACTTCTCGATGAATGCTAGTACCTCAGGATCCTTGACCTTGTTCATGGCTCTAGGCCTCACCCCCGATGTCACCTTTTTGTATATCTTGGCAACGTTGTCGCATTCGCTATATGGTATCTCAAGCGTCACCATCTCAAGCAGGCACATTCCAAATGAATATATATCTATCAGCTCTGTGTAGTTCTCGTCATACAGTTCAGGTGCCATGTACTCTGGTGTCCCTATCAATGAATGAGCTGAGTGATTTTTCCCCACCGTAGCTGCCAGTCCCAAATCACCGATTTTAACCTACAGGAGTCAATTAAATGAAACCATCAAAATGACATCCCATAAGTTGAAACCTGCAACTCCAGAATGCCAATGACAAGCAGTTAAGCACAAGAAATAATGCGGCGTTGTGTCAGGATTGCTTGATTTGGGGATGGGTCAATATGAATTTGCAATCTAAGTCTCGTATTGAACTAATTCTTGAGTGATTTTGGTGAATTTAAAACCCACAATTCAAATGCAACCTAAGGGTAAATCCAAGGCATGAACCCACCATAAGTAAAGGTGAGAATATATAAAGATGCCTAAACTCATTACTGTTACCAATCAAACAACATCAATCTCATCAACATATTTACATATCTTTCTACAATCCATCAAAGCATTAGATACTTAAGAGCTGCGAAAACTATGAAAGCTGTCGATATAGTATACCTGACCGATGTTGCCATTGATGAAGATATTGCTGCAATTGAGATCTCGATGAATTATACAGGGTTCATGAGTATGCAAATAGTCCAAGCCCTTGAGTATTTGCCTCGACCACTTCTTCAAAGCCTTGATCGAAACCTGCTTGTGCTTCTTCCTATATTCCCTCAAGTTCCCAGAAGTACAGACCTCTGTGATAAAATTCAGCGTGTTCTTCTCTTTATCTCGCCAAACTGAGTACAAGCCTATAATGTTCTTGTTTTTCAAACACCCCAGCAACCGAACCTCAGAATACAACCGGTTGATCATGCATTCATCGTGCATGAAGCTTCGTAGTTTAACTTGGTTCCAGGCCACCTCAATTCCTTCTTCTTGATCGAATGCTCTGTAAACTTTCTTCACAGCCCCTGACCCTAGAAGCTCAGGATAGCGGCCATAACGCCCCGTTGGATCAACTTCCACAAACGCCTCGGTATCTCTATCTTCCATGTCTAACCCCATGCTAGGCATCTAACAACAGAAATTCATCAAACGAATAAGAATCACAGTACAGAAATTGAACAAATTTCAAATTTAATCAATCACAATTTTCACTCCATGAATCTTATGATAACATCAATTTCATACTTTGAAAATTGAAATCCAGAAGAAAAAACCACTTCTCTTAAACATTAGAATAAAAAGCACGCAAGTTTCCCCAAAATAGTCAACAAATAATTTCATCAAACAATTAATCAAATTCTCCGAATCGAACAAATACAATAGATCTTCTCTCCTCGAGAAACAATCGAATGTAGCGAAAATCGTTAAAACTACGAGAAATCAAAACATCAATCAAAATTAAAGAAAATCTAAAGAACTCACCGCAAACTGAACTGAATCCCTGGAACAGAGAAGCAACCTGAACTGAATCCCTAGAACGGAGAATTCTCCACAGCGTGCTATTACTATTCTTGCTCGCGCCTCAAGTGGTGAAAGCAAGAATGGGTAAAGGGAAAAGGGGGGGAGGTTTATATAGGTTTAACAATGGGGGTTTGTCGTTGACTGTATTTCTTGTTGGACTTGGACTAGAGTTATGGTAAATTCAGAAAACCTGTTTTGGAAATAAGGTTTTGTATTATCTGTCGGTTGCGATTACTAATCTATCGGAAAAAAAATATTACTTTTCAGAGATTCTGCCTTTACTAATATCATCAAATATATTTCTATCCAAAAATATAATTGATTTTCTCCTAATTAAATCTCTCTCCAAATCTTTTTGGCGAATGAATAACCAAAACTAACAACCAATTAGTTATAGTCTCATTAAATAAAATAATACCTAATACTACTTGGAGTGAAGATACATGCATATATATTGTTGTTATAATAAAAAAAGAATTCTAATCATTTACTCACTAATTAAATCGAAAGTATGGAAAAACTTATTTTACAAACACTTGTACTTTACTTAAAGGATTAGAAGTTTGTTGGGATACAAGATAAGGTTTTTGCTGAAATTTCGGCTATTATATTTGGTTTTGACTAAATGAGATATTAACACTATTTTCTACCATAACGGATAATAGATAATGTATACTTATTTTTTACCATAAAACAATATGATAATATTAATATTGATAAGACATAAATATCACATCAATCAACAACCTTACTACATTATTAGAGTTCGTATTAAAATTCGATTCCTACATAACACACATGTTATACACTATTAGGGTACGTTTGGTTTGGTGGTTGGGTTTATTTAGGTTGGTGGGGCTTTTCGGGCTTTTACTGTTCATCGAAGACAAAATAACACTTTTTGGGTGTTTGGTATGTAGGTTTTGGGATATGTTTGATTTAATTTTTGTGTTTGGTTTGAATGTTTATGAGTTTGAAAAAGTGGGTTTAATTTAAATTTTGTGTTTGCTTTATTGGTTAGGATTGATAAAAAACATGAAAAGACTATATTACCCTTATTTTAAAGAGAAAATAATGTTTCAATTAAAATCCTTAGGCATGATTAAAATAATGTTTTAAAACTAATATAAAATACAACGCTAATAATTATGCATCCCATATAATTAATATAAAATATTAATTTTAAAATTTAATCCAAACCCAGAAAATGAAATTAAAAATTACTATAATTTTTCTTTCTCAGCATGAATTGGTGTGTCTGAGTGCAATGACATAAAAACAATTTAAATTTGGCATGTATGAATGAGTAAAATGTTGGTAAAATAATGTATACAGTAGTTTTGATTTTAGTTTGAGTTTATGGATTAAAAAAGACCATTTAGTTCTTTGTTTTTCCTGTTAATTTTGATGGTATATTTCTCAAGCTTTAGAAGCAAGTATCATGCCTTTGATTCCATTCTTCAGTTTAAAATGATAACACCACAACTCCTTGAATAGATCGTTCTATAATAATTTGGCCACTTTTTTTTACTACGTTGTTATTCCCAAATTAATCAGATGTAAACCTCAAATTCACTTCTTGGCATCAAAGAGTTGCATACAAAACTCTGGATATTATAAATTTAACACTTGTTCGGGTCTATAGAACATTTTCCTATCTATCTATCTATAACACTTTAATCTTTACAGGGTTCCCGAGCTTGGATTTATCTTCCATTTGCGCGATTTCAAGAGCCCCACAGGAAAGCCTTGATCGTCCCACGACTCCAAGATCACACCAGATCCAATACATGTTGACCCCTCGTAGAAGGCTGCAAACTGCCCAGCTGCTAGACCCTGATCGTCTTCACTTAGTTTTATCATCACCATTTCCATCAACCTCTTTTGTCAAATCACAATTGTAAAATCCAGGACCATGCATAACCTGGAAAAGGGCCACTGCTACATTATTTCAAGTGCGTTTTAAACCTCAAGATATTTATCAATAAAGGTTATTTCACGATTATTTACATATTCATTGAAGTGCAAAGTTTTTAAGATTATATGCTAACTTCACACAAACAATCAATCAAATCTTTAACATATGCAACACATTCTTCCAACAAAGCACACACCTGTCATGAGATTGATGTGGCCTAAATGTGAAGGCAAAATTTGCAACATGAATTTCACATATCTCATATTCAGTCCACAAATGAAAAAATTAAATTCTGAAAAAGAAAAGAAAACAAAGAGACAAAACAAGAAGAACTGCCAAAACATATCTTCTGGTTGTAACTTTAAGTTTTCAATGACAGGTTTGATCAAGCTGATTTTAAATTAAGCATCAACAAAATAAACTTAAATGAACTCATCCAGTTAGGATCCCCTAAACTAATATGATTTTTTAGCCCATTAATATGCAACAATTTTTTATCGTACAATTATACAAAGTATCCAATTAGGATCTCCTAAAACTACAGCAACAACCCAAACCTAATTGAATGTTTACACATTCATCTATGCAAAACATAAAAGCAGCACTATAACTTGTAAAGTTACAGGAGATAACACTAACCTGACTGAGCAAGCAAATGATTGCGATATCACCTATTCAATCAAACAGGATCTTCCAATAAGATCGAAACTGCGTACAAGTAGCAGTACAAATTAATATTTATAAGCATTGACAACACTAAGTGATGCATAACATTGCAAAGATCAGTATTGAGTTAGCTACATTTTTTTGATATAACTAATGGGTAAAGTTATTGCTTTCGTCATCGAATGGAAATCATATTTCATTGCCATTTCAGATCACATTTTATCACAACACTTGTGTATCAATGAATACTGTATTATGCTGCCAATGAAGAAGGGCATGTCAACATATGATTATATGCTCTCTTTAAACAGACAATATATTATCAAATCTTGGTATCGTAAATCAATAGAATGGAGATTTCTGTTTTATCCATTATGGGATAATATGAAAATTGTAAATTTACCTGTCGTATAACGATTGCAAGATTTAGAAGTCCAGAATGCAATGTTTACCTGCTAAGTTAATGGCAATCCACTAAGCATGATTAATAATTGGATTCTTGTGGGATAATAGGATAAAAACTTAAAATTGTGCTAAACACATCAACCTATTTGAAGCATTGCTCTAAATTAATTCAAAACCCATTTCAGATGGGTTTGTTATATCAGCTAAAAACCCAACTACAACCATGTACGGATTTCAGAAAGAAGGGAAAAATGTTGAAAAAAACCGACAAATCAGATAAACATAAACAAATAAACAGTAGAGAGAAGGAAAGATCATGACAAGATTAACCTTTATTCTTTGGAAATCAGATCAAAGTCTCAGTAATCGACCCAGAAGAAAACCCAACAAGTCTCGACGGCTCACTGCAAAATCATCATTTCAACGAGGAGAAGCTGGAGAACCCACCTTTGTTGCTTTCTTCAACTGATTGGAGGGTTGCTTGAGTTATTTGGAGCCCGAATTAACAGAGTGCTAGAGTTTGATGTCGTTAAATCGATGAGGAGATCTTGTGAAATTGTGAAATTTGCACTGCTTCAAATTTGAAATCGAGGGCTGGGGTTTTGGGAGGAGATTGGGGATCTAATATATATATATATATAGTGGCAATGTTGTAATAAAGTAGAAAAATATATCTATATTAGTCATTCAACACGAAAAAGCAAGGGCATTTTGGGTAGAAAATAAAATTACTGTTCATATACCCATAAACCCACCAAAAATGGTGGGTTTATAAAACCCCAAATAAGCAACCCTAAACCACCAAAATAGGAGCGGGCCGAAATAATTAATTAACCGGGCCAATATTGAAATCCGGGCTTCAAACCCCATTCCCAAACACTTGTTTAGGTTGGTTTATAAACCTAAACCAACCTAAACAAGTGAACCAAACTAGCCCTTAGAGTTAGATTCCTATATAGCACATGTTATACATATATTGTATGAGTTTTAATGAGCAGTACCTGCTATCTATACTTATTATATAATCGAGTATGAGTAAAAGATATCTACTGTATAATTTTTTTTTTCAAATTCATCACATTCTCATTTAAAACTACATATATCCCTACTAGTGTTTGGGCAGATAGGGTATCCGCTTTATCCATAAAACTGTTCTCCACCCACTATATATATGCTCATAGGGGTTATTTTAGTCTTTTCAACTAAATTGTGGTAAAAAATATTGATTTAATTTAATTTTATGGTATGCCTTTACTATATTGACTTTTTTTTCTTTGTTTTATAATACATATCACATATTCATAGAAAAGAAAGTTATGATTGAAATAATTAAAAGGATACATACTAACTTAGATTTCAAAACTTTAGATTTTGATCTTAATTTTGCTTGAGATGTGATATTTTGAGTTGTACTTTGTTTGAGAGCCTGTTTTTTTATACAGGTTGAGAATCGATAGTAATTCTCAAATAACTTTTATAACTTTTCATTAAGAAAAACTTTACTTTAAAGTGTACTTGTAAACACAATTTCTATGTAAATTAAAACGTGGTGCTTTGAATTGGTGGATCTGTCTGCTTTATATGATAGTGATGATTTTATGTTGTCTCAATTCGAGTTCAATTGCAATTTATTTTTCAATATTACTTTTATATTTATGTTTGTAGTAGTTAATGACGATATTTTATTAAGATGGTAAATATGATCGTTGGAATGATATATACGTTTTCCTTCAAAGAAATTTGAGAATACAAGGACCAAGTTTTTTGAACCAAATTGAATCAACTCATTAGAGTCCCAATATTTTGAAATGAAATGCCCTGATATAAAAATAATAATTCTGTGTACCATTCCCGAGTTTTCTAAACCTATCCAGTATATAATCTTGGTTGCATGAAAGTTTAAACATAAAATATCGTAAAATTTGGATAAAAATATGGCCATGAATTTATTAAAGATGAATATGAATATTCACTTTGAAGATCTTGTGACATTTTAAAAGCAAGTCAAATACTCTCTGTTTTAATGAACTTATCTTCTGAGAAAAAATTATACTTGAGATATTTAAAAATATCTTAAAGAACTACCAAACATGGTCTAGCCCAATAGACTACGGGCCGGTAGTAATCAAGGCCTAGCCCAATAGAAGACGGGCCCGTAGAAATAATTAGAACTGAAACTTTCTTTTGGGCCCAATTTGATTGCTGGAAACTTGAAAAGGCCCATAACTGCAGCGTCGTTCTGGTTCTGAGATTCTCCTCCTTCGATATCCCCCTACGTTGTGTGCGCGTATGCTGCTCGATTGAATTTTGTTTAATCTATACCCATAATTCAAGCAAGTATGGCTTTGACGACTGTAAAATCAATTGAACAGGCGCTAAGCCTCGTCGACGCAAAGAAAGATAGCTTGAAAATAACCTTTGAACAACTGCAATCGTTTTCCTCACTACTTTCCTCGTTCAATTTCACATGGACTGATATTGATTCTCATTTTTCCTCGATCCAATCCGAAATCCTTCGCGAATTCTCGGTCCTCCAAGCACTCGAGTCTTCCCATGCCCCCAAACCTGAAAAGCGGAAAGATTCTTTCTTGTCGGAGTCGGTGCCTGCGCGACCCCAATTGAAGTCTCTATGTGAGAGCATGGATGCAGTGGGTTTGCGTAAATACGTAATTGATCGTCCCAAGGAAAGGATTGCAATTAGGGTTGAATTGGCCGACGCGTTTAAGCACGCGCCGGACCCGGGCAAGCTGGTTTTGGATGCCCTTGAGGGCTTTTGGGATGGGAAGGCGCCAGGGTCTAGGTTGAGGACGGCTTGCGTGGTGGTGTTGGAGGAGTTAATGAGGGCTGGGGTGGAGATTGGGCCTGAGGTTAGGGAGCGCGCGAAGGCTGTGGCAGCGGAGTGGAAGGTGCAGATGGCGGCGTTAGATAGTGTTAATGGTGGTGATGGGGATGAGGAAGGGAAAGAGGAGGAATGGGGATTGGAGAAATTGGGTTATTTACAGCTCTTGGCTTCTTACAAGTTGTTGAGTGATGGTGGTTATGATGCCAATGAGCTCGTTGAATATGTTGTTTTGAGTGCTCGGTATCGACAAACTGTCGACTTGTGTCGAGTTCTCAGTCTGGAGAGTAAAATTTCTGGTAAATATGAACTCATGTCATTGGTTATACATTAAGATTTGTTCTTTTGCAAATTTATCTTGTTGCATATTATAATTATTTTATGGTTTTTCTTTGTGATGATATTAGGAGGTGCGGCTCCTGATAATATTAGAGCAATTTGTGTCCTTGTGTTTGTTTTATCTCTATGAGTCCTTATTGATACGCTTATAGTGGTTAGAGATTATTATGCATGTGATCCTCGTGCATCTATGTGTAACCTCTTCCATTGGAAATAATATATATTTCCTTTTCCATGATCCGTGCTGATGAGCTCAACTGGCATATCATTGATTAGAACCGTTAGGCTACATGATCGAGTTTAAGGAATGCTGAATGCAGCATTTTATGTAAAAGTATCAGTGGGACTGACTTTAGAGGTCAGTACTGATTCTTTAAAAGGTTATGAAAGTATTGGGTGGAGAATGTTGTCTCCAATGTCCCTAATCAATCAAGACTAAGAAGAGTGAGGATTTTAGGGTCTATTAATCTAGACACCTCTACTCAAGTACTATGTCCGTACGTCAATCACAGCCCAGTTGGGACGTGGAATGTTCCCCCATGATTTACTTGATATGACACAAGACAAATTAAATCCCCCTGTTAAGGATATGTTATTCATTAATGCTCACAACTGAGCCAATCATCACTTTGATTATGGCTATGCAGCGGAAAAAATCAGTTTTGTGATTTTTCAATCTGTTCAAATCGAAACATTTAATTGTCTGTGCTGTTAATTTTCATGTATATCTAGTTCAAGCATTAATATATGCAACAAATTTGGTTTCCAACAGATGTTGTACAGAGGCTTATCAGTAAGGGCAAACAACTTTTGGCTCTCAAATTTGTTTTTGAGTTTGAGCTAACTGATGATTTCCCTCCAGTGCCCTTACTGAAAGCCTACTTGATGGATTCAAAGAAAATTGCTCAGAAAGTTCGTAAGAGTGGGAAGAATTCTCGCCAGTCATTGGTAATGTATTAAATCTTTCTTCATTTCCTTTGTAAGGGCGTTCCTCTTACCATTGGTATCTTTCAAAGATTGAAATTTAAATAGGTGGTGAGATATGAAGTCTTTGTTTGTATGGTATATCTGGTTCATCTGAAAGGGATTTCAGCATTTGAGTCCTCTATCATAGGAAGTATACAGTGGGCACAATTGGGCACAATTGTGTTTCACTATTTCTTGATCTCGATCCTCCTTTTCTTTTTTGCCCCTTACAATCTTTCCTCAAATAAATTAAGCGCCCTAATGTTTAAGGCATCTTCATCTGCAATGGGGATTTTCATGGCTATTACATTGAAGTTCTAACCTTGATAAGCTATTAACCCCTCCAAGACGAATAAATTCTCTAACACTTGCATAAAGTCTCTGTCAATAGCATTCATTAACCTTGCACTTTTGGTGTCTATGATCATACAATATATCTTTGCTAAAATTAAATGCAGAAATCAAAGAATATTTTACTCATCTGTCAATGTTTGATGGAAAAATTATTAGCTCATGAAATTATGTTGTTTGCTCAATATTGTTATGCTGACGGTAAGAGGTTTAGGCTGCAGTATATCTGCGACACAGAGGACTTACTTCATTATGTTGCTCTGTAGAACGACGCTGCAATGAAAGAAATTAGTGCATTGAAGTCAGTGATTAAGTGCATTGAGGAGCATGGTCTGGAATCTCAGTACCCAAAAGATGAAATGGTGATGCATATCGAGAAGTTGGAAAAAGAGAAAGCTGACAGGAAAAGACCTGCTATGGCCCCTGTACCCAAATCTCAGCAGCCGATGAAGCAACCAAAGCAAAATGGAAATAAGCGAATGAAGGCAATTTCTGGCCCATCAGCTTATAAAAGGAAACTTCCTTTCGATTCAGTTAATCGCCCATCACAGCCATCTCTTGTACAGCAGGCAGGCTCATTGCCCGATCATGCTGCTCCATACCTCACTTCATCTTCTGGAGTGCATGGCATGGCAGGATCTCTTGTGGCTGCTGCCCCATACAGGGGCTCGTCTTCTGACATGTATGCATTGTCAGGAACTCCTATGGGCTTCCCTGGGAATGTAAATCCATCTACATCCAATGCTTATCCTTTGGAAACACACGCACAACCTAGTTATTATGATCCAGCCATTGGTTATACTGGATATGAGGTGCCATCTCAATACCATCCAGTGTACTATCCTCAGTGATGTGCAGATTCTCAATCTTTGGGTGCTGTTTTTGCATGTGCCTGAATTTAGAATGCTATTGTTGCAAAGCATTACCTGCTTATTTTATTACTGAGATTTTGGTATGATGACCAAATCTGGTTTTTCCGGTAGTTGCAAATGATCAAGGGAATCCTGAAATATTATCTGAACCAACATCTACGGTCCAGATCATGTTGATTATTCACTTTAGAGCTAATCTCAGAATCAATTGGGTAGTCACTCTTTTCATTGTGTTCCTAGAAGGAAATTGCATTCATTCATATGTTAGTTTAGCCATTGTGCAGATACTTTGTCTTGCACAAGCAATTAGGGCTGTGAAAATAGGTAACAAGTTACTTTCTGAGTGAATCTTGTGCCAAAACTTGATGCCAAGCATAGCTGATCGCTCACCACAGGTCTTTCTTGAACTGCAGATATAGACCTGAATTTCCTATTCCTTGGCTATTCAAATTTATATTTGCACTGTTTTGGTTCTTATTCTGCCAGTAAAGAAAAGGGCTTTCTGTTTAGAACTTTATTTTCAATCACATGAAGTTGGTTGAGATTTCAAGTTTATAGTTTAGCATATGACAACATATTACCACTTTCAGTATTTTATAGTATTGAGTTTCTGAGTTTCAATCTCCTCGACCAGTATAGGAGCTTGTGTGGATTTTAATAGAGTTGTGGACATCACATGCTATGTCTGCATGAGATGCATGCATGATGCTTGTAGTTCCTATGAGTGAATTCAATACACACCATACCAGCTTGCGAGGACCATAGTTTGTCCAATCTATTTTCCTGAAGGTTCTATAAGAATGGTCCTGGGATATAAAGTTGTACATGTTTGCTAGTGTGCTGATACCTTCTGTTTTAGGTTGTTTGTTGGGACGTAATTGAATGTGTTTTCTATTCATGTCCGTTTAAGGAAAAGTGCTGATAAAAAAATGTCTTCTTCACATCTTCTTTGTCATTCTATGTGGTGGCAAGTTCGAATGAGGCTAAAAGCAAGAACCTCTTAGTGGATTCTTTGTTACTCTACATTGGCTTAGTTTTTCTGTATATACGAGTATACTGTATTCTCGGTAGATCAATCTGCATTAAGTTGCCATAAATACTTCGTCCCATGAACATGCCTCCACATTATGCTTTAATGTGTGTAGAGATTCTGTGTAGTGCTCTAGATTCTGTGTTGTTTCGTCAACACTCTGCGCTTTAAAGATGATTGTGTGGTGTGGGTGAATCACAATGTGAAAAAGGAGGTCGCAATCTATGGAGAGGAGGAGTTAATGGTGTTTGGTAGGGGCAGTGTCGTCTTTTCGGATGTGACTGTCAAATGTTGTATTATTGCTTGCTGTGTGGTCCAAAGTGAGTTGCAGAGTTTATCATAGCCAATGAGTGCTCTTTGGACTAATCTCTGTTTTGCAATTAACCAAAACTCTTATCCCTCTTTAGATTCGCCTTTGTAAATTATAACTAATAATATGCTACTTGTGTTTTTTTGATATGGATATTCATTTCAAGTTAATTGGGGTTGATGGCTGCAACTGTTTTTGGATTTAGAAGGGAATCAGAGGGAGATAACTATACATAATTTGGAAATCTTTGTTATTAAAAGAAATGGGAAAATCCTTGCAAGATTCTGGTTATTATTGTGTTTGTACGATTTCAAAATATTTAGTATTTCAATTTCTAACTCCTTTGTTACCCAAGTATGTTGAAATGGTAACATTGTCAATACACGAGTTTAATGACCGGAAACCAACCTCAAGGCATCAACATGGTTGGATAATTAAATAAATAGAAGAAAACAGCAAAAATTATCCCAAATAATTTAAAACTTTTTAGTTCGGTGTCTTGGATTCAGAAATATATAATTCTATTTTGAGTTTGATTTATCAAATTATAATAAATAAATAATTGAATTTTTTATTCCACCAGATCTGAACCTTATTCGATTTGTTTAGTAATGGCGAGGAAACATTGCATTTAAGCAAACAATTTTGAAATAATCTATATATATTTATTTATTTATTGATGGCTTACTCTACTTGAATTAGGACATTATTTACAGCAGTCAAAGTTTATATAGGCTAAGTAATCATTAAAAATTGGAAAAAAATAACTCTATATATATATATATATATAGATTACTCTACTTGTATTTATGCTTTTATTTATTTATAAGTACAATTCTTTCACTTTTATTTGCACCAAAGTTTTGTCTTGTTTCAGATACATTAGCCACTAATTAAAGTGCAAGGATACAACTTTACAATAAAAGTATACTAATTAAAGAAAATAGAAACAAAATTCTAAACACAAAAATTAAAGAAAATTATTAAAAATTATTTTTAAGTAAAAAATACGATTGTAGCATCTCATATTTTCAATGTTAAAAAGTAAAAAACATAAAAATTAGAACGGGGTTAATGACAAAAAACTGGATAAGGACCGATTATCCAATCCAATGACAACCCAGATCCGAATCCATAAAGTCAACAACGTCGTAGAGCAACATCCGAAATGACCATCCTGCCCCTCCATCTTACCCCATCGCAGTTTCTGAAATAATACATACAACCTTCTTTTTCGACACACACTCTCTCTCTCTCCTCTCATCTCATTAATTCCTCATCCCATCAATGGAAGACTCTCACTCGCTGCCTCACTCTTCTTACCCTCACTCTCAACAACACTCCTTTGACAATGCTACCCCTCACGTGACCTCAGCTCACGATCACCTCACCGATGGCGGTGGCGGATCCACCAACGGAGCTAGGTACCGTCTTATGTCTCCGGCCAAGCTCCCGATCTCTAGGTCTACTTGCATTACTATTCCTCCTGGCCTCAGTCCGACGTCGTTTCTAGAGTCCCCCGTTCTTCTATCCAACATCAAGGTCACCTTTCCTCTTTTTTCCTTCTTTGATTACTGCTTTTGATTTTCCCTTTTCCTTTTTTTCCCCTATCTCTCTTTTTCTCTCACTTCTTTTTCTGGTGATTGTGTGATTCTTTTTTGCGCTACTGCTATTTCCTTCAGTAGCTTGAGAGATTCAGATTCGGATCCGATGCGGAGTTTGTTAAAAATTCACTATTGTTTCAAAAATGGAATAAAATTGAAATTCGACCTATTTTACTAATTAAGTAATTCATCCCTGTATTACAACGTGTTCCACATTAAAACACCCTTCGGTTCTTGGTTTCGTAATGTTTAGTGTCTGTTGGCAAACACGGCGTTATGCTAACGTCAGATATTATTTTTTGGGGGAATTTTCCGGAATTCATATTGTGGGTGGATTTCATTATTGATTTGATGCTTGGTTCCTTTCATCATTGTGCCGTTGTTGAGTTATTTATCTTTTTCATTGAGTGCTCATTTGAGAATATTAAATGTGATGTGAATAATATATGTGTCCAATTGTGTTTGTTTTGGGACCCATGGACTCTGATGCTCGCGTTAGAGTTCGTAATATTGGTTTCTAGATGGAATTATCTTTGGCAACTTTAAACGTTTTGTGGAGAAATGGCCATATGAATCTTTTGAGTTAATGGATACTGAAATTGGTAATACATGGGAATAAAGAGGAATAAGCAATCAATTGAAGAATATGAAACCATTCGTTTCACTAGAATCCTAAATGTTTACATTCTGTACTATCAAGTGGAGATGTGTGCGTTGAAGCAGCATATCGATAAAGAAAGTTTGTCCTTTGGATTTTTTTTTAGAGAAAGACATTAACTTTCAGTGTTGTTTCTACACAAAATGAATCTTCCTTTACTTATTGGTGTTTGACATTTTTGTCAAGTGTAGTATGCTGGAGAATATATGGTGCTTATATACTTGAGCTTCTTTAAAGGAAAGTAGTTATTCTGTAGTAAGTGCTGGTTGGGAAAATTCATTTACTCCTGGAATTCCCTGTTACTTTTGCAGGCTGAACCTTCTCCAACCACGGGTTCCTTTTTCAAGCCTCAGTTAATGCAAGGGTCTGGTGAAAATGCCACGCTTGCATTAGAGAAGAAGTTTGCCAGTGGTAGCACTTATGATGAATTAACATCCAGCAGTTTTGAGTTCAGGTTTCATACTGGAGTTAGTTCTACCTCAGGATTGTCATCTACAGGGATGTCGGTAATGCCCAAAAACTTTCCTTTTAGTTTAGACAATTCCCCTTTTCTGCTTTCGTTTCTAAAAATCAGATATATGAGTGGAAACAATAGAATTCGTAGCAAAACAATGCGATTTCGACAAAATCATAGGATTAAATCTGGTGTCGTAAGTGGCATTTCTTATACGTGGTCTTCTGAAGAAGACTAGTTTTTATGTCATGGTTGTCATATCTTTTCTTCACAAATGACTACTAATCAAGTTGATTGAATTTTGGGTATATTTCAGGGCTGTAGATCTTTGGTTATCCAAATTTTGGTGGTATGTTGGAGACTATTTTTTTCCAGCAAATCAGACAAATTGATCCTTTTAAACTTTGCATTATCTTGTCCACAAACATATGAATTAGTGTGCTGCAGTGATTCGTTTGCATATGGAAGTCAAATTTGGAGTCAAGAAATATATTTAATAGCCATTGGATTAGGAAACTCTGCTCCACCCTGTTTTAATTAGATGGGAATGCTGAACTGTAGTTTCTTGTGAATATTTTGGCAAATATATTTCTTCTGATACCTATTTGTTTGTTGAAAAGCTTCCTGTGGGATTGAATCGAAATGGATCAGTCATTCATCAAGATCAATGGTATTCACAATCTGCTGCACCTTCATCCCTAGCATCACAATCTCTTGCAGTGGGTACACACGATTCTTCTGTCTATAATACAATTGATGAAATAAATCAAGGAGGACAGTCTAACACTGGTATTCAAGCATCATCTTCTGAGCATAAAGATAGCACCTCCTCAGTCTCAGCTGATAGAACATCTGAAGATGGATATAACTGGAGAAAGTACGGACAGAAACTGGTTAAAGGAAGTGAATTTCCCCGAAGTTATTACAAATGTACATACCCTAACTGCGAGGTGAAAAAGATATTCGAACGTTCTCCAAGTGGACAGATTACGGAAATTGTCTACAAGGGTTCACACGATCATCCTAAACCTCAAAGCTCACGTCGAAACAATCCTGGGGCTCTTTTGTCCATTCAAGAAGATAAAGCGGACAAGGGTGTATCATTCACTGGTCAAGAGGGTAATTGACCTTAATTTTGATTATTTTTATCTCGACATCTAAATGCCCTTCCATGTGAAACCTAGCCCGATTATATGGGTTGTTGATGAATTCATGCATATAAACATAAGCATGGTTGATATGGCGCCGGCTGCTTTATTAGTTTAACAAACAAAGCTTGATAATAATCAGTAACATGTTTAGTAAGTAAGTCTAGCTTGTCGAAGCTCAAGCCAGCGAAAATAAGATTTGTGCCATCACTTTATATTTACTGATGTTATTTATTTCCATACGTTGTGTGCCTTTTCAAAGTTCCTTCAAACTTTCTGAGCTGTATTCTTGTGGTAAAAATGGAATTAATGTGAGAATTTATTTCCCTTTTTCCTGGTTGCTATTTCTGACACATGCCCTTGCCCCAATTTTTTGGTGCATGTATGCTGGCGACAGATGAAGTTGTGTAACCTGACCTGTCCCTTTTCTCTGACTAAAGTCAGCTTTCTCACAGAGTTTGAAAATTTTAATTTCTTGTTCCCCATATCTTATGGTCATGTTAGAAACTCTGGCTATGTTTATTGGTGATCCTAGTTTTTCGGGAAAGGTGTGTTGATGGAATCTGTTTTCCATAAGAATTTGAGAATGTGTAAGTAAGGAATGCTTGATTCTGTCTTTGGGGAGTCAAAATTTTAATATAGACGTGTCATGTGTTAGGTAAGATCATGTGTTTGGTAAAATCTTTTCTTTTCAGAGAGGGCCTCATATCGGCATCTCTAAAAATTTTATGGTATTTTTTTAGTGTAAGAGGAAGATGTTTTACGTTTTTAATTATGAGACCATTAATTAAGGCAATGACGAGGTGGGTCCCTTAATTTTTTTTTGGTTTTGGTTTTCTATTTCTGGAGTCAAAATAGTGCTATAGATGTGTTTGGTAAGATCTTTTCTTTTTAGTGGCCTCATATCAGCATCTCCTAAGAAAATTGTTAAAATTTTTAGTGCAAAAGAAAGATGCTAAACATTTGTAATAATGAATCATTTAGTTAAGGCAATGTGACAATATATTTGGACCCATTTTGTTCTTTGTTTCTCTATCTGGAGAAAATAAGTCATTCCCCCCAAGTACAACCTAATATACCCTCTAACTTGCTATTGATTGATGTGTTGGCCTGATGAACTTACAAATTCATTGCCACATTTAGTTTTGCTTAGTGACAGTTTTCCATAATCAGCTAGGTTTGTAGGGAGTGGAAAGTTTAAGCTTTAATCTGTGAGGAAATGTTGGAACCTTTTAACATTGAAATAATTTTGACATTATAGTATGTTGTTGCTTTCTTGCTTGCTGTTTTCATCTGAATTGGTTTTTGGAAAGTAAATCTGCAATTAGAATGAGCTGTTCTTACCACAAACTGAGGACTTATGTTTTTCCCTTAACATTTTATGCTTGTGTGGCCTTGTCTTGCCACCACCTTGATAATGTGCATCATATGCTTAGTGATTTGTGAGTCGAGATACCCTCAAATATCAGACCCTGACTTTGAAAAAATGAAGCTCCATTCAGCCTGACTCAGTTGTTTTATATCATCATATGTCAACCTTACACAATTTTATTTCTTGTTTTGTTGAAGACAAGTTGAACACCAACAACATGGAGCATAATGGCTCTCCTGTGCTATCTCCTCTGCAAGCAAATGAGGAGGGTATAGATGGTTCAGGTCCACAATTTCAAGGCATTAACGATGACGTTGAAGACGATGATCCTTTCATGAAACGGAGGTATATGTTACTAAAACATCATTAATAAATGTTTATTATTATTTTTTCCATAACTTGTATTGACAAATGATATGTGCAGGAAATTGGAGGATGGTATTGATGTTACACCTGTTGTTAAGCCCATTCGTGAACCACGTGTTGTTGTTCAAACTTTGAGTGAGGTTGATATACTGGATGATGGATATCGCTGGCGCAAGTATGGCCAGAAAGTGGTCCGAGGCAATCCAAATCCTAGGTATGTAAAATATTAATGCTCAGTTTGTGAGGATTAAGTTAAAGATGACTAGTCTTCAGATAAAAGAGTAAAACTGGTTTTAGGAAAATTAATTGTAAATTGTGAATATTATCGTAAACTTTGTGAGAGTAAAACAGATAAAAAAGAGGGAACGAAGAGATAGTATAAATAAATTGAGTTATGGTTGCTCAGTGTTGGTTATAGAGGAAATAGAAAATCCGAAATACAGCAACACCCATTAAGTGGTGGTGGTGGTGTAGCTGGACCCACAATTTGAAGTTTAGAATGCATATCATCTAATCATACACACTATCTGAAAAAGGGTTTTCTGTATACTGTATAGACTGCTCAATTTCTGGTGTTATACTCTGTATGACCATGCTTTCCTCACAACCCCTTCTATCATGGATGCCTCAAAAACATAAACATTTGTCTTAGAGTGAAGGTTTTTCATTTACTTATGATGACAGCATAACTTGGTTAAAAGAAACAGTTTCCCACCACCCCTGCAATCATGGACAACTTTCCTTCTTATAATATTTTGTGTCACTAATTCATCCACTCAGTCACTAGTTCTTGGTTAGATTTGGTATATCTTGAGGTAGTGAAGTCTATAAGTACTTTTTGTCCACTTCATCCCGAAATTTTTGAAAATGTGGCTATGGTTGCATAGATTCTGGGCACCATCTGCCCATCTGATATTATTTGGCAACCATCACATGTTAACGATTTTTACATGGAATGTTTCATTCCCTTCATAAATGAACCAAAGAATACTTTAAATTTTCTATTTATTTTGTTTACACGCTTCACACTTGTATATTTTTGAATGGTTTTAATGTATTATTAAATATAAAATATACTTTTGTAAATATATGAATTTAAATCAATCAAAATATCTATATAGTATTCACATGTACCAATCATTATCTATATGTGTGTGTGTGTGTGAGAGATATTAATATTTTTGAGGTGACACCATTTGTTAGACAAAAATTTTAAATGAAAAGACATGCATGTGAGAAAATGTAAAAATGAAACTTGTTGCAACTTTTCCTCAGACATATAACCATTTCTTTAAGTAAAAGAAAACATACTTTCACATATCTCACTACATTTTTCCAAATTTTGTCAAAAGACTTCAAAACAATTCTTGAATGAAGTCAAATTCTCTGCAGTCAATTTCCAGTACTCTTGAGACAATAAAGCTGCTTAGAATAATTAAGGAGACTTGATGTAACGTATATATATAACGAGAGACTGAGAGAGTGGTGGGTTTCTGTTCCCCTATTGTAGACTTCACAGAGAGGGATCAAGGAGAAATATAAGTCAGTCATAGTTAGAAACAGTGGTGTTATTCCAACTACGTTGAGAGTGAGTTGAGGAAGAAGATCATGTCTTCGTGAAGCTGACACGTGGGAAACATGTGTTATAGGTGATCTAATAATCTGTTTAATTATAATCTGTGTTCAGTGTTCTCGGTTGCCTTGTCGGTTGATTTATGAATATGAAACAGTGCATCAGGAACTGTTAGGTCCAAAAAGTTAATGATGTCCAAAAATATGGATTACTGAAACCGTTGTGGTCGTGTTTCTTGTCGGTTATTGACCTGGCCTATCTACTTTCAGGCCTTTTGTGTTCTTTTTGTTGAAATGAACTTTATATTTGGTGACATATACTTCCCGTAAAAAAATGGAAGTCTCCTCGAAAAGCTAATAAATTATGGTGTAAGAACTGCACATTGCCTTGTGAACTTAGGACTAATATGAAAACATTTCAAGATTATGTGTTCCTTTAGATACTTGAATAAATTAGTGAGGATTCGCAAGGACTTCATCCATACGAGACTGTTAGTCAAATGTTGTATGATCTTACGTGTTTTATTTCATGAAACCAGGAGTTACTACAAGTGTACAAATGCTGGATGCCCAGTAAGGAAGCACGTGGAGAGGGCATCCCACGACCCCAAAGCCGTCATAACTACGTACGAGGGCAAGCACAACCATGATGTCCCTACAGCTAGGAACAGCAGCAATGAATTTGCAGGAACTGCACAATACGGTGGACCATCAAAGATGAGGCCACAAGATAATAGCAGCAGTTCAATCAGCCTTGACCTGGGTGTTGGAATTGGCCGGGTTGCTGAGAATAGAAGTAACGAACAGGTGCAAGGTGCTTATGATCGAACCCAAATTGGCTCGAATAATTCAAGTACGGTGTCACAAATGCCTGTGTGCTATGATATTGTAAATGGTGGGTTGAATCTGTATGGAAATAGAGAAAATCGTGTTGAAGGCCATGGCTTTCAGACGCCTCCGATAAACCCCTCTAACCAATGTCAGCAAAACCTTGGAAGAATACTTATGGGACCTTAAAAAATTGCTGCTAAATATTATGAATATATAATAAATATCATAAAAGTAGAATTTTTATTTTTTCGATTAGTGAAGCCACGTGGCTTATCCTCATGGTCAATTAGGAATATTGCACATTGAAGCTTCTTACTTTCTCTCTTTCTTTCTGTATTATGTATATGCATTTTGTTTTCTCAAGATTATGTTCATTATAATTATATGTATGTATCTTTCTTTTATATCACTTTTTTTTTTTTAAATAATTCAATTTCAAGTTTACGTGTGACTGACATCAGGATTTTAACTCGATCATTTTAAGTTGATTTGATTTTGAAGTTGGGATGTATTGATAGCTTTCAACAGGATTTGTAACCACCATATTTGTTTTTTTAATTGTGGCGGCCAAATTGAAATATTGGAGATAAGAAATGTTTGTCCATTAAAAAAGACACGTTGAATGTGGTGACGTTCATGCAAAAATTCGATATTAATTTAATTTATTAATCATTGCAACAAAATTTGTTTCCATCCCACATGTTTCGTCATCATTAATGCGCTTTAAATGCTTTCAAACAAATATTGTGACAGCTCAAGGTAATTTTTTCAAGGTTTAATAATGAAATTACTAACTAGATATGAGTTGTAAAAATACAATACTAACGGGAAAAAGAAAAGCTGCAAGTACAATAAATAGCGCAAGTTAGCCCAAATCTAATTTGCGGTTTATTCACTATTCACTCATTCATTAAAGCAAAACAGTTATAATTTCTATTAATAATCCAATAAAAAACAGGGTACATCCAGACACGAAGAATGAGAAGAAAAATTAAAAAGACTAAGTATACAATTCACAGAATCTTTCATAAGCATATCGTTGTCAGATATAAAAAATACTAGTAGTTCACCCACACGATACGTAGTTTATTATTTATTGTGTTAATATACATAATTTTAATAATATAATTAAGTTGTATAAATAAAAATGTTATTCATATCATCTTTTATTAATTTAAAACATGTACAATATACAAATGTGTTTTCATATTTCTATTGTTTTGTAAAGTTATATTTTATAATTTTAGAAGATCGTTGTATAAAATAGAGTTTTGACTGAAAATGGTAGAGTTTTGATTGAATTGAGTGTTATAGTACGTTGAGTATATAATGTGTAGATCATGATGATGATGATAACAACAACAATAATTGTTATTAATTATGATGATGATAACAACAACAATAATAATTGTTATTACTTCATATAATTAAATGACATTACAAAAAATAAATTGTAAAAATGTACTATTTATAGTTTATTTAAATGCAATTGAATTAATTTCTAATCTATTGATTCATTGATATAATTAAAATTTTATATGATTATAATGTAATCACCCAACAAAAGTTTATGTTGTAAGCTCAAACATGTATCGATCTATACGGTCCAAATATAGATATATTAATTATTATTTATACTAATGACAATGAGAGTAATAATTTTTTTTTTTTTTTTTAAAGAAGAAGATGATAACAACAACGACAACAACTTCTAACTTTATAAAACTTTAAATATTTATGTTTAAGTACATATATTTCAAAAAGTAGTAATTTTTTTCTATTAAATTCTTTTATAACAAAATTATATTAAAATAAAAAAGACGATTTGAAAAGAAGAAGATCCATAAGTGGGTCAATATGAAAAAATAATTTTTCTATAATAAATTATATTATGTAGATGCAAATAATTAAAAAACTTTTAGCTTCAATTTTGTACAACTTATAAACTATTTAAATAATATAACTATTTAAATAAAATTTAATAGTATACTCTATACATATATAAAATACATGTTGTTCCTTTCTTTTTGTAATAATGCATTCTTTATTATGAAAGATATGTTTTCTTTTATTTTATTTTATATATTTTTTATGATATTTGATAGCTTATCAAGAAAGTCATGCATTTTTTATTTTCTTTATAATTTTTTGACATGACATTTTTAAAAAGAAAAGTGGTAAATTAGTAAATTTTGTTAACTTTTTTCTTTTTATATATAGTATAGATGTGACTAATGTTGTGAACGATAAAGTTCTCTTAATAATAGTGAGTACTGCTTAGAGGTGGAAATTGGAACGGAATATCCGATATCCGCCGAATCCGATCCGACATTTTCCGATTTTGGAACGAATTTTTTTAATCCGAAATCCGAAATTCCGACATCCGATTTTTCCGAAAATTTTCGGATGGAAATCGGAAATAGTTTTAAAAGTTTCGGAAATTCCGAAATCCGATCCGAAATATTTCCGAAATGCAATTTTCGGAAATTCCGATTTCCGATCCGATCCGAAATTCCGATCCGATTTCCGATCCGAATTTTCGATTTCCGATTTCCGAAATTATAAAATGTAGAGTGAGTAGAGACATTTGAGAATCAAACACAAGACCTCTCACACTCAAAACACGAAACTTACCATCAAACCAATAGTAATTGTTGTAAATAATTCAAACATTTTATACTATATACTATTTGCTATAGAAGAATACTATATAATATATTTTATATACATTTACTATATGTAAATATTAATATACATATTATAGTATACTTTATAATACTATATACTATATAATATATTTTATATACATTTACTATAGGGTTAATTGCGCGAAACCCCCTTGTGGTTTCAAAATTCGGCATAAAATCCCCTCGTGGTTTAGAAAATGCGCGAAACTCTCTTGTGGTTTTCTAAATGTAGCCCGAAATCTCCAACTCTATTAATGTTAACGAAAGTGTTATACACGCGCCTTTCTTGCGATTTTTTGTGTTTTTTTTCACTTTTTAGGGTGTGAAATGACACATGTACCCTTCCTTACCTATATAAAAAGCTCCTTCTTTTGTGCCCCTTCTTACAATTGTAAAATTTTCCTTCAAACTTGTTTTCTACACCAGGTATGTTTCTTTCTTTACTTTTTTTTTCATTTTTTTTTCACAATGTTCTTTTTTATTTAATTATTTATTTTATTGATATTATAGGTAAAATGTCTAGTAATTCTAAGAGATCAATTTCAATAAATGATGATTGTTTGGATTTGAGGTATATAATTCCATATTGCAATTGCCGACAATTTGCTACAATTAGAGTCGTTGGCCCGAACAAAGATACACGTGGCAAACTATTTTGCAATTGTCGCACTTGTCAATGTAATTTTTTTCGATGGCTAGAACCAACATCAATTGCGTGGGTCAATGATAGAAATGAAGTACAAATGTCAACTGTGGATCATGAGGATGAAGTGGACTCCAACACTCTTGTAGAATCCAGAATTGAAGAGCTCGTAGCCAACTACAAGAAACTATCAGAGAGCATTGATAAATTTGAAAAAAAATCAAGAAATCATCAAGACAATTAGCTTTGTTGTCTTGATACTCCTTCTTATTGTAATCCTAAAATAGATATTTTTTCAAATAGGATTTTGCTACTTTAATTAAAATGTCTTTTGGAACCAAATGAATGTGGTATTTTTAACTTCATTTTAATGTTCATGTAATTCAAAATGTTGTGTAAATAAAATAGAAGCACAAAATATAATATCAACAAAATATGGCTCTCACTGCAATCAAACTGTGTTTATCATGCTCTTAGTTTACGTGATCAATGAGCCAACAAAAATTTGCTAACTTAACCACTTTCTTCTACATGATCAGGGGACAAAATTCTTCCCAAATCATGAAGGCACAGGATTAATTGTTGGTACCACCAACACAAAATAACTTGCTAACTTAACCACTTTCTTCTACATGATCAAGGGACAAAATTCTTCCCAAATCATGAAGCCACAAGATTAATTGTTGGTACCACCAACACAAAATAACTAATGTAATTCTACATATTTAGTATCCTCGTACCACCAACATGCAAAAAAAAGATTCAAAAACCAAAACACAGTTTCATCTCAAGAAATTACCTACTTCAATTTTTTTTCTTGGATTTGGGTCCACTTGGATTTCATTGAGAACTCACTGTTTGTTTTGTTCTTCTTTTGGGTTGTGCTTGCTTTCTTGAAGTTTTCACCCAATGGAAGGATTCTCAACATCTGATATTTGAGACTGTGATTGAGGCATCTACATAAATCAAGATATTAAGGATACATACCTTATCATAGTTATATACTCAATCAAGATTTTAGTGTACATATTTACCTTGTCATAATTAAACACCCAACCAAAATTTTGTTGCACATCATAGTCAAACATTTCTTCATGTGTAGGTTAAGTGGGAATTGCCAGTTCAGTAGGGTCAGTAAATACCTTGTTTAAATATCATTCAATTAGAATGTAAATTAAAAAAAAAAGTTAAGATAGAATAAGAAAACTTAATGATATTCATACTTACTTGTTCTCTTTCTTTCTCTTGCCTTGATGATTGACCTTGTTCATGATTTTGTTCACAATGTTGTTCTTCAGAAGGTACCTAACAAAAAATAAAAATATTATTTGTCGATATTAAAAATAGTAAACACCTTAAAATTCATTATTATTATATACATATATTATTAAATTTATCGATATACTATTAAATTCATTTGTCGATATTAAGAAAAGTAATGTGAGGAAAATATATTTATTTATCGACATATTGGAGAATATAAAATTTAACTATCGATATCAAGTAATGTAAGAAAAATATAAAATTGGAGAAAATCTATAACTTAGAATTAATAAACGCATATTATAAAATTTATTTATCGACATATTATTAAATTCATTTATTGATATCAATAAAAGTAATTTTAAGATAAATATAAAATTGGAAAGAAGTCGAAACCTGAGAATCGTTGCAAGTCCTTTTATTGTGGCCTAACTTGCCACATTTGCCACATGTTGTGGTTAAACCTTTCCTCGATGCTTTTGTTTGAGAATTTCTGTCATTTCCATCCGCTCTTCTCTTCTTCTTAGGTCGGCCTCTTTTCATCCTAAAATCTGGAGGGGCAATTGGTGATTTGCCAGACTCTTTATAATCATACATCCCTGGTATTGGATTGATCATATGCGAATAAACCCTCATATATATTGGATAGAATATAAATCAACCTAATAAATTAAACTAAACCCTAGAACATAGCTATAAGAACCTCAAATCTTTCTACTTCTATCATTCTTTTTTTTTTCTTTCTGAAAACTTCACATTTTGAGATCAACCCATCAAATTTGTAAAACACAAAAAAAAAAGAGTGAAATTGAAACATACCTTGTACCCGTAACTCTTTCTACCAGAAATCACGATTAGCAACAAATTTCACTTTGTTTACTTCTTTAATCGTCCACTTCAAACAAATTTCTCAGAGAAATCGATCGGTTCTAACATTTTGTATGAATTTTTTGAATTATGTTTTGGCAGAAAACCCTTGTTTTACTTATGTGCGCGCGCTCTCTCTCTCTCTAACTCAACTGTGTTTGGATAAAAAAGTCAACATCCAACTCTATGTATGAAGGGTATAACGGGAAATATGATTGAAAAATTAACACCGTTAGCTTTCTTTAGAAAAATGGGAGCGTCAGCTACATTTAGAAAACCACAAGGGAGTTTCGCGCATTTTCTAAACCACGGGGGGATTTTATGCCGAATTTTGAAACCACAAGGGGGTTTCGCGCAATTAACTCATTTACTATATGTAAATATAAATATACATAGTATAGTATACTTTATAATACTATATACTATATAATATATTTTATATACTTTATACTATATGTATATTGTATAGTTTATACTATAGTTTTATTTTATACTATATACTATAGTTATATTGTAGTTTTTTTGTATTATTTTATAATATATACTATATACTATAGTTTATACTGTAGTTTTTAGTATTATTTTATAATATATACTATATATTATAGTTTATAGTATAGTTTTTTAATTATACTATATACTATATGCTATAGAATAATATTATATACTTTATGCTATATACTATATACTATATGTATATAGTACAGTTTATACTATAGTTTTATTTTATACTATATACTATAGTTTATACTGTAGTTTTTTAATTATACTATATTATATACTGCATAATATATACTACATACTATATACTATATACTTTATACTATATGCTATGGAAGAATACTATATACTATATACCATATATTATATACTATATACTATATATTATATGCTATATAAGAATACTATATATTATATAAAATAAAAGGTGAATATCTAATTTTAAAGGTAAATATATCATAAATTTCATTAAAAATGATAACATTATATATAATAGGAATAATGACAAAGAAAATTGTACAAATTATAAAACAAGTATTTTAAATATTGAAGGATTTCAAACAAAGCATTATCATAAATAATAATATAGATTTAAATATTCATTTGTTTTGAGCTTCCTAAAAGAAAAATAACTTAATAAATATGAATTAATAAGTATAATTACTTACAAAATGATAAAATGTAGAGTTAGTAGAGACATTTGAGAATCGAATACTATAACACTATATACTATATAATATATTTTATATACTTTGTACTGTGTGTAAATATAAATATACATATTATAATATACTTTATAATACTATATACTATATACTATATTTTATATACTTTATACTATATGATAGTATATAAATATATTATATACTATATGTATATAGTATAGTTTATACTATAGTTTTATTTTATACTATATATTATAGTCTATAGTTTATATTGTAGTTTTTTAGTATTATTTTATAATATATACTATATACTATAGTTTATATTGTAGTATCTGTAGTTGTTTAATATTATTTTATAATATATACTATATATTATAGTTTATACTATAGTTTTTTAATTATATTATATTATATACTACATACTATATACTATATGCTATAGAAGAATACTATATACTATATATTATATACTTTATGCTATATATACTATATACTATATGTATATAGTACATTTTATACTATAATTTTATTTTATACTATATACTGTAGTTTATACTGTAGTTTTAGAATTATACTATATTATATACTGCATACTATATACTATATGCTATAAAAGAATACTTTATACTATATACCATATATTATATACTATATACTATATATTATATACTATATATTATATGTTATATAAGAACACTATATACTATATGTTATATAAAATAAAGTGAATATCTAATTTCAAAGGTAAATATATCATAAATTTCATTAAAAATGATAACATTTTATATAATAGGAATAATGGCAAAGAAAATTATACAAATTATAAAACAAGTATTTTAAATATCGAAGGATTTCGAACAAAGCATTATCATAAATCATAATATAGATTCAAATATTCATTTGATTTGAGCTTCCTAAAAGAAAAATAACTTAATAAATATGAATTAATAAGTATAATTACTTACAAAATGATAATAGTTTATAATATAGTTTTATAGTTTTATTTTATACTATATATTATATACTATTCATATAAATTTTATAATTTTATTTTATACTATATACTATATACTATTCATATAAATTTTATAGTTTTATTTTATACTATATACTATAGTGTATATTAAATATAAAATATGACTCAAAAACTAAAAGTGAAAAAAGTAAAAAAAATTTAATATAGTATTTATATACTATTTATAATTTTATTTTATAACTATAACTATAATTTTATTTTATAACTATTTATTTTATAATTTTATTTTATAACTATTTATATAGCACATCAACAGAATAATTAATCTTTCATGTCTTTGGTAGATATTATATTGATGTTAAATGCTTGGAATATCAGATTTGAGGTCGTATTATTTCTTAGGATATTAGAAAAGGCTATATATAGCTAATAGACCAACTAATTAATTCTGAAAATTTCTGAATTTTTGAATTTTTTAATTTCCGAAATTTCTGAAAAAAATTCCGAAAAATTCCGAAAAAAATTCCGAAAATTTCCGAAAAAATTCCGAAATTTCCGAAATCGGATGGGATTTCACATTTCCGAAATTTTTTGGACGGAAATTGGAATTGATTTTTCATTTCCGAAATTTTTTGGAATTTTTCCGAAACACCCTATTTCCGATTCGATCCGTCCGATTTCCACCCCTAGTACTGCTTCATTTGACTGATAAGCACTTACTAGGAATTAAGCTCGGCTCTACTCCCACTTACTAAGATAAAAACCATTCTCCTTAAAGGCAGATTAAAAAAAAAACATAAATTTATGGGACCAAATTAGTAATTTACCCATCTCATTACCCATAATGGAGAGGGGTCTGTATAGCATATATATATGGTTATTATACGTAGGGTTCAATAATTCGATTAAGGTTGGAATCTCCAAGAAATTAGGATTCAGTTGAATCAGTAGAGGCAGCCCAGTCAAATCCTAATTTGGAGAAGCTACAAACAACATCAAATGGGTTCTTCAAAACTATATTCAACGCAATGGAAGATGTTGGAATATGAAGGATGAAGGTAATATTTTCCCTAATTAAACTCTCTTCGTTTTGAAATCCTTTTTTTATTGGAAATATTATATGAAATAGACATTAAAATAGAGGATCTTATGTTTCTTGTTTCTATCCCACATGCTTTTCCCAGCATTAAATCGTTATCAAATTCTTTTTTCTTCGCTATCAATCCATCTCCTTGGGTCCAAATATATACAAGGCAAAAATGTGAGTTATTCCATAGATCTAGAATTTTTGATACTCCATTTGGCATAAGTTTTAATGACGAATACATACAAAAACCATAACTTTTCTTGTTTGTGTATCCTCCAAACATCTATAACAAGTCCCTAGTGATTTTATTTCATTTTTTATTTAACATACTATGGTTGTTAACAGTGCAGAGAAACATCTCTAAATTCTTGAAATAAAGCCATGAATGCCCTATGGATATCCCTAAAAGGGAACATGAACTGCGTTACCAGAATAAGAGACGTGGCTATGTCACCAGATAAAATTGTGAGACGAAAAAGCCCCTCTGTTATCGAAGAACCCAACTTCGATAGCAACGACGAAGATCCTCTCTTGAAGCCCATGTTCAGACATTTTTACATCACAAACAGGTTTCATGGTAATTAACTAACCTCCATACTTACATTACTTAACTCTTTGCTTCATATACATAATATTAGTTCTTCAATTCTTGTTCGAGTAGAGCTCGAAATCGGGGACCCTTCAAGGAACGTAATCGAGAAGATATTTCGAGCAAGTTCAACCAACCCAACAAAGTGTTCAAGAAAGGTAAAGAGAGTGGTGAAAGTGAACAACCCACTTGACATTTTAACTAAGTTCGAAAAGTACAGAGAAACTGTGATGGTTTCTTCGAAGCATCCCAGAAGCATTGTGGATGGCAATGAGCTTCTGCAATTCTACGGCACAACCATGAGTTGCTGTGGCAAGAACACAGCGCAGATGTCTCAGCTGTGTCGGGATCCAAGCTGTCGCGTTTGCCGAGTGATTCAGTGTGGTTTCAACACTTCTTACAACAAAATTTATGGGATTCGATTGAGTAAGAACAGTGAGCATATGAGTGAGGATGAGAACAATAAGGTGGGTAAGAATGTGAAGAAAGCAGTTATTGTTTGTCGAACCATAGCTGGTGGAGGTGTGGAAGATGATGATGATGGATTGAATTGCAAGTGTGAGTCATCAATGGTTGTAAGAAATCCAAGTGCTATACTCCCATGCTTTGTTATAGTTCTTCACTGAGTGTTATGATGTTGATACTATATATGTTTTATGTAATTTGTCTACTCTTTCTGACACTGCAAGGCTGTTTCTGACACAAACTCTATGGTAAAGCTTATTCAAGAATGTTGGGTTTAAGTTGTGTTTCATTTGTTACTATCTATATTATATATTAAAACAACAAGTTACATAAAAATTATAAAATTGTCATTTTCCCGCCTAAAAATGTCATGTCAATAAAAAAAATTTTAAAAAATTATATATCTTATTTGATAAACTATTCTTTAATAAGAATAAAAAAAGATCAATCTTACCCTAGAAACTATTTTATAATCTATATAAAGCTAAAAGATGAAAATAGAGATACATTGATTTCTCAAATCTATGTATAACTAAAAGATGGTGAAAAATATAGTGAATTCTCAACAAAAGAGAGATGCATAGAGAAGGGGAAAAAAAAAAGATATACAAAGAATGAAGAAAAAAAAAACAAGAAAAAATCGTAAATATAATTATTTCTCAAATCTATATATATATATATATATATATATATATATATATATATAAAGAATACAAGATTTGCTAAACATTTAAAGGTATACAAATTCTATTTTAAAATAAAATAAAAATATTTTAAAATAAAATTAACAATTAAAACTATTAAAGTTATATGATAATTCATGCAATGCACATGAGTAATATGAAAAATGATTTATATATGGTACATGTTTTAAATTTAAATAATAAAAGATGTTATTAACAACATGTTAGTTTATGCAACTTCATTATATTATTACAAATTGCAAATATTAACACAATAAATAAAAACCGCACATCGCGCGGGTGGATTGTTAGTTTTAGATCACGTGTGTTGCACGTGGAGATCAATTCAAATTAAGGAAAGAAATAATACAAATATCTTATATATGACACTTTTATATTAGAGTTCTGATTATAATAGGATTCTATAGAATTTTTAATTAGAATTCTAATATAAAATTAGTTAAATATGAAAATTGTAAATTACTATCACAACTTTAAATAATAATTTTTAATACAGATATATTCGATAATCCATATTTTATAAGAAACATTCACACTTTTATATATCACACATGCTAATCCAATCATAAACATCTAACTGCTAATTGTTCATGTACCAATAAATTTTGTGTGTGATTGCAGCAACCTGCAGGTCAACCTACTGCAGTGCAGTGTTAAGATTTGAGTTTTATTTTGGACTCTAATCAAAACCGTGCAAAGTTAAGGAGCTTCAATATGAATTGTACTTGGGTTGTGAAGTATGTAGGTGATTAAGTAGTTTGATTATGCAAAGGCCAATGTTTTGACATGTCTCTTACAATCTGATCTTTGTATTTTATATTTTAAATGTGTATGATATTAACTTTAGATCATTTTTGGTGTAACAAGACTTAAGTTGATTTGTAACATTGTTTCGCATATTGTTCAACACTGATTATCAATAAGTGGTGATCGAACAATATATGTTAATTGGTTGAACAAGCTTCAAACATGTTCTGTGTGCATGGTGGTTGAGCATTACTCGAGCAGCTTCTACAATGTTTGGTGGACAAGCATAGAATGTAGCAAAATTGAAATTTTTCCACAAAATAAAATAAGAAAATAAAATGTTAAATTCTTCAGTGCGAAAATTAAGTATAACTATCCTTCAATTGGTATTTAGGCATTGCTCAGCTTTTTCGATGAATACGTGCCTTGTGAATTCGATGTTCGGTTTGGATTATTGGGTGAAAGCGGATTTCAATGGGTTTGTGGCTTAAGAATAGGGACAGTGTCAATTAATTAAATAATTTGTTTATTTATTTATTTAAGGGATGTATTATGTAAATTGAATGCTACAAAATTAATTTAAAAGGTTACTTAGTATAGGGAATGTTTTAAGAGAAAATAGAGGATATTTTGATGTGGACATTTTGATTGTAATAAAAGATTTTGTGTGTAAAGGAATATACTCACATTCTTATTCCTTAATATTATTGTCTTCTTCTTTTAATAATATTGACGATTTTTTTTTTTTTAAATATATATGTGCCACTATTGGACTATTACTTTTGTAATAGCTTATACATATATATTTATCAACTATAATCACAATGGATGGTATTTTATCTTGTAGGATTATATCTTTATTTTCTCATTATCGTCGTTCTTATTATTATTTCAATAATGACAAAATTGATAATTTTTTATTATCTGACAATGATAAAAAAAACAATTAAATAAATTTATTATACATTATTTTGTATCAGTTATAATTAATTTTTTAATTAATATTTATTTTACTAATTAATAGATTTTACAATAAATTCTTTTTTCTAAATTACCGACTTGAAAACTTAAAATACAAAATTGACAGACCCTCTCATCTATGGAAAAATAAAATAATAAACTCTTATATATAAATTTTTATATAATTACTTCTTTAAAATCGGTTCACTAGGTTATTATTCCGAATATTTGGTTCGGTATGTGATTTGACGAAAAAAGAAACAGAGTGAATCGATCTAAGTAAAGTCAAACTAATGTTGGTAGATATTTATTGATTCGAGAGTTTTGATAATATTCGATTCAATTATCTTCGAAACTCATAATCTTTCTCTACAATTTTTTTTCCTTTAAGAGGTGGGAGAATCGTGCTTGCACGAAACATGAGGCCAATAAGTAATTACAAACATGAACAAGGCCAAAGACCACGTGGGCATCCCTTTCAGATTTGGTTACAATATGCATGGTTAATAAACAATTTGAATGGACAATTAATTATTTAAATATTAACCATGCACCATTATTAATTAGGGAAAAGGTCTTATGTATCCCGGGACACGGATTCTAGGATCCGTGCCCCCAACCCTCTCCATAGATTTTTTTTTTAGATAAATTTCATAACAAGACTCAATTTATTGATTAATTCTTAATTTTAAACCCAAATTTTTAAGTTTCTCAATAAGGGGCTCAATTTTACCTTTTTTCTCAATTTAAGACATGAAAATTAGATTGAGTTCTCAAATGAAGACAAAATTCTTTTTTTTTTTTTATAGATTTATTTATATTTTAGATAAAATTAAGACAAGTTAGTGTAATTTTGGAACGATCTTCCCCTACTTGTTTTAATTTATATAAAAAATAAAGAAATGAAAAAATATATAATTAATTCAATTCATAAAATATAATTTATATTGAATTGATTAATATTAAAATTTATTTTTTATACTTTTATTCATAAAATTAAGAAAATAAAGGAATCTTAATTTTATGAATATATATATAAATTAATACAATTTGGATTAGAAGATCATTCAAAAAAATTGTATTAACTTGTCTTAATTTATATAAAATATAAATACATATTGAAATATAAATAAAATTTTATATATAAATAAAAAGAAAAAGACATTTTGTCTTAAATTGAAAACACAATCTAATTTACAAGTTTTAAATTGAGAAAAAATGTTAAACTGAGGCTCTTATTGAGAAACTTTAAAATTTGGAAACTTTAAAATTTAACTTTAGAATTAAGAATAAATATATAAATTGGGTCTTGTCATGAAATTCATCTTCTTTTTTTTTCTTTTCTTCTCCCTAAACACTAATTCTTTGATCTTCTTTACGCAGCCCATCACCTCCTCCTCCTCCTTCCTCTTCTTCTTTTTGTCCTGATTCTTCTACCATAGTTCTTCTTCTCTCACTTTTTCTTCGTTTCTTTCTTTTTTTCTTTCTCCAATCGTGCCATTCTTTTTTTTTTCATACATTAGATTGCAACTTCTTGTATCTTGATTCATACTCATTGCAGTTTCTTCTTTATTTCTCATTTTAATCATATGTGTTTGGTTTCAAGATTTTGTATGTATTTGGTTTCAAGTCTCAAAATCGCTATTGTTGAAGATTACGATTCGGTTTGAAGAGAAAACAATCTAAACAAGATTTAGTTGATGTATTTGGCAGCAATCCTGATTATATTTCGGGGGTGGCGAAGCCAAAACCCAAACAGAATCCATAAGTAACGCCAAATGCTAACCCCCGATGCTGCTAATTATATATGAAAAAAAAGGTTATAAATTAATGATTGAGCAAGAGTAAAAAGAAGATATTGTAAAGAGGAGGAGATTGTTCTGCCATAGATAGCGCGATTTGAAACTCCACACTATTTCTTCTTTGCCTTCTTCCCAACCCTAATTAATAACTATTTCACTCTCATGCCCCCAATTAATGGATACTTGAGCCTTACTCATCCCAGAATAATTTTCACATTCAAATTTTATACAAAATTATCAAAATTTCAAATCTTAAAATTTTAAAATATATATTCAAAATTATCTCGTAATTCCTCTTAACAATTTTTCAAATATTTCTCTAACATTATTAACTTCATAAGAAAATTGAGTTTGTCCACACAATAATATGCTTTGTTAAAAGAGTGGGACTATTCACATCTTACTCTTTTCTTTGAAAAATCAAGAAAATCTTTCCCACATTAAATAAAGTTTCATAAAAATTAAATAAAATAAATTGAAAGTTAGATTGAACTTCAAAAACGATATTTTAATGAAATCGGAGGAATTATCGAACAGGATATAATATGAGAGAATCGTGCATGAAGCATGAGGCTAATAACCCAAACAATAACATGGCTAAAGACTCCCCCATCAGTTTCTTTACATGAATTTTGCTGTCCTTACATTTCTATTAAATGGACAATTTATTTCATTTATTTATCTATTAAACATACATCGTTATTGATTAGGGACAAAACACTTCCTTATACCCAACTTCAAAGCATGAAATTCTGAATGATCAAGATTGATTATATATATATATATATATTATTCTCCTAATTTTATTTGAAGGTCTCCATTGCGCTTTCAATGTCCATAACTTGAATCACAGCTGCATCTCATTTCGAGTTCTCTCTCTCTTCTTTTACAATTACTAGTCTTTCTCATGTGTCAGGCATCTATTCTTAGGCTTTCTGTTATTGCTCTAGCTTTCAGCTTCTTGTGTTGTTCTTTTGATCGGATTAATTATTGGTCTATTTTATTGGGTAAATTAATATTTTATTAAGAATTTTCAGTATGAGATTACTTGATTGACCGAACAATAGGAATTGACGACATTGAATCAGATAAATGATCTAGTAACAGCAGCTAGCATCATAATATAGAAAATGAGCTTATTCAAATAAACGAGAGCGATTAATCCCTTGTGAAATTTCCACTCTTTTTTTTTTATATATATAATTTAGGAATTATAAACATGTGTGACGTTTGAATTCCAAAATAGAGATGTTATATAAATATAGTTTCACCATCAATTCATTATCCAATTAGCCAGTAAAGAACCTCCTCCATGATTGCCATGGCAAAAATCCACCTGCACCCACGTAAATCATAACCCACTAAATAATCCACAGAACCCATACATTCATTTATTTCAGATAGTGTTTCATTTTCTTAAATGTAACAATCCATGTAATAGTATACCAGAGAGAAATATAAAGATATTAGGTAATTAGCTTATGCACACACTTGATGAATCCATTAATTACAATATTAAATAATGAATGGGTGTGATACATACCGCAAGCAGGGCAACGGAAGTAGTACTTGTTGTCTCTCAAAACAAGCCCAGACCCTTTACACACCTTACACTTGTTCTGTTCCACCTGCCATTTTACTACACCCTGTTTAATAAAATAAAAATATAAAATATAAAGAGGGCTGCAATTAAATAGAAATGTGACCAACAATTCTCTTGCTGAATTCAATCCCAGCCACCACAAAGGGAGTAACACCAGCTGCAAAAATCCCAACTCAGATTCATTATGCTCAACGGAGTGGTTCACAAGCTTTAGCAATGTATGAATTACCTAGAGCCCCGATCACGATTTGCCACGTGATTTCCGGGTCTGAGTAAATGCCAGAAATATCGTCGTTTATTACAGCGTTCGCCAAGTTTCTTTTGGGTAGAATTGGACATAGATTTTGTCTAGAGTAGGTAGGATGATTCGCGATGAATCGTGGAGTTGAACGATGTTTATTCAGACTAGAAACTAGGTGAAGAGATGAAAATATTTGAGCAGTGTCCATTTTTGAGATGAACTGTTGGGTTGGCTCTATGTTTATTGAGTGCCAATTTAGAGTCATAGAATGGGCGACCTGAACATTACCCCACGTCCACTCATTTCATTTTGGTACACTAATAAGTATATAACCATACATTTGGTTTATGAACGGTCCTGATTTACCAGGACCACAAACTTGAGACTAATGTTTATATAACTATACTAGAGATCAAATCTGTATTGTTATGATCAGTTCGCAGTTTAACCAAATAATTTGGTTTAGCCGGGGATAATTTTTATGTAAAATGTTAACATAATATTTTAATTATTTTACACTATATTTTTAAAATTAAAAGGTATTTAATGAACTTTGTAATTCAAAGTTCAAACAATCATATACCATAGTGAGCCATAAAAACAGGTTTGCATTTCAACCCAAATCCGCTTCAAACAAAAGTTCAAGCACTGTTTTGGAATCTGAACAGACCAGACCAGACCAACCAGTTCAACCGAACACTAGCACCAAGTCCAGTTCAATTGCATATAAAATTTGCTCTCCAATCCAAACGGGTCAACCCGGTCACACCTTAAAGATAGTAATTAAGGCATGGCCTAAATGCAGAAGATTTAACTTTTACAGAAATAATATAAACAATTTCATATGAACTTAAAAGAGTATAACCTTCACATTCCTCATAAACTTATGCACAACCACATTACGATAATTCTGCACTTATGTTTTCAAATGTAGGTCTCAAGATCAGTACAAAGTCAAGGAGCCTCCCTTACTATCGATCCAAAAACACAAAGTTGAATTGTACTTTGATTGGCCAATATGATATTTGGCAGACAAGTCTAGTTGATGTTCTAGAAACTCAATGACAGTGTTTTGTTGCAAGAAATCTTGTGAAACTAGTCCATAACATCAACGTCCAGTAATGCAAGTAGCAAAGACATACACAGTAACACAGACATGGATTCTTCATCCTAATAGTGTACTAGTCTTTTTAAATGAACAACTTCATCCCTTAATTTATTGTTATTGTTAGAATAAACTAAAAAATATCCCACAGCAGAAATCTCCCGCCACACGAAATAATCGTGACAATCATATTCCACTGGAAAAGACTTCATCAAGGAGTGTGGCTCTTCACTTATCACTCTAACAGTCTAACTCTAAGCCTCAAGCCAAGCTTCTATTAATAATCTACATAGCCTGTCAGCTCCTCCATACATGAATCAGTCTTCATATACCCAACATTTTCTAGTATCAATTTGTTTCAATGTCTTAAGCAAATCTTCAAGAACAGTCATAACCAAGGTATCCTTTGAAAAGATTAAACAATTAAGACACCAAGGCACCCACAGAAGAAAAGATAAGTTTGTCAAAGTTGTGTTGAGCACCACTAAAGGCCAATAAGCATATTTCTCAACCAAAAAGGCTACGAAAACAGAATTCATGAACACATATATAAGAAGCACATAAAATGCAAGTTAAATTCAACAAGCTCCAATCTCAATACAAGTAATATCGAGTTCCATCAACAACCTCTTAATTATTGAGAAAAGCATCAAATATCTTCCAGAGACAAAAAAAGAAAACAAATTTGCTCTGTTAGCACAAATGCATTCATCAACAGAAACCCTAGGCAGGATTTACTTCTTGTACTTGGCAACCTCGCCTTCATTGGGGAAAAATCCCATGAGCCTACCCGCGGAATTTTGATAGGCGTACATAAAACCTCCCAATCCCCCTATAAGAGCGCCGGTCACCATCGATGGCCCCGGAATCCCAGGCTTAAGTCCTAATTAATCATTACATATAAAAAAACAAAAAATCATATAAGTCATCAAACCATTCGGCATTAATCACAAAGACTGAAAACAACAAATCGTTGATTAATTGTGAAGAAGAGGTACCAGATAGGTATCCGACGACAACAGAGATGCCGGTGATGGTGGAGAGACGGGCGTAGTCGAGACCGCTGAAATTGCCCACCGTCTTAGTGAATGGCGGATTCCGATCTACCACCGGGTACGTTGGCTTTTCCAACGCGGTTATATCGGTGTTCATATTTCTTCTTTGCTGCTTAGCTTCTTCCCCAACAATTTCAGTCAATCAGATGCTACTGTTTCAGTTTTCTTGTCTCAGATGTGTTTATCGTCACATATAAAATACATATGGGCCACTGGAAACATGGGCCTTATCTTTCTAATTTAATCTCTGTCAAAGCCTGAATCCAATTTCGCTTTACAGTCTCAGCCAGCCCAGTTCAGCCCAAAACTAACTGGATCTCTTTCTGCATCGACATGGACAAATCCGAAGCAATGGTTGATTATTTGATCCTAGACCGACGACTCCTAATCCTAAAATATCGCCATAGATGAGAATTGAATTTGTCCAATTTCTTTTTTTTTTTTTAAGTAAAATTATCCACGCTTAGTTGTAAATTTAACAAATTTTTGAGATTTGATAAATAAATAAAAAAACGTGATCAGATGATGATATATATGCATTAAGTATATTTTATTTGTCATATTGTTAATAGTAGTATGACTAATGAGTTGTTTACTTAATTTTATTTGTCATTAATGGTAGTATGACTAATGAGTTGTATAAGTGTCTAACAATCATCGTACCATAACTTAAAGTTGATCGGTATTTCGATTTGCAAGTTATGACTAAAATCCTTTTTTTTTTTTAAGTAAAATCCCAAAAAATTGGTAAATTTGTAACTAAAGAGTGCAATGACATTTCACAATTAAGCATTTGATTATTTGATAGGAAAATGATGTCCTTTTTCTGTATCAACCTCAGTACAAATTATTAATATCAACATGAACACAAAATACAAATACACTATATGTACCGTAACCAATAAATATTAACATAAACATAACATGTAAATACTTTATATTTATAACAGAAACAATATTATATATTACTTTACATTGAAATGTTCTCATAAAACAGTAGACATGAGATACAATACCAGAACTCATTCATCACTACTTAGTGTAAATTTATTGAAAGAAATAAACATTTAGGATATGTTTGAATTGTGGGTTCAATTAGTTAAATAGGATCAGTTATGATTAATTATTAAGGGTGGTTTGGTGTGTGTGTGTGTATATATATATATATATATATATATTTTTTTTTTTTTTTTTTTGTTTAGATTGATTGTTTGAGTAATTGTTTTAATTATAATTTTATGTTTGCATTGAGTGTTAGACAACAATTTAAAATGAGTTTATAATTTACATTTCAAACTTCAATTTGGATTGTATGTTTCTTTGGTCTTGATTGGTAAATTACCATAAGAGCACTTACAATGATGGTGAAAATTGGGTTATAACCATTGTTGGGCCCTCAATATTAGGCCGCCCACGCATGGATCGAGTTCGAACCCGAATTAAAGGCCATCTAACCCAATGCACCGAGGAGGACCAGTCCCATCACCTGACAGCCCAGTCCAGTCACTCTGTTCGGCCCAGCCTGACCCCACTCGAACTGATATGACCGTTCCGCAGCTGTGACCGGTCTTCCAGCCCGGCTCGGTTATTTCGCCGACCTATGTTTCGGACGAATTAGAGGGATGACATGGCCGAGCCGAGCAGAACATGGCCGTCCAGGAACCCCTTAACCGGCCTGTTGATACTTCAATGAAACCAGCTTCCTAGAACTCAAAATGGAGGGAGAGCTCGAATCAAGTCTTCCTAAACGCCAACGTGAGCAAAAGCCGACCTTCTTTGACCGGCTCGGCCAGAATGACCGACCTTCCGCATCCCATCAGAGGCAAAGCCGACCTGACCAAACCGACCTGATTTCAGCTCGGATAGCGGTTGATAGAGTCTCCTTACCTAGAAATATGTCTAAAAATTAGAATATAAAAAGAGCTCGGCTCGGTTTGTAATAGTATGGGACAAGGAGCATCTAGCCCTGGCCCTATAGGGACAAGATCCCCTGACTCGGGGGATGCTGTCCAGGTGAAGGGTCTATAAATAAGACCCTTCAAACCTTTGGAAAGGGGATTTTTTTTGGGGGAAAAAGGAGAAAAAGACAAGTGTTCTACATTCCCTTGAACTTCCTACCTCATTTGACCTAGCTCTTTTAACTTGGCTAATTAGGTTGGGCTAGAAAAACGATCAATTCGAGTGTTTGACTGAGATTACGAACCAGCCGTAAATCGACGTCAACATTTTGGCGCTAGAAGGAGGGGGCACGCATTCAGCTCTACTCAGCTATCAATTAATGACAGGAAGCGAAAACTCCAAGGGAGGAAGGAGCACGGGTAACGAAAATAGAAACCTAACAGGGGGCACATCAACAGGGGGAGACATGACCTACCAAATGGTCATGGAAGGCGGCACCACGACCCTCTCCCCCGAGATGATACAAGCCGCGATCCACCAGCTGACGGAACAGCTCAACCAGGCTCGACAGCGTGGCCAGGCAGAATTACAGGAAGAGACCCCCCGCGAGGAAGCCGTGAATTGCCGAGCCGACCAGCCCATTCAGAGGGCCTCGGAGAAATCCCGAGCCGAACAGGAAGTCGACGATGAGTCATCCACGGACATATCGGCCGACCTGGACTGGCCGAGCCGGCTAAGGAAGCGCCCGCGGACCGCAGCCCCACAAGGACAAAGGAAAGTGGGAAGCGTCTTCACCAAGCTCGGGTCTGAACAGGTGAAGGAAGCATTGAGGTTGGCCAAGCGGCTCGACTATCATGATGAGCCAGCCGAGGGAAGTGAATCCACTCGGCAACGAACCAGGAAGGAGGACGAGGCTTGATGCCTGAGAAGAAGGCTCGCCGAACTCGAGGCCCAAGAAAATGAAGGTGAGAACGACAATCAGAACTCCGTTGATGATTGGGCCGGACCGACCCCGTTTTCCAAAAGGATAAGTGATGCCGACCAAATTTAAAATACCACCGATCGGCACTTACAATGGAGAGACCGACCCCGCATGCCATCTAGACAACTACGTGTCCTGGATGCGCCTCCAAAAGGCCGATGAAATGTTCATGTGCCAGGCTTTCCCCTTGACATTGGGAGACCTGGCTAAAAGTTGGTTCAGCAATCTGCCGAACTACTCCATTAGCGGATGGAAGGAGTTGTCGGAGCTCTTCCTCACACAATTCATGGGGTCGAAAAAAAGGAGGACGCCGAAGGAAAAATTGTTGAATTTCAAACAAAACAAAGGCGAGTCCCTAAAAGCTTACCTCGAGCGGTTCAACAAGCTAATCCTCGACATGGAATATGTCCACGATGAGACCAAACTCATGACCGCCATGGCAGGTCTCCGGGTCAATTCAAAGGTGTGGTGGTCAGTTCGGGAATTCAAACCAAAAACCTACCACGAGTTCCTCCGACAGACAGAAATGTATGTGGACGCCGAGGAGGCCATCCAGGAGGAACAAGGGGCAAGGGAACACCCAGAGAGGAGGGAGAAGGAGAAGGAAGGTTCGAGGCGCCAGCCAAGCTTCCGGCCGCCCGGTAATTTCAGGCCATACCAGGCGACCGAACCAAGCCGAGACCGGCCCAAGCAGCCCGACTCAGCCGAGCGAGTGAGAACCATCCTAACGGTATCTCCTCGACAGATCTTGGCCGCCATACAGGACCAAAATTTGTTGCCAGAACCGCGCCCTCAGAGGCCATCCCCGAGCTGGACCAACTCCAAAAAATACTGTGAGTACCACCGAGCTTCCGGCCACGGTACTGACGCATGCCGACACTTATTGGCCGAACTCATGAAGCTTATTGAGAGGGGGCACCTCGACCAATTCGTGAAGAGACCCGGCCCCCCTAAGGAACAAGTAGCTCCGCCAGCACAGCGGTTACCCCCTCCCCCATCGGAAACCCTCCGATAAGGGAGATCAACACACTGATCAATCACAACTTCGAGGAGGACCGGCGATCCAAGCGAGCCCGGCGGCGATACATTCGGGAGGCCAGAAATGCCTACCAAAGGTGCGACCCGCCCAAACATACCGCGGGGGGGCACGCTATCACTTTCTATAGTATGGAGGCGGAGGGCCTGGTGCACCCCCACGAAGACCCACTGATCGCTGTCCTGGACATCCAGGACATCAGGGTACATAGGGTCCTGGTGGATACGGGAAGCTACGCCAACGTGTTATATCTTAACACGTACAGGAGGATGGGGCTCAGAGAAGCCGACCTCGAGCCCACGTCGGAGGTCGCGGTAGGGTTCGGAGGGCAGACCACAAAAGTACTAGGCAAGTGCCTGCTGAAGGTGGCCTTCGAGATGGAAGGAGAGAAAGTATATACCCTGACGGAATTCAGGGTGGTAGATGCACATTCAACGTACAACGCCATATGGGGCCGACCCCTCCTGGCCAAACTTAAGGCCGTAGTGTCCATCTACCACCAGGCCATCAAATTTCCCGTCGGGGAGAAAATATTCGTCATCGAGGGCAACCAGCTCGCCGCAAGAGAGTGCGAGGCCGTGCTTAGACCGAGGGAGATCAACCAGGTCGGAGAGGCCAGCCAATCCCAAAACGATGAGCTTGCCCAAAACAACCTGGCACAACCCTTCCAGGAATTGGAGACCTTAGATCCACGAGGGGAACACGAGGTCCGGGCCTCGCCGGTGGAGGAGCTCGACCTCATCAGCCCGGATCCGAGTCGCCCGGACGTGACCTTCAACATAGGGCGGACACTTGAGGACCCGATCCGAGCCGAGCTCATCAAATTCCTCGGCTCCAATACTGACGTGTTCGCCTGGACCCACGAGGACATGGAGGGCATCCGACCTGAAGACGCCTGTCATCACCTCCACCTCAGCCCATCCGCGAAACCTGTAGTCCAGAAAAGGAGGCGGCTCAGCCTTGATAGGTACGAGGGCCTGGAGATGGAAGTCCAGAAGCTCCTGGCCAATGGTTTCATCAAGGAGACCCAATACGCGGAATGGGTGGCCAACCCGGTCTTGGTGAAAAAATCGAATGGGTCGTGGAGGATGTACATTGACTTCACCGACCTCAACAAAGCATGCCCGAATGATTGTTTCCCACTCCCCAACATTGACCAGCTCGTGGACACCACGGCCGGCCACGAGCTGATGAGTTTCATGGACGCGTACTCAGGATACCATCAAATCCCAATGGCCGAGCAGAACCGGGTGCACACCACCTTCGTGACGGATCGAGCTCAATATTGCTACAAGGCGATGCCGTTTGGACTAAAAAACGCCGGAGCCACATACCAACGGTTGGTTAACAAGATGTTCACCGCCCAGATCGGTAAAATAATGGAGGTCTATGTGGACGACATGTTGGTCAAATCAAAAAGAAAGGAGGACCACGTTGCCGACCTGGCCGAAATGTTCGGCATCTTGAGAAGGTATCGAATGAAGCTCAACCCGAAGAAGTGCACGTTTGGGTCGGATCGGGCAAGTTCCTCGGGTATATGGTTAGCCAGAGGGGAATTGAGGCCAACCCTGAGAAAATCAAGGCCATCATCGACCTGACACCACCAAGGCGGGTCAAGGACATCCAGTGCCTGACAGGCAAGGTGGCCGCCCTCAATAGATTCATTTCAAAGTCAACCGACAAATGTCGGCCGTTTTTCGATCTCATCAGGAAGAACAAAAAATTTGAATGGACCTCGGAATGTGGGACGGCCCTAGAAGAGTTGAAAAAGTCTCTTATGACCGCACCTGTCCTCGCCAAGCCCCTCCAAGGAGAGAAGCTACAACTATACCTGGCCGTGTCCAGCTATGCGATAAGCGTCGTCCTCACACGAACGGAGAGGAGCTCCCAACAGCCCATATACTATGTTAGCCATTCCCTCCACGATGCAGAGTTGAGATACCCGCCAATGGAGAAGTTAGCTTACGCTCTGGTCACCTCGGCCAGGAAGCTCCGACCGTACTTCCTGGCCCATCGGATTGAGGTCCTGACCAATTTCCCATTGAGACAGGTCCTAGGCTGACCTGACGCTTCATGAAGGCTTCTCAAGTGGGCAGTGGAGCTAGGGCAGTACGACGTGCAATACTCCCCCAGGACGGCCATAAAGGGGCAAGCATTGGCCGATTTCATCGTTGAGTTCACCCCCACTATGCCCATCCAGGAAGAAAGCCAGGAAAAGCCATGGAAAATGTACGTGGACGGCTCGTCCACCGTCACCGCAGCCGGGGCCGGAATCGTCCTCATCAGCCCGTCAGGCAAGCATTTCTGCTCGGCCCTCCGATTCAAATTCAAGGCCACCAATAACGAGGCTGAATATGAAGCCTTGCTGGCCGGACTCGAGATGGCCAAGCAGTTCGGCGTCGATGACCTCGAGATTTTCAGTGACTCCCTGCTGATGGTCAACCAAATTTCGGGCGAGTACGAGGCCCGGGACGAAAGAATGGCCGCATATCTCCAAGCCGTGGAAGTCACCCTGGCCGGCTTTCGAAGCACCCGGGCCGAACAGGTTCCTAGGATACAAAACGCCCAGGCCGACGCGCTCGCCAAACTATCCACAAGCGAGGGTGCCCAGGATATCGGGTCGGTTAATGTCGGCCTTATGGAAAACTCGGCCCTGGAGAGCCAAACGATATGCACGATCGACCTAGAGGACACGTGGATGAGTCCGATCATCAAATACTTGCAAGAAGATACAAGGCCAGATGACCCAGTGGAGGCTCGGAGATTGAGAATCAGGGCGGCCAGGTACACGTTGAAAGACGGCATTCTGTACAAAAGAGGTTTTTCCTTACCTTTGCTGAGGTGCCTCAGCGAACGAGAGGCCGAATATGCACTGAGGGAGGTCCACGAGGGAATTTGTGGGAATCATACAGGAGGACAGGCCCTGGCCTTCAAGATAATCAGGATGGGCTATTTCTGGCCGAGCTTAAAAAAAGAGGCAATAGAATTCGCCAGAAAATGTGACAAATGCCAAAAATATGCTCCATTCACTAGGGCCCCGCCAGAAGAGCTGAACATGGTGCTCACACCATGGCCATTCGCAAAATGGGGCATAGACCTAATTGGGCCCATGCCGATGGGACGTGGAGGTGTAAAGCATGCTATAGTTGCGGTGGACTACTTTACGAAGTGGGCAGAGGCCGAACCCCTTGCAAAAATCACCTCGGGCAAAATCACAGACTTCGTATGGAAGTCAATCATATGCCGGTTCGGGCTCCCCCAGTCCCTGGTAACCGACAATGGGAGACAATTCGATAGCGAGGAGTTCGCACAATTCTGCTCCAACCTGGGGATACAAAAGTTGTTCTCCACGCCATACCACCCCAAAGACAATGGCCAGGTAGAAGCCATCAATAAGATAATCAAGCACACCCTGAAGGCCAGGCTGGATGAGCTCAAAGGTGCGTGGGCGGACGAACTCCCTGGAGTACTGTGGTCCTACCGAACTACAGCCAGGTCGGCCACTGGAGAAACCACTTTCTCCCTAGCCTTCGGGGCAGAAGCAGTCATCCCAGTAGAGATCGGAATACCGACCTGGAGAGCTACACAGCGGGACGAGGAAGGAAACGAGGTCGTCATGCTGGCCTGCCTCGATCTTCTAGAAGAAAAGAGGCTGGAATCGGAGCTCAGAAATGCGGTGTACAAACAGCGTAGTGCGAGGTATTACAACTCCAAAGTCCGAGCCCGAAAGTTTGAGGTCGGCGACCTGGTCCTCTACAAGGTCGTCCTCAACACCAGAGAGACAAACGCGGGGTGCCTAGGACTGAACTGGGAAGGATCCTACAAAATAGCTCGGACACTGAGCCGAGGGGCATATGAACTGGAAAGCCTGGCAGGAAGGGTGCTCGACAAGCCGTGGAAAGCCGAGCTCCTCAAACGTTACTTTCGTTAGCTAGGATAATTATAGGATAATTGTAATAGGTTCTTTTTGTACAAGAAATTTCAGTGAAATGAAAAATATCTATTTTGAATTGCAGCGGCAAGGATGGGGCTCCGACCTCCCGAGCTTGTCTCGGCCAAGATGGGGCTTCGACCCCCCGAGCTTGTCTCGGCAAATATGGGGCTCCGACCCCCCGAGCTTGTCTCGGCCAAGATGGGGCTTCGACCCCCCGAGCTTGTCTCGGCAAGGATGGGGCTCCGACCCCCCGAGCTTGTCTCGGTAAAGATGAGGCTTCGACCCCCCGAGCTTGTCTCGGCAAGGATGGGGCTTCGACCCCCCGAGCTTGTCTCGGCCAAGATGGGGCTTCGACCCCCCAAGCTTGTCTCGGCCAAGATGGGGCTCCGACCCCCCGAGCTTGTCTCGGTAAAGATGGGGCTACGACCCCCCGAGCTTGTCTCGGTAAAGATGGGGCTTCGACCCTCCGAGCTTGACTCGGTCAAAAAAAAAAGGGAGGGGAGGACTGGATAGTCCGAGCCGACCGAATGGTCCGACTTATGTGGGCCGGACCGAGCACGCCAGACCCGGGCTGAAATGGGCGATCTAAAATTACTTGATGAAAATTAGTTCAAGAAAATCAGACATAATGGCCGAGCTGAAAGACATCCGAGCACAAAGCATACACAAACTGAAATAATGCACGAATATTGAAAGTGAACAAAATATATATTAAATTCAAAAAGAAAACCGGTTTGGAGGCCGGAACCTCTTACAAAATAGTATATGACCCGAGCAGAGATGGTAGAACAAACTCTGCTCGGGCCCCGAGCAGGGATGGTATTAACAAATCCTGCTCGGAATTGAACAAAAAGGAGTTACAAAATCTAAAAACAAAAAAATGAGAGCGGTCAATCCACCACATTCACCACCTCATCCGCCTGGAGCTCGTCAGCTTCCGGACCGACCTCAGTTGAGGGGAGCGGAAGGTCGGATGATTCGCCAGCGGCCTGAGGAACCCCATCCTAATCTGCCTCCACGGCGACCTCCTCCTCATCCTCGAGACCTGCCTCGGACGGCATGTCTATCTCCGGCCCGAGCTGGAGGACATCGTGGCGATCAGCAGGAAGAGCCGCCTGAAATGAAAATTGGTCAGAACCGAGCCGAAGTAAAAATACTTGAAAAAATAAAAAAATATATATATACAGCCTACCTCCAGCCTCTCCTTTAGAACGTCCAGGAAGTCCGGCGGAAGAGGGTTCTGGGCGAGGTACGTGGCCAGGGCGTCCTGAAGGGGGGCGATGTTCCCCTCATCCGCCTTCACCTTCTTAAGGATGTCCATGAAGGAGAAGAGGTACCCCACCGAGCTCCTGGCTTTGTACTCCGCCGACTGGAAGAAGGCCCGGAGATAAGCCCCAAAAGCCGAGGCCGACGAAGCCTTCCTGGCGGCCTCCAATTCCCTCCTAAGACGGACGGCCTCCGCTTGGGCGGAAGTGATTGTCTTCCGGGCCTCGTCCCGTTCAGCCCGGGTCCGACCCAGCTCGTCCCTCTTCCGATCGACCTCTGCCCGGGCGCTCTGAACATCTTTGGCCAGGCTCTCCTGTTTAGCAGTGGCGGCCTCCAGTTGGGCCTTCAACCGGTCCACCTCGGCCCTAGACTTACCTAGTTCGGTCCGGCAGGCCCGGAACCGCTCCTCCGTCTAGACAGCGACAGCATAAGACTGCCACTGGAGGACGCTGGCCTGGGCAGCCAACACCGCGGCGCTGCATTGGAGGTTGACCGGGTTGGTCATCCTCTGAACGTGCTCTTCCAAGTCCTGGGTCCAGGATTTGGGAAGGTTGATCTGGGCAGTAGCCACGTGAGGCGGGAGCTCCTGGCCGGTGAACGGCTCCCGTGCCCTGGCAAAGGCGAGCTGGAAAGGAGGCCTCCTCCCCTCATAGCGGCGAGTCACCTCCACCCTCTCCGGATCGTCGCCAAGGATGGAGGAGATACGCGAGGGCCCGGCAGGTATGTCAGTGGCCGGCGGAGCATGGCGAGCTGGCGGACTGGCGGAGACCGCCGGTCTAACATCAGCCCCAGATCGGTCGGAAGGAGGGCGACGGGGCTCCTCCTGGTCACGAGACGACCCGGATCGGCTGATCCGAATCCTTTGATGCGGTGGCTGTTTAGCCCGGGGGGTCGGTGCCCTGTCAGCCCGCTCAGATCGGTTAGGCGGCGGCTGCTTCCTCTTCCGAGCGGCACCCATTGCCTCAAAACGGCTCGCTGGGTCCGTCATCAAGCCAAGAACGGGGAGGTTGCTGACTGCCAAGAAAAACAAAGTTACCAAAAATAATACACAAGGAAAACGAGCTCAGCTGATCAAAACATACCTGCTCGGGGGCTCGGTACGGGACAGAATGGGACGGTAAGTCCGACCTGTTCCAAACGACGCTGCGCCACCAACCGTTTGAAATTCCTATCCTCCTCGGATACCTGGTCCCATAGGTAGGCGAGCTGGCGAGAGATGAGCCTAGATGTCTGGCTCTCCCGAGGATGCCGAACTGAAATAAATAAAAAGAAATCAACGATCAGAAAAATGCAAAATGTGTTCGGTTCGGAACAAAGCTCACCTTGTTGAGCCTCTTTAAAAATGACCGGGCAGGCGACCCGAGTGAGTTGGCCGTCCACCTCAAAAGGGCTCTGCCAATCTCTGCCCACCCAGAACCACTTCGTCTTCCACTCCTTCACGGAGGACGGGGCGGCGACGACCAATTGCGGACGCCGAGACCGAACCGATGTATAATATATCGGTAGAGGCGAGCCCAGCGCTTGTTTCAGCATAAAGATCCACTCCAAGTCCGCGGGGCTCGGCGTTCCAAAGCCGAACTCCCAAAACAGACTGAGCAGTCCTATGATGGACGCCCAACCGTTTGGATGAATCTGGGCCGGGGCCACCCCCCAATGGAGCAGATACGAGGTTATGGCCGGTGCCAGCGGAAACCTCAACCCGCCCTCGAGAGCTCGGAGGGACACGGCAACATGACCAGGAGGGGGCTGAATGTCACCGAGCTCGGAATCTTGAACTGCGCACGCCACTTAGACAGTTCGTCTTTACCGACTGAAGGACGGAACGGCCTCAAATCCTCGTCGTCCAAAGTGGTGATCGGAATCCCCATAGGAATATCGCCTCGGCCCGAAGTGCTCGGCTCGCTTTGGTCGTCGCCGTCCGCCAGATCTGGAAGAGGCCGCTCCTCCGAGGCAGACTCCGAGGAGTCGCCAGGGGACGGAGGGGAGCTGGGGCTAGGGCTCGGAGTAAAGGCCGGTCGTTCAAGCCGCCCCATTGAACCTTGGTCATTTTCAGAAGATGAAGAAATGGTTACGACAGACATAATTACCTAAGGATGAAGAGGGCAGTGGAATTAGCTCGGGCGATTTAGCTCGGAATTCAGAGAGAAAGTTGCGAAAGTTGAGAGCGCGGAGAGAAGAATGGAGCACAAATGGCGGAGGGGACCACTATTTATAGGTTAAGGAAATAAACCGTTCGCCTTCCAGCCATCGGATTAAGGACAGGTGGTGGGACCCAGATGCGCCACGTGGCGACACACGTGTCTCAAATCACCACGGGACGTATCCGCGCAAACTAGGGCCCATCGATCGAACTCGAGCCTCCGTTGTTCTGCTCGGGTCCGAGGGGCTAATGTTGGGCCCTCAATATTAGGCCGCCCACGCATGGATCGAGTTCGGACCCGAACTAAAGGCCATCTGACCCAATGCACCGAGGAGGACCAGCCCCATCACCTGACAGCCCAGTCCAGTCACCCTGTTCGGCCCGGCCTGACCCCACTCGAACTGATATGACCGTTCCGCAGCTGTGACCGGTCTTCCAGCCCGGCTCGGTTATTTCGCCGACCTATGTTTCGGACGAATTAGAGGGATGATATGGCCGAGCCGAGCAGAACATGGCCGTCCAGGAACCCCTTAACCGGCATGTTGATACTTCAATGAAACCAGCTTCCTAGAACTCAAAATGGAGGGAGAGCTCGAATCAAGTCTTCCTAAACGCCAACGTGAGCAAAAGCCGACCTTCTTTGACCGGCTCGGCCAGAATGACCGACCTTCCGCATCCCATCAGAGGCAAAGCCGACCTGACCAAACCGACCTGATTTCAGCTCGGATAGCGGTTGATAGAGTCTCCTTACCTAGAAATATGTCTAAAAATTAGAATATAAAAAGAGCTCGGCTCGGTTTGTAATAGTATGGGACAGGGAGCATCTAGCCCTGGCCCTATAGGGACAAGATCCCCTGACTCGGGGGATGCTGTCCAGGTGAAGGGTCTATAAATAAGACCCTTCAAACCTTTGGAAAAGGGATTTTTTTTGGGGGAAAAAGGAGAAAAAGACAAGTGTTCTACATTCCCTTGAACTTCCTACCTCATTTGACCTAGCTCTTTTAACTTGGCTAATTAAGTTGGGCTAGAAAAACGATCAATTTGGGTGTTTGACTGAGATTACGAACCAGCCGTAAATCGACGTGAACAACCATATAACTATAACTACATCACCATTGTAGACTATAATGATGACATGTTAGGTTATAAAAAGATAATTAAGGGTGGCCGATGAGTTACAACAGACTAACCAAGAAAAAACTAAAAAGAAAGAGAGAAATATTTTGTTGTTTTCCTTTTTTTTTTTTTTTTTTTAACTGGTTGGAACAACATTTGGATAAAAAATTGTTTAATTGTGGATCCTAAAAAAAAAGTGGTTATAACGAAGTAAATGGTTGGAGGAGATATGAAAAATGAATTATAGTTAATAATAACTATAATCTGCATCATCGTACCATAGTAAGTGCGGTTTTTTTTTTTGAACACCAATTTTAAATGCTCTAATTTATTCTCCATTTAAATTTAAATTTTTTAATGTTTGGGCAAACTTTGAGGGTATATTGAAGAATTCATTGTGTTACGTAGATGATAGGGATGTTTAATAAAAACCGTCACCCAAAACCCTTTTATTCCAACTTTATTAGTCGGGCTTAATTCAAACATTCACCCAATCCAAACAACCTAAAAACATGTTTAAACCCACAGTCAAAACGGAAGATCTTATGTGGCAAACAAAATCAACAGTTTTTTCATATAATAAAAAATATATAAACTGAGACGAGTCATTAAAGAAAAGAAGATGGTGATGGAGAAGGTAAAAGGGAGGGGGATGGAAGAAAGTGTTGAGATAAGGTTTGTAAATGTATTGTACGGTCGTAGATATTCCGATGATCTCTGTCCATTTCCTTAAAACTCCCTTTAGGGTTTTAGAGCATACTCGCGGCATATTCTCTTTCCTCTTTATGTGATATCCCCTGCTCTACAATGTCGGTTTTCTCCATTTCCACTCCCACACTTCCCTCCAACTCTCGCGCTTCTTCTCTTCTCTACTTGGCTCTAAGAATTAACTCCAGATTATGCGTCGTCAAAACGCGAGTTGCTTCATCGCATTCCAATCCCAAGATTCTCAAGTCCAACCGCCGCTCCAGGCACGGACGCCCTCTCTCGCCCTATGACACCGATGAAGATGACGACGACGACGACGACGCTGGCTGCTCTGACGAAGACGACGACTTGTTATCTGATGTATGTTTTTATTTTCGGTTGCATTTAGTTTGTGATGAAGCTACTGAATTTTGCTGAGGGGGTGTAGAATTTGAACTCTTGTGCATAATCAAAAAAATTCAAAAAAAAAAATATTGTGATAGTCATACAAGATAATATAATGTGGATAGAATTCATTAAGAATGTGTCAATCTATTGGTTTGTAAGATAGAAATTTTCTTCATTTGTGCAAGAATGTACTTCAGCAGTTGACTTAGGTCTATGTTGAATAGATTCCTGGTAGCTTCTTTGCACATTTATGCACTCAAAATCATCGAATCTTGGATTCTTACTCAAAGTGCTTGAACATAGAAAGCTGTTTATGGGTCCTCTGGGAAGGCAATTTATTCAATTTGATATTTATAGTTGATAGATTATCTAACCTGTATACACTTGTTAGTTCAATTCAGATGGCCACTCGTTCATCTACCTTAGCCGATTCTTCTTGGTTCAAATGTCTGTCTTTTTTATGTTGTGGGTATCTTCCAGGGTGAGTTTGGAGGTGTCAAAATTTCTAAGGCTGATAAACAGAGGTTAAAGTTGAAAAGTTCAGCAAGCAAGGGACAAGGTACTATTCAGAAACTAAGAGTTTTAATCATTATTGCTCAATTTAAGTAAAATTCCTATAAAACAGGCAGCACCAGTCAGGTGGTGAAAGGCTGGGGTATGCAATCGTCAAGCCCTGCAAACAAACTTGAACCTAGTCAGAGCAATTCTGTCATAAAGAATAGGAGACATACTTCGGAAAAGACAGATCGAGAAAGTTCTTACAGGGTTTCCATGAAATCAAGCAGTATTGGTACTTCAAGTGTGAATTCCAAGGAAAAGGTATTTGACATTGTAGCTAGCTGTTATGTATCACTTTCAATGTTATGCCTGATGCAATCATGCATTCTGATTTTTTCAGGAAGCAGGAAGCTCCAGCATGAGTAGATTTTCGCATTTGTCAGAAGAATTAGACTTAGACGAAAGATATTTTCCTCTTCTTGATTATCTGAGCACTTTTGGACTCAAGGAATCTCACTTCATCCAGATGTATGAGAGGCATATGCCATCCCTTCAGATTAATATTGAATCAGCAGAGGAAAGATTGGAGTACTTATTAAGTGTTGGTGTCAAACATACAGACATCAGGAAAATTATTTTGAGACAGCCGCAAATTTTAGAGTACACTGTGGAAAAAAATCTTAAGTCCCATGTTTCATTTTTGTATAGCTTGGGCATTCCAGAGTCCAGAATAGGGCAAATAATTACTGCCACTCCATCATTGTTCTCTTACAGTGTTGAAAATTCCTTAAAACCCACAGTTCAATATTTGCTAGATGAGATTGGAATCCAGGAAAAGGATATAAGTAAGGTTGTGCAGTTAAGTCCTCAAATCCTGGTTCAGCGAATAGATAATTCATGGAACACTCGTCTCAATTTTCTAATGAAAGAGTTGGGTGCACCTAGACAGAGTATTGTGAAGATGGTCACAAAACATCCTCAACTCCTTCATTATAGCATTCAAGATGGCTTACTAGCAAGAATCAATTTCTTACGAAGCATTGGGATGCAAAACTCTGACATACTGAAAGTATTAACTAGCCTTACACAGGTTCTCTTTTCTCTATTGTGTAATTGATATTATGGTTGCTTAAGCATACTTTTCATTTGGTATATCTTTTTTCCCTGAATTGTGGTTAAATTGATTTAGAAATGGTGTCATCGATATCTGCAGGTATTCTCGCTGTCATTGGAGGGGAATCTGAGACCTAAATATATGTACTTGATTAATGAACTTCGAAACGAGGTCCACTCTCTGACCAAGTATCCAACGTACCTTAGCTTGTCGTTAGATCAACGTATCAGACCCCGCCATCGATTCTTGGTTTCATTAAAGAAAGCTCCAAAAGGGCCTTTTCCTTTGAGTTCATTTGTTCCAACTGATGAAAGCTTTTGCCAGCAGTGGGCAGGAACTAGCTTAGATAAATATCTAGATTTTCGCCAGAGATTACTGCTGAAAGACTTTGCTAAGAAATATGAAAGATAATGACATGGTTCAGTCCCCCTTCCTTTTAACCTACGGCCGTGAAGAGCAGATGTGTATCTAACTTCTGCAATGCATAGAGAAACATTAATAGATTAACTATTCATGGTAAAACTGCATGTTTCATACAACTATGTTTCATTTTCATCTGGACATTGGTGAAAAAACAGGTATATAGGACTGAATTCTAATATTTAAAAATGTTTTCCAGGCAATGGTCCAGTTCCTTTCTGCAGCTGGATAAACAATTTGGTGGAGAGCCCATAAGGGCCTTTTACTAACTTGTGGTGATTCCAGCTCCAACTGCTTACACAACGTCCAGTCTCCATATTTCAAGGTAATACATAGTAATTTTTGGCATAACTGAAAGCTTGCTTTCTGTTACTTACATTCGAAACTAAATGTCAACTTTCTGTTATACATTATCATGGTTGACACTTATTTTCTTCTACGAAGTGCCATTTCGGTAATGTGCTTAACTAAATCACTGTATTTCTTGTTTTCATGGTTAACACTTATTTTCTTGATTGAAGTGTCATTGTCCCTCGTGTGCTTAATTAAACCTTTGCATTTCGTATTGATATACTTATTTTTGTACGTGGACTTTTGAATTAGCAAAAAACAGTATAGCCTTGATTAGTAGTGGTTTCAGTTTGCTTGAGTGTCAAACAATCCAACATAAACCCTAAAATGGTTGTAGAAATGTTATCTTGGCTTTTGGTGTAGAAAATATATTTCATCAAACCAGACAAATGATGGGAATGCACTCTCAAAGATAAAGTCAAATGATATACAATTCAGATTTCAGAAGTGCAGATACAAGTTTGAATGCACTATAATATTGGTTGTATAAGTAAATTTTCACATATCAGTACAAGAAATGCAAGCATCATCAAGCTGAATTCAGCATTATTGGTATTAGTAAATTTCCACATACAGAAAATTTGTTTTAGGAGGAAGAAAGGAGATTATTTAAGACTATGAAAGTATTATGTGTCCATATGAGAGCAAGGCACTGTGAAATTGGAAGTTGTAGATTTAGTATGGTTTATGATGGGATTTTCAAAGCTCTTGTGGCCATGGTCAAATTGCACTATTTGATCCCAATTAGTTCTTGCTTGAGCAGGTTCACAATTCAACAGTAATTTCGTCAAGAATATGGACTGCTTGGCTGTGCTGCTGATTTGATTCATGACTTAACATAACCACGACTGATACAATTATGTTGGCGTGACGGATGCATTATTTTGACAGCCTTGACTAGGAATTCAGTGCTGTATTCTCCCTGTTAGATGTTTGCTTGTTTTTCTCATGGTATAAATCTCACTGTTTTGTGTTACATATGCGTATTGGTTGCAATAAATTAGATGGTTCTTGATTTAATCGCATATGTTATAGTGAGACCTTGATTTGTAATTGTCTACTAAGTACGTTGAACTTGTATTATAAACATTTTGTCTGAATGTGTGAGTGACTGAAGACGAACATTTTCATTTTATTGTAAGACCTTTATTATTTATTCTCTCTTTTTCGGTATGGTTGTTTCTTTTCAAAGTGCACCCTATGTGTTAAATAATGATAATATATAAAAAAGAGAACATTTATGTCTTGTATTTCTTTTTTAATAGTAATTTAGTAAAATTGGTACCCAACTGGGTTTGTTGGTTTCAATATCTCTTATACTGCTGCAATCCACTACTGGGTTCTGATGCTTGATCACGTCAATCACGCTGTCCTCACTTTCAACTTCTGCAATATTGAGCTGTTTTTTTATTTTTATTTTTTTCGTTCTCTTTATCTCGATTTGAAATATTTAGACATAATTCAATATTTTAACTTGAGATATTATCTATTCAATCACCAAACATGTCTTTATTTGTTGAGAAATCTAAATGCGCATCCATCTCATGTTTTAGAACTTGATGATGAATGTAGGTTCTCCTTCGTTTGCATCAAACAATTAAAAGCTATTCATATCATATCACAACGAAACCATTAACTACCCTCTCTTCAATTGTTTGATTTACAATGAACATAAAACAAAATAAATGTAAACGACCCTTTCCAAAAAATTTATCAAATTCGCAATCATATATATTTTTTTTTTTCACTTCCCACCCCCCCACATTGACTTTTCTATACATGTGCTCATTTACTTTAATTATATGTTAATTGCAACATGCACTTTCGTAGAGTGCAATAAAAACAAAGAATAAAACGGCAGAACTTAAAACATGCATTTTTCCACATAATAACAATAGATGTTGATTGCATGGACACAATTTCAATATCTGATGATATATCTTGATCAAAATCCGTGGAGGGACCCAACTAACTTTAGCTCTCTACATATCGACACATTAATGTTTTAATGTCTCTCTCTCCCCTTCAAATGACAGCAGAGAGAGAGAGAAAATATATGGTTACATTTAAGCATATCAAGAGCGATCTTGGCTTATACCAATCACATGGCCCAGAAAGATAATACAGATAATAAAAGATTCAAATAAATATAAGAAAAATACCACTCAAATTTTATTTCCATCAACATTTTCCAAAGTATTAAGTGCACAAGAAAAGTGACATCAAATGAGCCCACTAAACAACTATACCTAAATATGCCACAAAAGAGGTCCCATTTGAGCAGATAAGCAATTGTATGAACCAATCAAACCTTATCATCTACCTATGCAGAAACAAAGGAATAACAGAGCAATGCAATGCTATCCACGGTAAGACGTGCCATTTCATGGAACGTAATAAACGAGGATTAACCAAGAAAACACTTGGGAATGAACCATTGTTAAATTAGTCAAAATACTTCTACTCACCTGTAGATCAAGTTATTTACTCTCTATTACGACATAGAGATTTAACATATAATCATGTCTCCGCTATGACTTCAGTATATACTAGTGGGTACTCTTGTTTCGTCTCCCATCTCCTAACTCCTATATTACATTCTTCTTCAAAAGACAAGATCTCTATTTTCTTGATGGGTTCAGATGATTCAAAAAGAAAACCCAAAAATAAAATCCGAACCTGTTTATATGAACTTCTGTGTATTGCATGAATCCTAACTCCTTCGACCCAATTAGCGGGGAGATGATTCTTCTAATTATATTGTATTAAGTTTGACTAGGCAGCAAGCTGAGTAGTAGAATTGAATAACGGAAAAAGAACGAATTGTATTTCTGTTGCCTTCTTCTAAAACGAGCACCTCTCTATAAATCTACAATCTTGTGTCGACTATATCACTGCTGAAATGCTGCTAGCCACTGCAGACGCGAAGGGACTGTCGGGCAGAGTTACTCCTTGGGCGCTGCATAAACGAGATAAATAAGATATAGAACGAAAAAATTTAAAATAAATCTAGATAAAGAAACATGCCTACCTCTCCTGATCACCACAGTTATTAACTGGATACTTGGGGTTATTGTCACTAGTCGAGCCACTGTTCAAAACATCCAACAGATAGTTGAAGCGTTCTTTGGATGAAAATTTGGGGTGATCTGCACAGTTTTGATGCAGGTATCAAGTATCGAAAAGAAGACCATGCTCAATAAAAATGGATCGACAACAAAGCTCTCAATACAAAACAGAAGATGAATAACCTTCAGGCACTTTAAGCCCATCCATGGAATAACCCAAACGAGACTGGCTAGCCATAGGTTTGTAAGCTAACTGGAGTTGTGAGAGGCGCATTGTCTCGAGTTCAATTGTATGTTCTTGTTCCTCCATTAGCTGCCTCCGAAACGCCCTTGATGATTCCCAATCTGTTATTAACAATGAAATTTAAATTGGAAATAAAAAGCTTTCAAACCTTAAAAACACTTAAAAAAACAGTAATTAGTCAAATGACAGTAAAGATTATAGTGGACTTACTAGTTTGAAAATCTAAGTCGATATCCATAGGGTGGGAGTTGTAATACGCCGGCTGGTCAAATTTTTCAAGGTATTTCCTGCATTGGTGATGGAAACACATGAGATATACGAAATGCTTAGTGTCACAAGTACAAAATTCACTCGTACTTGGGCTAAACAAACCTATAGTAATAGGATCGACTGTTAATTTAGCAGGTTATATCAACTTGGACGTCTACAGAAGAAATTGTACCTCTCGATGAGCTTTGACTTTTCTCTATACGGTTTCACAAGGACACGAGCACCACATACAAAATGTGGATTATCCTTCGACAAAATCAGCTTCACAGTATCTGCACTGACAAAAGTTACAAAACCGAACATCCGTTTCTGCTGGCAGGGAATCCTCACATCCTGCACTGGTCCAAAGTTACTAAAAGAAAACAATACAACAATTAGACAACTTCAAAACTTAACTTCGCCCCAAAACAAGCTACAATGTGGAATTGAGATGACATTATTAGTTATTACCTACTAAAGTAATTGGAAACATCTTCCTCCACAAAGGAGCTATCAGCTGGAAAAGTCATATAAATTTGACGTGAACCACTAACAATTGGACCAGGGTCATTTCTTTCCGACCTAATGTCCATAAATTTCGCGCCATCTTCTGCTAGGATCACCGCATGCTGCCCATGAGGCCTAGAACGAGAAATTCAGAACACTTAGCAACTAACAAATGTTAAAGTGACAATTTTGAATGACTAAGATCGACAAGGAAGAACCGAGATGACACCTGTCAATGAGCCGGATACTGTTTTTCAGCCTAGCAAGAAGCTTTGTCAAGCTATAACCAGCTTTGCCATGCCTTTGGCTCTCAGTTAAATACCCTTCAGCTTGTAGACTTTTACCATACTTATCATAGTACATCATAGGCAACGAAGCAATGGACACTGGGGCCCCTCCTCGGGATCTCAACAGCTCTGTGATTTCCAATTCTAGTTTCTCAAGTGACCCGGGCGAAAACCCTTGATCTTCTCCAGCTACTTCATATGAATTAGGACTAAAAACATGAGGAAAACTGTCGGAAAACGATTCATCATGGTAGTACCTACAATTACTTCCATGCTTGCAAAAGCCTTTGCTGAAATAATGACAAGTCTTAATAGGATAATCCCCTAGGCTAGGAGAATTTCTACCACCCCTAATACTCAGATTGCTAAATGCAGCTTCAGGGAATTGGTAATCATTCGGAAAACTAGACGGGCCCGGGTTTATAGCTTCTAGAGGCTCCTCCACACCTATGTAATCAGAATAAGGCATCATTTTGAATGGTGAGTTGTGCATTGGCTGCTGTTCAACAGGCAGTTGATGATCCCAGTAAGGATCCATCCTTCGAAATTGAATTGGGGACGAAAAGGGACGAGGTGAAAAGGGAGCGAACTGAAACGAAGGGTCGGGTATTGGGGCCGGATTTATCGTAGGCGAAATTGGAGGAGAAATGACTTGTGATGAAGCTAATAGGCGTGCATTCTTGGCCTTTGTTATCAAATTGTGGATTAAGCTATCAGGGCCTAATGCTAACCTAATCATTTCATGATCAGAAAGGCCTTGAAAATACATGTATCCAATGATCTTCTTTGCAATATGCTCTGGTTCCAGTTTTGAGATTCTATCAATAACATGCTTTGTAGCCTCTTTAGAATCCATTGAGTCTACACACACAACAACAAACAAAAGCTTATTCAATAGGGACTAAATGTAGAATTCTTCTATGTTAAATTTGTTTAACGAGAAGCAATGAATGAACTGAGAGAAATCAGTGACTCCTTCTCTAAAAAAGTAGGAAAAAGTTTCAGCACATTTTTTTTCATGAATTTAAATACGAGGAAACTGTGAAGGGTTATTAAAAAAAAAAACAAGAAAGCAGAGTCTCTGAAAAAGCTGTGAAGCAATAATAGATGACAGACAAATGCAACAAAACTTTATCCAAAATCAGGAGAAAACTAAATAGTAAAAACTAAAAACCCCCAACAATAAATCACATGCACCCCCAAAACAGCAATCTGAAGCAGGACTACCTAGAGAAGGAAACTCCAACCTTTTCTCCAAAAAAATTAATAATAAAAATCACAAAAAGAAAAAAGAGAAATAACAGTCAAACACACACATCCCCACACACAGTGGAATGAAATGGTCAGTCAAATCCCAATATACAGCATTTCCAAGCGGGAAATCCGTTGAGATTTTGTAGAACAAAAATCTCAAAACCTTAATTTCAAACACTTGACAGGTTCTTGTGGAACTCAAAAATCATACAAAGAATTCATCACCCAAACACAAAGAACCCCTTTTAAGAAAAAATCTCACAAACCCTTAACAAAAACCCAAGTTTAAGTTGTGTCAATCAGAACACATGCAAATTCAACATCAATTTTTTTTTTTTGAATTAAAAAAAGAAAAAAGAAAAAGAAAGACAGAAAGGCCTTTTCTTTTACAACTCAAAGCAAAGTAGTCTCTTGAACACAAACAAAACACTCCATTCAAGAAGAAGAAGAACCAAGCAGAAGAAGCACGCAAGAACAACAGATCCAACCTTAAAAAATGGCAGAAGTTGAAGAAAAGAGAAACTTAATATTACTGCTAGTCTATCTCCATATCAATGTCAAAAGTCCTCCCACAAAATTCCCCCATCTCTCTCTCTCTCTCTCTCTCTCTCTCTCTCTCTTTTTTACTTCTCACTCTCTTAACTTTATTTGCCTAAACATCTCAGCATACAGAAGAAAACACCATGTTCGTCTCACAAAGCAAAATGACAAGAAAGAAATATTGGCTTTATAAGGGCACTGTTAGTCTGTTTGTCCTCGCTACATTATATTATTGGTAGTTTGTATTAAAATCCATTTTCCTTTTTTAAAATGGTAATACTTATCGCATGATATATATTTTCCAAACTTGATGTGTAAATTTCTCCAAAGCTTCTTAATCAATTTCAGAAATAAAACAAAATGTTTCCTAGATTTACGATATGGTTGATGACAGCTTGAAACTTGTATTACCAAAATGCCCTTCCCAAATCACCAATTTCCCACAAATTATTTTAATTCCTTGGCGGTTTATTTAATTCAAAATTCGGAAATTCCAATGTAGAGGAATTAGAACTAGACCACACATGTCGGCCCAAGTACATCTCTGTTCGTGTGTGCCTTAACGTCGGTTTTTGTTTTTGTGGAACTCTGGTCCATCTTTAATACCAACCGTTGGATTATCTTTGAGATTTTACATGCAAAATCTATTTCTATTTTTCTAATTTTATTTCATATATTTATATATATAAGTACCAAGTGGATAAATATAAGCTTGATGATTAGAATTGGATTAATAATCATTAGGCTGGAGAGAATAGCCATATTAGATGGATCATTGACTAAATCCTTTCTTGTTCAAGAATACATAGCATAATACCACTACTAATAATTGCTATAAAGTAGGACCCATGCCAAATAATTTTGCCGCATTGGCTTGTCTATCTATTACAAGTACAAAACTTTATAATATCTACTAATTTATTATCATATTCATTAGAAAAAGATAGTACTCTTTTGAAATCATCTCAAATTTAATTTAATGAAATGGATAATTATCAATCAATAATTCACAATTCATATATAAATATATTAAAGTGAGTTTGGTTTTATGTAATTGATCTCAGTCTCATAACTATATTCGCATCACTGTTTTATACGAGTTTTGTAATAAAATAAAATAAAAGGTTTTGCTGAAAAGTTTTAAGAAGTGGAGTTTAAGTTAGATGGGATGGTATTCCACCTTATTATTAAATAAGAGGTTGAATTCTAATTATTTTTCATCTTTACTTTTTACATATAATAAGATTTAAACTTTTAAAGTTAATAAATTAATGGGAGATTTATTTATAAACTTATTTTGTACCCATGTATGTAAATTTAGGATTTGTTTTTTATTTACACCATTTCTATTTCTCATAAAAATAAAACTATAAACAAGAGATACGTAAAAGAACTATAATTATAATATAAAACAGATACAATTTTATTCAACTTAAAAAAATCCTTTCAAACTTTAAATAACAAAAGAGAATAAGGCAATAAATAGTAACAAAACAAAGATATGATAAGAAAAATAAATCCATCTCCAGAATGTTTTAAGTAATATACTATAATATATAAATTGTCAACTCAAAATAGACATTGCAAATTTTGGGTATGGTCAATTTTCTGTATGTCCACATTTCCATATGTCAATCAATGAAACAAAATGAGACAGATGAGTAAATAAATTAAATGAATGATTAGGAAACAATAAATAAAATAAAATAAATAAAAGGAAGGGCATTCTAGGAAATAGTGGTATCATTTTGTCAAGAGAGGACCGTTTCAATCGGCAGTAAGGTGGGTATAATATAACGTCAGCGTAAGGAGAGGGAAAGCAGTTTCTTTTTTATTTTTATTTTTCCTTTTTATTACTTTTTTCAAATTTTTTTTTTTTAAACTAAAAATTGGGAGGGAATGAAATTTAAAATTGAAGAGAGAGAATATGATTTGATGCAGTTGTTTGGATGCGCATTGGAATCGGACCATTTGTTATCATAATCTCCACTTCTCTGCTTATAATTTATTTTTGCCTTATGCCCCTCTTTTTATATTTGACTTTTCAATCTTCAAATCGTTATGTTAAAAAGTTCGAATAGTGATGGAATTGATTGGGCCTCATTTAAACTCCAGTGAATTAATTATTCCACCATAATTTTTTAAACTCAATAACATTTAAAATATATTTGAATAAAAATATTTTCAATTCAAGTCCATTCCTTTAAGATTCTATTGGTTTGAGTAAAATAGAAGGGTGGCTAGAAAAAATTTCAATAAATCCACAATTAGAAATAAAATTTTATTTTCACCCTTACAACATGCTTGATATTTTCTACAACTATATTTTTCTTTTCTTTTTTCCTCTCGTTATGCAGCCATATGTTCCTTCACACAGTCATAGAGAGTTTTTACACAAACGAATACGTAAACTTTATTGATCAACTAAACAACTACTGTAATAACATAAGTTATTGTTACTTTCGAAATATACATGCGCTTTTGGATAATTGTAATTTTTTCGATTTACTATAGAAACTAGTGCAAAATATACAAAGTATATTACAAAAATGTCGCGAAATAGCTTCAAGAACTTGAAAATTAAACATAAAAATGTTGTATTGACAAAATAAAAAAAGTATTTGAAATATCAAGCATTTTACCTTATAAATGATTAAGGTCCACTTCAAACAAAGATTATATTTTTTAGCAATAGGTTTTTTTAACTAGGACATGTGTGATCTAAAGTTCGGTCATCACAATCTACATATTTATAATCACGAGATACTATCTGAGCTACAAGACTCATTGTTTTTTAACAGTAGAGTTGAAACTTTATTGAACACCCAAATAATTGTATAGAGAAAAATGAGAGAGAGAGATTGAACATATCTTAGAAAATACCATAGGGAGGTTTAACTTTTAAGAGTAAAAATGTAAGGGCGTGCTTGATACGCGACTTTGCAACTAAACAATGGAAATAGAATAAATTGAGAATGTTTGGTACACACTTTTGATTCATGTTATAGTTGTTTCAAATCCTAATACTAAGGAATCGAGATTTCTCAGATTTTCCTAAAGAATGACTTTCATTCCACAATCCTATCTCATTTCCTTCAATTTCTTTATTATCAACCAAACAACACAAATTTAAAGAGAATATTCATTATATTCCCCACTACTATCATTACTATTCATTTTCTCATTTCTTGAAACATACCAAGCCGCCCGTAATTTTATTATTACCTTAACTGTATTTATGAGAATTAATGCAATTGTGTATAGAATCTTTTAAAATAGTTTTGCATGTCATCCAAATTCGAATTATGTCATCATACATTCCACTTATTAATAAGTTTAAACTGATTAATCATATACGTTCAGATTTTCTAGAGATCATCTTGATTTGTGAAACGAGACTGTCTGAACCATCAATAATATTTTAAAGAAGTAAAAACAAAAAAAACAAAGGAAAAAGAAAAATGTAGATAGCGTAAACAATTTATGTGGTTAAATTTTAAAAGGGGCGGAGTCACATGCGTATGGGTTGGCTGTGTGGGGGCGAAACCTTATCCATAATCCAATTGGATTTCTGGAGACAAAGCAACCTAGTCACTGTTACATTACATCCAACAACATCATCATTGTCTCCTATATTTCCATATATGTTTTTACTCTTAATTTAAAATATATAAATATGTGTGTGTGTGTTTGTGCACATGTAATTCGTAGAGAGACAAGCAGCAAAATCAGGCCCAGAAACATGTGATGTAATTGTCACCCACCTCTCAATTTCCTTGGTTCATTAACTCTTTCATTTTGATTGATTTTCTGATGCATATGTGGTGCCACGATTTTATGGTCATGTGCACCTCCATTTCATGAGTGTGCATGGAAGACCGACCATTGGTTAGGAGAACGAAAATAAATGAAAATCTGGTTCAACCAAACAATAATCAGGTTCAGTCGAAATATTTATTTTATAATACAAAATTAAATAAATTTACTACTCTTAAATTAAATAAGATACAAAATGATTATTATAAGTTTAATTATAATAATTGTACTTAAATAAGGATTGGTCAATCTTTCACCAGTTTCCTTAATTTGTATACAAAATCCTAAAACTAAATTTATTTTGGGATTGGAGAAGTAATTTTGAGGGAAGAGAGTTTTTTGATTCCCTAAGTTTTTCTTATTGGATTTTTCTTCTTTTATTTTTTAGTCATATATGTTTAAAAAAAAAAAATTTATTAGTCCACTTACCTGCTACGTAGCAGGTAAAAATCTTTTTACCATGGAAGTATGATTAAACTATCAAATGGATCCAAAGATTTTAAAAACTTACAATAAAACCCCTTTACCTATGAAAAAACTAAAAAACTCATGGAACGTTTCGAGTCTTTTAACGGATTTTCATGAGTAATTTGATTTGAAATCACTCATTTTTATCAATATACTATATTATTATACTTTAAGTTTAAAGGTAGTCATATGTTGAAAATTTGATCGTGAGAGAGATTAGTTTGTAATTAAAAAAGAAGAAGACATTTATAGGTAAATGAATCAAAAATGGATTTTTTATACATAGAGAATAAAAAAAATAAAGATGATATATTAATGATGAAAATTTAATGAGACAAACCAAAAAGATGAAAAACACCTTTTTTTTCCCCTAAATTTTAATTTGGTTTGATCGGTTTATGAATTTTTGAACAGCTCTGACTGTGTGTGACGGATAAAAAAAGCCCAAATATGAAATAGCAGATTTAAAATTTGGGCCCAAATTTTTTTTTTTAACGGCGTCTCTCTTCATTTCAATTTTCCCAGACGGAAGACGGCTGTGCAAAAGCCGATGAACTTGCGCCGGAATCAAGGCAAGTCTCTCCCTCTTTCCAGCCCCGAATGAATTTTATGTTCATCTTTATGCTTCTCTTTTCAATTTGAATCATAATTTTACATCGATGATCTTCTAAATTATGCCTGAGAATCGCTTGTTTGTGGCTGTGATTAACCTGATATTAGAATAGGGTTTTACGATGATTCTTAAATTACGATGAATCCTCTTTTGTGGTGATGATGGCTCTGCAATGGGTGTAATACCTCTATACGGCCTGTTGATCTGATATACTTTTCAATTTATTGGTTTTGATAAATTTACAGATATTTGATAGGTTACGGAATTATGCAGTGGTTCCCATTTTTGTTAGATGTTATGCAAAGGTTGCTGCTGAATTTGGTTTATTTTTTTGTTGGGGTTTCATTTCTATACGATTGGTTAAGGATCATTTGGCCATGATATATGCTCTTTAATGGAAATGTTGGAAGGTAAAGAAGCAGAGAGTAGCAATAGCAGAGATTGGGACAAATTATTCTCTCTCTTTGCTGAAGTGATTGCTTGTGAGAATGACGAACGTAAAATTCATGCCATTATCAAGCTTTCAAAGATGTGCAAATATGCCCCTGAAGATATTTTGGGACTCACTGTGCCAATGTTATTGAAGCTTCTTGTAAGTCCAGCTACTGAGTTGAGTCCATTGCTTCAGGAAGCTTCTGTTTACTGCTTGAAATGTATTGCTTCCCAAGGTCAAGGCTCTATGGCGGAACTTATTGGTGAGTCAGGTGCCATTACTATCCTTCTGAGACTGTTGCCATATTCTCAAGAGGGTTTTCGGAGGGTTTTGTTGAAGTGCCTTCGGAATGTTGTTACGTTTTGGACCACAAATAGCATGATTCTGTTTGTGCATGGTGGTCTGCAGATTGTTCTTGCTATGCTTAGTTCTTGCTCAGATGAATCCAAGTTGATCCTATTAGAAATCTTGAGTGCATTGGCTCTTGTAAGAGAGGTTAGGAAGTTTCTCTGGAATTCTAGGAATGTCCATCTTCTAGTTGAAGCTGCTAGTTATGGTAGCATGATCTCTAGAACTCGGGCTGCTCAGTCAATCGGCTTACTTGGACTGAATAAAAGTGCACGTCGTCTGCTGGTCGATGAGGGTGCTGTATTGGCGCTAATGCGTTTACTTGAGGAAGGAGATGCCACCACGAAATTGGTGGTTGGTAACTCACTTGGTGTGATCTCTTCTCATGTTGATTACATTAGACCAATTGCTCAAGCAGGAGTTATTCCTTTGTATGCTGAGCTAATTCAAGGCTCTGATTCTATTGGCAAGGAAATCGCTGAGGATGTGTTCTGTGTCTTGGCTGTATACGAAGACAATGCAGTAGCAATTCTTGAACACCTGGTCAGGATTCTTAGAGGAGATGATGTCGAAGCAAAGGCTGCAGCTGCTGATGTCATATGGGATCTCTCCAGTTACAAGCACTCGTCTCCTGTACTGCAGAACTCTGGTGTCATTCCAATTCTAGTCGGGCTTTTGGATGATGAGAATGTTTATGTTAAAGAGAAAGTTGCTGGAGCTATTGCTCAGTTAAGCCAAAATGAGGCTGATCGAGCAGTCCTTGCTAATTGTGGTGCGATACCACTCCTCATTAAGGTATTGGAGGACGAGTCTGATGAGCTGAGAGATAATGCTGCAGAAGCCCTCGTCAATTTCTCTCTGGACCCGTTACTTGGAGATCAGATGTCCTGTATTATAGAGAATCCTGCCTTCCAGAATATGCGTGATAGAGTAATGCAAATACGTGCCTCTGATGAACAACTCAATATGTCTTTAAGACAGATCACTATGGACCCTGACCTTTTGTAGTGTGGGATGAGAAGTAAAAAAAAGTTTCAGCTCTTGATTCATCTCACTCTGTATATAATTCATGCTTATGTGGATTTGTTTGGTAAAGATCATTGCCTGGGTGGGAAGTTTGATGAATTTTCTTTCCATCTTTTGCAACATGTCCGTTCTTGTAGATTTTGACATAGTAAAAATGGCAATAGCATAGCAGAATTGAAATACAATGTCCAAGAAATTTCAATTAACATAGAGCATTTGTTACTTAAAAACTAGAAATTTTACAGAGAAGCATAATTTCCTATTTTTATTTCTAGGAGATGAGATGCCCATGTTTGTTTTCTAGAAGTTTATTAATTGAAAGAAAACACAAATATAAATCTGGCAGAAAGTGATGGGCGACGACTGATTTTAGAGTAAACACGCTTTTATCAACTTTATAGTTGCGCTGAGCAGGCTGTGCCTCATTTGTCAGTAAAAGACAAGATTAGGAAACTTTCTTGCCCGTTCCAACGATTTTGTGTTTAATTAAATTTAAAAGGTTTCCCAACTTTCACAACTGGGGCCCCACCAATTATTTAATTTTTTTTTCTTTACTAAATTTTCGTTTTGTTAAGAGCTTAATCAAGAAAATAAGGTATTATAGGCTAATATAAGTATTTTAGAGAAAAAGATGATGACTTATTTTGAAAGATAGTCTCTTAAATCTGGCTATTTTAGTTATGAAATTGTAAACATGGAATCGAAAACTTATTTTTTGTAGTTAAAAATAACTTATTAGAAGTAAAAGTTTCTAAAAAATCTTTGAAATAAGGTTAGATGCTAGCTTAACTATATTGTTTGCTAAACTAACAACGATAGGTACGTGTGTGTGAATGCAGCCAAAGGTCCAAAACTAGTAATTTATTGAGAAAGTAAAGTATGATAAGCTAGGAAGAGTATCATTTATTAGAAAGAATCCGTACATATATAATTATTATTAATTGCAGTTATATTCAAAACAGAAGTTATAGTTTATAAAATTGATGAATGCATCTTCAGAAAAGAGTCAAAAGGCAAGACACTCCATCAAAATTTCAAGGAAGGAGACCTGCCCTCATGTCCTAATCAGAAACATATCTTTTGACTTTTGTATAAGGGACAATCAAAGTGCAGTAATACTCTACTCTGCTTCAGATCATAATCAAAGAGCTACCTTTTCATTTTTAAAGAATAATGAATAATTAATGAGAAATGCAGTTTCTTACGGCTCCTTCTGATTTTCTTATCATATACATATATAGAATGCATTGACACTCTAAATAAACCGTCTTCTCATGACCTGGGATCAATCAACATTGCCCATTAGACTTTGGTCAATCAATTGGTGGGGTTTTCTAGTTCAATATTGTCTTCTTTCTCAACGTTAATGGTCAATCAATTTTATCTATTTTAAGTTTTCAATAAAGTATCGACTAAAGGTATAAAATAAAAATAAAATCAGGAGTTGCAGTTTGGACAGTTGGTGTAGCGTAGGTGGAAATGAGGTGGATTATTAAATTATGGTAAAATCAAAGTCCACCCAACAAAGCTAATTAATTGGTTAAAAAGTGGGAGTTATGTTAAATGCATGCCAAGATCAGAAATGTTATGGAAAACACAAAGTAATTTCGTGGTGCAATCTGAGCCGTTGATGGTGACGGCTTTGATAGATGACAAGCTGCTTTTAAGCCCCCAATCAAGAACGCTTCTCTAAGGTTCCTCAACTTTATACAGATTCTCTCCACACTCTCATTACCTTCTTCTCCATTGTTAAACTTCCACAAGTTTTCATCTTAAGTAATTAACAAGTACAAAACAGGCATATATATTTAATTTCCAGTTGAAATCAAAGGCTAACAAGTGAGAGAGAGAATGCATATCTCAAACAATGATGAGATCCATGATATATTGGAGGATGATCATGAATCGTTCTTGATCAGTAAAGAGAGAGTAGCAGAACTGGTTGACAATAATCACACTAAACCCTTTGATGGCCTCGAGGATATTGTTTCTGCATTACAGACAAATATTGAAACAGGAATAATAGGGGACCAAAGAGATCTTTATCTCAGGCACAAAGCATTTGGTTCAAATTCCATAAGCTTGCAAAATCCATCCCCACCTCAACTGACAGAATCTTTAAGGCGGTTGATCGTGGATGCTTTCAAGAACACTACGATTCTTCTCCTCCTTTGCTGTTCAGTGCTGTCACTCATCATCGGGATCAAGACTGATGGTCTAGCAGAAGCCATCATGGAGGGATCCCTGGTCTTCCTCGTTGTGTCTTTCGTCGTCACATTCGGTTCCATTTTCAGATTCTTCATGATCAAGAAATCCTCCATGAGGAAGAAGAAGCTCGTTCAAGTGGTGAGAAGTGGCAAGCTCTATCAAGTTTCTGAATCCGAACTTGTTGTTGGCGATATCGTATGCTTGCAGATGGGAGACTATGTGCCTGCTGATGGGATCTTCATCCTTGGCGATTCCTCTCAGCTGATCAAGACTTGCTCAACACTTTTTGCTGGTGATAAAGTGGTTAACGGCCATGGCAGGATGCTGGTGACTTCTGTAGGAGAGAACACAGAACGAAGCAGGCTGATGAGATCAGTAGCCATCCATGATCCAACCAAACCACACCTTCTAGACGCCATTGATGAACACAACTGTAAACTGGAGAAGGTTGGGTTGAGCGTGTCGTTGATCTTTCTAATGGCGCAGTTAGTCCGTTGCTTCGTGTGGAAGCCGGTTCAGACTGATAAGGATCGGAATCTGGATCCCAAGGGAGTGAAGAACACGATGGAGGATTTCATGAACGAGTCCATAAGGCTGATGAAGGATGAGAGATCATCGAAGACGAATGGCTTTGTCGCTACGCTTTGTGTACTCTTCCTCGCCACCAGAGATGGCTTACCTTTAGCCATCTTCATCTTATTGCTATATGCTTCACATAAAATGAAATCATGTGGGGCAATTATCCAGAATCTTCCAGCAAGTGCCACTGTTGGGTTGATCACCACTATTTGCACTGCTAAAACATCTGATTTAGTTCTGCAGCATGAAAACATGGCCGATTTGTGGATTGGTTTCAAGCTCGTCGATGATTTGCAGAGACAGGTCGACAACGGAGTTCTTGATGTTCTTCAAGAAGGAATTTTTGTCCACAGTTCTAGTGATGGATGTTTAGAGGAGATATCTCTGATTGCTTGGGCGAGAGCAGTGCTAGGTCATTTCCATGGAGCTCATTCCATTGTTGAATACAAAGCATCTGATAGAGATTTAAGTTGTTCGATTGTGAAAAGGGAAGATAAAAAAGTGTTGCATGTGCACTGGAAAGGAGCTCCAGAGCTCATACTGTCCATGTGCTCCCATTATTATAATGTAGATGGGAAAATAGTAACCCTAGATGATAACAAGAGGCTAGTGTTTCTTCAGATAGTTCATAGTCTTATTGTGGGTACACAATTCTGCTTCGCTTTTGCTTACAAACAAGAAATCGAAGATGAAGAAGAAGAAGAAGGGATCAAAGACTTGGAGCATGATTTAACTTTGATCGGATTCGTGGGAATGAAGAATCCATATTCACTTGAAGTGAGAGAAGCAATAGAAGATTGCCTGACATCAGGAGTTTCCATAAAGCTAATGGTGGAAGATGACATAAACACTGCAACAATCATGGCCCTAAATTCTGGACTACTCTTAGATCATGATCATCAGAAGTCAATAGTGGATGCTGTCGATTTTCGGAGCAGCTCCGAGGAAGAACGTACGAACATGATCGAAAACATCCACGTGTTGGCCAATGCATCTCCACAAGACAAGCTGTTGATGGTTCAGTGCCTGAAGAAGAAAGGCGAGATAGTAGCTGCAACTTCGACCTCCATTAGAGACTCTCCGATTCTAAGAGAAGCTGATGTAGGCATCTTCATGGGTGATGAATGCCCAGATGGAGATATCCTTGTGTCGAAAAAAACATTCTCCCAAATCCCTGGAATCATGAGCCTGGGAAAAAGGGTTTGTCAAAACCTGGAAATGTTCATCCAGCTGCAACTCACCCTGGAAATTTCTGCTTTCGCTGTAAACATCATTTCCGTGGCTGTAAATAGCAAGGTGGAGCTAAGCTCGTTCCAGGTCCTGTGGATAAACCTGATCCTGGAAACCCTTGGAGCATTAGCAATGGCGATAATAACCATACACACAGACACTGGAAGCCGAGACTCGAAACAGGTTTATGGTTCCTCAGGTGCAGTCATAACCAGGAGCATGTGCAGAAGCATCCTGGTTCAATCGTTGTTTCAGGTGACGATTGTTATGGCCCTGGAAATGAAGGGAAAAGCCGTTGTCCAGGTGAAGGAATCGGTCTTGAAAACCATCATCTTCAACTGCTATGCCTTTTGTCAGGTTTTCTTGTTGATCACAGCCGTTGATTTCAAGAAAAGGGAGAACGTGATGGCGAGTAGAAGCTGCTTGTTTCTGGGCACGGTGGCGATGGTGGGAATTCTTCAGGCGGCGGTGGTTGAGGTCATCGGAGCTGTAACTCACTCGTCGAGGTTGGATATCAAACAGTGGTGCATTTGTATTGGAATTGCATCCTTCTCTCTGCCATTGACTTCTGCTGTGAATTGGATACCCATGACCCCTAAATCATTGGGTTTGTATATTATGTGAATATTTTTCTCCACCTAATTGTAATTTGTCAATTGGCTTGTGATTAACTGTACACAGTTATTAGTTAATTATTCTACTAGTTTTTGTTTGTTGTTAGTGGTCCTATGATGTAGTATTGCTATTTGAGTTTCGAAAGAACATTAAAAAAATGTTTATTAATTCGAGAACATTTGAATTGTAAGAAATGATTCGTAATAAGATTGGTGAAATTAAGCATAAACTTGATACTAAGTTAATGAATATAGACATGTATACTTAGGAGTAATATTAACATGAATAAGTCTATGCAACAGACGAATTGAATTAAGAAATTAGGGGCTGGTTTGGGTTTGTCCATATTAACAACATCCAAGATTCTTGACTAAAGTACTTTGCCTATACTATATATACTATTTATTTATAACAATATTTTAGCTTAAATATAAACCCTTGATTCGGCGGTGGGGCAGAAAACTAATCCAAGCCGTTAGTCTATGGCGGCTGCAAATAAAACATACTACTATTTTAATCTTCTGCCATTATGAGGGTTTTTAATGAGTTTGTTTAATTAATTGTTACAATAAAAATAATAATATTAAAAAAAATCAAGACAAGTCCATTTCCCCATAATATTCTATTGGTAATTTCAGACCTTCATCGAAGAGTTAAGATACCGCCGCCACCCAAAACTAATACCTTAATGCCTTAAAAATATTTGAAAGTGGTAATCACGATTCGTATCTTCGAGCTTTTGTTATTTACAAAAATTTAGTTTATATATTGCATTTTGTGAAATTGATCGCCTAAAGTCTCAAAACCAATAAGTTGTAAGAGAAAGTAATCTGTGTATAATTTTATGGAGTTAGAACATGATTTATCTCATCCAACATAGGTTGGTATACGATCTTTTCTTTTTAATTTGTCTCACACCATGGATCAATTTGATATAAAGTAAGGAGAGGTGGGCTTTAAATTTAGAATGGGTAATATTTTTTTATTTAATATAAGACCATTAATTAGGAAGCACACATAATCCTCCTTCATGTTTCAAAGATAAGTTTATTTCATGTAAGAAAGGATTTTGATAGACAAAATAGCTATCTTTTCAAAATTAGTAGCTGAAATAAATTTCGACGTGTAATAAATTATGAAAAAGTAATGGTAATTGGTCCAATTCGTGGGAAATTTTCTGTAAATAAAGTACTCCCTTCCTCTTTTGTGTTACAAAGAGTCTACATCTTCCCTTAATATATATTTAAAAAAAAAAAAGGGTGTCTCCATCTTCCTAAAATTCAGTAAGCCATAGGTTGAAAGCATCTTGCAATTTATTATGGTGAAAATAAATAATCAGAAAGAAGTATTAACCAACAAAGTTATAAAATGAAAACATCGTTTTAATTTTAAAATGAGAATAAAATTTGTTCTTCAATGTTTTCTAAAGAACAATCAAATTTTATAGTCAATTAAATCATAAATGGGCTTGTATTGTACATATATGAGATAATCCCATATAAGATTTTATACTTAGCAAATTACACTTACATAATCTTCAAATTGCATACGTGGATATTTAGGGTTTAGTCAAATAGATGGCTCATGGACCCGTTGAAACGTTGTAGCCGTTGGACAACTTATTAAACCCTCCTCAAAATCAATTTAAAATCACCTTTTTTTTCTTATTAGTTATGGATAAGACAACATCAATTTACTTGTTTCAATGAGGCAGCTAATTAGTATGTTTTTACGAATCAGTTATATTCACTGATAACAATTAATGTTGTCATTGATAGAATAATGGAATCTTGATTAAAAAAGCAAATTTTTATTTTTATTTAAAATTTTCAAATGAAATAAAAAGCAAGCAAAAGGAAAATTTCAATTTTCACGAGATCAAACAGATGAGAGCACGGCTTCCATAGTTGTCTCACTAGTTGCCTCCTATCCTATCAAGTATATTATGTTCAATTTATGCACTTATTTATATACAAATAATATAAAATGTAAAATTTAGTTTTTTTTTTTTTTTTTTTTCATTTTTTCTAAGCTTCTAGATGATAAGAGGTAAAATTAAGATTATGAAAACAAAAACACTTATATGAGATGGTCTTTTAAAGATAATAAATTGTTGTTGTGGACAATTTCATTAACCATATATATTTTATGCTTCTTGGTTTATGATGGCCCATTTGATAGGCCCAGCCTCTTGGATTAGTTAAGGTTAAAAGCACCATTTTCATACATTTGCTATTTGGGTCCTGTCTAAAATTGATTCTCAACGAAAAACCAAAGACATAAAAGCCAATATACAAAAATCTACGGTTTATGATAATATTATAATTATATAAACGTTTGTTTTAAGGCATACTATTGAGGGAAGGTGAAAGAAACTCAGATACACAATTTTCATTTGATAATTATGGATAAAGATTAGTTAATACTTTGTTGTTTTAGAGTCAAAACTTATTTCCAATTCAATATCATTCCAGATTTTTATGCACCTTTATTTTCTAGCTATTAATTTTTCTTAACTAACATTTAAAAATTTGATATGATGTTTTTAATAAGATCAATAATCAATTGATCATTTTTCCAATTTTGAATTCTAAATTTCTGAATTAGTTATAAATATATTTATACAATTTTTATTTTGGTTAATTTGTGATAAAAAATTACAGAACAATCAGATTGTGATGGAGGGAGTATTAACCCGTAATTCATCGAGTAAGATGGTCCCAAAAGTCATTATATAAAAAAACAAAATCAAACTAATTAGGGATTTTATCAAAAATTATTTGAAAAAGAAAAAAGAGAATTAAGAATACAGTCGGGAATTACCCTAACCTTGGAAAGCGATAAATTAGCGCCTTAAATCTGTGTGTAAATGAAATTATCTTAAAATAATTTATACCTGTAAAAAATATTACATAAATATAAATGAAGAAAAGAAAAGGCAGTGAGTGAAAAAAGAGAGGAGTTGGGGATCAGACTGACGTGCAAATAATAATAAGTTCAGCAGAGCAACAGATGAACTGAGCCTCTGAAATTGCGATTTATTGGTTCGCATCATTTCCCATTCTCCATTTCTATTCCTAATCTATAAAATGTCTGAGAAAATAAGAAATTAATAAAAATATGTATAGACGAAGACCAGAGTGATAATGAAAACCCTAAACAGGACATATATATAATGGAGGGGGGCTGAGGATCCTGGCGGCGGAAATTTTAAAACTCAAATGATGCACAGTCTTAGCCCTAGTTTCCCTTCCTTGTATTTATTGCGCACCAACGATATATTTGTAATTATCTTTTTATTTAATTAATGTTTTATATCACTGTTTTATTCAACTTTTCTATACTTTAGTTGATGGATAAGATAATCAAATTGTAAAATAATATGAAGATTAATTTCAATTTGCTATTTGAATTATCGCATTTTTTAGTGGAGCAACATTTGTGTATCTCGAGTATAGATATGTGATACTTGAAAAGTAGATGTGTGATACTTGAAGAGTATATAAGCAGGTTTGTGCGTGGCCACACTATAATAGCGCGAGTGGGCGTGCTTGGGAGCGGCCCACACGCCGGGTCGGGTTGGGGACATGCATATAAGTAGATGAGCCACGCTGCTGTGCAACTTGTGCACGGATCAGTGGATCCGTGCACAACAATCTGGACCGGTTGTGGTGTACAACTTTAAACAAGAATTACTTCTCTGCTGGTATTCTTTCATCACAAAGAAGTGAATCGACAAATAATGCAGTTGGATTTCATGCTAAGAAGACAACAAGTTTGACAGATTTCTATACACTTTTCAGTAACACAATAAAACGTTGGAGGATGACTGAACAACAAGATGAATTCAATTGTGCAAGGTCACTTATAGAAAGTCAAATGCCTATGGATGAAATATTGAAACATGCTTCTGAAATATACACGATCAGTGCTTTTAGATATTTTGAAGAGGAGTTTAGAAAGTGCATTGTTTGTCTTTCAAAAGTCATTGGAATGGAAGGTAGCACAATGCTTTATGAAGTGTCAAATCCTGGTAAAACTGCAAATAAGCAAGTAATATTTGATTACCAGTTGATGATGGTGACATGCTCTTGCAAGTTGTTTGAAGAAATGGGTATTTTGTGTTGCCATTCCTTGAGAATACTCCACATAAATTCTGCACAATCTATACCTGAAATGTACATTCAAAAAAGATGGACAAAATTGGCGAAGTCGATGGTGTGGGATAGGATCAATAACAATGATAACAGCATAGCAAAGGGCAATGAAGGGGTTCTTTGGCGTCACACGATGATAAGGAAATACTATAATTTAGTCTTGAAATCACAAAACAATAGGAATACGAGAAATCTTTTGGAAGAAAGCTACAACAAAGATTGTATTATTGTTGATTCTTTAACAACTTCTGTTAGTGATACAGGTGTCAGACAAACTGAAAACGACACAAATTCTTCTACTTCTATTCTTGATCCAGAACGTGCAGTCACTAAAGGTAGGAGCAAGAGACTAAAGAGACATTTTCAGAAAAAGAAGAAGAGGGGAAGTTCATCAAAGAATAATTCAACATTAGAATTTGGCAGTTTAACACCATACGTACCAAAAGAAACTTTGTTTTAGATCATAGCTAATATTGTTTATGTTTGATACTAATACTTTTAATGCTTATATCTAATACTGTTTATGTTTGATACTAATACTGTTAAGTCTTATAGCTAATACTGTTTATGTTTGATACTAATACTGTTAAGTCTTATAGCTAATACTGTTTATGTTTGATACTAATACTGTTAAGTCTTACAGCTAATATTGTTTATGTTTGATACTAATACTGTTATAAAACATGTATAATAATGTTTAAGCTATTACTGTTTATGTTTGATACTAATACTTTTAATGCTTATAGCTAATACTGTTTATGTTTGATACTAATACTGTTAAGTCTTATAGCTAATACTGTTTATGTTTGATATTAATACTGTTAAGTCTTATAGCTAATACTGTTTATGTTTGATACTAATACTGTTAAGTCTTATAGCTAATACTGTTTATGTTTGATACTAATACCGTTAAGTCTTATAGCTAATACTGTTTATGTTTGAAACTAATACTGTTAAGTCTTACAGCTAATATTGTTTATGTTTGATACTAATACTGTTATAAAACATGTATAATAATGTTTAAGCTATTACTGTTTATGTTTGATACTAATAATTTTAATGCTTATATTTAATACTGTTTATGTTTGATACTAATACTGTTAAGTTTTATAGCTAATACTGTTTATGTTTGATATTAATACTGTTAAGTCTTATAGCTAATACTATTTATGTTTGATACTAATACTGTTAAGTCTTATAGCTAATACTGTTTATGTTTGATACTAATACCGTTAAGTCTTATAGCTAATACTGTTTATGTTTGAAACTAATACTGTTAAGTCTTACAGCTAATATTGTTTATGTTTGATACTAATACTGTTATAAAACATGTATAATAATGTTTAAGCTATTACTGTTTATGTTTGATACTAATAATTTTAATGCTTATATTTAATACTGTTTATGTTTGATACTAATACTGTTATAAAAAATGTATAATAATATTACTGTAAAATACTTATGCATATGCAGGTTTCATTGATTACCTTGTTTTTCATTTTATACTTTCCAACTGTATACCTACATCAAAAAAAATATAATAAAAAATTATAACCAGTATAAATACTATTAAAAAACATATTTTACAAAAATACTAATTCAACATCACAATTGATTTCAAGAGACAATTATATAACACAAAAATATTGTTGTTCTTTTTCATCACCCAAAACCTAAACTAATATTGTTTTTTCTCAACGCACTTCCTTTTCGGTCTCTCATTTTTTGAAATCTCAGCTCTTTTTTTCTTCATTGCCAAAACGGCCTCTTGTCTCTTACACACAATGTATTTGGGTTTTGACAAATAGAACCTTGTAACCCTGTCAATCAAATCTGTCCTTTTCTCATTTAAATGTGACATAACAATAGCAGCAGCAAATTCTGCCCTCAATACTTTCCTCAAAAGTTGCTGCAATGAGAAAAAAAATAAGTTAAAAACTAATAATACTGCATAACATTATTCATTGTACGATTTAGTTACATAACTAATTCTATTTATGTATTGCCATATCAGTATTACGCAAATATAGCTTTATCGTACTATTATATATTATTGAATAGTATTGTTTCTCAGAATAATAACATACCTTTCTTAAATCAGGTTTATCATACACAACACCATTGAAATATGTCATGTGATGCATCATGAAAATACCACAATCATTTGTTCCTTTAAACTCCAATGCTCTCCATGAAAAATCAACATCTTCCATTTCATAATCATCAATCTCATCAGCCCTGGGATAATTTTTTTGAAGAAGATATTTGGCCATGCAAGATTTCTACAAAAACGAATATATAATTTTAGACTGTACAACAGATTTATATAGTAACTTTATAAAATGGACATACCATCAATAGAGCAATCTTCTTGTAGTTGTTATCCTTGTTCTCATAGAGTTGGTTGTCAAGATAATGCAATTTCTTGTTTGCAAAGTTTATTGCAATACAAAAGTAGTGTTGGGACAACCACACAGGAACAAATATCTACAATGAAAAATAATGTTAATATTGTTAAGTGTTACAAATATTGTTAGTATTTTATACTAATATTGTTAAGTGTTATAGCTAGTACTGTTTCTGTTTCATACTAATACTGTTAAGTGTTATAGCTAGTACTGTTTCTGCTTGATACTAATACTGATATAAAACATACATAATAATGTTTACGCTAATACTGTTTATGTTTAATATATAGTTTAATAACTACTATTGTCCTATATTAAAACAGTATATTAATAACAATTAACATACCAGATCAACTACATTGAGAATTAGTTCCTGCACATTAAGCCAAGCATCCCAAATATTGAACATATTCTGCTCCAGGACTTTGATCTTCTTTGAATCTTTCTCATCTAACAGTTCAATCATGAACACCTATAAAAAACACAACAATTTTAAGAATAAAAATAAATAAAAAAACAAACTACAATAAAAATTTGAAATTATACTTACGGAATGATCGAGTGTAAAAACAAATCTACTCAAACCATCATTCATAGATTTGTTCAGTATTAACGCCCATGCGTTCAATACAGACAACTCGATTTGTTCATTGGGATATAAAGACATCATGTCTTTTCTACATAAAATCAGCAGTGGTCCATGTCGAAATAGAGTTTCACTGTAAATATAAACATAAAGATTTAGTAATACTGGAAAATATTAAATTAATAAGTACTAATCACAGAACTTACTCATTAGTGTATTCATATTCATCATAAAATGCATAATCAACAAACTCTTTCGATTGCACATCCATCTTTTACAGAAATCTTCCAAACCTACGAAAGAAAGTTGACAAAAATCCATGCTTCCCAACAATCTTGATCAATGTATGTTCCTCAGATCTCTTCCCCTTGTAAGACATTGATCCGAAAATCTCAGTAACTTCCTCACTAGTCGCTTTGTCAGGATCATTGATATTTTGAGGAGGGGGGGTTGCAACAACATTTTCATCATTGCCTCGTGGTGAAGCACTCAGATGAAGATCAAAAGAAGGCATATTGTTCATGTCTTCTGCAACCTCAGGACAACTTCCTTCATTCTTCTCAGCTGCAACTTCAGGACATGATTTTTCGTTAATGTCCGCAGCATTTGAGGATGGCATGTTTGAAGGAACATCTTTCTCCTTGTTCATGAAATCAAGAATGATTTCATCAATGACCCTGTGCACTTTCTCATCGGAAAAAAATTTCTGGGAATCTGTCATCTCTTCAGGATTACTCTCCTTCATCGACTTGAAAATGGATATATAGTGGTGAGATACCACTGAAATATCCCTCTTGAAAAGGAGAGAAATCATGTCCATTTCTTAAAAAAACAAATATAATCATTAAAAACAACATATGTAATCATTAACATCAACAAAAAACATATACAGTATAACAGTACATCTAACTTATACATAATAGTATCACTTAACGAACACAACCGTACCACTAAAATAACACAGCGGTACTACATCACTTAACATAACAGCACTACATAACTTATACATAACAGTACCACTAACTTATACATAACAGTACTACTCAATAAACACAACTGTATCACTTAAAACAAACAATAGAACTACATAACTTAACGTCACAGAACTACATAACTTATACAAAATAGTACCACTAACTTATACATAATAGTATCACTCAATAAACACAATCGTATCACTAAAACAACACAACAGTACTATATATATTAATATAACAGTACTATAAAATTTATACATAATAGAACTACTAACTTATATATATAACAGTACTACTCAATAAACACAACTGTATCACTAAAATAACACAACAGTACTACATATATTAATATAACTAACTTATACTTAACAGTATTACTAAATAATACTACTTAGTATTAGTAAGTTATACTTAACAGTATTACTAACTTATACTTAGCAGTATTACTAACTAATACTATTTAGTATTAGTGAGTAATACTTAACAGTATTACTAACTTATACTTAGCAGTATTACTAACAAATACTACTTAGTATTAGTGAGTAATACTTAACAGTATTACTAACTAATACTACTTATTTTTAGTAAGTTATACTAACAGTATTACTTAAATAGTATATAACACTATTAAGTCAGAAAACTTACATCCTTGGCAGCTGTCTTTATTTGTTCATCATTCATCTCATCCTTCATCAATTCAAAACTGATAAATTGGCCACTTCCTTCTCTTTTTGACTCACCAGATCTCTTTTTGGCACTTTCTTGATTCACTTCCTCTTCTCCATCCTTCTTCCCATTCTTGCTAATAGGATACACATCATATAAAATTTCACCGTCACCGTACGATCCTGCAGCAGCAGCCTCTTCAATGCATCTTTTATGCGTTTGCTATCATTCCAATGTTGAATTAGAGGCAGTGAAGAAGGTGCAGCAACACCTTTCCACTTCAGTCTATGCATATAGACTATTTGCAGGAATATCGTACAGCCGGAAACATTTTTCGATTGTGTGTTATTATAAAAATAAACACCTTCACACAATCTTTCCAATATGTATTCACACCAATCAAACTGACCTATTCTATCAACATCTTCTAATGATTTCAACACACTGATGTTTACTGTTTTATTACAAGTTGGAGTCAAAAATGAAAACAAAGCATACAAAACAAACAATCTTTTGAAATCATCACCACCACAAGAAAAACGACTAACTATCAAATCAAATAAAACTCTAGACTGAACACCAGTTTTTACCCCCATATCCCTAAAATGATTAAGTAATACCGAATCTTCATTCTTATTAAAATTTATCACATGAGAACCTACTTTTCTAGGCAACATAAACACATCATGAACATCATCAGCGGTAATCACAAAACTTCTGCCTCTTCCTACAGACAACATCCTACTACTACTGTTAAAGCTCCTAACCAGCCAACGAATCATATGAAGATTCGCACATTTTGTGATCGACATACACAACAAACCACCAAAACCAATGTCAGCAATATCCTTCTTCTGCTTGTCAGATAACTGACAGATCAAATTATGTAGACCCTTAGGCCTAGATTGTGTCACAAAATCACTGCCCAATAAAAAAAAACATTATAATTTTTCTAAACTACAAACATATATTTTAAGTAAATAACAATAAAAAACAACAGAATACATACCAAACATCATAGTCAGAGATGTCAATGGACTCTTTCTTAAATTTCTTGTTAATGGCTTCCTTTTTCGGAGCCTTCATTTTCTGCAGAATTTGTTTGAAATATTTTTTCACTAGCCTTGTAGATGATTCATCAACTGCATCACCCTTTGGCAACTTGGTTTTCATCCTGGAAACTATATAACATTGCAAGCGTCAATAGTCAAAAACTGAAATAACAATTAAGCAAATAATGTACAAAAAACTGTTTCACTATTACATTGATATTGCATTCAAATAAACACATAAATAAATAATCAGAAATAATCAATGTTCAAATATATTGTGTTACAATAACTGTACTGTTAATCTAAGAAACACAAAAAAAAAAAATCAGAGACACAAACATAATCTCACTGTTTAAACTTCAAACAAATATACATTAATACTGTTTCACTATTACACTAATACTGTATAACAAATAAACTAATATTGTATAACAAATATACTAATACTGTATAACAATTAATCTAAGAAACACAAAAAAAAACAGAGACACACACATAATCTCACTTTTTAAACTTCAAACAAATATACATTAATATTGTTTCACTATTACACTAATACTGTATAACAAATAAACTAATACTGTAGAATAATTACACTAATACTGTATAACAAAATACACTAAGACTGTTTCATTAATACTTTACTAATATAAGAAACACAAAAAAACAGAGACACATACAAATGCGATGAAAATTTAGTTACATTGTAATCATCAATTGTGACAAAGTTCAATTTTATATAGAAATTTAGTTGAACTTTGTCAAATTATAACATAGCAAGTATTAATAGTCAATATTGTATAACAAAGTACATTAACACATAAAAAACAGAGACACATGCAAATATGTGAAAAACACAATGGAAAACCTCCTATATTACAAATGGTATATCTTCTCCTGTTCAAAATCACACTTGTAAAGTCATTTTCAGAGATTCAATAATATGTGAAAACCACACAACACAAAATGCGCGAAGAACATACAACACAGACGCGTGAATAACACAGAAAGGTGAAAAAAAATATATAGAACACGAAGTGTATAATAAATCTCGAAAAACAAAATAAAATTCAGAAAACTTACCGTTGAAGAAAGTAAACCAAAATCCAGACAATGAAAACCTAAAATGTAGAAACAAACAGTATATTAGACGATTTAAATACAATTGCATGTAGGGTTAAATAGACAGATTCAAAATTAAAAAGTGTTTTTCGAAATTGAAATTGGGGGAAAACTAGAAAGAAAACTGGCAAAATGTTTAACTTTTAAACCGATTGCATGTAATGTTTAAACAAAATCACATAAACTTACAGAAATTTTGAAGAACAAACCGCGGAGAAGAAGAAGAACTACAACTTCGAACTGAAATCACACTTCAAAACAAGGTTTTCGGAGAGAAGAAGACGATTACAACTTCGAACTAGATTTACGAAGAGAAGAACACGATTACAACTTCAAAATGAAAATTTGAATGTGAGAGAGAAGAAGACTAGTTTCTTCTTCGAGTCGCGCGAGATTTTTCGCTTTTCGAAATTCAGCGTGTGTTTGTTAGAGAGAGAGAGAAAATATTATGGGCTTTTCAATTGGGTTTTGGCAGGAAAATGAATTGTTGTTTGGATGTGGGCTGGAAAATAAATATTATTGGGCTGGAGAATATATATTGTGGTGGGGTTGAAGAATAAATATTATTGGGCTAGACAATATATATTGTGGGCTGGGTGGGTACCAAATTGTGGTACACGGATCTAGGATCCGTGCACCTTGTGCACAAAAGTTTTTGCGTAAGTAGATATGTGATACTGGAAAAATATATAATCAGGTTTGTGCGCGACCACATCATAATAGCGTGAGTGGGCGCGCCTAGAAGCGGCCCACGCGCCGGGTCGAATTGGGGGCATGCATATAATTTTTTGCACTTTTAGTGGGTGTTTACATTTAAAAAAAAATTGAGTATTATTATTATTTTTTTGTTAAATTTTCCAGTTACTACTCCAAATACATACTATCCAGCAAAAACTCAAAGATGCAATTCACTTCCAAATGGTAGTAAAAATTGCATAATTCATATACCAAAATGGCCATCTTTCGTAGCTAAATTATAACTCTAAATTAATTTAACGATTCTTATTTGATTGTCAAACAAATATTGTTTAAAATCTTAAAATGATTTTTGTTTGATTCGTAATCAGATCGAATGTTATGAAATCTACTTGGAGTTATTATATAGCTTCGAATGAGGATCACTTTGGCTTATGAATAATACATTTTTTTACTGATATTTAGAGTTGAATTGCATTTTCAAGGTTTTTGGCAAATTTTGACTGAAAAATGTATTAAAAATTAAGTTCTAAGTAGCAACCGAAAAATTTCAAAAAGAACGACCAGTGATTGAAAAACTTTTTGAGTTTAAACACCTATTGAAAAAAAAAATGCAATAGTTCATGTGTCAAATTGATATTAACCATAATATAAAATTCATGAATTGAAAATTGATATTATAATTACATTTTCATAAAAAAAAAAATTCGGCAGTTAAACCATTAATTATCTGTAAAGATAGTTCAGGTCCAACATTTCATCATGAAAACAAGTTTCCTGTGTTTATACACACTAAAAAATAAGCTAGTTGAGGACACAATTTCCTGCTTTTTTTGGCATGTAATTCCAACAAAGAATTTGCATAGTGTAGCATTACAAGAATCAGCTACCAAAAGAAATAGTCTGTATATCATCAACTAATACTAATAGTCTAGGTGAAGAAGAAATTATTACATGCCTTGAAAGAATATACAGAGGATAAAGCTCCACCCTAAGAAACCATGTTAGTTGCTCAGAAGAGGAAACTAAGTGGCCTCGTCTTTTATTCTCACCACCATACCCATTTCCAAGAGCCATCTTTCCATGATCAATAACAACTTCCACAAAATGCAAAGTCTCCGTTTCATCTTCAACAACTAAAATTGTTACTATCTATATCCAGGCACTTCATCAGCATCAAAACTTTAGTTGCAACCAAACCATACACAAAGCAGCAATTTTAACAATTCAAAACTTCTTTCCCTCTTTCATTTTGTTCGTGTAGGTGAAAAGGATGAGTAATGCAAACTACTCTAAAGCTTCTTTCCTAATTCTGTTTTTTTTTTAAAATTAATTTTCATGAATACTAGGTTTACTTGCTTGATCGGTATTGTCATCCTGTACAGACATTACGTAATCGTTGGAAAGATCATGAACTGGGACTTCATCATCCTTTGTGCTATCTGATTCATCATCACTGCCAGATTTCCTTTTCCAAAATCTGGGTAAGAAACGAGTTACCTCTTTGGTCTCTAGTGATGTCGCATCATTGTTCCTTCGTTCAAATCTAACAGCACTCACCTTTCTGGCATTCCCTGCTAGTATCTACACCAACCATATGAATTTTCATTAATAATTAAGGAACTGCGTCAAGTCAGTTATAAAAATTGGAAAGCCAAAGGTTGATTCCTAGGACACCTCCCAGTTTATACAAACTTTCATTTAATGTAGACTTGTCAATTTTAATTACCATGAAGGAAAAACTAACTAATTAAAGAGCAATTCCTCGCTATTTCTTCACATAAAAAATATGCAGCTATTCTCCAATCACAGACCAAAAATATGTTGGGACACTGGAATTAGATACCACTTTTTCCTTGCCAGCTGGATTAAATAACCACCTTTTCCAACTAAATTGGATACTAAATCATCTACCAGTGGATGGCCAAAGTTTTCCACTGGCTCATCTAACTTCCTTAATACGCAGGTACACTATTTCATTCTCCACTATATTTTTAAGCATATAAATATCTCTCATAAGCTGCACCTTTTGTCAAACTTTTTAAATGCAAAGGTGAAAAAAAATGAAAAGAGAAGAAAGATATGGCAAGTAGAAAAATAACAACGCACCTCAAGCTTAAATATTTGAGTCCTCTCTTTTTCATCTTCTCGGTCAGATTCAGACACATTATAATCACCATGATCTTCTTGATTTGCTCTTTCAAGGACCACTTTTATGGTCTCGCCTGTCCTTGGAATGTAACCGAATGCCTCACAAACAAAACCCGACACTGTTTCATACTGATGATCCTGAGTGATTGGACAACAAAGTCAGCAAGATAAATGGACTTGGCAAATCCATGGAATCCAATATTTGCAAATAGTACTCGATTTCACTTCTCTTTTAGAAAGGAGTTAAGCTAAAATCTTCTAACATATTTTTTTTTTCAATTATATATATGATAACTGCAACGAGATCCATGTAAAACCACAAGGTGGAAGGGGAGGTTGCTAAATTAATCAAATCGAATTGCCATCATGCTAATCTCGAGTTCTCAATGGTCATGCATTTGGAATTAGTATTTTTATGTGAAAATTTTGGGCTACAATTCAAGTGTATTATTGCCAATGAAGAAAGCACACTTTGAAATACAATAATAGATGAGCAAAGTAAAACAACCTCTGGCATTTTAATGTTAAGATCTTCAGAGAGCTGATCGATTGTTGTATTAGCATCAACATCATAAATGCCCTCAGCACGCATGACAACATAGCCAGTTTTTTTCTGGATTTCCTCCTGCCACAGAGCATAATAAAACAAACAGAATACCATAAGTCGAAAACTTAGTGCCAATACTTTAGTAAAAAAGACTCGTCAATATTACTAAATGAGATCTTCCAAATCATATGAACTGGGGTACTTAACATGCAGTGATATTACTTTCGAAAGCTTCCATTGACAATTATTACTCTCTTGAGAGGCACTAGAATTAAAACCATAAATCAATTGACTACATGCATGTCATGCATAATGATGAGAAGATAAATACAAGATTCCTGGACCGCAATGCTGTATTGATGTACCCAATTTTGTATCAAGAAGACTATTAATGGTAATGTAAATTATAGCAGCATGGACAGGAAAAACATCTGAAATCAGCCAAGTAGAAAGAAGTGTCACTAACAATCACCTGGAGTTCAGAATTCAATACACTCAAACCCCCTTACCTTTGAATCATTTTCGTCAAAAATCTCACCAACAATTTCTTCAACCACATCCTCAAGGGTCACTAACTGTTGCAGCATTAAAAGAATATATTTCACATCAGAATCCTGAAACTTATTTAGAACAGAATCTTCACCTATACATTTAGATAATATAATTAATCTTTTAATGTATAGAATTACAAAAAAAAAAAGGAAGAATAGCTTACACCGACAGTTCCTCCGTATTCATTTAGAACAACAGCCATATGTACCTTCCTGATGCGGAACTCTCTAAGAAGATTCCAAACAGACATTGAATCTGCAATATTCAATGGAGTTATAGACACAATAATTCAATTATACTGAATTAAAAGCACAGATGACAGCCAATCAATATGCATTATACTCTCACTGTATATATAGTTCTTGAAAAAAAATTAAGTATTATTTGGATTGAAATCATGGAAGGAAATAAACACAACTTCTCCTCTATGAAATTGAAGTTCCACTCAATTTCTTGAGAAACTTTTATCAAACTCTAAAGCACTGTAACTTACCAGGAACAAAGTAGGCAGGTTTGTGCGCCATATCTCCCACCATAGAACTTTCTAGAAGTTCCCCCTTCAAAACCAAACAGAATACAATTCTGCATGCTATGAGATTTTTGTATAAAATTAGAAAAAAAAAAAAAAGAAAGAAAGAAAGAAAAAGTTCTTGATACATAGAGAAATATCAGAAACTAGTCGACCTTCTGAACGTAATCCAGAAGATCCATTGCATATGCAATACCAACAATGTTGTCAATTCGCTCCTCAAAGACAGGCACCCTACAAGCAAGTTCTTGCTTCTTAGACCGAATCACAGAATAACAAAGTTGATAGAAAAAAGCAAGCCATACCTGGAATACTGATGCTCCACCCATGAGTTATGGAAATCAACAAGTGTTGCACCAGTATCTATAGCAACAACGTCAACAAGAGGTGTCATCACCTCTCTAACATGCGTATCTTTTATCTCTAACACATTCTCAATCATATCCTGTGAAAGTCCAATCCAATATTCAATAAAATATAAATTCATAGACACATATTCCTCATTATGAATTACTCAGCGTATTATACGGTTCAATCTGTTTATGAACGAAAAAAAAATAATAATCAAAAGAAACATGCAACCAAAAAATGAGAAGAAAGCTCTGGTCTTTTACAAGGTTAATATGTAGTATCTTCCATGTGCTTATAGATACAAGTAAAAACAATGCTGTGAACATGAGATATACTGACCTACCCAAGGAGGTATGTTTGCTATCTCAACAAAACCCATTAATTACCTGTTCTTCCTCCTCAATTGCCCCGCTTAGCTCTGCTCCGCGTAACATCAATTTTAGTTCATCCTCAGTTACATATGGTTCACTACAAAGTAACAAAAAACAAGGTAAAGCAATAGCACAGAGTAGAAAGGACATGTAAATCCAGGATTAAGAGACATGATGCATAAACAATTAAACTTACATAATTAATGATTATTCCAAATATTTTATGCTTCAGCTAATTAAGAGAAGACATTTTAATGTTATTGAGACCATCAACAGTTAGATCCAGAAAAATATTTGTTAATAAACCAGCTTTAATTTTGCTTCAGAATAGTCAACAACCATATCTTCTGTATTGTTTTCACAACCAATGAGCACAAATTTTTCATACCCTGGAATGAACACATGATATAATAATCAAGGATATTATAATACATCATGGGACTCACTTAAATGATAGGTAGACAGTGAAAAATGGAATAAAAATTAAAGTGTGTAACAATGCACACCTTCTTCCTTTAAGACCTAGCAGTTTCAGCATTCCCATTGATAAATATGTTACAACTCTCCCCACAGGATACAGTACTACTGAAAGCCATGCCACTGGCCTGACCTAAAGGCAACAGAAATAGCAATTCATCATAAGTGTCTTTAGGCAGAGGGCATAACAAGATGACACTTGCAATCCAATCAGGGTCTAATTCTCAAGCAAGTACCAGCTAAACTTACCACAAATCTAGCAACCTCAGTGGCATTGTGAACAGCTATGCTTTTTGGAGTGATTTCAGTGAGAAGCAGAATAGTAACCTGGTATTATTGTCAGTTTCACAGTTATCAAACACTAGGAGAGAGGAAATATAATATTTATAAATAAAAAAAAAAAGCATGGACAACGGATCTGAAATGAAAAGCTCCAGATGGTTAGCAGATAAAAATAAAGATAGGTTGAATGGCATTAGAGAAACCAGTTTTCTCAGACAAGACTACTCTAAACAAACAACAATTCATGAGATGTAATTAGAGAATAATATTCAAAATTTCAAACTCATGAGTCATGCAAATATAGAGAATATCACTAAGCTTAAATCTAGATTTCCCAATTATTTAGAAATATGAGCAAAATCACTTTACTAATTAGGGTCAAGACACCCCCAACGTAATTAAAATAGAAGCCTTGCCATCCTCAGAAAATGTTCGTTCAAATAATAAATTTCAGCATCAGAATTAAAATCAGCATTGGGAAAAGGGGCATATATGGTACACATTTTTCAGTAGGAATTGTTAAATAAAAGACCCCGTGTTGTATTACCAGCCTAATTGCTGTAAGATTAAATCTTTCAGAAATAGGCATTCACACTAAAAGTCAATTGCAGACCTTCTGAAGACTAACCATATTTCTTGTAAGAAGAAGCAAATCAACAAAGTTTTAATGTCAAATTGAGCATATGCAACTGTAAAAGTCAAAAAGAAACTCTAAACATACTGTCATAAGTCCAGTAGCTGCACTGACACCAGCTTCACCAAATATTGCAGTTGCAGCATCAGTGACTAATGCTGTAGCACCGATATTCACCACTCTGGGCACATAAAATATCTACAATAAGAAAACATGTTCACATTCAAGAGAAGAAGAAAAAGCCAGTTAATTCAACAAGAAGAACAGTACGTGGTGCCAATAAGGATTGTCGTCAGGAATCGAGTAACATCATTCCGTAGCATTTTGAATACACCGTTCTCAGACTCTTTCTCAGCCAATTCCCGTACCTGCATTTAGTATAATAAGATCATGCTCATAAATATAACTTACGTTCTTACAAACAAATGAAAAGAAAATAAGTATTTCCACGAAAAAGAAGCTGAAGCATTTTTTGGCTGTTCAACAACTCAACTAGATCCACCATATTCTCTAACACATATGATTATCATGCTTAAGGAGATATATTTGAGCATAAGCAATTCATGCGGCCAAAAACTGAATTACATCCATAAAAGCACTTGATTCCATCAGATCGCAACAATGCAGAGCATTATAGTAAGACACTGGGGGCCCCAAAACCATGAACAGCACAAAAGGATTTTTCTCACTCTATACTAAACATGAGTTCTAAATTTCAGCGGCAAACAAATTATTTAGTGCTTCATATGATATCACAATAGGCCTAACAATTAGCCAGCTAGCTCCAAAATGGACCAAGTTCATTCACCACTCTAAAAGATATTTTTTTCATATATGAATGCAGACATCCAACTTTATATTATATACCTTCCAAGGCCAAAGAGTGGTAATGGAGGTCTCAGCCATGGAGAAAAAAGCTGAGAGCCCTAACAAAGCCGCAAGAACCAAACCCTGCTCTTTGAAAACCATCAAAACCTGCAAAACCTTAGGCCATGAGCTCTTCATTGCCAATAAACTCTGCTCCCAGACCCCATATCCCGCGCTCACAACACCCTCTAACGCTAACGCTCTCCGACAACTGAATATTACAACCACTCCAATCGCAGCTGCGGCAATGGCCAACCCTCTCCTAAGGAAAACCTCCCCAAGATTTAAGGCCCAATCTGCATTATTAATATCACCATTCGTACAACAACTAGTTTTCACAGAAAGCTGCCTTTTTTGTTTCGAGTTAAACAAAATAACTGGGGAGTTGTGCGGCGGAATACAGCAGGTGAAGCAGCGGAGCTTCTTTGGGGAAAGCTTGGGGGATAATTTAAGCAGGGGATTACGAAGGAAGACCAATGAAGGATTGGAGCCGCTAATGAAAGTAGATCGATTGAAGAATGGGGTTTCAGACGCGGCCGCCGCCGCCGCAGCGTCCATGAAATAATTGTATATAAATAACAAATCAAACCGAAAAGATAAAGAAAAACAAACAGAATCAAAACTATAGTGGCGGATTAGAGGCGGGGAGAGGAATCTAGGGTTTTTTGCGGAGTTTGAAGAGGTGAAATCTAGCAGTGGAGAAGCTCATCGTGGTTTGTTGTTGTCCGAGAGCTACGAGTGGCAGCTCTTTGGATTTTTTCTCTTTGCTGCACAGGGAAAGTAAAACTACCCTCGCCAACTTGCACGGTGTGAATGACCAATATACCCTTCAATGGGAAAAACGTATTCAAGGTGCAAATACAAGAGATTAAAAAACAAATGCTTACAAACTAGCCCTTTGATTTCTAAAAATTAATTTAAATGGGATTGTGCGGAGTAGATTTTTTTTTTTTTTTTAAATATAGGTTTTAGACTTTTAAATATAGAACTGGTAGGTTTATACTTGAGCAATAATATTTTGTGGTTTATTCTCAAAATGTCAAAGAAAATCAGAGAAGAGAGAGAGAGAGAGAGAAAAAAAAAAAAAAAAAAGCCCCCGGGTTGATTTGAGTCATATGACAGTCATCCATAGATGTAAATTATCTGAACCAAAAGATAAAATTCACTGCATTTCATACCATTCATCAGTTTATCAAAGAAGTAAACCATAAGATGAAGCAAAACAAAATAGTGTCATAAAATTATGAGATTATATTAGATAGTGAAAATATGTATCAAACTGAAGCTTGTATCTGGTTCTCAAAACTGAACTTAATCCCACATTAACAAGCTAGAAAGACATGCCCAACTTAATTCTCTAAATGATTTATAGACTGGAACCACAGCTTGAACCAGAATTTGTTTTGCCTCTGCTATTCCTATTTGCATCACGAGAAAATGGACCAGCTTTACGTCTCATAGTCAGGAGCTACAAGCTTGGATTTACGAATCTAAGATTTTTTTCGCAGGTTTCATCATTATCTTAATGAGTAGAACTCGATCTCATGCTATATTCTGCTACGAGCTTTGCGAATGAAGAGGACTTGTCTTCCAGCAACTTTTCTGGAGAATCATACTCCTTAAGAGAACCTGCACCAAACCAAGTGAAGTTAATTGACTGTGTGCCAAAATACGATGTAGTTTGACAAGAGTGAGCGTACCATTCTCTAAGAGTAAGACCATGTCACTGTCAAGTACAGATGTTATCCTGTGTGCTATTGTTATGACTGTAGAATCAGTGAAATGAGTTTTGAGCGTTTGCTGAATCAGATTATCCGTTGCAGTGTCTACTGATGCTGTTGCTTCATCAAGCACCAGAATCTTACTTCTCTTTAGCAGCACGCGCCCAAGACAAATGAGCTGTCTTTGACCAACGCTCAAATTCTCTCCATTCTCAGACACTGTAAATGTTGGTTACAATTCAAAAACATGGGAGTAAAATATTTGATTGCAAGAAAATTGGTGAATGAGGCTAACCGGGAGTATCAAGCTTCCCCGTCTTTTTCCTGATCTCGTCGCCAAGCTGGCATTTATCAATGGCCTTAAGAGAAAGAAGAAAGTTAATGAGCAATCAGTCGAGATATGAGTTTTCTGAGATTAATAACCATCCGAACGCACCTCCCATATCTGCTCGTCTGTGTACTCTTCAAGGGGATCGAGGTTACTTCTTACAGTTCCCTCGAACATGGTTGGATCTTGTGGGATAATGCTTAATCTAGATCGTAAATCATGCAGGCCAATGGATGAGATATCGATACCATCAATTAATATATGTCCAATGGTTGGTTCAACAATCCGGAAGAGGGTCTGAATGAGAGTTGATTTACCACTTCCTGTCCTCCCTACTATTCCAGTCTTCTTTCCTCCATAGAAAGTACAAGTAAGGCCACGTAACACGAATGGCATGTGAGGGGCATATCGGACCTACATATATACCACATGAATTATCTTTTAAGATCATATCATTAAAATAATTCACTATTGATGAAGTCATGAGGTTGCTAATTACCTGAAGATCTTTGATATCAACTTCTCCTTGTATTGGCCACTGAATGTCTGGCCTGTTTGATTCTTCTATAAGAGGAGGTTCGATTGGAATGTTAATGTATTGAAGTATTCTTTCGACGGAAATGATCGTATTTTCCATGTAACAAAGACTCAGAACAACCCATGCTTGCATAATATTTAAATTGAGGCCGTATACCACTGCTAAACCAGCAACACCTGCATTGCATATTGAGAAAATGAGAAAGAGGTTTAATACTTTAGTTGTGTACTTTTTCCAACAAATTCAGCATATAAGTAACTACACTTACTTGGATCAATTGTTCCTTCTGGGATAGAAATCAAGAAAATTAACGAGAAGGCAAACGTGACAAGCGAGAACACTTGCAAACGAGTGCACAACCATTCATAGGCACCAATTGTGTGGAAATGGGGTCGTGAATAACCATCTATCAATTTCATGCTCATATCTCGATATCTGGATTCCTGATCAAAGCTTCGAATTGTCATTGATCCCGACAAAGTCTCTGAGAAGTGCTGTATAACTGGAGCTTCACACACCCCACATAGTCTGGAAAGTTCTCGTGCTGCAGCTATGTAATATTGCTACAAAGGAAAATTGTGTTTACTAACCGTTGATACAAATGCAGTCTCATTTTAGCATCATATATAAAATGAGCAACCAAAAGAAAAAGGATGTAAGTTATTTGGAAACCTTTAAGCATGACTTAATCAAACTGCGAGGCCATATATTAATATTAGGGTGTGAAGGGATAAAAGAGTTAACCTGCAACCATATGCAAACTGCAATCACTGGAATAAAAATAGTGATGACCTGCCATGCAACTTGTGACATAACAACAATAATTCCTAGAAGCTGAATTGCTGAAAAAGCAAAAGACCCCATTAGAGAAGCTACACTCAAATCCACTGCACTTTGGTCTCTAGATGCCTGCAAAAGAACAAATATGAACGACAAGATCACACTCTCGAAGCTCATAGTTATCAAACCATATATTATGAGTAAAAAAGCAAGAACTTAACATACTCTATTTAAAATTCGCGCACTAGGGGTGGAATCAAAGAAAGACATTGGAGCGCGAAATATGGACAGATGCATTTTGCTAAACAATATATTTGCAGTCTTGTAGCCAATGGTCACAAGAGTTAAGCCTCTAGCAAGAACACAAAAGGAACCTCCAATTGACAAAGCAGCATAAACAAGCATAAGAGTCGAGCCATCAACTTGAGGTGCCTCATCCTTCGACACAGGAGTTGCCCAAGCCATCCAATAATTGCTTCCAATTTGAAGCATTTGAAACAGAATCTGTGATAGCAATACAAAGGGTGCTAGAAGACCTCCATATGTTGTTGTAATATATTTCCAGTAAACTGATAGTCCAACACTTCCCTTCTCTCTTTCTTCTTCTTGGACAAGCTGACCCTTCGTTTCCTCAGCATTGTCTACTATATCATTTCCACCACTTAGAGATCCCTGATCGACATTTCCAGAGCTCGTTTCCTCACCGTTAGGTATTGTCTTCACATCAATGGAATCAATAGCTGATAAAGCCTCCTCATGCGCGCCAACAAGTTCCATGAAATCACTTCCGGATTTCCGAATATCATTGTACGTGCCAATTTGTTTAATTTTCCCTTCTTTCATAACCTGATGATTGAAAATTAGGCTTGTTATATACTTACATTGGATCAAGATTAGCATCCCATATCAACAAGTTAGAGATTAAAAGCTCACCAAAATTAAGTCAGCAGCAGGCAGGAACTCCATTTGGTGTGTTACATAGATAACAGTTTTGGAATCCAGAAATCCCAGAATGCACTCCTGCCATTACATTTAACAAATTTTAGAAATCAGAATATGTTTGAAACAAAAAGATGAGGTGCTTACATTAAAAAGATGAGTTCCTGTATGTGCATCAACAGCACTAAACGGATCATCAAACATATAAATGTCGGCATCTTGGTAAAGAGCCCGTGCAATCTGTATCCTCTGCTTTTGTCCACCACTCAAGTTGATTCCCCTCTCACCAATCACAGTTTGATCCCCAAATGAGAGAATCTCTAGATCTTTCTTGAGTGAACATGCTTCCAAGACTCTATTGTATCGTTGCCTTTCCATGTCCTTACCAAACAATATATTTTCTTCAATCTTTCCACCTTGTATCCAGGGTGACTGAGAAACATAGGCTTTAGTCCCACATAGCCTTATAACCCCGGATATTTTTGGCATCTCCCCCAACGTACAGGAAAGTAAGCTCGACTTACCAGAACCAACTGAGCCACAAATCGCAACCCTCATGCCTCGCGACACTCTAAAATTTATATCTTGTAATGTAGGACTAGGAGATGATACATCCCATGAGAATTTCCCATCAACTACCTCAACAGCTACATTGGAACTACTAACCGGAAGCTTCTCTACAATATCTGGTTGCAGGTCATCAAGGGAGAGATATGATGCTATTCGATCAAGAGAAACTTTGGTCTGAATAAACGCAGATATTGTATCCGGAAGTTTATAAATAGGCTCTTGAATAATCCTAAAGGTTGCAAGCGCAGATATGATCTTCCCTGACTCAATAGGTATACCCATGAGCATACAAGAACCAAAAGTCACCAAGGACACAAATGTGGGAGCACCCCAAAACACAAATACGGAAATTACAGAAGTGTAAAGATATTTCCCCAACCATCCTGCCTCAATAGTTCTAAGTTCCAAAATTTTAGAGAGAAATTTTGATTCCCAATTCTGAAGTTTGAGAATCCTCATGTTCCTCAATACTTCAGACGTCGTCTTCATCCTTTTATCCTTAGATTTCATCAACTCCCCCTGATACTTGTTCTGCAACTTCCCCACTGGCACATTTGCTAACATCACAACAACAGTAGCAGCAAGTGCAGTTATGGAAGCAAGCCCGAGATCTTTATATAATATCATCAATGCTAGCACAATCTGTAAAATCATCATCCAAGGATCATGCATGCACCAACCAAAATCCCCTATCCTCTCTGCATCAACTGACACGAGATTTACAATTTCCCCTATAGTATGTCTTTGCTTTGATTGGCATGAAAGAGTCAATCCCTTGTTATAAACTTTGGCAACTAATGCTGCTCTCACCCTATTTCCAGCTTGTTGCAACTTGAAATTCCAATGTCTCTGTGAGAAACACTGAAGCAACTTTGAGATGAAAAGTACAGAAACCAAGACATAGCCCTCACTCTTGAAATCTCTACGACCATTCAAGTATTGAACAAAGGTCTCAATCAAGTACGGACCAACATAAGAAGCCATCGTGTTCACAAGCACAAGAACAGCAGACCACACAATCTCTCTCCAAACAGTTAAAATCAAACCCTTTGCCAACATAATCGAGGTGATCCTGTTACATGCTCTACCATACGCCTCAATCTTATCATTAAAAACTGGATATACATCTCCAACATTGTCAGAACTAGCAAGTTGAGGTATATCCTCAAGGTTCAATGTTCTCTTATAGCCAAGAGATATTAAAGAATCCATCCAAGAGAACGTAAAGAGACTAAACATACCAGCATTGGCATAAGGGGTCAGGGTTTCATCCCCTTTCCTAGATTCATCATACTCATTACCATTACCAACAACACCATTCAAAAGGGGTTCCACAAGAACAGTATCTCCATCCTTTCTCTTACCCATAAAGCCAATGTAACAAAAGAGTAAACTCATTAGCAGTGAAACGAAGTCAGAGGCGCAAAACAGAGTTGATAGATATCGGTGCCTTTCGAAATAAACCAAGTCCGCCGCAAGGCAATAACAAGACACGAAGAAGAAAAGCCCCCACCAAAGCCTCACAGGACGTGGGTACTCGGTTTCTTCCGAATTCAAGTAATGGATTTGCAGGAACAAATAGAGAACCAACCAGGCCAGGGTTTTGACTCCCAAATCCACTGAACTAAGAACATTTTCATCAGACCACCCATTCTTATGCCAATAAAACAGGTTCAGTAGAAATAAAATGAGATCGAAGCATGAGAGACTCAAACACGAAATAAGGGTTGGTTTGTAGAAAAATAGACGGGTACTTCCACCATTATATTTCTGGGATTCATCCACATTACTCTTAAATCTCTTCAAAAGCCATAGAACCAACACGATAACAAACAAAATCAGGTGCAAAGAGGCAGTCAAAAAACGCAAAAAAAATGGGTTGAGGAGAAAGTCACCGTGCATGCACTCGAAGAACAAAGAGCGGTACATAGAGACTACAGACCACATTTTTTCTTCAAATTTTCTGTGTGTTTCTAGGCAGGCCAGTTCATCATATTTCGAGTTTACTTTTCTAGTAATTTTGGGATTCCATTAACAGAGAAGGAAGTAAAAACAGAGAAGAATTTTGATGGCGATGGCGACTTGAAGTTGAGGAAAACAACTGACTTGTTGACACTCAATTTTTTATTTCTGAAAAACGGTTGAGATTTCAAAAATGAAATGTGTTACAATTTGGGTAGATATATAGGTTTTTTTTTTTTTTTTTAAATAAATATCGTCAACAACAGTCAAAACAAGTCATGTAGTCAATTCAATTTCAAATTTCACACTTAAATTTTACTTGTTTAATTGAAAATAGTATTTATTGTCTTACTTTAAATTAATTTAAAGTATCACTTTGATTTTAAAATGATGTGCTCAATTTGTGTTAATATTTTTAAGCTAATTTGAATGATTGCATCAATATATTTACCTATTTCAAATCGTAGGTCAAAAAATTTTATGGTAACTAATTCATGAGACAGCCTCATATTGCAATTAAATAATAAATCAATTAATGTTGGTCAATTTCAAAAATATTGCCTACTTTTTTTTTGAAATAATTTAAAGTATTGCCTATTTTGAGTAGAGATATTAACTCACTTATTATTTATAATAAAACATTTAAAGTATTGCTTTTAATGTGAAATTAAATTAAAAAAATCTATCTTGAAAATTATTCATTTGACTTAAAATATTACATATTTACTATTATAGTATTATTAGTTTCTCTCCTGGACGAAAATATCCGGTAATATCTGCGATATTTCTTCGATATTTCCAAATTTTTGTCATTGATATATTTTCGATATTTTCATTTTTCCACATAATGGTAAAAAAAAGAGAAATTTTGTCAAATATTGGTAAAATATCGATGAAATATCGATCGACCGGTAAAGAAACCAGAATTTTTGTCAAAATATCGATAAAATAGACCAAATATCGATTTCAATATCAGTGACTTCATGGTACAATTTGTAGGAAAATAGGTGAAATATCGATTTATCGATCGATATTTTTATTTTTTCCACCTAACCGGTAAAGAAACGAGAAATTTTATCAAAATATCGGTAAAATATCGACGAAATATCGATTTCATATCGGTGACTTCATGATATCGATTTCAATATCGATGACTTCATGATATCGATTTCAATATCGGTGACTTCATGGTATAACTTGTAGGAAAATAGGTGATATATCAGGGAAATATCCACGAAATACCTATTTCGATTTCAATATCGGTGACTTCATCCTACAATTTATAGGAAAATATGTGAAATATCGAGGAAATATCGACAAAATTTTAATGAATATCGGTATCGATTTCGATATCGGTGGTTTCATGGTATAAATTATATGAAAATCCATTAAATATCATGGAAATATCGGTAAATATTGGTGGAATATTGGAGAAATATAGATAAATATCATTAAATATCAGAAAAATATCGATAAATAATTTTCATCCTTGGTTTCTCTTAAAAAGTATTAGTAATTTAAACAAATAATTTCCTTTAGTAGTTCAAGTTTCAACTTTTTTTAGAAATATTACATTTATATTAAAAAACACGTTTAAACTTTTTTTTTAGAAGTATTACATTTATATTAAAAAAACAAGTTTAAGTAGTTCATAATAATAGTTTTTCATGAAACCTCAATTCTTAGCCAATGTTCACAAGGGAAGTCTCAATTCTTAGCCAATGTTCACAAGGGAAGTCTTTTTGTGTTGTCCTTTGAATTTTTTATTTTTTTTTAAATTTGGTCAATTGATCTATGGTATGAGATAAATGATATGAAATCCTTATATATTGAATTATATGAGTTCTTGAATATGAGAAAAAGAAAATTTGTGAAATTCCATTCCAAAAAAGAATTGTCATATAGCTACATCATTGAATCAAACGATGATCCACTTTGAACCTAGTCAACTAAAGTCTCCAGCATAGGGGCAATCGATTGGTGTAAAAAGGGGCTCAACTCCAAAATTCTGGAAAATAACTCCTTTTATTTGTTCAAGCACGGCAGAGGAATGTTCACTGGAAGACCGAAGCTCGGGCAACAAGCAATTTTAACTTCTCGTGTAACTCGACCGTGAGCTTTAAATATGTGCAATTCTGGAAAATAACTCCTTTTATTTGTTCAAGCACGGCAGAGGAATGTTCACTGGAAGACCGAAGCTCGGGCAACAAGCAATTTTAACTTCTCGTGTAACTCGACCGTGAGCTTTAAATATGTGCATAAAACCAGGTTTCAACTTTGCGTTTCATATTTAATGATGGCCACGCAACAAAAAGTCTGACCACCAAACCGACTAGCACCAAAGATCGACAAAGTTTGATCAAAATCCAAATTCAAGTTTAAAAATCTCTCCAAAATCCATCTTCTTGATAATAAATTTTATTGAATTGATTTATCTATCGACAATAAAAATCTCTCCAAAATATATCTTGATTTTATTGAATTGATTTATCTATCGACAAAATTTGATGCTGAAACTTATTGATCAACACAATCTAACCTCATCCAAAATCAAGTATTTAATCATGAATATATATATATCAACATAAGTTTGGAAACTATATTTTTTAACATTTAAACATATTTACTCTAGATTTTTTTTTATTTTGTCAAATTTTTAATTCAAATAGATGATTTAAATATTAAATATGGATATATCGACATAAGTTTGGAAACTATATTTTTTAACCTTTAAACATATCTACTCTAGATTTTTTTTATTTTGTCAAATTTGTAATTCAAATAGATGATTTAAATATTAAATATGGATATTTTTTTATATTTTAATTATGATATATTTTCTTTCTATTCATGTTTTGCAATTTTTGCTAACATATCAATTTCCTATCGTCATTGACTTGATTCCCATAAATGGAATACGAAATTTGAAAGGCAACATTAAAAAGATCCAAGTTTCGACAAAGTTTGATCAAAATTCAAATTCCAGTTTAAAAATCGCTCCAAAATCCATCTTGTCGATGATAAATTTTAGTCCAAAATTCATCTTGTCGATAATAAATTTTATTGAATTGATTTATCTATCGACAATAAAAATCTCTCCAAAATCTATGATAAATTTTATTGAATTGATTTATCTATCGACAATAAAAATCTCTCCAAAATTCATCTTGTAAATTGATTTATCTATCGACAAAATTTGATGCCGAAACTTATTGATCAACGCAATCTAACCTCCAAAATCAAGTATTTAATCATGCAGAATTTAGCTTGTTGCATGAAACTAGGCAAGTTTGGGAATTTACAAGACCCTTTTTGATATCGTTGGCTCCTACGAAGTGCCACTCTGTGCATCCAAAGCCCAAAATCGTTGGCTCCTACGAAGTGCCCCTGTGCATCCAAAGCCCAAAGACCTTGTATGTAGTCATGACATCCACCCTGTGCATGACATCCACCCTGTGCATAAGCCCAAAGAGCCTGTGCATAAGTCTGTAGTGCATGTAGTGCATGTCATCTATATTGCTTAATGCCTGTTTCCAATAACCCGGAAAGAAAAAAAAAACCATAGTTGATCGATCCAAATCACCAAATCATAATGACATACAAAAAGGATTATAAGATAACTACATTCGTTCATAAACAACACTTTAAAAAAGGAGCAAATCGCAATTCAAAATTATTTCATTTACAGACACACATACACAAAAAAAAAAGACAAAATCTCAACTCAACATTAGAGGTAGAGGTGAAGATGGCGAATTCTCCAAACTAATAAATCCCAGCTCATCAGATCTTCAACAATCCTCATTTCTCAGAAACAATCCTCATTTCTCAGAATATCAATCACAAGACAGCAAGGAATCGATTCACCATTCATGGAGCAGAAAAACCATCGAAAAATCCACCACCAACAAAAAGAAAATTTGAAAATTTGAGCAAATGGGAAAGAAGAAGGCCAAGGAAATAGAGTGGAGGTGCATTAAAAAGTCAGAAAGAGGGAGGATAGGTTAGCCTTGAGGGGGAAAATGGTGTAAAACCCTAGATTCTCCATGATAGAAAGTAAGAGATATGAGCTGTACTCACCGGAGAATCTCCATGATAGAAAGTAAGAGATATGAGCTGTACTCACCGGAGAAGCAGAAGTTCACCGAAGAAGCAGAAGTTCTTTGCCATAAAGTAAAATTAAATTAAAAAACCCTAAAACTTGAGTCAGCTGATGTGGGAAAGGTAATTAAGCTGTATTTTGGACTTTGGCTTTATATTATAAAAATTTTATTATTCTTCTGTTACAATCTATGCAGATGGTGAAATCTTTTAGATCTAAGCCTAAAATATCCGAGCAATCTAAGTTAAAGGAGAAAGGCTCCAGCAAACAGAAGAAAAAAATTAAAAGTGATATTCGATCCAATGCCTTGGTGCGGAGAAAGAAAAGGTTAGCCATGGAAGGTGACATTTGTTTGATAGGCTCAATGCGTCTTGGATAAGAATCCAAGACAAAGTGAAGAAGGGAACTCAAGGTTTTGAAAACTAGGGGTGTATTGGATTATAATTTTAAAGGACTTTTTAAGCTGAAAAAAAGTCATGTAATATGGTAGTCGATAGTGATATCGATAATTTGATTTTGATTTATGAGGAATGAGATAGGTGGCCTATTTATTATAATAAATGTGAAGCAATTATAAAAATTGATGTGTATCGACATTGATATCGCAAATGATATGATAGTCGATAGTGATATCGATAATTTATATCAACATATACATATCGCAATTGATATGATCGATAACGATGAGTTAAAATATTAGTATATAGATATTGCAACTGATATGATTAATGTCGATAATATTAACAAGTTCTAAATAAGTTAAATATTGATATATAGATATTGTAATTGATAGTATATAGATATTGCAACTGATATGATTAATGTCGATAATATTAACAAGTTCTAAATAAGTTAAATATTGATATATAGATATTGTAATTGATATGATCGATTAATGTCGATAATATTAACAAGTTCTAAATAAGTTAAATATTGATATATAGATATTGTAATTGATATGATCGATGTCGATAATATGGACAAGTTCTATATGAATTTATAGATTCTTCTTTAGAAAAAATTCGCTTCAAGAGTCCTCTAAAATCTGATGGGTTTGGATGAGATTGTTGGTATTTATAGACACCACTAAGAAGTCCTCCAAAATCCATCTAACACAACAATCCTGTAAAATCCTTATATTTTTTAATACCAATGGATTATTTTTAAATAGTAAAAAGTCTTGCATGAATACCAATGGATTTGAATGGACTCTTTAAAAAATCTTGAAAATCCAGATTGAATACCAATGGATTGTTTTTAAGTGACATAAAATCCTGATTGAATACCACCAGCAGATTTTTTTACAAAAAAAAATCTTTTAAAATCATGTGAAATCCTAAACCAATACACCCCGCAGTTACGCAGAGAGAGATACAGAATGAATATGTGGTTTTGAAAACAAAATGAATATTTGGTTTTGAAAACGAAATGTGTGCAGTTACGCCAAAAGAGAATTGCGTGCCTTGACGCTGCAAATCAGGAACAACAATGTGGTGATTTGGTCAAGTTTTATGACAAGACAATAATTTTTAGGGAAAAATGGCCTTTGTACCACTTTTGTAATAACAAATTGAAAAAATGCCACAAAATATAGTGTGATTTGTAAAAATGCCACAAATTATAACAATCTTGTAAAAATGCCACAATTTTTGACCAATTCCAACATGAATAGTGGATAAAATGAGTTAAGGGAAAACATCGCCAACTACCTATCAAATCGAGGTATTAAAAAATGAATTACACAATATGCAATATAATGAAACATTCGTTAAACCCTAAAAATTAAGGGTTTAACGAAACAAACATAATTGTTCGTTAAACCCTGAAAATTAAGGGTTTAACGAAAATTAACATAATGTTCGTTAAACCCTTAATTTTCAGGGTTTAACGAAAATTATGTTATATTTTCGTTAAACCCTATTGTTTTGGGGTTTAACGAATATTTTCGTTAAACCCTATGAATTTTATTTGATAATTTAACGAAAATAATTTTAAGGTTTCACAAAATTTAATTCATAATTTTATGAAATTATTTGATAATTACGATAATTATTAATAATATAACGAAAATAATTTGATAATTCAGCAACAATTATTTGATAATTTAACAAAATTATTTGATCTTGTTCAAAAATTAATTGATAATCTAATGAAAATTATTTGATAATTTAACGAAAATTATTTACTAATATAATGAAAAAGGTTTAACGATTGATAGCTATTTTCGTTAAACCCCATAATTTAAGGGTTTAACGAAACTTAATGTTTATTTGCGTAACGTTTAACGAAAATATACTATTATTGCACTTGGTAATTATTTAATTCATTTAATAATTTCAATGGATTAAAAAAATATTCGTTAAACCCCAAAACAATAGGGTGTAACGAAAATATAACATAATTTTCGTTAAACCCTGAAAATTTAACGAACATTATGTTAATTTTCGTTAAACTCTTAATTTTCAGGGTTTAACGAAAATTATGTTATATTGCATATATTATTATAGGGTTTAACGAATATTATATTGTAATGTTTAACGAATTAAAATTATTATGACACATATTCATGCATTAAATGCAATATTATGTTAACGAATTAAGATTATTTAACGAATTATTAAGAGTTAAATGTTAAATGTTTAACGAAAATTAAGAGTTAACATTTAACGAATTATTATGTTAAATTATGACACATATTATGACACATATTCATGTTGCATGCATTAAATGCAATATTTTTTTAACATTTAATTAATTATTAAGAGTTAAATGTTTAACGAAAATTAAGAGTTAACATTTAACGAATTATTATGTTAAATGACATTAAATAACATTTATTTCGTTAAACATGTAAATGTTATGTTAAATGTTGCATGTGTCATTAAATGTTGCATGTTTATATTATTTAACATTTAATGTCATTTAATTCGTTAAACATTACAATATTTTCGTTAAACCCTATAATTATAGGGTTTAACGAAAATTTGTATGTTATTTTCGTTAAACCCTATAATTATAGGGTTTAACGAAAATTTTTATGTTATTTTCGTTAAACCCTATTATTATAGGGTTTAACGAAAATATAGTATTATTGTACTTGATAATTATTTAATTAATTTAATAATATAAATGGATTATATTAATATTCGTTAAACCCCAAAAAAATAGGGTTTAACGAAAATATACCATGATGTTCGTTAAACCCTAAATGGTAAGGGTTTAACGAAAATTATGGTTTATTTTCGTTAAACCCTTAGTTTTCAGGGTTTAACGAAATTTTCATTATATTGTATATATTGTATGGTTTCACTCTAATTATTTGATAATTTAACGATAATTATTTAATTAATTTAATAATATAACTAATGAGATTAAATTATTATTCGTTAAACCCTTAATTTTTAGGGTTTAACGAATTGTATGGTATATTTTCGTTAAACCCTAAAAATTAAGGGTTTAACGAAAATTAGGGTTTTTTTCGTTAAACCCGTAATTTTTAGGGTTTAACGAATGTTTCATTATATTGCATATTGTGTAATTCATTTTTTAATACCTCGATTTGATAGGTAGTTGGCGATGTTTTCCCTTAACTCATTTTATCCACTATTCATGTTGGACTTGGTCAAAAATTGTGGCATTTTTACAAGATTGTTATAATTTATGGCATTTTTACAAATCACACTATATTTTGTGGCATTTTTTCAATTTATTATTACAAAAGTGGTACAGAGACCATTTTTCCCATAATTTTTATAAGCAGTCATACCAACTTAAATTAAAGCTACCGAAAAACATCTATTATGCTATGATATTGTGGGAGACCCTACATAGGGCTAGGGTCTTTCACCGGAAAAGGGTCATAAACAAAATCTATCAACTTACACACAAATTCAGCAACTAATTTCCACACGCACATCAAGTGTACCCTTAAGATCGATCCTATCTAGTGGACCCATGATCAACAATGCCTTATTAAAATAATACAATAATAACATTGCAATAATAAATACATAATTCATAAACAAAATTAAAACACATCACACCTGTGTAAATGTAGCGCAAGAAGAGCGGTTTGGTGGAGCTTTTAGACGAGTGGTGCAATAGTTGCACTCGGCATATTGAATTTGTTCGTGCATTATTCGTCTAAAATGATTCCACACTTCAGATGTATGCTTTCTTCCACACTTCAGATGTATGCTTTCTTTTCGACCTACATTGTGAAACATTCTCATCTCCCAAGCTATCATTATTTTCACCGTGATCTTCCTCAAAAGTTATGTTCATTGCCACATCAATTTCTTCAGGAGTATTTGATGGAATAGAATTATTTCCTTCTTCAAACTCCATCTATTTTGAAAAAGATAAGTTTATAATAGGAAAGAATAAGATCCTAATATTTCATATTGGATGTATATCTTCAGCTTATAATAGGAAAGAATAAGATCCTAATATTCATCATCACTATTTCAAACACAACTGTAAATTCATACTTGAAACCAATGAACCAAGTTCACCATGAAATAAATATATCAAACCATCCGAAGAAATAAATCAATAAACTTACATGCAATGGTCAACACAATCTAGATTGATAGCAACGAACTCAGAAATAAAAAATCACAACCCTAAACTATCTAAGAACTAAAACCCACTTCAAATATCGCATTATCATCAAGAAACCAGACATCCATCATCTAAAAGTTAAAACCTAAATCAACCGAAATCACCAAAAATAAGGAACAAAGAGCTTCATTCCACGAAAAGAAAGAGTCAAAATCACTCAAATCAAACTTTAAATCAAGAAGCACAATTCTAACCTCTGTCCAAACGCAGCTCCCTTCTAGCATATGTCCCGAGCCCAGGTACATGAAAAAAAAAAGATTTTAGGGATTTACAAAAGCAAATGTTGAAGCATACAAATTTGAGAAAAACACCTGATAAAGTGCAAGAAATGCTGGAAATTTACCGATTTGTAGAACTATTTTTGGTCCATAAAAAGGGAAAAAATCAATCTAGAGGTCAGAGATTTTGTGTTGAGTGAATTTGCAAAACGCAGTATTTCATAAAAAAAATTCATTTAATATAACATAAAGGTATTAATATGAGTTTTTGTAAGATCTTATATGAAATGGTCTCATATGAGTTTTTACATATAACATAAAGGTATTAATACATCAATGTATTAAACTACCAATACATAACTAAAAGGTATTACAAGTTTGTGTAATATAATGTAACGATATGTAATGTAACTAATATGATAAATATGTATTATTATCATAACTAAAATATAACTAACATAACTTAAAGGATATTATATATTTCTCAGAACACGATCATGACGGAGCGAGTGTAGACCCAATACCTGAACGTGTGGGAGTGTGTCTAAGCACGTAAAAAGTGGCCTGGATCAGGTCGATCAAGATTGCATGGATCTAGGCATTAGGTATATAAAAGTTTTTGTGTTCATATAAGTGGTTACTGTTCTAGTACAAATGATAATTTTATTGTCTTTCTACCATAAATTCAAAAAAATTAAGAAAATTGTCCCTGTGATAAAGTAAAAAAGTCATCTTGATGTCGGGGTTTAGACAATAACAACATGATTGATATGATGGAATAAAATGAGAATGAAATCATTATTCATATATTCATTCACATTCATTTGATTGGTATAATTTATAAATGGAAATCACCATTCACATAGGAATGATTATTACCATGGATTTGAGATTAGTCATTCCTTCCTACCTATAAGGGAATTAATTTATTTTAATTAATTTTGACAATTTCATGATTATTTATTTTGAATCCTAAAAAAAAATCAATAATTTTCTTTTAAGTAAAACTTGCATAAAAGGAAATTTTATTTTTAAATAAGAAAAGATTATATATATTCTTTAAAAAATCACATTAATTTCCTCTCTCTCTCTCACACCATTCACACACTCAAACGTATATGTAAAGTTAATGTATGTAAAGATATATTTTTTATAATAATTTTTTATTATAGAGAATATATTTTTTTTTAATGGGACGTTTGCGAGGATAGAAGCTGGACGGGCAGAATCTGGCCAGATGGGAATTCGGGCTAGGATTGGGCGCTGACAGAAGATGTGATACCCTCTGATGCATTTGTCACACAAGAGCAGCTCATCTCTCGATCATCCGACCCGCATTGCTCGCAAGCTACTCTCTCATAATCCTCATCTTTATTATGTACTCATTTACCATGATCAATATCGGTCTCATATTAGACTCTATAATGCTCGATCTCACATAAAATCATATGTGAGACGGTCTCATATGAATTTTTGCATATAACATAAAAGTATTATAACATCAATTTAAATGTATTAAACTATGCATACATAACTAAAAAGTATTATACGTATGCGTAATATAATGAAAGGATACAACTAACATAACATAAATGTATCACTATTATAACTAAAAATGTTTTTTTTTACATGTTTGTGTAATATAATGTAAGGGTGTATAACTAACATAACAAAAAAATGTATCATTATCGTAATTAAAATGTATAATCAACATAACAGAAAAGATATTATATATTTGTCAGAACACGAACGTGCGGGAACGAGTGTAGGCCCAACACTTGGGCATGTGGAGCGCCTCTAAGTGCGTAAAAAGTGGTCCCGGATCAGGTCGATCAGGATTGCATGGATTTAGGCACTAGGTGCATAAAAGTTTTTGTGTTCATATAATGAGTTACTTTCTAGCACATATGATAATTTTGTTACATTTCTACCACAAATAAAAATAAATTAATAAAATTATCCCTCTGATAAAGTAAAAAAAAAAAATCACTTTTATATCGTAGTTTACATAAGTATTTTTTCATAGGATTACACGATATGATCTAAAAAAATATTGAAAAATGATTTTTTTTACTTTTATCAAAAGGACAATTTTAATTATTTTTTTAATTTGTTGTAGAAAAAAATCTCTTATTAAAATATTCTATTTTAGGAAATTATACCTATTATTTATTTTCGTACAAATTAAAGTAATAAATTTCTATCTTGGGTTAGTAATATTTTTGAGGTAAATAAATCAATTTTGAGTTGACTGTCTTAACTCACGTGGACCCTTATAATGTGCATGAGCTTGCTGATTTATGCAATATAGGGCATCCTCTAACTAAATGGACCGCTTACCATTATTATATTTGACCTCTCACCGAACCTGTCAACACAACTCGCACAATAAAAACAAATAACACAAACACTAAAACACACGTGCATATATATCTACGCACATGCTTCACCTGTAATTTAATTCATCTTATATCACAAATGTAGATCGCGTGACATTAATCATAACTATATCATTTATGATTTATATAATCCATAATTTTTGTTTAATTAATTTGATGTTATCCAACACCATTTTAACAAGAATCTTTAAGCTTTCAAGTGAAAAAAAAAAAAAAATAGAAAATGGGGTTTTAAAAAAAAAATATTATTAGCTAGAAAAGATTATAGCCTATTCTAAATTATTAGCTATAAAAGATCACAATTTCACTTGGGTTTTTTTCCTTCGACAATAGATGTAAAATGAAATATAATTAGAAGAAGGTAAAGAAGTAAAATATATTTTCATATATCTGTAAAACTCACAAAATGAAGTAGAAAGGAAGATGCTCTATACAGAGGTAACAGAGCTGAGAAACGCAGAAAAGCTAGCAACCAAACCTGGCCAGCTCAGCAACAAAACGTAACAAACTAACTATAACTAATTTCTCACTTTCGAATTCAACGGTAACAAATTTCTGAGCTGGATTGATGCTGAGCTGGAAGCACGTGCAGTCATTTTTTTAAAGATGATGTGTATTAATTATAAAAGTTGAAATTGTTCATTTTCGATTCCCTAAAATATAAAGAAAGGGGCCGGCTATCCGCCACTCCATTTTTTCTAAACATACCTTAGTTTTTATTTAAAAAATTTAGAAAATGGTAAAATGACAAATTTACCCTTCTTAATAAAAAAAAGAAAAACTGAAATTACTCTCCTTCTCCTTCCCGTCTTCTGCCTCTCTTTTTTTTCTCTTTTTTTTTTATTTTTTTTCCTTTTCATTCCTCAAACTTTGAATCCCCTTAAAAATATCATTTTATGAGTTACAAAATATATAATAATCGTGTAAAATCATGTAAAAAGAACGAAAAAATAACAACAAATCTAAGGACCCGTTCGACCCTGGTTTGTCGAACACAAAGAGGTGTGTTCGATCACCAGGAGTTGAACACTGTATAGTGTGTTCGACCAGGAGTTGAACACGCTATAGTGTGTTCGAACAATGGTTGAACACATAAGGGTAAAATTGTCTTTTTATTATTTCTTAAATTTTTTAAATAAAAAAAAATAAAAAATGGGGTGTGTTTAGAAAACATAGGGTGCGGATAGCCGGGCCTATAAAGAAATTAGAAATTGTTCATTTCGAGGTTTACCCAAATTTCCCAAAGCATATGCCAGCCACTCGGTATAAATATCCCACAAACCATGTGTCAACGACACTCTAATGCACTTTACGCATACGCAGCTTGATTTCTCTCCGGTTTGTCCAGTGCAGTGCTATGGTAAGCTCGGAAGTTGATGAAGATGATCAGCATACTACACCATTGTTGTTATCCTACTCCTCTTTGCTTCCTCCCAACACATCGTCTCATGAAAATTTGGATAAGACAGGTGAATCGCATTTTCAATTTTTCTTTTCCGTCTCTATTTCGTTTTTTCCACACAAATCTCTGGCAATTACTTTTCCTGCTTCGCATATTCATGAGTCCTGATATTGTTCATACTGCAATCGTGTGTTTCAAGTACTTTTGCTTGAAATCAGAGGAAATATGTTTGTGATTAGATTTGGTCAACCAGTGTTATCTGCTGTTATTATCGAAGGAAATTCGTTATCTACTCATCTTTTGTAAATTAGTTGGTGTTTTGTAGTTTGGTAGTATAATTATGCTCATGATAGAAGATACAAAATGTCATCGGTTCCATTTTTCATTTCATAGCTTGAAAAATAGAAGAAGAAACAGTTTGGTAGAATTAATATCTGTCAAATAGTTACTAACTGTGTGTGTGCGCTCCTCCAATCGAGTGTTCAGGGAATGTATGGACTGCTTTGGCACATTTAGTAACGGCAGTGATAGGTAGTGGCGTTCTATCACTAGCATGGAGTATGGCGCAGCTTGGATGGATCGCAGGTCCATTGATCATGTTGGCGTTTGCTTCTGTTGCCATGATTTCTGTGCTTCTTCTCTGCAATTGCTACACATCTCCTAATGTTGATGGTAGCTTCCACAAAAATGGCTCATATTGGGGTGCTGTTCACAAAATCCTAGGTAAGAAATCTGTCACTTGCCTTATGTTGGCTTCATTTTCCACCCTGTTTGAGGTTTAGTAGTTCAATATATCTAGAGTATTTCTAGGTAATTTACCGTTTCCTGTTAATTTAATGTGAGAGTACTTCAAAATGGAGCGTTGCTGATCAATGCATCATTGATTAAATATTATCTTTCCGTAACTTGTTAGCTGTGTTAATGAAGTGGAATTAGTCCTGAATCTGGGATCAAGACTAACTAACTTGACTTGGAGGGAGTTGTCTTCGATTGTGAGCATTTTATTGTGACTACCTACAGTCACAATGTATGAACATATGTTTAATTAATTTGCTTAATTCAATAATAACCTTGACATCTTTTTCTTCAAACAAATCTAGAGAGTAGATGACACAATACCTTTGTGCATTTGGCATCTCAGGAAGGAAGAGCACCTTCGCGTGCGGCCTTTTTGTTCACATTTATTACATCAAACTAGGCATTGTCTACACAATAACATCCTCCATCAGCTTGAGGTATGTATGTTGATGAACTTCTTCATTGTCTCCTGCTCCAAAAACCAGCAAAATGAGTGGAATTCATGGATAATAGATGCCATTTCTTTTCATTTATCAGTCTATTCACCTGCATTAAATCTTTCTGTACACCAGTTCAAGTTAAGTACTGTATATCAAATACCTAATGGCAAGTTTGCCACATAAGGCAAAACTGAGCAGACTCACATACTTTTAGTGATAGATAGTGCATATTAAATTTGTCAAGTTAATGAATCCATAATTTTTCTGCAATTTGATGGAAAAATTAAATGATCGAGCTGCATACTGTTGTAGGGTTGCTGACTTTATATATTGGGGCTTTGAAGATGTGTTATGTGTTATTCAGTACTGATATACTGAAATCAACTTTTGTTGCCTATTAGTTAAAATTTATCTGTGTTTATAATGAGTCATAAATGCATACGACAAGCTACTTGAAATCCATTTTATTCCAAGTTTTAATACAATTTTGCAATAGCATATATGATACATTGCTCTTTCGTTTTCCCTTCTAAGTTAATGTTACAGTTGTAACCTGGCATCGTTTTTTACTGGCGCAGGGCAATTCAAAAGTCGAATTGTTACCATAAAGAAGGGCATACAGCTGATTGTGAATATGGAGCTTCTTATTACATACTTATATTTGGGATCATTCAGTTAATACTTTCTCAAATACCTGATTTCCAGAACACTGAGTGGCTCTCTATAATTGCGGCAGCAATGTCATTCGCATATTCTTTCATTGGGTCAGGTCTTGGCTTGGCCACAGTAATAGGTATGAAAATTGGAAAGTAAGTGGCAATAGCTAGGTAAAACTTGCTACATCCCATTGATCTAATATATCAGCATCTCTACTAAACTTACAGAAAATGGAGAAATAAAAGGTAGCCCTACAGGAGTTCCTGCTGCCAGTACTCTTGATAAAGTATGGTTAATTTCTCAAGCAATTGGAGATATTGCCTTTGCCTTCCCTTTATGTCTTCTTCTTTTGGAGATAATGGTGAGGAAGTTTATCTCTGCACCATGAAAGTTTAGTAGTTTACAATTCTTGATCGGAACTAACAAAGATAAAAAAACTAATATACTAAAGATTGAACTTGAAGGATACCCTGAGAGATGATCCACCACAAGAAGTCACAATGAAGAAGGCATCCATAAGCACAGTCTGCATTGCAACGATATTCTACTTGTGCTGCGGAGGATTCGGCTATGCTGCTTTTGGGAATTCGGCCACTCCTGGAAACCTCTTGACTGGGTTTGGATTTTATGAGCCATATTGGCTCGTCGATTTAGCTAATGCATGTGTTGTTGTTCATCTTCTTGGTGCATATCAGGTACTCATCTCATGTATCTACAGCCTCGTTTTTCTTTGTGCATCTTGTCTGGCAGCAATGACTCTCCTTATCTCACTCATCCTCTCTCTATATATATTATATCAGGTGTACACTCAGCCATTGTATGCAAGTATCGAGCAATGGCTTTCAGATATATTCCCTTTTAGTAGGTTTGTGCATAGTCGCGAAATGACAGTTTTGAGACTGCATCCTCTAAGGTTGTGCCTCCGAACTACATATGTTGTATTCACCACAGGTATTTCGATGATCTTTCCATATTTCAACCAAGTGGTGGGGGTAGCCGGATCCATTACCTTTTGGCCTATAATTGTATACTTCCCTGTGGAGATGTACATAGTGCAGAAAAATATTGGGGCTTGGACAAGCAAGTCAATCCTTCTTCGGATCTATTCCTTCATTACCCTGGTCGTCATCATCTTTGCCTTTGTTGGTTCAGTCAGAGGTCTGATAACTGCAGGAAGCTAAGATTGATGGAATACAGAAATGAATCCAAGCAGAGCCTCAGTCTCAGTCTCCCACGTGCACATAAGTAGTGGGCTTTTTGGTACTCAAGTACTGTCTTTGCTTTAGGAAATATGACATTCTTTCTATATTGTCTCTCCTCAACATTTGTTAGCAAGGATCTCTTTAGAGAATTGGTGCTTGACCCCTTGTTCTATACAAAAATACCATCACTATTAGTATACTGATATGTACCAAGGATATCATGTTCCTGGATACAAGAATATTGCTCAATAATAGAATTTGCTCGCTTATATTCATGGCTTATATCCAAGTAAGATGTTAAATTTAAACATTAGCCAAAGAGATTGTATAGATAAGGCTTGCATAAATTAACACTGGTTTACATATATATGCATTCGATAGTATTTCTGTTTCAGAATTGGCTTACATATTGGTTAGTGTTTTCAAAATCCTCTTAGCATCTCATCTCTTCTTCATTACTTCATCATCAAATTGTTTTAGCTGATAACTCAGCTAGAGAGGTTCTCTATACCACCAATCCAATATTTCTAACCTCAAAGCATTGTGGAGAGACATAAAAACTTGAAGAAATGGCGCTTTTTACTTAACATCGATCATGAAACCAACTCTTCTCCGTGTAGCAACCCTCCAACTCTCACTACTATTTTACTCTGGAGGTAGGCATCGGAACACATAGCAGACGAGCAAGACTAGCCTTGGACACCACAATGCCAGCCTTGTGCACGTGTTTCAAGCAGGATTATCCTGTTTTTGATCCCAACATATCTTCCTCCTTCAAAAGAGAGTGCTACTATTATGTCTTGGCTGCTGATGGTTTCCCATCTCATGGATACCTTTCCTTTCAGGGCACATCAAAAAAACTCGGAGATCGTACGGCCATCGTGGTGGTGGTAAGAAGATGATCTTCACCGGGGTACTCAGGATGGGAAATTATCCAACCTCTCTCTAGCTCATCAATTAGGCAACTCGGCCATGCGCCAATTCGATCATCTACAACAAAAAAGCACTTGTATGATCTGTGTTCATTATTGTCATAATTACTATATTATGACGATGTAAGTTTGAAGCATGCGCGCACACACACAAAAAAAAAAAAAAAGAATTAATCGTAGAATAAAAAATATTATGACGATGTAAGTTTGAAGCATGCACAAAAAAAAAGGGAATTAATCGTAGAATTAAAAGATATTCCGTTGCCGGGACTTGAACCCGGGTCTCTCGGGTGAGAGCCGAGTATCCTGACCAACTAGACTACAACGGATTGATGCAAAAGGGTCTAACAAAAACGTATTCAATAAAATCAAACTAATTTAATAATAAATTTAGGAGAGTTGGAAACTAATAATGCTCTATATGTGTATCTTCTTTTTATTTCTGGAAATGAAATGTTGTAGTATCAAATAAGTATATTACAAACAAGAATTATTATGTACCTAAATAATCCATATAAATAATTCTTGTTCATATACCAAAATAACTACAAAGTTTGAAAATTTTAGCTCACTTAACAATGGTAAAAGAAGTTACAACTCACTGAATGGTCTTTTATCATACCTACTCCAATAGAATAAAACTGATATGGTATACTAAAATCTCAGTCTCATAAATGTTATGAGATTTTAATAATCCTATAATTCTATCATTATTTTTTTCTACTTATCTATAGTTTCCAATAATATCAAAATTTTCAACAATTTTTAATATGATAATAATATTTTAACTATAATTATATCCTATAAAATCCAAAATAAAGAAAGATTATCAAACTCATCATTTTTTTTTTTTCAAAGTCCACTAAAAGCCTAAATCTCAACTTACAAATGCCATCTACATTCTACACCCCAATCCAAACACATCCTTATCTATAACAAAATAAAACTAACTTCATCTTTCATTTTATAAATTAAAACATGCATCTATAGATAATGATTGACTCTAATATAAAAATAACATATAAAAAATTATATCAAACGGTCCAAATTTTATAAGTCTCTTCTAGTCCAAACTCCCATCTCTATATAAGCATCTACTTGAGATTAAGCATTATAATTTAAAAATGGCTGAGAAATTACTCCCGCCAATTTTCTTCTTCCTCTTTGTATCCCTGCTATTCTAATTTCTCCCAATCAGAAGGTTTCAGTTTAAAGCTTGTTCAACGAGACATTCTTGACAACCTATCATTCATAGCCGATCATTTTCCTGATATAATTCGTCTGCTAATAACCCGATCCCATTTCTTGTTCACTATCGACGCAACCATAGGCACACCTAGCACGAAAAGGACCTTCATCTTTGATCCCGGAAGTTCATTACTTGGACACAATATCGTTGTTTCTCAGCAGGATTATCCCTTATTTGATCCCAAGAAGTCGACTTCACACAAAAGACTTAAGCCAGATCATTCTCTTGCCAGATTCTTCAACTGCTCTAAGAACGGTGAATGCCTCTTCAACATAACGTATCAGAGCAGACAGTTGTCAGCTGGCATTGCATCTGTCGATACTTTCACTTTCGTGTCCAACAGAAACGTGCCTGAAAGTGTTGGAGGGATCGTATTAGGTTGCTCGAACGACTATCAAGGCCAGTTTACGGACAATACTTTGGTGACGGGGATCATGGGCATGTGCAGGTCCACCTCTGCCGTTAATTGGCCAAATGTCTGTACGACGATTCTCTTACTGCTTGCCGCGACTCGGATCCCCTGTGAAGTCCACATTTTTGAGATTCGGAAATGATGTTATAGAGAGAAGGAACTTCCAGAAAACGGGATTTCTCAGAGGTCGTAATGAATACATTGTGAAGTTACTCAGTGCAAGCATTGCAGGGCGTCGTTTGAAGCTTCCAAACCTTTTCAAATGGCTTTATATTGGATGTGGGCAGCAGTGTTAGTAGACTGGAGATGGGAGCACATACTCCTGTACTTAACGCACTTACACGGCATTTTCATCGGTTTAATCTCACGAGACAGAGTACTCGAGGAGATTTGTGCTATCATCTATGACATGGATTCAAGAACTATCCAAACATGACTTTGCATTTCCAGGGAGCCAAACTAGAGATCGAACCAGAAAACCTGTTCCGTTTTATGAATGATCGCTTCTGCCTGGCGTTGTTTGGGACGCCACGTTTGACAGTGTTGGGAGCTTATCAGCAGCAGAATTTGAGGGTCATATATGATGTAAGCAAAGAGAAACTCTTGTTTGCTAAGGAGGATTGTTCACAGGACAAAGCTTAACCTGATCTTGTAATAAAACTTTTGTTTGCTAAAGAGGACTAAACTTTTTCTTAATTTTAATGTGGTCATCAATATTGAATTTCATTCATATCAGCATGAATGTAACCAAATTCAAAGCAGAAACCAATAGATGAACCCTATTGTCAACTTGAAGCTACAAAAGAAGCTACCTTTAGTCCTCAATAGTGATTCATATGTATCATTTGATATTAACAAAATACCTTGCCAGTGATAGCTGATGCACCAACGGGACGAGCATTTCCAACAGCTACCTCCACACGCTTTCTTAAATGCTGCTGCTTTGGCTAAACAGAGTCCACTTGTGGTTGGCACCAAATCAACCAAATCAGACAACCAACTTATCAAGTCGATAGAACATCAAGTAAATTCCTTCTTGATTTAAAAAAGCATGTTGATAGATCAACAAGAAGTTGACAGAATGCAATCTAACATGTTAATACCTAAAAAGCATACCAAAGACACTTTTGAACTTTCATCCTCACAAGTTGGAATTTGGCTGGCTTTTCAACATTCAAGAACACTTTTAGGAATCTTATCAGATACATATCCCAATAAAGAGAACAGAGATTTCTACTATATTAACAGAGAGTAATATAAACTGAGGAAGCAGAAATTATAAATAACTTTTAAAATTTTGCTGCGAAGATTCATATCTCCCAATATCCTATTTCAGAAGGTCATTATGAAACTCAGAATGCCAAATTAAAAGCAAGTCTATTTTCGGGTTTTCCTATTCTAGAAGGACAAAAATCAGTTCAATCACCGAAGGAATATTTTCAGGTTGGATTTGTTAACCAGATAGGGTTGTAAGTACTCAATACCAACCATTAACTCGCTAGAAAAAGAGATTCAAAATTATTCTTGCAATAATGTACACGAATTGATAAACGTACAATGAGCCAAAACTTGTTGCCCCTGCTATTTGCATCATGCAACAAACAGACAAGCTCAACATGGATAAGGAGTTTCATCTCACAAACTTGAATTAGTACACTTGGATTTCTTTAACAGGCTTCGTCATCATCATATTGTGTAGGATATTGTTCTTACACTCAGATATTTGAAAGATTTTCAAAACTAGAGCTCGATCTCATGCTGTATTCTGCTACAAGCTTTGCAAATAAAGACGACCTGTCCTCCAACAACTTTGCTGGTGAATCATATTCCTTAAGAAGTCCTGCATCAAGGAAACAACCAAGTAAATCCAAGATCGACAGTGTTGAAAATTGATGTACCGTGCATGAGACAAGAGTTGGCATACCATTATCTAGAAGTAAAACCATATCACTGTCAACAACAGATGTTATCCTGTGTGCGATTGTTATCACTGTTGAGTCGGTGAAATGATTTTTGAGCGTTTGTTGAATCAGATTATCAGTTGCAGTATCAACAGAAGCAGTTGCCTCATCGAGCACTAGAACCTTGCATTTCTTTAATAGCACACGCCCAAGACAAACTAGCTGCCTTTGACCAACACTCCAGTTCTCTCCATTCTCAGACACTGGATTGTTAGATTTAAGACATGAAGCTCGATAAGTAAATACCATAAGGAGTTAAACAATTTGCTAATAACAAGGGTGAATGATGTAAACCTGCAGAATCGAGCTTCTCGGTCTTTTTCCGGATCTCATTACCAAGCTGGCATTTATCAAGAGCCTGAAAGAAAAAGAAAAATTAATCTACGTTCAATCAAGAGTTGAATTCTTCTATTGAGATTTAACTCACCTCCCATATCTGCTCATCTGTATACTCTTCAAGGGGATCCAGGTTATTTCGAACAGTTCCCTCGAACATGGTTGGATCTTGTGGGATTATGCTCAATCTGGATCGTAAATCATGCAATCCAATAGATGAGATATCGATACCATCAATGAGTATTTGTCCAACCGTTGGTTCAACAATTCGGAAGAGGGTCTGAATGAGAGTGGATTTACCACTTCCCGTCCTCCCTACAATTCCAGTTCTCTTTCCTCCAAAGAAAGTACAAGTAAGGCCACGCAACACAAAAGGCATGTGAGGTGCATATCGAACCTATAGATATGTTACACGGATCCTCCAGGTCAGCACAGATATACAAGTGTCATAAAGATGATTGACTATAAATGTGAATCCAGAAATAATCACCTGAAGATCTTTGATATTAACTTCTCCTTGTATAGGCCAGCCACTCTCTGGCCTATTTGATTCGACAACAAGAGGAGGTTCGTTTGGAATATTAGTGTACTGAAGTATTCTTTCAACCGATATGATTCTGTTTTCCATGAAGCAAAGATTCCAGACAACCCATGATTGCAACGTATTTAAATTGAGACCATATGTAACTGCTAATCCAGCAACACCTGCAATACATTTTTAAAAAGAACACTTAGCTGTGTCTATAATTTTGCCAAATTCAGTATGCAAAAAGCCAAGATTCACAAATATGAAAATGAGTATTTATTATAACACTCACTTGGATCAATTGCCCCTTCTGGAAGAGATATCAAGAAAATCAATGAAAAGGCAAATGTGAAGAGAGACAACACATCCAACCGAATGCATAACCATTCCATAGCAGCAGAAGTGTGAAATTTGGGTCGCGAATATCCATCTATGAGTCTCATGCTTACATCTCGAAATCTTGGTTCCTGATCAAAACTTCTAATTGTGATGGAGCCTGAGAGTGTCTCTGAGAAGTGTTGTATAACTGGAGCTTTGCAAACCCCACAAAGTCGGGCAAGTTCTCTAGCTGAAGCTATGTAATAGCGCTGGAAAGGGAAAAAATGAGTTAACAAATCATTACATTGATACATATGTTGTCCCAAGTTAACATCTATACATAAGATAAGAAACAAAAATAGTTCTCCAAGTCAGATAAACCTGAAACAAGCATGATATCAGAAAACCTTTAAGCATAATTTAATCAAACTAAATGGACACCAAGTGTTTACCTGCAACCATATGCAAATTGCGATCACTGGAATGAAGATAATGAAGACTTGCCATGCCACTTGTGACATAACAGCAATAATTCCAAGAAGTTGAATTATGGCAAAGGCAAATAACCCAATTATAGAAGCCATATTCAAATCCACTGTACTTTGGTCAGTAGATGCCTGAGAAAGAACAAATCTTGGGTCAAAAGATATACTTGAAGCTAATTATTAACCACCAGAATCAAGAAAACAAATCTAGGCTTAGAAAAGTAAAACCAAATATACTATGAGAAGAAAAGCAAAAACACATTTTTCACATACCCTATTGAGAATTCGCCCACTAGGAGTGGAGTCAAAGAAAGACATGGGGGCACGAAATATGCACAGATGCATTCTGTCAAAGAGTATTTTTGCTGTCTTATAGCCGATGGATACTATAGTTAAGGCTCTGCCAAAAATGCAAAAGGCACTTCCAATTGACAAAGCGATATAGACAACAATAAGAGTAGAGCCTCCAACACGAGGTGCTGCATCCTTGGACACAGGAGTTGCCCAAGCCATCCAATAATTGCTTCCAATTTGAAGTATCTGAAACAAAATCTGTGCAAGCAATGCAAGAGGTGCTAGAAGGCCTCCATATGCTGTTGTTATATATTTCCAGTAAACTGATAGTCCAACATTTCCCTTTTCTCTTTCTTCTTCTTGGACAAGCTGACCCTTTGTTTCCCCAATGTGGTCTATTTTATCATTACGATCACTTCGAGATTCCTGACGCTGAAGAACAGGCTTAGCAGTTGTAGAGCTCTTTTTCTCACCACTGGCTGTTGTCTCCACATCGATGGAATCAAGAGCTGATAAAGCCTCCTGGTGTGCACCAACAAGTTCTATGAAGTCACTTCCAGATTTGAGAATATCATTGTACTTGCCAGCTTGTTTAATTTCTCCATCTTTCATAACCTGATAATTAAAAGATTAGGCTATCTTACTTGACAGAAGTTTTCATGACAAAAAAAGTCAGTGAAGAACTCACCAAAATGAGGTCCGCGGCGGGAAGAAAATCCACTTGGTGTGTAACAAAAATAATAGTTTTAGAACTCAGTAACCCCATAATGCATTCCTGCCATTACAAAAGAGTAATGTTAATACAGGATCTACAAGTGTAATCATGAGACAAGAAGTTGTCATAAAACATATAGAAACAACAAAAAAAAAATTGTGGAAACAAGACGAGGTGGTGCTTACGTTAAAAAGATGAGTTCCTGTATGCGCATCCACAGCACTAAATGGATCGTCTAACAAATAAATGTCAGCATCTTGGTAAAGAGCCCTTGCAATCTGTATTCTCTGCTTCTGTCCACCACTCAAGTTGATTCCCCTCTCACCAATAACAGTTTGATCCCCAAACGAGAGAATCTCTAGATCTTTCTTGAGTGAACATGCTTCCAGGACCCTGTTGTATCGTTGTCTGTCCATGTTCTTGCCGAACAATATATTTTCTTCAATATTTCCACTTTGTATCCAAGGTGACTGAGCAACATATGCTTTTGTCCCACAGAGCCTTATAACCCCAGATATTTTTGGCATTTCACCCAATATACAGGAAATCAAACTCGACTTGCCAGAACCAACTGTGCCACAAATTGCAACCCTCATGCCATGCGACACTTTAAAGTTAATATCCTTTAGTGTAGGACTAGGAGATGATACATCCCAAGAAAATTTTCCATTGATTACCTCAACAGCTATATCAGAACTACCAACTGAAAGCTTCTCTACTACATCTGGTTGCAGGTCGTCAAGAGAGAGAAAGGATGCGATTCGATCAAGAGAGACTTTGGTCTGAACTATCATAGATATTGTGTCAGGAAGATTATAAATAGGCTCTTGAAGAATCCTAAAGGTTGCCAGAGCAGATAATATCTTTCCTGACTCGAGTGGGATCCCCATCAACATAGAAGCACCAAAAGTCGCCACAGATACGAATGTAGGAGCACCCCAAAATACAAATGTGGTGATGGCTATAGTGTAAAGATATTTAGCCAACCAGCCTGTCTCAGCTTTCCTAAGATCCTGAATTTTAGCCAGAAACTTCAACTCCCAAGCCTGAAGCTTGAGAATTCTCATATTCCTCAAGACTTCTGATGTAGCCTTCATCCTTTTATCTTTAGATTTCATCAACCCATCCTGAAACTTCTCTTGCAATTTCCCAAGTGGAACATTTGCTAACATCACCAAAACAGTAGCAGCAAGTGCAGCTAATGAAGCAAGCCCAACATCTTTGTATAATATTAATAATGCTAGGGCAACCTGTAAAAGGACCATCCACGGATCATGCATGTACCAACCAAAGTCACCTATCCTTTCAGCATCTACGGACATAAAATTTATAATCTCCCCTGTTGTATGTCCTTGTTTTGATTGACATGAAAGAGTCAACCCCTTGTTATAGACTTTGGCAACCAATGCTGCCCTTGCCCTATATCCAGCCTGCTGAACTTTGAAAAACCAATGTCTCTGTGCAAAACACTCAGACAACTTTGCAATGAAAAATGCAGATACTAATACATAACCCTCATTTTTGAAATGTCTTTGTCCATTTAAGTACTGGACAAAGGTATCAATGAGGTATGGACCAACATAAGAAGCCAATGTGTACACGAGAACATACACACCAGATATAACAATTTCTCTCCAGGTGGTCAAAATCAATCCCTTCGCCAACATCATCGTGGTGACTTTGTTACCATCTCCGCGGCAAGCCTCCAGCTTATTCTCCAGAATTGGAAATGCCCCTTTAGCAGTGTCCGAAAAGGCAAGTTGAGGAACATCCTCAAGGTTCAATGTTCTCTTGTATCCAAGAGCGATTAAAGGATTCATCCAAGAGAAGGTAAAGAGGCTAAAAAATCCAGCTTCGGCATAAGGGGTAACAGTTTCATCCCCTTTGGGAGCTTCATTAGACTCGATACTATCACTAAGACCACCATTCAAAAGGGGTTCATGAAGAACAGTATCATCATCTTTTTTCTCACTCATAAACCCAACATAACACAAGACAAAACCCATTACCATAGAGAAAATGTCAGAGGCCCAAAACAGAGTGGATAAATATCGGTGCTTTTCGAAATAAACGAAGTCCGTTACAAGGCAATAACAAGAAACGAACAAGAAAAGCCCCCACCAAAGCCTCAAAACAAGCGGGTATTTTGTCTCTCCTGAGTTTCTATAATGGATTTGCAAGAAAAGATAGAGAACCAACCAAGAAGCGGTTTTCACCCCCAAATCCAATAAGGTCACAATCTTTTCATCAGACCAACCACTTCTATACCAATAGAACAGGTTCAACAGGCTCAGAATGAGATTAAACAATGAAAGACTTAAACACGAAATAAGGGTTGGTTTGAAGTACAAAAGACTAGTATGCCTACCACTATGTTTCTCCCTTTCAACTCCATTGTTCCAAAATTTCTTATAAACCCATGAACTAAATACGATAGCCAACAAAACAAGGTGCAAAGAAGCAGTGAAGAAACGCAAGAAAACAGGGTTAAGGAATACATCTCCACCGCTCATGTCATTAATCGAAAAAACAGACATACCCGTGAAAAAGGAGAACGATGAAGATGGTTGAAGAAACATTTATTCGTTAGTGGCAGGCTGGCAGCGTATAATGTTTTCTGAGTAGGTTTCGTTTCAGTATGCAAACGAACTGGTTTTGAGTGACGACAATCAGTTGGTGTAATCGAGGGTTTTATATAAAATATTTAATGGAAAGACAATTTCTTTTTTTCTATTTTCTTTTTTTCTTTTCCTTTTATTCAATAAAAAGATAATGAGAAGTCGCAAGAAAGAAAAAATAAAAGTTTTTTCCTTCGACATAGGAAACGTGGTGGACAAAACTCAGCTTGATAGTGATTTAGTGAGGAAGACAAGTGAATTTTCAACTTTGATCAAATGCTAGCGGTCACCCGCATGCGTGATTTATTATTTATTATGTTAATATTTATAATTTGCAATAATATAATGAAATTACAATTACTAATATGTTATTTATAACATTTTTTATTATTTTAGTTTAAAACATATACCATATACAAATGATTTTTCATACGTGCGTTGCACAAATTGTCATATAACTTTAATAATTTTAATTGTTAATTTTATTTTAAATATTTTTTATTTTATTTATTGATTTATATTTTCGTCAAATTAAATTATTATATACAATAATATTTCCTTCATCATAATAATTAGTCTTTCTTTTTATATTTTTTATAATTTGTATATTTTACTCTCATACTTGAATCATCATTTTTCTTACGTCATTTTTCCATTTATCTCTCACAAAATTATTTGTTCAATTTGTATTTAGTGTACAAAGACAACTTGGTGGGATCTCCTTAGATGAAGATATAAAACAATAAGATCTGAAATAACTTTTTTATTTTTGAATGTTTAACAAATCTTGTATTCTTTTTTTTTTTTTTTTAATTTTATATAGATTTGAGAAACATTATATTTATGATTTTTATTATTCTTTTTTTTTTTGACAATAAGATTTGGAAGAATTTTTCTATCTTGAATGTTTAGTAAATATTGTATTAATTCTTTCATTTTTATTTTATTTTATATAGATTTGAGAAATAATTATATTAACGGTTAACTTTTTTCTTCATTCTTTGTGTAGTATATATATATATATATATATATATATATATATATATATATATATATTTCCATTCTATATGCATCTCTCTTTTGTTGAGAAATCATTATATTTTTCTTCATCTTTTAGTTTTATATAGATTTGAGAAACCAATGTATCTCTCTGTTCATCTGTTAGCTTTATATAGATTACAAAATAGCTTATAGAGTAAGATTTATCTTTTATTATTATTATTATTATTATTATTATTAAATAATAGCTTATCAAATAAGACTTACTTTTTTTTTTATTGACATAAACACTTTTAGGCAGGAAACTGACAATTTTGTAAATTTTGTCAACTTTCTTACTTTAATATATAGTACTATAGATTAGTCCATCGATTCCCTTACAAACACAATCCATTAGTCATTTTTTATTGTTTCAAATTATAGACATTTTTCTGATTAAAAATATGCTATTTTTCTAAAATACTCTTACTTAAATTCATGAAATTTTTGTGGGTGGGTTCTGAAAAATATCATTTTTTGTTTTTTTTTTTGAAATAAAATAGATAAATAAGGATATAAATATAAATTTGTGAATAAAATTTGGTTTTTTAAGTATATTAAGATTGTTTCTTAATTAATGTGGAAAAATGAACTGCAGTAATTTATGGAACCAAAAAAGTAATGATTTTATATTTGTTGTCTCATTTGACAATACTCAGCTAATATGCTCTTGACAATCAACTTTTATAAATTACCCTTTTAAAATATAAATTATTGCATTAATGATCCATTTAATTTGTGTAGTACTGATTTGTAACGTATTTATTAATTTCACATTTCATGATTTAAAAAAATTAAACCATTATTTATGGATATATTAAGACTTTACATGACAATTAATGATATGATGTCCCAACTTCTAAAATACTTCAAAAGTAAAAAGTTCATATAAATTGTCTGATATAGAAATGGTTTTAATATTTTCAAATGTGTCCCAATCAACATAAATAAAGAAAGTTGATAAATGCAAAATCATCAACATCTCCGTCATATGTCGTTGATATTTGTAGGTTCAAAATTAACCGATTCATGATCAAGTGTACCATGTGTCATTATGACTTGCAATCTTTTTATATTTGTTGATTCACTATATAAATTGCAGCTTTTCAAGCACTTCATTTCACTAATTAAGTTCAACTGATTTATTTCTAACATTTTAATTTTGATAATGATGTGTTAACTAGTTCTTGTATTTTATACTTCAGATGTGAGAAATTTTAAAATTGAGGATCTTTTTTAATTCCCCAATTCGTATAGTTTTAATTAGAAAAAAAATGATGCTTGTGTTTCCCTCAACAAAATATTGCTCAAGATGAATCAAGTACAAGTACTATTTTTATTTATTGAAATTAATCTTAAGACCTTAATTTTTTTTATTATATATAGTTTTTTTTTTGTTTTTTTACAATATTTATTTGCAAATGAATTATTCGTTTGATCAACCTCATGTAATAAACAGATACAAACTTTGATAATATATCAATCATATTATTTCATGTTCAATAACTAACTAAAATGGCATGTTACAGCGCACTTATATATTAACCAAATACTCATTATTATTTTATTAAGTTCATAATTTACAAAATTAGAATTTTTTTTCCTAGTAAAATCCGTGTATTAGACGGGAATGAATCTGGTATCGATATAACTATCAATATACTTTGCTCTCTCACATGCTTTTCTAATGTTCCGGTCCATAAATATGGTCTTCTAATTTTTCCAAAAATAATTCTAATATGGTCATTTATGTTGGAGAACAACTCCTATGCAACTTGTGCACGGATCAGTGGATCCGTGCACAACAATCTGGACCGGTTGTTGCCCCACTCGCACTGAGGACGCGCTCCACATGGCAGACGCGTGTTAACACGCGCCATTACATTAATTTTTTTTTTCATTTTACTGTTCATCATCTTCTCGAGCGGATTTGGGGAAAAACTGCGACAACCATTGTTCATGGTAAGCTCTTCTTTTACCATGAAAACAGACTAATACTCTAATTTAATTTCGATCCATTGACATAACAACAAACATTGATCAAATTTCAACCATAAACACATATATACTGTTTCTGAAAAAAATTTCCGCTATTGATACAGTGATTGAAGTTTTGAAGCAGGCGTAGGAGAAGAAAGAGATCCCAAGAGTGTTTTGGTTAACCATTAATTCAAGCGATTAACGATTCGAAGTCTTATTAGCGATTTGTGAATCGCTAGGGTTTTCAAAAATAAGTTGATACAGAGTCTTTCAATTGAAGATTCAAGGACGAAACTGAAAAAAATATGGGAGAAATTACTGGTAATTTCTTTGTGAATCGCGAGAGTTTTCAAATTTGATACAGTATTCGATTAACCATTAATTCAAGGTTTGAAACTAATCGAATTGAAGATTTAAGGACGAAACTGAAAAAATATTGGAGAAATTACAGATAATTTAAATCCATGTAATTTCATACAGTTATATTAAGTTATGTACTGTTATATTAATTTATGTAGTACTGTTATGCTATTTTAGTGATACAGTTGTGTTTATTAAGTGATACTGTTATTTATAAGTTAGTGGTACTGTTATACTGTTTGAATGACATTGTTATACAAATACTGTTAAAAAACATGTATTACAGGTTTCATTGATTACATATATTTTTCAAAAAAAATTAATTCAACACCACAATTGATTTCAAAACACAAAAATATTGTTGTTTTCCACCACTCAAATAATTCAACACAAATATTACTTCTTCTCAACACACTTTCTCTTCGGTCTAACATTTTGTTTCATCACAGCTTGTGTCTTCTCCATATTCGCAACAACCTCTTGTCTCTTAGCTACAATGTATTTTGGTTTCGCCAAATAGAACCTTGTAACAGTATCAATCAAACTTGTCCTTTCCTCATTCAATTCTGACATAAGAATGACAACAACAAATTCTGCCCTCAGCACTTTCCTCAAAATTGGCTGCAATGAGAAGAAAATAGATTAAAAACTAATAATACTGCATAACAGTATTCACTGTACGATTTAGTTACATAACTAATTCTGTTTATGTATTGCCCTTGATCAGTACCACTAACTTATACATACCAGTACCACTCTATGAACACAACCGTATCACTAATAACACAACCGTACTACATATATTAATATAACCGTACCATATAATTTATACATAGCAGGACTACTTAATGAACACAACTGTATCACTAAAATAACACAACAATACTATATAACTTAACATAACAGTACTATATAATTTATACATAACAGTACCACTTAATGAATACAACCGTATCATTAAAATAACAGAACAGTACTACATATATTAATATAACAGTATTATATAATTAATACATAACAATATTATTTAATGAACTCAACCGTATCACTAAAATAACACAACAGTACTATATAACTTAACATAACAATACTATATAATTTATACATAACAGTACTATATAATTTATACATAACAGTACCACTTAATAAACACAACCGTATCACTAAAATAACATAACAATACTAGATATATTAATATAAGAGTACTATATAATTTATACACAACAGTACCACTTAATGAACACAACCGTATCACTAAAATAACACAATAGTAATACATAACCTAACATAACAGTACTATATAATTTATACATAACAGTACTACTAACTTATATATAACAGTACCACTCAATATTATGTACGATTTAGTTACATAACTACTAACTTATACATAACAGTACCACTCAATGAACACAACCGTATGACTAAAATAACACAACAATATTACATAAATTTATATAACAATACTATATAATTTATACATAACAGTACTACCAACTTAACATAACAGTATTATATAACTTAACATAATAGTACTATATAAATTAATATAACAGTTCATAACATAATCTAGTTGTTCAAGTAATACTGTATAACAATAACACTAATACTGTATAATAAATATACTAATACTGTGTAACAATAACACTAATATTATTGGGAGTTCTTCATACTGTTATCTAACTGTTTCAACTTCAAACAAACAGTAGCACATTGTCCACATAGTTGGGTATTATTATGACTAATACATTGTCTACATAGTTGGGTATCTCCAGAATAATCAGAATAAATTCCAAACTAATGGTATCTACATAGACGTCTTAACTCTCCATGAGAATCATAGTTACATTACTTATAACTTTCTTTCTTTATACAAAAATCAAGAAGTCTTTGTTGCTGCTTTTTTCATTTTATTATAGCATATCCATGAACTTAGAGTCCATATCCATTAGAATTCTGTGGTGAACTTCCTAACATTACACCATTAAAACTCAATTAAATTCTTTAATATTTTTTGGATTTGGGAAATGCAGTAAAGGGCACAATTCCAAGAATAACAACCTCAAAAAAAGAAGGAAAACAAAAATTATTCTTCTTTACCAAATTCAATCACCATCAACAACAAAACGAAATTAAATGATTATTGCATTAACTAAACCACACCCACAAAACTAAATATACACATTAGAACTGAAAACAAAAACATAAATTAAACAAAAAGAATTAGAAGCACGATACCTTTAGTCCAGTGGGTCTTTGCTCAGAAATATTTGGGAAATGCAGTAGAGGGTACAATTCCAAGAATAACAACCTTAAAAAAAGAAGGAAAAAAAAATATTCTTCTTTACCAAATTCAATCACCATCAACAACAAAACGAAATTAAATGACTATTGCATTAACTAAACCACACCCACAAAACTAAATCAGTACACATTAGAACAGATGAACAGAAAGTCAAAACCATGATTTCAAGAACAAGAAAATCCAAACTCAAAATCAAAAACCCAGAAAAACCCATTAATCTTTTTCCACAAGTTACAATCTTTGTACCCCCATAAAAACAGAAACATAAATTAAACAAAAAGAATTAGAAGCACGATACCTTCGGCTCGACAAAAATAATGGACAGACAAAATAAAAGTTCAAGCTGAGAAATGACTTTAATAAGACTTTCACAGGCCACATTCATGCATTCATGCCAATCAAGCTGAGATATATCACATTCATGACAATCTGATCATATAATTATACAAACCAAAATCAAAGAAAATCACTACTCATGAGACTTATTCAGGAAAAACAACAACGTACAAGTTATATAGATTTGACCATCTGATACACAAATTACTCATCAGATAATAGAAGCAAAATCAGATAATAAATGTCCTAAATCATATGAATTGCATTCGCCTAAATTGCATAAGATATTTGCAGTAAAATTTGTAATCATTAAATTAGGGCACTGAATCGTCAATTGACAATCTGTGTGAGAGAGAGGTATTAGCGGCGAACCTGCGGCGGCGGTGATGAGCTCCAATCGATTTTTCTTCGAACTGAGTGCGTCGCGCGGAGACGAGATTCTTCTTCGAACTAAATGCGTCGTGTGATTCTTCCTCCTCTAGTATTTCTCTGTGTGTGAGAGAGGGATAGACAGTTTCTCTTTGATTCTTCTTTTCAAACTCCTCTGTGTGCGAGTGTGTGCGAGAGGGAGACAGGGACGATTCTTCTTCACGTCGCGCGATTTTTGCAATTTCGAATATGTGTGTGTGAATTAATACATATGGGCCGAAAAATTTCATCCTTCAATGGGCCGAAAAGTTAATACTATTGGGCCAAAAAATTAATACAATTGGGCTGTACATCAATTGGGTTTTGGATGTGGGCTGGACACCAAATTGTGGTGCACGGATCCCTCGTGCATAAAAGTTTTTGCCTTTATGTTGAGACCAAAATTTTAAACCATATAATAGTGTGTGCGCGTGTATATATATATATATATATATATATATATATATATATATGATCATAGATGAACTATTATTCATAATAATAATAATAATAATAGTTCATCTATGATCGATTTTATGAAACACGTAAATTTTACAGAAATTTGTATCATATAAATCAAATTTTACAGTCGCTATCAATGAAATAGTATCATGTGAAATTCGAACCAGATCATCTATTTTAATTTGATATTTTATCTTATATTTTATTATTTTTAATTCATATTATGTGTAAATTAGTGGCGTCATTTTTACACTTGACATATGACGACTATTTTGGAAATTAAATGTGGAACAAATCAATCTTGTTCGAATATAATTAATTCATGTTGTTTACATATAATCAAATATATGTAATTGAGTATAAAATAAATAATATCATAATACTTTACCATTAATGAAATATTTATTACTTGAACAAAATCAATTAATTTTTGATATAGACATGATACGATGATATGCAATCTGACTTTTAAGTTTTAAGTCCACTGAAACAGTATTTTCCATGGAAAATGGGCCCCACCGCCCGCCAATTGAGAAAAGCAAAATAGAGGTTGAAATTTATATCCAGATTTGTTATCCTTTGGATTGGATTTTGTTTGTTGAGCACACAAACTTGCTGCCCACACCACCACATTTTGTTACTGGTCCAGTGGTCCAACCTCCCACTTTCATTTGGTTTCCATCTCAAATTTAATATCACTATACTTCAAGCTTTATAAAAAAAAAAGGTTTAATCTCTATCTATAATACGAAAATGAAAAAAGTGTCCATTGTGTGCAATTTTTAATATGTCTGTCGATGACGTATAATGATCTCATCCATTAATTATATCAAAAATGAAATTAATTGACATGTTGAATATTTGACACATCAGTCGTAGACACAATGTGCTACGGTTGGTAGGGTAACATGACTGATATATAATAATATATGAGTAAGAAAATAGATTTTTTTTTTATAGATTTATAAATTTCTCGTTTTAAAAGTGACATGTTATGAAAAAATGTATTAAAAAGATGGAAAATAAATCCTTCTTAGCAAGCTATATTTGTATACTATTAAAAATTCCTTTTTTTTAAAGTTATTTCTAGATTATATAAGATTAAATTATAAAGAGAATAAATCGTTTCTTTTCTAGATTATTATTATTATTATTATAAACTATAATATTTTTAAATTTGTATGTTATAGTTTGTATTTTAAAATTGTTATATAATTAAATACAATTATTTAGAATAACATATATTAAATTTTAAAATATATAGATTTCTATTGATATAAATATTGAAAATATTATATGTTTGAAATTAAAATAATATGCTATTAAGTTCTATTATTAAAACATTTTTTTTGAACAACTATTATTATTAAAACATTATAACTATTAGAAATTATATAACAAATTGTGTAGTGCGTATGAGTATTACTAGTGTTTTATAAGAATGGTTAACATGGTCTATTGTCAATTTGAGTTATTGGTCTATCAACCTGACCAAATCAATAATCTCGATGTGTTCAATAAAAACATATTACCATTTAACCTATTCGGAGTAGGTAATCATTCTTGTATTCCGACACATACTAAAACAATATAACAATTTGCGACAAACATAAAAAATAGAAGAGACATACTGACCACGTCAAGATGTAACAAATTTGGCAAAGAGACCTTAAAATAGTAGGTAATGACTTAAATATTGTTGGGTATCGGTCCATTAACATAGCACTTACCAAACTATTACACTGAGTATAACTTGGATACATCTTTATACATACAGGCTCAAACATAACAAAACCAGAAAAGATAAGAGAAGAAAGCACCGATACAGATCCACTAAGGATCGAAGCGAGAGTTGAGAGCCAACTCAGTGAGCGCTTTTGGTTCAGTCCCCTTTCCAGTCCACGAACACACAAGCACACAAGAACTCCGGCGGTGGCACCAAAGGAGCCCACAGAACCCACAGTAAACGCAGCCCTCACGCAATCAAACCCCAGATCTCAGAAAGGAGGCCGAGTCAGTTTCTCAACACATGTTTAACTGACTCGGATAGGCACAAGACTCACTCATACCCCTGTATATCCTCACACACTGAGTCAACCCAGGAAAACACTTTTCTTCTCAATCTAACCCTCTCAATCACCCTCTCTCTCAACAAACCCACCACACTTATATAAGAAACGGGCTCCGACCAAGGACAGCCAGGGCAGACACAAGGACAGAGGTGGTGGTGGTGCGCGGCCATGGCAGAGAACGGTGTACAACCGCTGTACTAGAGAGAGAGAGAAAAGGCAGCGCCGCGAAGAGAAAAAAGGGGGGAGGTAGGGTTTGAGAGAAGATCAGCAAGGGAAAGGTATATATATGTAGCAAGCAAGGGCCACGATCAAAGGGATTTGAATGGAGGGCTGCGATTAGATATCATAAGTAAGAGGCTGGGCCAAGGAGCAGGGCCCTGGGCTTTCTCTAAATTGGGCTACAACTTTGGGCCGCCAAGAATTGGGTCAGGGCCCAACACCAACACATGAGTCTGGCCCACAACATTCACAAATATAATATGCTACACGAAACGTATTAAAACCTAGGATTAATATCAATTTCTTATTTGAACTATTGTGTTTTTTTAGTGGGTGTCTAAACTTAATAACTTTTCCAATCACTAGTCATTCTATTTGAAATTTTACAGTTGCTATTTAAACTCGAATTTTGATACATTTTTCAACCAAAAAAATCCACCGAAAACTCGAAAACGTGAGCTACCTTCAAACATCAACCAAAATGCATGAGTCATACACCAAAATGTCCCCCTTTCGAAGCCAAATTATAACCCTAAGTTAATTTAAAGATTCTCATTCGATTTAAACTTGAATCGAACATAAATCGTTAAAAATCCTAGAATGATTTTTTCTCGATTCGTGATTGGATCGAATTAGAATCATGAGATTGACTTAGGGTTATAGTTTAACTTCGAATAAGGGTCATTTTGTCATATGAATCATGCATTTTTGACAACACAAAAACTTATGTGAGACGATTTCACGGATAGTTACCGTGAGACGAAGCTCCATCACCCACAAACAATATGTAAATTGTAGGGTTTGGATTGTGGATGATTGAGTTGTGGGTTGACTTGTCTTACACAATGCAATAAAAATGCGTGAGACGATCTCACGAGAGACTTACTCTTTTGATAGATATTTAGAGATAAATTGTATTTTCGAGTTTTCCAGTAAATTTGATTTGGAAAATATAAATATGTCAAAAATTGAGTTTGAGGTAGCAATTGAATTTTTTTTAAAAAGAATGCCTAATGATTGAAAAACTTTTTAAGTTTAGACACCTATTAAAAAAAAAAAAAAAGGATAGAAAATTGATAGCCAACCTAAAAATTCTTAGACGATCAAAGAAAAAGAGGCATACCTCTATTTCAAAATTCATAATTATTAATTCAGCTCGCATATTTCTATTACTAATGAACACTTTATTCTGTATTTCACTAGTACTTGAAATTTTCACTACATTACATATATATATATATATATATATATATATATATATATATATCTATTATCTATTACATGACGGAAGAACATCAATCCGAGATAAAACACTATTTTATTGAGACGAAGCGATTAGAGGACCAACACAGATCTTTAATCCTTGCAGCAGTTACTTATACCAAACCTTCATCCATATCTACTGTTTTTTCTCCAACAACCAAACTCCAATCAAAATGCTAAAGAAACATTGCAAGAGGGACCTCCACGTTGGCATGCCCAAATGACATTTCAGGACATTCAGCATCTTTCCAGTATCTGGGGTCTTGGTTAATAGCCCATGCATTCACTATTATCTTCGTGTTTTCAGGACTCGGGTTTTTCAGCATTTCTGACATTGTCCAATCCTTTGTTAATACATCCTGCTTCCACACATGATTAGAATTGCATTCCATCAATTATTTTTACTACCACATCTATAAAGCATCAAGTTTTAATATTGTTGCCAAAACTTTGTTGCCCCTGCTATTTGCATCATGCAACAAACGGACAAGCTCAACGTGGATAAGGAACTTCATCTCACAGGCTTGAGTTCATGCACCTTGGATTTCTGTAACAGTTTCGTCATCATCATATTGCTGTTCGTATACTCAGATACTTGAAAATTTTTCAAAACTAGAGCATGATCTCATGCTGTATTCTGCTACGAGCTTGGCGAACGAAGATGACCTGTCCTCCAACAAATTTGCTGGTGAATCATATTCCTTAAGAAGTCCTGCATCAAGTAAACAACCAAGTAAATCCAAGATTGACAGAGTGTTGAAAATTGATGTACCGTGCATGAGACAAGAGTTGGCATACCATTATCTAGAAGTAAAACCATATCGCTGTCAAAAACAGATGTTATCCTGTGTGCGATTGTTATCACTGTTGAGTCAGTGAAATGATTTTTGAGCGTTTGTTGAATCAGATTATCAGTTGCAGTATCAACAGAAGCAGTTGCCTCATCGAGCACTAGAACCTTGCATTTCTTTAATAGCACACGCCCAAGACAAACTAGCTGCCTTTGACCAACACTCCAGTTCTCTCCATTCTCAGACACTGGATTGTTAGTTATATTTAAGACATGAAACTCGATAAGTAAATACCATATGGAGTTAAACAATTTGTTAATAAGAAGGGTGAATGATGTAAACCTGCAGAATCAAGCTTCTCTGTCTTTTTCCGGATCTCATCACCGAGCTGGCATTTATCAAGAACCTGAAAGAAAATAAAAAAAAATTAATCAACATTCAATCGAGGAAATTTTTTGAATCCTTCTATTGAGACTTAGCCCACCTCCCATATCTGCTCATCTCTATACTCTTCAAGGGGATCCAGGTTATTACGAACAGTTCCATCAAACATGGTTGGATCTTGTGGGATTATGCTTAATCTGGATCGTAAATCATGCAATCCAATAGATGAGATATCGATACCATCAATGAGTATTTGTCCGACTGTTGGTTCAACAATTCGGAAGAGGGTCTGAATGAGAGTGGATTTACCACTTCCTGTCCTCCCTACTATTCCAGTTCTCTTTCCTCCAAAGAAAGTACATGTAAGGCCTCGTAACACAAAAGGCATGTGAGGTCCATATCGAACCTATAGATATATTACACAGATCATCCAGGTCAGCACTAATATACAAGTGTCATAAAAATGATTTTAACTATTAATGTAAGTCCAGTAAACAATCACCTGAAGATCTTTGATATTAACTTCTCCTAGTATAGGCCAGCGACTCTCTGGCCTATTTGACTCGACAACAAGAGGAGGTTCGTTTGGAATATTGGTGTACTGAAGTACTCTTTCAACCGATATGATTCTATTTTCCATGAAGCAAAGAACCCAGACAACCAATGATTGCAAAGAATCTAAATTGAGACCATATGTTACTGCTAATCCAGCAACACCTGCAATACAAATAGATAAATAATTCAGTATGCTAAAAGCCGAAATTCACAAATATGAATATTTATTATATAACACTCACTTGGATCAATTGCCCCTTCTGGAAGAGATATCAGGAAAATCAATGAAAAGGCAAATGTGAAGAGAGACAGCACATCCAACCTCATGCATATCCATTCCATCTCAGCAGACATGTGAAACTTAGGTCGCGAATATCCATCTATTAGTCTCATGATTACATCTTGAAATCTGGGTTCCTGATCAAAGCTTCTAATTGTGATAGAGCCTGAGAGTGTCTCTGAGAAGTGTTGTATAACGGGAGCTTTGCAAACCCCACAAAGTCGAGCAAGTTCTCTAGCTGAAGCTATGTAATAACGCTGAAAAGGGAAACATTTCATTGACACATATGTTGTGTACACAAGAAAAGAAACAAAAATGCAGGGATAAAAGAGTTTACCTGCAACCATATACAAATTGCGATTACTGGAATGAAGATAATGAAGACTTGCCATGCCACTTGTGACATGACAGCAATAATTCCAAGAAGTTGTACGACGGAAAAGGCAAATAGCCCAATTGTAGAAGCCATGTCCAAATCCACTGTACTTTGGTCCGTTGATGCCTGAGAAAGAACGAATCTTGGGTCAAAAAGATATACTAAATATACCATGAGAAAAACTAGCAAAAACACATTTTCACATACTCTGCTGAGAATTCGCCCACTAGGGGTGGAGTCAAAGAAAGACATGGGGGCACGAAATATGCACAGATGCATTTTGTTAAAGAGTGTTATCGCTGTATTATAGCCGATGGATGCTACAGTTAAGGCTCTAACAAAAATGCAAAGAGCACTTCCAATCGACAAAGTGACATAGACAATGATAAGAGTAGAGCCTCCAACACGTGGTGTCGCATCCTTGGACACAGGAGTTGCCCAAGCGATCCAATAATTGCTTCCAATTTGAAGTATCTGAAACAAAATTTGCGCTAGCAACGCAACAAGTGCCAGAAAGCCTCCGTATGCTGTTGTTAGATATTTCCAGTAAACTGATAGTGCAACCTTTCCCTTTTCCCTTTCTTCTTCTTGGACAATCTGAGCCTTAGTTTCCGCAATGTGGTCTATTTTATCATTACAATCACTTCGCGATTCCTGTCTCTGCAGAACAGGCTTAGCAATTGTAGAGCTTCTTTTCTCACCACTGGCGGTTGTTTCCACATTAATGGAATCAAGAGCTGATAAAGCCTCCTGGTGTGCACCAACAAGTTCCATGAAGTCACTTCCGGACTTGAGAATATCATTGTACTTGCCAGCTTGTTTAATTTCCCCGTCTTTCATAACCTGATAATTAAAAGAAGTAGGCTATGTTACTTGATCGAGGTTTTCATGCGTTATAAAACAATTTAGAGACGAAAAGCTCACCAAAATTAGGTCCGCAGAGGGCAGAAATTCCACTTGGTGTGTAACATAAATCACAGTTTTAGACTTCAGTAACCCCAGAATGCATTCCTGCCATTACAAATGACTAATGTTAATATGGGATCAACAAAACATATATGATATAGAAACAAGACGAGGTGGTGCTTACGTTAAAAAGATGAGTTCCTGTATGCGCATCCACAGCACTAAACGGATCGTCTAACAAATAAATGTCAGCATCTTGGTAAAGAGCCCTTGCAATCTGTATCCTCTGCTTCTGTCCACCACTCAAGTTGATTCCCCTCTCACCAATAACAGTTTGATCGCCAAACGACAGAATCTCCAGGTCTTTATTGAGTGAACATGCTTCCAGGACCCTGTTGTATCGTTGTCTGTCCATGTTCTTACCGAACAATATATTTTCTTCAATCTTTCCACTTTGTATCCAAGGTGACTGAGCAACAAATGCTTTTGTCCCACAGAGCCTAATAACCCCGGATATTTTTGGCATTTCACCCAATATACAGGAAATCAAACTCGACTTGCCAGAACCAACTGTGCCACAAATTGCAACCCTCATGCCACGCGACACTTTAAAGTTAATACCCTTCAGTGTAGGACTAGGAGATGATACATCCCAAGAAAAGTTACCATTGATTACCTCAACAGCTACATCAGAACTACCAACTGAAAGCTTCTCTACTACATCTGGTTGCAGGTCGTTTAGAGAAAGAAATGATGCGATTCGATCAAGAGAGACTTTGGTCTGAACTATCATAGATATTGTATCAGGAAGATTATAAATAGGCTCTTGAAGAATCCTAAAGGTTGCCAAAGCAGATAATATCTTTCCCGACTCAAGTGGGATCCCCATCAGCATACAAGCACCAAAAGTCGCCACAGATACGAATGTAGGAGCACCCCAAAATACAAACGTGCTGATGACTACAATGTAAAGATACTTCGCCAACCAGTCTGTCTCAGCTTTCCTAAGATCCTGAATTTTAGCAAGAAAATTCAGCTCCCAAGCCTGAAGCTTGAGAATTCTCATATTCCTCAAGATTTCTGATGTCGCCTTCATCCTTTTATCTTTAGATTTCATCAACCCATCCTGAAACTTCTCTTCCAATTTCCCAAGTGGAATATTTGTTAACATCACCAAAACAGTAGTAAGAAGGGCAGCTATTGAAGCAAGCCCAACATCTTTATATAATATTAATAATGCAAGGACAACCTGTAAAACTACAACCCACAGATCATGCATGTACCAACAAAAGTCACCTATTCTCTCAGCATCTACAGACATGAAATTTATAATCTCCCCGGTTGAATGTACTTGCTTTGATTGACACGAAAGAGTCAACCCCTTGTTATAGATTTTGGCAACCAATGCTGCCCTTGCCCTATATCCGGCCTGCTGAAGTTTAAAATAACAATGTCTCTGTGCGAAACACTCAAACAACTTTGCAATGAAAAATGCAGATACTAATACATAACCCTCATTTTTGAAATTTCTATGTCCATTTAAGTACTGGACAAAGTTATCAATGAGGTACGGACCAACATAAGAAGCCAATGTGTCCACGAGCTTATACACGCCAGATATAACAATTTCTTTCCAGCTGGTTAAAATCAATCCCTTCACCAACATCATCGTGGTGACTTTGTTACCATCTCCACGACAAGCCTCCAACTTATTGTTCAAAATTGGAAATGCCCCTCTAGCAGTATCAAGAAAGGCAAGTTGAGGAACATCCTCAAGGTTCAATGTTCTCTTGTATCCAAGAGCGATTAAAGGATTAATCCAAGAGAAAGTAAAGAGGCTAAAAAAACCAGCTTCAGCGTAAGGGGTAACGGTTTCATCCCCTTTGGGAGCTAAGTTTGACTCGATACCATTACTAAGACCACCATTCAAAAGGGGTTCATGAAGAACAGTATCATCATCTTTTTTCTCACCCAAAAACCCAACATAACAGAAGAGAAAACCCATGACTAGAGAGAAAATGTCAGAGGCCCAAAACAGAGTGGATAAATATTGGTGCCTTTTGAAATAAACGAAGTCCGCTACAAGGCAATAACAAGAAACGAACAAGAAAAGCCCCCACCAAAGCCTTAAAACAGGCGGGTATTTAGTCTCCCCAGATTTTACATAATGGATTTGCAAGAAAAGATAGAGAACCAACCAAGAAACGGTTTTCACTCCCAAATCCAACAATGTTATAATCTTTTCATCAGACCAACCACTTCTATACCAATAGAACATGTTCAATAGGCATAGAATGAGATTAAACAATGAAAGACTGAAACACGAAATAAGGGTTGGTTTGTAGTACAAAAGACCAGTATGCCTACCACTATGTTTCTCCTTTTCAACTCCATTGTTCCAAAATTTCTTGTAAACCCATGAAATAAGTACGACAGCTAACAAAACTAGGTGCAAAGAAGCAGTGAAGAAACGCAAGAAAAGTGGGTTAAGGAATACATCTCCACCCATGTCATTAATGGAAAAGGAGTGGAACTGAGAAGCAAAAACAGACATACCCGTGAAGAAGTAGTACGATGAAGTTGTTTGAAGAAACATTTTCTTGTTTGTGGCAGCGTAGAATGTTTTCTGAGTAGGCCTGTTTTTGTATCAGTGATTCAGTATGCAAACGAACTGGTTTTGGTTACAAAAATCAGTTGGTGATCAGGGTTTTATATACTATATTAATGGAAAAAGAATCGGCCTTTTTTTTTTTTCCTTCTTCTGTTTTTCCTTTTTCCAAAAGTCACCTGTCGGTAGACCTTGTCATGTCGACTGAAACCTATTCTCTTTGGATCTGGTAATGAAAAAATAAAATGTTTTTCCTTTGGGCATACACAAAGACAACGTGGTGGACAAGTGGATTTTCAACTTTGATGAAAAAGGATAAATGCTCAGTTTGTTCACAGACTGACAGACATAGTGAAATATATTATATATATTTTTATAATTAAAAGTTACAACTTTTCTGAAATACTCTTACTATCAATGAAATTTATGTGGATGGCTTTGAAAAATATCAACTATTGTTATTAATTTTTTTTCGAAACAAATTAATTAACATATAAAAGAAAATTTATGTGTAAACTTTGTTTTTCCAAATATGTTAAAAGTGTTTTATTAGTGAGAAGTGAAATTGCACCTTTTTTTTTTTTAAGGAAAGAAGTTACGGTTTTGTATTGTTGTCTCACTGGATAATACCCTGCTTATGTGCTCAATTTCTATTAATTACTATTGAAATGTAATACTTTATTTTTTTAATGAGTTAGGAACAGTGTGGAAGGAAAGGGAAATGAGTCGGGGGAAGTAAAATAGATGGTACAATAAAAACTAGAAAATTATTCAAGTTCAAACTATATATAGCTATCAAAATTTGGTATCACTCTACAATATTACAATCCGATATCACTTGAACTACAATATTCGTGATATATATTACAAGATAATAACATGTTTGGTAATCTTATTTGAGAAAAATAATAATTGTTAGGAGAATTTTTTTATTTACATTAACAATTTATATGATTAGGAAATATTTAAAAGATATCAAAATGATTTAAATGCAAACATATTACTTATATTTTGTATAAATCTATTTATTAAAAATTGGATGTGTCAACTATAATTTTCTTACATAAATTAAAATGAAAAAATATAAATATAGTAAAATTTCCTTTTTGGATATTTGAATTTATCATTAATGACAAATTATTAGTTGAAAAAAAAAAAATTATTTATATAGACGTGATATAATCATAAATGAATTCTGACTTTTAAGTCCATTAAAACAGTATTTTTCCTATGAAACCGCCCGCCAATTGAGAAAGCAAAATAGAGGAGGGAATTTATTTCCAGATTTGATTTTCTTTGGATTGGTTTTTGTGTGTGGAGCACACAAACTTGCTGCCCACACTACACCACACCACATTTTGTTACTGCTCTGGTACACACCAATTATATATTACTAAACTCCATGCTACATATTGGAAAAAATTAAATAATCCGAATGTTTCTGTCGTCAATTTATGTACCAATATCTTTTCGAATTTGCATATTAACAACTTATTCTAAACTTCCTTTCTGCTCAGGTTTAACTATCAGCATCAACTTTACCCACAAATTATGGGTATATCATTGCTAATGTAACATATAACCGTAGTTAAAATATCAAATATTAATAAATGTTCCAAATCAATTTTTTCAATTTTTACCCGCTTTTCTCATGTGTTACACTTTCTCAGAAATAAGTTTAAGAAATCTAGAGGATTCAAATCCAAAATGCTATTGATAATTGTTACCACTACAATTAAAAATTACTTTCTTTAACCATATATATATAAACAATGGAGAGATTTCTTTAAAAAAAAAAAAGATCCGATCGATTATCATTAAAATTTTAAATTACAACTGATGGACGACTTTATAAGAAGGAAAAAAAATATTTGCAACAGTTTTGAAAAAAAGAAATTCCATGGTTCAAAAAAAAAAAAAAAGTTTCCAAAAAAAGAAATACAGAGGAGGAGATACTAAACGCGTCAAGACATACATATCAATTTGGCAATATATCTAAAAATAGTAGGGTTGTGACTTAATATGATATGCTAGTCGAAATCTCTTTAGAATCCATAAAACAATATTACAAGAGAGTATCACTATCTCAATATCTACAATCTATCTTGATAACAACTCAGCATTCTTCTATTACAAATGAGCATTTTTCACTAATATTTAGAGTTCACGATACTATTATATATATGAGTATATAAGTTTTAGATCATGTGCGTTATACGTGAAGATCAATTTAATTTAAGGAAATAAATAATAATACATGATATGGTCGAACTAAGACGAACCGATTTCCTCTCTTAAAAGACCGAACCTAGTTGAACCAAGTCGAACCGAGTCCTTGTCTTAGAAGCCGAACTGAGACCAAAGTCAAGGCTGTTGAAGTATTGAGAAACAAGCTGTTCGGCCATCTTCTGATCAAACTAACGAAGCTCAAGCTAGTGTGGGAAATACGATGACGTACTAACTTAGTTATAAGATACGAGGAAAAACTGGTATATGGCGAAGCTAAGCGAACTTAGTTACAGCCCTATGATCGAACTAATGAAAAAGGAACTGATTTAGTTCGATGTCATAACAGCGAACTGATTAACATGGAATGTGGCGGACAGACTTTGATCCTAACTAACCGCTATTTCAGCGGATCTGTTAGTCCGTATCCCATATTTTGTGGGATAAATCTCAACCAACTCATATCCCAGGGAGTCTATATATACTCTTGTTCTCATTCTTTATTTTTTCTTATGCACACTTATAATAAAAATACACACACGTACACTTGCGAAAAATATCCTCTTCCTTTTTTCTGACTTGAGCGTCGGAGCCCCATCGCCGGGAATCCCTCCCGGTGTTTGTTTTGCAGGTTTACAAGTCTGGAATTTCGAGTTTTTGGGTTGAAGAACCGGAGCTTTGGATCGGAGCAACATCAATTGGCGCCGTCTGTGGGAAAAACAATCTGAGTTTTAAGGCGTTGAGATAACAAGTATGATGAATACCAGGGGATCAAAAAGAAGGATGGAAGTCGGTGATTCATCCAGGAGGCCTGAAAATCGAGAGGGTGACCGGAGTCCTACCCCGGTGGATCCCCCCCGTACCATTACTTTAACGGTGGAGGAATTGGCAGACTTGATGGAAGCAGCTGTCCAGAAAGCAATGGGGAAACAAAGAGCTGAGTCACATCAGGATAATATGGACACTCATCGGGAGAAAGAAGCCAGTGATTATAGGTCACAAACGGATGAGAGGGAAAGCCAGTTTGATGGCTCTCGGGGACAGAAACGAGGCCGCGATGAGTTATCGGATAGGGTTGATGAACTGAAAAGAGAGATGAAAGAAGTTCAGCGTAATATTCGACGAGTCCCAAAGTGTTCAAGGGGGAATCCCTTTTCGGAGGAAGTGATGGAAGACGAATTACCGGCATCTTTTCAACCGGTGAATTTTGATTATGATGGTACTGCTGATCCGTGGGATCACTTGTGTCGATTTGAAAATACCGCTCTCTTACACCGGTATTCAGATGGCATCAAGTGTAGGGTGTTTGCTACTACCCTCACCAAGGCTGCTCAGACTTGGTTCAGTCAATTGACTGATGGAACTATTCATGACTTCAAACAATTATCAGAGTTATTCCTACACCAGTTCGTCAGTGCCAGAAGACAGCGGCGGTCTACTCAAACTCTGTTCGGGGTGAAACAGAAAGGGGATGAGATGTTGAGAGAGTACGTTGGAAGATTTACAGATGCAGTTCGGGAAGCTCCTGGGGCTTCGGATGACTTAATAGTCAATGCCTTCATACAGGGTCTGAAAGAGGGTGATCTTCATACTTCTTTGGTTAAGAAGATGCCGAGGAATTTTGATGATTTATTGCAGAGATCCACCAAGTACATCAACCTGGAAGAGGCAGTGCGGATTAAGAAGGGTGAGGGCTCTAACCGAGCTAGTAAGTCACAGGAACAGGAGCCTACAAGAAGAAAGGAGACGGGAGAATCTCGATCGAGGTTCGCGCCTCCGCCGTTGCGAGAGAACAAAGCTGGTAGGAGGTATGACCAATATACCCCCCTGAATATTTCTCCTGGACAGGTATTGATGGAGATTTGGAATCTGCCCCAACTGAAATGGCCGGCGACCTGGAGCCCAAATCCCAAAAAGCCATCCACCTTCGGGAATGACAAGCTTTGTCGGTTTCATAACGAATATGGACACGGCACTGATGAATGCCTGCACCTTAGAGACGAACTAGAGAGATTAGTTCGGGAAAATAGGCTTGCTCGGTATGTTCGTCCTCGCCGACAAGATAACAGAGAGCAGATGAATGCTCGGGAGGAGCCTAGAAGAGAAAGGGGACAACATCGTCCTGAACTACCTCCCCCTCCGCCGCTTCCGCCGCAAAACAGGCCTGAGAAGGAGGAAAGGCCCACTATACACATGATTATAGGAGGACCAACGGATGGAGATTCGAATAGAGCTCGCAAGGCGAGATTGAATTCAGTTCGACAGAAAGGCGATGAGGTTCAAACGATTTTCGACGAGGTAGTAGTGCAGTTTGGGGCTCAAGATAAAGTAGCTCTCCAGAGTCCGCAGTTCGATGCTATGGTGATTGCGGCCGAGATTGGGGGTTTCAACGTAGAAAGGATATTCGTTGATACCGGCAGTTCGGTGGACATTATGTTCATGGACTGTTTTCGAAAGATGAGATCGACAGTCGAAGTGAAGTCGGTGGAGACCTCTCTTTATGGGTTTTCTGGAGAGGCCGTGACAGTGTTTGGCAAGGTCCAGTTACCCATGGTTCTGGGAGAAAAGGAATGGAGGCAAAATAAGACAATAACTTTCCTATTGGTGGACGCGCCTTCGCAGTACAACGTGATTTTAGGGCGTCCTTCGTTGAGTACTTACGCAGCTGTTATCTCACCTGCTCATTTGATGATGAAATTTCCAGTGGAAGATGAGGAAGGACGAACTGTGGGAGTGGGAGTAGTCCACGGCAATCAGCAGACAGCTCGACGCTGTTACGTAGCCGCAGTTCGCCAGTCCGAATCCCAAAAACGGAAGGCCGAACAGAAAACTGAGATTGATAGAGAAAGAGATCAGAGTCGAAAGAAAGGACGAGAGGCGAACACAGCGGAGTTTGAAGAGGGAGAATTGATGAGCATTGAGTTGATCTCTGAACAACCGGGACATGTAGTTCGCATTGGCAGTCATTTGGCCGAACCGAACCGTAGTGAGATTGTGCAGGTATTGAGAGAAAACGTGGATTTGTTCGCATGGAAGCCGGAAGATATGAAGGGTATAAACCCGGACATAGCGGTTCATCAGTTGGATACTAAGCCCGAGGTTCGACCGATCAAGCAGAAATTGAGGCACTTTGGTGACGAACAAAACGAGATAATAGAAAGAGAAGTTCAGAAATTGTTGGAGATAGGGCATATTGAGAAGATCCAATACCCTCAATGGCTGGCTAATGTAGTGTTGGTGCCTAAACCTGGAAATAAATGGCGAATGTGTATCGATTTCCGAGATTTGAACAAAGCTTCTCCAAAGGATCATTACCCACTCCCTCGAATCGATAAATTGGTAGACTCAACGGCCGGCTGCGAACTGCTCAGCATGATGGATGCTGCACAAGGGTATCATCAGATCTTGCTACATCCGAAGGACAAACCCAAAGTTTCTTTCATCACTTCGTCAGGTACCTATTGTTACACTGTGATGCCATTTGGATTAAAGAATGCGGGAGCTACTTACCAGAGGATGGTGGATAAGATGTTCAAATACCAGTTGGGTCGTAATATGGAAGCTTATGTGGATGACATGTTGGTGAAGAGTATTCAGGCGAACACTCATGCGGCAGATTTGAGAGAAACAATGACAACTATTCGAAGATATGGGATGCGGTTGAATCCATCCAAGTGCTCATTCGGAGTAAAAGCGGGGAAATTCCTGGGATATATGGTTACTGAGAGGGGAATCGAAGTTAATCCAAGCAAGATTCGAGCTATCCAAGATATGGCTCCCCCGCGAACCATAAAAGAGGTACAAGTTCTAACTGGTCGAGTTGTTGCTCTAAGCAGGTTTATATCAAGATTGGCGGATAAAGGATTGCCTTTCTTCAAAGTCCTTAGAAAGAATAGTCAGTTCGGATGGAACGAACAATGTCAGAAGGCTTTTGACGACTTAAAAGTGTTCCTTTCTTCACTTCCATTATTGAAGCAGCCAATTCAAGGAGGAGCGCTGCTGGTATATTTGGCGATTGGCGAAGAATCTGTTAGTTCGGTCCTTGTGCGAGAAGAAGGGAAGGACCAGTTCCCTGTCTACTTCGTCAGTAAAGTTCTTCAAGGAGCCGAAGTACGATATACTGAGATAGAAAATGTGGCATATGCTTTGGTTACTGTTGCCAGGAGATTACGGCCATACTTTTTGAGTTATGAGATAACAGTGCGACCAGATCATCCGTTGAGCACCATTCTGGGAAAGCCTGAAGCATCAGGGAGATTGGTCAAATGGGCCATCGAACTGGGTCAGTTTGACATCAAGTACGAACCTCGAACAGCTATCAAAGGTCAGGCCTTGGCGGACTTCATCCAAGAAACAACCAGGGCACAAGAAAAGAAAGAGTGGGAGTTGTTTGTAGATGGATCCTCATCTTATCGAGGAGCCGGAGCTGGAATATTGCTGATTAGTCCAGAAAATGATGAATTACAGTTTGCCATAAAATTCTTGTTCAAAGCATCTAACAATGAAGCAGAATATGAAGCCTTTTTGCAGGGTTTGAAGATAGCAGAACAGGCTGGAGCGCGCCACTTAACAGTGAAATCAGATTCACAGTTGGTAACACAACAACTCCGAAATGAGTGTGAAGTCAAAGAAGATAGGATGATTTCCTATGTGGACAAAATCAAAGATATGGAGAACAGATTTGAAAAGCTTCAAATTGAACAGATCCCCAGAAGTGAAAATGAAAAGGCGGACTTTCTATCGAAGATAGGCAGTTCGTTGCAAGACTGTTCGCAGAGAAGTATCACTGTGATGGGCGTTGGAAGAGAAAGTGAAGTTATGAATATCGACGAGGCAGAGACCGATTGGAGAACCCCTTTCTTACATTTTTTGGAGGGCAAAAGGGAAGGAACAGCGAAGGAGTTAGAGAGGTTAGAAAGGCAAGTTCGTTTCTACTATGTTATTGACGGATTATTATACAGGAAAACCTTTTTACCAACCGATGCAAGATGCTTATCTCAAGAAGAAGGGATTAAGGTGTTTAAAGAAGCTCATGAAGGAGGATGTGCCAAACATTCTGGAGCAAGAGCTTTAGCTCGGAAGGTGGTACGAGCTGGGTTTTATTGGCCCACGTTGAAGAATGATGCTGAGGAGCTTGTTAGAAAATGTGAATCTTGTCAGAAACATGGATGGCGAATCCACACCCCAGCCGCAGATATGCTAACTACTTGTTCGTCTTGTCCCTTCGCTAGATGGGGAATCGACATAGTTGGTCCGTTTGTGAAAACCAGAGGAAGCAAACAATTTTTGGTAGTAGCAGTAGATTACTTCACTAAGTGGGTCGAAGCCGAACCTCTAGTCAAAATTACAGAAGCTGACATGATACACTTTGTTTGGAAGAATATTTGTTGCCGATTTGGTTTGCCAAGAGTTTTGGTGTCAGACAATGGAGCTCAGTTTCGAGGAAAGAAAATCACGGGATGGTGCGAAGAGATGAAAATTGTGCAAGTGTTTACCGCAGTTGCACATCCACAAGCAAATGGCCAAGTCGAAGTAGTAAACCGAATCATAGTGGATGGACTCAAAAAGCGGATCGAATCTGAGAAATCGAACTGGGTGGATGAACTACCATCAGTACTGTGGGCATACCGAACAACGACTAGGACGACGACGGGAGAGAGTCCTTTCAGTTTGGCGTTTGGGATGGAAGCAGTAGTTCCAACAGAAATTCAAGGAGAAGCTTTGCGGATCACCAATTTTGAACCACAAGAAAACGAGGAGTTGATTAGAACTGACCTAATGTTTCTGGACGAATTGAGGGATGAAGCCCGAGTTCGACACGAGCTCTATAAAAGACGCGTTCAAGCTGCGTTTCACAAAAGAGTTCGAAGAAGGGAATTCCAAGTAGGAGATCTGGTACTACGGCAAGCTGACGCCCTGGTTGAAATTGGAAAGTTGGATGCTACTTGGGAAGGTCCGTACATAGTTTCCAAGATTCTTTAGGGAGGATCTTACGAACTGACGGATGAAGATGGTAAGAGGTTACCCAGACCTTGGCATGTGAGTCATTTGAAGAAGTTCTATGCTTGAAGATTCATGTATATATAGGTTGTTTATTACTTTTTAAATTCCTGCTATTTTATGAAATAAGAAACATTTACCCCGTGGACGTAGGTCGATTTGACCGAACCACGTTATATCTTTGTGTCATTTTTCTGCTTTACTACAATCATGCATGACGATTGAGCGAACTTCAACCTTCCCTCGGGATGTAAGCACTCCCTCGGAGTGTCTCGATTAAGCGAACTTCAACATTCCCTCGGAGTGTCCTGATCAAACGAACTTCAACATTCCCTCGGAATGTAAGCACTCCCTCGGAGTGTCTCGATTAAGCGAACTTCAACATTCCCTCGGAATGTAAGCACTCTCTCGGAGTGTCCTGATCAAGCGAACTTCAACATTCCCTCGGAATGTAAGCACTCCCTCGGAGTGTCCTGATCAAGCGAACTTCAACATTCCCTCGGAATGCAAACACTCCCTCGGAGTGTTCCGATTGAGCGAACTTCAACATTCCCTCGGAATGAAAACACTCCCTCGGAGTGTCCCGATTAAACGAACTACAAAGTGTTGATTATTCGAACTAAGGCTTGCATATCTTATGGTCCATTCGCTTATTAATAAAGTTTGTGACGTGAATAACTTGTAAAAGGAATGGACAAAATTATAATAGGAAATTCGATGGATTGATCATAAAAGATACAGAATAGTTCTAGATAAAAAATGTGAAATTTTTTTACAAAGTATCATCAGAAAGCTTTTTGGAAGAAGGTTCAGCAGCGGAGGTCGGCGGTGCGGAAGGATCGAACATCTCATCAGGAAGATCCACCATAAGATTTGAAGTATCTTCCTCGAGTTGAATAGTTGAACTGGTACTTGGAAGGACTTCAGAAATTGCTTGCTGAAGAAAACCTGCCCACCATCTGGCATCAACATCCTCGTTCGGATCCCCTTGCCAACCGGGAAGAATCGGGAAGGACTGCTCCAATTTCTTACCAAGCGAAGGAAGACGGAATCGGAGCTGGGACTCTAGCTAAGCTTCCTTCACCTCTTCTTGACACAACCGAACACCTTCCCTGAAATAGGCTTCGGCCATGGGAGCAGCCTTGGAGAGGAAAAGCATGGAATTCCACAAGCGACTAAAGAGCCTCTCGCGAAACTCTTCAGCTATTAGCTCCATCTCCGAGCTTCGAGCGAATTGATGGAAGCCTTCTGTAATCCCAGCTCGGAATCCCTCTATCCTCGAATTTTCCGCGAACTGATTCCGCGCACTCTCCTCCCGCTTTAAATCCTCCCGCAGCTTCCGAACCTCCGCTTCAACAGTCAAGAGCTGCTCCTGTTTTTCCGTGGCGAACTTCTCCTTCTCCAACAGCAAATCATCCCTTTTCGATACCTCCGACCGAGCCATTGCGAGTTCGACCTGGCACTGCTCCAATTCAGCGGACAACTTGTTCGTCTGGTCAGAATGGATCGCCAGGTCGCTCTCCAGCGCCTTTTTCTCCTCATCCTTCTCTTCCGCTATATGGCGGTATTCTAAAGCTTTGTCCCGGCGACGAAGAGCCCTCTTGCTTAACCCTTCAAAAAACTTCCTCGCGTTCGCCAGACGAGCAAGATTCAACCTTATATCTCTGGCCTCAACATCCTCCTCAACCTCTGCCGTTTTCCCCTTCTGAACGACCACATCCCTCGAGACCTCCGAACTAACGGGGGGCGCCTCAGCTGTTTTCTGCTTCTTGTCCGCGGATTTACGCGAACTAGTAGGCCCCCTCTTCTTCCCTTGAAGAGAAGGCGTAGCCTTCGCCGCGTCTTCTGCGACCTCCTCGGTCAGATCGACATGATCAAACGATGGAACAGTGGGCGTAGTCGAACTGAAAGGGGCTTCAGCAGTGGGCAGTGTGACCAGCGAAGCAGATTCTGATCTGTCGGGGAGAACGCCCTCTTGCATCACGTGATCAGTTGGGCCTGGAGTCCTTTTGGCTAGCTCGACGAGGCGAGTTTCTTCCGCCTGTTTGAAGGACGCAGCTAAGACAGTATTCACGCAACTCTGAGAAGGTGAATAGGGAGTCCTCTCCTCCTCAGGGACCTCATCGGCGAAGCTGAAAAATCGATTCATTTTCTTATCTGCAAAAAGGCGTGGGTAAGCCAATATGCACCCAAGCAGTTCGTATTAGCACGATAAATGACAGGAATTAAAAGATTGACCTAGATTAAATCGAGAAGGAACGTGGCTGTTCGGGTAGAACCCCCAGAATGCCAGCAACGATTCACAAGAACTTAGTTGGACCACGTCGAACCACCCTTTGTCAAAAATTTTATTCAAAACGAAGATTTGGTAATCAAGAGGAGGAGGAGGATCAGATTGGGTAGAAGTTTGGACCCAGGGAAGAGAATTCAAAGGTTGGTTCGCTGGTCCGCGAATGAAAAAATAATACCTCTCCCAGGAACTGACCTTTTCATCCCCAGGAGATAGAAAAGTAGCTCGTCTTTCCCCCCTGCGAGGGCTCAAGTAAAAACGGAAAGGATTGGCGTTTTTCAAAACAAAGCAAGACTGAAATCGTTCGAAAGTAGGATCGACCCCCATCCATTTACATATATAACTTATTGAATTGGGATGTAATTGGTTCGGACATACGCCGAAACCCGAACCAATTTCTAAAAAGAAGGGATGAACAGGGGGAACTAAGCCGAGGGAGACATGTTTAAGGAACCACGTCTGATGACCGATTGGAGCTCGATGGGGTCGGTCTTCTGGGCTAGGAATTGCCACAGAATAACCGCCCACCAAGAGTGAGCTTAGTAAGGTTAGATGGGTCTGGGTGGTTTTTGTGGAAGAAAATACTGTATCTACGGTTTTTCTCCTTGAGTTTTTAGAAGCCTGTACCATTGAACTGGAGGTGGCCATTTGAAAAATAACGACAAAGGAAGAGGAGAAGATGGGTACCTGTAACAATCGAAGAAACCTAGAAATCGGAGACGAAAACTTGAAGAAGATAAGCTACAGTGATTTGTGGCGTAAAGGTTTTTCAACCTAATGAAGGGCGTATTTATAGAGAGATTTTATCGGTTTTTGGGGGGAAAATGTGAAAAGTCGCGCACTTCCAGCCGTTAGATGCGACGAAATCCAACGGTGGAAGACAAAAAGGCGCTGGGCGGGAATCCAGTCGGGCCACGTGTCCCAAAGATGGGACAGAAGCGGCTGAAGAGACGTTTCGTCTTGGGAAGGCGCGCTAGGTGTTCGGCTAATGAGTTGTCGAACTCCGATATTGTGTGAAGTGTTCGGCTAATAAGTTGTCGAACTCCGATATTGCGTGTAAACACGCACTTCAAAGGGGGGGAGTACTTGATATGGTCGAACTAAGACGAACCGATTTCCTCTCTTAAAAGACCGAACCTAGTTGAACCAAGTCGAACCGAGTCCTTGTCTTAGAAGCCGAACTGAGACCAAAGTCAAGGCTGTTGAAGTATTGAGAAACAAGCTGTTCGGCCATCTTCTGATCAAACTAACGAAGCTCAAGCTAGTGTGGGAAATACGATGACGTACTAACTTAGTTATAAGATACGAGGAAAAACTGGTATATGGCGAAGCTAAGCGAACTTAGTTACAGCCCTATGATCGAACTAATGAAAAAGGAACTGATTTAGTTCGATGTCATAACAGCGAACTGATTAACATGGAATATGGCGGACAGACTTTGATCCTAACTAACCGCTATTTCAGCGGATCTGTTAGTCCGTATCCCATATTTTGTGGGATAAATCTCAACCAACTCATATCCCAGGGAGTCTATATATACTCTTGTTCTCATTCTTTATTTTTTCTTATGCACACTTATAATAAAAATACACACACGTACACTTGCGAAAAATATCCTCTTCCTTTTTTCTGACTTGAGCGTCGGAGTCCCATCGCCGGGAATCCCTCCCGGTGTTTGTTTTGCAGGTTTACAAGTCTGGAATTTCGAGTTTTTGGGTTGAAGAACCGGAGCTTTGGATCGGAGCAACATCAATACATATACTTTATATATAACATTTTTATATTAGAGTTCTAATTATAATAGGATTCTATAAGATTTGGAATTAGCTATGATTTCAATATAAAATTATTTGAATATGAAAACTTAAATTACTATTATAATCTTAAATAATAATCTTTGATAGAAATGTATTCGACAATCCTTATTTTGTAAGAAATATCCACACGTGTATACATATATATACACGTGTGGATGTTTCTTACAAAATAAGGGTTAAATGCAAAAAATAAATAAATAAATAAATATATATATATATATATAGAGAGAGAGAGAGAGAGACTTTTTTCATTATCCAACCAAATTTTTTTAACAGATTGCAACCTAAACTATTAAAATTTATCAAATTGCAACTTTTGATCCATTTTCTGACAAAAATATGAACACATGACCCACATGCTAAAAACATACAGATATTCTTGTAATTTGAGGTGACTATCATCTGAAGTCAGAATATGGATTACGTGTTCACATTTTTGTGAAAAAAATGGTTCAAAAGTTGAAATTTTATCAATTTTAGTAGTTCAGGTTACAATTTGATTTTAAAAAAAAAGTTTAAGTTGGAAAATGAAATAAGTCAATAATTTAGTTTATTTTTTATATTTAACCCTATTAATAATACCGTCTCATAAATATAATTTCATGAGACAGATTCTTACGGTCCACAATTCAAACACATTTTAACAAGTAAAACTTTACTTAATGAGTTATAAATTGTGGATAGATCGATCGGAATTAGATCCATGAGCTCACAAAAGTCATTATCATAATAATATTATCTAATACATGAAGGGCTGACTGGTAATTTGAGATGCAACGTTACTTTTTATTGAAACAAAATGATAATTATAAATCCCATATGGGATTTTCTATCACACGTGTATCAAATGATACCATTGATTAACATTCAACCTGTATTATGAAATATAAAATGTAACGACAAATGTAGTAGAGGATATCATTACGAGTTAGTGATTGGCAAAGGCAAAGGTCTTGTAATAAGAGGAACAACATACAAATCTTTAATCCTGGCAGCAGTGACACCCCACCCTTCATCCATATCCAGTGTTTTCTGTCCAAATGGCAAACTCCAATCAAAATGGTAAAGCAACATTGCAAGAGGAAGCTCCACGTTGGCAACCCCAAATGACATTCCAGGACATTGCCTTCTCCCTGCACCAAACGGGATATACTCAAAATGACTCCCCTTATAATCCACCACGTCATCATCAACAAATCTTTGTGGTTGAAAACATTCTGCATCTTTCCAGTATTTAGGGTCTCTGTTAATAGTCCATGCATTCACTATCATCTTTGTGTTTTCTGGTATTTGGTATCCGTTGATCTGACACGTGTCGACGCATTTTCTTGGAAGCAGTAGAGGTAATGGTGGATGCATCCTCAGTGTCTCCTTCACAACTGATTTCAAATACTTGAGCTCATGAATGCATGATTCCTCCACGTGTCCTTTGTTATCGAACACGTGTCTCACCTCATCTTGTGCCCTTTTCAGGATGCTTGGGTTTTTCAGCATTTCTGCCATAGCCCAGTCCACTGTTGTGGATGATGTGTCACTTCCTGCTGCCAATACATCCTGTTTCCATCAAACTTGGATTATATTAAATATCAATGATTTTGAATAATTACCACATCTTTAAAGCACCAAGTTTTGAGAAATTAATAATGCTGGCTATACAGAACTGGTTCTTAATTAGGGGTGTTGGGAAAAGTAGTCATGTTCTTAGAATTAGATCTTGTAATACAATGGATATGTTTGGACATATGTTAGTTTTTCAATTTTGAAAATCTTCTGTGTTTGCAGTGAGATGATGTTGTAAAGTATGAATAGAATTAAGGTAGGTAAAATTATTCTAATCATAAGTTTTTTTTTTTGGTTTTATTTATTTATTTTATTGAGACTTATGAGATGGTGCGTATTAAATTGGAGGTGGGCGTTGGATAAAAGAAGGTGCGCTTGAGATTTATTATAAATTTTAGCACAAATAATAAAATTGAACATGAAAAAGCTCAAATTCAAATTTGACTACTCAGTCCAAACATACCCAAACCGAGAGTATATTATTTCAACGGAGGAAATTATGTGAGTTTTATGTTACTGATACTCAGTATTTGGACATTTTGTTAATTACAACTAGTCTTACCATTGTAAAGGTCACCATCCGATTCATTAGTTCACAGTAAAAAAAAAAAAAAAGAAATCCAGAGGTTCATGTACTCAAATGCAATTTGACCCGGAATAATCATCAAAAGCATAAATTAATAGAAGCAGAAAGCGGAAGAAAGTTATATATACTACACCCATATATTTAGTTAAATAAGATATAAATAAAAAAAAAATTAATAGTAAAAAAAAAAAAAACACTTTTAGTCAAATTGAAAATATATCTTTAATGAAACGAGTCTCATTTATCATATAACCACATTTTTTAATTGCTAAAAAATATTTTTATTATGAATTGACTAGCTTAAAATTTTCATTTATCTTATACCTATTGTAAATATGGGATTAAAATGAAGGAGAACAAACCAGGATAACAGTTTTAATGTTGTTGTCGCTCAAAGAAATGTCAAGTCCATCATCATCCTGAAATTTGAGAAGAACATCAACCAGATCTTCCTGGTTATCAGGAGCAGCTAGTTTATGATCATCGACGATCTTCTGAAATATCCTATCTGCTTCTTCGTGCAATTCACTCAGTCTCCTCCTCAGTCTACTCATCATTCGAAACAAACCAATGGAAGGATACAGCTCAGCAATGTCAAATCCTGCCCCCAATGCAATCGACTCCTTTATTAACGGCAGCAAATCCTCCCGTTCCTTGGTCATCTTCCCCAGCGCCGCCGCTGCTGTGAACGCATACGTGGACGCGTAAACCTTCTCCGTCAAGTTAACGGCCGTTCCCTCCATCGAACCGATCCATCTAACTAGATCTGAATTCACGTGCTCTCTTAACGATCTAAACGACTTGACTCGTTTCACGCTTAGAAGCTCCAACGTGCAGATCTTCCGAAGCTGCCTCCAGTAATCGCCGTATGGACCGAAGGAGATGTTGGTGCAGCCATAGCCCATGATCTCGGCTGCCAGAATCGGAGGCCTTGATGCGAAGTTCAGATCGTGAGTTTTCATCACTTCTTTTGCAGTTTCCGGTGAGGAAACAACGACCACAGAGAGTTCGCCTAGCTGTAGATGCATCAGCGGCCCGTGTTTTAAAGCTAATTGATGCAGAGCACGATGGGGCACGGCTCCGGTGAGATTGTGCAAGTTTCCGATCAACGGCAACTTCCATGGCCCTGGGGGAAGATTTCGGGTCGGGTTTTTGGATTTGGATCTGAAGAAGATGAGAGTGGTGATGAAGAGGAAGAGGGAGAGGGGAATGAGTGTGAGGAGTGAGGGGAATTGGATCTCCATGAGTGTTGGAAGATGAATTTAGTAGATTGAGTGGATCCGATCATCTTGCTTTGTAGTATTGGTCTACTAATATAATATTATACTCATGCATGACTTCCACAAAAACAAAAGGTTTGCATTTCATAATTACTTAATTTGAGGGATATCGTGTGGAATTTTACGAATGATAGTATCGATGGTCAATTTTGTCACCTTCAAGGAAAGTTGTATTGACCCAGTTTTTTTTTATAATGTACTATATCTTATCAAATCGATAACGACGATTAGGTTAATCATGTGGACGTTTTGGTTAGTTGTGATGGGAACAAAGATAGACTGGTCTCAAGGCAAGAAGGTTGACGGATTAAAATATCTCAAATTTTTATCCAAATATAATTATAACATATTTATTATATTAATTTGGTCAAATATATCATAATTGATAATAAATATTTGTGGTCCAAATTTTTGTTTATATAATTAATAATAAAGTAGGCTCGTTTGTGATTTAAATGACTCAAACGATCAAAAAAACGTTTTTGTGATGTTGCAATAAAGATTTTAAATGACTTGATTTCTTATTTTGAAAATTATAGGGAAGAAAGTTCTTAATCTGCCGTGACATTAAGGAGTTTGCATCTAAAATGTAAATTGATCCTATAGTTAAAAAAAAAAAAGTAAAATTACAATCTATTGAGAAATCTTTTAGAATAAGTAACTTTCTTATTATAATTGACATGATTATTTCATCTTTGAAGAGTAGATTTGAACAATTGGAAGTCTTCGAGTATATTTAATTTTTTTTGTTTAATCCTAAAAGGTGACATTTATTAGATGATGAGAGATTGCATGAGTGGTGTTACATATCATTACAAATCTGATATTCATGTTGATGGTTTATATTCGGAATTGCAAGTGCTACAAACATTTGATCTATGTACATCGATTTTTGAATGAGATTTATATATTTTTCTTCTTATTTTCAGATTTTTAAGTTATATTTATCGTTGAGGTAAATATATATATATATATATATATATATATATTTCCATAGATTCAATTTTTTTTATTTTGTCATAAGCCTTCAAAATATCAAGACCAGTTCTGGATGGAATGTATGGTTATTTGTTAAAAAAAATATAATTTTGAATATTAAAATGGGAAAAATATACACCTGAAATACATTCTTAAATGAATAAATCTAATTTTCACATGCTTATTAATATGAAATTAGTGAATACAAAAACGCTATTTGTAGAGAAGTTAAATTCAATGATTCAGGAGGCAGTGGTGGCGTGTTTGTTACTCTGTGTATCTATAGTATTTATTCCTTAATTAAAGACTGTAATCGAATATACGATTTTATATACAAATATATCTTCGGAATGAGCACAATTTTCATTTTGGTTCACTGGCTTTTGTACCCAGGGCAGAGTTAAGACTGATTTAATTGAGGGGTTAAAGACAACAAAATTAAATTTAATCGATATATATATATATATTCAATATTCAAAAATTAACTTTCAGCACATAAATAGAGAGGGCTGGATAAGTGTAAATTTAATTTTTAATTAACATACATACATAATATTAGAAATAAATAGAAAAATTTGGGGGCCTTAACACAAGGATACGCCCCTGTTTATACCCACAACTAGGTTTGGCTGTGGAGTGACGATTACTCATTTCTGCCAAAGCCCTAGAATTTATACACGTGGGTCGGGATATTAGGGATCATACTTCCGAAGGTCCCCCCTTCATCCCCTGTGGAGATATAATATTTAAAACAATTTAATTATATATTTATGAATTTTTTTATTTTTATAAAGGAATGACAATAATGTAATAATAAAAAAAATGACAATAATAATAACAATATGAAGAGTATGATCATTTATAGTAATCATGTAACGGAATGGATTTTTATCATTCTCCTCAATTTACAGTAAAATCTCCATAAAATAATACTCGATAAATTAATAACCTTGATAGAACTAATAATTTATCCAGTCCCAATTTGGAACCAATTCAAATTTGGACACCAATTAATTAAATAATGATATAATATTTTTTTGGGAAATCCTAGTGTATATTTAAGGTCCCGACGAAATTATAAATTAATAATTATTAAAAAATTCCCAAATACAATATATATGTTGTCCACTTGAACATTCTAAAACAACATTTAGTAAAATATGAATTTACTATTACTTACTTTTTGTTGAATTTCAAATCTGCATTGATCTTATCTTTAAATCTCTCAATTGCACCCAAGAGTTGCGGTGTTGTCTTCTCGTATTGCAATAAAAAGTTATGAAGAGTTGTTGCCGCTTGCAATGCTTCTTTTCGAATGATCAGTTGCAAAGCTATTGAATCATCATCCGTTTTATCATCTACCGGATTTTGAATGACATCAGCCACTATTTCTTCTAAACTCTGAACTTCGTAACATTCATTACAATTTTCACCTGCAAAGTTTAGCAAGTGATTCACATCCATTTTATTTTGATAACGCATATCGGTGATCATGTTTTCAAGCTCACGAATGTCTTCTCCGGGAGTTGCATCATTTAAATTACTCGCCAAACGAATTTTGCAATGTCGAAAGCAATTTGCTATACGTATATCAGTGATCATGTTCTCAAGCTCGCGAATGTCTTCTCCGTGAGTTGCATCATTTAAATTACTTGCCAAACGAATTTTGCAATGTCAAAAGCAATTTGCTATTGCCTCTTGTTGAACATTTGTTGTCTAAGGTGAGACTATCATATTGATAGCATCTAGAACATTGATCTTTTCTAGAGAAGATATGTCCAACTCATAGCCTTCCAAAATTTTACGGTAAAATCTTTTGCGGTAGTACATTTTAAATGCTCTTATTATCCCGACATCACATGGTTGGATTTTCAAAGTCATGTTTGGTTGTAGGAAAAACCTCTCTAAATTAATAAATTATTAATTTATCGATTATATAATATCTCTCTAAATTAATAAAATTCTCCGATTCCAACAATATTAATTTATAAAGATTTTACTGTATATGGTTTTTATCTTTTTGATTGCCACAATTGTGACACATGACATCTCATATTTCAATTATTATATATTTACATATGTATTTCCATCTTATATTTCTATTTAAAATATGTTACATTTATAAAATAATATTATAAAAAAAGTGACATGTAATATTGATTAAATTGAATATATTTTTCTATGTTGTGGACAATAGGTTTATGTTTTGAAGTAAAGGAAGAGAATTTGTAGCCAAACTAAAAACTTGAGCTTTTTTATTACTACGACCGAACTTTAATATACCTGAATAATACCTTTTGAAAGAAAAAAAAAAAAAAAAAAAGAAAGAAGAAAAGACTGTGACCATAAGTCATGACTACTAAAATAAAGCTTATAACAAAATTCCACTATCCGTTTCCTGGGGCAGAAAATAAGACTCGAACTTGATGTGGTAATCCCGAGTCCAAACTGTTGGACCTTGAACCCACATTTGTTGGGCCTATATTTGGGCCTTATCACGAAACCATCATGAGTTTTTAATTGGCAATGGCAAAGGCCTTTTAATAAGAGGAACAAGATGCAAATGTTTAATCCTGGAAGCAGTGACACCAAAGCCTTCATCCATATCTAGTGTCTCCTCTCCAACTGGCAAACTCCAATCAAAGTGATAGAGCAACATTGCAAGAGGGAGCTCCACGTTGGCAACCCCAAATGACATTCCAGGACATTGCCTTCTCCCTGCACCAAACGGGATATACTCAAAATGACTCCTCTTGTAATCCACCACATCACTATCAACGAATCTTTGTGGCTGAAAGCAATCTGCATCTTTCCAGTATTTGGGGTCTCTGTTAATAGCCCATGCATTCACTATTATTTTGGTGCCTTCTCGTATCTGGTATCCGTTTATCTGACACGTGTCTCCACATTTTCTTGGAAGCAAAAGAGGCAATGGTGGATGCATCCTCAGTGTCTCCTTCACCACTGATTTCAAATAGTTGAGCTCATGAATGCATGATTCCTCCACCTGTCCTTTGTCATCGAACACGTGTCTCACTTCATCTTGTGCTTTTTTCAGAATACTTGGTTTTTTCAGCATTTCTGCCATTGCCCATTCAATCGTTGTGGCTGACGTGTCACTCCCTGCTCCTAATATATCCTGTTTCAATGCATCATCAAACTTGGATTATATTTTAAGATGTAAAAAATGAAAAAAGAAATAGAAGAGGAGTAGAGATGAATAGAAAACAAACCAGGATAACAGATTTGATGTTGTTATCTGTCAAAGAATTTTCAAGTCCATCATCCTGAAATCTGAGAAGAACATCAACCAGATCTTCCTGCTTCTCACTCTCATCACCCTTCACAGAATTAGCTACTTTATGATCATCGATAATCTCCTGCAGTATCCTATCTGCTTCTTCGTGCAATTCACACAGTCTCCTCTTCACTCTACTCATCATTCGAAACAAACCGATGGAAGGATACAGTTCAGCGATGTCAAATCCTGCTGCCAATCCAATCGACTCTTTAATTACCGGCACTAAATCCTGGCGTTCCTTGGTTATCTTACCCATGGCCGCCGTTGCTGTGAAAGAATATGCTGAGGCATAAATCTTTTCCGTCAAATTAACGGCCGTTCCCTCCATCGAACCGATCGATCTAATTAGATCTGAATTCACACGCTCTCTTAACGATCGAAACGACTGGACACGTTTCATGCTCAGAAGCTCCAACGTACAGATCTTCCGAAGCTGTCTCCAGTAATCGCCGTAGGGACCGAAGGTGATACTGGTGCAGCCATAGCTCATGATCTCGGCTGCCAGAATCGGAGGCCTCGATGCGAAGTTGAGATCGTGAGTTTTCATCACTTGTTTTGCAGTTTCCGGTGAGGAAACAATGACAACGGAGAGTTCGCCTAACTGGAGATGCATCAGCGGCCCGTATTTTAGGGCTAATTGATGCAGAGCGCGATGGGGCACTGCTCCGATGAGGTTGTGCATGTTTCCTATCAAAGGCAACTTCCATGGCCCTGGGGGAAGATTTCGGGTCCTGTTGTTGGATTTGAATTTGAAGAAGATTAGAGTGGAGAAGAAGCAGAAGAAGAGGGAAATGAGTGAAGGTAATTGGATCTCCATGAGTGTAATTAGAAGATGTAGATTGAGTTCCGATGCTTGATTTTTATAATACAAAGACTTTTGCATTTCATAATTAACTCTCGTATGTGATTACTGATTAGTGGGTACGTAGCTTTCAAATATTGTTCAAATGATACTAGCGATGATCAAATTTGTCACATTCACAAGAGAAATTGACAATTAAACTGGAATGCGACAAATTTGATGATATATACTATCATTTGAATGATTTTAAAAATGCTACCCACTAATAACACACGAGATTCCTTGAATTAATTATGGAACGCAATTTTTTTTTTTTGGAAGTCGTGCATAAGTATTGACTTATTGTGGAGCTTCATTTATTTTTTGGGTTTTCATGATTAAGTTTTTGCAAAAAGTTTCAATAACTATGCCGTCCTCTTGGCATCTTATGCCAATAGAACAAAGACTTTTGCATTTCATAATTAACTCTCGTGTGTGATTACGTAGCGTTTCTAATATTATTATTCAAATGATAGTATCGATGGTCCGTAGTTGAGAATCAAAATTGAAATTTTAGTTAAATTGAATGTGAAAAATTTGATGATCCATACTATCATTTGAATAATCACACACGAGAATTGCAAAAAGTCTTTTCTTTTATCTTTTTTGGAAAATCATGGATAAGTATTGTGGTCTTCATCGAGTATTGCAGCTGCATGGTTGCAGTAGCATTACCTCTTCTCTTGGTCCTCATGATTTATTTATTGCACTAGGTTACATATACCTATGCCGTCTTCTTGGCATCTTATGTAACCATTAATTATATTCCACTTTGTTACAGAACTATTTTTTGGCATCTTTTGTCAATATACTACTTAGTTGAATTTTGAAAACCGTAACACGTTAAAATTAATAGATTTAATCTTCAAATTTAAACTATCAATAAAATGGACAATAATTGCTGTTAATATTATCATGACTCGTGAAGAATTATTGTAGTGAGTTTATTAGCATTCTCTCCACGTGGGAGTTGATGTTTCGTCTTCAATAAGAAGGAAATTCGTGAATTCACATGTCGATAAATGGGAGTCTCTCATGATTTTGTTACTGACGCAAAAATTATGTGCAAGTAAACTTTATTAATTGATGTTTTTGATAATTGTGTCATTAACATTAAAAGTAGTGATGTTATTATGTGTTTTTTTTATAAATAATATGAGTCTAGTTGGCAACAATTATAAGAATGTCACTTTCCCGCCTAAAAATGTCAAGTCAATAAAAAAAAGTAAATCTTACTTGATAAGTTATTCTTTAATAATAATTAAAAAAAAGATTAATCTTACTCTACAAGTTATTTTATAATCTATATATAACTAAGAAATGAAGAGAGATACATTGATTTCTCAAATCTATGTAAAACTAAAAAATGGAGAAAAAATAGTGATTTCTTAACAAAAGGTATATGCATAGAGAATGGAAAAAAGAAAAACAAGATATACAAAGAATGAAGGAAAAAAAGAAAAAACCATAAATATATTTATTTTTCAAATCTATATAAAACTTTAAAAAAATGAAAAAATACAAGATTTGCAAAACATTCACAGGTAGAAATTCTTCCCGATCTTATTGTTTGAAGAAAAAAAGAACAATAAAAAATCATAAATATAATGATTTCTCAAATCTATATACGAGATTTGCTAAATATTCAAAAGTAAAAAAATTATTTCAGATTTTATTGTCTCATATCTTCATCTAAGGAGAACTCACCAAATTGTCTTTGTACATTAAACACAAATTGAATAAAGAGAGAGAAATGAAGAAATGACGTAAGAAAACTATATATGATGATTGAAGTATGAGAGTGGAAATATTTATGATTGAAGGAAATATTATTATGATTGAAGGAAATATTATTGTATATAATAATTTTAATTTGACAAAAATATAAAATCAACAAATAAAATAAAATTAATAATTACATTTTTTAAAGTTACATGACAATTCGTGCAACGCACATGAGTAATATGAAATATCATTTGTATATGGTACATGTTTCAAAATTAAAATAATAACAGATATTATGAATAACCTATTAATTTATACAATTTTATTATATTATTACAATTTGTAAATATTAATACAATAAATAATAAATCACGCATCGCACGGGTGAATTGCTAGTGATGTATAAAAGAAAAGAAAATTATTGTACATCCGAGAAGAAAGATTAAACTAAGTGTTGGCCTCGTTAAAACCCCAACATGGCAAAACCCAGTGGAAAAAACCATATTGGGGAAACAAAGTATCAATCACTAACAGAATCTAATAGTGATGTTGTTATGTGTCACTATTTATGTTTCCAACATGATTCTCATGACATGATTTTAAACTTTAAAATCATAATGTATTTGTTTTTGTATTTTAAAATTGGATTATAAAATTTAGACATAATCATTACTATTTATATTACAATCATTTAATCATTATCAAATACATTTTTGCAAATAAAATATCACATCAACACACTTTTTCCAACGTTGATTTGACATTTATAATATAATTTACTAAATCTTCAAACATACATAAATTTTCAATATTCATCTTTACTATAAAATTCATGATTTTATTAGGATATCCATAATTCCACTAATCACCTTCCAAACGTACCCACGGTATTTGTGACACAAAATTGCCCATAGGCCCACATGCACTAATCATCGATATGTTTGTTTTGGGTTTATGCAGAATTGGGGAAATCAGACTTTGAAATTCTAGGTTTTTGAAATAAAAGTGAATAGTTAAAATCTGTGTTTGTTTAGAGATTTTGTAGGGTAATATTAATATTGTAGATGTCAAATCAATGTTATAAAAAGTGTTATTGTGTAATATTATATTGTTAGTTGATGTAATGGTTATGATTGGATAATTGTAATTGTAGAATTTAGGTGTATATTGATTAATAGGTTATATTATAAGGTCAATGATTGTGTTTTCATTTAAATAAAGTAGGATTTTCACTTGTAAACTCAAAACAATTCTCAAAACTCAAAACAAATGAGAATATAAATTAATTCAAATCTCAAATCCTTGACTCACAAACACCAATCCAAACATTGCCTCAATGTCTGCAAATCATGCAATGCAAATATATTTTCCATTCTTTTTATATTTTAAGAAGATCACAAGCTCATTTGATCATAGTTTTTGAACCCCAAAAGAGCTGTTGATAAAAAGTATTGTTAATCTACCATATCCTTTGGGTTGGCCAGTGTTGAATTCAGACATTTGTGAGACCTGTTTGTTATAAAGGATAATTAACAAACTGTCTTCTTCTTCATCTTTCCTTTACTATGCATATCCCTGGACTCGTCTATGTAAATGTTAATGCTCAGATGAATTTTATACAGTTATATTCTATATCGTACTACTTATAAGGTGAAGTAATAGAGCTAGCATTAATATATTTTAAAATTAATGTTAGCTTCTCCATTGTATTAACTATTAAAACTACATATTTGCTCACCTTATTTTAGTTTTAAACATAAGTTTATCTCATAAATTTAGATGAGTTGGATTTAAAAATTAAGTGTGGGTCCATACCCATCCCATCTATTACTAAATACAACCCATCAAAAATAAATTAAAATTTAATTTACATTAAAAGACATAAATATTCTTATTATTTATTTAATTCTATGTTGTATAATTATAAAAGTAAAATGATAATATTGTAGGTGTGTTTAAAAAATTGATAATATTATATATTTTAAAGTTTGTGTATTCAGTAATTGAGATGTGTTTAGTAATGGATGGCTTGTGTATCTATGCACACCCAAAAATTAATGAACTAATATTTGATTGTAGCATCTAAAGAATACGTACCAAGTAAAAAAAAAAAAAAAAAGAATATATATATATATATATATATATATATATATAAATTAGCAAAAGAAATACACATGACAAAAGTCACAAAATATGACGAAAGAAGTGGCAAACTGAATTTGATTATCTATTTACTATTTAGGGTGTATGGGTAATACCCACACCCCTAGGATGGAATTTACTGAATTTGATTATCTATTTACTATTTAGGGTGTATGGGTAATACCCACACCCCTGGGATGGAATTTGCTGTTGATAAAGAAGAGAGAAACTGAATTTGATTTTCTATTTAGCTTGGAAATGCTTTCTCATTTCTTTGATAAATGACAAAATATATCGATAACCTTGTTGAAGATGATGCTCAAGGAATATAATAAAACCGAGGAAATCAATGAGAAATGAAGAGGGTTGTAATTGTATAACTGTTTTTTGTTGTTTAAGATAACATAGGAAAAGCATCCAATGATGATTAAAAAAGACAAATGGAGGATATATACAAAAATCTCGTTCTAGAAAAGTAATCCATCTCACTACAAAAAAGGAAAAATAAGCTGTTTTCCAATGAAACAACAATAGAAAACCATACCACAAAAAGATTAAAATGAAACAAGAGGAAAGTTGATGTAAGCTCATAAGAAATCCAAGCATGAAATCATTTCAGCATATGAAACCTGGAATAATAGAAAAAAGCTCTCTGCCATGACATAGTCAATATACTTGAACCGTCAACCAAATTCAACTTTGGTTACAAACCAGAAAGCATAATTCAAGAATCAGCAAACAGTAAGTTTAAGACCAGAAACTTGCAGGAGACATAATTATTAAGGAAGATTAACCTCAGTAATAGTAAATATCCATCATATAGCAAAAAGCAGTGAGCTCTGTCCATTCACCACAGAGAATGAAACAGTGTATATAGACTTAAAGCCCAAAGAGAGGCTTTAGCAAACAGAGTACATCAATACATCCGTCCTAAAAGGAGAACTTAGATTCTCTCTTATAACCATGCATCATTCATCCTACACTCTATTAATCTCTACTTAGTTTATCACTCTAAATGACATAATCAGACCACCCAGATACATGGGACGTTTGGTCCATGGTCAAGCTAGGCATCTTATCCAGCTTAACTGGATTATCCCTCCCCCCAATCAATCTTGCAGGATTCCCAACAGCAGTAGTTCTAGCAGGCACCTGTTTCAGCACGACAGAACCGGCACCAATCTTCGCCCCGTCTTCGATTATCACATTGCCTAGAACACAAGTCCCAGCCCCAATCAAAACCCCATCACCAATCTTTGGATGCCTATCACCACACACCTTACCAGTCCCACCTAAAGTCACATTATGCAGTATAGACACATTGTTCCCAATCACAGCAGTTTCCCCAACCACAACTCCAGTTGCATGATCAAGCAAAATCCCACTCCCAATTCTTGCCCCTGGGTGTATATCCACTGCAAATACTTCAGACACCCTGTTTTGAATCATGAAGGCCAAGATTTTTCTACCTTTGGACCACAGGTTATGTGCTATTCTATGAGCTTGGCATGCGGAAAACCCTTTGAAATTCAGGAAACAGTGCACATAACTAATACAAGCAGGGTCTCTCTCCTTAACTGCAATCAAATCATCAACCACTGATCTCACGATATCCTGATTCTCTATAAGTACGCCTAAGAACAGATCGTAGAGAGTGCCGCTAGGCAAGCTAGAATTGCTCAATTTCATCGAGAGATGATTGGCTAAAGCACTCTCCACGGAATTATGGGATAAAATCGAGCCAAAGTAATAATTCGACAATATAGGTTCATGATCGATATCTAACCTCGCTTCTTCCTTCATTCGCAGCCACAAATCCTCGCTCTTCTCCTCAGAATCGTCCACAGCAGTCTCACTCTGCGCGTGAATGGCTTTCGAATTCCTCTCTGAGATGGGTACGCAAGAAGCAAGATCGGAGAAATTAGGTCTACAAAATTTGGAATATTTATCGAACAAATGGTTATCGATGGGTTGATTATTGGTCTGAGGAGGAGTTTCGGTTCGCGAAGAGTGCACACACGTCGCCATGGAGAGAAGTGAGAGCTTGTAAAAGGGGTTCAGAGGTACAAAGGGCGATGCAGAAATGGAGAAGAAAGATGGGAGGAAATGGGAGCAAGAGTGGAGAGAGGTATATAGAGAGAGCGCCGCAGCTTTCATCGGAGCTGATTTAATATTATTATTATTATTATTATAATTTAGTGAAGGGGAATAAAACAAAGCGTATTCGGCGGAGGAGAGGCGTGTGGGAGTTGTGAAGGAAACCGTGGCACATTTTATAACGCTCCAACGCGCCGCCATAACAGTCGTAACTAACTGTTCACTTCTAAAATACAACAAGTCGGCAAAATAATCATTTTCACACAATAATAAAAGTAGTAAATTGAAATTAATTAGAATGTTAGATGATACCTTTCCTGTATAATATAATTTTTTATTCAAATTTCTGATATTATCTGTAAAATATATTAGATATTATATCATAATATTAAGAAATTTGAAAAAAAAAAAATTAAGTATATATATATTTTTACAGAACGCGATGAGTTTTTATTTTTATGAATCGATAAAAATTAGAAAATTTGGATGATTTTGGTTCGAACTATGGTCAATCTAATTATCTTAACCATTATAAATGTGGGGATACTATGTGAATTCATTCATTTGGTATAATAATTCATTTTTAAAATTTGATTATTTAACAATCGATATTAAATTTTAGTTTAAATTTTATTCACTAAGATTTTCATTATGTTTAATAATCCCCAAATTGCTCCTATTTAACTTTTCATATAATATGGTCATTATGATTGGTGAATGTGTTTTGCCATCAAGATACTGAGTCATATCATAACTATAAAAATGTTTTAATAGCAAGTATTCTCATTATTAAGGAAATAAGTAATTGTTCACTATCTTATTAAATTATGATAATAGGACAATTAATATTACCTGAATATATGATATACTTATTATAATTTAAGAGTCACAAAAATCTACACTAAATAATGTGCTAATGAATACTAAATATATATATATGCTACGTGCATGTATATATAATATGGTTGCAGCAATTCAATATACAATATATATTGAAAAAAGCATGCAACGTCAATTCATTATTTCTTCAATCCAAATATTTTTGGGTATTCATAGTTTAGCCTAATAATAAGTATATTTCTCATAAAGAAATATATCCAAATGAGCAAGTTATATATTTCTCATAAAGAAACACATCCAAATGAGCAACTTAGCAAAATTGTAGTAATATCAGTGAATTCAACCATAAATGTAATATAATATAAAACTCACTATCAACATAGCGTGTCAATTTTCACAACCTAATATATGAATTGTAAATTATAAATTTAATATCTAATAAAATTAAATACATAGGACTGCTACATAAGAGTTTTATTCCAATCCTATTTTCAATCTTCCAAATCTTGATTTTGGGAAAGAACATCATTAAATAAGATGGAGTATATTACTAATATTAGCTTAAAGTACTAAAAGATCATAAACATTATCTTAAGAGCATGTTTTAAATCAAATTAATATTTATATAAAAATCTTGAATTTGTTCCCTGTCTATACGGTTGCGTAAGTCGTTACTATAAATCTACAAGAGCATGAGGAATTTGTGGGTGTAATAATATTGTAAACTTGTACGCAACGACACCTTTCGTCTCTAATGATGCGATTCTGGTGCACTTCAACTTCACTTTAAAGTTTAAACCATGTCTATCTGTTTTCCCCCCATTAATTTGAAGGGTATAGAGCAAAGAATATTCAACAGACTAGTCAATAAATACAAATAGGGGAAATAAAGAAATGTTCTTGCCAACTAACATGATCAACAACTTTTTTAATTTGGGATGAAGAGCATCCCCTTTTCAAAAGACATCTCAAAAAGAGTGTACATATATATATATATATATATATATATATATATATATATATATATATATATATATATGTATTTAAGATTTTTTTGCTGTATCACAAAAACTTATGTGAAATGACTCACTCATTTCATATTTTCATTTATGTTTAGTTTTTTGAGTATCTTCTGTGATAACATAAATATGTCATGTTTACAATAAGTATATATAGTTTTATTGAACAAATAATCAACGAAACTTAAAGTTATCTAATTACTTATTGTAATAATGTCTTAACTTTTTGATAAAATAACTAATGTAAGAATAAATTAAATATTGTTTTTTGCAATAATAGATTTATCACATTATTATTTATTGTACAAAAATCAGCAAATTAAAGTTATTAGAGTTAAACCAAAAAAAAAAAAGAGGTTATAACTCAATCAAGACCATCTATATCTCTACAATATCAACTTCACATTGATGTCTCAAACAAAAAACAAAAAGAAAAAAAAATCTCTCAAAAGTTTTCTCATCTTCCAATTAGTATTCACATAAATATTAGACCTCGAACTACATCATTATTTTCTTCCTTATCCAATTGGCATTCCAATTGTAACATGTTTTCCTTGTTCATGCACTTTCGTCACATGCAGAATTTGGCGGAAAGCAAGGTCTCCTACATATTTTTCGTATAGTTTTTGAGTTAACTTTCTCACAAAAATTGGAGCCATGACCGATTTCCCAAAATTTCTACTATATTTCTATATCGATTCACAAACAATTAATCGGTCTCAGAGTAAAATCATGTTTGACTAAAGAGTGTAAATGTAACTTGATTGATAATTAAATTCAACCAAAATGTTAAAATGTTCATTGTGTGCAACTCTTAATATGTTCATTGATGATGTGTAATGTTTCATCCTCTGCTTTTGAGGAAAATGAAATTAATAAATATTTTAAATGTTTGACCTATCAATAGTGGAACCATATTGTTGATTGTGATCCGTAGATTGCTCATGAATCAAGAAAGGAGATCCAACGGCTACAATCTCTCCATGCACACGTGGGGTTAGTTGCATGGTACAACAACTTTCAGTTGTAAAGAGAAGGGAGCTGCATGGGGCTTTCTCAGCGTGAAGAATCTATATATATATAGCATATATGTATATATGTTGTTAGCATATAGAGATAAAATCTTGAGAGTGCAAGGGAGTGATTGTAATCGTGTTTGAGTTCTCAGTTCAATTCAAATTGTTGGCTTGCTCCGTGGATGTAGGATCTTCTCAGATCTGAACCACGTAATCGTTTTTGTGCTGCGTTTTTGTTTTTCGTTTTGATTCTAATCGGTGAGCGTTTCTCTACACATATTAATGTACACAATGGGTAAGACAAGACTGTTTAAGTTCATCTGTTTTTACTCGAGTTAAGGTTGAACACTTCAAATCGACATCATATGCTTTCGTAATTATCAAGATTGATTTTTTAAATTTATTTTTTATATAAAATCATTGAATATGTAATTTGTTGCTTAAGGTTTGTGATGATTATTAAGGTAGAAAACATTATTATGGTGGATTGTGCTGACAATCAATGTACAAAAATATTATTTCGGTTTCCTTCCAAAATATGGATTTTTGGGAGTAGGTGATATTGTTTTTGTTTTATATGTTTAAACGTATTTATTAAATAATATTTTAGTACATAGGAAAACCATAAATTTAAATAATCTCGAAAATTAGAAACTTTGGTTCAGACTTTTTCTTTTTCTTTTTGTTGGTTCAGACTTTTATAGAATTGAAAAAACATAATTTTAGATGCTTCAACACCTTGAGTTTACGTCACTGTGTTTAGTGCACTCATAATCAGAATGAAATTCATTCATATTAAATTTTCACTCATTAAAAAAACCAAAATGAAAATTCCCAAATTTATATTATGGTAAGATTTCAGTCAATATATTTAAATTACTCACCAATCAATTAGAATTAAGCCATATATTACAATAATTAACATCAGAGTTGATATATGACGCAGTTTGATCATGTAAGTTTGATTTTTTGAAATTTGATAGTATTGTTATGAGCAGTATAAGGTTTCTGCGGAATTTTTTTTGTTTACAATTCGTGAAATGAATATTGTGGCACATTACTTTACTGTGACTTCTCCTTATTTAAAAACTCTTATTATTAGGTGGAGTTTCCTCATTGTTGTGGATAGCCTACTCGATTGCTCATGTTTTTACTCTTAATTGATTATATGAAGTTTGTTTTTTAAAAGAAAAAAGAAAATAAAAACAACGCACTCAAGTGATCCTAAAAAAAAGTGTGAAATGATAAATTGATGCAAATAAAAACAAAAGGGACAAAATCAGTGAAAGATGTGTCATGTGTGAGATAATCAGAATATGCGATAGAGTGGAATTAATTTAGGCGCGTGATGAGAATTCGCGATAGAGCAGGTGACTAAAGATTCTTCTGTTGATGTGCAAGAAAGGGTTGACTGAAAAATTGGAAGGCGGAGTTCAAATTCGAATCCTAATGTGGAGCCCATCAATGACGAGCGCCGTGACGCGCCCGTCCACATCCTTGTTATTAACTTTCTAGTTTTTTCTGACTTTGACTTTGACGATTTTTATTTGTACAAAATACTCATTTAATAATTTTAGATATATTTTATAAGGAGATCCAATTTATATTTGAGTTCTCATTTTTAAACTAAAATTTTGAAATTATTCATTAAGGGGTTCAATTCAATTTTATTTCTCAACTTTGAGTTTTAAATGATTGAGTTTTCTATTCAATTTAAAATTTCATTTTATTTTTATTTTTATTTATATTGACAAATTTATTTATATTTCAACACCCATGTAATTAACTTTATTTCTTTTTTCTTTTCTTTTTATTCATATTTAATTATGTATTTATATTTTGAACTTTAAGATAAGTTAGGACAATTTTAAAACGATGTTCATCTGTTATCTATTCTTAAATTGAGAATTCAATCTAATTTGAATTCTAAAATTGAGAAATAAAGATAAATGAGCTTCTTATTTACAAATTTCAAAAATTGAATCTAAATTTGAAAATTAATTTATAAATTGGATCTCGTTATTAAAATTATTCATAATTCTTTTACAAAAATTTTACCATGTAATTATGCTCGCAATTTTGGATGATATTCTAAATAAAATGAAAGTTGAAAAGTCTTTTTTTTTCTTCAAGTGTTGCGTCAAATTTTTATATGAATTCTACTTGTTTTTATATGAATTTTCCTTTCTACTTTTATACAATCATTGAAGGTCCTAATCTTTTCCAAATTTTTTTTTTAAGTTAATGCTTCAACTGTTTCTTGGATAGAAACACACCCCACAAGGGCCACACCACACCCCCTCCAATGAATCGGCTTTAAGGAAAAGAAGGAAAATACAACGTTTCTTTGACTAGCAGCCTTTAGTTTTTTTATCGTTTTAGTGTAGTCTTCTTAGATTATTTTACAAATCAATCAAATAATCAAAATAGGAGGGGCAAAAAAATTAAAAAACTATCCATATAGAGTCAATTAATTAATAAAACAAAAAAGAAATCAACTACCTTATTTATAAAATATGTTTCTTCAACCCAACTTCCAAAATTGTGCTCAATCAAAAAATCTATTTAATTTTTTTTTCCTCTGACTTCATTTCAGCTGGCTAAGGTAATTAGTAATTAGTGTTATGGTTCATGATCATATTCGTCACAAGTGTCTGAAATTCAAATTTCAAATATTACTAATTCACAAATCATGCTCGAACTTTTTGAAACCAATTTAGGTGTAATAATATCTATCTATGGTGAATCTTATATTTACACACGCTATATATATTTCACAATTCTATTAACACCATATATCTATTAACCTGCTATATGGATTTATTTATAAATAAATAAATAAAAGGATAATAAAGCCATGATTGCGTCGTGTGACTCGTGCGAGCCAGTTCGTTCGACTAGCCCTTTGAGGCGCGTGCACCGCGTAACTGTGTGATTGGGCGGTGTGTTGCACGCTTAATTTTTTGTAATGGTGATGTCATTGCTCATTTGCTCTTATGATTTTAGTCTATAGTTTTATTTTCTCTTATTTATAATGCGGTTATAATTTTCTTGAATTTAGTGATTTTATGTGAAGTTTTGTGCTTGATGGTTAATAAATCGATTCTTATAATTAAAATTAATTCTAATTGTACTTTTTTTTTTAACTATCATCTCCAAACAAGATTTAGTTATTAGAAAGTGTATATAAAACGATACCAGGTTCTTTATTATTTATACACTAATTATTACATATTTACATGTAACTCTTTAGAAGGTTAAGTAGTTTTTTTCTTTTTAATCTTTTTCAATCGAATACGAATAAAAACTCGCTCACATATTAATTGCAACATCTCAACATGATTATAATTGAGGTCAATTTACAACTATCTCATATATCCAGAGACGAAGGCACATTGGTGCCAGGGGGCATTGGGCCCCTCAAAATTTTTATGATTATACTATATTTGAATAATTGAAATTATTTTTGAAAAAATACATAAAAGAAAATTATTATTTTGTAGTAATTTATTTATTTTAATGTTAGGATATAATTAAGCTATCATTGTCATTAATTTATAATTTATTTTTTATTGAGTTAATATATAATATTTGTTGACGTCGATTTACGGCTGGTTCGTAATGTCAGTCAAACACTCGAATTGATTGTTTTTCTAGCCCAACTTAATTAACCAAGTTAAAAGAGCTAGGTCAATTGAGGTAGGAAGTTCAAGGGAATGTAGAACACTTGTCTTTTTTTTCTCCCCTTTCCAAATGTTTGAAAGGTCTTATTTATAGACCCTTTACTTGGACAGCATCCCCCGAGTCAGGGGATCTTGTCTCTATAGGGCCAGGGCTAGATGCTCCCTGTCCCATACTATTACAAACCGAGCCGAGCTCTTTTTATATTCTATTTTTTAGACATGTTTCTAGGTAAGGAGACTCTATCAGCCGCTATCCGAGCTGCAATCAGGTCGGTTAGGTCAGGTCGGCTTTGCCTCTGATGGGATGCGGAAGGTCGGTCATTCTGGCTGAGCCGGTCAAATAAGGTCGGCTTTTGCTCACGTTGGCGTTTTTAGGAAGGCTTGATTCGAGCTCTCCCTCCATTTTGAGTTCTAGGAAGCTGGTTTCATTGAAGCATCAACAGGCCGGTCAAGGGGTTCCTGGACGGCCATTTTCTGCTCGGCTCGGCCATGTCATCCCTCTAATTCGTCCGAGACATAGGTCGGCGAAATAACCGAGCCGGGCTGGAAGACCGGTTACAGCTGCGGAACGGTCATATCAGTTCGAGTGGGGTCAGGCCGGGGCGAACAGGGTGACTGGGCTGGGCTGTCAGGTGATGGGGCTGGTCCTCCTCGGTGCACTGGGTCAGATGACCTTTGTAGTTCGGGTCCGAACTCGATTCATGCGTGGGCGGCCTAATATTGAGGGCCCAACATTAGCCCCTCGGACCCGAGCAGAACAACGGAGGCTCGAGTTCGATCGATGGGCCCTAATTTGTGCGGATACATCCCGTGGTGATTTGAGACACGTGTGTCACCACGTGGCGCATCTGGGTCCCACCACCTGTCCTTAATCCGATGGCTGGAAGACGAACGGTTTTCCTTAACTTATAAATAATGGTCCCCTCCGCCATTTGTGCTCCATTCTTCTCTCCGCGCTCTCAACCTTCGCAACTTTCTCTCTGAATTCCGAGCTAAATCGCCCGAGCTAATTCCACCGCCCTCTTCATCCTTAGGTAATTATGTCTGCCGTAACCATTTCTTCATCTTCTGAAAATGACCAAGGTTCAATGGGGCGGCTTGAACGACCGGCCTTTACTCCGAGCCCTAGCCCCAGCTCTTCTCCGTCCCCTGGCGACTCCTCGGAGTCTGCTTCGGAGGAGCGGCCTCTTCCAGATCTGGCGGACGGCGACGACCAAAGCGAGCCGAGCACTTCGGGCCGAGGCGATATTCCTATGGGGATCCCGATCACCATTTTGGGCGAAGAGGATTTGAGGCCGTTTCGTCCTTCAGTCGGTAAAGACGAGCTGTCTAAGTGGCGTGCGCGGTTCAAGATTCCGAGCTCGGTGACATTCGAGGAGCCGGTCAATCTTGCCCGACCAGATCAGCCCCCTCCTAGTCATGTTGCCGTGTCCCTCCGAGCTCTCGAGGGCGGGTTGAGGTTTCCGCTGGCACCGGCCATAACCTCGTATCTGCTCCATTGGGGGGTGGCCCCGGCCCAGATTCATCCAAACGGTTGGGCGTCCATCATAGGGCTGCTCAGTCTGTTTTGGGAGTTCGGCTTTGGAACGCCGAGCCCCGCGGACTTGGAGTGGATCTTTGTGCTGAAACAAGCGCCGGGCTCGCCTCTACCGATATATTATACATCGGTTCGGTCTCGGCGTCCGCAATTGGTCGTCGCCGCCCCGTCCTCCGTGAAGGAGTGGAAGACGAAGTGGTTCTGGGTGGGCGGAGATTGGCAGAGCCCTTTTGAGGTGGACGGCCAACTCACTCGGGTCGCCTGCCCGGTCATTTTTAAAGAGGCTCAACAAGGTGAGCTTTGTTCCGAACCGAACACATTTTGCATTTTTCTGATCGTTGATTTCTTTTTATTTATTTCAGTTCGGCATCCTCGGGAGAGCCAGACATCTGGGCTCATCTCTCGCCAGCTCGCCTACCTACGGGACCAGGTATCCGAGGAGGATAGGAATTTCAAACGGTTGGTGGCCCAGCGTCGTTTGGAACAGGTCGGACTTACCGTCCCATTCTGTCCCGTACCGAGCCCCCGAGCAGGTATGTTTTGATCAACTGGGCTCGTTTTCCTTGTGTATTATTTTTGTTAACTTTGTTTTTCTTGGCAGTCAGCAACCTCCCCGTTCTTGGATTGATGGCGGACCCAGCGAGCCGTTTTGAGGCAATGGGTGCTGCTCGGAAGAGGAAGCAGCCGCCGCCTAACCGATCTGAGCGGGCTGACAGGGCACCGACCCTCCGGGCTGAACAGCCACCGCGTCAAAGGATTCGGATCAGCCGATCCGGGTCATCTCGTGACCAGGAGGAGCCCCGTCGCGCTCCTTCCGACCGATCTGGGGTTGATGTTAGACCGGCGGTCTCCGCCAGTCCGCCAGCTCGCCATGCTCCGCCGGCCACTGACATTCCTGCCGGGCCCTCGCGCATCTCCTCCATCCTTGGCGACGATCCGGAGAGGGTGGAGGTGACTCGCCGCTATGAGGGGAGGAGGCCTCCTTTCCAGCTCGTCTTTGCCCGGGCACGGGAGCCGTTCACCGGCCAGGAGCTCCCGCCTCACGTGGCTGCTGCCCAGATCAACCTTCCCAAATCCTGGACCCAGGATTTGGAGGAGCACGTTCAGAGGATGACCAACCCGGTCGACCTCCAATGCAGCGCCGCGGTGTTGGCTGCCCAGGCCAGCGTCCTCCAGTGGCAGTCTTATGTTGTCGCTGTCGAGACGGAGGAGCGGTTCCGGGCCTGCCGGACCGAACTGGGTAAGTCTAGGGCCGAGGTGGACCGGTTGAAGGCCCAACTGGAGGCCGCCACTGCTAAACAGGAGAGCCTGGCCAAAGATGTTCAGAGCGCCCGGGCAGAGGTCGATCGGAAGAGGGACGAGCTGGATCGGACCCGGGCTGAACGGGACGAGGCCCGGAAGACAATCACTTCCGCCCAAGCGGAGGCCGTCCGTCTTGGGAGGGAATTGGAGGCCGCCAGGAAGGTTTCGTCGGCCTCGGCTTTTGGGGCTTATCTCCGGGCCTTCTTCCGTTCGGCGGAGTACAAGGCCAGGAGCTCGGTGGGGTACCTCTTCGCCTTCATGGACATCCTTGAAAAGGTGAAGGCGGATGAGGGGAACATCGCCCCCCTTCAGGACGCCCTGGCCACGTACCTCGCCCAGAACCCTCTTCCGCCGGACTTCCTGGACGTTCTAAGGGAGAGGCTGGAGGTAGGCTGTACATATATATTTTTTTTTATTTTTTCAAGTATTTCATCTTCGGCTCGGTTCTGACCAATTTTCATTTAAGGCGGCTCTTCCTGCTGATCGGCACGATGTCCTCCAGCCCGGGCCGGAGATAGACATGCCGTCTGAGGCAGGTCTCGAGGATGAGGAGGAGGTCGCCGTGGAGGCAGATGAGGATGGGATTCCTCAGGCCGCTGGCGAATCATCCGACCTTCCGCTCCCCCCAACTGAGGTCGGTCCGGAAGCTGGCAAGCTCCAGGCGGATGAGGTGGTGAATGTGGTGGATTGACCGCTCTCATTTTTTTGTTTTTAGATTTTGTAACTTTTTGTTCAATTCCGAGCAGGATTTGTTAATACCATCCCTGCTCGGGGCCCGAGCAGAGTTTGTTCTACCATCTCTGCTCGGGTCATATACTATTTTGTAAGAGGTCCGGCCTCCAAACCGGTTTTCTTTTTGAATTTAATATATATTTTGTTCACTTTCAATATTCGTGCATTATTTCAGTTTGTGTATGCTTTGTGCTCGGATGTCTTTCAACTCGGCCATTATGTCTGATTTCCTCGAACTAATTTTCACCAAGTAATTTTAGATCGCCCATTTCAGCTCGGGTCTGGCGTGCTTTTTTTTTTTTTTTTGTGACCGAGTCAAGCTCGGGGGGTCGAAACCCCATCTTTACCGAGACAAGCTCGGGGGGTCGGAGCCCCATCTTGGCCGAGACAAGCTCGGGGGGTCGGAGCCCCGTCTTGGCCGAGACAAGCTCGGGGGGTCGAAGCCCCATCGTTGCCGAGACAAGCTCGGGGGGTCGGAGCCCCATCCTGGCCGAGACAAGCTCGGGGGGTCGAAGCCCCTTCGTTGCCGAGACAATTCAAGATAGATATTTTTCATTTCACTGAAGTTTCTTGTACAAAAAGCACGTATTACAATTATCTTATAATTATCCTAGCTAACGAAAGTAACGTTTGAGGAGCTCGGCGTTCCATGGCTTGTCAAACACCCTTCTTGCCAGGCTTTCCAGTTCATATGCCCCTCGGCTTAGTGTCCGAGCTATTTTGTAGGGTCCTTCCCAGTTCGGTCCTAGGCATCCCGCGTTTGTCTCTCTGGTGTTGAGGACGACCTTGCGGAGGACCAGGTCGCCGACCTCAAACTTTCGGGCTCGGACTTTGGAGTTGTAATACCTCGCACTGCGCTGTTTGTACACCGCATTTCTGAGCTCCGATTCCAGCCTCTTTTCTTCTAGAAGATCGAGGCAGGCTAGCATGGCGACCTCGTTTCCTTCCTCGTCCCGCTGTGTAGCTCTCCAGGTCGGTATTTCGACCTCTACTGGGATGACTGCTTCTGCCCCGAAGGCTAGGGAGAAAGGGGTCTCTCCAGTGGCCGACCTGGCTGTAGTTCGGTAGGACCACAGTACTCCGGGGAGTTCGTCCGCCCACGCACCTTTGAGCTCATCCAGCCTGGCCTTCAGGGTGTGCTTGATTATCTTGTTGATGGCTTCTACCTGGCCATTGCCTTTGGGGTGGTATGGCGTGGAGAACAACTTTTGTATCCCCAGGTTGGAGCAGAACTGTGCGAACTCCTCGCTATCGAATTGTCTCCCATTGTCGGTTACTAGGGACTGGGGGAGCCCGAACCGGCATATGATTGACTTCCATACGAAGTCTGTGATTTTACCCGAGGTGATTTTTGCAAGGGGTTCGGCCTCTGCCCACTTCGTAAAGTAGTCCACCGCGACTATAGCATGCTTTACACCTCCACGTCCCGTCGGCATGGGCCCAATTAGGTCTATGCCCCATTTTGCGAATGGCCACGGTGTGAGCACCATGTTCAGCTCTTCTGGCGGGGCCTTAGTGAATGGAGCATATCTTTGGCATTTGTCACATTTTCTGGCGAATTCTATTGCCTCTTTTTTTAAGCTCGGCCAGAAATAGCCCATCCTGATTATCTTGAAGGCCAGGGCCTGTCCTCCTGTATGATTCCCACAAATTCCCTCGTGAACCTCCCTCAGTGCATATTCGGCCTCTCGTTCGCTGAGGCACCTCAGCAAAGGTAAGGAAAAACCTCTTTTGTACAGAATGCCGTCTTTCAACGTGTACCTGGCCGTCCTGATTCTCAATCTCCGAGCCTCCACTGGGTCATCTGGTCTTGTATCTTCTTGCAAGTATTTGATGATCGGACTCATCCACGTGTCCTCTAGGTCGATCGTGCATATCGTTTGGCTCTCCAGGGCCGAGTTTTCCATAAGGCCGACATTAACCGACCCGATATCCTGGGCACCCTCGCTTGTGAATAGTTTGGCGAGCGCGTCGGCCTGGGCGTTTTGTATCCTAGGAACCTGTTCGGCCCGGGTGCTTCGGAAGCCGGCCAGGGTGACTTCCACGGCTTGGAGATATGCGGCCATTCTTTCGTCCCGGGCCTCGTACTCACCCGAAATTTGGTTGACCATCAGCAGGGAGTCACTGAAAATCTCGAGGTCATCAACGCCGAACTGCTTGGCCATCTCGAGTCCGGCCAGCAGAGCTTCATATTCGGCCTCGTTATTGGTGGCCTTGAATTTGAATCGGAGGGCCGAGCAGAAATGCTTGTCTGACGGGCTGATGAGGACGATTCCGGCCCCGGCTGCGGTGACGGTGGACGAGCCGTCCACGTACATTTTCCATGGCTTTTCCTGGCTTTCCTCCTGGATGGGCGTAGTGGGGGTGAACTCAACGATGAAATCGGCCAATGTTTGCCCCTTTATGGCCGTCCTGGGGGAGTATTGCACGTCGTACTGCCCTAGCTCCACTGCCCACTTGAGAAGCCTTCCTGAAGCGTCAGGTCGGCCTAGGACCTGTCTCAATGGGAAATTGGTCAAGACCTCAATCCGATGGGCCAGGAAGTACGGTCGGAGCTTCCTGGCCGAGGTGACCAGAGCATAAGCTAACTTCTCCATTGGCGGGTATCTCAACTCTGCATCGTGGAGGGAATGGCTAACATAGTATATGGGCTGTTGGGAGCTCCTCTCCGTTCGTGTCAGGACGGCGCTTATCGCATAGCTGGACACGGCCAGGTATAGTTGTAGCTTCTCTCCCTGGAGGGGCTTGGCGAGGACAGGTGCGGTCATAAGGGACTTTTTCAATTCTTCTAGGGCCGCCCCACATTCCGAGGTCCATTCAAATTTTTTATCCTTCCTGATGAGATCGAAAAACGGCCGACATTTGTCGGTTGACTTTGAAATGAATCTATTGAGGGCGGCCACCTTGCCTGTCAGACACTGGATGTCCTTGACCCGCCTTGGTGGTGTCAGGTCGATGATGGCCTTGATTTTCTCAGGGTTGGCCTCAATTCCCCTCTGGCTAACCATATACCCGAGGAACTTGCCCGATCCGACCCCAAACGTGCACTTCTTCGGGTTGAGCTTCATTCGATACCTTCTCAAGATGCCGAACATTTCGGCCAGGTCGGCAACGTGGTCCTCCTTTTTTTTTGATTTGACCAACATGTCGTCCACATAGACCTCCACTGTTTTACCGATCTGGGCGGCGAACATCTTGTTAACCAACCGTTGGTATGTGGCTCCGGCATTTTTTAGTCCAAACGGCATCGCCTTGTAGCAATATTGAGCTCGATCCGTCACGAAGGTGGTGTGCACCCGATCCTGCTCGGCCATTGGGATTTGATGGTATCCTGAGTATGCGTCCATGAAACTCATCAGCTCGTGACCGGCCGTGGTGTCCACAAGCTGGTCAATGTTGGGGAGTGGGAAACAATCCTTCGGGCATGCTTTGTTGAGGTCGGTGAAGTCGATGCACATTCTCCACGACCCATTCGATTTTTTCACCAAGACCGGGTTGGCCACCCATTTCGCGTATTGGGTCTCCTCGATGAAACCATTGGCCAGGAGCTTCTGGACTTCCATCTCCAGGCCCTCGTACCTATCAGGGCTGAGCCGCCTCCTTTTCTGGACTACAGGTTTCGAGGATGGGCTGAGGTGGAGGTGATGACAGGCGTCTTCAGGTCGGATGCCCTCCATGTCCTCGTGGGTCCAGGCGAACACGTCAATATTGGAGCCGAGGAATTTGATGAGCTCGGCTGGATCGGTTCCTCAAGTGTCCGCCTTATGTTGAAGGTCGCGTCCGGGCGACTCGGATCCGGGCTGATGAGGTCGAGCTCCTCCACCGGCGAGGCCCGGACCTCGTGTTCCCCTCGTGGGTCTAAGGTCTCCAATTCCTGGAAGGGTTGTTCCAGGTCGTTTTGGGCAAGCTCATCGCTTTGGGATTGGCTGGCCTCTCCAACCTGGTTGATCTCCCTCGGTCTAAGCCCGGCCTCGCACTCTCTTGCGGCGAGCTGGTTGCCCTCGATGACAAATATTTTCTCCCCGACGGGAAATTTGATGGCCTGGTGGTAGATGGACACTATGGCCTTGAGTTTGGCCAGGAGGGGTCGGCCCCATATGGCGTTGTACGTTGAATGTGCATCTACCACCCTGAATTCCGTCAGGGTATATACTTTCTCTCCTTCCATCTCGAAGGCCACCTTCAGCAGGCACTTGCCTAGTACCTTTGTGGTCTGCCCTCCGAACCCTACCGCGACCTCCGACGTGGGCTCGAGGTCGGCTTCTCTGAGCCCCATCCTCCTGTACGTGTTAAGATATAACACGTTGGCGTAGCTTCCCGTATCCACCAGGACCCTATGTACCCTGATGTCCTGGATGTCCAGGACAGCGATCAGTGGGTCTTCGTGGGGGTGCACCAGGCCCTCCGCCTCCATACTATAGAAAGTGATAGCGTGCCCCCCCGCGGTATGTTTGGGCGGGTCGCACCTTTGGTAGGCATTTCTGGCCTCCCGAATATATCGCCGCCGGGCTCGCTTGGATCGCCGGTCCTCCTCGAAGTTGTGATTGATCAGTGTGTTGATCTCCCTTATCGGAGGGTTTCCGATGGGGGGAGGGGGTAACCGCTGTGCTGGCGGAGCTACTTGCTCCTTAGGGGGGCCGGGTCTCTTCACGAATTGGTCGAGGTGCCCCCTCTCAATAAGCTTCATGAGCTCGGCCAATAAGTGTCGGCATGCGTCAGTACCGTGGCCGGAAGCTCGGTGGTACTCACAGTATTTTTTGGAGTTGGTCCAGCTCGGGGATGGCCTCTGAGGGCGCGGTTCTGGCAACAAATTTTGGTCCTGTATGGCGGCCAGGATCTGTCGAGGAGATATCGTTAGGATGGTTCTCACTCGCTCGGCTGAGTCGGGCTGCTTGGGCCGGTCTCGGCTTGGTTCGGTCGCCTGGTATGGCCTGAAATTACCGGGCGGCCGGAAGCTTGGCTGGCGCCTCGAACCTTCCTTCTCCTTCTCCCTCCTCTCTAGGTGTTCCCTTGCCCCTTGTTCCTCCTGGATGGCCTCCTCGGCGTCCACATACATTTCTGTCTGTCGGAGGAACTCGTGGTAGGTTTTTGGTTTGAATTCCCGAACTGACCACCACACCTTTGAATTGACCCGGAGACCTGCCATGGCGGTCATGAGTTTGGTCTCATCATGGACATATTCCATGCCGAGGATTAGCTTGTTGAACCGCTCGAGGTAAGCTTTTAGGGACTCGCCCTTGTTTTGTTTGAAATTCAACAATTTTTCCTTCGGCGTCCTCCTTTTCTTCGACCCCATGAATTGTGTGAGGAAGAGCTCCGACAACTCCTTCCATCCGCTAATGGAGTAGTTCGGCAGATTGCTGAACCAACTTTTAGCCAGGTCTCCCAATGTCAAGGGGAAAGCCTGGCACATGAACATTTCATCGGCCTTTTGGAGGCGCATCCAGGACACGTAGTTGTCTAGATGGTATGCGGGGTCGGTCTCTCCATTGTAGGTGCCGATCGGTGGTATTTTAAATTTGGTCGGCAGGTCGGCATCACTTATCCTTTTGGAAAACGGGGTCGGTCCGGCCCAATCATCAACGGAGTTCTGATTGTCGTTCTCACCTTCATTTTCTTGGGCCTCGAGTTCGGCGAGCCTTCTTCTCAAGCATCGAGCCTCGTCCTCCTTCCTGGTTCGTTGCCGAGTGGATTCACTTCCCTCGGCTGGCTCATCATGATAGTCGAGCCGCTTGGCCAACCTCAATGCTTCCTTCGCCTGTTCAGACCCGAGCTTGGTGAAGACGCTTCCCACTTTCCTTTGTCCTTGTGGGGCTGCGGTCCGCGGGCGCTTCCTTAGCCGGCTCGGCCAGTTCAGGTCGGCCGATATGTCCGTGGATGACTCATCGTCGACTTCGAGTTCGGCTCGGGATTTCTCCGAGGCCCTCTGAATGGGCTGGTCGGCTCGGCAATTCACGGCTTCCTCGCGGGGGGTCCCTTCCTGTAACTATGCCTGGCCACGCTGTCGAGCCTGGTTGAGCTGTTCCGTCAGCTGGTGGATCGCGGCTTGTATCATCTCGGGGGAGAGGGTCGTGGTGCCGCCCTCCATGACCATTTGGTAGGTCATGTCTCCCCCTGTTGATATGCCCCCTGTTAGGTTTCTATTTTCGTTACCAGTGCTCCTTCCTCCCTTGGAGTTTTCGCTTCCTGTCATTAATTGATAGCTGAGTAGAGCTGAATGCAAGCCCCCTCCTTCTAGCGCCAAAATGTTGACGTCGATTTACGGCTGGTTCGTAATGTCAGTCAAACACTCGAATTGATTGTTTTTCTAGCCCAACTTAATTAACCAAGTTAAAAGAGCTAGGTCAATTGAGGTAGGAAGTTCAAGGGAATGTAGAACACTTGTCTTTTTTTCTCCCCTTTCCAAATGTTTGAAAGGTCTTATTTATAGACCCTTCACTTGGACAGCATCCCCCGAGTCAGGGGATCTTGTCTCTATAGGGCCAGGGCTAGATGCTCCCTGTCCCATACTATTACAAACCGAGCCGAACTCTTTTTATATTCTAATTTTTAGACATGTTTCTAGGTAAGGAGACTCTATCAGCCGCTATCCGAGCTGCAATCAGGTCGGTTAGGTCAAGTCGGCTTTACCTCTGATGGGATGCGGAAGGTCGGTCATTCTGGCCGAGCCGGTCAAATAAGGTCGGCTTTTGCTCACGTTGGCGTTTTTAGGAAGGCTTGATTCGAGCTCTCCCTCCATTTTGAGTTCTAGGAAGCTGGTTTCATTGAAGCATCAACAGGCCGGTCAAGGGGTTCCTGGACGGCCATTTTCTGCTCGGCTCGGCCATGTCATCCCTCTAATTCGTCCGAGACATAGGTCGGCGAAATAACCGAGTCGGGCTGGAAGACCGGTTACAGCTGCGGAACGGTCATATCAGTTCGAGTGGGGTCAGGCCGGGGCGAACAGGGTGACTGGGCTGGGCTGTCAGGTGATGGGGCTGGTCCTCCTCGGTGCACTGGGTCAGATGACCTTTGTAGTTCGGGTCCGAACTTGATTCATGCGTGGGCGGCCTAATATTGAGGGCCCAACAATATTTTCCTTAATTATGCATGAGTCACCTGCATTTACATTTTGCAATATATGATATTCAACCTTTTATTCTTTTAATACAAGTATTACTTCCATATAAAGAATATATGTATGAATGAGTTCTCTTTTTTTTTTTTTTTTTTCAAATGGGATGGGGGACTTGAATTGAAGACTTTATTTGAGTTAGAAATGTATTTTCCATCAGGCTAAACCTATGAGATTTTTGTTTTTCGAAAGTTGAAAGACTAACAAAAATCTATATTTTATGAAAATAATTTCAAAATCAAAAGTTTAACATGCATTAATCGTAAAATGAAAAAGTAGAAGACTATATATATATATAAATTATGCATATTATTGAATTTTTATACTACTTTCAACCTGAACTCAATGGAATTTCAAGCTTCGTCACTGCATATATCAATAATAATATTTTGCAGAAATATTCATTTATGGGCTGAATGCATGTTCTATTTGGTCAAGTTTTGCATTTTGCCAAAAAAATCTGCTCTCATATGCTGCATCTATGAGTTGTATTAGATAGAGAGTGGATGATTTCATAAAAATGATATATCGATCTATTATATTTTATTTGTTATATGCATATTATTCTAAAATTGTAGTTCTTAATATTTCAATGCATTATCTACACGAAAGTGTAATAATGATTTCATTACATTGTTCCGACATACTCTCAGGACTATTATTTATTGTTTAAGAGAATCTCTAATCATTTTACATCAAAATGCTGTAATTTTACCTCTTTTATCCCAAAACATTTTTGCAAAAACTATGAAGTCGTCTTTGACCAATACATCAAACATGAAAACTTGTTTTATGAATACATTGTTAAGCTTATTCGAATACTTTATTGGGTCAATTTTTTTTTTCTTTTTACCACTTTTTTTATAGGCTACGAACTTTTACACAAAAACTTGCGGGAGATGGTTTCGTAAGATGAATTCTTTTTATCCACAATCCTAACACATTTTCATTAATTTATATGTGAATTGTGTAATGTGAATTGTGGGTTGACCCGTCTCACGTAACATGATCGGTGAGACGGTTTCACATAAGACTTACTCGAACTTTTATATCATTTTTTTTATAAAAACAATTATTTTCCCATTAATTCACAATTTACATTCCCTTTATACCCTTAGATAAAGTTTGATTTATTTTTCAATTATAAATATGTAGAAGCATATATCGTATACACAATATATATATATATATATATATATATATATATATATATATGTGTGTGTGTGTGTACGATAGATCAATATCACATGCACATACACTATATGATTATTATGTACATAATATGATTTTATTGTGTAGGAGTACATGATATGACTAGTCTATAGTACGTACACGATGATATATATGATTCTATTGTGTGGACTCACACGATATGACTAGTCTATCGTACATACACAATATGAATCTATCATGTACACACTATATACAATATGATTCTATTGTGTGGTGGTACATGATATGACTAGTCTATCACACGTACACTATATGAATCTATATATGTACACGATATATCGTGATAGACTCTATTGTGTATACATACACAATACATATTTGACTTTGTTTTTAATACTTCCTATCTTTGTGTATTAAGGTAAAATTTAGACATTAGACCAACAAAATGGATAGAAAAATTATTTATTATAACTATGGATGGTAATGTTCATCCATTATGAAAAGAGGTATTCGGAGCCATTTACGATACTTTATTTCCTCATATCTTAGTGTCATATTTTATTGCTCACGACATATGAAACTTATATTATATAATGATTGACCTGATTTGAAATAAAACATATAATTAAAAAAAATAAAGAAATTTATTTTTTATTGGATTCAAATTATTCGTTCCTTTAAATTAAGCTATATATGATATACATCTAAACCAAGTAAAACTCTAATGCAAGAAATAGAATAAGAAATAAAATAAAAATCCCATTAGAAGTAGAATTGTGAGTAGTTACGGTTCTATAGCCAAAATTCTGGCGCCAAAAAAAAAAGGGAGGTGTAGTGTGTGCACAACCGTTGCATACAACAACCACTGCTCAACAGTACTTCTTTTCTCTCTTTTAAATATATTCCTTGTATTTCTCAAAGCAAAAACTTCGTGACTTTAATTTATCTAATTACTAATCCTATTTCTTTTACACTTGTATTAATTTAACAACTCTCCATCTTTGTATTCTTCAAGAATTTCAATTCTCGTAAACCTCTTCTAAGTTACTTGCTACACTAGACTCCTTCAATATATATATACATGCAATTATGTGGAGTATTTTACGATGAGATTAGCAGAAATTTTAGCTGCTATATAATACCCATACGCTCCTGTATTTATTGTTTTCACTTGTTTCTCGTTACTCTCTGTGCTCTGCTTCTCCTACTGATTCGATAGTTTTTTCATTCTGGCGATGAATTTGTGGCGTTTCACGATTTTCCTTTTGGCTCTTTTGGTGGTGGGTGAGGCTAGAATCGGGTTTGCTCAGAGTAACGGCAATGGCACGAATTTTATTACGTGGGATGATTTGAAAGTGGATTATCATAAACTGTCGTTGAGGGATGGGGGAGGTATTCAGAATAGAGTGATCGTGGTTGATAAGAATGGTCGTGGTGATTCTGTTACTGTTCAAGGTGCTATTGATTTGGTGCCTGAGAATAATGCTGAGAGAATTAAAATCCACATTCTTCCTGGTCTTTACAGGTCTCTCTCTCTCAGCTTGAATTGGATGCAGAATTTGATTTTGATTTTTGATGCATGTAATTGTTCGTGTTTCTTTTAGTTGTTGGGAACTGCAATTGGAAGTGGGGAAGTGAGGAAGTTAGATGTGTTGGTAGTGGGCTCTCTCTTTCTCTCTGCTAATTTTTGGTGGTTCATAATCATAACTTCCCCTTCTTCATGAATATTAGTCTTATTTATTTATTTTTTTTTTTTTTTGTTTTCTGTATGATCTTTAATAATTTACTTCCTGAATATAATTCTCGTTTGTTTTCTCTGATTCGAAGACTATTTTTGAATATTTGAATGTCAGCTTTTTAATGCATCATTGCAGATGTAGCTTGTGCTAAACTTTAATTTTGTTAATAATAATTTGATGGAAAATGTAGAGAAAAGGTCCATATTCCAGCAAACAAGCCATACGTTTCATTAATCGGAGACGAAGATCGAGCATCTGAAACAGTGATCGTGTGGCAAGACAAAGCTGGTGATAAGGCCTCCAATGGTGGAACCCTTGGGACTTGGAACTCAGCCTCTGTCACAGTGGAATCAGACTATTTCTGTGCCTCTTACATCACTTTTCAGGTGACCAAATCACCAACTCAATCATCTTAAACATCACAATATTTCTCAAATCTCATCTTCATCTTTGTATGGCCGCAGAACACAGTGGTGACAGTAATTGGTGGAATCGGATACCAAGCTGTGGCGTTGAGGATAGGTGGTGAAAAGGCCGTGTTTTACAAAGCTCGGTTTCTGGGGTCTCAGGATACACTTCTAGATGAAAAGGGTTCTCATTATTTCTTCCAGTGTTTTATTCAAGGCACAACAGATTTCATATTTGGTAATGCAAAGTCATTATATCAGGTATCGTACTCATTCATTCTCTTTGCTCTGTATAGTTAGCATTCTTTCAAATGACTTAAAAGAATGATATGAAGTAGGAATGTGATATCTCTGTTGTGGGAGATGGATATGCAATAGCAGCTCATCATAGGAACTCTGATAATGAAGATACAGGCTTCTCTTTTGTGAACTGTACAGTCAGTGGAAGTGGAAGTGTGTACTTGGGAAGGGCATGGGGCAACTACTCGCGAATAGTATATTCGTATAGTGATATTGACATAGATGTAAGGCCAGGGGGATGGAATGACTGGACAATTCCAGCGAGGCAAAAGTATGAACTCGATTCTTCATCTTAGACATGGAATCGCGGTGGTTATGTTCTAACGATGTGTGTGTGGTTGCAGAACGGCGTCGTTTGGGGAATACAAATGCTTTGGAAGAGGAGCAAATAGGAGCACAAGGGCAGTGTGGACCAAAGCTCTGGATTACACAGAGGCAAGACATTTTCTTGATACAACATTCATCAGTGGGAAGCAGTGGCTCAGACTCTAGGCTTTTCTGCCATCATCTTCCCTTTTACATTAATTAACTTAGTTATTCCAAAGCCATGGGTTTGTTTGTATATTACCTTCTTCAAGGGCTGCAAATCCATGTCTTGTATTCTAAATCACTACTATTTCATGGATTCCTTTAGGTTATGGATAGGGGTTTAATTAAGTCAGAGTAATGCCAAGCTTGAGCTCTTTGAGCTCATTAGGATTTTTTTTTTTTTTTCATTTTTTTTAATGTTTCTGTGTTTGAGCACATTCAAATACTTTTTTCAATTTTTTTTAATGGTTTATGCGTCTTTTTAACTAATAACAAAAACAAAATAAATTTTTTACCCATTTCATAAAAAACCAAAATTTTATACGAATTTTTTTTAAAAAATAAACGCCTTAAAAGTCTTATAACTTCGTGATCTATAGTTAGCAATATACTCCCTCCGTCCCGACTCAATTTGCCTACCTTAACCGAACACGATGCACTTTTGGATGACATTTTTGTTATAATATGCACATCAAATCAAATCCTATACACTTTTGAATGACATTTTTGTAATAATATGCACATCAAATCAAATTATATGCACTTTTGGATGATATTTTTGTAATAATATTGAAATATAGGGATATTAATGTAAAAAAAATTTTGTCATTTATGGGCTGACAAGTTTAGTTGGGAACTTTGGACAAACCGAAATGGCAAGTTAAATTGGGATGGAGGGAGTACTTTCAAATAATACTATGTAGTACACATAAAAGTATTATATGATATTTTTATGTGTATCATATGATACTTTAAAAAATATTGCTTAATATATATAAAAATATTACGTTAATAAAATTATTTATCATTGATTCGAAGTTATAAAAATATTACTTATCAAATTACAAATTTTCTAATTAATCATTCATTTGAAGTTATGAAACCAAAAGTAGTACTTGTTGCATATAATAGTATTAACTTGTACAAACAAAAGTATTACATAGATTTCTTAAAATATAATTTTTCAAAAATATTACATGTTATACGTAAAGTATCATATTATAATAATAAAAGTATTACTTATCATATTACAATTTCTCAAATTAATCATGATTTAGAATCTTGAAAGCTAAAATTACAATTTCTTCTGAGGGTTAATTTCAATTTTTGTACTATATGTAAAACCATTTACATTTTTGGACAACCAAGTATATGTTTTCCAATTTTGATCCTATATGTTTCAAGTTTTTCCAATTTCAGTCAAGTTTTCCAATTTTGGTCTTATATATTTCAATTTTTTTCAATTTCAATACAATTTTGATCGGATAGTCACATGAAAATTTCATGTGACATACCAAAATTGGAGTGAAATTGAAAAAAGTTGAAACATATAGGACCAAAATTGAAAAACGTATATTTGGTTATTCAAAAATGGAAAAGACCTTACATACCAGACCAAAATTGAAATTAACTCTTTCCCTAATTACAATTTCCCAAATTAATCATGGTTTAGAATCTTGAAAGCTAAAATTACAATTTCTTCAAATTACAATTTCCCAAATTAACATGGTTTAGAATCTTGAAAGTTAATACGCATGAAAGACATGGTTTACAATTTGGGATTTATTTATTTACGGTATTAAAGACATGCACATATGTTAGAATGTTCTGATAGTTAATATTATAAATTTGAATAAAATTTATTGTTTGGTTCAACTAATTCTGAATAATTTACTTTTTAATTTGATTTTATTATTAGCAAAACCATCGGCTACACATGTAGTTTTAAAGTGCACCTTCGAAAGGTCATTGAAATTGTACTACAACTTAATTTTTGTGAAAATTGAACGTTTGTTTATATAATCGTGACTGTTTAGCTGTAGAAAGTTTCCGAATTAAAATTTTATAAATCGTGCATGTCAAGTCATGTTTTATAGACTGAGAGATGGAGTAGAAGAAGATGAGATTCTGGGTGAAGACATGATTTTGAAGAAGTTGTTATTCATACAGAGACAGACTGACAGAATCTGGTATGATCATCTTCAGACAAATAACTAACTATAACCTTATCATATCACCTATTTCTTATTTCATTGCAACTAACTCATCCAACACACAAAAAAATGCAAACCAAATAGCAAAAACAAAGTTGATTGGTGTTCATTTCGAACGTGCTTTTATCATTGAGGTTCCATTCAATCAAGTATGAGTGACAACCGGAATCTTAGCATCTCCAGAGAGCATTGCCACCCACACGAGACATGGATGGTTGAATTTGGATAAATTCTTGTCCACCAGATCCAGATCCCTGTTATTTAAGAGGAGAAGAATGGCAAATTTAGATATTACACAATGTGCAATATATTTTTAGAGAAAGTAATCGATCATAATTCATACATATACTCTGTCTTCTCCCTGGCTCAAGTCAGCATTTGCCCTTCCACTGATGATTTCTAGAGCTACGTCTCCAAAACCAAATACACAGCCTTGTCAATAATATAACGATAAATTGTCTACACTCAAAATGGGACTATGATTAAAAGAGGAAAGTGAAAAAATATGCACACCTTTTTGTCATCATACAGTTTAACCAAGCCAAAATCTGAATTTTTTGGATTCAGTTCAGAGTCAGAGCTGGCCACATCTCCGTGTACAATCGGAAGATGAGATTCCTCATGAAGATAAGCTAGACCTCTTACTACTCCTCCTAAGCATATATCAAGTCGAGATGGAAACTATCTTTTCCTGCTCCATCGAAGCAAATGTGATTCGAGCTTAAGCAGTGTGCAATAAAAGTTTTTTGGTGGAGATTGATTGCGAGCCTATCTCCATTTTCATATCTATACATTCTTGATTACGAGCCTATCTCCATTTTCATTTATAGCAGGTGCTATGTTCTTTTGGTGGAGATTGATTGCGAGCTATCTCCATTTTCATTTATAAAACGAGCCTATCTCCTTTTGCTATGTTCTGAAACCGAGCCTCCGGTTCGGTTCCGATTTCTCTTCTTGCGGTTCGGAATCAAAACAGGCAATTCCGAACCGTTTGAGCATTCTATTTGAAATCTAACATGTGTTATTTTATCAATTTAATTAAGATTTCATATATTATTTGCTAATGTTTATTATTAATATAATTAAATTGATATTATTTAATAACCACAATACCACATTAATTAGCTTTAAAATTCTATTTATTATAAATTTAATTTGTAAAATTAAAATAGAATTAATATGAAAAATTGTATGGTTGATACGTGGAATATGTGGTCTTACTTTTATGAGTAAGTCTCTTGTGCAACTGTCGCACATGCGACGGTCAAAAGTATGTGATTTTCGGGCATAAGTATGTGATTTTCAAGTATAAGTATGTGATTTCAAGACATACTTATGGTCGAAAAAGGCATACTTGTCAAAAGACATACTTATGACCGAAAAATGCATACTTATGGCCGAAAAAGACATACCCGTCGCATGTGCGACGGTCTCACATGAGTTTTTGTGTACTTTTATATATATAAATAAAGATGAAGATTAAATATATGTACTATTTGGGCTTGGATTAGGATGAATATCCTTGGGTCCATACTGACATCTCTAATTGGAACAATATTTCGTATTATGATATTAAATATATGTACTATTTGAACTTGGATTAGGATGGATATCCAGGAGTCGGGTCCATATTGACATTTCTAATTGGAACAATATTTTGTATTATGATATTAAGGGTGATTCTATTGATAGCCAATAAATTACTCTATATAACCATTATATATTTAAATTATCAAATATACCCTTAATATTACAACCTGGCTACTTTACTAGGCATTGGCAACTTTCCTTCTTTTTCCTCTCCTCGCGGTCAACATATTAAAAAATGAATTAATATTTTAACGGTTGAATATTTCTCAAATTATTTATACACATAAATTTTTTTTGTATATCTTCCATTAATTAACACAACAAGAGAACAAATCATCCTCAATATATGCAAGAATTTCGTAAAGAACTTGAAGTTATATATATTTTGAAGATATACATCATTAAATCTTCGAAATCATTAAATTTTCGAAACAACCCAAAAAGTCATATCCATCCTTTCACCCATTATATAGATATACCCATTATATAGATATATAATCTGTACCCATCCTTTCACCCATTATATAGATATATAATCTGTTTAATTAGTTCAGATCAAAGAAGATAAAATAGAAATTTTATTTTATCAAAAAACTTCGAGGAATTATTTAATGGCAATTTGCAGCGTCACATAATTGAATCTGTCTTTATTTTTTTTTGTTGCCAACACAATATTTATTTTCATCTTACAAAATGAGAATTTTTTATGAAATTCAGAAATCGAATAAAGAAGAGGAATACTTTATACTAATAAAATATTTTTACGAAATTTCGTTGATGGCTGTCAAATACTGGCTAGAACTCATTTTGGTGACTTCATCCTACAAACGAGAAATTTTGTTAGAATATCGGTATATCGACAAAATATCGATTTCAATTTGTAGGAAAATAGGTGAAAAATATCAGCGAAATATCGATAAATCGGGAAAATATCAGCAAAATATCAATTCCAATATCGGTGACTTCATCCTACAATAGGTGAAATATTGTTATATCGAGAAAATATCAGCGAAATATCGATTCCAATATCGGTGACTTCATCATACAATTTGTAGGAAAATAGGTAAAATATTGGGGAAATATCGACGAAATATTGAGGAAATATTGACGAAATATCAATAAATATGGTATTGATTTCGGTATCGGTGGTTTTATGGTACAAATTATATGAAAATCCATGAAATATCATTGAAATATCAATAAATATCGATGAAATGTCGGGGAAATATCATTAAATATCGAAAAAATATCGATAAATTTATGTACCGATATTTCCACGATATTTTCGTAAATTTAAGATATCGATATTTCCATTGAAACCGTAAAATTAAGATATCGATATTTCATTCGAAACCGAAATTTTCATCATTGGTTCACAGTGAACAACAATTGATAGAAACTATGATCCATATTCTTTGAAGAAAGGCTATGTCAGATTGAAGAAAATTTTAATTGGTATGGGATTAGAACGTAAATTGTTCAAAGGACCGGAGCATTGGAGCTTTGGTGGTAGCCGTTTGGTGGTGAGGTTTTTTCGTGTGTGGCCGTCATTGAGTAAGAAACAGGCTCGACCAGATATTTGAAGCTCACTGTCGACTTACACGAGAAGTTGAACTCGATTGTTGCCCGAGTTTCTGGCTTCCGATGCAAAGACACTGGGCTCGACCAGATATTTGAAGCTCACTGTCGACTTACACGAGAAGTTGAACTCGATTGTTGCCCCGAGTTTCTGGCTTCCGATGCAAAGACACTGGGCTCGACCAGATATTTGAAGCTCGCTGTCGACTTACACAAGAAGTTGAACTCGATTGTTGCCTTGCCTCGAGTTTCTGGCTTCCGATGCAAAGGAATGTTGTTGTTGCCTCGAGTTTCTGGCTTCCGATGCAAAGGAATGTTGTTGTTGCCTCGAGTTTCTGGCTTCCGATGCAAAGGAATGTTGTGCACAGATAAAAAGAATCATATTCTAGAATTTTGGATCAGGCGAACCCAGCTTCACGCTAAAATCATTAATGGTACATGTGTTTCAATCATGGATGAAAATATCCGAAAATAATATTTCCATTTTTTCACGTGATCGATAAAAAAGGAATGCAATCGATATATCTCCGATATTTTCATTTTTCCATCTAATCGGTAAAGAAACGAAAAATTTTGTTAAAATATTATTGTTACATACATTGATGTCGATTTGATTTCCATTGATTTCGATTGATACATACATGATTGATTTACAATGATTAAATGCAAGCAAAATCAAGGACATTGATTTTGATTTCTATTGATTTCGATTGATACATACATACATGATTGATTTACAATGATTAAATGCAAGCAAAATCAAGGATTAACAAATATTATTGTTACATACATTGATTTCGATTTGATTTCCATTGATTTCGATTGATACATACATACATGATTGATTTACAATGGTTAAATGCAAGCAAAATCAATGATTAACAAATATTATTGTTACATACATTGATTTCGATTTGATTTCCATTGATTTCGATTGATACATACATACATGATTGATTTACAATGGTTAAATGCAAGCAAAATCAATGATTAACAAATATTATTGTTACATACGTTGATTTCGATTTGATTTCCATTGATTTCGATTGATACATACATACATGATTGATTTACAATGGTTAAATGCAAGCAAAATCAAGAATTAACAAATATTATTGTTACATACATTGATTTCGATTTGATTTCCATTGATTTCGATTGATACATACATACATGATTGATTTACAATGATTAAATGCAAGCAAAATCAGGGATTAACAAATATTATTGTTACATGCGTTGATTTCGATTTGATTTCCATTGATTTCGATTGATACATACACACATGATTGATTTACAATGATTAAATGCAAGCAAAATCAAGGATTAACAAATATTATTGTTACATACATTGATTTAGATTTGATTTCCATTGATTTCGATTGATACATACATACATGATTAATTTACAATGATTAAATGCAAGCAAAATCAAGGATTAACAAATATTAATGTTACATACATTGATTTCGATTTGATTTCTATTGATTTCGATTGATACATACATGCATGATTAGTTTACAATGATTAAATGCAAACAAAATAGGGCATATGTCAACTTAGGATGTCAAATGAGTGTTGGAAGGTCCAAAACCATTGCAGCCCAACCCAACTCAGAAAAATTACCTTACACAGAAATTACCGCAGTAAAAAAAATCGATGTATTAATACAACGGTGTATAGTAGAATTACCCTCTCATTAAACAGGGGTGAGGGGTGGTTGGTTGTTTTCTTTTTGGTATGGAATTTCTATTTACATTCCACTCATTAAACAGGGGTGAGGGGTGGTTGGTTGTTTTCTTTTTGGAATGGAATTTCTATTTACATTACCTTTTGGAGTGATCACTGAATTTTTACACAATCTCATACGTTTTTAATCACTTTGAACTCTAGAATCGAATTAGACAATTCTTTAATTGAATTGGGCTTAGAATCTCACAATTACATCAAATGGAATTAAAATCAGACATCCACTTGATGTTGAGTCATCTTTAGAGGAGCATTGTCATGTAGCTTTTAGAATTTAACAGCTAAAAGAAGAAAAAAATCAAACAGCACAATAAATTAAAACATAAAAATTCTCGTATGATTATTCTGTCAATCTACCATTTAAGTTCACTTTTTTTGGGCGTTTCAAGGCAAGATTTCTTTTGCGAAAAGTACCAACAATGAAATAGCTGATGGTGAAGAAAACAATAGATTATGAAGAGAGAGTGAAGTAAAGAGATGAATGATGATATAACAAGTTTGTTTAAGGAATAACAATGAGTTCATACAAACATAAACCCACATCGTGGGACCAGTACTACAATCCTAAATGGTTCCTTGTGAAGGATGATGTTCAAATTCAACCTTAAAGGTTGTTCCTATACATGGATATGGATAAATTACCAATCAGCAAACTTACAATAGACACCTATCTTCATGTACATCTATTATTCTACTACCAATCTAGCTTATATTCTAACATAACATATCATTCATCAACAATCTGCCATCGTCTCTGCTTTCACAATTCAGCTCGGTTATCTCACATTCGACCAAGCCGTTCTCTCCGTTGCTAATGCTGTCATCACCCATGTTTCTTCCCTTATCATCATTCTCATTGCCATTGTCATCACCCACCTTCTCATTCTCTTCTTCACCTTCAAATACTTGCTGCTCGTCATTATTGCATTCATCTTTCAAAGGGACGTTCGTCAGTGTCATGCCTTCCAAGTCATGAATCTCCTCTTCAACAGCACTGAGTTTCTGGCTGGAGACAACTTTATGAATAGACGTTGGAGAATTGTCGGACTTGGCTTCCTTAGAAGCAGCTGATGATGTTGACAGCTTAGTATCCATACCTGTTGCAGATATGATGCCAAGAATATCGGGGTTTGGCTCGATATCCTGCCACCTGTCACCAACCCAGTCCCTTGATACTCTCAGGTCCTGTAACTCCCTACTTAGATACAAATTCTCACCTGATGAAACCCACATGAGATTTATGGTAAGTAAATAAAGTGGATGGATGGAACCCAAGTATAAGATGATAAGAGTATGAACGAACCTGGAATATAAATTTGATATACTCCATTTTCAGCATTGCTAGTATCGGAGATGACCCCTTCCCACCAACCATCGCTCCACCAGGCATCAGCTGGATCACCAACTCTAAAGGTTATGCTCGTCTCATTGCAAGAATACACGGGCCTTACAGTTGGACGGCCAGCATGTCGCATCCCCAGTTTATCGGCCTTGGCCACTCTATAATTCGGAACCCATTCCTGTAGTTAAAACAACAAAGTAGCCTTTAGTCATTGATGAATAATTTGCTTTTACCTTTCTAGAAAGAACAATGATAGTTAGAAGATAGATTGTTGATACATACCTCAAGGTTGGTGCAGGTATCGTCATCCTTAACATCATCATACAGAATCTTCATCTGTCTCCTGGAGACCTCTAAGACTGTGCATCTGAACCAACAGCCACGAATACCACTGTCTTGACAGAGAAATTCTACTTTTTCATTCACTGTAAAATCGGGAGTTTGACGAAGGTGGCCTTCAACATGCTTTAGAAAATTTGTCTTCCTGCTAAGAAGATCATATTTCTTGTATGATAACTCGTATGTTGATTTCTGATTCTCTCTGGAACTTCTACTCCTTTTCGCACCCACTTTTGTGCCATCCTCAGAGCTAAACTCTTCTTCCTCGAAAAAATCAGGGCTAAAGCACGAGAATATTGGTTGGTCAAAATAGCCACGCAATTTACCTAATTTGAAAGGCTTTACTCTGTTACCCTTGAATTGTCTGAAACAGAAATGAACTCCACCTAACAGATCATAGGGAAAAACTTCTAGGCATTTCTCGTAGTGTTCATGAGTTAATACTATGGCGGGGCCATCAACACATTCTGCACTGATGACCTGTACGTATGGAGTGATAAAGACTTCCTTGGGATGAGGGTTTCGCAGAGAAACAACTCCCTTGACTTCCTTATTATGATGAAACCATCTCACTTTGACCTTTTTCTGGCACTTTCTGTCTTCATACATATCCTCCAAATATGCAATATAGCGGTTCTCTTTCTCAGCCATTACAAAGACAAATGACTGAACCTGAATAGCAGGGAAAGATTAACCAAGAGAAATAGGAATGAAATTTATAAAGCTCCCATAAATGGGGAAAAAGACTCCCATTTCAGAACTTAAAAAGGCAATACATCTTAAGCATGCTAAAGAATGTCTGAGGCCTCAAGGATGCAAACATATAGATTAAACTTACATCTAAGTGTCTTCATATGATGTCTCAATTTCGAAATAAGAAGCCAAAACAACCCATTTCAAGCATATATCTGATGGACACAGTGACTTGAGATAGTTCAGAAGCCACAGTAATCAACTAGAGAGCTCGTCGTTTTATAACTTAATATTTTCACCAGAAATTAAAACAATTTATCTTGCCTCATATCAAACGAATTACTTCTAGAAGTCTTCTCACAACAATTAACTCAGTAAAGTAGTTCTATAAAGTATAACCCTCTCATAAGCAAGATTTAGGATGAAAGCTGATATGAGTTCAATCTGAGAAACTCCTATGTCAATGGAGTCAAAGAAGCTTACTGATATTGAAATCCCATTCCTGCGAAATGCTGGATAATGCTTGAGTTGTTTACCACAAGCCCATGATGAACCTGACCATGAAATGTCTAAATGATGGCCTTTCAAATTCCTTGCTAAACGACCCTGATATAAAAAGTAGCATGACTTGTCAACAAACTAGATTCAAATGAATTGGTAAACAAACATGATAGATATTAGATAAAAGCAAGGCATTCTTACCTTATGAGATAGCATCTGGGTTTGCTGAGCATTTACTTCAGCAGTAGAATTATCTTTAGGTGACACTACAAACAAAAAGGAAAAAATTAAAAATGCTTCAAGCTTCAACTATTTGTAAACAGATTGCGAGTCATATGCATTGTATAATGTGAAAGTAATATAGTACATCAGTGAGGTTGTTATTAAAGCAGCAAGAACAAGGTCAAAAACAGGACAATTATCATCTGCAATTATCAAAGTTGATTTTCAGAAATTCTACGCAAAAAGAAAAGTGCTCACAGTGAACAAGAAGTCCATTTGAAAATGCCACTATGCACAAACTCTCATTAATTTCATAATATATATGATAATCATGAGTTATCAATAACTCTTGGAGATCTGTTCTTTGACTAGATAAAACCTTGTCAAATAAGGATCAGGACAAAGAATAAAAGGTATAATACCACTGTTGAGTAATTTATCCCTCAAACTTAATTAGGACCAAAAAAAATTATTTTAACTTTCAACTTCCAATAGCTTGGAAGTGATGGATAGACTGCATTAGGGTAACCATGCCATGAAAATGTACTACAGCAAATCAAAAATATTCAACTACATTGTTGACCGCTCTTTGCCACCGAACGAATAAATGAAAACCCAAAGTACTATTCAGAAACAATATTGAGAATTTTCCTAAGATATATGCCAGACTGATATTGAAAAAATCGACTTTAAATCTTTTCCAAGTTCACATATGAAAAAGGAAAGAGCTGAATACCAAAACTAAGGAATCTACCAAAAAAATTCAAACACCATAAACATCATTTTGATAACAAGAGTATTAAAAAGACTCTACGAGAAACACTATCAACACAAAACAAACAAGTTCCAAAACAGTGAGGCTTATAAGAAAACATACTTGCAGAATCTCCTTGCCTATGCTGCTTAGAGAGCATGGAAGTGAGCCAGTTTACCACCTCTCTCCTTGATCTCCATCTAAATCCGGCATGGACAGAGTTATCGGCCCCATGGGCACTAAAGAACTCCTCAGATACAACATAGAACATGTGCCTAACACTCCTTTCAGTACCCACAACAGCAAGAATTGATTCCCCAGAATTATCTTTCAAGAAATAGTGAACAACACGGTTGCCCCTCTCTTTCGATACATAATGTTCTTTCCACTCCACGAAATAACTCTCACTCACAGCCATAGTTGACAATTAAAGAACCTCACCTCCTTCAGTTGGTAGCCATTAAAATCCTAAAGAAACCCTAAATTGCAAAGCCAAAGCTAAACCCCCACAAGACTGGCTATGGGAGAAGAAGTATCTCACTTCCTCACTATAATCAACATATTAGCTACAAAGACACAAAAACTCAACAACAACAACAACGAAAATCCCAAATTCAGAATATCCGAGAAACTTTGACCTCCCGAGAACAGACTGAACCCCAAATTCAGAATATCTAAGAAACTTTGACCTCCCGAGAACAGACTCAACCCCAAGAAAAAGTCTTTAAGCCAAAGAAGCTCTTCAAATATTGAAACTATGAAGATCTATTCAACCCCACAAGACTTAGCATAGCTTCACAGTCACAACATGGAAATATTCATCAAAAATCTAAATGGGCATCTAAAAATCAGCACTAAAAAAACTTAACTCAAAGGGAAAGGTGGGTCTTTAGCAGAAATTTCAGTTAAGACTCACTGGGGACGAAGGACCTGGTGGAGGCCCCAGAAACGAGAAAAACGGAGCCTAATTATGCTGCTCTGTTTAACCACAAAGAGGGTAGCTGAGAGAGAGAAAGAGAGAATGAGTGATGGATAAAGAAAAAGGAGTTGAGGAAGAAAGTAGGAGGCGGTGAAAAGGAGTCGCAGAAGGGTGGAAGAGTTGCATCGCCGCGGCAGACGGTGGCGGAGGAGAGAGAAAAGGGATTGAAGAAGAATGGTAGACGGTAGGGAAGAAAAGGGTTCAACTAACTCAACAAGGGCTAATAAAGTCCCTTTCTTTTTCTTTTCTTTTTTTATTTTCTTTTTCCTTTTTTTTTTTTATCTTACATGCTATACTGTTCAAATATAAATACTTTTTTTTTTCTAACGAAATAAAATATAAATAGCTTTTCTCACCTTACAGTCTACTACTGGTTGTGTATCTAATTTGCAATTTTAAAATTCAAATCTTAAAAATAATTTGATATGTATGTTGTTAGCGTTTAAATAAGTTAAATAAAAGTGTAAAAACAATTTAATCAAAAAATTCGTGATAAAATAGAATAAGTGTGAAAATGGACGGCTAAAAGAATATTTATTTGTTTGCTTAATTGTGGTCTTTCACAATTGTCAAGTCCTTGTATGACTTGTGTATGAATATGGGAAGTGAGATTGTAATTGAAGGTGGAATCCATGTTTAAAACAACAACAAAAAAATAATAATAAGAAAGAGTCTAGAATATTGTCCATTGACAAAATATGTTGAACATAAGTATCTAAACTTGCTCATAGTGTCAATTATGGTGTTTGCTATAAATCATAATGTTTAATTGCCAATTTGATCATAGATTTTTATGGATCAATATGAGATTACAGTTTACATGAAACTTTGATTGGCATAGGTGATGAAATTAACCAAAATTTATTGTTAGAACCATTGATGAAATAAAAATAAAACTTACTACCCATTTATGTACATATCAAATAACATATTTTGATACTCATTTATACATTATTTTACTAAAATTTCAACCCAACGCCTTTTGAATGACTAACTTTAAAATGACCATACGTTGTCATTTGTTTCTTGTACAAAAGCATATGTTGTGTTTGATTTTATTTTTGTTTTGTTATAGAGATTGTCTCAAGAAAATATATTTAGATAGTATAATTTGAAGACAAAATAATGAATAAAAAATGAAAAGGTATTTTTATAATTCATTAACATAATAATATAATAAATTTCATTAACATGATCATATAATAATGTTTTTGTAGTTCGTGGAGATGTATAGGTCTTATAGAATGTAAAAAATTATATTGTTACAATAATTAACTAATATTTTAAAATAATAGAAATATCAACATATCTTTCAAAAAAAAAAAAAAAACCTTTTAAAAGGATGAAAACATTATTTCTAAAAAGCAAAAACATTTATCTATTAGAAAGGAAAATATAAATTATTCCTTGAATTAAATATTTGTGCATTATATTTGAAAGATTAAGAATCGAATTGATTATTTCTTGACTCAAGCCTCTACAATTTGGACTAGTTAACTCATGCAAATAACAATAGTCTCGTGAGGATTGACCCAAATGAAGGATCAATTCTCTCTTCGTGCCGATGTTAATGGAAGTCTAATATCTAAGTCAACAGATTGGCAAAACCCACAAGTCGATCACTCAACGAGTTGATTCTGCCGCACAAATCTCAAAATATACATAAAATATAAATGAATTGTATCGTTCAACACGCTACATAATGAATAAACATTCGATTATTAACATCTATATTCTACCAATCAAATTCGAGAAATCTCTAAAATTAAATGAGAAGCTCTCTTGTACCTCTGGGCACGAATTTAGGATTTGTGTCCCCAACCCAACCCGATTCCACGTATTTATATATTTTATTTTTTCTTTTTGTTGTCCTAATCTTTATGCTAATCTTCTTTCCCACTTTTTCTTCTCTGTTTTTTTTTTTTTATTTCTTTCTCCATGGCTGCTTCTCCTTCTCTACTCTCTCTTCTTTTTTTTCTTCCTCCGTTACTGTTATTTCTTCTTCAATTTTCACTCTCTCTCTCTCTTTTTGCTTTCTTAATTCTCTGTTTTCTCCATGTCTTGCTCGAATTTACAGGATGACCGCATCAAACAATGGAGGAAGATGTATATGTTGGTGCTGTTGGAAAGAGGAGAGAGGGCATAAGAAAATCTCTCTACTCATTTTCCTCAATTTGGTAATCAGGAGAAGGGAATTTTCTTCCAAAAAAATTCATAGCCATGATAATTTTGAGTTTTTATTTTTGATTTGATTTGTAAGATCAAAGAAGAAAAATTTTGATATGATAAATTGTTAGTCATGTAGATCGTTAATTCATGGCCGTTAATTTTTCCCTTCTTGTCCATCTCAATAGTAACACTGCTCTTGTTGTTTTTAAAGAATTGCAAAAGAGAGATATATCAGAGAGAATGTGTGGAAGACAGTAGAAAGTTTGTTAAGGATATCAATGAAACATAATTTTTTGATATTAAATGTGACACCTTAAAGTAAAAGGTGTAATATCTTAAGCCTATAAATGTGATACCTTAATGGGATAACTATGTTGTTTTTTGATACCTTAAAGGTATACAAGTGATACCTAAATAATATATAAGTGATATCCTTCATTAAATGACCAACTAATACCTTAAGAGTAAATATGTAATATCTTACACTATAAACAACATTAATACCTTAAAGGTAAATATGTAATACCTTAAAAGTACATATGTAATACCTTATACTATAAGCATTAATACCTTAAAGGTAAATATGTAATACCTTAAATGTGCGCATATGTAATACCTTATACTATAATCATTAATACCTTAAAAGTAAAAAATGTGATACTTTAAAGGTCCATATGTAATACCTTATACTATTAAGTATTAATATCTTAAAGGTAATATGTAATACCTTAAAAATATACAACAGATACCTTAAGAATAAACAATTAATACCTTAAGAGCATACAACTAATACATTCACTGAAAATCTTAACATTTCAGATGTTTCATCATCATCTTCCTCAAAATTTATGCAAATCACGATTTCATCATATTTTTCGTCAATTTTTTTTTACAAATCATGATTTCATATTGTTTGAAATAATATATTTTCAATGTTTTAAAATTACTCATAAATAAGAAGGGAAAAAAAACCTCATAAATGACTTCATGACAAATTGAATAAGAATAAGAAGAAGAATGTTCAAAACAAATAAAAAGAATAAGAAATCGATAAGAAAATAGATTAAGAAGAAGAAGGAGAAAGAAGAAAAAAAAAAAGAGGAAAAATAAGAAAACAACAATGTTTCTGTATAATACCTTAAGAATAAATGTGTGATACCTGAAGAGTAAATGTGTGATACTTTCACTCTATATAATCAGATTCGTGCACAGCGCACACCAACTATGGTGTTGCCACACGTGGGGACGTTCCTGAAAGCAGCTCACACGCTGGATTGGGTTGGGGGTACGGATCTTAAATCTTTGTCCCGGGTGCATATAAGTTTTTACCAAATTAAATTGATCAATAACTAGCCTCCACATTTACAAATACCTACATTGAATGTCTTCACAAGAAATCTTCTATTGATCTCTCTACTACATACATCAAAAAGAACAAAAGCTTTCAATTCATCCCTACAAACAATAGGAGAGAAAAAAAAAATGATACGTTGAAAATTGCATTCATTTCTTTTGTATTGTGCTTTATTAACCTGATTACATCAGTCTAATAGTTGATAGTTATTCTTTTACGATTTTGGATATCCACACAAACAATCAAATAAAAAAAATCAAAATCAACAATGTCAAATCTTTCACCCCATTTTAACTTTTTTTTTTTCTGAACACAAATCGAATCTCACTCAATTAATATAGGGAGAAATGACCCTTTTTTCAAGTTCAGTTTTCGATAGAATTAATAATGTCGCAACATTTTGACAAATTGATTATGACAAAGTCTCGGGTGAGACCGTCTCACTCCGTGAGACGAATAGGGTCGGTTCAAACATAAAAATTATGTAATATTTTTGTGTGTGTTATGTAATACTTTTATATATATTAGGTAATACTTTGTATTATAGAATGCGTTTTGAGTTGAGTCAAACTATAAAAAAATATGTAATACTTTTATGTGTATTAGGTAATACTTTTATATATATCAAGTAATACTTTTGTATTATGGGATAATGACCCGAATTGTGTCGGGTCGGGTCAACACAAAAACGCGCGGATCCTAGCTAGGCGTCCAGATGCTCTTATTCCTCGTGCGTGAATTGTGTTATATGTAATACTTTTGTGTGTATTAGGTAGTACGTTTATGTATATCATGTAATACTTTTTGAAAATATCACATAACTTAATATCATGTAATACCTTTATGTATATGAGGTAATACTTTTATGTGTATCATGTAATACTTTTGTATATATCATGTAATACTTCGATTTGACCCTACCCATCTCACGGGGAATGAGATCCGTGAGACGGTCTCACCCAAGACCTACTCATTGATTATTAATGGTGCCAGCTGTTGTTCCACACCTTAAAAACGTGGCGCTATAGTCGTTATTGATGAAGCCCGCTAATGTAGCGCTCATTCAACGCTCTAATCCCAAGTCGTTACCCGTCAAATGACGGAATATTCTTATCTTCAAAACAATATAAATATAATTATTATTACCCTTTTTGGACTGAATTTCCTCTAAACTTCTAATGTTACAAAATTGACATAATTGTGTGTTATAATTAAAAAAATACTATTATTGTCAAACCATGTTAAAAAAAAATTATGTAATTTTATTATTATGTAACTATATTAGAAAATATTGATGAAGTCGTTTAACTCTCCCCACCATATGTGCAAACTTGTTGAATTTTTTTCACAGATAAAAAGGTTATTTTCAAGACCAATTAAATTAGTCAATTTCACATTCTACTTATATTAATGAATAGTATATTCTATAATATGTTGTTGATTAGCATTTTAATATTTTCAGAAAAACAAATATATATATATATATATATATATATATATATAAAAGTATAGAACAGATAAGTATTATATTTAACATAAATGATGTGATTGTCTTATAAGGTACACAGTGGAAGTTGGGTGGTGGAGCCCATAGAGAAAAAAAGGACCTATAAGGTGAACACTATTAGTAACAATGGTTATAATTATCATCACAGTTATTGATAAATTAAGTTGTCGAATGTTATATTCCAAGTATGAAATTACAAAAAATTAAAAAGTGATTGAATTGCATTTTTTTAAAATATGGTGGATGAAATTGCAAAAACAAAAAAAATTATGATTAAATTACAAATTATGGAAAATTCTTGTATTTTTTTCAGACAATTAACCCTACTAATAATGAAATGTGAGATTTCTTATGTGGAGTACAAAATGTGTATATTTAACAAAAACACAAGCAATATATTATTTAACTTAAATGTTTCAAGACTGAAACATCACAATCCAAAATACATATCATAAAAAACAAAGAGTATTATCTAACAACTCATTTTTCAAAAAAAAAAAAAAAAAAGTATAATCTAACAACTCATATAATTCAAATAGATTTTCTATTCTATCTTTGGACTAAACTTAAGCATGGTGCATTATTTTATAGAAAACAAGTGTTCAAATAAACGACAACTTCGATCACTTCATAGCAAGTATGAATACACTGTCTGAAAATGACATAATCTGAGTCTGAGATGTCAAATTGAAAAAATCAATACGCATGCATCCAAGCTGTGGCCTATTCAATAAAAATGCCAGATTATTAAATTTTAAAGATTTAAGAACCAAAATATTTTATGTAAAAAATTACATTCGAAGATTTTATTTACTTTCACAATTTTCCAGTTGCAAGATAGCTGTCAGTTTATGTCGTGTTCGATACCTACTATCTAAATCAACATCACCATCTATGTAATTTCTTTATTAGCTTCAAATAAGCAGTATTAGTAAACTGATTAAAAAAAACAATAGAAATTAGACATCATTTTCCACAATTCATAACTGTAGAACAAAAATTGTATATATATTAAAGATTTTAGAAGCATATGAAGCCAAAATAAAAGCAAGTAGCTAATCCCAGATCATAACAACTGCAATAACCCCAACACCCAACAACACAGCCAAAAACCTGTAGTGTGGAGTATCATATGAAACCATCTTTCTAGGGTTATATCCCTTGGAGAGAAGATGATTTATCGAGACGTAGATGAACACCCCACAAGCTAACCCCATCGATATTGCATATATCCAATCCGCCACGCTACCCTGTGTCGTGGCATCGATTATAATGCCAATGGCTACACCAACGGGGCTCGATATAGCAAATGCAAAAGCATAAGATGCACAAGATAGGAGGGGCCGATCGGGAATCATTCTGAGAAGAGCTATTCCCATTGCAATTGCAGCAAATATTTTGTGCAGACAGACAGTCCAAAGAGCCCTCCAAGCATCTCCTTTCGTCTCTGCTACTCCTATTGCAATTCCCTCGAACACGGAATGGAAGCACAGTGCTGCTATTAACAAGATGCTATCACCCAGTGAAGTAGCTGTTGTAAGTGAAGATTTTGCATAGTGGCCTTCTTTAGCAGTATCCTGAATCAACAAAGCAGATTAAGATATAAGCAAAACAAAAACACTTGGCTAAAAGGAAAAATTTCTGTAATAGAATGTTAAAAACAATTTGTCTCATTTCACCTGCGACTTTGAATCTGAAGACAGCCCGTTGCTGTTGCCAGCGTCGTGAGCATTTTCTGCAAGAAAGATGGATAGGTGGACGAAACATTATGCAACCAGTGATACTTGAGTGTAAACCATTTGAGGATTTTGTTAGTGAGCATGGCGACGAGGTTATTGTGACTCGAGAAACTCTAACAAACCACAATGGGCATGCACCAATATAACATGAATCAAGTCAAAATACAAACTTAGCAGTTTGCAATTAAGCCTGCTTTGTAAGATACAGAGTGTCAACATGGATGTGTATAATGAGGATTATTTCATCTCATAACCATTTCAATTCTTTTAATTCAAAATCACATCTCAAATCTAATTCATGTTCTGCAGATTTAAATACAGCTTATATTCTTCATAGGAAAACATGAACTTTAACAGCAAAGGGACCAAAAATCAAATAAAAAAGAAACAAGGAGTCTTCTTCAAACTTAATCTTCAACAAAACAAGTCATATTACAACATCAAAAAAAAAAAAAAAAAACAATAAACATTCTTATTTCTTCCTGATCCATACAGATTATAACTCAACTTCAAAAGCGAGATTATACTATATTTTGACATGATTAAAAATCTCCAAGCAGTAAAGTAGCAACAATTATAACCATACCTTGGAGCTCAAGATCATGATTTGCAGAGCCTTTTCCATAAACATAAGAAACGGTGCAATCAGCCAACATAGTGAGCAAATATCCAGCACTGGCGAGCATGAAAGCAAAGGGGTACTCTTTAGTTGTCAATTCTTCAAAAGTCTCATTGGAATCGCTCAGGAAATGCATCAAAGAAGTCCCCAGAAACACCCCTCCGGCAAACTGAGTGCCAATTATCAGAAAACCCTCGTTCCATTTCATGAAGTAGGGCGACATTCCACCTGCAAAAGTGCCCACAAACACAATTATGAGGCACCATATTTTGACCAGAATCAAAGATCGAGACCTCAGGTTGGGTTTCTCCGACGGCGACTCTGAGTCTTCGTCTTCGTCTGAAGCGCCGCCGTGGGCGGAGGCGGTGAGAACAAGGAGGAGGAGGAGGGTGAGGAGGAGAAGGGAACGGGCCATGGAGTTGGGAATCTGGTGAACATTGTGCTTATTTGTCGTTTGAGCTATTTATTAAGGTTTTTGTTTTATGTGAAAGAGGGAAGGAGGAAAGATTATCGTACTAGATAGAGAGAGTGTGTGTTTGTGTGTGTACTGCAAAACGAACAAACCTGTACAAGTTTTTACTACTGAAAAAATTCACTTTCAAGATTTTATTATCTTATTTAATTAAATTGTAAAAAAAATTTACGAAATTTGTTATGTTTTTTCACTAAATTCCATGAACTTTGAGAATGTTTGTTATAGATTCAGTAAATAAACCAACAAAAAAGAAAACGAAAAATGGGTTTTTCTTTTCTCTTTCACTGGGAAAAACAGTAAGTAGAATGATGTTGTACTTGTACAAAAAGAACAACAAACGGAAGGATGAACGTGTGATTCACGTTCTTTAACCTCTTTAGCCGTTTGTCATTCGCAATCAGCACAATTTTATTATGTTCACACCAAATGTCAAATAAACTATTAGTCAATATACCGTCATATATAGTCAATATCAATCAAAATCAAGTTAACACAGCCAATACGTGAGTCAATGCAGATTAATTGCCAACGTATTAGTTTTAATTGAAAATTATTTTTCTTACTTCTAAAAGTGTTGCATTTTACTTGTAAAAAATATTGGTATTTCAAGAAATACTGTTTACTATTTCTTTAATAAGCATTCTAAAATTATTACTCTCTTAGAAATTAGTAATTTTTTACTCTGGAGTATTGTTTAAAAGTTTATTTCTACTACGAAGAAAGTATTACCTTTAAGTTTTAACTTGAAAAAACTTTCTTTAAGCACCACTTACCAATATTGTTGAAAATTGAGTGCATCAGTTTTTATTTGAAAGTATTGTTTTCACTTAAATATCTACAATTGTATTCCTACTTCAAACAAAAAAAAAAAAAAAAAGTTTACTATTAACTTGAAAAATATCAGATTGTGTTTGAATAAATTAATTTGAAATCCAAGATTTGAAAGGAATGAATTTTGAGTCTGATATTACTAAAAAATTAGTTCAAAATAAAAAATCAAATCTACATATATCCAAACACCATCAATAAATTTATTATCTAAATTTCAAATCTTGTCATCCAAACACAACCTCATATGTTTTAAATCAATTTGAACTCTAGTTGAAGCATCAACATCAGATAGATGAAGAAAATTCAGAATGGGTTGCTTACTAATTGCTCCCAGAAAGCGAAGCCCCATACACCGTAAGGCCTAAGCTATCCAAAATTCCAAATGCCTTTATGAAATGGACCACATACAAAATTACAACATTTCGTATCAATTCTAACATGTTGCATGAAAAGTTAAAACGCACTGCCAATAATCTCCTCAACCACACTCCCAAATGTTGAAGATAAAAACTCAATTGTCAAATGAATTACAAATCATCCTGGAAACCCTGCAATAGCTGGACCCAAGGATGCTAAATTGACCTCACTGTGTTAAGTGATGGACCGTTTATGCTAGTATTTTTGACTTGCAAAATTTATACCCACTTGTATACAGCGGAATGATGTTTTGAGGACCAAAGGGGGATACTACTTCATCGTTATAGAAACATAGATCGAGGGAGTTGTTAGCATTAGAGAAATTGAATAAAGGATACCTCAAAGAAGACTAGCAACTTAACAATCTCACAATTACTTCATTAAAAGAGAACTTGGACACTTGGTTTTCATCTAGCGTCTCCAGAGTCGACCCTGCTTGCTTTGCTCTTGCATCCTCCTGCACAACAGGAAATTGTTCTCAGAATTCCAGATTGTAATTGGATCATAAAGTTATTTGACAAAGCCCAGACAATTGAAAAGTTTAAGACAAAATATATTTCCATATTATTTAACTGAGACATCCCCACAAAACAACAATTACTCCTATGTTTTGGTTTGGCGAGGAAAATATGCTTAGCTTAATGATCACAATATTTTTTTTTTTTACATTTTGATTTACTGTCTTTCCTTTCCGAAAAGTCAAGCCTAGAGAAAAAGAGAAAATTTTGCACGTTGGATATGACTAGGGGTGTGCATCGGTCCGACCAAAACTATAAAACCGAATTAACTGACCCTTTTCTATAAATTAACCGAACCGACCGAATTTCGGTCCATAACCGAATTAACCGAACCGATATAACATCGGTCGGTTTCAGTTAACCGACCATTAACCGAATTTTTGTGAATATATTCCAAAAATATTGCTTCCAAAAAGTTAAGAAAAAACATATATCATCAGTTCATCATAGCAAAATGTTAAAAACATATATCATCAGTTCATCACATATATATTACAGCACATTAAATTAAAGCATTGCACAGATGCAATCACAGCTAGACCTAAATCTTGCAAAATAATTTATATAATATATATATATATATATATATATATATATTATATTAATATATATAAATTTCTTAAAAAAAATTCGGTCGGTTTCGGTTAACCGAAATTTTATTTCGGAAAACCGAAACCGAACCGTTTTAACCGATCTTACAATTTGGTTAACCAAATTATATTTTTTGAAAAAAAAAACCGACCGAAATTTATTTTTTTCGGTCGGTTAATTCAGTTTTGACCAAATTTTGCACACCCCTAGATACGACAGGTAAATGGAAATAAAAGGAAAAGTTCAATCACAAAAATCAACAAGACCATTATACAATACTAAGACATATATGACTTGGTCAAACTTGAATAGTTTAAATGAGACATGAGGAACCATCCATAACTCATGTTTAAAATATCGACACAAAAATATGTCCTTATCCCAAAACAAAAACCAGCCTTCCACCCCAAACCAAAAAAAAAAAAAGGAAGGGAAAATCCTCTTTCCCAACACAAAAATGACAAAACAAAAACAGTGAAACCAAAAATCAACATAATTGTACAAAAAAAATGTTAAACTACTCAAAATCAGCAGATACCAGGTAATCAAAATGAAAATTCAAAAAGAAACCCAAACCTTTGATGCTCTTTGGATCGTTCAATGAACTCTTTGGAAATATCACGACCTTGATATGAGGCTAGAACAGTTCGAATATCAGATGGTCGGTGTTTGGCAACATCTGCACTCAAAACAAGGGCCCTTCGTATTTAGACAAAAACACCAAACACCAAATGCCAAAATTATCAAGCAGATTGTGAGAATTCCAGCATTAAAATACAAGTTTAATGCTTACATTCAAGGAATGGGATAAGATCTACAAGGGCAGTGTCATCAGCTTCCCCTTGCCATGCTTTTATTGGAACAGAGTTTTCAGGCTGAAGACTAGTTTCTAGAGCATGGCCACTAATGTAGAGAACCTTTGCAGGATCCCTATTCAGCATAGATAGGTCCTGCAGCAGGAGAAGATTAAAAGATCTTTAACCTATGAATTAGTGTCTTGCAAAAATGCAATTCAATAACAACTGTATAAGCTCAATGCATCTACTGACAAGAAAAATATCCGACTTGTTCTCATAATGAGCACAAGAAAGTAGAAATAGTTATGGTGAGAGCAAGTCACAGCCATGTCCTCACCATGCTAAATCTCCATCACAAGCTGATGACAACTGTTCTCCAAATGTAAACAGAGTTAGATGCATGCCTAGAAAAAAATTTAGTAGAGATTTCTTGATTGATTATCATTCCACAAGCTTAATATCACAAACAGTAGGTTTACAATTCATTCCAACACATGATCAACAAATATAATATTGTGACAAAGTAGAGAATACAACTCATGTGCTTGATCTACATTATGATTCAGAAACATGTAAGTGTACACATCCTTTATTCTGTTAGGATGCGGGCTGATGATAGCAATTTCAGCTAGATGATGGGGGGGGGGGGGGTGATATTCAGTATTTTGAAAATGTCAGTTAATTAGGCTAGCAATGACACTAGAACACAACATACTTCACGTTGGAGTGTCCAATATAAATTCTGAACCATGAGATGCTCTTTAGAGCAACCATCACACTCAGCAGGCAACAGCATTGGGGTTAGAATCTCACAATCACATCAAATGGAATTCGAATCGGACATCTACTTGAAGTTGAGTAATCTTTTGCACACTTCAAAGAGGAGCATTGTCGTGTAGCTTTTAGAAAAATGCGACTGAAGAATTTAATAGCTAAAAGAAGAAAAAAAAATCAAACAGCACAATAAATTAAAACATAAAAATTCTCAAATGAATATTTTGTCAATCTCCCATTTAAGTTCACTTATTCAAGGTGTTTCAAGGCAAGATTTCTTTTGCGAAATATACAAACAATGAAATAGCTGATACAATCTTGGAAATAGTTAAATGGTTATACCCTGTAGTGCTTTCCATCTATGTATCTCGTTGCCCCCCTTGAGAGCCTATAGCGAATGCAGTGTTTTGGGTCCAATCTTTCAGCAACAGGATCAACATACTGTAATTACACGGACACATATTCATGTACAAAGAAAGATACTAATGGAAGAAATTATTGAAAATTAAGAGGCTGAGTAATTTGAAGAAATTGAACTCACCATATTTAATTGGTCGGAATATACAACAATTTCATAAAATTGGGCTAAATGCTCCAGAAAAGCATCTACACCAGGTCTTTTGAATGTTCTCCATCCCCTGTCCCGCTATAAAAGGGGGAAACCAAAATAATACATCTAGTCAATTTTAGACATTAGGATTGAATAATGCAGGGAAGAAAAAACACAAACAAACAGGAAATCGCTCTCTACTACTATAGAGATTGATGATGAAGAAAATATCCTATCTCACTCTATATAGTAAACATTGGTGAGAAGGAAATATATCCCATCATACATAAGCATTAGTCCAATAAAGCAACATAATCAGAACTAAGCATACAATACCTTCCAATCAGAATATATCAATGTTTCATTTAGATCGAGAACAAGTGTAAAAACATGCTGCTCCAAAGGATGCAAATCTGGCAGGAGCTTCTCAGATGTTGGTTCAGTAAAGCCCTGAGATGAAGGAAGAAGATCTAAAAGTATACCATAGATGAATAAGACATGAAAAGAAATTCATGAAAGTGAGCATCTGAAGTAGTGAATCTAACACATGAAACTGCCTATATTCACTTACTCGAACTTGTTCTTCAGTTAACCTCCTCAAATCAAGGTACACTTCGACCAACTTAGCGGGAACTAAAACAAATGAACAAAAAGGAAACATCATAAGAAAACAAGATACTACTTCAAAGGTGTGATAAAAGTAATGATATAATTATACAAAGAAGCAAAGAACTGTAATTCTTCCTCCAGTTAAAAATTACAAAAAAAAAAAAAACAACATTGTCAAGAACATTACCTGTCATTGCAGCTGCACGTAGATAAGCTGTAAATTTCTGCATAAAAAAGGGAACAAACAGTTAGCTAATATCTTTTTACTCGAATTACTAGTTGAGGGATGTTTGTGTGATTGTCATTGTTCATCCTTTGACATAAATAGCAGGTGAGCCTTTCTACAAAGGCTGGCAGATCTCCTTAACCTAATGAATGTTGGATCATACAGCATAACATAGGGGCACTTTCCTCTACACCATCCTATACTAATGTTGCAAGCCACTATAGACGCTATTCATTTATCAAAAACGCCCACAAGCATCCAAAACGTATTGAGTTCTCACTTTGTGTGAGAGAAGATCTCACTCAGATAGTTATAAATCTCATGGTGAACAAGCAGCCCACAGTTCAATTAGTCGGCCTGTTAAGTAAGACACTGAGTGTCCTAATAAGACTCATATATTTGTAACAGGCTTTTGAGCAAATGGTATATGCTTTTTAATCTGTCGGGAAGTATTGATGATATTTGTCCTCTCAAACTGTTTTCATCTCTTCAAATCAAAATTAGTAGATCGGCCATCCAGGAAAGACTGGCATGCCATGAAGACATAATGAGTATATTACTATCATATAACAGCCAAATGAAAAATATAAAATTATGCTACAGAGGAAAGGCAACTAAGAAGAGTGCATCTGGCTTACCCTCAGGAGACACTGATTCAGAAAAGGTACATACAATAGGATGATCAAACACTATGTTGTTTTTATATTAAATGTTGGTTAGAAGCGGCATCTGCTAAGCACATAATCAAGTTTTGGGGCTTGAACATGATGTCAGAAGTTATTCAATTTTCAGATACATGTATATGGTATGCGAATGTCATTTCTGAATACAACAGCAGTCAAACAAATGGATGATCCCAAATAATCTTGAATAAGTTTTAAGCAAAGAAACAATCAGAACAGCGCACTTACAACAAGGAATGGTTTGGCAACCATGAGTAAATAAACGAGCTTCATTGAGTTTTCCAGGATAGGATTTGTGGAATGATTTGCATTTCCTCTCAGTAACATAAGTATCTCGAATATTAATGAGTTACTAGACAATGCACACTGAATTATTCTGACGACTATGTAACACTGTAACTATAGAATTTCAAATCAGGGCCTATACAATTTGAATGAGACCCGCAGCCCCATACCACTCAGAAAAACATTCTCCTCATTTGCTCAGGGTATAAGTCATCTTTGAATGGTGTCACAATTATTATCTGTTACGAATAAGATAGCTTTCCTTGTTGTTTCACTTATTATTTATTACACCAAAAACCCCATCCAAGGCCTGCACCCCGGCCCCAAATCGCCGACAAAAACCGAAAAGAGATCTAGTGGAAACATAACCACATGACATAAAAATAAAAAATAAAAATCAGTAGGCAGTACTAGTTAACATCAATTTGTACGATTACTGAAAACTAACATATACATAAGAGATAAAGTATGAAGGTGCAGTCAGACGCACATCAGAAGAAGATGCATCATCCCCAATTGTGACATTTGCAGATGCACGAAGGGCCTTGGTCTTCTGATCAATTTCATCCAATGAGTATGCTGCAAAGAAACATGTACATCAAGTTCCATTCAATCAAAAGTTCAATCTATAGGGTTTAGATGCAGTTGTCATTCCAAGGCAAGGGCACAGCTCATGTCAAATTATGAACATATAATATCGAATCAAGCAGGTACAACATAAATATTATTATTAAGGGAATAAAGACATTTTAAAAAACAGAAAAGATAGACAAACACCTTTATGAAATCAAGTATCAATCTAATTCTATTTTGAATATTAATGCATCAAGAAAGACGAAATTTCCTGAACATTCCTCACCCACCTCCATTAATAGAAACCAATTTTATATCCACATTACAAAAATCCAACAACACCTGAATGATCTAAATTGAAATACAGACAGGCATATACACATGTAACATTCATAAGAACATATACCTACAGAGTAAGTATCAGGTGAACATAGAATTGATGGAAAGATGAAGAACCAGAATCCAAAGCAGAAAATTCAGAAACAGGATATTTCCACTTAGTTCTAAGCCCAAGAAAAGGGGGTGTGAGCAATTATTAACAAATTGTACTAGAAATATCAATTAGTTTCAAAACTAGAATCTGGAAATGAAATTATAAAATATAGTTAAATCCGGTCATCACTACAACCTCAGTCATAGATTGTAATTAACCCAGATTTTTGTACATATGATCATTTCCTCAATCATGAAGATATATAACTACATAAGCACCATATGCTCAAAAGTGATTTACATCATTTCCCCATAATACTAACTAGTCAAAGCAATTTGGCAACCGAAAGTTTACGATATGAAAAGATACGCACCGTAGGTGGCATAGCCTGCAGTAGCAACACCACCTGTGAGGGCGGCAACGATACCGTACTTAAGAAAACCCCATGAACTCTTCACTGCCTCCGGTTCTGGTGCCGGAGGCGGCGGACCATTTGGCGGTGGCGGAGGCTGATCGCCGAGAATCGAAGAAGAGATTATTGCTTCTTTAGAGGGTTCGGCGGCGGTGGTCGAGGAGAATCTATGTTTATTTCTCGAGATTATCGAGAACAGACGCGACGGAGATCGTAATGCGGACATGATCAGTTTTTCTTGTTCTCCAATTAGGGTTTTGGAGTGCAGAGAGTAAGGGCCAGGGGTTTTGACCAGGGGTTTTTTTGAGGGAAAAGAAAAATGAAAATGGCGAAAAGTGAGTTTCTCGAGGACGAAAATGCCCCCCGTTTGTTGAGAATTGCTAGTAGCGTTTTCTCTTAATCTGATTTCACGCTTTTTGGCAGTTTGGTTGCGATTTATTGACTGTTGATCTGAGACCACGAGCAACTTTTCTAAACTTGTGTGATGATGTTTGATGGAAGTATGGCACCTAATTCAATATGTTGTTCTTCATTAATTATAGTTTTTATTCATCGAATTTGTATTTGAAACTGTTGATTATTAAGCACATAAAATTTAACTAAATGAATTGATATTTCTGTGTGTGTGTGTTTTTTTTTTTGAGTTCGTAAAATAATAACGAATTTAAATTATGGGAATGAAAATTGAAAAGTAAATAAATCAAGAAATCTGGCTGCGTAAGCAAACTGGCTATTCGGCCCACACCCACTGCACCAACTCCGGTTTACACATTTTTGCATTGGGCCCAAAACAATATGTCCGGTCCATTCAGCCCTGTTGTTTTGAAATACAAATGTATAAGGATTCTTGGGCAGGTGATCTAAATTGATTCTCGAACGCTTGTGAGCTTCTTTAACATTATCTATATCAACCTATAAGGATTGTACAAACTCCACGAATATATGAGACGAATTTGAATATAATTTTGTGACATGAAACTCAATTATTCTCAAATCAATATTTATTTTTATAAATTTATATATAAATTACATAACTTAGAAATTGATTTATTTCATGAAATTACAATCTCATAAAAATGCTATTATATACTATTGGCCCATATAGTTCATATTCTATGATGATATAGATTCAAGTTGACCAAATATAAAGATATAACCGTTAATTAAAAACAAAATCCCAAGAGTATTTGGACATATCCAATTAGATTCAATCAAAAAAAAGTTAGAATCTTTTGCTAAAATTACCCTTCATCACTTTACACGTTGAGAGTTGGAACCAGGACCGGGGGTATTTCCGTAAAAATGACACAAAAACCTCGAATGCTACACCTATATAAACCAACATCCCATACTCTCTTTGGCACATACCAACTTCTCATCCTCTTCCTTCATAAACAGTTGGATAGAAAAGCAAACCCCCCAAAAAAAAAAAAACAATTAAAAAAAAAAAGAGAAGGACTAGAAATAAATGAAAGAAATAGAGGCTAGAAAGCAAAGCGAGTTAATGGCATCTCAACAACTGAAGAAGATGATCCCACAACTACTACTCTCAGTCTCCCTATTTTCCTTCGTATTCTCATACTCATCTTTCTATTCATCATCATCATCATTACTGCACTCTTCCAAGTTTCACTACCTTTCTGGTACAAACTCCTTCCACTTTCTAAGCCACGCGCTCAACAAAAACTGCCTGTTTCTGATCTGCAACGGACTCTTAGTGTTTCTAGCGAAAACCTCGGGATTTATTCGGCCTCCATCGGAGCATCACGATCTCGACGAGCATAGCCTGCAGAAGATTATCATCGGCGACGACATGATCACGGCGGCGATCCAGAAATTCGCGGTGGAGGAAAGTGGCGGCGATCGTGAGATCACGGAAGTAAAGGAGGAGGAAGAAGAGATGGAGAAGAGTGAGAGTCCAGAAGAAGTTGCAATTTTCATTGCAGAGAGTGAAGAAGAAGGAGGAGGAGGAGGCTGTGATGATTTGGATAAGGATGAAAATGATCTGCAGGTTGTAGAGAGCAGAAGATGCTGGCTTTTTAACGATGATGATGATGATGATCAGCAACAACTTTATGATGAAGAACTTGAAGATGATGAAGATGATGATGATGATGATGATGAGAGAGAGGAGATGAGCACAGAAGAGTTGAACCAGAAATTTGAAGAATTCATAAGGAGGATGAAGAAAGAGATTGTGATTAATGAAGCTAGACAGAGATCAGTGGTCATAGTCAACTAAATTACTAACTACGTTGACCTTTAATATATATATCATGGATATACATACATATACATATAAGGTTGTTATTTTACATAACTTAATTTTAATACTCTTCCTTCTGTACATTATTTAGGAATATTTTGCTTCAATATTGTGGATATAGTTGAAGTAGTGGTCCTTATTGATTAACTAAAATCAAATTCGGAAAAGTTCATTTGATTTTGGTTCCAAAAACATAATTTTCTTTAGTTTCTCAACTCCAATAGAATAATAAAATGATCAGATAATTTGAGAGTGTATAGTATAATGCAATCGAAAACGCCATTTTACCCTTTGTGTGTAAATTGGGATGAACATAACGTGATGAACATGTATTCATTGTATGATCAAAAACTTAATTAATTACTATGAAGCTGTCTCTACTAGCCTCATTTCAATGTATCGTATGGATTCACTCATGCAATTTTGAACTACTACTTCAAAATATATTTTGTTTGGTGGTGTTTTCAATATCTTAGAAAAATATACTGATGACTGGCTACAGAAAAATATGTTGACAATTAAAATGTAAATTAAATTAAGTGTTTGTGATGATCGTGAAAAAAATAACACTCACATATAATTGAGGTTTAAATCCAATAAATGTGTCATTCAAACCACATGTGTCAAATAAATAAGTAATAAATGTATGTGAATGTAAACCTACAATATTTTCACAACTATAATACCTGCATGATTTGACATCTAGGCATTTTATCAACTCACAACTCAACTGTGGACAATGCAAATTGGTGGTTATAAATACATGAATTGTCCTTAACTCACCATTAATTACTTACACCTAATTGTTTCATTTTTTGGACTGAAACTTTGGTTTGTTACACATATACACACTAAACATATACGATCCTCCTCATGTTTAACTAATATTTAATTTTAATTCAATTCTAAATCCCAAAAACGTATGATTTGGTTGAACTCGTTGTATATGATTTGTCTGATAAAATTGACCTCTTTCGTGTGATTTGTAGGTTATTGCATGATTATGAGATTTATCCAATATATACCTTTGAATTCAACAAATAAAATGAAATTAATATTGAAAGGGCATAGAAATTTAGCATTCAATCCAACTACGTGTATTGCAAAGAGATATGATATGCAAAAAATTACTAATTTTTTATAAAATATTAATATGAGATCATGTTATTTAATGTCAGAATTACATTAAATGGACAAATAGAATATATTGATACTTGAAGATTCGAACAAGTCATATCTTTAGAACAAGTTGTCTCGTCCATATTTATTACACGTCACATAGTGGTTCATATTGTGGAGGAAAAAAAATTTGCATAACCACAAAAATGCTATATATAATAGATTTTATAATACTTCTTTTATACCTACAAATATAACAAAACATCTTTTAAAAAAAAATTAATCAAAACCATCCGGGATCTTTTTTAAAATTTATATTTCATCTAGATGATGAATCTATCTTTATAAAATGGAACACCCCAAACATAGTCATGAGTCATGACCGATTCACAACAACTGCATTCATGATATTATATATGATCGACGGTATAATTGTTAATACACGATATAGTTGCTATATATCAACTATATCATGAATAATAAAGATATTTGAATATCCGGAGAATGAATTATATGATTTCATTTTCATTATCCAAATAAGTAGAATGAAGCTCGGAATCTAAGTATTTGAAAACCAGAAGGAAAATAAATAAATAAATAAATAATAATAAAGTGAAAAGTAAATAATCTTTATTTCTAAATATTCTCTTCATATTGGGACGGCGGCAGAATACATGCAATCAGTTCATTAGATGGGGCCCTGTGAATATCCATCCAAGAAACAGCAAGGTTTTCTTCCTCGAATCTTTCCACCTTTTTTTTTTTTTTTTTTGTCTTTTTTACTTTGAATCATATTCAATCACCAATCCCCTGTTTCTTGTTCTCATGAGATTGTGTTGATTATTTTATTATTATTATTCTCTATTTGATTGATATTAAGTGTAATTGTAAGTAGTATCAATTACAATGTGTAGATTTTGTAATTATATTGAATTTTAGAAACGAATCACATTAACAACTTTTTAAGTGTAATTAATTAGTTTATGCTTTTTTTTTTACACACTATGCAAAGTTTCAACGGAATAATCAACATGTATTAGAAAATGAAAATACAATATACTACTTTGTTGATACTATAAAATATCTGCACCCGATAAAATATTCGCAACTTTAACATTTAAAAGTGAACCTTTTGAACATAACTTTCTTTTCATCAAGTCCAAATAATCAATTACATTATGTACATTTCATCTTATTTCATTGTACTTAATACATGATGTGTGTTGATTAATAATGTTATTTGATACATTTAATTTGTCGGATAATTATTTTGAAATATAATATAAAATATAAAATGAAATAAAAAAATTTGAAGTATTTTTCATCGGGAGAGGGCGGGGAAGAGAAATTCTTAGTAGAGAAAGACACAGTTCATGCAAGCATCTCATCTTGAATTAAAAATCAAAATATTCCATCTTTTTTTTTTTTTAGATTTAAAGAGGCTGCTCGATTTCATTCTCAGCTTTTTAATAGAAAAATATTTTGCTAATATTCATTCTACAAATAAGATGAATTAATTAACTATGGATTTGAACATTAATTCTATAAACAAACATGTTAAGTAGGATCAGTTTTTAGATTATATTTATGAGCAAATACAAAGACAAGAAATATACAGATACAAAAACATTTTTATTTATTTATCAAAATTAGATGTTACTTTAAACTTGAAAATAAAGATGAGAACAAACATACTGAAAAAGCAAAGAGACAATGAATCGCGATGTCGTAATATGGTGCTAACCCAAATGGCAAAAGCTTTGTGAATACATTTTGCTTTATTTAAAAGACTAGATTGGGTATGTGGCTAAAATTAACCACCTTTAGTTTTCAATATATTTTATAGATCTTCATCATGGAAGAGGGCCCCTATTGAAGAGAGCTGATCCTCACATGCCAATTTGAAGTCCATCTCATAATAATTAATGGAAACTGTAGTTTAAACCCCACGTAAACGATGATCCAGAAGGTCCTTAAATTGATCGATTGATGAGAATCAAGGCTAGATTGCGATGGGATTTTCCAGCAAAATTTGACACGATGAGTTTGAAAGAAGAATAATATCCACATTCTTGGTGGCAGTTGTGGAGATATTATTGAAGCCATTTCAACTTCCAACTATGCATATACCCATATTGAAATTTTTTGTTACTAATCACACAAGTTTATTGTTCTAAGTTGTCCTAGCAATTTGAAATACTCATTGTTTCTATTCTTACACCTCAATCACGTTTCTATTCCAGGTATAATCAATTACATGATAAAAGTACCTTATAAATACATTTAACAGCCACGTCAATACTATTACAATCAAGTATATTGTCATCGATCAGCACTCAAACAACTAATCTAGATGACGAAACACAATTTGTAATTTTTATGACAACGTATTAAGTTTCTATGGACCAGATCTAAAAGCACCTACAATTTGAATGGACTGTAATTTATCAAAATTATATGACGAGTTCAAGTAGTTTGTCAACATACATTTTGAATCCATAGTCTAATTGATCAAGGGTTTCGAATCATAGCAAAATCAAGGTACTTCTTAATATAATTGATCATGAGTTTTAAATCGTGGCAAAACTCAGTCAATACCCGCAAATGAAAATGAAAAATGTGGAGAAAAATCATAGATTTTTGTTAGGTATTGGTTCAATTTGCGAACTACATATGGAAAACAAAAAAAAAACTGAGTGGCCTTTTCCATAGCAAAATGTTAAAGAACCAAGGTTGCATCCCAAAATAAAATTATTTTTGCAGGCTATCGATCACTAACTAGACTCAAGGTCGTTTCGGCATGCATCAATAGTTGTTCATTATTGATTAGCGATGCTTGGTAAACTAACAGTAATTTTGAACTACATATCATGTATTAGCGATAAAAAAGCCCATATATTAAATGTACTCACCCCTTTGGACCTTGGATGGTAGATACTTCTGTGACAAGAATGTGAGCGAGTGTGCTGACAATGCTTCAATCTCGAATTTGATTCCTCTATCTAGCAGCAATTGGAGCTCAGACCTTCAATAAGATTATCAAATAGACCAAACTCTCATTTAATTTCAGAAAGAAAAGAAAAAATGGCAGCCTATGAAATGACCATAGACGTTCACCTCCAATGTGGGACTTCTCGTTCCATATAACATCGCTGCAATATGCCTTCGGCCTTTTGCTTGTCTATCGAGTCATTTTAAACTTCAGTCAAACGGATCACATTTTGAGAACATGTTCTTTATCATGCATCTTACCTTCAGTAGTCAAAGGTAGGAGACACTGTCGAGGGAGTTGATACTTCTCTGAGTCTGATGGAAAAGCTCCAATCCAACGAATCTCAGGGAGACGTAAAGATTTGGCATCATAAGCCATTTGCTTGAAAAAGCCACAAGAAATGATAGCTATAAAATCAAAAAATTAGGACAATTCACAGGAACACATCAATTTATTCATTTGCTTTGTCAAGTATGTAAATTGGCTTAATAATGATCATAGAGATGCAAAATATGAATCATGAATTAAAAGTCTTACCATAGAACCAAACTTGAAAGTTACTAAGATATCGATGCCATATGGATCACAATCCACCAAGCAATAGACAGGCAGATGCAATGTTTCAATGAGGAGGTGCAAAAATCTGAATGGAAAACAAGGATGTTAATGAGTGTGTAAAGGAAAGCAATTAGTTGCAGTAAACACAACAAGGTCTTCACCTTCTTGTCGAAACATCAGGATATCCTCTTCCCTGAAAACAGAGGTGTTTGCTAGAATTGAATGTTAAAAACATATAACTTAAGAGAAACAGATTAATAAACTACGCATACAGTGATAACTATGCAGCGGTTTTGTCTACAAAACTGATCATTTGCCAACCGCTGAAACACTGAAACAGGAAATTCAGAAATGGAACTGGTTGGAGCACAGTAAAATCAAACCAAAATGTTCTTTCTCATTAAGAGTACTAACAGTTCAAGAGAATTATACGAGAAAGTGGTAAAAAAAATTCCATACCTGATTCTTTTTCCACAATTAAGATGTATTCAGCCACACTGATTATATCTAGAAAAATATCAGGGAAATGGTGCATCCATCAGAACATTATTCCAAAAACATTATACAAACATACTAATCTATATATATATATATATATATATATATATATATATATATATATATTATGTCAGTATATAACTCAAAACTCTGGTAAAGAAGTTTCCTCTTCAGTTTGATTTAGTATGATAAATTCAACTTCATTACCTTAAGGATCAATTTTAATAATTATTCTTACATGGAAATACTCGATGAATTCAATAAGAAATTGCATACAACTTGATACCTTCCACATCTTCCACTTGGACAGGAATATGGTGCACCTGCAGCCACAATTTCCTAGATTAACAATGTTAAATGGTGGGGTATCAACTTCAGCTTCACTTTTCATACCGTGTTGAGACTGCTGATGCAATCGAATTTTCTCCCAGCTTCTGCAAATCTCAGCCATCCCATCACCAATCTGGTATATTGTTTTGATGAGGAGGTGGGTTTGGGGAATCATAAGCAATATGACCACCAAATCACAAATAGAAAATGAAAATAGATGCAAATGTACATCAAATTTGAATGATAAAAGTAAGCAATCAAATATGTTAGTCAATTGAAGAAATTAGCAAACGTGTTGCCATGGAGACATACTAATGGAGAATCCTTGATCTTTGATACTGATTCAGTTCCATGTAATTTGATATGTCAGTTTTTTAGAAGCCATATTAGGCATTGATCAAAAAAGCTATTTTCAAAAATTATCCACTCTTACAAACCTGATGACATCTGTAATCGGTTACTTGTAAATGAAATTACTAACTACAAATAAGTCGGTTTCCACATAAATCATCAGATTCAATAGATAATGAGCATGTGAAGACAATTCTTCCACACAAGATGAATCCTAAGAAGATGGTTAAAGATACTAATTGCTAAGAAGATGATTTGAGCAAATATTCTTAAGTTTGCAAACATAGAATTTGCTATCAAAATGTCAGAAAACCTCAGCATCACAGTAATCTCAGATAGTAATCAAAGTCTCCATGAATTTGCAATGCACTGTTCACTTGGTACCTACCCATTTCCTACAGATACCTGCAAACAGATAATATAGAGAAATCATCATGAAGCTGAAGTTTCCCATAACAAAGTTAACTAAGACATCTGTTTATTCAGATTGCTACTTTTAAGTATTACTGAAAAGCTACATTGTTGCTATCCAACAATTTAGTTGAGGTGAGGAAAGAGCATTCCCAAATAATGAAACCTCTCACAGATGATGTACTGGTTTGACAAAACCTTATCAACGGAATCAAGTTCATAAGGGAAAGAAAACAGACAACTCATATAACTACAGAAAATATTAATCATGTAATGGAACAAAAGTTAATGATTCTCCTAGTCATGTTTATGAAAAATAACACACTAAATTGGCAGTTATATAGCCTTGTGCAAAACAAATAGTACCTATTGGAAGGTTTGTGATAGAGTTGTAATACTTTCTGCTCAGGCATCAATAAGTGCAAACATACACAGGCAACATGTACCAACATACATGTACTAGTTTACACGGAAAAACATGTGAGACTGAAAATTTTCTGAGAACATACCACGTTCAAGTTGTGGCGACTGCAGTGCAGAAGAATGCAAATGTCATTTATTGCCCGGTCAACAGTAGATTGTTCTGTTTTTCAGTTAAGGATAATTAGATCAATGCATGAAAGAAACCAAAAGATCTAATCAAATCATGTCATAAAACATTCTTGGCATCAATCATTTTATGCTCTCTGGTAGCTGCGAAGTTGGCACCTCGAGCTTGATTAAGCTAGAATGCCAATAATTCTCGCATTCAGATGATAACTTGTAGTGTTGTTACGTAGTACCATTGAAAAAAAACTAGCATCTTTATAAGTATGAAGGTGCATTATAGGCCAAGATATCGTGGTGAAATTACCTTTAAACACCGAAGGGTGCATGTAATAAATATCTCTTTTTGAACCATGCTTGTTTTCTTGAAGGAGTTGCTGAACTATCAACAAGACTCGCAGTAGTACATCTAAAAACCAGAACAAACCATGTCAAGGTTTTCCATACAATATGGAAATAAATAAAACACCAAAAGATGGAGATTTCAAACTAATTTCCTTTAAGTTTACATCTTTAACTAATCATAATCCAAGATTTTTCAAGAAGATATGTTGCTCACCAAACCTACGTGCTTGACTTTCTCTCCGCAGCATGAGAATTTCCTTTCCTTTGGGCAAATCAAAGCTGCAACAACTGCATAAATGCACCAAATAACATCTTACAACAATTTTTAGCATACTAAACTACTTAATCATCAAAAGGTACTATTTGCATTGACGAATGCATAACTAATTAGATACTCTCAGTCATCTAACCCAGAATGCGAAATTCGAAAAGTTTAAACCTAATCATTCGATCAAATCAACATCTTCCAAAACAAAAAACAAAAAGAATTTTCTACGTCATGAAAGCATCCAACCAGTTTCCAGAAGCTTCTGCGCAATAGGTACTGAATTGATCGATTTGCAAAGCCGGAGATCGACCGTTACACAGGTCCTCAACAATCGATCGCGTCAGCTCTGCAGAGAAAACAAAAAAATTGTGCAAATCTTTGAGTAATATGCAGTGAGATTACTCACAAACCGATGGCAATTTGACGGTGAACAGATGATATTAGAATTAAAATCATAATTTGAAATAATACCTCCGATTTTGTTGAGCAATTCGATTCGACGGGGACTAGTATGCTTTCCCTCCATTTTCCGAGTCGTTTCTAATTTAGAAGGGACTGTAAATTCGTGGTTTATCGGGTGGTCCTAACTTCACAAAAATATTGGCGCTGAAATTGTTTATTTCAAACTGAAAGGTAAAATACTTTGCTCAGATTTGTCATTTTGCCCATTCAATTTTAATTTAAACATTTTGGTCATCCGAACTCAATCATTATTAATTAATGCAACAATAATCTTTCAACTCTATAAGGTTTGGTCATTTGCCTGTTCATTTTCAATTTGGATCATTTTGCACTTAGTTATAATATAATACTACACTAATTTGACTAAAATTTGCAACTGAGTAATTAAGACTATTTCACTTATGATTACAGTTGAATTATCGATGATATTTCTAATAATTTGAGTCCAATGTATTTGATCACTTTAAAAAGTTTAACTTCACAGATAACACGTTTTTTATTTGGCAATCAAATAAAAGGCTTAACAATAGTAAAATTCATAATAAACTAAATCCACGATGTGAAATAGGGGGTACGTGGAGGTAGGATAGAAATCCCCCATTATTTATATTTTTACTTTAAATAATCATTTTAATCTATTATATATATATATATATATATATATAATGTGTTATATGTTACATTTATCAGAACTCATTTGGAATTAACAAAATTGAGTGACAGGTCATAATTCAATAACTATATAATGAAAATTTTCCATATAATAATAATAATAAAAGATTTTATAGGTCCAACCCTATAAAATAGGTCAACAATCAAATATAAAGATGATCAAGTGGTCGGACACACTGGACTAAGAGAGACCATCCAAATCTTCATTGATGATCCAAATCATTATATTATACTAAATTCAAACAATTTCACTCAAATTAGAAATTCAGAAGTGACATAATTACAATTGACTCTATGATAAAGTATGGATCAACATATTAATGGATAGAAATGTTGAGACAAAGGGATTAGGGGCCCATCAATTTCTACTGGGCTATGACTGAGTGGGCTATTTCAGTATCCAACTTTAAGCAGGTGAGCAATGTCTATGGCCGCGGTTAAAAGCTTCGAGATCCACGTAATATTCCTGAAATTCTCTGTATCACTTCTAAATATTATATTTTAAAAATAAAATAGACATATATACAGATCTGAAGATGTACTACGTGACTCATTTGTTTGTCTCCATTTATAAATTTATAGAAAGAAAAAAAATAAAAACAAGATTTGGTAAAAAAAACCCAAACTATGTTGGCATTAGTGGTGATTTCATTCTTGAATTTTAAAATCTCAGATAGGTAGCATAATATTTGTATGTGACATATTATACAAAATAATCATGATTTTATTAATAGCGGATTGATCTTTCTATATATATACATTTGTTGTTGTGTTCTAAACAAAAAAATATAATAATATATTGAAGTTTCATGAGTAAATTATAATTCTAATTTAATCTAAAAAATAAAATATTACACTTGAAGAGTGAAGTTCAGATTCCAAACATAAGCAATAATTCGAGATTATGAAAAGGACTTGAAATTAAAATCTCAGCAGAAAGGGGTCCCCAAAACAAACATCATTTCAATTTCACGAATTAATTATCACCTTATTATTCCACAAATTTACAATTTATGGCTTCTCTATGAAAAAAGATCCAAATAAGAAAAGCGTTAAAAATAGATTACACGTAAGTCGCTAACGCGCTTTTACACCTGCTTCTTCTTCTACTTCTAAGAGAGGCTGTAATTGCTCCGGTTCACTGGCGACGTAATCCAACAAGCCTTCGCCGGCTTTCTCGCCGGCAGATTCCGGCGTCGGAGGAGAAATCTGGCCGAAAACGACGATGGTGACGAGGAAGAGCGCCGTTGAGACGAGAAGCGGCCAAAAGTATTTTAAAATGTCGACGAATCTAGGCGCCAGATAGCAGAGAAAGAAGATCAGGAAACTGAAAGCGAAGACGGAGAGAATGTGGAATTTGAACTTGAGAAGCTTTTCCGGTATTTCCATGGCTGAGGTGGGGAAACTCGAAAACCCTCTCTCTCTCTCTCTCTCTCTCTAGGCAGAGATTCTCTGGGAGAAAAGGTTTGTAAGCTTTGAGGGCAGTGAATATCTTCCGTAATATGTGATTTGGTTTCGCTTTTTTACGCCTTTTTATTTTAGCAACTTGTAAAGTCAGTTCCCGAAAATGCCCATTGGATTTTTACCATCACTGTACTAAGTACACACTTTGAGTGGTAAACTGATAATTTTAAATTACACTTGTTCTTTTATGATTTTTACATTTTCTCAAAACTAAAAATTATATAAAATCATTTTAGTGATACAATTACTTAAAAGTCTCAAATCTATTTTTATTTGTCAATTTCTATTGTGTGGGATATAAGTTGTGGTGATTGATTGATTTTACAAAATTAAATTTGTAACATGCCGAACGGTTTCATAAAAGTCGTACACATTTCTCAGAGTAGAGCCAATTGACGACCATTTTGACTTTCGTTTTTGCTGTTTTTTTTTTCCTTAAATTATATGTCTTAAATGGCTCGATTAATTTGAAAATGATCTTCCATGGAATCAGTTGCAATTATTTCATTAGAATCTCTAATTTAAATAATTCCATCCAAATGCAGTAAATTCTGACATTAATTTAGACAGAAATATTTTAATTTTCACATTGATAATTAAATTTAATCTTTAAAAAATAGCCATAGAGAAGCCAATGTTGTGTTCGGTTTTGACTTTTTTTCCCAAGTCATATCGAATATATTTTGACGGTGTTTGAAAATGAGATTATATTTTAATATTTTATTAGGAAAAATAGACCTATAAGTTATAACTTTTCCATTATAGATGCCTTCATACTGTTTCTTTCATGATTGGTGAAAAATATTTTTAAAGATAACTATGATGGCCTCATGTCATGTCAGGAGTTTTATAACTCAAATAATACTCCATATTTTAAAAAAAAAATAGACTCTGATAAATTGTGATAATCATGATTCCATTTGAATAAAGCAGATTTTCTATTTTTTATTAAGTTCCTCGTTTTACATATTTACAATCTCAATATAAATTGTCGTGTAGGATTGATTAAATTAAATAACGCTGATATAATGATGGAGAAAAAGGAGAGAGGTGATTGGTATATAAAGACATCCACACACTAATTAAAAACATTTATTTTTTTAAAACACACATCTACATTAATTTAACATAAATCTACATCAATTTTATCTCAAACACAATCATTACATGTGAGCCTCATTATCCATTAATTTTTATTATATTATTTTATTTTGAAAAAAGACATTTTTTATTGGTTGCAAATTAGATCACATTAATTACAATCATTAGCCAATCATTAAAAAAAGGAACAGGAATGCATTCTTAGAGCTTAACACACACTAACTATAAAAAATACATAATTAAAAACATATCTACATTAATTAACATAGATTTTATTTTAATTAAAAACACACCAAAATGAATCAACTTTGTTCAAGGGAATAACATGGATGGATGCAAGTTGTGAATGAATCGGTTGTCTTTTAGTGGTGTTACCCATGTGTGTGTAATTTTGTGTTGGTGGGCCATCCCACGCAGCAGGGCCCACTCATCGCTAAAGTTATTCCATCCTATGGCCGACCTCACATCTCATCTCATCTCACATGCCTTCATTCTTTTCAATCTAAATAACACTAATAAAATAAATTAGAATTGTACCTATATAATATTTATTTGGAAAACTTTAATTACTTTTTTTCAAATGAAATTTTGGGATTACTTTACGGTTAGATCAACAGTTACAGTAGAAAATACTTATATATAAAATTGTTTTACATATATAATTCAGCAAAATGATTTCACAAAAGATTTATCTAATTAGAATTGATCAAACATTTCCCTATCTCCAAAACAAAAGGGAAAGAGAAAAAAGAAGCAAAATAAATTTAGCCCTAATAACATGTTGAATCAAAAAAAACTCGTAGATTGGTGACAAAATTTTGGTTTCTAATATTTTAGACTTAACATGATTGTCTGAACTACAAAAGGATTAAACAAGTTTCTTAAGTCATATTGAATCTACTTCAAATCAACTTATTTAGTTACTAGGTTATTCAAGTTCAACTTCACTATAATTGAATCCAAACACAACTCGAATATTTATAGCATGTTAACTTCACTGTGTTTCCATATTTTTTTAAAAACGACAATTTATTAAAGAGAATGACATTTGTTGGGGTAAATAGGAACACACCAAAACTACAACTTATACATCAACATAGTTTTGAAGCTTACTCTAAATAAACAATCTCTAATAACTCACGTGGGCTCAAATATTAGTTTAATGGCTCAAGATTGTTAGAACATGTTTAATGACACAACTTACATGGATCCAGTTTAGGGCCATGTTGCAATACTCAAAAGGTATATAGGCCCATAAAACAATTCCCACAAGTTTTCCAAATGAATCCAACAAGTAATCCTCCATTAATACTCAAACATTTAAACATACTTTCACTTTATTTGTAAGCACGATTGTGTTTATTTTTATTTTTATTTATAAACTAGTAATGCACCCATATGTTACATGGCTTGTTATATGATATTTATTAATTTTAGATTTTTACAACATAATATAATGGTACATTATTTTAACATCAAATATGTAATACTTTAAATATTTATATATTTTAAAGGTCAATTCATGTCATAAATATTTGCATGTGATGATATAATAAATTTGGGATATAAACAATAACTTAGAAAGGAATTAGAAAGTTCATATTTGAAATATGAGGTGCTTAGAGTTGACAAAATAACAATTTCAATTTTGAAAGACTTCTATATAAACAATATTGATAGTTGAGTTACAATACATTATCTATTGATTTATGATCTATAGATAGAGTTTGAGAGACATTTGGATTTCATTGAAAACTCCAACTACATAGATAACTCAATTAAAAATAAAATACAAAAAACTCACATTTTATTATTATTGTTGTTGTTATTATTCGTATTATTAAAAATTGAATCTAACCCAATGACCAATCCACGTAGCAACGAAAGTAAGCCAAAATATTATATCAAAAGTGTTCTGCTATAAAATCACTTCTCTTTTACAACTGATGTTTTTTCTCTCTTAATGTGAACCTCCCTCTCAAATGAAGGAAAAATGATATTTATACCTAAAATCGAATTATTTTAACCGCTCCGGAAATATCGCCTCACGAAGCCACTAACGCAGAGCGGTTACCCGTGGTATAGATCGTGGGTTGGAATGATATGAATCATCTCGCTACTATTCTTGACGAAATGATATTACCGAGATGAGATGAGCTTCTCGGTCCATTGAATGCATCTCGCGGGCTGAGGCAGATCCGAGAATCCCGAAATCTATTTTAAGCATACCGAAATATACTGCTATCTATATCTTTGGTCTCACGGGCGGATCTATGCGAGATGATAATTTGTATCGTACTTGCATAACAACATCTCGATTGCACGAGCCTATATGTTTATTTCGGATTATTAGATGACGACCATATCAACCACTCCCCCCGAAATGATGTGTGTGTGAACACGCATCTAAAAATGAGTCAGTTGCCTGCATCTCCCTTTTTTACGGAAAACGAAGCGTCTTTCACACGCTTCAGGGTAAGACACGCGTCCAAACTCTCCCGCCTTGATTAACGAGATTTGAAAATCAAAAAAGGCATCCTCTAATCTGAACCGTTGCTTCATTTCGAAATTAACGGTCAAGATGTCGAGACCTTTCAAATATCAATCAACATCACCTATAAATACTCCCAACATCATACAAACAACACTTTACCCTAATTCTTCTTCTATCGCTCAAGGATTCTTCTTCTTCAAGCGATTTACAGGTACTTCTTTCTAACTATTCGCATTTCTGATTTCAATCACTATGGCATCTTCTACTTCCATCCACTCTTCACATCGTGGATACGACTCAGGGGAAGAAATCGATAATATCCCAGTAGAACTTCCCCGTAATCCGAAAAAGAAAACTCGAACCTCTACTTCGATACCTGATTCAGAAGTTCCTCCCCCTAAAAAATCTCGTAAGAAATCGGAATCCGAAGTATTCGGTCCACCCAAAATAAACGAGAAACATCTCTCATTACTGAAACAACTATTGCGAAGTAGATATCATGGGGGTGCAAAATACGAGATAGCTATTCCCGCGGATACAGATAGGCCTCAGAATCCCCCTGAACCTTTTCGCACTTGGTTCTTGGAACATGTTCCTTTAGGCCTAGTTCCGCCAATTCATCCCTTCTTCGTTACAATGGGTAGAGCGTACGGTGTCAACCCCAACCAATTTCATCCTAATTCAATTCGCTATTTTGTAGCTTTTTACATCATATGCAAGTGGATGGGAGTGGAACCTACTTCTCGCAGATTTAAAACCTGCTTTCTGATCCGAAGTCCGAATCCCTACCAATTCTATGTTGCCCCACGAGCTCATGATAAAAAGGCGACCTTTTTATCTACAGGTGTCGAGAAAGTGAGCTCGTCTTGGGAGAAATCCTTTGTTTACATAAAAGCCCCTCAAAATAATCCTTTCACTTCACCTCCTTGGGCGACATATTTGAATCCTCAAGCGAATACTCCCAGTCTAGGGTTAGATCAGGCTATTGCCAAGTTGAACACTCTATTTCGGAAAGGGTGGTTTGATATAGTGGGATTAACCTCGGATGCATCTTTGCTTGCCTATTGGGGATTCTACCCAAATATCGAGATAGCCAGGGGAATTGACTTAGGTTGTATTTAGTTTCTTTCGTTTACTTTTATTATTATTATTGATCTCGACTTAATTGTGTTTGACATACAAATTTGTTCAATTTTGTAGATATGTCGATGAATAAGTACTTCTCGTTTATGAAGGATGTCCCCAAGGAGACACAAAGTACATTCAGAGCATCTGTACATGCAGTGGATCCTGCTCAGGCACAAGTCAACCGAGCAGAAGCAGAGTCTCGCTTGTCTCCTTCACAAAATCCTTCCATCCTCAACTCCGAGATACCAGTTCCGCCAAATGCTGTAGCTGCGAGTTCATCAGCTCCTATCCACTTATCCCCTATACCCGTTCAAGATCCAGTTGACCTGACTGGGGATGCTGATAGCGAAGAAACTGAGAGAGAATCCGCTCTGGTTCGTACAACCCAAAAAAGGAAAGCCGTTTCTTCTCCATCTCCATCTCGTTCCATGGTACTTCGCACTCGCTCAAATATTCCCACTGGAGATCATGAGACCCCACCAGATAGTACTTTTCTTCTTCCCCCTATGCCACTTCCCGAGAAATCCGCACCTGTTCAACCTACCACCTCACAAGGGTCTGACAAGGTGACTGAATGCCGAAGACATATCTCTCGGCTGGCTGCGGCACAGAAATATCTCATCTCCTTAGCCAAAGATATGGCAGAAGAAGAGAAGGAAATTGAGCGGTTGCGGGAAGAGAGAGAGACTGTTGAGGAAGATTTCGCTGCTTTTCGCAGTAAGATTGACGAACTATCTTCTAAAGTTGAGAAGGGGGAGATAGACCTGGCACTGGCTCGATCTGAAGTCGAAAAGAAAGACGACCAACTCCGCACCTTAAATACCGAGATGATAGAGAAGCATAAGGATATTAGAAGTAGGGATCTTCTAATATCAGAACTCCGAAAAGAACTGGAAGAAGAAAAAGAAAAAAGGAAAGTGGAGACCGAGTTTTATTTTCTCGAGGGACGATTAAACGGTCTGAAGATGGGATATCAAAGAGGGTTTTCGGCTTTCCCGGAGAGTGAATGGATGAAGAAGATCGCCGAAGAATATAGATCCAAGCTGTTTACTCGGATGTGGGATTCAGCATTATTCTTATCAAAGGCTGCTCCGTTGGCGGAATCCTTTTTCGTCGAAGGAGTTCGTGTCTGCCAAGAGAGAGTGAACCAATATCTAGAAACATTGCGGACTCATTTAGCGGCGAATAATATCTCCTTGCCAGAAGACCCTTTAATCTTTAACTTAACCGAGTTAGGCAGTCAGATATCTCCGGGGCCCCCTCCACACTGGCATGGAGATATGTCGGAAGCCGAAGATGCGGAATGGTGGAAAGACTTTCTTGATCAAGCAATCTTGGCCAATCCTCTTTCCGACACAATTCCTTTGCCTCAAGACTTAATCGGGGAATCTTCCCGAGATGGGACAGAAGGTGATGCCACCATGATCAGTTTACCCGACGAAATTTTCCATCCTGAAGGTCCCCGAGATGTGGGGTTATAAAAAATATGTAGAACAATATTCTTTTATCCATGTATAAAGTATGTTAGATACAATGATCTCTTTTGTTGGATTCCTGCTTGAACTTCCTGAATCATTTCGAAAGCATGTCGATGTAATTGAATTCGACAAACTCGTTTTTATGATATTTTCCATCAACTTGCTTGAACTCGCGAGATCTTTTGAATCTAGACACGGATTTAATTCTTGAATAGTTGATAAATCAACTCCCTGGATCGGATCTGAAAGATCTCGATCTCCCATTTTCAATAAGTGATTGATTAATCAACTCCCTAGATCGGATCTGAAAGATCTCGATCTCCCATTTTCAATAGTTGATTGATTAATCAACTCCCTAGATCGGATCTGAAAGATCTCGATCTCCCATTTTCAATAGTTGATTGATTAATCAACTCCCTAGATCGGATCTGAAAGATCTCGATCTCCCATTTTCAATAGTTGATTGATTAATCAACTCCCTAGATCGGATCTGAAAGATCTCGATCTCCCATTTTCAATCCTTGCATAGATAAACAGCACGAAACACACGATTTACGTGGTTCGATCTCAAATAGTCGAGATCTACATCCACGGAGAGTTTGAGGAGATTCCACTACTAACCAAGTTCGAACAGAATACATCATAAAAACTAAACAAAATAATACAAGGGAAAGAAATATTACATGATGCAACACTGCCCTATGAATAATACTTCTTAAGGTGACTAATGTGCCATGGCCGAGGTAACATCTTTCCTTTATCATTTTGCAACTCATATGCTCCTCCGGATAAGACTTTAGTCACTTTATATGGTCCTTCCCATGTGGGTTCCAACTTCCCTTTTTCTCGCAAAGTATCTGTTTGTCGTAGAACCGACTCGCCAACTTGGAAATCTCTTTTCCTCACCTTTTGATTAAACACTGATTGCATTTTCTTCTTGTAAAGATCATGTCGGGCCCTTGCTTCATCACGCTTTTCTTCCAGGAAGATTCTATCCACTTCTAGTATCTCATCATTCTGAATAGGGTCGAAACATACAATTCGCATAGCTTCTCCTTGTATCTCGGCTGGTACAACCGCTTCAGCTCCATAAACCAAACTGAAAGGCGTTTCTCCCGTAGTAGATTTCGGTGTAGTCCGATAAGCCCATAAAACAGAAGGTAACTCCTCAACCCAGTTAGACTTTTCATGCTCTAACCTCTTTTTTATACCATCCAATAGGATGCGATTGATCACCTCGACTTGCCCGTTAGCCTGAGGATGCGCTACTGCCGTAAAAACTTGTGTGATCTTCATCTCGGAACACCATTCCTTTATCTTCTTGCCTTGGAATTGTGTCCCATTATCCGAGACCAGTATCCGCGGCAGGCCGAAGCGGCAACAAATGTTTCGCCAGATAAACTTCATCATCTCAAATTCAGTTATTTTGGCTAAAGGCTCTGCTTCAACCCACTTAGTAAAATAATCAACCGCCACAACTATGAATTGCTTGCTTCCTTTCGCTTTCGGGAATGGCCCAACAATATCAATACCCCACCTCGCGAAGGGACACGGCGAAGTAACTGCAATCAATTCGGCTGCTGGTGTGTGAATCCTTGAACCATATTTTTGACAAGTCGGACATTTTTTCACCATCTCTTCTGCATCTTTCTTCAAAGTAGGCCAATAAAACCCGGCTCGAACAACCTTCCGAGCTAACGCTCTAGCCCCTGCATGTTCCGCACATCCTCCTTCATGTACTTCTCTTAACACCATCAAACCCTCTCTATGAGATAGACATCTCGCATCCGTTGGAGAAAAGGTTTTTCGGAAAAGAACACCATTCAGCAGATAATAGAACCTTGTTCTTCTTTCCAGAATCTCTCTTTCTCTAACTGTTCCATTTCGATTACCCTTCAAATATTGCTGTATCGGGTATCTCCAATCTTCTTCATCTCTTTCTAGGACCATGACATCCTGATCCTTGGGAATTCCCATCACGGTGATATTTCTTTTCGTGCAATCTTGTAACGAATTACCTATTTTGGCTAAGAAATCAGCTTTCTGGTTTTCATCTCGAGATATCTGTTCGATTTGTATTTTTTCAAATCTTTTTTCGAGCTCCCTGATTTTTTCTACATATGCCCGCATCCGATCCTCTCTGATCTCGCATTGATTAGCCAATTGTCGAGTAACTAGCTGCGAATCTGACTTCACCTTTAGACACCTTATTCCTGATTGTTCAGCTAATTTCAATCCCTGTAACAGAGCCTCATACTCTGCTTCATTGTTTGATGCTTTAAACTGGAATTTTAAAGCAAACTCTAACTCATCTTTCTCGGGACTGACGAGAAGTATTCCAGCTCCTGCTCCCAATCGACTTGACGAACCATCTACATACAATTCCCATTCTGGATATTCTATTGACCGAGTAGTTTCCTGAATGAAATCAGCTAATGCTTGTGCTTTAATTGTTGTTCGTGGCTCATAATGAATATCGAATTGTCCGAGCTCAACTGCCCATTTCACCATTCTTCCTGAAACTTCTGGTTTCCCTAACACCGAAGTTAACGGATAATTAGTTCGCACTAGAATGGTAAATCCCAAAAAATACGGCCTCAATTTCCGAGCTGAAATGACCAACGCATAAGCGATTTTCTCAATGTCAGAATATTTCGTCTCTGCACCGTGCAACACTCGACTGACAAAGTAAATAGGATACTGATCTCTTCCTTCCTCACGAATTATCACCGAACTAACCGATTCTTTCCCAATCGCCAAATACACCACTAACGGAGATCCGAAAATGGGTTGCTTCAATCTGGGTAATCCACGCAGAAAGTCTTTCAATTGTTCGAAAGCAACTTGACATTCCTCTGTCCATCCAAACCTTCCTCCTTTCCGAAGTATCTTGAAGAAGGGTAAACTACGATCTGCTAATCGCGAAATGAATCGGCTAAGAGCAACTATCCTTCCCGTCAACATCTGAACTTCTCTAATGCTTCTTGGCGGAGTCATATCCAAAATAGCTCGGATCTTGTGTGGATTCACCTCGATCCCTTGCTGAGTAACCATATACCCCAAGAATTTACCAGCCCGAACCCCAAATGAACATTTCGCAGGGTTCAGTTTCATGCCATAATGCCGAATTGTAGAGAGAGTTTCTTCCAAATCTGGAGCATGAGACTTAGCTTGTCTACTTTTCACCAGCATATCATCAACATATGCTTCCATATTTCGGCCCAGCTGATTTTTAAACATCTCGTCTATCATTCTCTGATATGTAGCCCCAGCATTCTTTAACCCGAATGGCATTACTGTATAGCAATAAGTCCCCGACGAAGTGATAAAAGAAACATTCGGTCTATCTCCTGGATATAGCGCTATTTGGTGATACCCTTGCGCAGCATCCATCATGCTTAATAACTCGCATCCCGCAGTAGCATCAACCAGCCTGTCAATCAGTGGCAAGGGATAATGGTCTTTTGGACAGGCCTTATTTAAATCTCGGAAGTCAATACACATCCTCCATTTATTTCCTGGCTTGGGTACCAATACCACATTAGCTACCCATTTCGGATATTGTATTTTTTCAATATGCCCAATTTCTAACAACTTCTGCACTTCCCTTTCAATAACTTCGTTCTGTTCTTCTCCGAAATGTCTCATCTTCTGTTTTACAGGCTTGGCATCTGGTCTAACGTTTAACCTGTGCATCGCTATGTTAACATCAATTCCAGTCATATCCTTCGGCTCCCATGCAAACAAGTCGGTATTCTTTTTAAGCACCTCAACAAGCTCATCTCGTATCTCCTCCTCTAACTGACTCCCGATATTGACTGTATGACCAGGGTTATCAGGTAACAATTCCACACTCATCAATTCTCCTGGTTCAAATTCCGCAATTCGCGGTTCTTTCCCCTTTCGCCTTTCCATCTCCAATGCCTTGTCCACCTCATCTCGCTGTTGAGTTGCCCGTTTTCTAGTTTCCGAATGTCTTATAGCTGCTACATAACATCTCCGAGCAGCTTGTTGATTCCCCCGCACTATTCCGACTCCAACTGTTTTATCATTCTCGTCCTTCACTGGAAATTTCATCATCAAGTGAGCTGGTGAAATAATTGCCGCATAATCAGTTAAAGATGGTCGACCCAAAATGACATTATACTGGGAAGGGGTATCCACCAGCAAAAAGCTAACAGTCTTATTCTGTCTCCACAACTCATCACCCAGTACCATGGGTAACTGTACTTTCCCATACACATTAACTGAATCTCCCGAAAAACCATATAGCGAAGTCCCCACTGGCTTGACTTCTACCGATGATTTCATTTTCCTGAAACAATCCAGAAACATAATATCCACCGAACTGCCAGTATCGACAAAAACTCTTTCTACATTATACCCTCCTATCTCGGCAGAAATCACCATGGCATCCGACTGAGGTGATTGGATATCCACTGTGTCATCTTTCCCAAACTCAATAACCGCTTCTTGTAGGATAGTGTGTACACCATGTTTTTGTCGAACAGAATTTAGACGAGACTTCCTGGCCCGATTCGAATCCCCATCAGTAGGTCCGCCCATAATCATATGAATGGTCGGTCTCTCTTCTCGATTCTGTTGATCTCGTCGTGGAAAAGGCGGTGGAGGTGGGTTTACCCGAGCATTTATCTCCCTTCCCATTGCTCTTGGATCTCGTTGAGGCTCCATTCGAACGCTTCTCCTGTAGCTGTTATCTTGTCGAGCCCGAGCTACATATCTCGCTAACTTGTTATCACGCACCAACCTCTCCAATTCATCTCTAAGATGTGTGCACTCGTCAGTGCTATGACCATATTCATTGTGGAACTGGCATAATTTACCATTCCCAAATGTTGGAGGATTTCTCGGATTCGGGGTCCACGAAGTCGGCCACTTTAGCTGAGGATGACTCCAAATTTCCATTAACAACTGCCCAGGTGGCAATGTCAACTGAGTGTAAGTATCATATCTAGGACCTCTTTTCATCTCGGTCCGAGCATTCGATATCAACCCTTTACTTCGCAAATCTGTTTCTCTCTTCACCCTGTTCTGGTCTCTAGTTCTTGTCTCCTGAAATGCAGCTGCATCTTTTTTGATACGAAGCGCCTCCTCCAAATTAATGTACTTAGTCGCCCTCTTGAGCAAGTCATCAAAATTGTTCGGTACTTTCTTCACCAGAGAAGCATGTAGATCACCTTCTCTCAAACCTTGCATAAAAGCACTAGTGATTAGATCGTCTGAAGCTTCAGGATACTCTAAAGCGGCAGATGTAAATCTCTTCACAAAAATCCTTAACGATTCATTCTCCTTTTGTTTTACTCCGAACAGCATTTGAGTCGACTTAACCTGTCGCCGTGATCCTGCGAACTGATGCAGAAATAAAGACGACAGCTGATCAAAACTGTGGATGACTCCATCAGCCAATTGACTAAACCATGTTTGTGCAGACTTCGTCAATGTAGTAGCGAAAACTCTGCATTTCACTCCTTCTGTGTAACGATGCAACAATGCTGTATTTTCAAAACGACATAAATGATCCCACGGATCCGTAGTGCCATCATACTCAAAACTCACTGGTTTAAAGGATGCCGGTAATTCATCTTCCATTACAACTTCCGAAAAAGGGTTACCTCTCTTACCCCGAGAACTCGACCTGATATTCCTCCTCACCTCCTTCATTTCCCTTTGCCCATCCTCCCTCTCAGATAAATTGATCCGTGAATGATCTCGAATTGAAGGAGACACTGAGCGACTCTCTCCCCGATCAAAGGGTCTTTTTTCTCCTCGACTTTGTGTTCGCTGTTTATCCGCATCACCTTGTGACTCCAAAGGACGTTTACTCAGAGCCTTTTGTACACCCTTTTGTACTGCTGTAGCAACTATCTCATCTAATTCCCGCTTAGTTAAAATGATAGTATCTTCAAGAGGATGATTCGGAGCAGCATCCGACTCTCCTGACCGATCATTATTTGTTGCAATCCTGGATCCTTCGCCAACTTCTGTTCTCCTTCGAGAGCCTCGCGTATTCACCATGGTGACAATGATATTATAACCTCACGTCTTAGCCTCTCTTTCCCACAGACGGCGCCAATTTGTTCTGCTATAAAATCACTTCTCTTTTACAACTGATGTTTTTTCTCTCTTAATGTGAACCTCCCTCTCAAATGAAGGAAAAATGATATTTATACCTAAAATCGAATTATTTTAACCGCTCCGGAAATATCGCCTCACGAAGCCACTAACGCAGAGCGGTTACCCGTGGTATAGATCGTGGGTTGGAATGATATGAATCATCTCGCTACTATTCTTGACGAAATGATATTACCGAGATGAGATGAGCTTCTCGGTCCATTGAATGCATCTCGCGGGCTGAGGCAGATCCGAGAATCCCGAAATCTATTTTAAGCATACCGAAATATACTGCTATCTATATCTTTGGTCTCACGAGCGGATCTATGCGAGATGATAATTTGTATCGTACTTGCATAACAACATCTCGATTGCACGAGCCTATATGTTTATTTCGGATTATTAGATGACGACCATATCAAAAAGGTTTTTCTCAAATAATCAGATATTTTTGTTCTAAAAATTATTCAGTTGTTTTTTATTTGTAAATATTTGTTGACATTGTCTTATTTTGTGTATGTTAGCTTTTAATTATACTTTTTACTTTGAATATTTATTGACTTGCACGTTTTAGTTTACTTTACAATCGAAACCATGCATTGAAAACAAATTTTAGATGGAGATGATATTTAACTTGAAATTATGATTAAAAAAATTGTATATGATTATTAACTTTATTTATAATATTCGATTTTATTAAAATAATGGATAAATATTTTATTAGAGATAAATGTATATATTTTTATTGAAATTTATAATTCAACAGACGCAAAAAATTCAACTACTCTATATATATATATATATATATATATATATATGTGTGTGTGTGTGTGTGATATTCCATCAAATACCCCAAAATCACTTGATTTCTATCATTGGACTTAACTCAATATTTACTCAACTTGAACTTAGTTAGACAAGTAGATCAACCTATTAAATATGAATATTCGTATTTTTATTCGTTTAATTTAACAAGCTAGCATAGGCCCCGCGCGATGCACGGGTGTATAAATATTACTATTTGAATGTTGAATATAAAATAATAAAAAAATTTGAGATTAATTCTAATCTAATATGTTACCAAATGATTCATGACCATAAAATTTAAACATTTCAAATTTGACGTGAAAATGTTAATTTTTACGAAAAATCAATTTTTAAAGAATATTTCTACCGCATTTGATACCTGTGTAATGTATGGGTATATGAAGTTCAAGTGTTGTTGTTTTTTGATATAAATATGTTGGCCATGAAAAATAATGTACTTTTTCAAAGCTATTTCAATTTAATCTAATACCGATATAATTTATTAATTTTAAATATTTCATATATTTATCATACATTGTAAGAATACTTGTTGTATTTGTCATAACTAATGAGGAAAAAATTATGCAAATTAATATATGCTAAATAAAACATTCACAATGGGAAAAAATTATGACATTGTGATAATATATTTCTATAATATACCATATTTAATATCCTATTTCATATTCTATTGTTTAAACAAAAATATAGAAATTGGTTATTTATGTAAAACATATGAAATAATAATATAAAAATGGGTGCGTCCATGATGTTTTGATTTCACCACTATTTATTTTTATGATTTGTATAAAAATAAAAGAATTAAAATGTGACAAAATATTACACACAACAAAAATGATTTACTAAATTTATAAATATACTAAGTAAAAAGATTAAATTTGGAAAACTCCCCATAATTATGAAATTTTAAAAAAGGAATCCTGATTTTAAAAGGTCTCCTCAATTTATATTTTATAAGATATGAATATTAGATTGGGAAAACTACCAATAATAATGCAATTTTTAAAATAAATCTCGATATTTTGTGCTTTTCCAAATAAAATAATAATGGTTTAAAATATATATATATATATATATATATATTGATTTTTTTTTTAAATATTATATAAAATAAACTTGTTGTAATTGTAAACCGTAGTATAATAATAATAATAATAATAATAATAATAATAATAATAATAATAATAATAAACCTTTATAACCTATCATTTGGCTAATATTAAATAGTAAATAATTATATTTTAAAATATGGTACTTTTGGCTCAAATGTTCATGGATTAATAAAATGATCACTTCTATGTTTATATACAAAAATCATGCAAGTATAAATTTATGCGTTTGATAAATTACTATCAACCTTTATGTTTTAAAATATTTTATAATTTGGAATTCTTTATGATCAAAAGTCTCTCCAAAGCTATGTAGGAACAACAAATTATACCTCTCTAAAATTATTCTAAGAGGGTAAGATGGTAATATGCTCAAAATAAATTATACTCCAAGTATGTGAACAATAGATGGGTATGAAAAATAGGATATTAAATATGGTATATTATAGAAAGATATTATCCTATAAATATGTGTAAATCTATATGCGCATCACAATTCAAAATTTTATTTAAGAATAATATATACCAAAATATCATTTATTTATATGAAATATATTTAGACAATTACTAAAATTTTCATATGAAAGTGTACCTATTGCAATAATTTCATGTAATTTATTCAAAATTCATTTAATACAACCGTTTTTTAAACTCAAGTAATTATATAATTATTCATTTAATTGACGTGCAAAGATTAATAATTAATTGACATGTAAAGATAAAATACACATGATAGTTTTATAAAATGATAATATTTATTTAATGATACAAAATCCACAATAAAAGAAAATAAAAATAAAATCACATATTATTAATGTATTAGAAGAGATCTATAAAGGGAAAAAAAACCATTGCACGCTTGATAATTGAATGAACATTTGGGAAATAATGACGTGATCAACTTCAAAAATTATTTTCTTTATTATTATTTTCTAATTACATTTTTTTTATCACCAATTTGTGATAACATTTTTTCTTCTATTTACAAACAATTTATTTTTCTCATTGACATGCTATGATTTTAAATATATTTCAACAAATAAATAAAATTGATTTAATGATCTAGATACCAAATTGAGAGACTAATTATATATATACATATGTATATATATATTCTCGATACATATTATATTTTCGATTAGATGAGATTTTTTTGACATGGGTATTTAATTTTAGTCATATTATATGTTATATATAAATATATGTATATATTTCGTCCATATATAATGATTTGATTGTATACCATATATATTCACTATACAAAATCAATATTTTTGAAAATTATCATAAATTCAATTAATATTACAAAAAATTAAATATTTAATACTTAATAAAATTTCTATAAGTAGGAGGTGAAAATGGGCGGAAAAACTTTTGGGATTACAATTTTTAGGGGTAGTTGTTATTTTATATATATATATATATATATATATATATATATATATATATATATATTCGTATTCTTATGTGAAAATATGAACTTGGAATTTCATTTTTTTTTTTTTCAAAAATCTATAGATTTGACATATATTAATATAAGCTTCGAAATTCTGGAAATAAATAAATCTCATCAATAGGGCGTCTCCTTTTATATTTTTCATTCCAGACATATTAAAAAAAAAAAAAAAAAATCCCCCAATGCTCATGGTTCGGGCCGTGAACCACCAAGCCCAATATTGAACATTTCAATTTTCAGGCCGAGTTAAATGGTTTCTCAGGCCGAAATATTTATCCGACCGTTAATTGGGCGGTTCAAGGTATAACAGCCCGCGATGGCGCCGCTCGCGAGAACCGCCGGCACCGCCGTGACCGTGACTGTACTTTCTTTTCTCGGTGTCCTTTCTTACATTATTCTAAATAACAGTAAGAGTAAGCATCGTTCAAAATCTTCGAGCAGAAATACCACACTCAAGAAGCGCAGAAGGGGACTCGTCGCCGCCATTGGCAATACCCCCCTCATCAGGATCAACTGCCTCTCCGATGCCACCGGTTGCGAAGTAAGTGTTCAATTGAAGTTCCTCTGCCTTTGTTTGTCGTTGCATGGACTTTTTCTGATCACTTTCTCCCTGATTGGTGGGCAGATTCTGGGGAAGGCGGAATTCTTAAACCCTGGAGGTAGTGTGAAAGATAGGGTGGCAGTGAAAATCATTGAAGAGGTGTGTTGATTATCCTTGTCTGGATTATTATTGTGGACACTATTGGGAATTATTTTTTGCTGATTATTGACGTTGTTCTGAACTTTTGATCTAAATTCTTTCTTTTATAGTAATGTTTTCCGATTATGTTATATACCAACAGTGACCGAAATGGATTCCTGCTAGTTGGTTATCTGTTTTGATCATGAAAATGGATTATTCAATCTTGACCTTACACATAAGTTTCTGGATGCTGTATGAAAAGGCTACATAGTTTCTCTACTGACTAACTTTCATACCTAATGTCTAATTTTATTTCAGCGTTTATATATCAGCATGAATTAAGTTCGATTTTGTATTGACAGGCCCTGGAATGTGGAGCTCTATGTCCAGGGGGAGTAGTTACCGAAGGCAGTGCGGGAAGCACAGCTATCAGTCTTGCAACCGTGGCTCCCGCTTATGGATGCAAATGCCATGTAGTTATTCCAGATGATGCTGCTATTGAGAAGGTACATTAGTTGAATTTGTGTTATAGGGTTTTATTTTTCTCCTTTTCTATGTATTTCTTTGTTTTGTTGAGCAATGTTTTGTGTGATTTCTTCTTTGTTGTAAACATTTTTTAAATGTCTTGCAGTCTCAAATTCTGGAAGCTCTTGGTGCCACTGTCGAAAGAGTTAGGCCTGTTTCAATTACACACAAAGATCACTTTGTCAATATTGCAAGGAGAAGGGCATCTGAGGCAAATGAACTAGCTTCAAAACAACAAGAAACACAGAGTTCAGAGTGCTTAACCGAATGCAAGGGTGGTTTTTTTGCTGATCAATTTGAGAACCTTGCCAATTTTAGGGCTCATTATGAGAGTACTGGACCTGAGGTTTGGGAACAAGTTGGTGGAAAGTTGGATGCATTTGTTGCTGCTGCTGGTACTGGTGGTACTGTTGCTGGAGTTTCTCGGTTTCTGAAGGTTGTTAACTGCTTATGTCATTGAATATTTAGACATTACTTAAATAATAAATAACCTCTTCTTATTAAACAGGAGAAGAAATCGTCTGTCAAGTGCTTCCTAATTGACCCACCTGGTTCTGGTCTGTTCAACAAAGTGACAAGAGGAGTAATGTACACCAGAGAGGAAGCTGAAGGACGGAGGTTGAAGAACCCTTTTGATACAATCACTGAAGGAATTGGAATCAACAGACTCACTGAAAATTTTAAACTTTCTGTACTTGATGGAGCATTTCGAGGCTCAGATATGGAGGCTGTTGAAATGTCAAGGTTAGTATAGTTTTTCTTTTTGTTTTGTTTTGTTGTTTTTAATTATTTTTTTATTTTTTATGTTGTGCCGTATGAATTCATAGATATGCTGATGAGTGCTGATGCTCATTTGTCCTTGTCTGTGAGACATAATTTGGCTGAGAGATCGAGACAAGTTAGATATATTTGATAAATAGATTCATCTCTACTCCTGGTATGGTAGAAAATGTAATGACTAGGTACACATTGCTTTCGTTAAGTTTAGCCTTGGAGGTAGTAGGTTTACCAGATTCTTGTATTCCACCTGGCATTCAGGCAGTCCATTGAGATAACGTGGTTCGTTTTGACATTGATTCTGCCAATTCACTATTATCTGATTATGGCCTATAAACTTGAATACCTTTTTTGAAACCTTGAGAGCTGGCACAAGGCATTCTTGTGTGGCTTCCTACTGGTGATAGTTTATTTAGAACTGGTAGACCTTATCAAGCTGGTAGATTTCCCCATTCAGAGTTTCTTTGGGTATAGATTCTTATATTGTTATAGAAGAGTACCAAGATGTGCAATTTTGAATGGCAATGGTTTCTTTGTCATGATGCAGTGATGAATGTGAACCATGGAGATTTAAATGTAAATCAAATTAAAATTCCGTTTTTATGCTGAATTTAGTGACCTAGCTTGTTAGGCTTACATCCTCACTATGAAAAGAGTATTCCAAAAATAAATATCAAGTGGGACTGTAGATTTTGGAGCGTAGTTATTCCCAAAACATTATTCATGGTATTGTGAAAATTGACCGAAGTTCAATCGGATGTTTGTTTGTCAGGTATTTATTGAAGAAGGATGGGCTGTTTCTTGGTAGTTCTTCAGCTATGAACTGTGTTGGAGCAGTAAAAGTGGCCCAACATATGGGCCCCGGCCACACCATCGTAACAATTTTATGCGACAGTGGGATGAGGCACCTTAGTAAGTTTTACGATGCCCAGTATTTGGCACAGTATGGCTTGACACCTTCAGCATCTGGATTGGAGTTCCTTGGTCTCAATTCTGGTGAGAGTTTGACTTTCATTTTCTCTCATATACCTATTGCTTGTAGAAGCTCTTAAACTACAAATTTGTCAATTTGTTTTTTTTTTCATTTATGGAAATCTTAAATCAGTTATAGTTGTGAACCTTCTACTCCACGAGAGATTTATGACAATTCCCAGTGGCAGTGCAGGTTCAAAATTGGCGAATGGAGAACACGCACTAAAGAGTGGACAAAACTGAAGTCATATAAGAGCTCTCAATGTATTATTCTCAAAAGGTTGAGCTCCATACGGTGAGTTTTGAAGTCGTGTATTCTTTTTCGTTTATGGTTATGAGAATCGAAATAATTTGTTGCCCTTTTTGTTGGATAACCGGGAAGTGATGATGCACATATTTCCTGTATTCGGGAATTGGGAGGTGTACTTGTTGAATCATGATAAAATATTCCTTCTAAATCATCTTTCAAACATCATTTTTAATCTCATAATTCACTAAAATGTGGAACCTTTTTTTTTTTTTTTTTTCTTTGAGGTCTTTAAACCTTGTTTTTTTTCGTACTTACTGTCCTTTTCAGGAAACCAATTCAAGTTGGCATTATGAATATTTAAAAAGAAAACATGGCAGAAGGTTATGATTCCAGATGAGAATGAGAATTCACAAGTTGAAGAATTGGAAGATCTATAAATGTCTGCAATTGGCTTCATTCGTCGGTTTTTTTCTTATATCTGCTCTACTCTTATTCACGAGAAATCCACTGATTGAATTTGTTTCTATGTAGAATGCATTAGCAAATATCTTAGTCTTAGATTTCTGTACTGATTTGATTCAGTATGAGGTTTATTTTTCAAAGAGATAAAAAAACTGGATAGAAATTATGTGCAATCATTGTCTTCATTTTCACCCACTTTTCTAACATGACAAATGCTAGTATCTCTTTATTGCTTGAAAGTTATTATCATTTATTCACTTGTTTTTTTTTAACTTTTCAAGACTACTTTTTATAACTCCATAGAGACCTTCTAGAACGGCATAAAAAGATAGAGGTGTGCTAAAGGTACCAACCATTTTCTAAGGGCACCACACTCTATTAGTGTGTGGGATACACTAATAGAGGGATACACTAATAGAGTGTGGTGCTCTTAGAAAAATGTGTGGTGTCTTTAGCACACACCAAAAGATATGGTTGTTTTTTGATAGAGTGATTTGAAATCTAATTTAACTTGGATGAATTTGATTCATCCAAATTACTTAAAAATTAGTTTAAAATGAAAGCTATGAATTATCAATCTACATCTATTCAAAAAGCATTGATGGATTTGTTATCATGGATTTCAAATCTCTTGTCAAATCTACTTATTCAAATTGACTGATAAGTTGTTCTATGTTGAAAATGTATAATATTGTTGATCTCTAATTATGCCTCTATCCCTTTTTTCGTTCAAAATTCACGTACTATAAAAATAGTATGTTGACTTAGACTTTTTTTAACATTCGATATTTTTTTTTACCAAAAATTGCTTACCCAATACCCACCATTTGAAAAGGGTTGACGGGGCATCAAAAAGTTTGGTTTTGTTTTTGATGGAAAAACATTATATAAGTCACGACTAATGTATTTAAATCCACATTTCTATGAAAATTTGTTTCAATATGTAATCAAATTTGTCCAATGTATTTCACATGAGAAAAATACGTATCCATTTTTTTAATTTTTTTTCAGTTTTTTCATGAACCAATATACACTAAATATTCCATTTGGGAATAAGAAATACTCAAGATGTAATTGAAAACAAATTCAAACAAGCCCTGATAGAGGTTAACATTTTTTGAGCCACGTCATCTGTTTTCATTGCCTTGCAATTTCTAACAAAAAGAATCAAATATGAAAAAAGATTAAAATATACCCAAGGGTGCCAAACCTATGCCACAATTTGCCCTTTTTTTTCATTTGATATTTTAATTTCGTGTCTTGCCCATGAATTCAATAATTTCTAAATTACATATTATATAAATTTGAAGACGAGAGAAACCCAGTTGTAGAGTGATGGGGATTTATTGTTATTAAACGATTTATATTAATGTCATTAATTTTTCACAAAAATCTATATGAAGTGATATTACGGTTATAACTTTGTACAATAGAATCAACCATTGATAAATCCAACTCATGTCTAAATTATAGATTAACGTGTGAAATTCATAAATTCGTGTTACAACCTCTTTATTTATTTATTTTTTTAAATGATCAGCAAAAGGTCGAAAGCACCTATATCGAGTGGAGGAATGGATAATTATTAATTATTAGTGCACTACATATTCAAATAGAAGTTTTAATCGATCCCAAATTTACATACATTTTTTATTATAAATATTTGACATTTTTTGACCGATTTGTAATAGAAAATAATGGGCTTCCATAAGAGTGGGGAGCAGCCATTATTAATTATTACAGATTGGACCAAGTGACAACACGATCATGAGTCCACCAATTCTCCTTGGAGACAAACAAAAATGGGCATCATTACTCATCATTATTCTCTACAATTTTATTTAAAAAATTAAATAAATAAGCTTTCCTATATAAGTTGCTATAAGTATCGAGCCAGAACACCTCCTAATTTTCGCAGAGAATACTATTTCTTCTTCGTCTTCTTCACTTCAAATAGTTAGTAATTTCTTGAAAATGACCTTATGTTTTTCTATAGTTACTTCTAAATGATTTAAAAATATCTATCATGATTATATTTTCTTTCGTTGTTATGTGTAATTTTAAGAAATTGATTGATCGTTTTTCTCTTACATCAATCACAATTCGTCTCTTCAAAACCTCTTTACTATTTGTTGCACTACTTTCAATTTTGTATGGACAATTTTCCTTTAATTTGCCTATTTTCTCAATATTGGTCGTTTCTTCTTTTCTATTTTTGAACAAACACAACATGTTTGTATGCAAGAAAGCGAGCAGCTATGAGGGGATGGTACCAACAAAGAAGACGTCGGAAAATATGGTTAGAGGAAAAGAATCTGATATTGCTCGTTCTGGTATGAGTAATATTGTGGTTGGATGTGACGAGAAGAAATTAGAATTTGGACCAAGTTTAGATTTATTAGATGATATAGAGGAAGATTACCTTATTGAAATAGGTGTAGCAAAGCAAGATAATGAGAGGGGGCACAATTGGGAGAGTGATCTGCAACAAGGCCTTGAGGATTTGATTGAGATTGATATTTCAATGGGCTCAATTACATCTTCGCCCTTGCATCAACGCTTTTCTTGAATGCTTCTTCCTTAGTACAATACTACTTTAGTAATTGTATTTTTGGCCTTCTCTTATGAAAATGTAAATTTGGTGGTGTAAGTTTGTAAATTTGTAGCGGTTTATTGTGTATTTTATTCATTTTCATTTTTTTTATCATAAAATTTGATTTAATAAATTGACCAACTTATTGCAAATCATGATTAGAAGATTCTTACGAACAACAACGTCGATGGTAGAAGAAGTTCTAGAGACCAAAGAGTTCGTATGAATTGAATTTAGTGAACTATTTGTGAATTAATCCAGTTTAATACTTAAAATAGAAATTGGTTCATCATCTGAACTATAATTTCCATGTCAGTTTTCTAAATGATTTAATTTTATGGAATATCATTGTCAGTATACAGTTTCTTAATAATTGCATCTTATTATTATAGTTTTAAAATCGATCTTTTTATGAGTTTTTATTTAATTGTTTTTACGTAACTACTTTTAATATATTTTGAGCAAGCTATGTGTACTATTGTATTAGTTTTATTTTAGCTGTATCATCTTAAACCTTGATGTCTTATTACTAATCTCTATTATTCATTTTTTTATTCCATGTATTATTTTTAGGGTATACTGTTCCAAAAAACAACTATCTTAATATTCAAAATCATATCAATTAGACTTATTTAATTTGTTTTTATTAAATATTTTTATTTTTTCCAAAATGGTTTAAATAAATTATTTCACACACAATGAAAATGCGTGCTGTAGACAAATTCGATATTTTCATCATACGCAGTAAATTCCTAAATTTGGCTTAAACGAAAAGCGCAATAAAACAGACAAATCTCAAAAAAGAAAAAACCAAAGAATCTAGTTACCAATTTACAATGCTTCATATTGGGCCTCCTAAAAAATACCCATCATTGTTTTTAATATATTGAGCCTACAAACCGAGGCTCATTTTGGCCCAATAAAACCAGATATCAACTGTAAGTCAACCGTATGGGGATTAATTTATGAAAGCATAATCAAACGAATATGAAATCATATCCGTTAATTCAATTAGGCTCCTGTCAAAATGGATCTCAGCCATAAACACATGTCCAGTTTTAGAATCCCGCCGAGTGTCTGGCTCAGCGATCCGACATGGCATAAATTGGATTTAAAATCCGGATTTGGAGTCCGCTATATAAAACTCAGCCACCCACAACGCCGATGCGTTTGAAACAGAAACTTAGAGAGAGAGAGAGAGAGAGAGCGAGCTTGTAAAATCGTTTCAGCGTGACTGTGAGCTTCTGAAGGAGCTCTTATCTGTTAATTTGTCCCCTTCTAATCTCTGTAAGTTTCGCAAATTTCAACTTTTTCGTTAATTTTATCAGTTTCGCGAACTGCAGGCTATTTTCCAGTTCTCTTCGTAGCGAATTTGATGTTAAATTTAGGAACTTTACAGGTCAGGGTTTTGTATTGTGTTTGACGAATTTCGTCTTTTTTGTTATGCTATGCTCCTGTCTCAATTTGAATGTAGGTTCTTTCTGTCTTTTTGACGAACTAGTGACGGTGGTAGTGATCCTGTAGATCTTGTTAGGGCATATGTTAGAATCTCTATTTGAACGAACACATTTTTTTTTCACTATCTGCATTATCTGGGTGAAATGTCTGTTACATTGAGAGACTTCTTCTTTTCCATGTCTTTTATGTATTCCTGTTCTTATCTTGGAGCTTATCTTATAATTTTTTTTTTTTGGGTAACTATTATGTGGAGATGAATTACCATGTATGCGATTGATTGGCTTCCATTTTCACGTTTTAAGTGTCTCCAATATCACAGTTATTCAATCACTATTTCTTATTGGCATATTTATCTTCTCCTGAATTTATATGATCATGATGATATACTGAAGAATTCCTTTTAAATTTCTCATACAGTTTACTCTAGAAAAAAATAGGGCTTTCCCAAACTTTTACACTCTAGTTATGGGTGAGGGAGATACGGTGTCTGAGAAGCCTGAGGTTGCCGCTAATGGGAATACTGAGGTGGATGATAAGGCTGAGGCCCTGATGGATAAGAATGGGGAGCATCATGATGGAGTACAAGAAATGGAAGAAGAGACGCATCACGATGGAGTAGAAGAAGTGAAAGAAGATAAGAATCACGGTGAAGCAAAAGAAATTGAAGAAGATAATCAAGATGGTGAGGAGGTTGAGGCCCATAATATGGATGTGGACAAAGATGAAGTCAGCAAAATTAAGGAAATTGATGAAGGAGTGGAGGTTGATAAGGCTTCAAAAGAAGAGGGAAAGGAAGAAACCCAAGCAAACAGAGAAGAACAAGAGACTGAAGGTGAGATTGAAAAGGAGAAAAGTAAGAGTGAGGAAATGGTGGAAAATGCTGAGGAGGAAACCAAGAATACAGCTGACAATAAGACCGAAGATGATGTTGTAGTTAAAGAGGAGGAAGAAAATAAAGAGGAGCCTAACAAAGAGAGAAAATCAAAAAAACGTTCAAGGACAAAGAGTACTGCTAGACAAAAAAATAATAATAAAAAGATTTCTGAAGAGGAGAAAGAGCCAAAAACACCCAAAGAGAAAAAAACTACAGATTCTAATACCTCAAATGATCGGAAGGAGTCAAAAACCTCAGAAGATAAAAAGGAGGCAAAAACCCCTGCAGGTTTTACAATTGATCGCCCTGTACGTGAGCGAAAGTCTGTGGAAAGGTTGGTCGCGGTAATTGAGAAGGACTCTGCTAAGGACTTCCATATTGAAAAGGTGTCACTATTAAATTCTGAGTTTATGAGATAGTTCTACTGGCTGAATATTACGAAATTCAAGTCTTGTATGGAGTTTAGTCCATGACAAGTTCGTGTTTGCTTGCAGGGTCGTGGAACTGCACTGAAAGATATCCCTAATGGTATTTTTCTTAATAGTTCAATTGTTTTAAATATGGCATGCCGGCACATGATTTTTATGTTTTTGTTTCTTATTCTGAGGCTTTAATTGGATGAACAGTCTTGTATGTTCTCTCTTTTTACTTGTACTGTATGGTTAGCACAGTTAATTTTATCATACAACCTTTATGAGGATATTAGTAATTGGGTGGGGTCTAAAAGGTTTACTTTTATCCCATGTATACCAAAAAATACTTGTAATTTCATTCCTAAAACTAGATCTTTTACTAACTTCTTTTATGACTGGAGTTTCGCTATTCTTTTTACTGTTGCTGCCTCGAGGTAGAAGGAATTTGCCTGGAAAATTGACTGGTTTTGTATTTCATGGATTTTTAGTCATTCTTTATCGAATAGGCATCTCCACTTGCAATTGAGTTATTTATCCATGGCACCTTTTCCGTTTTTTCTTATTTGTGTCTTTCTATTGGATCAATGTGCTAAGGAATGCATGCCTTGGTAATGCTGAAAACGTTTTTCTGCCTATTAACCATTTAATCATGTAAGATGCGGTTCATCAACATTTCTCTTCTGCTATACCTTCTCATCATCACCATCTTAATAGCTTCACAAATTCAATCTGCCCCTGCATTGTGGAAGTACTTGACACAATGGGGTAGATATCAAGGTTATCAAAACTTCAGATTTTTTTGAGCCTGAATAAGCTTTTATTCCAATCGATTTGAATGTAAGAGTGGATTTTAATAGTGGATGTGATGAATGATGAGATCTTCCTCATATTTGAAATGTTTTTTATTGAGTTTTTGTGCACAATAGGTACTTGCCTTTTGTGTTATTCTTGCTTAAATGTATTTGAAGATTCTTTTTTGCTTGGTCAGCACATGTGTATGTTAGAGTCTAAGAGATGGTGACCATGGTTCTTTCTGCTATTAGCTATAATGGAATAGGGAAGAATGATGCATGAATCTAGCAACATCTATAGTTTTCCATTATTAGCTGTTCATCAAGCGAAGTATCATGATTGGGTTCTGCAATCATAAATGGTAAACTGATAGATTGAATTGTATGTCACTGATGTCACATGGTCACTGTTAGACATATAAGATAGGGAACCCTAACTTAACCCAAAACCATGGTCAAAGGTAAAGGGTTGACTTCCACTTATATACCCTTCCACTTATTCTTGTGGAACTGATGTGGGATATCGTAACAATCCATCCCCCTTCAAACCAGACGTCCACGGACGGCACACTCCGGGGGGCAACCCACATAACAAGGCCCACTTCCCGGGTGGCAACCCCCCTTGAGCCCACATCCAGGGTGGCAACCCTTGTGCCCACCATCGGGTAGCCCCTTTCCGCGGCCCGCCTGAATCCAGCATGTCGGACCAAATTGGTAGGAATATAAGCAAGGGAACCCTAACTTAACCCAAAACCATGGTCAAAGGTAAAGGGTTGACTCCCACTTGCATACCCTTCCACACTTTCATGTGGAACCGTGTGGGATATCTTTACAGTCACAACATGAATATCTTGTGAGCCTTTTTCTGAGACTTATCAAATTTTCACCCCAAATGGTCTGTTTCTGTGCTTATTTTGCTGATGGCTATTGATTTTGCTTTTGCAAATGGTTCACCAGGGTATGCTGAAATAGTAAGCATGACTGCAATGCATGCTTGGTTGTTAATATGTGTCGGTGTCTTATATGTGAAATGAGTCAGCTCTTGTGTATGAGTGTGAAGTGTTGCCTATTTTATTCTTGGTTTAAGTACGGATAAAAACTTGGGACTCTATCTCACACCCATGACCTTGCAATTTAATTAGAAGTTTTTCTTTGTGTTGTTAAAATGATCTTGTTGATGGTATTTATATTTTCAAAATGATGTTGCTGCCTTGGTATGTGAATGGATTTGGTCTCATGTGTGTGACCTGCACTCTTATTCCAGTTGCATACAAGTTATCAAGAAAGAAGACTGATGATACTTTCAAATTGCTGCATACTATTCTTTTTGGAAGGAGAGGAAAGGTAACACTATAGAGTTCTTTTCTTAGCTCCTTCTGGATCAGCCTTCATATCACTTAAGCCAGTGGGTTTCTCTTGTATTATTGTTAATTAGATTAATCTTTCTGAAAAGTCCTATTTCACAAATTTAGGTTAAGCTATATTTCCCTTGTGAACTGGATTTATGCGTCTTGGATTTTAGAGTACAAATATTAATATTATGATTATAATTTTTTTTTTTTTTGTGCTAGAGTAAATAATAATTACATTTTTTTCACCAATAAGTTCATGCTCAAAGATGTATAATGCATTTTCTTATATTTGCTTCCTTAAGAAATTTGTTTCAGTTTCCTTCCTGGTCTTGATATAAGTGTTGCTGAAATCGCTAAGTGTTGGCTGGGGGAGGCCTGTGCCTAGTGCTTGGGTGGAACTGTTTTATATTTTTCTGTCATAATATGAAAAATGGAGTTCATAATCTTCATCTTTATATTTTCATGTATTATGTACTTAAAAAAAAAAAGATAAAAGATCAAGGCAGTGATTGGCCTCCCAGGTGAAACAGCACCCAAACCACTGATTAGGGCTAAAGGTGGGGGCGGCCAATGGCCGCTTAGTCCCTATGTCCTATTTTTGCAATAGTGCTAAATTGAATTCATGTTCATCCTTCATCTTTCGCCAGCTCCTGTATATCCGCTCCATATGGTTCATGCATAAATTTAATCCTTTATAGAGCTTTGCAACTATAAAAAATGTTGGTATGATGTGGTTGGATCAATTGTTTGACTCTGTTAATGAATGTTTGATTATTTCTAGTTCTTGTTCACTTATCCAGGCTGCTCTAGTCAAAAACAACATATCAAGATTCTCTGGATTTGTTTGGCATGATAATGAGGTAAAGTGAAACTCAATAGAGAGACTGTTTCTAGCTTGCACATTTCTTTTGCTCTTTTTCCACTGAAATGCTAAATTTTATGTGCTCCAAATTCCAATGAACACTTTCTCAGGAAAAGCAAATGATAAAAGTCAAAGAGAAACTTGACAAGTGCATCAAGGAGAAACTGGTGGAGTTCTGTGATGTCCTTGATTTACCAATTTCCAAGACTCATACAAGGAAGGTTTGTTTACATCTCTCAACTTGAACTAAAGTATGCAGAGTTACAACTTGCACTGGGCTGCTATCTTTTATCCTTAAAAAGAAATCTTGATTCTCAACTTACTACACTGTTTTTTCTCTAAATATTCTGGTTGAAGATGCATGACTGTCTTTTTTCTTGTTGAACACTATCATTGCCGTAGAAGGCGTGCTACATAGTTTTGATATTCTATATGGATCTTTATGCTTTATTGACTGCTTGCCAGTGGAATCAGTTTCTGAATTTCTGCTTTTATGTTCCACAGGAAGATATTGTTGCTAAGTTGATCGAGTTTTTGGTGGAACCTCATGCTACTACCTCTGAATTACTTGCTGAAAAGGATCAGGTCTGTACTGAGTAGATTTGGCCGTTTTCTTTCTAATCTTTTTTTTTTTTCTTTTTAAACTTCTTTCAGAATTTATTTACGTGTATATCATTTTTATGAGCAGTCAAATAGAAGCAATAAGAGAAAACGGGTGAGCAAAACTGCATCTGGGAGTAGTACCCCATCAAAAGGCTCTGCTAAGGTATCCATTTCTGTTTATTTTTATTGTTTGGTAACTGAACATGTTCTTTAAGGTTGAGTATGTTTAAATTGAAATTAGAATAGTGCATGATATTCTCTGTCTTTTGACAAGATATTAGAATCATTATGTATCCGTAACTGTGTCTGCATTTGGTGTGTGCTAATCATTTGAGAAAGTGAAGCAGTTGCTAATCATTCAAGTTCCTACAGAAAGTAATTGTTGTTTGTTCTCTTGCCTTTGATCCAAGTGCCCGAGTAAATAAAAATGAACTAGTGAAAGACATAATTGGTTCTGAAAACACCTATTTGATAAACAATATGAAACAAATAAAATGATAAAAGCAAAATGAACGCTAAATCTCCCTTTTTTTTTTGTGTGGCTCTTGAGCTTCACCAAATACTGATGCTCAGAAGTCAGATGTTATGTATGTCGAGTATATATTTTGGTGGCTGCTTGAGGTCCAGTCTTTAGTGGTAATATAAGCAAATCCACTGGTAGACTTACCAAAAACCGACTGAACCTAGGATGAATATAAAGAAGAGGAGGGAACTAATGATGTATACCTCTATTAATTTGCAATGAAAGGTCAGCTGGGAATTAGATTAATGAAAAGAAACTAAGGTGGCCAACAATTTAAAAGTTATTGTGTGAGACTTATTTGTCTTATTCTGGAGGTTGTATCTTCTAACTAATATCATGTCTGGTATTTTCCAGCGTGTGAAGCAAGCTGGCACTGCATCTAAAAAGGGTTCAGAGACAAAAGCCACGCCTCCTGAGTCGGAAGATGAATCAGGAGAAGAGAAAGACGAAGAGGAAGAGGAAGACGAAGCACATGAAGAGGAAGGTGTAAATGGTGTCCCAGAAAGATCGGATGATGAGATGTCTGAACAAGCTGTAAGCGAGGAAAAAGAAAGTGATTCTGAAGAGGAATCTGATGACGACAAGGGAAAGCAGAAGCGAGTACCAGCAAAGTCGTCTGCGAAGAAAGGATCTGATGATAAAGCCAAAACCAAGAAGAAAGTGGTCTCTAAGAAAGCGACCCCTGCACCAATAAAATCACCTGCCAAATCCACACCAAGTCGATCGAAAAGCAATAATAACGCCAGTGCTAAGAAAGTTTCTGGTAAGAAGAACGATGAGTCGGACAGTAAATCACCAACACCGAAGAAGTCTGCATTGAAAGACACTGGTGAGAATTAAGGTTTTTTTTTTCCCCATTTTGTTCACCAGTGCTGAAGAATAACAATTCAAACTGGATGTTTTGTCGTAATTGACTATTTATATTAATCCTTTACCTATGGCGTTATGTACTATTTAACTGATCAGTTCCACTGAAGGTTGTTTTATTTCTACTCAAATGCAGGGAAGAAGATTCTGAAAGTGAAAGAGAAGCTCAAGGAGGAGAAATTAAAGCCAAGCGATGATAAACTCAGAAATGCAATTTGTGACATTCTTAAAGAGGTCGATTTCAGTACGGTTAGTCTCTGAAATTCTCTCTTTCTGTGCTTTTAACGCACTTGACATATTTAGTTTGTCCCGTATATTTTGTTTTTTTTCCTTTTTAACGCACTTGACATACGTTTTGCAGGCTACATTCACTGACATTCTGAAACTACTTGGTAAATTCTTTTTCACTCTTCTCCTATTTACGTTGTAAATCAAATTCATATTTGAACATATATCATTAATCCCTGTTAACATTACAGCTGAGCGATTCAAGATGGACCTAACACCAAGAAAATCATCGATAAAGCTCATGATTCAGGATGAGCTCACAAAACTAGCCGATGCTGATGAGGCAGACGAGGAAGAAGATGATGGCGATGCTGAGAAGGAAAAGAAGCCTTCCACGCAAGGTGTCAAGGCCTAGCAAGGTTGGTGGACATAAGGACTGTTGTACACTATACTATACCCTCACCATCTTCACGTCCATATTTTCGTTCACGTAATTTATACTTATCCTGTTTGCCTCATCAGCACAATCTTCACCCTTATTTACTTAAGCTGGCTGTGATTTAATGTTAGTGGATTTCACCAGTGATTATTAGAAATAACTGCTAACCCTTGTATGTGTTCTCTGACTCTTGCTCAGGCGCTATTTCCGATGAATATTTTGGTATGTAATACTATTTGTTTAAGATATTGGTAGAGATTAATACATTTTACACTTTGTTGTGAGTTTGAGATGTTTTACTCTGAGTTTCTCGTCTTATTGCTTTTCAAGTGCTTCAATAGTGTAGTACCATTGATTGGTTGTTCAGTTATTCTTTTGTTTGTCTTCTCGAAAATACTCTTTTCTTTTCATAGTAAATGTCTTTTTAAATTTTTATACAATTTTATTTCCAAATTATCTTTAATCGTATTTCTTTGCTAGAATTTAGGGATTTACCTTTTATTGAATTAATTTGATTCTTTTTCCAATCTTGAATCATAATATCCTTATTAGTTAAGGGTATATTTGTTAATTTATGATAAAAACTTCAGAATGGCAATAATTTTGAAAGTGAGTTTCTTGTGAAATTGTTTCACGGATTTTTATTGCATTGCTTGAGACGGGTCAACTTATAATCCAATTATCCACAATCTAAATCATACCATTCATATATTATTTGTGGGTGATGGGTTTCGTCTTACGGTAGCTATCTGTGAGACTGTCTCACATAAATTTTTGTGTTATTTTGAAATGAAAGGTGTATAATAACTTCTGTAGATATGAGCTTATGTTCTTCGGTTTTTGTGATAGAATCTATATAATGAATGACAACGTGGTTGGATGGGTCCAGCCTCTTCTCCGACCCTTGACTCAATTACATGAAATTTTATTATACGATATGAAATATCATTACTTCAACATGTGCTTAATATTTGATGTTTCACAAAATTTTATGGGAACATCGCACTGTACAACGGCCAACTTATTGCAGAAAAAGACATTTCTGTAAAAGATACACTTATATAACTCATATTTATATCGTTAAAAAACATATTTATAATGAAAATACATATATTTATACATGTAAAATGTATACTTGAATCTCGTCGTATATGAGACAGTTTCACAAAAGACGAACTCTTGATTTTTTTAAATGAGTTGGAGGATTATAAAACTTACATGATCCTAATTCAAATTTTGTTCATCAATGTGATGATAGAATTAAAAATGATTATTTAGCTACACACCCACAGAAATTGTGGCACGTGTAATAAAATTTCTTCAACTTTACTTAATTAATGGGTAAAGTTCAATTAAGTGGAGCACCCACATTGATTTAATATCTAAATTGTATGACGTGTTTGGAAATCGATTAGTGGAACTTTGCGCCGACCACTAATAATGTATTTATCACTATTATCTCCAAACTATATTTATTCTCAGTATATACTAGGGGGTTGGCTCATCATCTTGCCTTTTATTATTATCGTTACTTTTTTATTTCCAAAACAATAAGTCAAAAGTATTTCCTTTCCATTTCCACGTTTTAATGAAAAAAAAAGGGAAAATGTACATTTTTACACTGAAAAGTAGTACATTTTGAAGAAAACTTACATGTTAAACTGATTTATGAAACGTGTAATTGCGAATTGGTCGTGTTGACCCAAGTTAAATTTAAAATTGACGGACCTTCCATCTAGAAGTGATATTCAAGTAGTATTAATTTCAAGGGAAAAAAAATCATTTCAAGTCAAAGCTTTCAAAAAAAGAAATGGTTATAACTCCCACTTCTTAAACTCATTACCCACTTTTCCATTTCCTTTTTCTCAATGAATGTCACTAAAAGAAGAAAGTCTCATAGAGTCAATATCAAAACTCCCATATTACTCTAAAATCTAACTGCATTAGTGAGAAAAAGAAGAAGGATTCGATGAATGACCATGCTTATTTAGTAAATCTCTATAAACTGCAATTCCCTAATAATTCATTTGAAGGAAAAATTATGAGAAGATTGTCCATATTAAATTAATCGAACAATTACGAAACTCGAATATTTAAGTTAAGAAACCAATAGTACAATGTCACAAACTACAGTTATAAATCGTGATCCACTTTAACTATCAAAGTTGCAACGTCTTGTTTTGCGTGGAAAAATAAAATCAACTCACTTGTTTTCTTTGTGATCAAAATCAATTCTAAGCATGTGTCCTAAATTGGAAAACAAAATGTAAATTTATAAATGAATAAATGAATTGCAGAAAATGTTTTTATTATAACGTATTTAATAATTCAAACAATCCGTAAATATGATTTTAAACTACAAATATAGAATGTAGAACCATTCGAGATAAAATCCATGATCTACTCTGACATTAAAATATTGTATTAAAAATTTCATATTAATAGTATAGATAAAATCAATAAACAAGAATCATAAACATGTGATGAATATTTTAAAATATTATATATAATACACGTTTGAATATATAATCTCATGTAAAAATCAATAACTCTACATTATAACAAGGGAAGAGAAAGAAATAAAAAATAGTGGCCAAGAAATATCTATTCTCATTGACAAAATCAACTCATACTGATCACTGATACATGCATACATTCACATATACAAACAAAACGCAATATTTTATATAAAACACTATAGTACATTTGAATATATATTAAGTCCCCATCTATCTATCTAATTAAATAATTCATCAATAAGTCTCCCCAAGTCAAGTTACCTTGGCCTCCCGCCACCGCCGCCGCCGCCACCACCGGAAGCCGATCCCATATGATAACCAGACCCTACCTTCCCCCCACCTGCCACCTGCCCATACCCATAAACGGGTCCTCCTTGATGACCCATCACATTCATACCATACATCCCTTCATAACCACCCCCACTACCCATGTTCACCACCCCACCATTCCCGCCATCGCCGCCGCTCTCCTTCTCTCCTCTCCCGGCCATGGCGGTCTTCTCTCCTTCCATGTCCCTGAACCTCTGCAAATATATCTTCAACGGCTCCACGTACTCCTCGAACCCTAGTGTGGTCATCGCCCATAACAAATCGTCGCCGTTGATCGTCTTTCTCTTCTCCCGCTGACACTTGTCGGACGCCTCGCCGGTGATGAAGCTGATGAACTCCGACACGCATTCCTGCACCGTTTCTTTTGCGTCTTTGGATATTTTGGCGTTCGCCGGTAACGCCTTTTTCATGATCCTACTCACGTTGGCGATTGGGAGGAACCTATCCTGTTCTCGAGGGGAGGATTCGTTGTACGAATTCGGGTCGCGATTTCCACCCGATTCGTTATCCGAATCCGCCATTTTTCTCCCTACTTCGAATTCGGTGTTTTGTATATACTATACAGTATTACTCTTTCTAAAATTAAGTGAAAAGTAAAATAGAAAATAAAAAACTGCTGAATATACAGTGGAGAGAAATTAGGAGTGAGAACTTGTTCTACTAGAAAAACACTGCTTCAATTTCCGGAATTTTCAATAGATTTTCTAAATGAAAAAATTATGAAGGAGAAATCTATGAGTATATTGCAGTTTTGCACTAAAAAAAAAAAGTTACAAGCTGAACTACAGACGTTTAATCTCAGAATTTTTGGATTTGCAACTTTACATTTAGCTTTTTACAACTCAGTAATTCAAAATTTAAAAAAAGAGAAAAATAATCACAAACTCAGATAATCAACGGTGAGAAACTCTATTTACGTTGGGAAAAATTGGAAGCGTTGGATAAATCTCAGGTTTTGAGTATTAGAATCATCAAAATTCCATAAATGGAGGAAGGAAGAAAAGAAGCGAGAAATTATGTAAAAGCTTGGACAGAAGAAGAGGAATTGTAAAGAAGGTAGGCGATGGAGAATACCTCCGATGAATATTCCGGCGCCGGAAAAGCTAATTAGGAAGCGAAGAGCGAGAGAGAAGAGAGAGACGGGGGATGGTTTGGAATGAAGTGAGTCGTCCGTGTAGGGAATTGGAGGTCCGTTGGATCAATGCTATAATAACGGGATCGTATGAGACACGTGGAGAACGATAGGCCGTTCCTTATCGATAACTATGTGATCACTGAGACGAATTCTATGCCATTGATTGGTGGTGGGTGGAGGGATCTTATCCGTCCATTTCGCATCAGGCACGTAGTAGCCTGTTATTGGCTATTTATTTTCCAATGGGGAATAGTCTAGTGGCTCATGTGGACCACCACCTCCTTTTCTCTTTTTATTGTTTATTATATTTTTTTATCTATCATCATTCACCCTAAATTTACCTTTTTCTTTAATTATTCTATCCATTTTCTTCTAATATTTTACAAGTTTTTGAGTCTTTAACCATTTAGTTTATAGTATCAAATCGCCCTAAAAATAGAATAAATAAATTGCATTGCATTTTTCATTAAGCAATAATGTTGTGATAAAATATGACATAAATTTATTTATAGGAGAACGAATTCTTTACATGAAGAAAAAAAAAACGGGTCTCTAAGTTTATCTCATTGTATTTTTTATCATTTATCTTTCACCTTTTGATTTTTAATCATTTATGTTTTAAAAATATCATTTTTTAGTTCTCTAATCTGCTATAGCAGGTAACTCTTTTTTTTTTTAGTTTAATTTTAACACCATTTTTTACTTGAGAAAAGACTAATTTTTTTTAATTAAAAAATTGTAATTCATCTATCATGCCTAAATTAATATTAATAACTAAAAAAATTATTTTTCACCCCGATACGTGAGTTAGAGTTTGGTTATTAATTATTAATATTAATAATTTGGGCATCCCGAACTTAAATTTTTTAAATTAAGAGAACACTAATTTTTTTTAAATCATAAATTTGTATTCTTTGTCTAACATGCATAAATTAATATTAATAAATAATTTTTTTATCTCAATACGTGAGTTAGAGTTTTGCTATTAATTATTAATATTAATAATTTTGGGCATCCCAAATTTACATTTTTTTTAATTGAGAGAACATTATTTTTTTTAATTATAAATTTATATTTTTTGTCTATCATGCGGCTCATGCCTAAATTGATATTAATAAATAAATAAATAAATTTATTTTTCATCCCAATACATGAATTAAAAAAAATTAACTATTAATATTAATAATTTGAACACCCCAAATTTAGACATATTAATAAAAAATAATTATTTTAATAATTAGTTTAGTATTCTCTCAATAAAAAAAATATTATTTTTGGTGTTAAAGATAAATTTTAATTAAAAATAAAGTTACCTATTGTAGCAGGTAAGAGAACTAAAAAATAGTAATTTTTAAATATAGAGGACTTAAAATTAAAAGGTGAAAGATAAAGGATGAAAAATCCAATGAAATAACCAAAAATCCATTTTTCCCAAAAAAAAAAAAAAAAAAAAAAGTTGTCTCTGTTATTATTGTAATGAAAATTCAGTGCAAAAAATTATATAAAATTGTCTAATAAATATAATTATAAATTATATGAGATGAAATTCTTTACTGCCATAACTGTAAACACTTTCCTTTAAAGTTGATGCATTTTTGAAAGGAATGATTCCTCTCTCAAGTACCTTAAGACGAAAATAAGTATAATAGCAACACAATGATAACGTTGGATCAATTCAACACTTTATTTCTCCTATTTATTTTGCACACAGTGCCACACGACGTTTGGTTTTAAATAATTTGAGTTTATTTATATTATGCTGCCTAATATTTTATTCGCATTCCGAGTTTATTTTATTTTATCACAAATTTATAAACAAAAACAATTTTAATTAGATTTAAATATGTTAACACTTGTTGTATGTCATTCACGCTATTTGTTTCTATAATTCATATTTTTTTAGCCACTCACTAATCTCCGCGCCTAATCTTAAGCACTGGTCATTAAACTGTAAGGAAAAAGTATACAAAGCTACCATGTGGTTTAAAATTTTGATTAAGTATGTGTTTCCATTGATTAGCAATTTAAGTTTTTCCCTAACAATACTAAGTTTAGTTAATCTCAGTGACAAATGACATGTGATTTTTTTGAGTCGTTTAAACGTTGGTCACACATTATTTGACAATTAATAAAAAAACTATATGTAAACTATCATCGTAATACCCAGACTTCTTACTGCTCATTCGCTAATATAGTTATTGCATATCATGCATTCTATTCTATTAATTTGGGTTGCTTTAATCTATATTGATATCATCTAATACATTTATTTATTTTTTGGATATTTGTTTGGTTGGTACTTGAGGAAATTCGCTAACTTGAGTGAATAAGACTATAATAACAATATGAAAGAATTATGAAATAAAATTTCAATAATATTATATTAATTAATAAATTTAGAATTTGTTCATAATTTGTAACCTTAAACATGTTAACAAGATCAATTTCATTAGAAACCTTAAAATAAAAGTCTTGGATAGCTCTCAACAATAATAATAAATAAATAAAAAGGATAACGATTTATACTTTAACGGTGACGTATTTGTGTTCAAATGCAAATTAGTAATTAAATAAAACAACAAAAATAAGGATAAAATCAAGTTATGGGGCGGCGATTTACATAATAAGAAATGTGGAGTCATCTCTAAAAAAAGAAGAATACTTGAGACAGTGTAAGAAAAAGAAAAAAAAAAAAAAAAAGGAAAGAAGACCAAACCGGGGGACTTCAATTATTGATTAGACTTATTTAAGAATTTATGATTAGACTTCAATTTTGTTTTATCTTTTGAAATAAAGAACTACTTAATTTAGTATAGATATGTGTATACGAAAAGGGGCCGGCTATCCGCACCCCGTGAACTTCTAAACACACCCCAATTTTAAGTTTTTTTAATTAAAAAAATATAAAAATAATTAAATTTCATTTTTTCCCCTAAAATTTCAAAAAAATAAAAAAATTTGAAAACCCTCACATTCTTCCCTCTCTCCGGTCGTTTCAATTTTTTTTCTTCTTCATTTTTTTAACTTGATTTTTTAGGAATAACACAACAATATAATAAAAAACATTTCACAAGTTAACTAAATATATAAAAATCATCTAAAAATAACACAAAATCATGTAAAAATTTTATCAAATTCGATGACTCCGTTCGACCCTGGTTGACCGAACACACCTCTGTGTGTTCGGCCACCAAGAGTCGAACATGTTATAAGTGTGTTCAGTCATTATGCGTCAAACACACAATATATCAAATCTGATGACTCCGTTCGACCCTAGTTGGCCGAACACACAGATATGTGTTCGGCTTCTATGCGTCGAACACACTATAGAATGTTCGATGGCCGGCCGAACACATCTCTATGTGTTCGACCAACCAGAATCGAATGGAGCCATCAGATTTGATATATTTTTTTTGTGTTTTTTACATGATTATACATGATTTTTATATATATGTAGTTAATTTATGATATAATTTTCATTATATTATTGTGTTATCTCTAAAAAAAAAAAGAAAGGACACTAGAACAATGAAAAAAAAAAAAGAGAGAGAAGAGGACAGCGGAGGTCAACAGGGAGGGGAAAGAAAGAATGGGGGATTTTCAAATTTTTTTATTTTTTTGAAATTTTAGGGGTAAAAATAGAATTTAATTATTTTTTTAATTAAAAAAACTTAAAACTGGGGGTGTGTTTAGAAGTTCAGGGATGCGGATAGCCGGGCCCATACGAAAATTAACTAGTTTATGTTTGATTGAATTGTTGATGGAGAAGTGGGTGATACTTAAGAAAAAGAAAGATTTTATGGAGGGATGTGAAATAATCATAAGCTATATTAATAATTTTATTACTTGCGTACAAATATCAAATCAGTGAGTTGTCAAAATAAAAAGATATAATCAAGTTATTCATTTAATGAATTTATAAGTTTTATCTTAATAATTCTTAAATAAATTATCTCTGTGAGATGAAATATATTTTAAAAGGCTAATTATTAATGTAAAATGTTGTATGCTTGAATAAATAAGTTTAATTTCACTAATTAAAATTTCTACTGTTTATGTGAACATATATGATTGCATGAAAATTATATTCTTACCCCAAGTGTTTTTTTTAATTAAAAATATTTAAATAATACATTTATTAACATTTTATACTAGTGAGGTGGAAAATTAAATAATTCCTTCAATGGAACCATTAATTAGAAAATGTAGTAGTTGGGAAAATAGTACTACCTCCGTCCCGGCTCAACTTGCCTACGTTGACCGGGCACGGAGATTAAGAAAATGCAGTTGACTCAAGTGGATATGCACTTTTTGATGGCATTTTTGTAATAATATGCACATCAAATCAAGTGGATATGCACTTTTTGATGGCATTGTTGTAATAATGTTGAAATATAGGGATATTAAGGTAAAAAAAATTTTGCCATTTATGGGCTGGCAAGTTGAGTTGGGACAAACCAAAATGACAAGTAGGCAAGTTGAGTTGGGACGGAGGGAGTAGAAATTAACCAAACTGATACATTTATAATGAATATTCTACTTTGATATTACATTATCATCAAAAGTATTATTTTAGATTTATTGAATAAAACCTGAATAAAGAATGCCTTTATTTTTTTAACTTTCATAAGTCAGATTTTGTTCTATTAGTTTAATACAGTATTTTACCTCTTATTTTGTTTAGTTATATTGGTACAAGACGAGAAGTTTCAGAACAACCATTTTAGAAGAAAAGCTAAGTAAAAATTTATTCAATTATAAAACATAATATGTGGAATAGTTATGTTAATTGATGATACATGTATTATGAAATTTGATTTGTTGTCAGTGATCATCGCATAATGAACCTGCGAGTTCAATAATTGTCATGGAATGATCGGTACGTTCAATGGTCATTGTGGATTGAACCTATGAAATTCAATGATATGTGAGCTTGTAAGATATATTGTGATGTATTGCATTGAGCATATTATGTATTAACATAAATTATACGTTATCAAATGATATGTTTCGACCACAAGGAGATGGAACCATATTTTCGTATCATACTTATGTTGACAATGTGATGGTTTGTGTATTGGGCTCACGACAATGTATAACATTGAATTTGAGAGCCCAACGAATAGTTTATAAATGAATTTGGTGATTATAAATGAATTAGGTGAGCGGCTAAATGAATCATGTGAGCGACTTGAAATGAATTAAGCGAGTGATTGCAAATGTATTAGAAATGAAATATGTGAGTGAATGGAAATGAATTAGGAGAGTGGTTAGAAATGAATTAGGTGAGTGACTATAAATAAATTAGGCGAGTGATTAAAAATGAATTAAACGAGTGATTAGAATTTAATTAGGAGATTTCAAAAGAGGATACATGAGAAGGATTCCTAAAGAATCATATTATCAAGCATAATTTCTACTGATTGAGATTTACCTCACACAATTTATAATTTGTAGGTAACCCTGATGAAGTGTAACATTATGGAGTTACCCTATCATGTACTAGTAGGTTGATTTGGAGGTTATTTGTGGTTGCTAGTCTTGTTGGAATCTCCGATATATGAATATGAGCTAAATAATTTTGGATGTAAGATGTGTTATATCGTTCAATATATATATATATATATATATATATATATATATATATATATAACAAGTTTATAGTTTGTGTTATGTTTGAATTCATATTATGTTCGGATGGGTAAGTATGATCACATCACACAACGAATATATTTAACATGTTAAGTAAAAAAAAAAAAAAACTCATATATGATAACATTACCTTTATATATTGGATCCGGTTATCCGCACCCCACTAATTACTAAACACACTCAATTCCTAGTGTTACTGTTTACATCACTTGTGAACAATAACAATAGAATTGGGGTGTGTTTAGTAAATCTTGGGGTGCGGATAGCCGCACCCTTATATATATACATATATATCTCATCTTTAAGAGATTGAAAATTTTAAGTTTAGCTTCATTATACTCATCCCAAAATTTTATATATACGTTTTCAAAATTTAGACCTCCTAAAGAAACAAAAGTTTGTCTGCATCAAATTAACATTCCCAAATTTTTAAGTTCATCCAACTTGAAAGCAATAATTTGGGCCCAAATTATTGGGCTTATTGGGGCCCTATTTCAAGCCCGGCCCTACTGAATTCTGGAGCAGCGCAGGCACAACTCCATTATGCGAGGCAAAAGAAGAAGAGCCGACTCAGACACCGGAGTATTGCATCGGTCTGTTCAGAATCTTCCTCATCAACCCCAACTGTATGTTAATGTTTTTCCTTTTATTGTTTATTTGTGTGTGTGAATTTCTACGGTTGTTGATCGAATGTTTATGCAGTTGCTTTGAAGGGGAAAGCCTCTCTCACTTCCTCAAATCAGTCCAAAGGTACAAAAATTTGATGTTTACATTGTGTCTACTTCTATAATATGCTAATATCGCTCTATTGAGAGTTTAATTGCTTCTTAATTTGTTCATATTTGATGATTATTATTTGTTTGAGCAGGGAGATTGAATCTGTCAGAGCTTTAGATGCAGCGTTGCCTCTTAAGTTATGGATCAAGGTCCTTGCTTCTGTTAATTTGTTTTGATGCTTCCAATTTATTATTTTAACCTTTTCGATTGTGATAAGAAGGCTGGATTGTAACAAAATTTGGGGTTTATCAGCTACAATTTGCAGTGGGGGTGAATGAAGTCACTCGTGCGCTTGAGCGAATGCAGTCAGATCATGGGACTAAAAGCGATTCAGATGAGCATTTTAAGGCAGATCAAGGTGGTGATGAAGCCCCCTGTGTTTACCTTCAGGTTGCTTGCTTTGTGAATTGAATTCCTGTTTTGTTTCTTTTGGATGTGTTATTCCTAAATGTTCTGGTTACTCTGCTTTTATCATGGTTCTTTTCGTTGTTCGTTTAGGTACAGTATATGACATATGTAGTTACCACATGGATGATTAATGCTCTGAATGTATGATATTAGAAAATGATTTTTGGTCTTTGAGAATAGCTTGTAAAATATTTATCTTTTATTCTTATGCTTGTTTGTTGAAGTTCGGATGTTGAAGTGTCTGGTTATGTGCCTCGAAAAGATATACATTTTTTTGCTGGAGCTTTGAAGAAGGGTGGATAAAAGAAAATACATGAAGCTTTAATCCTGTAGCAATTATATACAAGATGGGAACTTGGTTTTAACTACTCTTTAAGTATTTATGAGTTTGAACATTTATTTCAGAGAACATTGATCATGGTACGTTTCCTATTTTGACCCAAACTATCTTAATTCAATTGTTTGCTAGACTCCGATATGAATACTAGATTATTACCCTTTGTTATTATATACTTGCTTAGCTACTATCTATGGTACAACTTTCATCACATTTCTATCCAGTCAATACCCTAAAATGTTTAGAGCTAGTGATGGTCCCTACGCATGAAATTCTTCTTCTTCTACTGTGATTTGTCTCCTTGGTCTTCGGCGAGTGAGAATTGTTGATGCAGTTATTTTGGATTTGGACACTATGGTTTTAAATTTTAATACCATCATTTCTATCTTTGCTATTTAAGTTTTAGTTTCTTTTTCATGTGAAAGTAGGCAATACTCTTAGCATCTGACTGCAATCCTCGATGGTTGACAAAACATCTGCCGGCATTGGCTGCTTCAAGAAATGTACCGATTATCACTGTAAAAGATACAAAAAAAGGTTCTTTAAGATTGGGTGAGCTGATAAAGATGAAAACAGCAATTGCCATTGGAATAAAGGTGAGTCGCCATATTGCATGAACTAATTATATTTCCCACTGTTTCTCCATGCCTGCTTTTGAACAGCCTTTTGTTTTAATCTTGCAACATAGCAGGCTAAAGGAAGTGCTGTCAATCAACTAATAAAGGAGTCCCTAAATGAGCACAAGATTGCTTATGCTGAAGCTTAAGACTATTCTGTTGATAGTTTTGACAAGCCTCTGCCATGCTTCATCAGCTGATATCAACCTCTTCTTTTAGTTGATACAATCAGCTCTAGTTTTGCTGTGGAACCATGAATAGGCCATTGAAACATATAAAAGACTAAGATGCGGAATTGAAATTAGATGGTCTTTTCCATTGCTTGGTATACGTCATCGCATATGAAGGAAAAATGTATATTGACTCAGGTAGGTTCACCTAAATGGCAGTTTTTTATTTAGTGTTCAATCCTAGTATTGATTTTTTCATTTATTTTTCTATAACAATAGTGCATCAGAATTCAGTAGAGCACTCTTCTAAAAGAACAATACTTTTGTAGAGCTTTAAAATCAGTTTGAAGTCTTACTGATGATCACAATTCCCAATCCCCTCAAAAGAGCAAAATTTTAAGGCTGCGTTTGGGTTGAAAAATGGTTTAAACTTGGGCATATATATTTAGTATCATTAATAACAAATCCATCTGTGGTGTTACATTTCATGATGAATCCACAGTTGTTGTTTTTAAGTAATTTGGGGAATTTGCATCAAGTTATTCGAAATTCTATCCTGTTGCAAATGAGAAAAAATGGAGAGAGAAAATGATTCGAACCCAACTCTGTTGAAGATAAATACCAATAAAAGTCAGCAAACACCATCAGCGGAAAATGAATTCAGGCCCAGAACTCTCGAAGCCCGGAAAGAATTGGGCTTTGCTAGGCTGATATAGTCCAAGACAGGGCCCATAAGAAAGCTCAGAATCCAGTGATTCAGCAATCTACAACAATCTTCTTCATACTTGCTCTTCCTCACCTGCAAATCATTTCCAGAATATTGTATGGCCATGAACAGCTATCTTATGCTGTTCCCCTCTACTCTCCCAAACAAACAGCCCCTATACTCCTTATCTCCTCTCAATCCCAAATTCACCCACTCCTCTCCATCCCCACTGCATCATTTCCCAATTCTGCCCTCAACAATCCGAAGAATTACCCGAAAGTCCACGTTCACCACCCAATCGAAAGGCAGCAACTCCGCCGACGCCCCGGACCGCCTCATCTCCGCCATCACCTACTTCTACCCCTTCTTCGACGGCGTCCAGTACGGTAAATACGTAATCACTCAGTTTTCCCCCTTTCAGGCCTTCATCCAGCCCTTGGTCCCCGCCATTAAAGTCTTCAAGAGCTTCCCCTTCAATGGATTTCTCGTCTTCTTAACGCTTTACTTTGTCGTTGTGAGGAACCCCAATTTCAGTAGGTACGTCCGATTCAACACGATGCAGGCTATAGTTCTCGATGTGCTGTTGATATTCCCTGATCTTCTCGAGAGGAGTTTCAACCCCAAAGATGGGGTAGGGTTGGATTTGATGATGAGCTTGGATAGTACTGTCTTTTTGTTTCTCTTGGTTAGCTTGATCTATGGCTCCTCTTCCTGCTTGCTCGGTCAGCTTCCCAGATTGCCCATTGTTGCTGATGCTGCTGATAGGCAAGTTCTATGAAGCTTCCATTTGTTTCTAGAATGTTCTACCTCTTTCTTATGTATTTAGTTGCATTATTTAAGATGTTGTTCTTCTTCATCTCATATATATGTTGTGGTCAATGAACAATGAATGCCCTTTTATGCCTTGAGGTGGATTTTGATCATTGAAATGATTTGTAAGTTTGGATAAAATTAACTGATAATTCGCATATAACAACACTATTCGAGCTCCGAATTGTAAGTTGTTGGCTTCTGAATTCTTGGTTTCTTTACTTGACACGAATGGACTTGGGCTGTTGTATTGTATGCTTGCTACAATCATATCAAATTTTGGTGGTGGATTAGAATTGCCTGATGAATGCTTGCTAGAATGTGTACAAACATGGTAGCTTCATATTATGGTACCTTACACTTACTGAGTTACTTATCAGAGTGCTTGAAGCATTGCTGAATTTCTTGTCAAAAAAAAAAACTGGGTCTTATTTGGTTACAAGTCTTTATCTTCAAGATTGGTGATAGCAGTTATACACTGTTTGAACTCTAATAAAATGGGATCCAGTTTAACAGCTTAATAAGTTTTAACTTAGTTAGCATGTTAGGAACCTTTCACCTGTGGTTGGAATATGAAGATTGTTGACCACCAAGCTACTTTTTGCATTTTTGATAAAATGTTCTTGTATATGTTAACCTCATGGACTCATGTTTGTTTTTCTGTTCATTGAATAATGGTGGAAATAAATGGTATTAACATAATTTTTTTAAGTGCTCATGGCTGGATATAGCCTTTATGGCGCTTTGGGTTTAACTGAATCAAATAAAATTGGAAATTGAGTTAACCAAATATTTGAACCGGATTAAAACAACTCGGTTCGACGGCTTGTCCGAGTTGGTCGTGAAAGAAAGGGATAATTGGAACTGGGCCTGAATTGTATTGGGCCTTCAAATGTTTACGTCTAAATACAACTTTATCAATTTTCATATAGGAATTGGGACTCAAGCGAGTAAAGCTTACAACCCTTTAATTTAAAGGGTTGTAAGAGAACAAGTTGGATTCAAGTGATTAGAAGGTTATTTTAGTAATGAAAGGAGACTTGGATCTTTGGACGCGTAGGACTTTCTGAGGTTTTTGGGCTCCTCATGTTTCACCAATGAGTTTAATATTACGCAGAAGCAAAAAACGTATGTGAGACCGTTTATGAATAAGTAGTTCTATATGATTTTATTTGAGATCGAAGTTGACCTGTTGAATGAGTTGATCCGCTTTTATTAACTCTTAATATTATACTATGAAAATCATTTAATAGAATATATAAGTATGCATTCATTCAATTCATATTTTGATAGTATATTTGTTTTAATAGAACTATTCAATCAATCAAAAATAAAAGCCTTTGAAAATGTTGATAAATAAGATTAATTTATTGTACCAACGTAGGGGATTCTCATAAAAGTGTGGTTAAGACTTGACTAATACACTTTCAAGTGCATTCTAGCTGGCTTTAGTCCTTTAGCTATTTTGTTTTAATTTTATATAACATATATATATATTTTTAATTATGTGCTGTTACAAATGATGCTATAGTGATGTATGTATAGAATATGATATACGAAACACCTGAATATTTTGCGAGACACGCATCCACATATCATTGCAGGATCCAGCCTGCCTTGTACTTTCTACAACTTACTACTTTATTTTCTGAAATTATAATTCCAATAATTTCACGTTTTACCTTGTCATTATGCATTATGTATGTAATGTTATTTACACTAATAAAATAAGGTTGAAGAAAATATCACTTTCATTTAAGAATTGATACATACTTATTTAAGTTCATAAAAATAATCCCTCAGATTTTTTATTTTTCATCACTGTTGTCAAAAGGAATGGAAAAAACGAAAAATAAGTGAGCTGTTTTTTGTCAAAACTTTAGGGACTATTTTGATAATCGAAAACAGTAAAATATCAATTCTAAAATAAGAAAAACATTGAGGGATCAAAAGTGATATTTACCCGTCAAACTATCAAATTGTAATATAAAAAAAAATTAAAAAAAAAATTGCAACGTGGACACACTGATAATGCGCTTGCTTTTAGAAAACTAATTCAAAATTATGATGATTATGAAAATATCCTTGATTATAAAGTGATTGCATTAATAGTAGATGTATGAAAATAGATTAGCAACGAAATTGTGGGGCCCCACCCAAGTTAGTTACCTGTAGTTATTTATTCTTGCCACTATAGAGACCAGCTTTCCCAGTCCACGTGATCTTTGTCTCTTTTACTTAGTAACTTAAAATAGATGGATCAAATATGCCTTTGGGATATTTGTTTCTTTTAATTCAAGTTAGCATCTTTCACCTCTCCACATTTATTTAATGGAATTCCCCCCTATAACTTGTTAAAAGAAATTTAGTGGAAAATCTACAAGTTGACTCTTTAACATCTGTCTCGTGGTATTGGCTTGCACATATTCTTGATTTTTTTTTTTTTTGACAACACATAATATTTGTGTTCGAGTTTAAAATTCGTAATTTCAATTATTTTAAAAATATATTTATTAAAGTAATTATTTAATTTGAGTTAGTATTATTTTTCAAAGTGAAATGTAATGAAATAGAGGAAATGAGACATTGGGATTGAGTTGAGTGTATTAATTAGCAAGAATTTGCCGCATCACATGAGCATCAATACAATTGATGAATGTACAGTTGTCCCATCCATGGAGTGTCGGGATTTCATTTTTGTGAACCACATTTATCAATTATCATCTCTCTCTCTCTCTCTCTCTCTCTCTCTCTCTCTCTCTCATTATGAAGAGCTTTTATCAAGCTATATTCTTTCCCATGCCCCATTAATTAGTCCCGATCTTATATCCCATTCAAGTAATTCTCATAATTATGTATTTGTTTAATATTTATATAACTTCTAATTATAACTATAACCAAATTGAGATAACTTTGTCGTATACACGAATGAAACTTGAAAAGAAATACATCATATTCAATTATTTGACATAAGATTAGTAGATTACTAAATGTAGCGTTCATATTTATTTTACACGTATTTATAAAAATATAGAGTGATTTACTTGCTGCCAGCTAGAGACTATTTAACAAAATCCGTCACTCATAACTACAAGTCTTCCCAAAAAAAAAAGTGAAACATTTAGTTTCGAATAGATAGATATAACTTATGTATAAAACTATATATAGTACAGATATTGAATTTTTTATTTTCTAATAATTTGTATGACATCAAATTTCCATCCTACATAATTATATTGGTTTGCAATATACTTAAAAGATGTCGGTGTCATCTCCAATATACCGACAAACTAATCCTAATACTAATGATACTGCCAATCCCAAACCTAATCTACCACTAATTTGATTGATATGACTTTCAAAAAATTGTCATAAATTAAACAAAAACATCCTTAAAAGATATTTATTGATGATAATTTGAAAATATACAGGAGATTTCTTAAAAATATATTATGAACAAAATAAGACTTTGTCTCTAATAATAGAGTAATTATTGAAAAGAGAGTGATTATGATTTGCATGTTTAATAAGAAAAGGTTAGGTGTAGTTAAACCTCCTCGTTGCTCTTAAAGCCCACTCACTCACACTCACAACTCAAAACACTCTCCAAACACTATCTAACCTTTCTTATCTGCTTTCTTCACCACAATGCAGCTCCGCCGCGCCGCCGCCGCTGCCGCGGTGGTTCTGTCTCTTTCCCTTCTCCTCCTCCTCCCCTCTTTCAGCCACGCCCACAACATCACCCACATTCTCGAAAAGTACCCCGACTTCTCCACCTTCAGCCACTACTTATCTGTAACCCAGCTCGCTCCCGAAATCAACCGACGGGAAACCATCACCGTCTGCGCGGTGGACAACGCCGGAATGTCGGATCTGCTCTCCAAGCACCTCACCATCGGCGCCATCAAGAATGTTCTCTCACTCCACGTCCTCCTCGACTACTTCGACGCCAAGAAGCTCCACCAGATCACCGACGGCACCGCTCTCGCCGCCACGATTTTCCAGGCCACCGGCTCTGCCCCCGGATCCGCCGGATTTGTCAATATCACTGACCTCAAGGGAGGAAAAGTCGGTTTTGCCCCTCAGGACAACGGCGGCGTCGTGTCGGCTACTTTCGTGAAGACCGTTGAGGCGGTGCCCTACAACATCTCCGTCATTCAGATCTCCAGCATCTTGCCGTCTCCCGAGGCGGAGGCGCCGGCGCCGGCGCCGAGCCAGACGAATATCACGGCTCTCATGACGGCTCACGGCTGCAAAATCTTCGCCGAGACGCTGTTGGCGAATCCAGCTGAAAAGACTTTTGAGGACAACGTCGAGAGCGGATTGACCATTTTCTGCCCCGGCGACGACGCTATGAAGAGTTTTCTACCTAAGTACAAAAATTTAACGGCGGGCGGTAAACAATCTTTACTGGAATTCCACGGAATGCCGATTTACCAGTCACTAACGGGGTTAAAATCGAGTAACGGCATAACGAACACGTTAGCCACCGACGGCGCCGACAAGTACGATTTCGATGTGAAGAACGACGGCACCGACGTGACGATTGTGACGAAACTCGTGAAGGCGAAGATTGTGAACACTTTGGTGGATGAGCAGCCGCTGGCTATTTACGAATTGGATAAGGTTTTGATGCCGAAGGAGTTGTTCAAGGGAGCTCTGTCTCCGGCGCCGGCACCAGCTCCCGATGCGGAGTCGCCGAAGCCGTCAAAGAAGAAGCATAAGTCGCCGCCGGCGCCGGCTGCTCCGTCAGATTCTCCGGCGGACGCTCCGGATGGGGATGTGGCGGATCAGACTGCTGATAAAAACGGAGCCGCTAGGTTTAACGGAAAAGGATTTGTTGCGGTGGTTTTGAGCCTCTGCCTTGCGTTTCTGCAACTGTGAAGTTACGGTTTTTACAGCGTTTGTTTTTTCTTTTTCTTTTTCATTTTTCCTTTAATTTTTGTTATTGTGGAAACAAAGAATTAAGGCCTCCACCGCCATTTTATTTATTTATGTGAAATTGTTAGGACGCCTTTCCATTATTTAATTTATAAAAAGAAAATGTCTGTCGGTTCTATTCATTTTTTCGTGTTTGTGAATTGTGGTCCTGCAGAATGTTGTTTTATTGATGGTCTGGTTTTTGTTTTTATCTTTTCACTTGATATTCGATTGCGCACGCATTATTATGAAAGGTATTTTTTTTCATAATTAATGTCTTCTCTATCCCTTGAATAATATTCCATGCATATCCAGCCTAGCAAACAGAAAAATCATGCTTAATAGACAGCTGAGCTGATTTTGAGGATTTGACAAATTGGCCAATATTGTAACCAATTAGCCATGTCATAATCAAATCAACAATTTTGAAAGAATTAGATTAAAATAGTAAAGTTTGATCTAATTTTATTTTTCACCAATAAAGCTCTACTTTTGCCAAGGAAAACAGAAGAAATGAAGTAACAAGATAATCAGATGAAACCGAATATTACCATAGTCATAGGGATTCTATACGCAGTCCATATTCGTCCCTTGCTTCTGGGGTTTCAGGTATCTGCTAATGATCACAATTGAAGTATCAAGTTACATGATTTATGATGCAAGTGTTTCAGAAAAACTTCAAAATCTCACAAGACAATTCATTCGTTTCGTTTGAACATTTCTCTAGCCTTATCTCGTATATCTACGAGATGTGCACAAGTAATCCTAGCGTAACTATATATACAGTTAACAATTTAGTTTGTAATACAGAAATATAAGAGTTGGAAAATACTATAAAGTATACCATCACGGAGAATTTGTGTAATTAATTAATTACTTACCCTACTCCAAAAATAGAAAATATATTACAGGTCGAGATCCACCCTGTTGACATAAATGTAGCTGATCTGATCACTGAAAGACGACGTTATAGGTATCGGTGTGAATCCATTGTAACCTTTGTCAACCTTGGCTAGGCACAAATCGGCAGCAAACTTGAATATAGAGCATTGCTCGGCAACAACAGGTTGTGCTACATATTCAGCAATTGGCATCCACTATATCCAACCAAAAAAAAAATAATGTTATTGCTCATCGACGACCTAATTGAAAAAAGATCAAACCCAAAAATTTGCAAGACTTGCTATTTTATCTGATTTTTTTTTATTAAATGGTCAATTTAGCTATGGTTTTGTCATTTTGGTGCACTTTAACATGAAATGAGTGCAAAATTTGCTAGCAATAGATTTGATTTCAAGAGTCCTCGTTAAACCTCATCTGGGAAGAACTTGAAATTAGTTTAAATTTCAGTCTCTGTCTTCCACATTCATTGCACATGTCGCCTAACTTGCTATGTGTTCGCAAATTAAATAAAATTACACCTAATTGTCAAAATCACTATTAAATTGATAAATTTTAAAAAGTTTATGAGATAGCGAAATGTTGCAAAGGTTTGAAACTTTTTTGACTGTGAAGTCTTGACGACAACATCAATTAATCTAAGATGAGGGTACCTGGACTGCCTCAATCTCTGAGTCTTGTTTTTGGATATCAAAGGATAAAGGCCGCAGCATACACATGAAAAGTAACTCCGACTTCTCGAAAAAGGACTTGTGCTTTTGTCTATCAGTAAAAGCAATATGTTAAAAATCAATCTTCAGATCAGAAGAGATTTTTGTGCAATTTTATGCAGACCTTTTACCTGAATGCCAGCACATCAATGAATTCAGCATCAATCTGCAATAACAAATACCATCTTGTTGAGACAGTGACCGACAGCAGAAAAAGATACATGCATCAATTTATTCACCATTTAGCAATCGCTTACTCCTGTTTCCTCTTTCACTTCTCTTACTGCACCTGAAAAAATATCCTCTCCCTGGAAATTGTAAAGGAATGTATTGATTGAAAATATTCGAGACATACTATCTCAAATGAAACTTTGGCTAAAGAACAAACCTCTTCCAGAATTCCAGTAGGAATTTTCCAAATACCAGTTCCTTTCAATCTGCCATGCTTTTCCAGAACAACAAGCAACTGCGCAAGAGAAAATGCAAGAGTGAGAAATAGAATGGAAACTTTGGAGGCCTATACAATATACATATCCATTTGCATGATCCTTTTATTTTAATGTTTCAGTTAAAAAGTTTTTTTTTTCTTTTATCGATTATCTATTACTATTAGATATGTATCCTTACATTGTTCCATTGAATTGATTTTGGACTATATTTCCCGCTTGCTAGATTGATTATTGGATCCTATATATGACTCTTTGTGCCACTAGAGCTAGTATGATAAGCACATTAAACCCAAAAGGTGATGATTATTAGTGAGTAATGACTTGCTTGAAATTATAATGTAATAAGTTTGTGAGAAGTTTCCTAGGATCCTTTTGGTGAATTTTTCAAGTCAATCCACCTGAAACAAAGTATGAACAAACAAGCACACCACTTTGTTATCGGGGTAGTATTCATACATGAATTACTGAATGAAACAGTGTGAGTAGAGTACCTCTCTTTTATCATTCATAATAATAGCACCAATGCGGAGCTTGTGTGATGCATTTGCAGGAATGAGACAAAGAGTTTCAGGAATCCAGTATACAAGCATCAAGTAGTGAGGTTCAGCATGGTGATACAAAAACCCTTCCTGTGAATTAATAAGTTTAAGTGTTCTTAAACCAAACTCGATAGTCAAGATTGATGATACATCTGTACCCACAATAAAGCATCTAACAAAGATATAATTCTATCTTGTATGCTGATTGCTGAGATAAAAAGTGAAAGAAGCAGAGACATCTTTATCAAAATTCATCAAATGAGAATCACATCATTTCTAGAGCTGAAATTGAAAGTTCACAATTCATGTCTAGAATTCCCTTATGCCTTAATGCTTTTTGAAGTTTGATTTATACGTGGTAGTATGAAGATTCCATCTGGTTTCCTACTTGTAGCACTCCTGAGATCAGTCTAGCACCCTCTCCCCCCCCCCCCCTCCTCCCAGTACTTCCTTTAAGAGTGATAAGCAGGTAGGTACCTAGCCTTAACTCCCTTACTCAAAATAAATGGACATTTATTATATAAGCACCAATGAAATATAACACCCACACGGATGCAGATAAAATTTCAGAGAGTGTTGATGCAAATGTTTGATGATATCTATTCCAAATAGGATTACCAATGCAGACTCTAATTGACATGCTCTATCCCAAGAACAACAGAATATAGAATTATGGATTAGGTGACAAGAAAACCTTAAAGATTCATAGAGAAAGGAAAAATAACCTTGACTGCAGTTTCAACAAGATTCACAAGTTTAATGGGTAATTTGATCCAAATTCCCTTCTTTCCCTGCAAGATATATTTACCGAGAAAAGAGACACGCAAAAATGAATAGGTAGTTTATACATGATATTAATAAAGTTGATAATCGAGAGAGCACATACTAACATTTTTTAATGCTACATCATTGACTACTTAATCATAAACGAATGACAATTATAAAAAGTAGTGGTATATGCGTGCTCATTAAACAGCAATCACATGTCGTCGAAAATTAAAGACTGTGTTAGCTGCTCCAGAGGTTTATAACTGTCATGAGTCAACGGAGGGGTGGGGAAGTACTAATATCTAGCGGTATATATTATTCAACATATTGTGAAAGCAAGGAAAGTGCAAACTGCAATTCAGGTAGGTAATACTCAATCTACAAATTGTATTATAGAACTGTCAACTGCAAATCAAACTTAGACATGCTTGTTAGCAGAAAAATGTCTCAGTTTGGATTCTTTATGTGTCTGCTAACGTGACTGAGCATGGCAAATAAATTTTCAAGTTTGGCAGCTCCAAAGTCAAGATTTCTGGCGAGGGAAAGGCCCTCTCAAAAATATCAAGTTGAGAATTACACCAAATCAACTTGGAGATTGTAACTTCAAGTCTTCAACTCTGTATTAAAACTATAAGAGGTAGAAGAGAAACTAACCATCTTGTCATAAAGATCAGAATGCAGATAAGCATCAGTTAGAAGTTAAAGACTGCAAATTCTAATTTCAATTGGGGAAACATGTTAACTTAGATCCATTAGCTTTTAATTCCCTGAGAGTTACTGTACTAACCCAAAGAACGGCAAGGGAGAAATCAATCTCTCTCTTAGATTGTATATTAGCATAGTTATCCATTTAGCAGATTGTGGATCATACAAGCGGAAGTTGCAAGCGCTCAGACACAATTAGCACACTATGATGTCAAGGGAAGGTGGAAGTGAGAGCCATAAATACCTGCAGCTTCCACTGAGAAAGTGAACATCTGAGGATCACACTAAAATCTTTGGGATCCATGGGATCCTTCATTTCCACTATGACGCCTCCATGCTCGTCCTCACATGAAGGAAGCACTCGAACATCTTCCATTTCATTTTCAGAGTTGCCTTGATCCATTAAGCTGCAGATAACGCCAATTCAAGCAGCAGCCTTAACTTATCACATAAACTTAAAATTAAACTGTAAAGCAGCATGCTCTATGATAGACAAATCGAAAAGCACAATTAAATTGATGGATAGCAAACTCACACGGATGAAATTAACAAATCGTTCTGTGCAGTAAAATCCATCAAAACATATCTGCATTAAACGACGAATTCACATGAAAAACAATCATATTCATTCTGCTTTTTTCAATATAGGCATCAAAATATCCCTGAATTTTAGCAGATTACTTCATAACACATATTAGCAGGCTCGTTCACACGATGGTTTAGCTAAAAGAAGAATAGTTGCTTAAATTTAACAACACATTGAAATTCAAATTCAGTAATATAAAATCCAAATGCAGATTATCCACAGTTAATGTAAACGCAAGAGCTTATGATAGAATTAGAATCCATACCAGTCAGGGAAGCAAATCTCTGCGAATGCGTGTGGGAGCCGTGGGAGCAAAAGAGCTTACGATTTATACACATAATTGTGTGCGCCGAGCAACTACCGTGCGCGCCCTGGGCGCAGAAACATATCGTGCACTGCTGATCAATTTCAGTACCAACATATGTTACATATTCTTATTGATGTAGTATTTTTTATTTTTTTTGGAGATATAATCTAATCTATTTGTTTTTAATACACTTGCGAATTAATTAGATGTATCACGGGTGTATTGATGTAACATTATGCTACACACATAATCAACCCAATTATGTATATCGTTTTCGTGGACATATTGTAATTGCACAATGATCCCTTTTTTTTTTTAATATTCAAATTTACCGCAAACTCCATCGTTACAAAATGAATTGATTTTAATTTATATAATTGTTTTAAACAACTATTTTACCTAGACAGTTTTAATTTTAGCTTCATCATGATATTATACATTAGAGTTGTGATCAATTTTGGTATTATAAAGATTATCTTGGTACAAATAACCATTGCATCGAATATTAAACATGACCACTATTACTTTAAACATTTGGATGAGTGTAGAAAAAGATTAATAGCTTTTGCTTCAACTTTTAGCTTTAAACAATCATTCTTTGGCTGTTTAAAGGAATGATTTTACCTAAGAGTTTATCTACTAAACTAAATAACACAATCTTTCTAGCTAGTTATGAAATTGTAGATATTTAAAGTGATTCACAATATAATTTTTTACCAAATACGTACTTTGTTATCACATTTTTATGTAATTTTTTTTTATTTCAAACAATTCTTTCTATTATGTAAGGCAAGAATTCCATTAATACTAAACAAAATCACTTCTTGTGATACATAAATTTTAACAGACTCCATTAGCATAGTGGTTTATTTTTTATTTTGTTTGAGTTGTAATTAAAAAGATTCAAATCTGAAAGTTTACTCAAAATGATGTGTGTTTGTCATAGTGGCTAAGCCTATAGCTACAAGAGCATAGTAACTTTAGGAAAGAGACTCAATTGTTAATTTGAAAACACCCACTATGGATATGGGCTCCATATTGCATAAGTGATTACGTAAGAATTGGTTTGGGCTCTGGCTACGGAGATTCGTAGGCCCACATGCCACTGTTTGGGCCGTGGGCCTGACTCATGAGTGACGTCACAGGCTCTTGCTACTATGCAAAGATAAAATAAAAATATCGGTATCGGTAGAAATATCGGTATCTTAATTTTACAAAAATATCGACGGATATATCAATTTCGGTGGAAATATCAGTTTTTTACTCAAAAAATTTAAAAACTTTGTAAAAAAAATTGAAAAATATATCTAATACTTTACATAATATTATAAGTAACATTAATATATATATATATTGAACTTAAATTTCAAATAAAAAGATATGTTTATTGAATTGTTAGTACTAATGTATATAATAATAAAATAAAATATTTGATTAGGTGTCAAATTCATGAAATTCTATAATATTTTCTCATATTGTGTATCAACACCACTTAATATATGACATGTGTTCATAATTTCATATATTCGAAAGGTAATATTACGCGTATATATATATATATAATATTAATTTTAAAAAATAAGATATTTATTTTAAAAGAATTAATTAAATAGAGGTGATTTGTAGTAATAAATTAATAGACACTACAAAATCTCAATGAATAAATATTTAAATTAAATTAATAATAAAATAAATATGTATATATTGTGTGTGATATGTAGGTGACACCTGTAATATGATTCTTTAACCGCATAAATTGAAAGAGACACAAATTTTCGAATGAAAAAACATGAAATTTGATTTACATTTGTTTGTGCAAGAGAGAGAAACCCACCATCTCCATCTCTGCTTTCCCCCAATTGCTGTCAACCAAAAATGCGGATTTCTTTCAGCACCACCCCCAGGAGAAGAGCCCCCACCCACCCCTACCCCCCATGGACTACTATTCTCCTTACCCTATGCACCCCCCTCCTCCTTATCCTGCGCACCACTCTCCTTCCCCCCCCCCCTCCCCCCCCCCCCCCCCCACTAATTTAAGTGGCAGCAGTTGAGTGAAGGGCTCACAAAGAGGGTTTAGTCGTCTGACTGGGTGAAAGACCAGTATTTTTCTCGATTTTTCGGCGATAAATCGGCGATCGCCGATTTTGAGCAAAAAAGGCCACTGTTTTTCGACATCGATTTTTCGCCGATTGTTTGTCGAAAAAATATGACTTGGCTTTTCTCTGTCGGAGACTTCAATTTGCCGATTTTTCGAATCGGCGAAATATCCCGATTTTTTGGTCACTGCTGCTATGCTAATCCCCACCATCGTCATAATTCAAAGACAATCGATCCAATTATTCGGATCCAGCAATAATGACGGTTCTCGATTCTGTATAAATGGAGTGGAAATTAAAATATTTTCAGGATATATCAGATCTTTTGTAAATTTATTGTTGAAACATTTGAAAATAATAAATCATAATTTTTTCAGGGAAATTTGGAAAAATGGTCAATAACTATAGAATCTTACAGTCGTATATCAGTTGATTTTTTTTCAATTAAATCTCATAAGTTTTAAATTTAATTTGTGGTTTTGTTGGAACTTGTTAAGAAAAATGTAAAATGATCTCGAAGCAATAGCATCTTGGCAATTTCAATCTTATACATCATTTTTAATATGTTGTAATTATATCATAAGTTGATGGTGCTATAATTTTGCATGTGCTCTGTTTCTACACTATTTTAATAACATGACTCTTTATGTGGTAAATGAACCCCCGATAAATAACATGTAATTGTGGGGTATGTTTGGATTGGGGCGTATGTGAATTTTATAAGTTTGAATTTGAAATTTTTGTGGATTATGAAAAATGTAGATTTTAATAATTTTACGTTTGTTTTATAATTTAATATAGTATGATTATTGTTAAGATGTGACCGTCATATTGAAAATCATAGAAAAAGTAAATGTTGTTAGGAATTTTAGAATAGTAGATTGTTAGAAATTGTGAAAATGTAGAAAATAATAAGAAAGAGTTATAGGATTATCAAAATCATATACCATCCCATAACAAATGTGATTGAAACTTTATTCATCTTAAATTTTGATGGAAATATCCATCTCCAAACACACACTAAGTGTATATTGGGGGATACATGAGAAGCTCCAAATTTTAATATAATGTCGAAAATTGAATTCGAATGTTCACGTGAGCAACACGTTCAAATTCGGACAGAACAATCAATTTATGACTAAAATTGCAACATATAAAATTCTTATGACTTAATTGCAAAAAGTGATTTATTTGATATTGAAATTGTCAAGACCTAATAGTCAGGAGATCATTATCGCACATAATATTCTCATAAAATTCCAACAAAACAAATAGTAATATTTAACTTTAAGCATCTAAAACATGTCTTCTGTATTTCAAAAGCGTAAATTCTACCTCGACATAACATGCGATAAAAAAGAAAATTGTAGATTATATTGGAGATTTGAAGTCGGGTAGTTGGACGGGTTATATAAAAGAAGAAGTTTTAAATTCATGGGAGGGACACCCCATATATTTCTAATCCCACCCCAACATTTTGATTTTTTCAATTAAAAAAGCTAAAAAATAATTTAATTCCAATTCTACTCTTAAAAAAAAAAAAAAATTTTGAAACCCAAACCCTCTCTTTTGCCACTTCATTTTTCTCTTTTTTTTTTTTTCCAACTATTTTGATTATTTGATGTTGTTTATCTAAAATTTTAAGGAGACATCTCACGAATTAGTCAAATGTATGAAAATCGTATGAAATCGAACGAACAAACTCAAAAAATCGATCAAACCCGACCATGTCCGTTCGGCCCTGGTTGACTGAACGCTCTCTTGCGTGTTCGGCCAAGTAGGGCCGAAAGGACATAGTCAGATTTGATCGATTTTTTTTTTTTTGCGTTTTTTCATTTGATTTTAATACGATTTTAATATATTTAACTAATTTGTGAAATGTCCGTTATCAATTTAGCATTCAATTCCTCAACAATTTTAGAGAAACAACATTAAATAATCAAAAAAGTTGAAAAAAAGGAAGAAGAGAAAAATGAAGTGGCAAAAGAGAGGGTAGTGTTTCAAATTTCCTTTTTTATATTTTTTAATTTTTAAAGATAAAATTGGAATTAAATTATTTTTTTAGCTTTTTTAATTAAAAAATCAAAATATTGAGGTGCTTAGAAATCGTGGGGTGCCTTTAGTCCCTCTCTAAATTCATTGAAAACATGGAAACATTAGTGAAGTAATTAGTAGTACTAATTAAGATGTGATATTAAGACCGACAAAATCGATATACAAGACATTCATGCTTGATCCAACATATAATACCCAGCTCGTAATTAGAAAATGTAGTAGTATATATTTGTTTAGAGTAATTAAAAAATATAATTCAATGTGGAGCGGTGCGTCGTTTTATATGCCGTGAGGTTAATTCATAGAATTCTATTTGATAAGTATATTCTAAACTTGTCCAAATAATTTACAGGAATTAGAAGCATTGATATTGGTTCTTATTTTCAAATATTTTTCCCTAGAGAGGATTCTCAAACGACATGCATATTAATTATGTATCTTTAGTTGAGTAAGATCTAAACGATGTGTATATTAATTTTTTTTATCTAAAAAAAAAAAAAACTAATTTAATCATTTCCAATACTACACAATATTTTAATGTAAATTTTACATTATTCTATTGTAAAATTTGTCATTCATTTTCAACAATGCGTGCTGTTTTTTTTTTCAATAAAAATGAATATTTTATAATATTCCTTATTATTATAGAAAATAACAATAAAAATAAAATAAAAGTGAAAATGACTTAAAAAAGAAAAAGAGAATACTGCAAGTAATTAAGTTTGGTGATGTAGGGATGACAATTGCAAATTGTTGTCGCAACCTTTACAACATTGTTGGAGAAAAAAATATCAAATTCAAATGTTTTTACGGGTAATGATGAGATACTCTAACTTTTATCCTTTCATGAATCTCAAAGATGCCCGTGAAATTTGTTTCTCCTTTTTTTTATTAGTTACTTGAAATACAACTCACTATTTACAATCCAAATTAATTTTGATAAACTAATAAGTATAATTAAGCGGGTTATGTGATGTAGACCAACTCATCTCATTAAATTAGATTTAAAGTATATGTACTATTTGTTATAAATATTTTATAAAATTTTATTCCCTTCAACAAGCTAGGATTATATAGGGGGTTGGTCTCATCCTCGACCTTCTGTGTAATAGATGAGAAATCAGTGAGTATTGAAACAATTTTATTCATAAATAAAGAGTAAATTACAAAAAAAAATTGTTTTTGAGTTTTTATACATTTACCAAAACAAATTATTTTCAAATCTAGGGTGCTCAAATATCATGTTGAATTATGTAATTGTCCCCTCAAATTTATGTAATAACTTGTAAAGTATTCGTTTTTAGAAAATTTATTTGGTTTCTATTTAAATAACCATTCCTAAAATATCATAACAAGATGTCAAGAACAGCAGGGGCAAAACAGTGAATTCCTAATTTTTCAAAATTGTTTTCCAAAATTTTATTAATTTTTATTTTTTTCTGATCTGGTGTCTCCTTTAAAAGAACCAAAATTTCCTAGTATAACAACAACTATACCTCAGCAAAAGACTCCCCTTGTGTTTCAAGTCTCTCCCCATTTAATTTCGTCGACTTTCCCAGAGCAAGAAAGTGAGAAAAGAGAATCAAAATTTATTTCTCAGAGGCCCAGAAAAAAAAAAAAAAAAAACGCCATGTCTCTGGGCTATGCTGAGAAGCTTTCTGTGATCGAAGATGTGGGCAACGTTGGAATGTCGGAATTTTTCGACCCACCTCATGTTTTGCAGGAGAAAGTAAAGATTTTTTTTCCACCCCATTGTTCTACCGTGTAATTTATTAGTTTACATTTTCTAATTTTATATTGTTTTTTAGTGTTTCTTGATAATTTCCTTATTTGTTATTGGTTTTGTGCTTTGGTGATCATGCTTTTTTATCTCAGCATTATCTGTAGGCTTCTTTTGTTGCCATTTTGTGATGAGTCCAATGCCCTAGAATTAGTTTGTCTAGTTCATCGATGAGATCTACTTTTCTGTGAACTGCATTTGTTCATAGTAGTGTTAAAGTTTCGAATTTTTTTAAGCCACTGTTGAACAGTAATTTAGGGGGTCCTAATTTTGCATCTTTTGGAATTAAGAGATCGAATGATGTGATGCTGGTTCTTGGGGAGCCATTCTTCATAAACTTGATCAATTTAATGAGAAAAGGCTGGGTAATCTTATTTATAATAGGAATAGGTGATTTAAGATGAGAAAGTTTATAGTTCCTCTTGACTCGGAGAATGAGTGAACATTGATGTTGTAGAATTAAATGATAAAGAGGGCAATGCTGCATGTATCCAGTCTTTAAGGTTCTTCTGGAAAAGATTATGTGTGTTTCGATTAGATTATTCATCCAAACTAATTCAAACTGATATGTATTATCATGGACTCTTTATTACGTTATGAATCTTGGGAGGAGCATCAGAGTTTAATCTCCTTGAAGGAATTCCAGTTGATGCATGTTAGTCTTTGAGTTCATCTAGAAAAAAATATTCTTGTCTTAACCATGTAATGGGGATTACACCAGATTAACTATGCATTTCTTTGTAGTCATTCTGACTTTTGCCCCCATTATGCACAGTGTTAGCCTACATCATGTCTGCTGTATAGGATGGAAGGAGAGATGATAAAACTTTTGTTAAGAAACACTGATTTTCTGCAATGGCCAGTAGGCTAGTCCATGTTTCCCTTTTGTGAATATGCCAGTTGTGAAGTTTTTCTTCCATGATGCATGGAAGTTGAAGGTAATTTTAGCATGGCCACGGGATGAACACCTGAAGGCAAATGCTTCTAGATTACTTATTCTGCCATCTTTGTGCATATGCAGTTCAAGAATAACTTGTTAAAGTTTAAGGTGCAATCAGCTGACAGGGTAACTGCTTTGAACTGTGATTATTACCTATTTACCTGGAATATGTAGTAATTTCTAAGAATGACTTTGTAGGGGCTTATTGCTTGTATCTGTTTCTGTTCGCTTTTTTCAGTGGTATGTTTTAGGCAAAATTAAAATCAATCTATTTTTCACACTTCTTTACATGAAGATGGAACATTTTTCATTGTGAACCAACTTATCGCCGCCTTCTTGGTTTTCTCTATTCATGACTGGTTTTTTTATGATTATATTTGATACTTATAACAATTTCAAAGCATGGAGAATACTGCAACAGTTAATGATTTCTACTTACTCAACCTTGGTGCTATAGTCTCTCCTCCTTCTCTGCCTTTCAGAATGGTCATTAGTTTATGTGACAAAGGAGTTTTTTGTTCATTGCATCATACTAAAGATTGTTTGATCTGATTTGACTACTTATAATGGTGAGCTTCATTTGCAGGTTGAACAACTTGGCATGATGATTCAAAAGGTCTGACCTGACAATGGTTTATAGTCTTCCAGTTCGATTCTCTCAATTAAATTCTAGATCATTGTTTGTCCATGCAGAGCAAGCACCTAGTGGTCTTTACTGGGGCAGGAATATCCACTTCTTGTGGTATACCTGACTTTCGTGGTCCCAAGGGCATCTGGACACTTCAGGTACGAAGAGTCTTCTATCTTCTCTCAGCCCAGGCAGCTCATTGTATTCTTTCATAATTTGTTTGGCATGCTTTAGCCAAAGCCTCCACCATTCCATGCATCTTCTACAATTTTCTCCATCTGAAGGTGGAAATGACCCTATTTGAAGATATCCATGTCTTGTTCCTGAGCTGATTACTTTTCCTGTTGGAACAACGTAATGAATATTTTGGCTTGTGTTTCTTGAAGAGGCATTTGTTCTGGATGTGATTCCGAGAGAGCAAAAACTTTGGAAATTATCACTTGCCACCTGACTTCGTGAAACTGGTTGGGTTAGAATCATGTTTTGAAATTTACAGCTCCATGGGTTGCACTTGATCCATTGAAGGAGAAAATGAACAACATGATTGATTCAAGAACCTTAAGATGGGTTGTTACTTGATCCTGAGTTCTTCTCACAGTAGCACGTGCTTGTCACTACAACATGAATTTCATTCATAGCATAGTAGATGTTTTTCGGTAGCTTTACGTTGGTATGACTGCTTATAAAAATTATTGTCTTGTCATAAAACTTGACTAACCAAAAGAAGATCACCACTTTCTTGTTCCTGATTTGCAGCGTCAAGGCAAAGCTTTACCTGAAGCTTCTTTACCTTTCCATCGGGCGACACCAAGCACAACTCATATGGCTTTAGTTGAACTTGAGAAGGCTGGTATTCTAAAATTCCTGATTAGCCAGGTGAGCATTACAACTGGCATCCTATAAAAATTTTGAACTGAATATCCCAAGCAATCAGTTGTACTTGTTCTCCCACACTCACCATTTTCTTAGCATCTGAGTGAATGACCAATCTAAATACTAAAGTTGCTTTCTTTTGAGCATTGCTTTGTCAATATTCTGCAGAATCTGCACTGTTTTATTATGCTAATGCTATACTTGCTGCTCGAAATGCATCATCTGTATATAATTTCATGCTTGACACTTAAAAGTTCTAGAATCTTTCTTTATTTGGCTTTCAGAGATTTGACTGAATTTTGTGGCTGCTTCTCTGAATATGATAGAATGTTGATGGTCTCCATATTCGTTCTGGAATCCCAAGGGAAAAACTTTCAGAATTACATGGAAACTCCTTCATGGAACTATGCCCGTCCTGTGGAGCTGAGTTAGTATTTCCTATACACTTCCCAATTTGAATTAATGTTGTTTCAGTTAATAGTATTTGCCTGACTCAGTATAGTTAGAATGCTAGCCATGGAGTTTGGTCACGTTTGAGCTTAATAGTTACTTCCCTTGCAGATATATGAGGGACTTTGAAATTGAGACTATTGGATTGAAGGAGACTACACGCCGTTGCTCCAAGGCAGGTTGTGTAGCAAAACTGAGGGACACTGTTCTTGACTGGGAGGTAATTTCCTTTGGAAAATTCAGGTTTTGAATACTTCATCAAGTATACTTGGATGTCTTTCATTCTTCTTGCTTGCAGTATGGTGCCACAGCCTCAAAAGTGAGCTTATCAGCAGATTTCTTTTGTTTTTTAGGGGAAAAGAAAAAAACAAAGAAGAAAAAAAAAGTACTTTTGCAACAATCATTTAAAAGCATGCTTACTCAGTACAGTGAGTATACATACATTGTTGAATGCAGCTTCTGGTGAAACTCAAGATTGCAAGTCTATCAATGGTGAATTAGTAACAATAGATGATTTAGTGCTAATATATGACAATGAGTTTGATCAGCTCTCTTTTGGGATGAAATAGAACACATTCAAATAGGATTAAAGCTCTTACAACTTACCAGATTCAAATATGCATTAATAAGTACAAATGATTATATGAGCTACCACATTTGATATGTTATTACTATTTTTGGTTTGTATATTGGAATTGGCCAAAGGCTTGTACAATCATCACCTTTCCAAGTATTAGTGCTGATTCTTTTTTTTTTTTTTTTTAAATCTGAAACTGAAAGGATGCTTTGCCACAAAGGGAGATGGGTCCTGCAGAAAAGCACTGCAAAATGGCTGATCTTGTATTATGCCTAGGAACGAGGTAATTATACTATCCCTTTTATTTTGGATGCATCTCTTTCCTTTTTCTTGAAGATTATCTGGCTAGATTCTTTTCCTAGGCAACATATTTCAAGGGATCAAATCAATTTTCCAAGGTTTGTATAAAGAAGTTGTATAATCGAAGGAAAGATTAACATCTCAACAAATGTGACTTATGTACCAATCAAATTTGTCGTAACTCAAGGAATTCCAATGCTTAAATTGTATAATTGGACAGAACTTTCCTGTTTTTATGGTTGAAGCTATTTGATCTTAGGTGTAGTGATGTCCTGTGATGAAAAGCAAAGTCAATGTTATGAATATATAAAGGGGAAATGTTTAGCAATGCATGATATCTTATTCTTATTTATAAATCATAATATCCAAGGATGATTTTCTTCTCATTGAAAATTGTAGTCTCTTGGGGAAGTTTAAATTGTGACTGTCAATAATGGTTTAAATGATGTCCTCATAACTATCTGCTAAATCATTGTCTGTTTTAAGTTGAATCTACGCAGATCAGGGCTTTGATCCAGATTATATCTTTTTTTCAATTTATCGAGATGGAGGCAAAGTATAGGATAAACAAAGCATAAAGCAAGAGCAATGAATAATGTGCTTCTTTTCCATGATTCATTTGCTAAATGCTAGCAGACAAAATTCATGTTCCTGTTATATCATGTATATTGTACTACTGCTATTATGTTACTGGTAATGCCTAATGCCATTGATTTTTAGTCACGTGACCTGAAGCCAATTCCTCCTCTTTTGTGTAAAAAATTCTAGGATTATATTTGTAGAAATCATTCCTGCTTCGTGTTCAGTTCAACATTATGACTGATGTTACTCTGTGCAGTTTGCAGATTACCCCAGCTTGCAATTTGCCCCTAAAATGCCTCAAGGGTGGAGGAAAGATTGTAATTGTTAATCTTCAGGTAATCCTTTTGTTCCCCGAGCTTGTCGAATAGATTAGCAAAATTGTTACCCCTAAACTTATACATGTGACATACAAGTTAGATGAGTCTGCTGTTATTTTGGGTTAAGCTGTGCTTTCCAATTTTGCAGAAAACCCCCAAAGACAAGAAAGCGAATTTGGTGATACACGGACGTGTAGACAAGGTGGATTCTCTGCTGATAAACTTTATTTGATTATTGAGTTCTTCATTTCAGGATAATTTTTTGTCTATTTCAAGGTAGAACCTAATATCTCGTGGATTTAGAGGGATTTAAACACCCATTCTTCCTTTGAATTACTTTGGTTTCTAAGACTGGCACTTCAACTGTGAAGGGGACCATATGCTTTAGCAGAAAGACTGTTTTGAGAGTGTTCAGGCATTACCTACTGATACCAAAACGAACAATCGACAAACTCGATATGATATTCTCTTCCTCAAAAGGTCCTTCAGTTGCCTCCATATTTTGGTATATAAAGAAATGCTTTTTTTGGGGCTAAATAATCTCCATTTGCACTGCTTTGGTGCATTTTCCTAGTGCATGGCTATAACTTCTGTAAGGTAATTGTGTATGGTTTATTTTTCTGTATCTACTGGCTAAAATGACCTTTTACAGGTGATCACAGGAGTCATGAACATGCTAAATATGAGCATCCCTCCATTTGTTAGGATCGACTTTTTTCAGATCATTTTAACTCAAGCACTAAGTCTAGGTAATTTCTCCTGAGACTGTTTCATCAGTCCTCTCTATTTTCTCTTTATATCTTTTCAGTTAAGTCATCTTATGCTCACAAGTATCTTGATGTTGCTGTTTTTTGATGGTCCACTTAAATCTTTCTCAGATAAAAAATATGTGAACTGGACCCTCAGGATAGCAAGCGTGCATGGGAACCAAGCACCATTACCTTTTGTTAAATCAGTCGAGGTGAGTCCACAAAATTTGCGGGTCCCTTTCTGAATTAAACATTCTGCAATCCTATAATTCATTGATGAAATGCAGAAACAACAATAGATTGATTTGTGCTGAATGTTATTATTTGAGGACTCGCTTGGAGCTGTGGATTCTCGTGCTTTCTATATTCATATAAACTCTGTTTTCGTGGACTGAAATATAAATAAGGATTAGTTCTATCATCTGTAACATTTTTAGAATCATCTTGCATTTCCAAATTCATCTCCTTCCTCTTTTTAAGTGCGTTACTTTCTGTTGTATATGAAATAGGTCTCCTTCTCTGAAAGTCTAAACATGAAGGCGGCAGTTCTACATGACCAACCTCTTCAGTTAAAACGGTATTTCCTTCATCTTTATTCTTACATAATGTGTTATATTTAGAGTCGTTTCTGCCTGTATAAATCTCCTTTTCATTACTTGTCAGGAGGACAGCAAGAAACGCAAAACCTTTCAATATTCTGCTGAAATTAAACTTCAGTGCTGGTTGCAAGTGTTCGTATTCCAATCTCAATATCCCCGTTGATTTTGAGGTGAGAAAAGGCTCTTTGATTTTCATCACAGATTACCAGTTCAACTGCACCTTGTAACTTGTAACCTAATCGAGCATTTTCTTCAGATTCTAACTGACTGTTGCAAAGAAGATAAGGATTCCATCATTCAGAACCTGAAAACCCGAGCAATGAAGGAGCCATGTTGTGGGCAGACAGCAGTGGTGGAGAGGAGGGCCGTTTTAGTTCCCAAAAGTGAGGTTATTGTGCACGCGATTGTGACCAACATCATCGAATATGGATCTTCTTTGGTGGCGCTTGAAGTGTCTTCTGTTAGCAACGGCTCACTCAAGAGGAGAAACAATGGGTTGTTGGACAGTGGGATATTGTCTTGGAAGCAAACAAAGGCGCGAAAGCACTTCATGAGGCATAGAAGGTGACTTTGTCTTGATGACAATGCTGTGTAAATATTCTGTAGAATTTGGTATAGCTGAGTATCTCACTCTTGAGGGGTCTGATGAGTTCTTTTTTGGTAGTTGCAACTCTCAGTCCAAATCATAGGAAGCCACAAAATTATAGATGTTGAAATTTTATATATTTAAACTAATACATGAATTGTATTTTCCCTCTTAAGTTTGTTAAACGGTCCTAATTTTTTTGTTTTTTTAATAAGAAGGGTCCTCATCTTTCTTTCGAAAATGAGATGGTCCTAAATTATGTTGGATCATAGGAATAAGTTTTTGTCCCTGAACAGTAAGTTTGAAACTCGGTTATGAAAAGAAAATCCTTTAAAAAAACAGTAAATAAATATGGCATAAGAATTAGAATAATATAGGAATAATGTTACTATTAAATATAGGAAAAACGCACATCTTAAGTCCTTGATTATTATATATATATATATATATGTTTTTGGATTTATTCCCTACTTTAACCCGATGAAATAGAGTTTGATTATGATTATTTTAGTTAAAATCAAAGAGTAGCTCTCTTGTGCACCTAATGCACATATGCGGGTTGGGTCCAGATGCGGGTTGATCTGGATTCACGCACTTTTATTTATTTAATTTTTTTTTTGGCTCTGACCTCTATGTCATGTTAGTCATACCTTTATGTTATATTCGTCATATATTTATGTTCAGATATCATACATTTATTTAATATTTTTAACTCTAAAAAAATCTTAATTTCGCCACAATTTGTACATGTTTACGTTTATATGATATTACTCGTATCTTTTATGTGATATTACTTATACATTTATATCAACATAGTCATACCTTTATGTAATATATAAATGTACAACTAACATAATTAAAATGTATGACTGTTATAATTAAAATGAATGAAATAATAATATGTTTGTCTAAAAAAAAATTTAGGGTACAACTAACATTACAAAATGTGTGACTAACATAACTAAAATTTATGATTAACATTACTAAAAGATATAGTTAACATTGATTTGAGTGCATGGATTTAGGGTGCGTGTACTAGGTGCACAAAAGTTTTTTTTGTCAAAATCAAGTCCCTCTATAAATAGTTAATGGAATTGATTTAAAGGGACTTGATCTCAAATAGAACAGGAGAAAAAAAAAATATCTCAAACTTTCAATAAATTGCGATTTCAATATGGATTTTCAAAATTGGCAAAACAAATCATGGATTTATTATTTTGCAAAATTTGGATTATGGTCGATTTTTCGACAACTTCTTCTGGTCATGTTAAGCTTATTTAACCATTGGATGTTAGTTTATTGATCAAACACTAATTTTTTTAAAATAATGATAAATGGATAAATTAACGTCGTTTTATTCTCTCATTTACGTAATTCTAATACATTGAAGAGATTTTTTTTTTTTTTTTTGTCACTTTCATTATTGTTAATTTTTTTTGACCTATAGCTTGACCGCTAATGTGAATAAATTGATCGAACATGTTACATGTCCAAAAGTCTTAGTAGAAAATCATTGGTGACTTGCGGCGAAATAAAGTTAATCCGTGATTTATTTTGTTACATGTTAAAATTTGTATTGACATTGAAATTTCTGAAAATTCTTGTTGTATTTTGCAATAGACCAATAAAATAATAATAAAGAGATATAATTTAATCAAATTAAAGCAAAAAGGATTATGTTCTGGCCCAATAAAAATTTCAAAGAGTTGATTTTATTAAATTAAGTAGAAAATTTTTATACCAAAAAAAAAAAAAGAAAAAAGGAAAAAGAAAACTTAAAATTTCTCTCTCTCTCTCTCTCTCTCTCTCTAAAATGAAAGACCAAGCCGGGACCAGAGAACTCTGCTCAATATAAGGCCCCAAAACAGCCCAGATTAGGCCCAAACAATCCGGATCAGATCCGACCCGAAACTATTACCAGTTCCATCATCCATTTATTTTGAACGTTACTACTGGATCACCCAAAAAAATTTGAAATCCCCATCCGCGCTCGACGCAATATGATCTCCACCGTTCACTCAACAGTCACACACAGTCTGCAAATTCTTCACATCTGAACAATTTCTATCTCCAGCCATTGCAATCTCAGGCTTGTTTTGTGGTTGATGGATTATTTATAACCATACGGCGTCGTAGGGGAAGATGACGACAGTAGAGAAGCTGTTGGTGCAGATCTTCGAGCGGAAGAAATCGATAATCGAACAGGTGAAGCAACAGACGGAATTGTACAGCCAGCACCTCGCTTCCAAACTCCTCATTGACGGAATTACCCCTCCTTCTTGGCTTTGGAACCCTAGCACCTCAGATTCTGAAGGTATTTTGCGTAAATATTATCATCACCTGTGCAGGTGCTTCGTTCGATTCACAACTTAGAATTAAATTCTGAGGTTTGAAAATAAAGGGCATGGTTTTTATTTGATCTGATTGAATTCTCAAACTTCTAGTTTGTTTCTAGGTTAACTATTGCAAATCTTGATAGCGAGTTTCCTTTGCATTGGTACAATCGGTATATTCCGTGGATTAAACTTTCTGAGGCATATAATCTTATAGAACTTCATATTTTCGGGTTCCCATTGTTGTATCTGTTAATTATTTTGTTGAATTGTGTGTGTCTCTTTGAGGTTCTATGCATTAAAATTATTAAGTTTTTGCAGTTTTTAAAATAAGTAATTCTAGTTTTGCTATAGCCATATGTTAATTGGTGAAAGAAGTACCAAGTTTGACTCTCTTCTTTCTAATACGGGCATGATACAACGTTATTGGCTGGGAGGGAACAGTCATTTCATTGTTTTTCCTTCTTGTTATGTCATTGCAGAGCTAAACAAAGAAGAGCTAATCTCAAAACTTATATGTCCATATGTGCAACCATCTGCCAGTTGTTCTTTTGTACACTACCCTGGGTACAGTAACATAGTCATTGCAGAAGATAATGACGAATTTTGTGATAGAGTACTCACAGAAAATCCAGCTGTTAATATAGGTCTGAACAAACAAGATGATCCCACTGCCGCTGCATTGAACAGTGAGGATTTAAATGCATGTGCCCTCAACTTTGCTCCCAAGCCAGATGCTAGTGTTACCTCACCTGAGGATCAGACAGATGAAAGGATCTTAAATATTTTCAGCGAACCAAATCAGTCTCTAGCTGGAATCCAGAGATCCAAGTCCAGACAAAAAGCTCTTGAGCTTCGCAGTAGTGCAAAGGCACTAGCTAAGAGCCGCTTCAGATGTGAGAATATCAACGATACTTTTTCTAGCCAGATTAGGTTTTCTCTCTCTGCTACCGACCAAGCAGGTCAGAATGATGAGGTTCTCCAATTGGCAGAACCCTGCGTCGTTGGTGGTCAGGGTTGTGAGGACAGGGATTTTGATGAAGCAAATCACATGGGCAGAGAGATAGGGATGGATGCATACTCTGATAGAATAACTATGTCTAAAAGTTGTATAGAAGTCCCAATTTCTGTTGATGGTTCTTTAACATTCAGTTGTTCATCAGAGGATTGCAAAGAAAATGCCCTTGCTCATATTTCTAAAGCAAGGAGAATGGAAGTTATGCCTATCTCTGATTTTAAGCATGCTGATAATTATGTTAACTCACCAAAATCAGTTGGACCATCTACCGTCTGCTGTGAAAGCTGTAAAGACAGTAGAGTAGATGGCGCAGATTTTCTCTGTAAAGATAAGGAAACAAATGTTTATGCTGGTAAAATTACCAGGTCTGAAAATGGAGAACGGAAATGTTGTGACTTCGATTCTTCAAAAGCTGGTAGCTCTTCTGATTATTGTCGGGAAACAGATATTGCCATAATGGACTCAGAGAATAGTTTACCCCCAGAGTGTGTTGATGGATATCTGGTGAAGGTTAATCCTCCTAATATTTGCAATGAAGATTGTGAGACTCGAGAATCAATCTCAGAAGATCTCAAACGACACAAAGAAAGCGATGTTCTTCCATCTCGGAGTTCTATTCAACATGATGCTTGTGTGGATGAATTTTTTGATATGGAAGCAACTTCTCTCTCTGCCAAGGTTGATGGAGGCATTGTTGTTTCATCAAGTGTGGCATCAGCAAGACAGGTTAATGATTCACATGAGGTATTGAGGTTAGTTAAGCCATTTGGGTTGTTTCGTAGATTGACAAGGTCACAGACTCGGTCGGATGACACGGAAACATATCAGCCTGTTGCTTATGATGACAATCGTGGGTTTAGGAATACAATATCCAAATCAGGTTGCAAACAATGGTCTGCTAAACAAGTACTTCAGAAAACTTCAAGTGGTCAATCTGCTCCAGCCTGTTATGGAACTCAAAATATGCTTCATGAAGAGAAAACTGGCAGCCTTGTTAGGGTTGGAGAGCTTGTTTTACACGATCATGTTCATCAGTCTTGCAGATCTAGTACTAATTTTAAGCAGACAGGAGACTTAGAGTCTCAGGTCACACCAACTCTCTCTGACTCTTGTGTGTTTGTGGAGCCAAAGCAGTTTGATTGCAATGAAATTGATGAGTACAATTTGAAAGCCGTCACTTCTGAATCTGGAAAAGGAAGGCTTGATAACTCGCCAGAAAAGATGAGTTGTTCTTTCTCTGCTCCTGATGTATCAGATAAAGGGATTTGTGGTGTTGCTCGTCAGCAATCTATGGGTAAGCAGTCACCAGAAAAGTCAGCTGTTTCATGTAAAGGAGACAAAACATATAGCGATTCTTTTGGATCTGATGTCCGGGAGATTCCTGGCACTCAAGCTGAGAATTTTGGACCTGTTATAAGTGCTACAATGTTAAAGGCTCCTGCAGATAATTCAGAAGTTGGGCTAAATTGTAAAGTTTCTGAAGTTCACCATGCTGTAGATAACAAGCTATCTAATATAATTGACTTACCTGACACGGGAATTCATTCAGTGCAACTACATGTTGAACACATGTGTGAGTCCTCGCCAGAACGGAACATGGAAGAGGTATACTTTCTTATGCATAGCTTGTCATATATGATTCAGTATTTAGTGGTTTTATCCTCTTTTTCTATGTGCATCATTTTATTTTGTTTTTTATTTTCACTTTTATTATATTATTTTTGCAAGAGGTGTTTATGTATCTAAGTATTTAGTATTTCCAAAACCATTGAATATGCTACTCTATGTTTATTATTGCAATCAGGCAGTTCCTGTATGAGGAGCAACATTGACGTTCTAAAATTCTGAGCTCCTCTTAATAAGTGATACCTTATATATAGAATTTTATCAGTGCTGTAAGACCTTTGTTTTTTTTATTGCATTCATATTCATCTGATGAAACTATCTTAAATTACAATATTTGACTATATTTCTGCACTCGAACACATAGAAGAATAAAGAAAAAGACATTTCTTCATAATGATTACCAGAAGACTGAAGTGGGTGAAGAGCTGGAGGAGTACACTTTGAAATTAATACTATTATCGATATTTTCCTTTTTGTAATTGATTGTTTTTTTATATCTTGGGCTGTGAGTGGTCAAATTCTAGTAATCATTTTCTCAACTACCAAATTTAGTTTACCTTTCGCTATCAAAAGTTAGTATGCATCTGATAAGTACACTGATCATAGAACCTCATTGAATAAAAACTATCCTGGTCTACTGTAATTCATTAATTCTAACCACTGTTTAATATGTAGTTAAAGTAGTAAATTCGTTGGATTCGTTTTCTAGATGGATGCACATTCCTTTATTACATTTCATTGGCTTTCTGTTGTGGATATTCATTTCTTCTTGGTCTGTGTTCCACCTGTTTGACAGGGAGTTTGGAGTGGTGAAGAAAAGGGCAAGGGTCAGTTGGTCTCAAGTGTTCCAGCAAGCGAAAATTCAAGGCTCTCACATTGCTATAATTCAGCCATAGAGCCAAGAGCAGAGTCCTGTGATTGCTTGATTAGGAAAGTAGAAATTACAAATGCAATTGCACTTGATGAAATAAAGCAATTTCCTGCGCAGCAATCTCAACTTTTATCATGCCTTGAAGGTGAAGATTGTACTCAACATGAAGATTCAACCATTGGAGATAATGTTTTAGGAACAAGTGGAACCGGGTCGCATGGTGAAAATTCATTACTTGAAAAAAGATTGAGTCACATGAGCATGAAATCATGGCCACAGATAAAGAGGAGAAAAACTGAACATCAACAAGCCCATAGTTTTACCACTTCCCCGAGCTTTCAGGTGAAAAGGCCTCACAGCATTCAAGGAGATCCTACCAGTAGGTATTTGAAAACCACAGAAATAAATATAGATACTGCTTTCATGGAATATGTTAATAAGAGCATGGATGTTGGAATCTGCCCAGAGATGAACTCTAATTTGATGGAACGAATTGAGTCTTCTGTTTTATCTCAACATGGACAGGTATATTCTTCTTCTTGACTTAAATTCAGTGGGAGGTTTTGAGTGTTCAGATAGATATTATAAAACTTGATTGTCTGTCGAAGAATATCTAACAGGATGAGGTCCTTCTTTAATTAAGTTATGTTGTTTTATGTTCAGCCTTTTCATCTCTTTTTCCTTGGTACTGCTTGAAAGATCTGAAGTTAGAGCAACATTATGTATTTGTGTATGTGTATCAGGTGCATATTCATTAGTTCCTATCTCTGTAATGGCATTCTTTGAAATTCGATTCTTTTCTTGAAAAGGTCTTGTATGCATTAGTTTTAATAAGAAAAAGACTTTTAATTCCATGGTTTTGACCACATAAGACTTGGGTTAGATGTGTTCTGTTATTTTAAATTAAGATGTAATCTTGATGAAATTATAGAATATTTGGCTTTTATTCTTTTTGCAATAGAATGATAGTGAGGGTCAAATATTTGATACCCGATCAGACCTGCATATAGAGAATGTTGACCTTAAAGATGCATTCTACTACTAGTGTGATAATGCTACATTCATTTCTTCTGGTTTATCTATATCTATAACTACAGAAATGTGGATGCATAAGTTAATTGGGTCTCCGATTCCAAAAAAAAAATGATGAAAATAAATAGGGAATATAACTAACTATGGTAGGTGTTGAATTGTTTAGCTGCAAAAGGTTTGCTTGTCTCAGGTTTTATGTTGCTGTTAGATTCGTAATTTTACAGGTTGATCCATATAAACTAACATACATGGGGAATAGCAGTGCACTATGATTTGCTGCAGATAACCAACATTTAAATGTCATGTGGGTGTCTCAACAACACTAGATCTGTCATGTAAATATAAGATTCTTTCTAGCTTTAGAAAGATATCACACTCAAGTGATTCTCTTTTCCTTTTCTGATGGAACTGTGTTATGCCAAACTTGATGCAGGTTGGATGTCACAAGGAAATGAATGAATATAAAAATTCATCATCAGATATTAATAATGAGCAGTTAGAGGCCACCCATGACTCAAGCTTGACTATGAATGGATCTAGAAATTCACAAGGATGCTTTCTTGAGGAAACAAGAACTTCACTTTCAAGCAGCAACCTTTTTGATGCAAGAATATCTGGAAATGAACAATGTAGCAGGCACTTAAGTAGTCTAGAGAAGAATGGTGATAATCTAATTTCTGAAAATTTGAAGCTCAGCAACATATTGTTTGAAGGAATACAATCTCCTAAGCGACAGGATGGCTTACACACTAAACACTCTGTGCTTTCTCCTAGCAATGAAGATCTGCAACTAACTGACGTTGATCAATCTATTCCTGTATTTGAGGGGTTCATTGTAGGTGCACAAACAGACAGTGGTGAACTAAAATTTGCAGCAGATGAACTTGACTTTGACCAACTAAACCTTCCAAGGACTACTTTGGAACGTGCTGGCGTTCTAGCAGAAATTTGCAGATCTGCTAGCTTGGATAGACCCTCATGTCAGTTCTCATCTGCTTTGGAATTCCAGGGAACCCAAAATTTGTGTCAGTCTGTACCTAATGGTTGTCATCTTGAGTGCTTGGACCTTGGGGATAATTTTCCTTTAAATTCTGATGTTGGCAAACCTCTTCAATCAGGTAGCAGTTCTTCAGATGACTACAAGGATGCTATTGATGGGATTCCATGTTCTGTTTCTCTAGCTTATTCTGGCGCACGATATGGTTGGAGTTCAAGAAATCAGTATGCATCTCCGGTTGGGAATCTATGGGACAGACTCTCATCACATACTGGGAGTTCAGAAAAGCGTTTAAGTTCAAATCCAGAACTTACTTGCTTCCCTATTGAGGAAGATCGCAGTATTAGTGAAGAGAATAGAACTGTGGATGAGAAGGCAGGTGATGCAGAAGAAGAAATTGATTCATTGTTGGCTAACCATTGTGATTTAAGGCAACCACTTAAGGATTTGACGAACTCGAGTTTTAATATCTCAGTTTCTGCAGAAGAAACTTTGAACACCGATGGTGTGGATTTTCTGAGCACAAAATTTAGTGTCAGTGGGACAGAAGAGAAGGTTCACTTGGGTCCAAAGTATCGGTATAGGAATACGAGTGAGACTAGTGAAAAGCAGATTTCATTTGCCGGCACCGCTGATGGTAGGAAAAACCAATTTTCATATATTGGTACAAATGGAATCAAGAAGGCAAAAGAATCAATAAATAACAGCATCAGCAAACCAATTGTCTCAAACAAAACCAGTTTGAAAGGACAGAATCAAAAGCTTTCTTTGAAAGAGTCTACAAGGAATAACATTGTTTCAAATGTTAGTTCCTTCATACCACTTGTACAACAGAAACAAGCAGCCACAACATGTGCAGGTAGCATTTCTTTGTTGGATTGATTAATTCATTATTGTACTATTAAAATTCTGATTTATTGAAAAGATTGAAAGACTAAGTGAGGAACTCTATTACAACACCACAAAACTTTTAACTAAAAAATATAGGTCTTTGATGTTTAAACTTTAAACTTATATCTTGTTGAAGTGGATAATCGTGGTTTTACTTTTAGTTCTTGCCTCCGGTATTCGTATTCAGCATCAATAGCTATTTATTTGAAGTTCGCTGAGAGCTTATATCATTGAGTTCTGCAAATGGCTTTTTTTCGAGGGGGTTTGTATTGTACTTTACTGTATTAATTTTTTGACAGAAAAAAAATAAATAAATATCTTTTCCTATTATAACCTCTATTGTCTTCCTTGGATTTTGCTCAAAGAATCTTCAAATTGATTCTATAATCTGATAAGAATGCGTTTTACATTTGTCAGTATGGATTTTTGTGTTTTGTAAAGAGGTTCAACATAAAGTACTTTTATACGTACTTTTACACTTAAGGATTTCAGAGCTTTATTTGAAGTCATAGCTCTTCCTGAGCTTTTCTCTTCCATTGTCATGATGGGTATGCGTGGCAAAGTGTCAATTTTGTAAATTTTAGAACTGTGGACACTGCAAGGCTGTTGAGGAGGTTGCAGAAAGATTAAATTGTTTTCTTCACTTGTTCTTTATATACATGTGTAATACTCCTCGTCTTGCAGGAAAAAGAGATGTTAAGGTGAAGGCCCTGGAGGCTGCGGAGGCTGCAAAACGTTTAGAAAAGAAAAAAGAGAATGAACGCAAGCTGAGGAAGGAAGCATTAAAACTTGAGCGAGCAAAGTTGGAGGAAAAAAATTTGAGACACATGGAATTGGAAAAGAAAAGGAAAGAAGAGGAACGCAAGAAAAAAGATGCTGATATTATTGCAAAGAAAAGGCTGAGAGAGGAAGAAGAGAAGAGGGAGAGGGATAAGAAAAGAACGCGAATTGAAGCGAGGCAGCGGCAAAGAGAAGAAGAAGAAAAGAAGCGTGCAGATAAAGCTGAAAAAGTAAAAGAAAATCAACGGTCCAAGGTTGTTAACATTACTATTATTGTTTTTTTTTTTTTTTTTCCCCTTCGATGTAAAAGTGTAAATGCTATTGCTTATTTGGCTGACGCAGTCTCACTTATTTATGTTTTGTTATAGGATGAGCAAATGAACAGCAAGAAGGAATCTCTCAATGAACCCAAAAAGCAACGGAACAATGAAACCAGTAGAGGGGATGGAGCGGCTTTGCAAAAGACGGAGATTAAATCGACTCTCACTGAAGTGATGAATTATGAAGAACGTGACCCTTCTGGTCTATCTTGTGAAGCTGAAAAGGTAGGAAATTTTGTGATGGCAGACTCAGTTGGATGTTGTGTTTTGCATGTTTTTGTTATTAATAATGAGGTTGTGTTAATTTGTTGTTAAAGAATGAAATTACCAACAAATGTCATTATACTGAATGAAGCTTTATGCTTTACATGCAGCTTCATAGGAGTTTCTTTTGCATACTTACATTCGTTGCATTGTATTCTCTTAGGCAATGCATGCAGTGGATAAATCACCTAGAAAAGAAGACCTGATAGCTCATAACAGCCAAGGAATATCATATGAGATCTCTCCTTACCAGTGCTCAGATGATGAAGATGAAGAAGATGACGAGTTGCCCACCAAGAAATATATTCCATCATGGGCCAGGTATATTAGTTAATTCTTTATAAAAAAAATTGTTGAGTAACTTGATAAGGCATGAAACAGTTATGCTTGTTGCTGAGGATAAAAGGATGTTAATATGAAGTTTAAGGATTTGAATATTAAGTATATCATGAAAAGGAGCAAATATTTCCCAGTTTGACATGAAAGGAAAAACAACGGGAAAAAAGTTGAATGATCATTTTATATGAACATAACAACCAACCTTAATTCTTTGCCTAGACGAAAAATTATGATAGTCTGCATGTTTGTATATGCAGAACTGAAATCATTTTGCTAATTGTTCATGTATCTTGTTAATCTCTCGTACCACTCTCCGTTTAACACAAGATAACACAAGATTATCTTTTATTTATTTTTTAATGAAAATACAACAGCAGAGGCATATTCCTTTATGCGAGCCATGAGGATTAAAAACAAGAAATTGGCTTTGTATTTATTTATTCATGTAATTTGAATATATTAATTCATAAAAATTTGTTCTATCTTTTCATATTACTCAACTATCTTCGAGAAGATGGTAAATGATATTTTGAATGTCCAAAGGAAAACAGGATATAATTTTAGCTTTTGGCTATTTTGTGTTTGTTTTCCTTTCTACGCCATTCCTCGAGCCAGTACAGTGTTTGTCCTTTCTTGATTTGGGCCTCTTGACTCAGTATTTTACTTTGTCCAATGGATTCTTATTGCTCCAGCGTCCATGAAAATTTAAAACATGTTGATTGTTATTGCAAAACAAGTTGTTTATGGTTTATTTTTTTTGTTTAAATGATGCACTTAATGGAAAGAGGAGAACCACATTGGAACCAAGTATCATTTGTTTAATGATGCACTAAATGAAACATTTTCCATGATCAACTTATTAAATGAAAGCTGTGGTTATTTGGTTTTTATGCAGCAAAAGCTCCGTGGCTCTGTTTTTACCTTTGCAGCAAAAATTGGATCCTGACTTGATTTTTCCGCCTGAGAGTTTTTGCAGTATGGATGAAGGTAACTTCAACTATAGATAATTTATTTGAAAGTTAAAAAACTATCAACTTCTTACCAAACATAATTTGTATTGTTTAGTTCTTCTACCTCGCAAACTACGGCAGAGTTGACAGAGGCTGCATGAATCAACAACAAGCAGTTGCAATCATCTGGATTTTTGTTGATTGATTCTGGTCGGGGATTCTTACACTGAAAGGTTTTCCTTGAATTTTATAGCATGATACCAGTTCTACTTTCTGGTTATCAACATATTCTCGTTTTCCTATATTTCTCCTTGTATATATGTGAAATAAAATGTGAACCTATGAAATAGCAGTCATGATTGCTAAAAATGTTTATAGAGTCGCCAATTTATCTTCTTTTTTCCTTGAATGAAGAGAAACTCCATGGCACTTTTGCTACACTTATATCACACAAAATTATTTTGAAAACTTTGTATTGGAAGCCTATCCAATGTTCCCAGTTAAAACTTTTGTGCCCTTTGTAGTAGGATCATAGTGTCACTTAAGAAATATTAATGAAGTTCAGATCTCTGATTAGATTTGATCATTATCTAGTGGGGTTTCCTCTTTATCTGGTGAATCAAGATCTAAACGAAAGATTCTATGTCTTCTTTTCGGAGCCAGAATCTCATAGTAATAGCATTTGATTTCATGCACGACCTTTGGTTTCTAACAATGCCATCCCCCCATCTTGTTACATGCTGTAATTATTGAAGATGTAGGTTTGAAGTGTAAAGAATGCTTACTAAGCCAAGATGGTTTGAATTTTCTTGCAGAAGGGTGATACTGCTCGTATCTGCCTCGATGATATTCAGAATCCTCGTCTCGTACACACACTACATGTGCAGCAGCAGAAAGTGAATGCTTGCATGGTATCCTTCTCTTTCAAGCTATCATTCTATTGTCAATATGTTTTGAAAAGGGGTGCTGAGAAATATAAATAGAAGAGATCTTGGATCTGTTGTAATGTCTGCATAATGTGTAGTGCTATTTTTTGTTCTTAATGTCACATTCGATGAATGTTAAATGGTGGTGATTTCACTGTTCACATCGCATGAATTTCTAGCAATATTATTAATATTATATATTTAATTTAAAGTTTAATGTCAGTTTTATTATGTTATAATCTGTACAGTGTGTGGACCTAACTAGTGTGTACTAAAAATTAATGTGCTAGTAGAATTTTTAAATACTATCATTTTTTTATATGTAATTAAGCTTTAATCGCGACTAAATTCTGTGTAAAATAAGTGTGTTCGCCAATTTACTATACATATACAATTTGAATTTAGTATTTATTGTTTCAAAACAATCAATTAATTATAATTATTATGCATTAATACTCATTAAACTATAAAATTACCTTTTGCTATTCTACCATTCAAACCCCCGATAAAAGTGAATGTTATACCAGAATTTAAAGCAAAAAACTCCCTGACCTCAATATGCTAATAAATAATATAAATTTACCATTTTGCTCATCAACCATTAAAATTCATTGCCATAAATGGAGTATGATAAATTTGAGTATTAAATGTTCTTTTTGAGGTAAAATTGTACATCAAATCAGATTTTCGAGGGAAAATGTCTCAATCCTGCAGTAAATAGTAGCATCACCTGTCTCTTACATTTCTCCTTAAGTGGAAATAAACACGTTGGATCGATCATCCATCTGTCAATGGACCCTGCCTATGTGTCAATGTCTGGTCTTAATTACTATAGTGTAATGTAATATATGTTGGCTTTGAACTTAGATACAAAATTAGGTGAGGGCCATTGTACGAATCATGTTTCGTTCACTCAATTCATTTTATTTTATTATTTAGATAAAATAGGTGGTGTATATTCAAATTTTTACACGAACATTTGTGTCACATATGTTAAGACGTCTCATAAGAGAGTGTCTCTTAAACCCAAACATTCAGATTTTGTATTGGAGTTCTTTATACTTTTGGTGTAATAATCTATAATAACCACTAACCTGTGTTCTTTACAATTACGAGGTCTTTATAAAAATTTCCATGCTGTATATAGCATTTTAAGAAGAAAAGAAATTTCCCTTAAAAAAGAGAACTGCAGAAATTGGCTTGCTATAGTGTACATATTTCTGTAAACTTGATTATTAATTAATTTTCGTAACCATATTTACCAAATGAAGTCGTTTAAGAAGCATTCTATACATCAATTAAAAATAACCATAATGAAAACGAAAAAAAAAAAAAGGATTTATACATAGATTTTTAATTGCAAAAACAAAATACCTACAACATAAAATTTGTAAGAGAATCAATATCTAATATGAATTAATGGCCATACAATCTGTTCACATCCTCTTTATCGATAATATATTACTACACCTCAGCCTTTAGTATTGATCATAGCATTCCAAGTTGACATTGAGATTTGATTCTGCTAAATTCAAATATGTCTAATTTGAAGAAACGAGTCAATCCATAACCTGCAATCCGCAAAGAGTTTTTTCCGACCAAAAGCCAAATTCCTAAAACAGCCTCTAGGCTCTAATATTATATGATTTATTATTCCAACGTGCCGAAAAACAAAGTGATCGAGTTTAAATGGACCACCTGTTGACTTAAGCAGACGTCTGAGTATATGTAGCTGTTTAGTGCTATAGTGCATAGAATAATTAATTTAAAAATGAAAATGAAATTGAATGAGGTAAGGAAAGATGAAAAGTTGGGAAAATGAATAGGATGGGTTAGAATAGGTAGACACATGGTGCAATCACTAATATAGTAATACCAAACTTCCCTACAATTCTCTCTACACATCTAATACAAATATCACATTGTTATATCAATATGTGTTCACTGTTCATAGAAGGTATGCAGATTATTAACATTTAAACTTAGAATATTCATTTAAATTGTATGCATTTAGTTATTCATATATATATATATATATATATAGAGAGAGAGAGAGGAGGATAGTGATGGGTGATGATATATGGTCGGTGGCAGAAGAGAGAGAGCACAATGCCACAAAAAGCAAAGATCCTCTGCCAATGGCGGCCAGTGCTCTCTCTCTTCTGTCAACAACTTTCCTTCTTTCATTACAACAACCTGCATTTACAAATTAAACAATTAATTAATATATATATATATGTAAGAACTGCAACTTATATGCAGATTCATTCATGAACATGAAATTACAGTGTTGAAATGGCGAGCAGTTAATAATTGATTTTTAATATGTGATGGAGGAATAAATGGATGTAAAGAATAGATAATCGCTAAAATGAATAATTTAGAATAAAAATAATACCTGTAATAAGCACATTTGAGATCTCTCGCATAACGTGTTTGCATATGCGTCTGCATGTGTGCATCTGTACACTGCATGTCCATATATGAGAGAGAGAGAGAGAGAGAGAGAGAGAGAGAGAGAGAGTTGAAGAATGAAGAAAAGGGATGAGGCAGATTTATAGGGAATTAGAGAGACCATGTAAATACAGTTAGTTGTATTTATTTGAGGGGGCTTTGTCTACTTCATGTGTGCATATAAACTCACATTAAATTATAGATTTGCCCTTCTAAAACTATAAATTTCAACTACACCCCCGCTAATTATAATTCATGCAGCTTAAGAAAATATTTTAAATGGCTAGCTCCACTCTAATCCATAAAACTAAAAATAAAACTAGTTTTAGTTTTAAATTGAGATACATTGTACAAAATAGTTAATTATGATAATAAAACCTCTGTTTAAAAAAGAAAAAAAGTGAAATATTTTAGACACCAACTCTTTCACCACTTCTTCTCTCTCCAAGGTCTCATGAGTTGAAGTTATTGAATAATTAAATTCAACCTCCAAATCAGAAATTGGTTCCAAATCAATGACATTACAGGTAGAAATGGGACATTACATATTTACAGTGATAGAACAAGAATTTTGGTCCAGAGAAGCGATATTGAAACATAAAAGGTCAAATAAGTTGGAAAGAATGAAAGATATTTTTATTCTAATTTTTATACAGAAAAATATGAAATAATATTATTTTATCTCTACAAAAGACCGTCTGATGGGGTTGTTGAGTTCATAACTATAGATAATATAATTATTTTAACGAGACAAATCTTATAAATACATAAAGAAATATATATATACGTACTAATAAAATAACAATTTGTTTCCTTACACATACTCACCCAATAGAACTGAAAATACTAAAAGTAGGATATGAGTAATTAATTTAAGGATGGTAGAGAGAGGGTATTAAATATCTATTTAGTTGAAAATAGGGAGAATTATAAGAAGATGAAGGTTTGGTTAGGATTAAAAAAAGGGGTGTGGATATCCAATAAATGCTTTGCTTAGCTAAATTGAGTGAGATACTGACCTGTGATGTACAATTTCAAAGCCACCCTCGTGCTTTGTTTTTATCCATGTGAATTGGTTTTCCTATTCTGCCAAACCTAACATGTTTTTCAGTTGGAACCCAGAATTATCTTTACATTATGTCAACACATAAGAAATTCAATCTTAAACTCTTTCTAACAAGAATTGAACTCCAAACATATGGTCCCTAACGAGTAAAAAGCCTTGAGACCACCAAATTAATATCACTTCAATTATCAAACAACCTAGCTAAGCTATGCACGAGGGGCTCCAGCATAGCTATAAGATTGAGAATTAATTTTTTTTTTTAACTTGATTAAAGAAGTGATTAAATTAGGGTGGTATTTAGAAGAAATGATTGAGAATATATCTTTCTTTAATGAGCTAGGTAGAGGAGCTAGGGATAGGTAGTTAAATAAGGTGTCATGATTTCCCTATGAATTCTTATTTGGGTGTGTTTCTCTGCATTAACTAATTATGGAAGAGGAGGGTGGGATAACATATATTGGTATATATAGAAAAGATTCTGCTAACTAGGCATAAATACACTAGGGAAACAAAATATGTATCGCTTTTTTCTCACGTCAAAAATAATTTCACCAATTATAAGAATATTTTACTAGTATCATATATATTTCAGCTATCAATATATATTTTCTTTTTTTAGATTAGCTATATATATTGATGACGGATCAACCTCAACAGGTCCGAATCAATTATGTTACTCATTTAACCCAAACAAAAGATTAGGATATCCTTAATTATTTTTCTTAAAACAAATCTTTAATTCCTTTATAATAGTTCAATGGACACCTAATGGATTGTACATTCCTATACATGCCAATATAAATTACCTTTCTTGTTTTTGGTGTCAAAAATAAGTATCCTAGACTCATTGGGCCTTAACCTTATTGATGATGTAAATAAGGCCCATATTACGTGGCCTGTTAAAGTAGAAAGTCGACCGTATTTGCTAGACTCGTCGATTGGGCCTTGACCTTATTAATGATATTATTAAGGCCCATATTACGTGGCCTGTTAAGCAGAAAGTGGAGCGTATTTGTTGGGCAAAGAGGTTTAGCGCCAACACCCAAGTTTGACTATTTCCACCCCAACTCCCACTCTTCCCTCCCACCACTCTCCTCTCTCTCTCTCTCTCTCTCTCTCTCGGTTACCTGCAACTGCTTCTTCCTCCTCTATATATCCACACTATCACCTCACTACTCTTTTCTCTTAACCACCATTTCACACGATCAAATCAAGCAATAGATACAGAAATACCTCTGCACAAATTATGCCTTCTTCTGCCTTCAACGCCTTGCTGCTTTCCGCCGTAGTCGCCGCCTCCATGGCGGCCGTGCTGGTCGGCGGCTTCCAGTTCCAAGTCGGAGCAAAGACGGGGTGGAGAAAGCCTACTGGAGAGGAACGCGAGACCTACAACGAATGGGCTACGAGGAACAGATTCCACATTAAGGACACACTTCGTGAGTTTGAATTCATTTTTCCAGAATTAATTTGTTGGTAAATTAATGAATTGATTGATTTTTGTGTTGATCAGATTTCAAGTACCAAAACGACTCCGTTTTGGTGGTGAGCGCGGCTGATTACCTGAAGTGCAACACGGCGAATCCTATCGCCAGATTTGAAGACGGAAATACTGTTTTCGAGTTCGATCGATCGGGATTCTTCTACTTCATCAGTGGGGAATCTGATCACTGCAAGTCAGGGCAGAGGCTGATTATCCGAGTCATGCATCCATCGGAGGCGGCGGCGCCGGAGCTTGCACCGTCGCCTTCTGCAGCAGGCGGAGATTGGGCGGCGCCGCCTACTAACTCCACCGAGAAGTTCTCTGTTGTTTCCTACTTCATCACTGCTTTGGCGGGGCTTCTTGTCGTAGTCTATTTATTTATGTAGGAGTGGATCCTTATTGATCACCATTGTTGCTTGATTACTAGCTTTATTTAATTTGTTGGTAGGATATGGTTTTTGTTAGGGTGATTTGCTACTGAGTATTGAGTGAGTCTTTTCACATTGTTTTTGTCTATGTTGGTTATTGATTTAATGATCAACTTTTGGCTTTTTTCTAATTATCCTCAAATCAATTGTCACTTCAATATGATATATTAACTAAGTTAGATCCAACCACTATTTTTACTCAATATGATTGACAAATCTTGACTCCATTTTGACATGATAACTCAAGCTATTCGAAAATTTAAATCTAACTTAACACAAACATAACTAATTCGATTCTGATACAATTATATATAAATATTACTATTTTTATGATATAAGTATGAATATTTTAGGATAATAACGTAATTCAATATTTAATTTATTTTTCTATTTGATTATAAAAATAAGAGTTATTTACATTTCAAACTCTTTTTGAAAAAATTACATGTTTTGATTTTTTTTATTATCTTGAACATTTTGAATCTTAAACTAAAATTATTCTTATATCAATATTTATTTAAAGAGCTTTCAATGATATATTATAAAAAAAAAAAGTATATATTATATTTGATAAATAGTTATGATGAAATCATGATGTATATAATAAGAGTATAAATGTCATAATTATGATGAAATAATATAAGGCAAAGTCTTGGTAATACAAGTTTTGAGATGAAGACTCAACAATCTTGTTATCATTTCCCCAAGTTGAGTTAATGGAAGAATTATATTTAGTGCATCAAAGAGTTTAGTTGAATATAAAATATAAATCCTTGGTTGCATATCTCATCTTGGTCGCCTTCATGTTCATGTATGCCATTCAAGAATTTTGACATCAAACCAAAAATCCAATGATTTGAAACCTGAGTAAACAGTAAAATGAAGCTAACAAGAAGGAATGATAGTAAAAGGAAGTTTCAGTCAATTAATCTTGTGATTCAAGTATAAGCAAAACAAGTGAAGAAGCTGAGCAGAGATTCAAACAAGAGCCAAAGTGTGGTTGAACTGATGAGCCCCAAGCAGATAGAGAGGGTGTCTCCCCTGGGGTCTCAAGTCGAACAGAAGCTCAAAGCATTCATTAAAAACCCTGTAAGCAACAATCTTCCCAGCACCATGAAACAAAATGGAAACATCTCTCTCTCCCCTCACCATTCCCATGACAGCAATGTGACCCTTCATCTTAGGCCATGTAGAATGAACCCAGTTCAGGTCCACCTTATCAATCAGCGACCATCCTTTAGATTCGTCCATCAAGTGCACCAGCATGAAATGCGAATGTATGGAGATGCAACAAAGACTTCCTTCCCATTCCAACACATAGTTCCTGTCGTATAAAATTGATGGATTCCAGATCGTTCCAAAATTCAACTTCTTCTGTTCAGTATTCAGGTAAAGAATTGCACCGTGGAGTGAGACACTGAAAACCAAGTTATCCAAGCATATTCGTCTCTCAGTATTGGCGTGTAGGTAGTAAGGTAGGTGATGGTTGGCATCAGGGAAGGAGCGCTGTTGCCATTCACGGCTCTCAGAATCGTACACATCCAGGATTCGATATTCCGATGCAACCCTCATAAACCCTACCTTGTAATAGTCTGATTCAGAGGGATCATAACTCAGAAAAAACGGGTCTATCTTTTCGATTTTCAGAGGGTCTGTCTGAATTGACAGCTTTCTTGCTCGTCTGGTGATGGGGTTGGCAACGCAGTAGTACTTGGGGCCGTTCCATGAGTCTCTGCATTCCAGTAGCATCAAGCCATAGCTACACTGCAAGATCTTTGTCAAGGGGGAGAGGGTGAAGCTGAAGGGGACCAAGGCTCTGGTGGTGGGGTTCAAGTAGAGATGCCGCGACTGGGTGGTGATGATGAAGCCTGTTTCTGATGTAAACTTGATGGCTTGGTGGCGCGTGTGGCGCTTGCGGAAATTAGGGCCGGAGCTGATTCTTCGCCACCGTTTGTCGACTAACCGGAATCGGAGGAGTCTTGCCGGCAGCCTCATCATTATTTCCTTGAGCAAAATGTCGGGTTTGATGACAGCTGTGGCCAATCTTGATGCTGATTCCTGCTCCATCGAGATACTGCTTCTTGATGGTGCTTCTTCGTGCTCCATCCAGATAGTTTGGTTCTTGAAACTTATTCAATCACAAAAGAAACTGAGTTGTATATATATATATACATATACTCCCAAGTAACCGCCCCAACGGAAATGTGTTTCACCGGGAAAAAAGAAAAACTGAAATTGTTAGATTGATTAAATAATAATATATTTTAATATTACATTATTTTCAATTAATTGTCTTTTAAATTTTAATGCAATTTTATTGCTTATTTATGCACTAAGTTCTTATTAAAAGTTTTTCGCGACAATATTAAATATCTATAATTAAATTCTTTTATTATATGAAATTTTTTTAGTAATTATCACTTCATACGGGCTCTTAAAAAGCTGAAGCCTCCAAGGAATTATACACATATATATTAGACACAGGAGCAGATATATGGAAACAACAAGCAATGTTGAATCAATCAGAAAGAAGAATGCATTGCAAAAGGCATTGTCCATAAAGTCATCGACAACCATAACTCCTGGTTTTCTTGGGCTTTTTAATATATGTTTGCATGTTTTTGGCTTGTTGGGCCGACATTTTAATTTATTAGGCTTTGGCTTAAAAGTATCAGCCCTTTTAGGCTTTTTGGGCTTTCGGGCCTTTTCCTTGTAAACTGGAGTGTTTTAATTTATTAGGCTTTGGTTTAAAAGTACCACCCTTCTTATTAACATTGCAGTAGCACTGGTTTTTTTTTCTTTTCTTTTTCTTTTAACATCTCCAGTTCTGCGATTTTTGGCGTTGAGTGAAGTGCAAAATACCATTAAAATTTTAAATCTGAAGAAAAACAATCAATAAATTACATGAAAAACACAATATCTTATCAAGATTAATTGACAATATATTAAGAGTGGCACAGTGTCTCCTAACTGAAAATACATAAACATGTATACAATCAGATTACAGCAAAACGTTTTACATTGTGTCCTAAAAACATACACATCCTGGCTTTATTTGGTTAGACCTATTTGAGGCAAAGCTTTTAAGGTCCGTTCCAACCATATTCTTGCACTCGAAGCTGAGCAAGCATTCCTCATTATTAAGATTCAACTTGAGCATCTTACCATACTGCATTCAAGAATATAACCCTTAATGATGTAGGATTGCAACGAGCAATCATCGTAGGAGTGCTGAGTAGAGATGCGACACCATGTAATTTCATCCAGCTGGGAACCTTTTTTATCAAAGATAGTATGATACTTTTCCGAGAATAGCTCAAGACGATTATCTGAAACTGCTTTCACGAAAGCATATGTGCAGGAAATGATAGTTGTTCATCTTGGGATTAAAGGAAGTCAGCTAGATCGGAGAAGGCGAGCAGCAAAGGCTCCATCAAGTGAGTGTTTGACAGGATTTGAGCTGTAGAATCCATCTTTAGTAGCAAATGTGGAGGATACATATGTGTCTACGGGATCTACTCGGAATTCCTGCAAATAGATAGAAGCACGAATATTCTCTGTTTCAGTGAACAGAGTAGCATACAGCAGTACAAAATATCTGTGGTTCAATTGAATACAGTATCTACAACATGAATATACTGCAAAACACTCAGTATTTGATACTAGGTGAACTGCCAGTACTTACTGGATGTCTCAGAAGAAAAGCAGCTATTCTTTCTTCATTCTCCTCAGGATCAATAGAACAGGTGCTATATATAAGTACGCCACCAGGCTTTACCAAGCTGTAGATTCAAAGAAAACAAATATAGATTATACAAGAAAACTAAATTACTAGAATAAATAATCCAAACTGAAGTTCTAAAAGTTATTTCTCAAGAAAAAGCATGTATTCAGCATACATATACTTTCATCAATCTTTTATTGCACTTACACACCGACCAAGCATATTAGTATTTCTTAAGTCCAACAAATTCATTATCTTCGCAGAATCAACACACCAACTAGTTAATTATAGAAGTGAAAGTAACTTCTCACGTGGAAGCTGAATCAAGAAGCACATCTTGCAAGTTTTTTAGTTCTTTCATGTCTTCCTGTCTTCTATTCCAGCGCAAATCTGCTCTCTGTATCAAGAAAATGAAGAAATGGAACACTCAAGTAGTTCTGTTGAAAAATACCATCAGAAAATGATGAAGAAAGGAGTAAATGAATCTAAAATCATCAAAAGAAATAAACATAATCTCTTTTACACGGGTTATTTGAATATATACCTTAGAGAGAACACCCATTCCGGAACAAGGAGCATCCAGCAAAACTTTATCAGCCTTCATATCATCATTGTCCTGGAAAATTATACACAACAAAATTTATTAATATATTTTCCTAAAAAATAATTTTATTTATGTAAGAACATTCCTTACAAGTGAACGAAGATCGGCATGAAGAGTAGTGACAATATGATCGACTTCATGCAACTTGGCTGTTTCTTTGAGAATTCTCAATCGACCACTGTTTATGTCAATGGCACATATGCTACCTGATAAAAGACGGAGATCGAATGTTAATATAACATCAGTACTCCAAATTATGTTTCATTCGAGAATCAATCTGTCACATTAGGTAGTCATAAGATCAAAGCCAAGTTGATATAACAAGAAGAAGATCACATGCTACAATAAACAGGAAGTGACAAACAACCAAGGTAAGAATATAGGGTTTCCTCCATGAATAAATACACACATAAAAGCAATTCACAAGTTTAATAATCAATTTATTTTCTATTTTGAAAGCAGAAAGCCTTCTTAGCTTGAAAAAAGCTACTCTTTTAACAAACCTCAATAGACCAATTACCACATTCTGCAATGGTGTACCTTGGCCATTTAGACGTGAAGCCATGAAAAGAGTCTTTCCTCCTGGAGCTGCACAACAGTCAATTATTCTCTCCCCAGACTTTGGATCCACAACCATAACCACCAATCCTGCACCAAAAGTTCTTATTGGTGACAAAAGAATAATGGGATTAGCGTGCCCAGTTTGTTCATATGGATTACAAAAATTGTACGCCACGTCACCAGCAGAGAAAAGAAGTTGCAAGGGAACAAGAAGAATTTTGATATAATATATATTTTTTCTGGCCAAAGAATACAACAGAAGCTAAACGTAGAAAGGACTATTCTCTAGCAGAGGAAGCCAAATGTATGTAACATCTATTGGCCCTCCAATGAAGATATGTGACATGAGGTGAAGATTGACGTGGAGATTACCTGCGCTCTCATCCTGGACTGAGCAGAAACCCTTTTTTAGTAATCCAGCTTGTATGACAAACTAGAAGAGGTGAATGTAGAGTTAATAGAACTCAAATAGATACTACGATCACAGATTACCAGCCAACAATATATACGAAGGATATATTAGTTTTTGAAATTGCATCCTTTATTTTTTAATCAAACACAATTCTTTCAATTTTCCAGTTTCTTTTAGGAATTATTAGTCAATCAAAAATAAGTAATATAAAGTAGGGCATTAAACAGCTGAAATCAGTAGTATCAAAAACAATCACTTGAACAATGATGAGTGTTACTGTTCATAACATCACTACTATGTTAAAATGGTTATTAAATTGATAAAATGCAATAGCAAAGATAAAGAAAAATTTAAGTCGAATATTTCATGGATACATTAGATTAGTTTTTTTTTTTTTACCTGCATCCCTGTCCTTATGCGGACAAAATCATCCAAGTGCTGAGAAAGTTCATATGGAACCTAAGTTGATGAGAAGAAAAACAAAATGTGAACATTGGCACGCTATACTGTTCCTACTATCTTGCTAGGAATAATTAGAAACACCGATATTTATGCAAAGAATCCCAATAACTGTGTACTGAAATACTTCTAGGCCATCAAAATTTGACATAATAACAATTTTCAGCAAGAATTCTCAACTACTTGTCTGTGTCTATGAGTGTGTCATGTCTGAGAAAAAAATCACACCTTTAATATTTCAAGTTCTTTAACGAGATCTGCCCTCGTGAATCCTTTACCCGTATTTGCCCTGATATTGTTATTACAAGTTATGGTAAACAACATCAGATATCTGCTTTTAAAATAAAAGATTCTCAAAGAGGTAAAAGAAAAGGAAGGTAACCTGATACTGAAACAAGGATCTGTATTGTTCCATGTCATCAACTTGACAGCTTCTTCAAGACCAAGGTATTTAGCCCATCGTCTCACCATCCACTATGAACAAATGGAAATAGAGACCTGGTGAGGTTTCAAGGCATGGGAGGATCATAGAGATAAGACTTTCAAAGGAAACTGAAATTCTTTTAGAATCTACAATCTTTTATGCAATTAAAAAAAAAAAATGTTTGCTATATATTACATATGCTTGCAGGGTTGAAGCACTCCGATTTGCATATATTGAAGGAGCCTCACCCACTCATGAGACAACAAAACTCTATACTTGAAAAGAAAAGGTGGAAGAACTATAAAAAGCATCCAGAAAAGTTTCTCAGGTATTATCAGGTATTTTATTTCTAACTCATAATTATTTGGTTTTCTATTAAAGGAGACTCATGAATTTTGGGGCTTTCAAAGAGCAAAAAAGAATAAAGTTACAATAGCATCATAGAAAGCCAAAAGATTGTGTACTGCCATTGGTGTGAGAAATGATATTCTATATAAAATGACAAGTGAATTATGTTTTGTATAAACACTATGCAACTATAAGGTAAAGACAAACTCACAACGGGATGAGAATGAATAGTGGCCAGAGCACGTGCTTGCTGTCTGTCATTACCATCCACTTTTGGTACAGGGAGTGAGTTGCTTTCCTGTAGACACTCAAAAGAAAGAAAAATCAGTATATCACTAGAAATAACTAGAAGTCGTGAAAGCATACTTGAATAGCTGATGTTGACCTTAAGCAACACAAGCTTCCTCAAAAGCGCATTAACCATATTACCAGCACCATCTCTTAGTGCAGCTTTTGCAAGCTTTACATTCTGCCATACACCCAAATAAAAGAAACGTAAATAGAAAGAGGAAGAAGTTTCACTCATTTTACAAAACCATAGTTATCATGAGTATCTAATGAAATCTTTTAATTATCGTACCTATTACAAAACGATCTACACACGTAAAGGATTTTTTTTTTTGTTCACATCTAAAGAAGAAAAAGGACAAGAAAATTATGGGAGCATTCAGTAAGCAACCAGAGGGATTTTTTTATTTTTATTTTTTAGATGTTATAATTTATGTCTAGAACAGCTACAGCAGCAGAGTTTAAAAGCTGGTAGTTGCATAATCAAATACCATAGATGGACTTAATAGATAGTTAATGATGGGATGCGATGCTATCATTATGATCAGATGGATCAATCTTCTTTCTCAACTACAATGGTTGCTTTGTTGTCACGTTGATCTGCTATAGTAGAACTTTCAGGTGAATAGTTTCACTGAAGAAACAAGAAAGTTCTAGCTGGATTCTGTATCCACGTACCTCATCAACAACTGCATATGGAGGCATTTCAAGCTTGAGGATCTCATAAAAACCAATTCGAAGAATCTGAAAAGAGCATGTGTAAAACTACAGCACAATGGAGAACCCTACCAGTCATTGGCCAGGTCAACACAGTACATCAACCCAGATAAATAAACGGTCTATGTACCTGTAATAGAAGAGGTTCCATGCTGCTGAAGTTTTTTTCATCATGACACAGTGAAAGAATCAAATGATCAAGATATCTTTTCCAACGGGTGGTACCACCGACAACTTCTGTTACCTACGAATCAAATATTTAAATTGTCAAAATTTCCTGACTGGATTTGAACAATGCAAGAGATAAGTGAGAGTAAGACCAGACGAAGATCTCTATCATCTAAATCACGAGTACGGAAACCAAGAGTTCTTTGAACATATCCCATCTCATTATCCCCTGAGCCCTTTCCTTGCTCATTCAACAGATCAGCAAATGCACCACCAAACTGAATGCGCATCAATCTCACAGCAGAGACTATTTAACGAGGCAAAACAAGAAAATAATTACAATTTTTCACTAATTTAAATTAATTTTCAAATAAATTTAAATTAACAGAAAGTGCAGAGGTTCTAGGACAAGCTTGGAACCAATCATGGTATTCTCAAGGTATAATGGGGGCGATCCATATCATGTGTTGTTACCTGGTGGTCCATATATATGTACAATATGCATTGTTGAAAGGCGCATAGAGATACATCCCTAAACCTCACCATGTTTATTTATACGTGATTAACCCTTTAAGCAACAACTACTTTATATCTTTAGTTAGACATGCTAATTACTTGCATCCAATTTTTAACCACAAGCATTGCTTTTTTAAACATAAATGAAATAATCAAACGAACAAAAACATTCACAACCGATCCAACCCAGGGCTATAATGCCTAAAAAACAAGGCTATAAGATGGATGTACTAAGGTAAATATCATACCAGCTCTATGCGGCGACACATCCAAATTCAGCTTCGGCGCATTGCTTTCACCATCTAAATGACCTGAAGCACAACATCATATCAATTTCATCTAGAAAAAATATCATACAAAAGAAAAATCGGTGAATAACAGAGCTCCAAAAAATGATATACCTACTCTACCTCCGCCAGTAGATTTTTGAAGATGACCTGCAACAAAATAACAAATAATTCATCCAAGAAACCGGCAATTTCATCAGTACACAAGATAAAACCGAGACTTCAGTACATCAATTCAATGAAGTTCTTGCTCACTCACAATTTCGATCAAGCCGCAGAAATGGTTACCTGTTTTAGTTCTAGTCGTTGAGGTTTTAGCGGAGTTGCTTCTTGAATTCCTCTCACTGTTATGCTTCATATCTCTCGCTGAAAGTGGATAATGCATTGAAATTGAAATTGTATTGAAATGATGGAGGATTGAGAAGGGAGGGCAAACGCGGGAAAGAGGCGTCGCTGCCTCCATTTCTTAATCTGAAAAGCTCTCTGCTTAACGAATAAAGGATAAAATTTGAAATCGATCAATGCTATCTGAAGAATCTAAGAAACGTGTGCTTTTTGTTTAAAAGCGGGTTTTGACGAATTTTATTATTTGGTAATAAACGTTTTACTTTTAGCCTGTGAACGCTGAACTGTCAACACTTTTATGAGACCATGATCTCATTACATCCTCACACAAATTCAACTTCATGTGACATGTTAATCCATAAAATCACAACTCATTTATATTTTTCAAATAAGTTTAGTTCGTGGGAAACTGTGAATTAGTTTCTATTAATATTATATTTAAAATTCTATATATAATCTTTAAATTCAAATAAAAAAGATTGAGATGATCCATCACTATACATTATCATAGTTCAAACTTAAGTTATACTGACATGACTTAATTTCATATTAATAGAATTTTATTTATACTAAGAAGTATTATTCAAACTAGTCATATCATGAAAAGAAAATAAATAAGGACTCCATAACATAATTTCACACCATGTGTATTATGCTGTGGAAAAAAAGTACATCTTCAATGGACTTCACTTGAAAACACTAGAAATTTAAAATGAAAATTAAAAGAACTTGTTTGGATTTGATTTTCATATGAGGATTTATAGACATTGATTTCCAGTTGAAATTGAGGTCCAAATACATTCATTTTGACAGTATAGTATTTCCTTTGGAAATAAAACCAAACAACCCTTAATATTTAATATTCACACAGAAACCAAGAATTTAAAACACTAAAATAATGAAAATTATCATAGGACCAAACAAGCTTCTCTCTTCTTTAATGTTGTGCTAAAGCAGCTCTCAGTTCTCACTCATGCGGTTGTGTCGATGGGTTGCTCGAATATTCCGACACCGGTTTTCATCGAGACAAACTTGGGCACTCGTCTTGCTGCCTCTGTTTACCCAGAAATCACCGCCAAGGACTTCAAGAGTTATTACCTTTTCTGTTCTTCTTTTTTTTGCATTATTTACTTCTCAGATTTAATTTTCAACAAAAAATCGATTTCCTGTTCTCATTGTTATGTTTTCCTGTTAAAAATCTCATCTTTATGGTAATTCTGTGATTTCATACTTAACATTGGATTTTCTCCATTGTTCGAGGAATCTCTGTATGGAAATCTGGTTATGTTGCATTAAATTGAGAATGTTGCTGGATTGGACATTGATTTTATCCTGTAGTTTAGTTCTATCAATCATAGTTTTTATAAACTGTCTTTGGTTCAATAATGAAATCCCCTGTTTCCCCAATAGCCTGCTATGCTATACTGTCTTAAATTGGTGCAATGCTTCAATTGGAGTTGGTCAGATTAAGCAGTAGAGTTTTCCATCTACAGCCTATCTCATTATCTTGATGTTCCATATTTATTTATTGATCCATTTATTGAACCACATGTTGTGATATCCTCAAGAATCTTCTATTTAAGATTAAACTTCCTCCATTTTTGGTGAATTTCTTAGGACATTGATAAAAATTGTGCCACTTTGATTGTTTAAACTCAGATTAGATTACAAATGAATCTTCACTGAATTTCCTGAAATCATATGCTCGAGTTGTAAATGGCGATTCTTTGATTCAACCGGCATATATCAGATTGTTCCTGTCATCTTTTATGGATGCTATATGTTAAAACAATTCTTAGTTTAAGTCTTAGTGTTAGTGTTTTGTAATGATTTTTACACAATACTGTGGTTTTTCTGTCTGCTCTTTATATTAGCTACCCGCGTGTTAAATGATGATATCTTGTACGATTTGTAGGAGAGCTCGAGGCTATGCATCTCAATTGTTTCCCAGAAATCGGAAGTATTTGGGTCAATGCACTAATGGTATGTTCTTTAGACATTACAAATGGAAATCTACTCTATTTATGTTCTGTTGAATCTGAATACTTAAGTGAAATATATTGTGTCATACTTGTAAGTATACCAGGTGAAGCTAAAATCACGGTGTTACCACTTATCCGAGTCTTTGCCTCTCAAGTGTGCATTTATGGGCTCAAATCTTACTTGGTTTCTTCAAATGGATGTGCATCCGAGGAGCATTCTTGATCGAGTCGAGTCTCTGAAATGCAACGACACTGACCTTCACAATCTTGATTTCACCACCAATGTTGTCTCTAAGTCACCAACCTATGAGGAGAAAACGAAATGCAAAAGAAAGAGGCAACGGAAAAATGTGAAGCGAAAGCGCAAAATTGGATGCAAGAAACTGGACAACAATGTCAATGCAGAGACCCAAAGTGACACATTTTCGGAACCAGCATCGGTTTCAGGAATTATCAAGAAATACTTCTCGGATTACAATGAGGTGGCCTCTGGTTTCACCGCAGTTAGGAGTAGACACAGAGAGTGGCTTAACAGCAGCAATGAATGCAGACTCTTGAGCATTGGGTCTGAGATAATGGAGAGGCCATGTTCTGAAGAATCGAAAAAGAAGGGCACGAAACCTGAAGTTGGGAGGCGACTTGTCTTGGCATCGGAGGGTATTGGGCGTAATTTGAGCAGCCAACGAGCCGTGCTTTCTCTCTGCAGGTTCAGTGATGGAAGCTCGACAGATGTAGTTCGAAATCTAGTGTTTGAGATGATGGAGGAAAGTGATTGAAGAAGAGTTATGTACAACTCTGGTAAAATCGAGACGAGTTCGATCCAAGTGTAGTTATTCAAGCACAGTAGAGGCTGCTGTGCATCAAGTGTTTCAGGCATATGATGTCTTCTTTGTTGGTTTTTTCACATTCATGCAGAATGCGACTTTAGTTCATCTTCAATGACACTTTCATGAAGAAAAGAAACTGACAGCAAAGGCCCAAAACGATGCCGTTTCAGTTGCCTGAACAGCAATTTTGTAAATTATGGTCACTTGGTCTGTGACAAATGTATAAAATATCAGTAATTTTGTAAAAGTCTATAAAGTAGCTGTTGCATATTTGAATATTTCTGCGTCTCGGAACGACACCGTTTCACTTGAATATTGAGTTCCTTCTCTTGAAATTAACATTAAAGAATGACTTGAATATGCATAGTAGTCAATGTACAGTTTACAACTTATCCTGTAAGAAAAGCATATTCTACTTTTCTTGATGAAAAAGTCTTTTCAATATTGAATTATTTCATAGTGACATTAAATTGGATGGTAAAAAAAAAATCTCAAGTACTATAATACTTTAAGAAAATTTGATCTGGCACATGCTATCACTTTCTTCTTTTTCTTTTTCACTATCAACGTGAGTCCGCCGAGATTTCATAAAATATTTGACTACTTTTAATAATGTTGTGTTTTCTATATTATTTTATTTGTAGTACTATATATTAATTACGACAGTAAATATATATTGTACATGTGCTTATATACTATATAATAAAATAGAGAATTAAACTATTAAAGTATAGAGAATAGAAGGTTGGGTTTGAATTAATCGCAACAAAATGGCAACCCCATTTAACTGAAGTGGTGCATATGACACTCTGTGATACAAAATGCCAAGTAACTTCTTCCTCTAAATTGTCCCTGCATTAATAGGTATTTTTCAGAATTGAAAGTATCAATTTTTATGATGAATTAAGGTCGCGGTGGCCTAATCTTAATTCGGGCCAATAATTTTACAGCAATATCTCATGTTTAAAGCTTTAGTTGTTTTTAATGTAGGTCAATTTGGGATGATGGATCAATGGCTCATCGGGCTAGGTTAAATGGATCTAAACATCGTGTTAAGATGTACTGTATCTCAATTTAATTGAGTCGCTAATTGGTTGGACCAAATTTGTGAACTCTAATCATGTAACTTGAATATTTAATTTTATATTTAGGAATTAAAAAACAATTGAAATATAAAATTAAATGTAGATATATCATCCTCTTTACAATAATATATAATTTATAATATAAGTGATCATGACCACATGATTGTTGTCAAAGTATTGTTTGTGCTATTTTTTACTCGTTTACAAATATATTGATGACGGCAGATTCGTATGAAAAAATTTAATCAAACAACAAGTAAATTGAATAAGAAATTAAATGAATTGAGCTTGGAAGCCTTGTGACCAGTTAAATGTGGGCTCGATGATCCTAGCCGGTTGTTTCTGGTTGATCGTATCAAGTTATTTTATTATTGTAATATATGTATTTGAATATAGGTGAAGAAATAATTGTCCTATCAAGAATACAATGTATTTCAAACCATCTTTTGGTAAATTGAGACATGTTTATAATTGATATTAGAGATCGCAACGTTTTGAAAAGTTTATCGTCTAGCATAGGGATTTAAGTTGCCCCAATTAGATTTGAATATATATTAGATCCATTATTTATTTATTTATTAAAACCATATTTGATTTTATCTCAATTTATTTTCTTATCCATATATCTTAGCTTGGTTATCTTCCTTCATATCGGCTTCTTGGTCACTAAGTGATGAGCTGACAAAAGGAATTGAGTGCTCCAACTTATTTCTAGCTAGTTCGATCAATCTTGACCTGTCACATATTTTAACTCACCCATGATTAGGAGCTTGATCGGATCGATCTGAATCGATTTATGGAGTCGACCATCAAACCTGACCTAACAATCTTGATATAATCAAAAAATATCCAGTGAAGAGTGAAGTTAGTCGTACAGTACACACCATATTAATAAATACACAATCATGATTGAATCATGATTTTATGGAGTTGATTTCTACTTCTCTTGGGATTTGGAACTTCTATCAAATCTACTCATTTACAACTACTAGAACTATTGGAGGAGAGTCTGAACTACGTACAATAGCTTTTGATCCCCTGAAATTTAAAACTTTTGATCCCATACAACAATTATTATAAAATTCCATATTTATTCCTTTTAATTTGCCAATTCTCGTGACAAGCAATCCCATGAAAAATAGGAAAACCAAAATAAATTATATTTTTTCGGGGACAAAATGAGATTTTTTAGCCTAGATACAATAATCTGATAGAATGACATATGGGAAAAACTATTTATATTATTATTTAATTTAATTACATAATTTGTTTTATTAAATAAACGAAATTATATTTCATCCCAAAAATTCAGGAAGTATCTTTTCATCTCATTCTCCTAGTGCGAAATACCTGTTTTATCCCTTTTATTATTCTTTTCCACTCACACCGCCCGTTTTTTATTTTTACTCCCCATATTAATTCCTCAATATATATAGAGCATATCTTCATCCCCAGTGTAATTTTTCCTATTTTCTTTTCTTTCTTTCCCTACAATTCTCTGCGATCACCAATCGCTAGAAAAACCCTCTCTGAAAACCCTAGGAAATCACGATCCTCATATGCTGTAGATACACACAAACATCCTCCTCTCTATTTTAATCTCTATATCTTTTTTCCAAATCCATAAAATTTCGACCATCCGATCCTCCCCTTATCCCATTAATCACTTGAGTTCGCTGAAACCCTTTCTTTATTTTTTGATTTTCTTGGGTCGATTATTGGGGCCGTTGAATCCGTGGATTCATCAATTGACTGGACTACTTATTGAATCGGAATATGATCACATTTGGTTGATCTTGAAAGATGAAGTTAAAACGAAGGAGGGCACTTGAAGTGGTCAGTGGAATTATTTCTGTGCTCCGATCATTCTTCTATTATGTGATGATTTTCTCAGTAGCGGATACTTCTTAGGGTTAAATGTTCTGACTGCTATTTGTTTAGGTCAATAGTGTTGCATTGTTTTCATGGTAATGAGTGACACGGAATGGTATTCGATTGGTTGGAAATAATTTGGTGTTTTGCTTAGAGTTCTAGTAATTGTTTGTTAAAATCAAATCTTTTTTGGTTGCATTAGGTGTTTTAAAGGTTAGTTGCTTTCTTTCTTCTTTCTTCTCAATAATCTTCGGGGGTTTACCAGTACAATTAGCCTTTGCTGGTTATTTTTATAAAATTTTAAACCCAAATGTCGTGAGGGGTTTATATTTAGGTTTTATTTTCACTTTAACATAGTATTGGTTACTGATATGTAGAATAATGGTTATAGATTCTTGCCATGTAATAGAAAGATGCAAAAGAGGTAATAGATACCTTTATGTGACACTGACGATGAGTTGTTGTGTTCATTAACATGCACACTTATATGTGGTGTTAATGATGGAAAAATAAAGGGCTAACAGAATAGACCGTTGCTGGAATTTGCTAACATTCCACATTCAGAAAATTTATTTGAAGAAATAATTCAACCATCTACTTATGAAGTTTGACTTTGATCTCCATCTGATTTCTAGTTCATTTTGCTTTCATTTTTAAATTTCTGTATAGGTGGTTTGCTACCATAGAGGAAAATGTAAAGTCTTCCTTGTGTTCTTAGTATTGTGTCATCATGGTCTAGTGACTACATTAACTAGATCACGAAGAAACATTTGCATCTGAATTGCATAATACCATTCGTAATTGATTCCATGCATTACTGTGTTCTTTGTGTTTTCTGACTTTCTTATGTCTGGATTATAAGGTTCCCCCACTTAAAAAAATTCTTTCCCGATTTCTCTCAACACATTGTTCCCCAATCTTTACCATTCCATTATTTTCATTTATTTATCTTTTTTGTTTGTCAGCGATATCAATACCAAAAAATTGCTTAATGATTGGGATTAATGAATCTTCCTTTTCATTTGTTTTGTAGCCTTTGAAGATTAAATCCTTCATCACCAATGTTACTGCGACGCCACTGGAGAAAATAGAAGAACCCTTGAAAAGTTTTTCATGGGAGTTTGACAAGGTACATTATCCCTTGCATGCTATGTCAGTCTTGTCCCACTTGTTATCGTGATACTGATTTATCTAAATGCAGGGAGATTTTCATCATTGGGTTGATTTGTTTAATCATTTCGACACCTTTTTTGAGAAATACATCAAGCCAAGGAAGGATTTGCAGCTTGAGGACAACTTTTTGGGATCAGATTCACTGTTCCCACGGGATGCTGTTCTGCAGATTCTCCGTGTCATACGAGTCATATTAGAGAACTGCACTAATAAACATTTCTACAGCTCTTATGAGGTATAGGTCTTTACCTCAGCTGTTCTGGAACATATATGGTTTTGATACATTCAAGCTTGGAATCCGAACTTTGGTCATAATTGATGAATCTGGTCATGCATTTTGTTTGCTTGAAGCCTTGAACAGCTGATTTGTTTTTTAGTCTGTATGATTAAAATGGTGTTCTCATTGAAATCATCTGATTGGATACAATATCTGACCAGTGTTATATGATGTGACCAACTCATAGTTGTCATTTTTTAGGTGTCCTTCTAGCTTGCAGTACATAGTTCTAAGAGATTCCATTCTATTTAGTTCTCACTCCAGATCTATGTTGTCATTTGAATCCTATTACCGTGCACCTTAACTGGGACACATAGATGACCAGAAGAACCTTTTCTTGTAAATAAATACATGATAATTGTTGCAGGATGTGTGGTGAAGAGTATTTGAGATAAAAATTAGGCCTTGCGTCAGCTAGCCTGACAACAATGTTAATGTTATTAGCATAGTGTAGAGAATATGGTTGATTCTTATCCTAGAGAAATTTCAAAAATGACACGCAGGACTCGTGATTATTTACTTAAGATAATGAAAAATTGGAGAAATGCAAAATTTGAGTCACATTACATTATCTGAACACAGAATTTCAAGCCTTAATAAATTCTCAACAATTTTTCTTCTTGTGAATTTCTTTTATTGTATGTTTGTATATATGCATGTGTATGACTTAGATTTATAAGCTTGGCATTAATGTTCTGCAAATGGTTTTAAGGTTTTTTTGCAACCAGGAATTAGACTTTGTCTTGGGTGCATACAAATTTGTTGAAGAATGGGAAGGTTATCTTTGTTAATATTAAAGGATGACAGGGAAAACTTATACCCAAGATGTTCTTTGATTAAACATGCTCGAATATCCCTTTTGTATGTTAGTTTTTACACTACCATTTAGTACATGGTTCTTTTGTGTTTAAATATTCTTTTCCTCTGCAGGAATTCAGTTATTATGTTAGACCTTTTCATGTTATATAATGTTTACTATATGCATTTTGTAATTTTGTCTTGTTTATCTGTGTTTGCAGCATCACTTATCATCTCTGCTTGCTTCTACTGATGCGGACGTTGTGGAGGCTAGCCTACAGACATTGGCCGCTTTTTTGAAGAAATCTATTGGAAAGTACATTATAAGAGACGCTTCTTTGAATTCAAGATTGTTTGCTTTTGCCCAGGGCTGGGGGGGTAAAGAAGAAGGTCTTGGATTGATTCCATGTGCTCTAAAGAACATATCTGACCCAATTGCTCTAGAGTTGGGTAGCACTCTGCATTTTGAATTCTATTCTGTGAATGAATCTTCAGTTGAAGCCACTTCTTCAGAACAGCCGACGCGAGGTTTACAAATTATACACATGCCTGATGTGAATGCAAGAGAAGAGTCTGATCTTGAGCTTTTGAATAAGTTAGTTATAGAGTATAAAGTTCCCCACAATTTAAGATTTTCTCTTTTGACAAGATTGCGGTTTGCTAGGGCTTTTAACTCCCTAGAAGCAAGGCAACAATATACTTGCATCCGCCTCTATGCATTTGTAGTTCTTGTTCAAGCATGTAGTGATACTGATGATCTGGTTTCATTCTTCAATGCTGAACCAGAGTTCATCAATGAATTGGTTACTATGTTAAGTTATGAAGATTCCGTACCAGAAAAGATTCGAATTTTAAGCCTTCTTTCCTTGGTTGCTCTTTGTCAAGATAGGTCACGGCAGCCTACTGTATTGACTGCTGTAACATCTGGTGGACATCGTGGCATTCTCTCTAGTCTTATGCTGAAGGCAATTGGTTCTGTTGTTAATAATTCATCAAAGTGGTCTGTAGTATTTGCAGAAGCTCTGTTATCTCTTGTTACGGTTTTGGTGTCATCATCACCAGGTTGCTCAGCCATGCGTGAAGCAGGATTCATCCCCACTCTTCTTCCTCTATTGAAAGATACAGATCCTCAACACTTGCATTTGGTTAGTACGGCTGTACATGTCTTGGAAGCCTTTATGGATTACAGCAATCCAGCTGCTGCTCTTTTTCGAGATTTGGGTGGTCTAGATGATACCATATCACGCCTAATGGTGGAAGTGTCTCATGTTGAAAATGGTACTAGACAGCAGATTACTTCCTCTGATCTTGAAAGTTCAGAGTATGGTGTTTCTGAAGTAGTTGCAGATACTTCCGCTGAGCTTGATAGCCTGCACCCTCTATATTCTGAAGCATTGGTTTCATATCACCGTCGATTGTTGATGAAAGCCTTACTGCGTGCTATTTCACTAGGAACTTATGCTCCAGGGACAACAGCTCGTATGTATGGTACAGAAGAGAGCTTATTGCCTCATTGCTTGTGTATAATATTCAAAAGGGCAAAAGATTTTGGTGGGGGGGTCTTTTCACTTGCAGCTACTGTAATGAGTGACCTAATTCACAAAGAACCTACCTGCTTTTCTGTCCTAGAAACTGCAGGTCTTCCTTCTGCCTTTATGGATGCTATATTGGATGGGGTTCTTTGTTCTGCAGAGGCCATTACTTGCATACCGCAGTGTCTTGATGCCTTGTGTTTGAACAACAATGGTCTTCAGGCTGTGAAAGATCGCAATGCTTTAAGGTGCTTTGTAAAAGTTTTTACTTCAAAACAGTACCTGCGAGCTCTTGCTGCTGATACTTCGGGTTCCTTGTCTAGTGGCCTGGATGAACTAATGCGTCATGCTTCCTCATTACGGGTACCAGGAGTGGACATGCTGATTGAAATACTGACAAAGATTGCGAAAATTGGATCTGGACTCGACTCAGCTTCTCTGTCTACAGATTGTCTAAGCAACTCTCAACCTGTTCCGATGGAAACTGAATCTGAGAATAAAGACGTGGTTGCAATGGATGACAGAGATTCATGCAAAGCTGGAACTTCTGAGCAATCAGCAGACTTAGTCCCTGATGCATCATTAGCAAACGTGGAATCTTTTTTGCCTGATTGTATAAGCAACGCTGCTCGTCTTCTTGAAACGATTCTTCAAAATTCTGACACTTGCCGAATTTTTGTTGAGAAGAAGGGAATCGAGAGTGTCTTGCAATTGTTCTCTTTGCCTCTCATGCCTCTTTCTGTTTCTCTTGGTCAGAGCATTGCTATTGCATTTAAAAATTTCTCCCCTCAGCATTCTGCTTCACTTGCTCGTGCAGTGTGTTCTTTCCTGAAAGAACATCTGAGTTCAACAGATGAAGTTTTGAGTTCACTTAAGGGATCCCAACTTGCTCATGCAGAAGTTTCTCAGAGAGTAAAGATCTTGAAGTGCCTATCTACTTTAGAAGGAATCTTGTCACTTTCTAATTCTCTATTAAAAGGGGCAACTACTATCATCTCTGAATTGGGTTCTGCAGATGCTGATGTATTGAAGGATCTTGGGAAGGCTTATAGGGAAATTCTATGGCAAGTATCTTTGTGCTGTGAATTGAAGGTGGGTGACAAACGGAATGCTGAAGTGGAGCCTGAAAGTGCTGATACAGGTCCGTCTAATGTTGCTGGAAGGGAGAGTGATGATGATGCTAATATTCCATCTATTAGATATATGAATCCCGTCTCAATCAGAAATAGTTCTCACTCACAATGGGGAATTGAACGTGACTTTGTGGTTCGTTCAAGTGAAGTTTTCAGCCGCCGCAGTCGACATAGTTTGGCTCGTCTTCGTGGTGGCAGGGCTGGTAGGCATTTGGAAGCCCTACAAGTTGATTCTGAAGCTGGACCAAGTAGTGCAGAGGCCCATCCACATGGAACAAAGAAGAAGAGTCCCGAAGTACTGGTTTCAGATAACCTCAATAAGCTTGCTTCAACCATACGCTCTTTCTTCACAGCACTCGTAAAGGGTTTTACTTCACCAAATCGTCGGAGGACCGAAACTGGATCCTTAAGTTCAGCTTCAAAGAGTATTGGCACTGCCCTGGCAAAAGTATTTGTTGAAGCTCTGGGTTTCTCAGGTTACTCCAATTCTGCTGGAGTTGATGCCTCGCTGTCAGTCAAGTGTCGCTATCTTGGGAAGGTTGTTGATGACATGGTAGCTCTTACATTTGATAGTAGGCGGCGAACATGTTACACTTCAATGATTAACAAATTTTATGTCCATGGAACCTTCAAGGAGCTTCTGACAACATTTGAAGCGACAAGTCAGTTGTTATGGACTGTTCCTTGTGCTATGTCCACATCAGGTGCTGATCTTGAAAAGAGTGGCGATGGGAACAAACTGTCTCACAGTTCATGGCTGCTTGATACATTACAGAGTCATTGTCGTGAGCTTGAGTATTTTGTGAATTCTGGGTTACTGTTGTCATCAACCTCAGCATCTCAGGCTCAGCTGCTTGTTCAGCCTGTTGCAGTTGGTCTGTCCATTGGATTGTTTCCTGTTCCTAGAGACCCGGAAGCATTTGTTGGGATGCTGCAGTCTCAAGTGCTGGATGTGATACTTCCTGTCTGGAACCACCCAATGTTTCCTAATTGTAGTCCTGGTTTCATCACAAACATCATTTCACTAATTACTCATATCTACAATGGTGTTAGTGATGTGAAACAAAATCGCAATGGATTATCTGGAACAGCGAACCAACGTTTCATGCCACCTCCTCCTGATGAAGCTACCATTGCTACCATTGTTGAGATGGGTTTTTCCAGAGCAAGGGCTGAGGAGGCTTTGAGACGAGTGGAAACAAATAGTGTAGAGATGGCAATGGAATGGCTGTTTAGTCATGCTGAGGATCCTGTGCAGGAGGATGATGAGCTAGCTCGTGCGCTGGCCTTATCGCTAGGAAGTTCAACAGAAACACCTAAAGTTGATGGTGCTGATAAGTCTACTGATGTCTTGACAGAAGAGGGGCAGGCAAAACCACCTCCTCTTGATAGCATCCTTGCTGTGGCAATGAAACTGTTTCAGGGTTGTGATTCAATGGCTTTCCCACTTACAGATTTGCTTGGGACACTGAGTAGCAGGTGCAAAGGGGAAGATCGCTCGAAAGTTATTTCTTATCTTGTTCAGCAGTTAAAGCTTTGCCCACTTGACTTCTCCAAGGATAGCTGTGCACTTGGAATGATCTCGCATACTTTAGCATTGCTTCTTTCAGAAGATGAAAGTACCAGGGAAATTGCTTCACAAAATGGAATTGTCTCTATTGCAGTTGATATCCTGATGAACTTTATGGACAAGACAGAGACTTCAAAAGAGCTCCTCGTCCCTAAATGCATTAGTGCATTACTTCTTATCTTGGATGATTTGGTGCAGTCCAGGCCTAAGATATCTGGTGAAGCTGATGAAGGAACAGTTCCAGGATCTTTATCTGGCTCATCAGGAAATCAATCATCATTTGAAGCAACAAAGGAAAAATCAGAGCCTGCTGATGTATGTAAGGATGAATCTGTTAAGGATGGGTCTACTTTTGAAAAAATTCTTGGAAAACCAACAGGTTATTTGACAATGGAGGAAAGTCGTAAAGTACTTGTAATTGCTTGTGACCTGATAAAAAGGCAGGTTCCTCCAATGATTATGCAGGCCGTTCTTCAATTATGTGCTCGCTTGACAAAATCACATGCTCTGGCTGTGCAATTCCTTGAAAGTGGGGGCATGGTTTCCCTCTTTGGCCTTCCAAGGAGTTGCTTCTTTACTGGGTATGACACATTAGCATCTGCTATTGTCCGACATCTTCTTGAAGATCCTCAGACACTGCAAACAGCTATGGAATTGGAGATACGCCAAACGCTGAGCGGAAGCAGGCATGGTGGGCGTGTATTGGCAAGAACATTTTTGACTTCGATGGCACCTGTTATATCCAGAGACCCGGAGGTCTTCATGAGAGCAGTGGCTGCAGTCTGTCAGTTGGAGCAATCAGGAGGGAGATGCATTATTGTTCTATCTAAAGATAAAGACAAGGAAAAAGAGAAAAAAGCTCCTGGTGTTGACACTGGGGTATCTACTAATGAATGTATACGCCTAACTGAAAATAAGGCACATGATGGGGCTAGTAAGTACTCCAAAGCCCACAAAAAGGTTTCAGCAAATCTTACTCAAGTGATTGATTACCTTCTTGAGATTGTGTCAATGTATCCTTCGTACAATGGGGATGATGATTGCAGAGGGCATCCAAGTGCTATGGAGGTGGATGAACCAAGTAACAAAATGAAGGGTAAATCGAAGGTTGATGAAACTATAAAGATAGGATCAGACAGTCTGTCGGAGAAATCAGCTGCCCTTGCAAAAGTGACGTTTGTCCTCACGTTATTGAGTGATATTATGCTTATGTATGTTCATGTTGTTGGAGTTATCTTGAGAAGAGATCTGGAAATGTGCCAACAGCGTGGGTCTAGTCATTTTGAATGTCCTGGACAGGGGGGCATAGTTCATCATGTATTACATCGCCTTCTTCCCTTGGCAATAGACAAATCTGCTGGCCCTGAAGAATGGAGAGACAAGCTCTCTGAAAAAGCTTCATGGTTTTTAGTTGTATTGGCTGGCCGCTCTAGTGAGGGAAGGAGAAGGGTCGTGAATGAGCTTGTGAAAGCTTTGTCTTTGTTTACAAATGCTGAGAGCAATTCTTCTAACAGCAGTTTATTACCTGATAAGAAAGTTATTGCCTTTGTCGATTTGGTATATTCCATTTTATCAAAGAATTCTTCATCTAGCAACTTACCTGGTTCTGGATGTTCACCTGACATTGCCAAAAGCATGATAGATGGAGGAATTGTGCATTGCCTGTCTGGCATTCTTCAGGTAGTTGACTTGGACCACCCTGATGCTCCAAAAGTTGTGAATCTCATACTCAAGTCTTTGGAAAGCCTGACAAGGGCGGCCAATGCTAGTGAACAAGTTTCCAGGGCTGATACGCTGAATAAAAAAAAAGTAAATGGTTCAAGTGGAAGATCTGATGCACAGCTTGTTGGTGCTGCATCTTCTCAAGATTTGCAATCTACTGAAAACAGAAGCTCTGAACGTGAACTTACTAGCAATACTGGATCTGAAATTCTACCCCTAGATATTCCTCAAGAAGATAGTGTCCAGGATGCAAATCCAAATCAGTCTCTGGAACAAGAGATGAGGATTGAGGATCCAACTACTGATACACCATTAGATCTTGGGGTGGATTATATGCGTGAAGATATGGAAGAAGGTGGTGCATTATCCAATACTGACCAAATCGAGATGGCTTTTCATGTAGAAAATAGAGATGATGATATGAATGAAGAAGAGGATGACATGGGTGATGATGGTGAGGATGATGATGATGGAGAGGATGAGGATGATGATATAGGTGGTGATGGGACTGGTCTGATGTCCTTGGCTGATACAGATGTGGAAGATCATGACGACACTGGCCTGGGAGATGAATATAATGATGATATGGTTGATGAAGAGGATGATGATTTCCATGAAAACCGAGTCATCGAGGTTAGGTGGAGGGAAGCCCTTGATGGATTAGATCATTTGCAGGTTCTTGGACAACCTGGAACAGGGGGAGGGCTAATTGATGTCTCAGCTGAAGCCTTTGAAGGTGTAAATGTTGATGACTTCTTTGGAATTCGTAGATCTTTTGGCTTTGAGCGTCGTCGCCAGACTAATAGAACTTCCTATGAGCGTTCAGTTACAGATGGGAATGGTCTTCAACATCCTCTCCTTGCAAGGCCATCAAATTCTGGTGATTTAGGTTCGATGTGGTCATCTGCTGGGAATTCATCCCGGGATTCAGAAGGCCTTTCTGCTGGTAACCTTGACCTAGCCCATTTTTATATGTTTGATGCTCCTGTTCTTCCTTATGACAATGCACCAACTAATCTATTTGGTGATCGGCTGGGTGGTTCTGCACCACCCCAATTAGCTGATTTTTCTGTTGGTTTAGAGTCATTGCGTGGATCTGGTCGAAGAGGTCCAGGTGATGGGCGGTGGACTGATGATGGCCAACCCCAAGGTGGTGGTCAAGCTGCTGCAATTGCTCAAGCAGTTGAAGAGCAGTTCATTTCTCAATTAAGCAATAGCGAGCCTGCTGAAAATTCTTCCGAAAGGCTTTCACAGAACGTGGGATTACCAGAAAGGCAGGAGGGAGCTCCCGTCGTGGCAACTGACGACCAACTGGCAGTAGAGGTTGGTAAAACTGATACTCAACTAATTATTGTTTGGCATATTAGTAAATTTATCAAGATAATCAACTAACTGAACTTCAAATCTCTCAGGAAGTCAATGTAGATGTTGCTGAACAAGCAGGTGAAGGCCAAGACATGCCAAGTGAGATTGGTAATGATAGCATGGAAACTGGAGAAGGAAATGCTATCTGCAGGGAGCCTTTGGTGACATCTTCAGGTTTGGCTGCTAATGATGGTGTGCCCTCTGACCAAATTTCAAATGATCTTCTAAATTCTTGTACTATGCCATCTCAAGGTGAGGGTTCCGATAGATCCTCAGGACCAGATAGCCAGTCTAGTGCTCATGCACTTTTGGTCTCTGTGCCAGATATGCAAGCTCTTGGTGGCGATGACTCTTCTTCAGTTCCAGAAAGTACTGATGTTGATATGAATGTTACTGACGTTGAAAGAGAGCAGACTGACCCAGGATTACCTCTGCCTGGAATCAATCTAGAAGAGCCATCAGAACAGCAAAATAATCCGGTTGTCCAAGATGCAGGCCAGACAGATGAAAATAGTTTGAATAGTGAGACCTCCAATGCAAATGGTATAGATCCAACATTTTTGGAGGCGCTTCCAGAAGATCTTCGTGCTGAAGTTCTTGCTTCACAGCAAGCTCGGTCTGCTCCAGCTCCTACTTTTGCACCTCCCAGAGTTGAAGACATTGATCCAGAGTTTTTAGCTGCTCTTCCTCCTGATATTCAAGCTGAAGTTCTTGCTCAGCAACGGGCACAAAGGATTGCACAACAATCAGAAGGACAACCAGTTGACATGGACAATGCTTCAATTATTGCCACCTTTCCTGCTGATCTGCGTGAAGAGGTCTGTCGTCTTAAACTCTAGTTATCATGTCTTGACTTAATTTACCAACTTCTGCTACTTTGTGTGTGGTAGGTGCTCTTGACTTCTTCGGAGGCACTATTATCTGCACTGCCATCTCCATTACTGGCTGAAGCACAAATGCTCAGAGACAGAGCAATGAGTCACTATCATGCTCGCAGTTTGTTTGGAAATAGCCAGAGACTCAACACTAGGGGAAATAGATTTGGTTTTGATAGGCAGACTGTTATGGACAGGGGTGTTGGAGTCACTATTGGGCGTAGGGCATCCTCTGTTGCTGAGAATTTGAAGCTGAATGAACTTGATGGAGAACCACTTCTGGATGCGAATGGCTTGAGAGCACTAATCCGTCTATTACGACTGGCACAGGTACTACCTTCTGGCGAATGATTTGATGATGACTATACTCTAAATGCTTGACCAATATGAATATTTTTTTGTTACTTAAGATTTAAATCTTCTCAATCACAATCAGCTTATGCTGTGACCTGAAACACTTGTGTGCAACTTGGAAATGAAGTACTTTGTTTATACAAGTCGATTAATCACTGTGTAAATGTGAAACTAAATTACTTTCTATTTTGCTTGTAGCCTCTTGGTAAAGGTCTACTGCAAAGGCTTTTGTTGAACTTGTGCTCGCACAATGAGACAAGAGCAATACTTGTACATCTTCTCCTTGATATGATAAAGCCCGAGACTGCAGGCATTGTTGGTGGAGTGACTTCAATGAATACGCAGAGGCTTTACGGATGTCAGTCTGATGTTGTTTACGGTCGATCTCAATTGTGTGATGGTACTTCTCTTTTTCTGATAATGTATGATGTACAATTTTGTTTATCTCTTGGACTTGCAGCTTTACAAGGATGGTTCTGTTTTATTCAGGTGTTCCCCCTCTAGTTTTGCGAAGGGTGCTCGAGATTCTAACCTATCTGGCTACAAATCACTCTGGTGTTGCCAGTCTTCTTTTCCACTTTGAGGGCCCAAATATCCCTGATTCTTCATATATGAACCATTCAGAAGGAAAGGTTGGAAAAGGTAAGGATAAAATCATTGGAGGACAGCATGATCTTGGCATTTCAGGAAGCTCTGAGAATGAGGATGTTCCTTTGATATTGCTTCTTAGACTTCTAAGTGAACCACTATTCTTACGGAGCATTGCTCACCTTGAGCAGGTATGCATTCTCATGTCTTAAATATTCATGTTGAAAAGCTGCTGTTTAAAATGCTTTGCTTATTATTATATTTATTGTTCACTGGAAGGTCATGGGTCTTCTCCAAGTGGTGGTGTATGCTGCAGCATCCAAGGTAGATATTCAGTCTAATACTGAAGAAACAGCAGTACCTCCCGTCGAAACCCCTGCTGGAAATGAAACCACCAGTGATATTCAGAAAGATCCTCACGTATTGGGAGTTGAATCTAATCAACTCGGCCAAAGTACCGGTGCTTTGAATTCCAAATCAGATGGTCAGAAAATTATCAGGACTTACGATATTTTCTTACTGATGCCACAATCAGTTTTGCGTAATTTGTGCAGTCTTCTGGGGCATGAAGGGTACTGTTTCAAATTTGATTATTCTTTATTTTTGACTTTCACAAGTTGACTGAGTTGTTTTGTTAATTCCATTTTCTGTCATTGGAATAGTAATCAGAGCTCTGATCTGTAATTTATGTGAATTAGGCTTTCAGACAAAGTTTACACACTGTCTGGTGATGTGCTGAGGAAGCTGGCTTCTGTAGCTGCTGCTCATCGCAAATTTTTCATTTTGGAGCTCTCAGAATTAGCCCAAAGGTTGAGCAGCTCAGCTGTCAAAGAACTTGTAACACTTAGGGATACAAACATGCTGGGTTTGAGTGCTGGATCTATGGCTGGGGCTGCTGTTCTTCGTGTTCTGCAGATCCTTAGCTCACTTGCTTCAGTTAGCAGTGACAGTGGTAAGGACAAAGTGAATGATGAGGAACAGGAAGAACATGCTACCATGTGGAAGTTAAATGTTTCGCTGGAGCCACTATGGGAAGAACTAAGTGAATGCATTAGTACAATGGAATCGGAGTTGAATCAGAGTTCCCAGACGTCAGCTGCAAATATTAACATTGGAGAGCAGATTCAGGGTTCTTCTTCGGCATCTCCCCCACTTCCTCCTGGAACTCAGAGACTCTTGCCTTTTATAGAGGGGTTATTTGTTCTGTGTGAAAAACTACAGGCTAACAATTCAATACTGCAGCAGGATCAGTTCAATGTGACAGCAAGAGAGGTTAAAGAGTCTGGGAGTTCAGGTCCATTATCTCTTAGAAGTATGGATTCTTTCAAGATATTTGATGGGTCTGTGACATTTGTAAGGTTTGCTGAGAAGCACCGTCGTCTTCTTAATGCCTTTGTGAGGCAGAATCCTGGGTTACTCGAAAAGTCACTCTCAATGATGCTTAAAGCTCCTCGGCTGATTGATTTTGACAATAAAAGGGCCTATTTCCGATCTAGGATCCGTCAGCAGCATGACCAACACCTCTCTGGTCCTCTGCGTATTAGTGTCAGGCGGGCGTACATTTTGGAGGATTCGTATAACCAGCTTCGCATGCGACCAAGTCAAGACCTTAAGGGAAGGTTGAATGTGCATTTTCAGGGTGAAGAGGGTATTGATGCTGGTGGTTTGACTCGGGAATGGTATCAACTATTGTCAAGGGTCATCTTTGACAAAGGAGCTTTACTTTTCACCACTGTTGGAAACAATGCAACTTTTCAGCCAAATCCTAATTCTGTATATCAAACCGAACATCTCTCTTATTTCAGATTTGCAGGCCGTGTGGTAATTATTCCAAAGACCTTATCTTTATATTGAAATGTTCCTCACCTTTTTATTTGTAACATTGTATACCACCCTATTTACAGGTTGCCAAGGCACTGTTTGATGGACAGCTGCTTGATGTGTATTTTACTCGCTCATTCTACAAGCATATCCTTGGCGTCAAAGTGACTTATCATGATATAGAGGCTGTTGATCCTGATTACTACAAAAATTTGAAATGGATGCTGGAGGTGAGTCATAGTATGAGATTATGAGGTGAATTATGTAACCTAGCTTAGAAACTCATCACTCAGTACCTAATTGCTCTGGCTGTTCTTCATCTGCAGAATGATGTGAGTGAAATACCCGATCTGACATTCAGCATGGATGCAGATGAAGAAAAACATATCCTTTATGAGAAGACAGAGGTACTAAGATTAATCCTCTAGAGTTACTCATTTGTTAATCTTTCCTTTTATATAACTCGTTGAATTTAACACAAATGTTTTGTTTTTTTCTCATAAAATCCAAACTTATTTCTATATCTCTGATATTCTTATAACCGGAAGGTTACTGATTATGAGCTCAAACCGGGAGGAAGAAATATAAGAGTGACGGAGGAAACAAAGCATGAATATGTAGACCTTGTTGCTGATCACATTTTGACGAATGCTATCCGGCCTCAAATAAATTCATTCCTTGAAGGTTTCAATGAATTAGTTCCACGGGAGCTTATTTCTATTTTCAATGATAAAGAGCTTGAATTATTGATTAGTGGTCTTCCAGAAATTGATTGTAAGTTGCCATGCTTTATCTTTTTATCAAGTTCTCTTAGCATTGGACCTTCTCAATGACTTTGATGTCTTTGTAGTGGCTGATCTGAAGTCCAACACCGAGTATACTGGTTACACAGCAGCATCTAATGTTGTTCAGTGGTTTTGGGAAGTTGTTGAGGGATTCAACAAGGAAGATATGGCAAGATTACTTCAATTTGTTACAGGAACCTCAAAGGTGATCATTTGTAACTGGGATTGTCTTAATTTTCTTATATAGCTTTTCTCTTATTATTGCCATACTCATAAGTTGTCAGTTACTGCCAACATAGAATTTGATATTTCAACTGACACTCACTGATGAAAAGTTGTGATTGTTACACACATACATGCTTCTATTTTTGTTCTTGTTACAGTCATAATCTTATCCGTGAACAAGTTCGTTATTGTTCCTTGTTTGGATGCACCTGGCTGCGTCACCAAGTATTTTTAGTTTTCACTCTCCTTGGATGTTTACTGCTTGATTTACTTTTTCATCATTTACATAGATCAAATCGGAATGCCTAGGCTAAAAAGTGTTGCACAGTATTTGTTTGTGGACTTTGATGTGTTTGCTGGTGATTTTTATTCAACATGATGGTTTGAACCAGTTTTTACCATCTTCATGCATATCCATACTGGCTGCACTTTGATTCTTGACCCTGGGAATGAACTTTCTTGCTAATTGAAGCCCACTATCAAAATGTGTTTGAGTTGCTGATTTAGATTGTTGTTTATTAGGTTCCTTTAGAAGGTTTCAAGGCATTGCAAGGCATATCTGGTCCTCAGAAGTTTCAGATTCACAAAGCATATGGAGCTCCTGAGAGACTTCCATCAGCTCATACCTGGTAATTTTTTTCTTGTTTAGAGATGTGGGATACTAGGGTCATTTTTGTTGACAAATAAGTTGTACATGTGTTTATTTGGGATTAAGTCCTGTAGTCATTAACTCATTCCTCCTTTAACACTTCCAGCTTTAACCAACTGGACCTTCCGGAGTATTCTTCCAAGGAACAGCTTCAAGGACGTTTATTGCTTGCAATCCATGAAGCTAGTGAAGGATTTGGATTTGGTTAAATCACGATTATCATTGCTATTTGAAACTGCTGCGGGATTCTTCATTGCAATATACACGTTAGTTCTTCTATGCCTTTATTCTGAATTTTCACATCATATCTATTAGCATTGACTTGGTACTTGGTACACACATGTGCACACAGTAGCCACTTTATATTGGGGCTTTTTCATGCAGTAATTGCAATCGAATCAGTTCTACAAAATTCCAGCAAATGTTGAGACTCGAGTTTATATTGTTTTTGCAGTTATCAATTGCAAATGAGAGTCCATATTCATATGTTCCAAAGCTGGCTCCACCTTCACTTATGGACAACAAGGTCAATTCTACACAGAAGTTTGTGTTGCTGGTAGAGCATGGTTTCTTTTGCTTCCGCTTTAAAGCAAGGAAATGGGCTAGTGTTTTCATCACATTCTGTAGAATATGTTTGAACAGAGATCAGAGGGGGAAATGAGAGGGAAGCAGCAGGCTCAGTACATTAATCTACCCTTTTTAATGCACTTCTCTCGATTCTATCTTTTGGGATATTAGGGCATTGTTAGACGTCTGTTTTCTCATTCTTGATCTATCTAGTTGCCAATTGGCTCCTCTTGGGTACAATAACAGAATAGGAATATCAATTACAATGTGGAGGTGTTGGCATTTAATAATTGTTAGATTTTTGCAGCCGCTTCTCTCCAAATTGAGAACAAAACTAGAACGAAGCCCTATAGTCCTGCTTTTGTACAGGCTTTGGTGTTTATTAAATATGATGATATGATTCCCTGTTTTTTTGGTTCCAACTTTGTCGTTAAGCTGGTTACATTGTACGTGGCATTGTCTTTTCGTTTAACTTGTCAACAGTTTCATACTCACAACCAAAGAGTAGTGAAACGACCAACCGTGAAGAGAAGTTGGTATTACTGTAAGTTTTTCTAACCCATCCTACATTTTATTCCGCCAATTTTCAGCTGGATAGATTCTTGTTCTCCAACTTGTCTATGACAGAAACAAAAAAATAAAAATAAAAAAATAATATATATATATATATATATATGTGTGTGTGTGTGTGTGTGTGTGTGTGTGTGTGTGTATTTGTTGTAGCTATTGCTAGTGTTGTTCCCGTTAGATGCTTAGAAAAACTCCCAGGAGATTCGTGTGCATCCACAGGTATAAACAATTTAGAGAGAGAGAGAGTACTATATAATAATATCACCTGCTATTTGAGTCTTTGACTTTGCAATGCTATTATATTTTCTGTTATTTTTGTTCCATCATAATGGATATATATCATATGTGGTGATACTAGTAAGTTAATTTTGTGTGCTTTTTTGAGCATTGAAGCTTACGCCATGCATGACGTTGTGGTCTGAGAAAAGTAAGCTTGTAATAAAATAATGAAAAGTAACTAATGGATGTATAAAGATCTGCACCTCATTGCCTCTTTCCTCTCCAATCCTCTTTATTATCGCAATACCCTTCTCCCATTCACAACAATTATTACATAAAATATCCCCCAATCCTGGATTAAGCTTGTACTATTACTCTGTAAAATTGACCCTAAACTCGTATCATCTTAAACTCATTTAAGATGTACATTATTAAACTGAAACATAGTAGTTTGCATTAGATTCACTCCATCAAGAACCCAGTTTTATGTCTGATTTATATACACACAAATATTAAATAATGACAGTGCACTTTACAGGCCATCTGCTTCCATCAACTTCCTCATATATGATATAGGATATTCCCATCTACTTGACATTCTATCCTTGACTGGAAAAATACATTACTATTTTAATTGGCTGTTGAGCTGTTGCTATTACTTCCAAAATTAGGATAATTACCAACTCTCACTTCAAAACAATAAAATACAGATATCTATCTTATTTTACCAATCCCAACTTGAAGTTTTGATTTAGTTCTTATGATAACTTAAAATAAATATGCAACCTACAAGTTTCTTATGAGATGATTCCGCAAATATAATTTTATAAGATGGAGTTTTAGTGCCCACAGTCAAATCCATTTTCACAAGTTCATATTTTACTTCTTAATAACTTAATTTATATACTTTTTGCTCCCATGCTTTTATTTCAATTGATGAATTGGAACAAAGTAATAAAAATAAAAGTATGTGGAGTTAGATTTAGAAATTAAAGTTTATGAAGTAAAAGTGGAAAAAGAAAAAAGTGGAATAAATGATGTATTTTAATTATAAAAAATTGGTGGAGAAATGGAATAGGGAGATGGCGTGCCATTACAACTGTAGCCATCCTCAAATATTTTGTCTGCTCGTATACTTTTCCTCCGGTGGGTGTGGGACCCTTTTCAGCCTCTCTTTGGGTGAACTATATTTAGGAACAACACTTGGAAATTATTGTAAAAATCCCAAAATTTGGTCTTTTAAACACCAATCCCGAATTATCTAATGGCAATTTTGAAGGATTAAAATTGTTATTCTCAACTTGTTTAGACATATATTTGAAACTGAGTTATAAAAATTAGAAATTATAATAATTCGTTTAACATTCAACTTATTCAAATTGGGTTTTAAGTCAAGCCTTATTTGGTTTTGTTTTGAATGAACTTATTTCATTATTTTTAGCATTGAAATGTGATTAAAAAAAGTTTGAATTTCATTCAAATGTTTCGGATATTTTCAATGGGAGAAAGTCCAAACCGACCTATACTTTAGCATTTACACGAAGATCAATATATGCATAATTAAATATTAATTCCTAAAATACTTCCATATTTCCGTTCCCACATTTTCTTGATTTTTAAGTAATAATATTAAAAGGCTCTTCAAATAAATAAATCATAAAAGGCTCTAATGCAAATTCCAATACACACCTTGGCGAAAGTATACATATACATACATATATGGACAATCTATACTGACGACTAAACCCATCTCTCTCTACCCCTCTCTTTCTCTCTCTACACTTCACGGCTCAGCTCATCTTTCTGCTGCCGAATATCTTTTGCTGAGGATTCATGGCGGTATGCTATCCAATTCTTATATTATTTTGTTGATTATTAGATTCCTATCGATTGGATTCGAGTCGATTGCTGGTCCTTATTTCTCCGTTAATTTGCATCGGCTAACACTTTTCATTTTGTTACGAATTTCATATGTGGTGATTGTTTTGGTCGATCGCTTTGTTTGTTTGGATTTATGTCTTTGGAAATTTGGGTGAATTTGAGCGTTTGTTTCTTTGGAACTTTCTTGTTCACTGTTGTGGTTGGATGTTAGCTGTTCTGTGATTGAAATTTGATGTGCTGTAAAATTCTTTCCTTATGGACCATATGGTTAGGAGAATTAAATGAAGCCTTTTCAATTAATAGATGAACCTTTTTTTCCTTATCGCTTATCCGAAAAGGAAAAAGGGTAACTAAAATCAAATTATGAGAATATTTAAGTTTTCGCAGTTTTTCATTTCTTTCTGAATTATTCTTTTTCTTCTGAAAATATTGCTATGTTTATCTGTTTTCTTTTGAACTGACAATTCACTTTGGTCATGTGTTGATAAATTATTCTATTTTATTTTTCTTGGTTATAATGTTCGAATGATGTGACGATTTGTGCCAAAAGAATTTACTTTCTGTTTGTCAGAAATCATGTAAATTTCTTACATGTGGGCTCACTTCTTCTGTTGCTTCATGATATGCATGCCCTTATGTATTTCTAATCATGTATCTGCATAGTTTTCAGCTTATTCGTGATGTATAATCTTTACTAGTTGATTGCCTATGCAAGGCAAGGAGTATGGTGGAGTAGGAAGAAAATTCAATTTTGATCTTTTGTGACCAAGATGATCACAGCTACTCTACTGTTCCCTTTGCCTTATGGTTTGTCAGTGTATTTGACTCCCCATTTGAAAATATTGCCATTAATCACTATATTGTCTTTTGCCTTGCACATTATGGAACCTTTTTCCCCTTGAACAACTCCTATTGTTTGATATGTGGTGGAAGATAGGAGGCGTTGGTGATATGGTGTTAGTTGTTTGAGGTTTCAAAGGCTTGGCAATGGGGTGCTGCGGCGTAGGGAGATAATCCCCACGGCCCACCTATAATGGGGGAATCCATTTCCAGTTCCAGATGGGGATATATTTGTCCCCACACACGAAACTCTAACATCAATTGATTGTTTGTATTTTGAATTTAAAAGATGAATAAATTACGTGATAAATAAATACACTTCAAATGGCTTATAAACTAAACTTACAAGGCAAACCTAAACATAAAAGTTAAGCATGTGTGAGAGCTTTGATTTGTGTTATATTTATTAAAGATAATGTAGAATTCAGGATAATTGTGTCCCCCTCAGGGTGGAGCAGGGCTCACCCTTCCCTGCCAATGCAGGGGACTACCTTCCCATCCCTGTCCTCATGGGAGACAAATCAAGTAATCTCTGCAAGGAACATGGACTCCCCGGCTCCCTGCCCATTTATATTTAGATTTATTTTCTAACAATAATAATATAGTTAGAAAGTTTATTATGAGTAGTAACTATATCATCTATTTAATTTGCTCGTGAAGTTTACCATGAATTTTATATATAAGCATCCCTCATCAAGTTAAAATGACTTTGATACAATTGTTGGTTTCCATAAATTGATGAATGGTTGAACCCTTTGAGTGCATATCATTTTTACACAGGCATGCTTATGCATTTACAAGAAGATAGGTCAGCTATGCAATTGATCTTGTATTGCGGTTTCTTGGTATTTCCCATCCTCACCTTATTCAACAGAGTCAATCTATTGCCATAAATGGTAGTTCTGTTTCCTTAACTATGTCCTGCAGTTCCCTACATACTTTTCTACATCTTATTTGGCCATTGCATGTTGATCAATCTTAACAGTGTTTTGCCTTGGCAAGTTTTTCTTTGGCGCCATATAGTTAGAATCTTTTACTTCTATTTTTGAGATTTGAGCTGGAAATTCATTTTATCATGTATCTTGTGATTAAAGTTCTGTTTACGTTTTTATCTTTTATTTCCACAGGAAAAAGATCGACCATTGCCAAAGTTTGGTGAATGGGATGTTAACGATCCTGCTTCAGCAGAGGGATTTACTGTAATATTTAACAAGGCCCGTAATGAGAAGAAGACAGGTGGGAAACCGGATTCTCCTTCTAAGGCGGAGACAAATACAAACTATGGAATGGAACCTTTAAAACCTCAGGGTGTAAGTAGTTCTTCAATTTAATATCACACATATCAGCAGGGGATACATAAATAAAGCTATCTATTAGTATTACATTGCGGTTTATATATTACGGACTCCCCATCAAGTATTAATTGCATATTTTACAATTGAACTCATCTCGTGGATCTCCTTGTTGTACTGTATTTTCTCTGTTCTTACGGCCTAAAACTGATAACAAGTCCTCCATTTGCAGAAGAAATGGTTTTGCTGCATGCAGAGCCCAAGTGCAGAACATTGACCATGTTTATGTGTAAAATATAGTGCATATTTATAAAGAGCGCAAAAGATGTCCTTAAATTGGAGCTGCAGGTGGCATTAGGCACTGTTGTAGTCCATTTTGTGTGTTGTACAATCGCGTTCGTGTTGTGGGCAAGGAATTTGGAAAACTTGATGAATGTAGTGTATGGTTTTTGTGGCTCATGATTAAGCCTGTCTATTGTTGCTTTTCCTATCTTCCGACTTGTAAAGCATTTTGAGTCTTCTGGTAATTGTCTTTCTACGATTTATTTGTTTCGGTGGCCTCTCTCTCTCTCTCTCTCTCATTTTTATCACTTGCTGCTATATGTTGGTTGCTGCAAATACTATTCTGACTTTTGAGTGAGAACAGTTTGGTGGTTTGATGGGTAGAATTTCCATTTGGAGTTTGTGTAGGCTGCTGCTATTTAAAGTATTTTGTGAATTTAGCTCAAAGGGAAAGTTTTTAATAATTATTTTACGTGCGATTTCTATTTTAATAAGAATTTAATTAATATATACAATACTGCTGGTAGTATAATTTATTGTTTTAAATAAATTTCAGTGCAACAAGGTTGTGATCGGCGTTTGCCACCATTAGATTTGAAATTTTCAAGAAAAGTAGACAATCTGTGAATCAACATTAGTTCCAGCAAGAACAGCTGATTCTTTCGGCACCAAAAAATAAATCAACAAAATCAATTCTTGAAACAGCTTTTGTAAGATTCTGAGTATCAAATGTACCATCCTACTTGTACGAGATAATTAATGTTTACATGCTTTCAACTCGAGAATTTTGCAAGGGATCTCTCATCATCAAACTCTAGATGCCCCAAGCTTTCTCTCGAATAATCGACGCAAAACGTAGACTTGCAAACCGCTGGCGAAAATCAGAGCAGCCGATTCAAATAATGCTTTGTGAATGATTCCTCTGCTCATTTTCTCATTCACTGAAATTCAATCAAACAACCATTACATAATTATCTTATGCAGGCCAAGTATCCACACAGAATATGAGTCATGTATATATGGATAATTGCATGTGTCTAAAACGAACAAATGAAAATGCAATAAATGCATATAGCTGTTAACAGACATCTCTAGAAAATGAATCAGCACGAAAATATATTGAATATAACAAAGCAACCAATTACCTATTGCTTGACGATCGGTTTGAGCCTCAAGCCAATGCTGCTCAAACTGAATATTGTATAAAGCTTCCTCAAGCTTCCCAATATGCTCAAAAAGAGGTTTGAAATGCTCTGCACAAGACAACCAATTTATACAGAGATTAAATATTCTAAACAGATAGTTCATCCAAAATAAAACTGAAATGGGGAAGAAAAAAAAGGCAAGATAAATCACCATCTTTAGCATGCTCATCACTGTATAGGAAATGGCCAGCATGTACATCAAAATCTATGGTTTCATGATAAGGAGACTTATTAGTGAAACAAAACCGGTAAACCCCTTGATGATATGCCACAAAATCGTGCTTCTCGCTTGTCTTGTCTCGAATATCATGGATCTGTTCGCCATTTGGTCCCTTAACCTGATATTTTTGTGATGTCCCATCAGGTCAATCTAATAATTATAAGCACATGTTCAAGTGGAGATATGAAAGACGAAATTTACAAAATCTGTCTTATAGCCTATAATTATTCTATGAAAGTTTTGTTATTTTTGCAGAACATAATACTACTATGATCCATTATTTAGGATAAGAGTTTGTCTTGGTAATCATGCTACCCTTTTTCATATGCCCCCAGATATACACCTAATGCCACATCACTGATAATCAAATCCAAATTTAAAGTCACCAAGAATAAAATTATCTGTGCTGTACACATTATTGACTTGATGACATTTGCAAACACCTTACCATAACGAATTCATGGAAACATACACAATCATATGGTCTTGGAGGAAGGTTATTGCAAACAAATTTGTTCTAAAAAGATGCATTGGATGTGTATTAGCAGGAAAATGAATTGATAGTGTGATATACATTTGATTTTGTTGTGAGAATAGAATATGGGGTTGGAAAATGAAATTAAATATAGCATTAGGTGTTATCAGAAATTTGACTTGCACACATTAATTCACAGGTCAATGTTTGATCTGAATAAGTAATACCACATCTTACTCAAGTAAAGGGCTCGATTAACATCCTCTCCAGTCAAACTTACAAATTTACGGCAATCTTTTCAGCATGAAAAAAAAACATGTAAAATAAAAGACATCATCAGTCACATTATTGATTCCCAAGCATAAAAGTCCAGCTAATAGAAAAGGAAAGCAAACTTCAGATATTTGCATTTCTAATAAAAATTGACAAAGGATTTAATAAAACCACGGAATTTAACAAGAGAACTTTACCACGAGGTCTACACCATCTTCACTGTAATGCCATGACCCCTCGGATTTAATCACCACAAATGAGAAATGCACAGTATTCCCATACTCCACTTTATGAGAGAAGCACTCCTCTCTATCTATCACAAATCTAATCCCATAGACCCCTCCAAAACTTCCTAGAATTACCATCAGTGCAACTGCTGCAATTGAAAGCCTCATCTGTAACCCAATTCGAAAATTTTTATCAGTTTTCTTTGATAAAAAAAAGGCATGGGTAAAAGAGCTCCATTGGACATGACTCTCCAGGCATCTTTATTCAATATAAATAACAGACTTTACACAAAAAGGAGGAACAAAATAGCTGATGTATTTTGTGAATTTAACAAACTAGATTCAAGAGATTACAAGGACAAGATGCAGAACATATAAATCTTTTTCTTTTCCATCTTTTACCAACATAATGTAACTTGCAAGTGATAAAATTGTTTGATAACTAAGGAAACTTATTTGAAATCCAGTTGTTTTATAATGACAATGTTGTCATTGCATACAAGAGAAAGCACAAAAGTTAACTCTTCTCATACGTTATACCGAATAACCTCCCTCAAGAGCTTAAAATTCTACGAACACCCATTAAACGTTCTAGTTTGTGATGAAGTATAAGATTTGAGATTTTACTGTAAAAGAACCTTTATTTTCAATACAAAACAATAATTATCCTGCACAATATAGAATGAAGCAACATTTCTTATTAAAAAGCATTTTCTAATAATTCTAACTTAGAAGATATGGGTTAATTCCAAATTCGAAAGCCTCCTGTAAATTGACCCAATGAGAAGTCAAACTTCTTAGGGATGATTCCAGATGAACAAAACGAAGAAACATTTTGAAATTACGTGAAATTCGCCTCTTTTCTCTAATTCACAACAACTGTCTATTCCAACCAAAATCAACAAGATTTAGCCAAAAAAAAAAAAAAAAAAGAAACAAAAAACTTGCAAGAAATATTGATACTTTACTGTGCAAGTTACAAAATATTAATCAATTACATAGAGGTGAGAACCCTAAAATCATCAGCCTCAACCACTACTTAGAAACTGCGATCAGAATTGATTGTCGTGTGTGGATTTATTGAAAATAAAACACAAAATAGTAGTACAAAATCCGTAGATAGCAATGGGAAAAACGCGAATTGGGTGAAATTAAGGAGGAGAAAGAGTGTAAAGAAACATACCTTGTAATTGGCTTGATCGTAGTTGGTCGCGAGGTTTTCGAACAAAGACTGTGTAAGAAATGGAAGGACGGTGAATCTATAATGTGGAAGAGGGGTAATTACCTATGACACGGCTTGCCAACTATCATCCAATCACAACTTGACATCTGTACTACTATTTTTCATGTGCTTTTATTTTCAAACTTTGGAATGTCTTATTTGGTTTCCATAATTGTAGAAAGAGAGATTGTATGTTTTTCGATCTATATAATTTAATTTTTATTTTTTTACTTTTTTCATCTTTATTTTTATGTAATGGTTTTTTATTGCATATATTTTTGAGACAAAAGTTATAAGATCAACTATGTGTTTTTCCAAGTAAAATTTAGGATAATTTTAATAACAAGATCAAAGAGTTCTCAATAATGGTCCAATTAATTTTTTTTTCTTTATTTAGGGTTTTAATTTAGAAACTCTCTCTCAAATCAAGCACACTTGACTAATTATGCTAACTATAGCTTCATTGCTTTTTTTTTTTTCCATTGCTTCTTTTTCTTTTTTTTTTTCATTTATTCTAATTTTTTCATTTTTTTAATTCTTTTTTTCAATTTTTCTAATTTATTTAATTTTTATCCCCAAGGCAAATACGTTCCGCTAATCAACTGAATGGGAAGAAATAGAACATGAGTCATTTTGCAGGGTTTGCCATAGCTCGTCTTTGCAGGTGTCTAAAAATTATGGTTTGTGTTTGTATAGTATCTTCATCTCACATCAAGAAAAGAAAGTGAGGAGGAGGATTTATCCACATATTTAATTGCTAGAGATTTTAGAAAAAAATGAAAAAAAAAAAGCAAAAAAAAAAAGCAATGAAGCTGTCGTTAGCATAGCCAGTCAAGTGTGCTTATTTTGAGAGTTTCAAAATTAGAGCCCTAAATTAAGAAAAAATAATGAATTTGATCTCTCATTGAAAACTCTTAAAATTTGAATTCAGGAATGAGAACCAACTAATAAATTAGATTTTATTTTGAAATTTATCCTAAAATTCACTAATGGATATTTTAAATTGAGCCACATACCAATATTTGGTCGTGGACATGCGCAGAGCATTGAACAGTGGGCTACAAAATACAGTGCAATACTTTAAATTTATAAACAAATTAAAAAAAAAAACCGAAAAGTGTTTAATTGTGGACCACTAGACAAGTAACAAATGATGCACTTACGGTCCAAAGTGATTATAAGGACATAAACATCCAAGACCAATTTATTTACACCTTTCCCTTGAAACTTTACTTTGCCCAAGCCCAATAGAAATAAGTGTCCTTTTTTTCTTTTAAATTGATAATCATGGGTTAACTCTCATGTGGATCCCATTTAACTGCAGACTCAATTTTATCTCAATTATTCTTTTTTTTTTTTTTTTACCATATTTACCTCAATCATATTCGTGTTCAATCTCTTTCATATTTATTCCACGTAGTAAAGATTCTACAATCTCCCTTAATTTATTCCAAGCCATAATATTTCTAAGCGTACTCTTTTGTTTAATTCTAATTTTTCTAATTTATAATAAAAAATCTGAAAGACATTTGAATGAAATCATAGTGAGGATGATGCAGAGTGAATTACAATTACCATGTCTACATTTGATCAAATTACCAAACAAATCCTTATTGTTAAATCTCTTTAACGATCAAATTAAAAAAAAAAACAATTATTTTAAAACATATAATAATATAATTTGATATTGATAAAGAAATGATTAAGTTAAATTTAAATTACCCATCGAGATATTAAATGAGTTTTTCAGTGCTTTTATAGTTAAATAGTCTAATTATAATTAATTTTCACAAATTTTGATATTTACTTGATAATTAAACCAACCATCAAGGATGATAAGTTTTACTCACTTGTAAAATACTATCCTTATAAAAGTAAAATTTGATCAAGATTGTGACAATGGCATATTTTGAAGAAGTGATTGACTATTTAGAGTGTATATAAATTCCTAATAATATCATAATTGCAATTTATATACACTGAAGTAAACAACATCATCCTTAATTGTAAAGGAAAATGAGGAATGGTATGGATGCTACAAGAAAAGAGTTGAAGGCAACAGAGAAGGGCATACTCCCCTTATCCTTTCTGAAGAAGAGGGCTTCATAAATGGGCAAATTCAATGCGACCATTGCTCCACATAAAGTCATATGTGGACCAAACTTGTACAATGCATCATCAGCTGCAAAAAACACAACCTTGATTGCAAAAGCTAAGCTAAAAAGGTTCAACAATGCGACGGTTGCAATGATGATCATCGTGATAGACGAGCTTCCAAACTCCATCAATCCTTTTTTGTACCTCGTTTCCGCCTCATCGTCCTCCACTTTTGCAGTCAGTACAAATGACGTTTGGGAGAGCCCTAATAACTTCACAAACGCGTCTATCAAGGCGAACAAGTAAGAAGTTGTTCGCCTTATTACAGCCATTCGTTGGTAGTTCCACCATCCCATCAACGTGTTGCCAACCACGACTTCTTCAACCAACGAGTAAGCGGTTTGTGCACCAAATACATATGCGAAAGGTACAAACCACAAGCTATCCATCTAAAACACCAAAGACAATGGATGGTAAATTTTCTTACAAGCTAGTTTGTCATGAAATAAGACAAGAGTGTTTCTATATACCCGAGGGAACAAGGGCACACCACGCGCCAAGAAAAGAGCAGGAAAAACGACATAGCAAAGTGTAGGCAATGAAAGCAACGGCCAAAGAAGGTAGATACAATACCCCAATTGGCCACCAAATCTTATCTTTCCATAGCCATAGATGATAGGGCAATACTTGGACAAGAATATCTGAAACATGCCCTCAGACCATCTCTTGAACTGAATAAGTGACACGTCTAGGTTTGTCGGGGCAGCACCTAAGAAGGCCGGCTTGCGTGGACAGTAATACACGGGCTTCCATCCTCTGCATTGGATTGATAAGCCCGTGACTATATCCTCAACCGGAAATCCATACACCAATCCCATCTGCAAACATTGGATTACCTTAATCACTCATTTTGTCCTAATGATGAACATTATTAGCATATTGTACTAAAAACAAACCTCCTTTCCCCATAGAGTACCCTTCTCATAGCTACAATTCACCAAACCTTTTGAGGCCTCCTCCAATTCCTCAACACTTTTATCTTTAACATTTTGGGTTTCGATTATATCTGAATCACCAGAGTACTTCTTTCCACTCAAGCTTTCCCTCCGGTGGAAACATCCGGTGCCAATATACAGGGCTACACCAAATCCATCTAAGCCCGAAAGCTCAATCTTCATAAGCAAGAAAGATTAATTAGTCCACTAAATCACAATTCATAGACGCTATACGACATACTTGTCTTTCTGTTCCAAGAAATCCTGGCATAAGGAAGTCAAAAAGAGACCACAAAATAAAAGCACTTCAATAAATATAGGGAGATGAAAAATATATAACGTTGACAAATCGTACGTATAAAAATCGCAGTCTGACCACAGAGTCAATCATTTAGCCTGCTACATAATCATCAGGCACAAAAATCACATTCTTGGAATCAGAGGAAAAAAAATATCTTACTTTTGATCTGTTCCAGACCTTTGTCTGAAATCTGATCACAGAAATTGAAATTTAAGGCCTGCAGACTTTTGCAATCTTTAAGATAGATTAACCCAGAGTCAGTAACATCTGAACCAGACAAATCTAGAGAGAGCAGAGGAGTAGTACCTGAGAAATTGCATAGTTATAATTTGCATAAACATCATTCTTGATGGTGTTGACATATGTCTGAGGAAATTGAACATAGGATATCCGCGAACCATGCTTTCTGTCTAGAAAAAAGCACAACGCATCTTTTATTGAATCAGGATCATTAGAGTACATATCACAGTCCACATTGAGAATGATTGGTGCGTTGCTGATTACCGATGACACTCTTATCTGCAAACATGAGTTTATCTCAAGAATTAGTTTATACCAAACAGAGGATGTTAAATATGCAGAAATATATACATAAAAACTTGTTCACCAATGCATTCATTGATCCAGCCTTGAAGTTATGAGGCCATTCTGGTCTTTTTTCTCGCGACAAGTACACTAGTGTCGGTAATCTGTTTCCTTGTACATCAGTTGATTCACTATTCCATCCATCAATCAAAATCTGAAGGCGTTTTAAGTTAGAAACTCTAGTTTCTATACATGAACGAACAAGAAATAATCGAAGAACAAAAGGTGAAAATTGCCTGAATAATTGATTGATGGTCCTGTTTCGTAACCTTAGAATCCCACTCTGAGAAACCTTTATGTTGCTCTCTAATTTCATTCGGAACACAACCCTTTGCTGCCACTGAATCTATTCGTCTCTTCATATCCTCATACTCTCTCTGAATAACAGACAAACAAAAACAGGATCAATATTCACGCAAACCAAGAAATCAATAGTACAGTTAAAGTTTCACCTTAACATTAGTCCAGTCTTGGCAGAAGCTGGACTGATCGATATCGATATTTTTAGAAAAGTAGACCTGTGGAGACCTGGGCTCCACATTATACTTGTTGGAAAAGGGAATCCAGTATTTGGAAAACTTGGAGGCCTCAAAGAGAGCATAGAATGTGAGCTCCGAGCCCCCATCATCCGACAAGTAAACACTGATTTTGTCGGGTGGATAATTGTAGGACATGACTGATAACACTGTATTGATCACCAGTGATGGCGGCTCCAGGACAGGATCTGCTGTGCAGACGAACACATCAAACGCCGGCAGTTCGTCCTGGTTTCTGGCCGAAAGCCTGTCCTTGAAGGGAAGGCGATAGACGACGTGCCACCTGGCAGACTGACTGATCATCCAATAGATGCCCAGAACGAGCTCGGAGATGAACATCGCAATCCAGACATGTCCATTTGATGTTGGCAAGTGAATCAATCTGTATAGCCATATCAAAGTTAAGGCAATCAGTATTGTCAAACAATAAAGTTTATGTGCTGTTCCACCTCTTGCTGTTTTTGTCTCAAACAGACGATCATTCTTACTGCCCATCTCTCTCTCTCTCTCTCTCTCTCTGGGTTGTATACAATTGTGTTCACTGAGTGAGTTCTTGATATCTAGTTCCATGACCAGTTTGTATATTCAAGTGAGTGGTCCCATGTGGAATTTCACATACTTCTATTATTTATTCTTGTTTATTGAAAAGAAGAAAAGGCAGGTTTGTCTTTCAGGAATAACTGTCCTAAGAGTTTGTTTAAATTAATTTATTTGGAATATTGTAAGTAAATTTTAAAAAAATTACTATATCTTGGCTCAAATAATATTTTAAGTATGTAGAAAATAGAAATATTTTATGTTGGATTGGGATTCAACTTCAATATATCGAAATTCAAATTCTTATCTATTTAATAATTTTTTGAGTTACAATTGGGGGTGGGAACCCGGAACCTTGCTCGAATGAGTGATGTGTCTACCGCTAGGTTAAGTCTATGGATACTTGTCTATTCAATGATTAAAGATTATTAATTATCACATTTTAAATTTTCTAAATAATGTCATGCTTTCACTGATAGTTTTCCTTTTCTCTATTAGTAATATTAGAACTGTTATCTTACCCACCATAAATATATATTAATGTGTACCGTTGATGTGTTATCAATTTAATATAATTATTAATTTCAAATTATTTTATTTAAAAATTATGAATGATGCATATATTAAGATATGTTAATAATAAATATGGTAACAATATTTGAATTAATATAGTAGAAGATTTGGGACCTTGGGTGGTTGGGTTTGACCAAATACATTTATTCGGGTTTGAATTTTAAACCTTAATATTTACTATATTATTTAACTTCACTCCATATCAACAGCTATAATTTTGTGACTATAGGAATAGGCAGGCAGAAAAAAGATAAGTCCATGAGTTATCTTCTTCATTTTGTGGATTTTGATATGTATTAATTTGGATATATATTTTAAGGAATTATCGAACTAGACATTAAGAATGCACCAGATAAGAAGTCCATGAGTTATCTTCTTGATTTTGTGGATTTTGATATGTATTAATTTGGATATATATTTTAAGGAATTATCGAACTAGACATTAAGAATGCACCAGATAAGAAGTCCATGAGTTATCTTCTTGATTTTGTGGATTTGGATATGTATTTTAAGGAATTATCGAACTAGACATAAGACAAGTTTACGTTGCAAATGTTGACTGCCGAGTCCAAACACGACAAAAAGGAAAAAAAAATCTAATTGTCTTGCATAATTTTCACTGAAATTAACTTTGTTATATTTATAATCTTTTAAATTAACAGTATTAAATAAGAATACAGTATGTGGGAATCTTCCAATTCATTAAAAGAGTTATCATTTTATATACAAAATAGAATTAAGCTTTCTTTGTTGGAAAGGTCATGGATGAACAACATTAAGTTAAATAGATACATAGTATGTATTATACTTTTCTTGAGAAACAAATAGATTTATATAAGATATATATATATATATATATATATATATATATATATATATATATATATTCATATAGGTGTCTTGGAATAAAGTTGGACTAGAATATCATTATTGAAGTTAGATTGTAATATATGAATATCGTAATGATATTAACTAAACATTTAATTATTATAATCTTCACATGTGTTGAACCAAAAAAAATCAATACATCATGATATGTATCAAGTATCTATTTTAATTGGCGATCATTCTACCACATATTAATGTACGTATTTGGTTTGATAATGATTGGAATTTTTCCCTTTAGATTTTAATTTTTAGATGATTTTAACTATTTACCTGCGACTCATTTTCCTGATTAAACAACATAAAAATATTTTATGTTTCATCAAACAATTTGATTAAGTCCCCCCAATAAAGTATACAAACAATTATATTTAAATATATCATTCACTAGATATAAGAAAACATCATGATCGATCAACTTCATAAACAAAGAAAACAAACAAAAATAAAAGTCAAATATTAGACTCGATTTTTAATTTCAATAATCCATTGATTGTGATATTATTTTAATGAATATATTTTAGGACATCTTCGGTACTGTATATTATTTTACTGAAAATTTTACATTATTTTATTATAAAAGATGTCACTCATCTTCAACGGTACTATTAATATTTACATTAAAAATGAATATTTTATAATTTTGTTTATCATTAATTTTGTATTTGTTTTTTATTTGCCAGATACTAAATCATTTGGTCAAATTTACAAGAGTTGGACTAGTGTGCTGAATCCGACCCAAATCCGCACTTTCTTTTTTTTTGCGTATTTTTTTTTTTTTTTTGCTCTGACCTTTATGTTGTGTTAATCATATATTTATGTTATATTAGTGATACCTTTATTTCCAAATTTCATACTTTAACCCTAAACTCTAAACTCTAATTTCGGCACAATAAACCCTAATTTGACACAAGTTGTAGATATTTATATTTATGTGATATTACTCATACATTTATATGAGATTATTTATACATTTATATCAATATAAACATACATTTATGTAATATATATAAATGTACAACTAACATAATTAAAGGTATGACTAACATAATTAAAGGTATGTCTAATATAACTAAAAGGTATGAAAGGTATTAATATGTCTGTTTAAAAAAAATGTTAAGGTACAGCTAACCTTACAAAAGGTATGTCCAACATAACTAAAATGTATGTCTAACACTACTAAAATGTATATTTAACATAACACTAAAGGTATGATTAACATAACTAAAAGGTATGTTTAACACAACTAAAAAGTATAGTTAACATAATATAAAAAGTATGTCTAACATAATTAAAATGTATGTCTAACACAACTAAAAAGTATAGTTAACATAACATAAAAGATATGTCTAATATAACTAAAATATATGCCTAATACTAATAAAATGTATGATTAACATAATATAAAGGTCAGACACCTGAAAGCATGTTTGGGCGGATTTTATCCGCGACCTAGAGGCACGTGCAGACGCGTGGGGGGTCGGGTCGGAAGATGCACAATGTGTATATAAGTTTTTGTCAATTTACAATTGTCGATTGAGGATCAGTTTTGTTATCTAAATATCACCCAAGATCCAACGATGAGTCGAAATCAAACAATAAAAATGTTTTGGATATAAATTGCAATCAAATACAACTCCAAGAAACTAGATACATATATCTCAAACGGCACCCAAGATAACTAGAACATCGCATATTATCAAATAGTATAAAAGGTTCAATGAATATATGAAATCAAAGTGGTATTAATGAACTCCTAAGTAGCTATTATATATATATATTTATTAAAACTATTATTCATATAACATATCAAGTGATTTAACATTAAAATATTTTTAATTAATTTTTGATAAATTAATTGTGATACAAACAAACTTATACTATTTAACAACACTTAACAAATAAAGAAAAAGAAAAAAAAAGGAAAAAAAAAAGAATTAAAAGAATATCGCATATGCTGACATGTGATATACTACATGCAAGTGTGTTGGTTGAGGAAGATCATCTATTTTAATTTAATGTTTCATTTGATATTTTAAAAAAATAACTGTCATACATCAAGTATAAAAATGATATCATTAATTAACATTTGATGTAAATTAAAAATAGTAGAATACAAGATGACACATCAAATTAATATAGATGATCAAATTAAAAAAAATCTAACGTAATTCTATAACAATATTCAAATATGAAAACATTAAATTCAGATATATTTAACTCCTCACTCAATTTATTATTTAAATATTTTATGGATAGAAAAGAGCCAGCAATGATGAACAATATAATAGGGCGGCCTTGATCATGATTCATGAGTGAAAATGAAAGATGTACATAGTCAAGGTTGTGGGATCCATCTCCCACCCACATATTATATATAATTTATATCTCTGCACATTGCCATTAATTGATTAAAATATCTCAATCGATTTACCAAATGAGAAGGCATCAATCAATTTTTTGAGGGACCATATGTTACTAGTGTCTTTTTTGAATTTTGTGTATAAATCGAGAAAATTTGATACTTCTTTCGTTTTATAAAGCTAGTCACATTTTAGATTTTATATAAATTAGAAAATACATTTAGTTTATTTAAAGGAAAAAATTCAGCCCACAAACTTTCTTTTATATCATTATTGTATACATTGAGGACTAAACAAAAAGTCAACAACATTTATATATCCTTACTGAGATTTCAAACATGAATTAAGGGTAATATAAAAAGAGATTATATGTAAATTTTCAACAATCATTTTTGTATATCATTTAATTATAGAATAATAAAAGACTGTAGTTTTGATATAATAATTAATATAAGTAAATGTTCTTAAAATCCTGCCATAACATTTATTTTGAGATAAACTGAATAAATAAAAAACGACCTTTAATCATGAGGTGGAGAGAATAAAATGCAAGGAAAATCAGTTTTCAGTTTCTTTTTATTGTGATGAATGTTTCATTTCCGATAATTGTATTTATTAATTTATACATGTATATATATATATATATATATATATATATATATATTTGCTCTAAATATATAAATTCACATTTTATATCTAGCTCATTTAGACATTTACTAATAGAACTTATTCTGTCTAATCCTTTTAATTTTGAAAATATAAAAATATTAATTAAATGATACATTATACAGTAGAATTGGTTTACTAATTTAATATGAAGAATATAATAGAAAATTTACTAAATTAATTTGTTTTTTCTAACAATTTTTAATTTATGTAAAAAATTCAATTGATCTAGCTATATATATATATATCGATATTATAACAAGATCCTACCCTAAAAGGGATCAAAAAAATTTGTTCAAAATTGATATTGGTAGCCTATATCATAATTTGTAACTATCTCATTTGTCATCTATTTATACCTCGAGAACATATATAGAAGATTCAAACTGATCACACAAAATTGCATTTTTCAACTGATTTCTGAATACAATAAAAAAAAAAAAAATTAACATGACATTTACGTTATTGCTGCTGGATTGGCTGTAGGGCTTGCTTCTATTGGACCCGGAGTCGGTCAAGCACTGTTTTGGAGCTAGATTTTTGTTACTAACCACACATTATAGTACTTGATAAAGTAAATTTGCTATAATATTTATCTTTATTGTGTATGTCACTCATATATATATATATATAATTTATAATCAGTGAATGCTAGACCAACGTTTGAGCCAGTCGTAGTATTTACAAAGGTTTTGCATTAAAACTATATTATCAACTTAGTTAGATATGTTTATTTTTTAATGCCACACATGATCAGGTTTTGAAAAGCTTGTTCAAAGTTTGCTGCATTTTGGTATTAGGAAATGAAATGCATGTGGACTGCCCCTCTCCATATTTGGTTTTCATACGACAATTAGGTATACAGCCACTTTAAACAATTACTTATTTCATATCATTCATAGATATTTAAATCTGGGACAACACCCCTCTACTATAATAGCATGGTGAATTATTAAATTAATTTTCCTCCATAATATATAATATAAACTATTTTTTACTATAAATATAAATAAAGACAAGTTTATCTCAGTTGATAAGTCATAAATAATATCTTGCATCACACTAGTCAACAACTTTACACTATAAAAATGTGAGTGCAAGGGTTATTTTAAACTTTTCACCTAAATAATGATAAAAAAGTAACAAAATTATATGTTGCTGTAGAAAAGTTAATAAAAACCAATATACCATTTAAAATTTGTATATTTTTATATATAAATAAAAAAATAATATAGTAGTATATTATTATATATAATTTCAGTAGCATGTTAATGTGCTCAAAACACAATTGTACGTATAACGAGTTTGAGTTTGAACTAAGTTTATTAGACATGTCAGACAAATCATTTGTGAACCCAACTTTAACTGCTCATGAATTTAACATAGTTAAATTAAATTAAGCTCAAACTTAATTATAAAATCTGAAATCAGACTCGAACTTATGAAAAAATCATACAAACCGAACTCAAAAGTTCATACTATTTGACTACATTGCATTCCTACTTATCGAGTGGATGACTTCATAAAATTATATATTTGGTTGTCATTGTTCAGCTTATATGATTTGATTCCATTAATTCGGATTGTAATATGATACTATATAAAAAATATTAAAATAGGAAAATAAATGTTCGCAGATAAAACCCACTGTCATAGTAAACAAAATCTGGTATTTTCAAAAATTTGGGCCTTTCTTGATGTTAGGTAGGATGATTAAATTCAGTAGGGGTGGCTACTGGCTGTGTTGTTACTGTCCAACATAAATCTTAATATATTTATCTTTAGTAAATTTAAAGAAGAAAGAAAAAACTCTCCTTTTTGAATAATTAATTGTCATTTTTTACCACCACTCAAAATTTTATGATTTTGATTATAATATGTAAATTTAATAAGAAATACTGTCTTTTACATAATTAAATTACTTTTTAATTGGGGAAATGTCTATTTTGTCACAATCTTAATGGATTTTTTTATTTTTATTTTTTGTAAAAAATTAAAAGTGAAGAAATTTTTAGTAAAAATATATAGAATTTAAGGTAAGTATGGATAGGAGTGAATGGATTTTGCGAGATTTGATTTAGGATTTTGCAAGTTAATATTTTGAAATCCTGTATTTGTTTTGAAATTTATGTGATAAAAATATAGTTAAGAACTTAAGCCGCCATGTCATATTGAAAACTATTAAAAAAAAGTATGTAATTGTATTATTTCGTCATAAAATTTTTGTTAAAGTGTTAAAAAAAATCTGCAATTGTATTTTTTTTTTATCATGAAAATTTTATTAACTAATGTGAAGTTGTATAATATTGTCACTTTGTTGAGATTTATGAGAAATAGGGAAAAATATGTTTATAATTAGGGTTGAAATGCTATCTTAGTATTATATAAAACGTGACTCATTCCAAATCCGGGTTAACTTGAAGTCAAATGTAGTTCAATTAAAATAGCTCAAAGTTTTAATAAGAAAATACAGGGAATATGTAAGAAAACCTATTTAATCTTTGAGGACCCAAAATAAATAAGAGTTTACGTGAATGGGCTGCATTTAGAGCCCAATCAAGAGAGAGTAGTAATAAACCCAATAGCAAGCCCAAAACAGCATTTGCAAATAATAAAAATTATCTTATCATCTGCTCCCATTATTCTAATAAATTATTATATATCACAGACTCTCTCTCTCTCTCAAAATAAAAGAAAATAGGCTTATATGATTGTGGGCTTAGGCCCACTAAGACCTACTGCTCTACGTGCAACCAATAATTGGTTAGCAGTGTCCCATCTCTAAATCTTTTTATTATTTTGTGTCACGTTCCATTTATTTGACTTTTATTTTTAATCAATGCTAGGTCTTCCTTTTCTTTTTGCCTATACTAGAAAAGAAAAAAAGAAAAAGTAACGTATTATTTTTCTTTTTATGCAAGGAAGGTTCTCAATCCATCATATTAATATTAAACAGGTTGTGTGGATTGAAGAATCATAGGAATTGGAAATTCATCAGTAGCAAATTGATGTTCTGATCGATATAATTCTGACATTTATCATTTTTATTTTGTAGTGGGATATAGACGAGTTGAGAGTTTGAATCCAATTATAAATTTTAATAACCGAGCTTATTTTTTTAAGATTGAATCGGACTCAATCGATATATTGATAAGCTTGAATTTGAGCTTGACTCGATACCCAAATAATATTTACACAGTCACCTAAATTTCCAAAAACATGCTTACACAAATTAAAATTATTAAATTATATCTGCAAACAAATAAACCCTCGATAACGCTCACAAGTTTGTTAAGCTGAGTATTAGATGAGCTCAAGTTCAAAATCGAAAACTACTTTATTAGCTCGAGCTCGTCTACATTCATGTTTCGATAATTTTTCAAAGCGATGCTAAATAAGTCAATTAACTGTTTATCTCACTTATACTCTTAGCTTGATTGTACACATTACCATGTGTCCAACTAAGAACCTGTCTCCATTTGTAATTGATTTCCCCACAATGAAACAAAGGGAGTAAAAGGACATCCAAATGCGTTGATCAAATAATGCAGAATTGAATGTTATGGTTGAATTTTCAAATTTAAATCCAAATACATACATTATTTAATCGAGCCCGTTACAACGATTTATCTTATCCATCCATATAATTTAACGGGTTCTTCATTCTTGCATGACAGTCGGGTCGGGTTTCCCCGGCCAAATAATTAATTCGTCCCATTTTCAAAAAAAGAAAAAGAAAAAAAAGCGGTATTATTGCGAAACCCGAAAACCCATCTCCATCACCTTTGTTATAGCAACTTTTGCTCTCCAGTCAGCGTTTGGCCGGTTCTCTTTGCTGACCTTCTCCTTTGATATGCTTTGCTCTTATCACATTTAAACCCAAGATTTTTCAACGCCATGGTGAATATCTTTCTTTACTAATTCAACTACCTTGCCTCGGTTTTTCCATCCAAACTGAGGGTTCAAATTTCAAAAACTAAAAGAGAAGTTTGTTTTTATTCTGGGCTTTATGTTTTTGTTTTTCTCTCTGACTGTAAATACTGTAAGGTGATTTTCTTGGGGGGTTCTGAGTCGCAGAGTCTTGGACTTTTCTTGGTGGGTCTTTCTTTGTGTATCGCCAGATTCTGATAAAGGGTTTGACTTTTAGGAGTCTGTTTAAAGATTGTTGAAGATGATCAAGATTATTCGCAGCCCACTGGTCTATTTAGGAGCCACTTTTTTCTGGGGGGGGGGGGGGGGGATTTTAGTGCTTTGATGATTTCTGGTGTTTTTTTTTTTGTCTCCTTTCTCATATGATTAGGGTTTTTGAGTGAGTTATTATTACCCTTTTCTACTTTTTTGTTTTTACCCCCTTTTCTGCTTTATTTTTCTGTTTATTGTGACATTCTTTACCTTATCTTGTGCATTTCTTTTTCTGATAATTTCTGCTTGTGTGAACTCAGGGTTCAACCAAGTCTGTGAGATATTGAGGATTATAGTTGTTTATAGAAGCATAATTTCAGGTACTTCTGCTCCATTGATTTTAGATGTTCTTGTGATTCTTTCATAGTTTTTGACGTATCATGATTGGCTTATGAATTCCTTTTTGTTCCACTATTGATCTCCCCCACTCCATTTGATGGGATTATTAGTTACTTGAACTGAGTTTCTATCCTGTGATTTTATAATGTAAAATTGCTATAGATGGTGGTATAGTATGCATCCATGTTTATCTAGATTAGTTATTTATGTTTGGATGGATATGGAGAAGTCCAGAAGTTATTCTGTCGAATTGACCTTTGGCCGGAATTTTTAATCATGCTAGTATGTTGTTATAGTGATAAAGTAGAATGGAAATATAAAGTTTCAGTTAATGTGTATTTTTGAGTTCCAAGTGGTTTTAGTTAGGCTGCACCAGTCTCATATTTATGTTTCTATTTTCTTTCTTTTGTAGTTAGGAACACGTTGCGATTTTTCTGTACATATATGCTCTGTAAATGGCTCATTATCTGTATCTTACATGATTGCCAGCTAATGCCATATTGTGCATGTCATCTTGAAAATTTTGCTCATAATTCTCTCTCTTTTTTTGGTGAATACACATTTAACATATCATATTTACATGTGATATGTTGTCCTGCACAACTGAGTGTGTTCTATATCTTTCAGCTAATTTTTTTTTTCTGTCAGTGTCTGCTATACACCATGTGATGATGAAATAAGTCATTCATTTTCGTAATACGTTAATTTCTTTTATAATACCTACAGCCTTCCTAAAAGCAATCACCTGTCTTTCATCAATTTGCATCTGATACTGCCTTCACTTTGAGGATCTACAATGAGAGAATTCTTAATGGATTTTTAGCCACATGATTATCTTTCAAAACTAACTTAAGAAATGGACATTGGTGTACTTTCGGAGCTGATTAAGCAAATGACCTAAGGGTGTAGTTGCTCATAATGGATATGTTTATATGAGCTCTATAATTCAAGTTTTTAGCTCTGTTTCGGAAAATGTTATTAAAGTAACCTGTTCTTTAAACCCATGCACTGTGGCATCTGCATGAAGTTTCTTGATTAGATTACTACATTACCTGGTCACATCCTATTCTCTAACTACTGAAGAAGAGCATTAAGAATTTGGTATTCGTTCTTGCTTCAGATGCTAAGTCCTCTTTTGGTTAATTACTCGGGCAGTTTATGTTAAAAAAAAAAAATCTATTGAATGCTGGTTGCAATAGAAGTATTCAAATCACTGCTACAGATGCTAAGTCCTCTTTCTATCATATGGCGTTTAAGTTGTTTTTAAGTGTCTTTCTTTGGCTGTTTTATGCAGATTAGAGCTGAATTAAAAGTGAGGAATTATGGTGGCAAAAGATTATCAAAAAGTCAAAGGATCAAGTAAAGCTGAGGTGGGAGAAATTGATACCAGTGCACCCTTCCAATCTGTCAAAGATGCCGTTAGCTTATTTGGTGAAGGTGCATTTTCAGGGGAAAAGCCTGCCATTAGAAAGCCAAAAGCACATTCTGCAGAAGTATGTTGGTTCTAATTTATGTTCTATTCCTCGTTCATTTAATCGTAACAGTAATTGGTGTGCTATTACCTTAAGAAACTCTGAGGAAAGCATTTGATGAGTGTTCAATTGCAGTTGATTTCCTGGGCTCGAGTATAGTCATTCTTGGCTCCCCTTTTACCTAAAATGCCTAGCATTTGTTTATTTGTCCTTTTCTTAAAGTGAAAAATCATGTTGCCATATATAGAGAACATGCTATGGACCTCGATTCATGCATTTGGTTCTGAGCTTATTTATTTCGGGTTAGAGCGCTTGTCATCAAACAGTTCCATTGTCATCATATAGTTGCCATATTTAAACATATATCATGCTTCCTACTAAATCGATTTGAAATACCATGTGGTGCTTTATATATATCCTTCTGAATACATGGATTTAAGATATTTGGCATTCATTTCTTCCTTGCTGTTTTTCCTTGTTGCAGCGGGTGCTGGCAAAAGAGACACAGCTTCACTTAGCCCAGAAAGAGTTGAATAAGTTGAAGGAACAATTGAAAAATGCTGAGACCACTAAAGCTCAGGCACTTTCAGAGCTTGAAAAAGCTAAACAGACTGTTGAGGATTTGAGCCAGAAGCTGAATATTATTAATGAATCGAAGGATTCAGCAATCAGAGCCACAGAAGTGGCTAAGCATCAGACAAATCAATTTGCAGAAGCGAGTGATAATGATTCTAACACAATGAATGAATCATTAAATATGGATCTTGAATCTACGAGAGCTCAGTGTTTAGATGCAGTCAATGAACTTGACGCGGCAAAGCAGGAGCTAATGAAAATTCGTCAAGAATATGATTCATCTATGGAAGAAAAAGGCAGAGCTGTAAAGCAAGCAGATGAAGCTCAGACCGCTGCTAAAGCAAACATGGAAAGATTAAGTGATCTTTCCAAGGAGATTGCTAGTATACATGACTCAATTCAGCAAGTGAAGCTAGCAAACGTACAATCAAAGGAAGATGAAACAAGAATCTATGAAGAGAAGGGAAAAGACAAGCAACTGTATAAACTGAAACTTGAAGAATCAGCCAAAAAGTTGCTTGCTTTGAGGAAAGATATGAATCCTGAGCTCACCAAAAATCTGGAGATTCAGTTGAGTGAAACCCTGTCAGAAGTTGAAGCTCTAAGGAAGGAGATGAACGGTACAAAGGTCTCCGATCTTGAGTCCGTTAAGGCCGTTACTATGGACTTGAGTGGTGCAAAAGAATCACTAAGTAAAGTAGCTGAGGAGGAGAACTCACTGAGAAACACGGTGGAGACTCTTAAACTAGAACTGGAAAACATTAAAAGGGAACATAGTGAATTAAAGGGGAAGGAAACAGAAACCGAGTCAACAGCTGGCAATCTGCACGTGAAGCTCCGGAAAGCTAAGTCGGAGCTTGAAGAAGCACTTGCAGAAGAAGCCAAAATGAGAGGCGCTTCAGATGAACTCATAGCTTCAATCCATCAGCTAGCTTCAGAGAACGAAGCTGCCAAGCGTGAAGCTGAAGAGATGAAACAGAAAGCCGAAGAACTTAACAGAGAAGCGGAAGCCACGAGGATCGAACTGGAAGAAGCAGAAAAGAAGCTAAGAGTGGCAATGAGTGAAGCTGAAGAGGCCAAGGCAGCCGAGGTTAAAGCCCTCGATCGAATCAAGATGCTGTCCGAGAGAACCGATGCTGCACGTGCCTCCACTTCAGAGACCGGGGCCCAGATCACGCTATCAAGAGACGAGTTTGAATCACTGACACGGAAGGTTGAAGAATCCGAAAAGCTGGCAGAATTGAGAGTTGCAGCTGCCATGGCTCAAGCAGAAGCAGTTAAAGCCAGTGAAAACGAGGCCCTCAAGAGATTAGAGGCCACACAGAAGGAGATCGAGGACATGAAAGGTGCGGCTGAAGTGGCGCTGAAGAAAGCAGAGATGGCCGAGGCAGCTAAGAAGGCGGTTGAAGGGGAGCTTAGAAGATGGCGAGAAAGGGAACAAAAGAAGGCCGAAGAAGCAGCTTCACGGATTCTTGCAGAAACGGAGAAGTCTTTAGAATCATCTCCTAGTAACTACCAAATCCAGAAGCAGAGGCCTCAAGTGAGAGAAAGAGTGAGTGAAATGAAAAGGCTAGAAAAGGCGAAGACATCCGTGTCCAAGAAGGTACTGATGCCAAGTCTAAGCTATGTTTTTCACAAGAAGAAGAACAAAGTGGATGGGGGTTCGCCTTCTTTCTTACCCGGAGAGAGGCCCGTTTGGTGAGTTGTGTGATTATCGAAATCTTGTGCAGAATAATTAAGATTTGAGGAGAAAATCCCTTGCATGCTTTCTTGTATATTTTTGAGACGAATGGTTTTTCAATCTTGTTTTGTTGTTGACAAACAAACTTAGCCAAATATTTTGATAATTTGGTCTCTCACTCTTCTCTCTTTTGGTGTACTGGTAATGTAAATGGCTGCTGCTAGTGTGCGTGTGTTTATATATATATAGCAGGAGTAATATAGATAATTGAATACGAGCCACTGGTGTTGAGATTGAGGATAGGAAACAAACACCAAGGAGATTCTGAGTTGGAGAAACGTTTGAATTTACGTGTTGAATATGGAATACTGAATATCTGACTGACTTGTGTATAGAAATCTATTTATATTCCTTGTAATATATTACTTAGAAGCTAAAATAAGTTTTAAGAAACTAATTTTTTGTAAATCTACCCCCTCTATTATAAAAAGGTAAAAACTTTTGTGCTCACGGATCCAAATCTGTGCACAACAATACTATTATATTATATGAAGTAATATTGTTATATTATATGAGTGGTACTGTAATATTATATATAATTTTAAAAGTATTACTCATATAATATAACAGTATTTGTTGTGCACAAATCTAGATTTATGCACCTTGTGCATAAGAGTTTCACTCTTATAAAAATAGACTAAAATCTACTATGATTAGAAGCTAAAAGAAATTTTAAGAAACTTATTTATTATAAAATTTAATCCCTCCATTTTAAAATAACCATGACTTTGAGAAAATAGAAATTATTTCAATATATATGTTAATATTGATTATTAATAGATATATATTGATTTTTTTCCAAGTTTGTTCATATTTTGTTTATGTAAAACGATAATAAAATATAGGCACTTCTATACATAATGATACATATTAAACACATTTTATTTGAAGAAAAAAGAAAAGGAAACAAAAAAACTACATTTTAAACTATTTAAGGTAAAACAATCATAGTTGACCAAAGTGGTCAGCATTGTTGAGAGAGAGAGAGAGAGAGAGAGAGAGAGAGAGAGAGATTGATCGACTTCCCCCGTGCCAAGGCCCAAACAAAACCCCCCCAACAGCAACCCAGCCACCCTTCACGGCGGCGGCAGCAATGTCGAACCCATTAATGAGCAGCAGTCGCGACGACCCTCTTCTGCTATTGAGCGGCGTCCAACACCCTTCCTCTTCCTCCTCTCCCGCCGCTGTTTCCGAGACTGACAGCTACCTTCTCGACGCCCCCCAAATTGGCAGCGCTTCTGGTAGCTTCCAGAACGAAGGCTTCCTTGGCGGATATGACACTGCTTTAATCACTGAATCCGACTACGGATTCACTCGCCCCGATTTCAGGCAGGGCCCACTCGTGGGAACCGTTGAGCTGTACGACCGCCACGTGTTCCTCTGCTACAAGAATCCTCAGGTGTGGCCGCCCCGCATTGAGGCCGCCGAATTCGATCGCCTTCCTAGACTACTCGCCGCCGCTTTGGTTGCTAGGAACCCTGACATGAAGCGACAGGTACAAGGGTTTCTGATTTTCCTTTTTTACTTATTCTATCAAGGGATTAAAGTCTTTTCTGGAGTTAATCTTTGCACGGTTTGTGGATCGTGGTTGGATTTCTAAATCTTCATCTTTTTTTCATGTCAATGTGGGTTGTGCAACTTGCTAGCTAGAGCTGAATCTGTTCATTTAACTTTGTTCCAGTGTACTTACAACATTGATCAAGGCTTGCATTTTCATTTCTTGCTGTAAGAGCTTTGTCAAATATTGTTTTGTTTTTCGCTTAAATGAAATCCCCAGAGTTAATTGCCATAGTTCAGACTTTGTGCTGCCTACTAGTTTGTGATGGTCACTTTGGTGCAAATTTTGGTCTATGTTTGTGTTTCATTGGGTGCTCGAGGAGGTCTAAGCTCCATCATTGCCTACTTCTCGTTGATGAAACCAAGATTATGTGCCATGGATTTAAAAATACTTCCTGATAGCCGGTAATCATCCATTTTTTATTATTATCGATTTCTATCTTCTGGTGAGTATGCTGCCAGCCTTTTCATACTTTAGGTAATTCAAATACCCTACTGCATAAGTATATTTATTAAAATTTCTTTCCTCACTAATTTATAATATTTAGTCACAGAAGTGGTTAACTTAGTTTTCTAAGTTGGAACTAGGATATGTGATAGCAATAGAGATATCTGATGCTAGCATCTCATGATTTCTTATGTTACTTTTAACTTTTACGACGGGATACTCATACTCTAGTAAAGGCCATAACTGTAACTTTTAGTGTTTGTACTAGTTGTTTTAAGAAAGCTGTGATGTGTTGATTTATATCCTGCAATCTAGCAGTACAACATATCTTAGTAATTGTGTAGGCATGGGGAGTCTTACTCAGTAAAGATGACTAGGTCTACCTAAACGTGATGGTATTACACAACATTAACAATAAGAATAGTTTCCTTCTTTTATTTTTTATTTTTTGGAAGGTATTGCAATTTTTGTATGCATGTACAGTGCATTATGCTAGTCAGCTGTCAAGTATGACCATATCGGATTTTAGGTTTATATTATCTACATGCACTTTGGACACACAACTTTCCTTTAGTATTGCATTTGATTGAAATGGCCGTGTCAATGACTCCATAATCAATTTTCTTTCATTATGTTTATGTTCAGTCTCGATTAACAATATGTGAGGGACATGATGGGACTGAGACATCTAATGGTGATGTGTTAATCTTTCCAGACATGATGAGATACAGGTTAGAGATTAATACATCTCTTATGCTTCTGCTATTCTTAAATATCCTGTAATTTGTCATGGCCTATTCTAATATTAAGTAAAATTTTCAGGAGATTAACACATTTTGACGTTGATACGTTTGTTGAGGAAGTGCTTGTGAAGAATGGTGAATGGTTGCCTGGAAGTCCGGAACCTCTAAGAGGCTGGTACATCTTTGTATGTTGCCATGGGTCAAGGGATCGACGGTGTGGTGTTTGTGGACCATCTGTCATTAGTAAATTTAAAACTGAGATAGAGACACGTGGTTTACAAGGCAAAGTGTCTGTCAGCCCTTGTTCACACATTGGGGGTCATAAGTATGCAGGAAACGTGATCATATTTGGTCCAAATGTTAAGAAGGAAGTCACAGGGCATTGGTGGGTGGTTGACTAGTTTGCTTTTAGCAAATGTTTTTGAAGCTGTTGATCATCTTCTTTCAGAAAATTCTCAACACTCTAATTAATGGGAAGCAATGTGATCATCGTGTTGCAGGTATGGATATGTTATGCCTGAAGATGTGCCTCTTTTGCTTGAACAGCATATTGGGAAAGGAGAAATTGTAGATTTCCTATGGAGGTAATTTACTTTATTTTGTCTCTAATTTGATGCCCATTCAGACTTAAGGTAATAAATATAATTACAAATTATTTTGAGGATTCTTCTATTCTTATAATTATGTTATCCAAATAATTTACCTATCAATGGTGTTTTCTATTGACTTGATTTGGACATTATTGTTCTCTTACAGGGGACAGATGGGATTATCCGAGGAAGACCAGAAAAAAACCCAGGAACTAAGGTTCCTGGTTCATGGTGGAATGAATACGGATAGAAGCACGAAGGAGTCTACACAATTGAATGAAGAAAGTAGTAGCATGTGTGCATCTCAATTGGAGGGCACAGATTGTTGTCAGGCTAATGGAGGGTTCTCTTGCTGTCAGAACCCCACGTCGCAAGAAAAGAGGGAAGATCCCGAGGTCCCGGCAAACATTACAGCTGAAAAGAAGAAGAGTTTCAAGAAACAAGTATCCCGAAATAATAGTGGTACAGGGATTGGTCCTCGTAAAGTGTGCTCTATGCCTACGTGGTATGAGTGTTGGGAACGCGAAGATACTTATGCTGCACTTGCTGTCATTAGTGCCGCTATATCTGTTGCATTTACCTATAAATGCTACAGGCAGTTGAGCTAAAATTCCTGGTAATGTACCTTTCTTATGTTGTATTATTATAGGTTTTGCATGTAATTCATGTAAAGGGCTTGCTCTTTTATGTCCCCCTCCTAGTAGGTTTATGGTATTTGAATATGTAGTTTCTTGTAAAATCGAAAAACATTGGTTTGTATATATTATTATTAGTTTGTATTTTGTACAGTGGACAATGGCCATGCTGCAAAATCATGATTGAAATAGTTTTAACAATGGCCAAATTGAGAATCTTTATCTACATACATTCCACAAGATATATCAATGTATACATTGCAAAGAACTTTGCATTCCAATTATATTTGAGTTACAATGTGGCATGGACCAATGGCGGTTCACCTTAAAGTTTAGCTTCACTGAATAAGATCAGCATTTTATAATGATAGCTTCTATAGTACGTCTAATGATTTAGCGAAATACAGTACATGTTAATGGATACTCCAACGGGTTCAATCCTCGCTTATCTTTAGCTCGTGTAACGAGTGAGGAAGCCCGTTTTGAGTCCCGAGTCTATGAAACTCACATTCTATAGTTTGAGCAATTTTTACATCTTCTGCATCAGGCTTGGGAAAATCTACGTGGACTGAACTATGTTTCTGAGGAGCAACCGACTCTAAAGCAGCTTGCTCCTTAACGTAGTTGTAGAGCTGCTGGTGGAAGGGATGGTCGAACGAATAGCAATCACTAACTGTTCCATTTCTGGAATTCCGAGATGAAGCTGAACTTTCTTTTCTACAAAAATGTGGGAGAGATTCATAATCCATAACCTGCATAATTATGAGTCTGAATGTCAAAAGGTTGAATTATACTGCCAAAAAAAAAGGTACATGTCTTTATTGAGTTAAAAGTTACAATGGTCTTACCTTTAATAATTCATCTCTTCCACAGCCTGAAAGAACCTGAACTTTCTTTCTTGTTCTGTCTTGCAAAAGAGGTCTAACAACCTGGAAACAAGAAAAAGAATTGGGTTGTGTTGGTTGTAATGTGATGCAATACAAGCAAACTAAATGTATGTATGTATGTCGGCCAAACCTTCCAACATGATGAGAATATGTATGGGGCATTGACAATGTAATAAGTCTCCGTTTTCTCAGGATAGTTCAGATCATCGATCGTTGATATTACAGACAATAACTGTAAATATTTAGAGGGTTAGTTGAGAAGGTTTCACCATACAGTCATGATATCAGACAAACTAAACAAAGCTGAATTTGCAACAAGATTTTCGATATGTATGCATGAATAACAAAGCATTTATATATGAATACTAGTACGTTTCATTATTTTCATCAATGTGTGGATTCAATGACTATACTTGTGATCAAAGACAAAATCTAGTAAAGAATGTGTAATAAGAAGAGAAGAGATACCTTGAGTTGATTCAAAGCAGAAAGCTTTAGACCAGTCATGTCCAGAACCTTTATGCATGTGCCAATATACCGCCCATATCTCTTGGTCGCAGAAGGCTATATGTAAAACATAGAGTAAGTAAACAGATAACGCTATATATGTGTAATGTGCAAATTAGGATTTCTCAATGCTGATACTCACCAATATCACACGATCTCTATATTCATTCATTTGGATGTGTGATTGCACGTAGTACTCAATCTAAGATAGAAAACAATAGTTAAAAAGCAGTATATAAAAGAACTACTTTACTACAAAAACAAAATATAGTACACAAAACTTGTAGTGTAAAAGAGTACTTACAGATGCTTTGTCATATGTGCTGAGCCCGACACCAATGCCAATAACGGGTAGACCCTATAAAATCACCAAGGTAAGCATGAACTTGAATATCATAAATGGCACCATCTACAGTGTTCAAGTTGGCGTATTTTCATGAGCATCGAGACATAGATAAACAGAGTAAGTGATCTCATCCAAATGAGAAATTTATGTTATGATTGATTAAACTTCTAAATAGTACCTCTTTAGAGTATCCACTCATTCCTACAAGCTGTGAATCTCGTATTGCTCTATACACATCCGTAGGGTCTATTGGCTTCTGCAAAAACAAGTTAAAAATAATAAAAGGAAAAATAAACCTCCGGTTTTCAAATTTTAAACTTCCACAATTGGGAAATCGAACATTGTTTTTTGCAGAATACAATCAATTTTTTTACATTTCAATAGATACTCTTTCGAAATACAAGTAAGAAGCTCGTTTTTTACATGGAATTCGGACCAAAGATAACAAGTTTAAGATACAATGAAAATAGTAGAGTAAAATCTAGTAGATGAATTGGAAGAATAGGAAGCAATACGGTATAAGAAAATCGATCTAAAAACTCACTGCCAGTATGTTATCGATTTCATTTTGTATCCTCCAGTTTAAACAATCAACAAGCTGAAAAATACAGCGTTGGTGTTAGAAAACAACGAAGATGATAGCAATAATCAACTGACTTAAAAAGGAATAAAATCGACTTCAACAAACCATCTTATGTGCATTAAAGACATTTCCATCCCTTGCTTTTAGAAACCTCAGCAAATTCTCCCTTTCATAACCATTATGTACATTCTGCAAATCATCGAAAATCAATAAACATTTACTCAACACACTCCCAATGAGTTTGATGCATCAATCATGAGCTAAACCAAATCTTCTTTTCCCCGTTTTTCCAATCCAAGTTTTGCATCGCGACATCCCATTATTATTTTGTCGAAAAGGATTGCAAATTATATTTCTAGAATATCAATATGAATAAGTACTCTCAACTAAATTCCAAGTCCCTTTTCATTTCAATCATAAAATTTATCCCTCAATCAATGAACCAAATGCAAAACCTGGAAATCACACAAACTACTATTATACAAGAACTGAATTTCACTTCATCAAATTCAAGAATCAATCACTCAAGAACATCTAAAAAAAACATGGGTATCGAAGACAGACCAGGAAAGATTTCTTGAGGGATTCATCAACTGCAATGAAAAGATGTAAAGATCAATAAAACGACATGAAATGTAAAGAATGTGTAGAAACTTGAGCAGTGGTGTAAGAAAAGGCATACTTATATCCATCTGAGTACGAAACCGTTTGATATTTTCTTCCATTACAAACACCATTATGCTTTCTTCTTCACTCACTCAACCATATGCCACAGTGTGGGGATTGAGTGGTTTCTTGGTCCTCACAATCAAATTCTTGGATCATATAAATGGCCGTTTTGAAAAGACAAATAAATTTTGTGGAATTATATAATCATCAGAGAATAAAGATACCTTTGGGTGATTATTTCTAAGTTCAGATTCCTTGATACTCTGCTCCTAACAGAAAAAAAAAAAAAAAAAAAAAAAAGACTTTCGAAATAAATCAGTCCTTTTATATTATTCTCAATTAGGACCGATTCTCCCCCTCTATTTTCAAAAAGATTGCAATTAGAGTTTTTTTTTTTTGGTGATGAATATGATTGATGGGTGATTCCATGTCTGTATATTAGCATTAGTGGAGTATGATATGAAACAACTTGTAAAAATAAATCTAATTCTTGCATAATATTTATTTTCCTTAGTATTTGCCATTTTTTCCTTAGTATTTGATACAGACATTCGTATAATAAAATGGAGTTGTGAAAATATTGAATGAGCAAATGCCACATAGTTTCCAAGTAAGACTATTACTTGCGCTGTAACAACTAACCAATTAATGTTAATTTATTTGCGTGGACCTAAATGAAGGATTTAATTTTTATTTCAAATGGTAATGCGACAATTAATAATACATACATATACTTGTCAGTGACTTTGATTGTAATTAGGTTATTCAGATATAATGACTTAAACACTATCACCACTTTAATATAATGAACAAAGTGTTGGATGTGTATTTGAAGTTTCATATTCGTTTAATATAGAGATAATCTTGAGTTTTTAAGTGAATGATATCTGATGTCCACTAATACAAAGAGGAGTGAAATGACATGACTACCCTTCAATTTGTATGACAACCTTAAAAAGAACCTAATACTAATCTTAAACCTCACTTATTTTTAGTGTATAGTAATTAGTATGGCCCCTCAAGAATTGACATGACATTTCCAAATATAGTTTGTCAAATATTTCACACCTTCCCACTCACAACAATTCTTTAACCTTTTAAAAGTTCCTATCATATCTTTAGAAAGAAAAAAGAAAAAACAAAAAGTTAAATGGAACAACTTTCATTAAATTTTCAGAGTGAATATTACTCGATCGTGAAGCACATGATGCCTAAAAGATAATGTGAAAAGAGGAAATTCTAATGCTCTTTCCCTTCATAAAAAAAGATGTTAAGTACTAGTTTAATTTCACACATTTTTGCTACACTGGTAAAAAGATTTACTTGATGTTTGTGTTTATAAGCATCTTCAAATATCTTATAAGATATTTGAGGGTTTATATACTCCTCGTACATGTTTGACAAAATTTTCGAAATCTTATCATTAAGTTTGTGCCAAGTTTGAGGTCTAGAGTTGAGAGAATCTTTAATTACTTTAGCATCCACATGCAAATGAATGATATATTTATATCAGTAATCAACATTTGAATTTTTTTTTTTTTAATTGTTGTCAAATTATAGGTTTCGTACAGTTGATAAGCCAATTTGACATCTTTTCTTAGTTTAATTTTAGTTCAAATAATCTTATTAATTGATTATTGACATTAAATCGTTAAAGAATCAACATGATATTTTAGCAAAATGTGAAAGGTCATGAGAACGGGCATTGGGTATGCAAAATATGTAAACCTCAATTTTATTTGTGGGAATTCTTTAGCATATCTTTGGAAGGTGTCAAAGTTGGAACAAATAAAATGTTGACTTATTTGTTGATTTCTTTATAATATCTTTGCTAAATAAAAGGATTATATTATTCTGCTGTAAATGGTGTCACTAGAATACGTAGTATAATGTTAACTTCGTTGAACATACGTTTATTTTTGTTGTTGTTGTTATAATAGTATTATATTGACACCATATATGTACACTGATGCGGTTGAGATGGTCTATTAGATTGATATTTTATTTAGTATACATTATCTTTGATACACGATTGAATGATAGTTAATAATTGATAATGTTATTTAATACACTCGACATATTTCATGTGATTTTGATAACCTTATATAATACATGTGATGTGTTGTTACGTAGAAGTTTTGTGAGTTTGTTATATCTATTATTATTATTCTCTTCGTCGTCGTTGTCGTCGTTATTATTTTTATTATTATTAGTAGTAGAAGAGACACTTTCATTTCCAATCACTTTTGGTGTTTAAAGTTCTTTTTAATCATAAACTTAACATTATTCATTATTTTCTAACCAAATTAAGACAGTTTTGCACCTCATACCTGTACAATTAAAATTTTAGGTCATACCACTCAATCTTATACCAATAAATTAAATTGACAATTTTCATTATATTAGTATGTACCATCAAAACTTAAGTTGTACCACCATATTACATACACCTTTAAAATTGCTCATTTTAATCACATAATTACTAATACTAGCTAGATTTTTAAAGCTCTGTTATCTTATTTATTCAAATATTTATTTTTAAAATAAAAGCTAGCATCTTATAAGATATTTTAAACAAGTTTAATAATAATATATGTGTAGGAAAGAACTTAACCACGAATTGTACAATAAGGTTTGATTCGAATAGTGCTTGAACGCCTTTTCACAAAATTCAATTGGAATAGTAAAGCACTACAAAAGTACAAAATTTGTGTACATATTAACATATTCGATGACAGATTTGGAATAAAAAAAAAAAAGCAATGGTTGAAGTAGGTTGATTAAAGACAAAAGATAATTTATTGTTATATACTCCCTAGAGAAGAGAGATAGAGACCATTGATTAAAAGGTCCATTTTCACCACCACATGACTTTGCCAATTGCCAAACCCATTATATATGACTACTCACTATTCTCTTCCTACTTTAATGCCCTTTTCTGGGTGGTGGACACAATGTTTAATGTAATATTTTAAATGTGACTATATGTCTATTTTTTTAATGATGTTCATCCATGTAAAGCTCTATCAAGAATTTCATAAGAGATTACACTCAAAAAGAATTTGAAAGAGATTAGATATGTTAAGGTAGGGAAGAATGAATATGTCCATAAAATAGTAAAAATGAAAAACATAAAACAAGAAAAGTAATACAAATTAAGTGTATGAAGAAGAAATAAAACAGGAGCAATGAGTGGAATTAGCATGAGAAATAACTGGTTTTGTTGAAGTATGAGAACCCCATATCGTAACCAAATCACGAAACTATAGTATAATTAATAGCATCAAATTCAAACTTGAGTTTGAATTAGTTTAAAAGATATTATTGAAACTTGAACTACATTTATATTATTAATAAATTTAATATAACATTTATCAAGCGGGGATAGCTCAGTTGGGAGAGCGTCAGACTGAAGATCTGAAGGTCGCGTGTTCGATCCACGCTCACCGCATTTTAATTTTTTTTTTCCTGAAAATTCAATATTTTTTTAGTTTTTTTTTTTTCTGAAAATTTCCTGAAAATTCAATATTTTTTTAGTTTTTTTTTTCTGAAAATTCAAATTTTTTAGTTTTCTTTTTCCTGAAAATTCAATATTTTTTTAGTTTTTTTTTTTTTCTGAAAATTTCCTGAAAATTCAATATTTTTTTAGTTTTTTTTTTCTGAAAATTCAAATTTTTTAGTTTTTTTTTCCTGAAAACCGCATTTTAATTTTTTTTTCAAATTTTACTACATTAATATTTTGATATGAAAATGTGAAACACGAAAATTAATAATTTTTTTGAGATTTCTTTTAATTTATTTTGTTACCTGTGTTGTGTGATCATAAAATTTAAATATTTCAAATTTGATGTACTAATTTACGAAAAAATCAAGTTTTTTTCTTAAAATTCAAAATTTTTTAGTTTTTTTTTTCTGAAAATTCAAATTTTTTAGTTTTTTTTTACTGAAAATACCATTTACCATTATGGATCCCAATTTTCTTCTCTTTAGTTTTTTTTCTTTTTTCTTTTCCTGAAAACTAGTATTGATCCCGTGGTATATAATTTTTACTACATTAATATTTTGATATGAAAATGTAAAACACGAAAATTAATAATTTTTTTGAGATTTCTTTTAATTTATTTTGTTACCTGTGTGATGTGTGATCATAAAATTTAAATATTTCAAATTTGATATACTAATTTACGAAAAAATCAAGTTTTTGATACCCGTGTGATGCATGGACATATAAACTTCAAGTGTTGTAATATGAAAATGTAAAACACGAAAATTAATAATTTTTTTGAGATTTCTTTTAATTTATTTTGTTACCTGTGTGATCATAAAATTTAAATATTTCAAATTTGATGTACTAATTTACGAAAAAAATCAAGTTTTTGATACCCGTGTGATGCATGGACATATATATTTCAAGTGTTGTAATTTAGTTCTTTAGAGTTGTTTCATTTTAACCTAATACAATATAATTTATGAATTTTAAATATTTCATATATTCATCATAAATTTGTCATAATTGATCTAGAAAAAATTATTTAATCATATGCTCAATAACATATTTATAATGAGTGTAAATGATGATGTTGAATATTCCAAAAAAAATTCTGGTTAATGAGCTGAAAAACACGTTTCTATTATATTTTTATTTGATTGTAATAATAAATAGTTTTTTTTTTTTTTCAATCAGAACACTTATTTGTTTTAGAATCAAATGGTTTTATTTACTTTGATTGGTTTATTTATCAAAATATATTAGTTGACCTCCATATGTAATCATAGATACATAAAAAAAATAAAAACTCCACATTTGAAGGAAACTTCCATATAAAAAAACGTAGATTGTTAATATTTTCTTTGATTGTTTAATCAAATGGTTTTATTAATACCATATAAAGAATTTATTTGTCTTATTTAGTAGGTCAATAAAACTAACACATGGATTTTAATCAAATGATTATCAGTTACTTTTTTTATTAATTAAATAATTAATAAATACAAAAATAAAAGGTTGAAATATTGATACCATTTGCCGCATTTCAATTTTTTTTTTTAGTTTTTTTTTTCGCATTTTAATTTTTTTTTTTTTTTCTGAAAATACCATTTACCATTATGGATCCCAATTTTCTTTTCTTTCTGATTTTTTTTTACCTGAAAATACCAGTAGCCATTTTTTTCCTCCTGAAACTACTATTTACCATTATAGATCCCAATTTTCTTTTCTTTCTGATTTGTTTTCTGAAAATACCATAATCCTTTTTTTTTCCCCTGAAAATACCATTATGGATGGATGTGGGTTTTTTTTTTTCGTGATATTAAGCAAAAATGTCAACCAAACTTGAAACCACTTTTATCTCAACAGTTGATAAAATCCAAAGCTAATTCCATGCTCAATAAGTAAAAGATAAGAAAAAGTACAAAAATTAAATTACCAACTCATTTTCAGCTCAAATAACCTTATTCAGGCTTCAATAGGTTGATAATCAGACAAATTCTACAGTTTCATTTACCCGTTACCCACCCCATTAAAACTACAAAAAAATGAAAACAAAAACACAAAAACCAAAACAAAAAAGATAGCTTATGTGAAAGAAAAAATTCCACAAAAACCAAGATTGACACCAAGGAATGCAGATTTAGGGAATGATAAAGAGTATTACAACATTTGCAATACAAGAAATCATCAACTGTCAAAATACATAACAACCACATAGCAATTCCCCAAGGTGCCCCTTACTTTCCTCACTGTCCATACAATGTCTGCAAAACTCCATATATCTCATTTACTGAAAACACATTAATTAGCATCTCAAACATGAAAACATAACAAGTACTAAAAGAAATCAAATTCCAGATAATTATCACAATTTTGGGGAGCCATAGGAGCAGCTGTAGGGGCCACTTTTAGGTTAGCCGACGGCTGAGGTGCCGGAATTCTCTCAATATCAACCGGTCTTGGAACCTCGGGTGGGCTGGCACAGCGGATCAGAGCCCAATTCACACCTTCGAAGAACGGATGCTGCTTGATTTCCGTGGCCCCACGTTTGTATGCCAACCTATGCTGTGGCTCCTTCACTAATAGGCCTCTGATAAGATCTCTGGCTGCAAAGCTGACAACTGGCGATTCCGGAAAACGAAGGGGCTGACCAACGACGTTGAAAAGGGTGGCTCGATTTCCGGATCCTTTGAACGGTGTCTTACCGAACAATAGCTCGTAAAGAAAGATTCCAAAGGTCCACCAGTCCACTGCACTGCCGTGCCCTTCACCTTTGATGATTTCGGGTGCTAAGTACTCGTGGGTCCCGACGAACGACATAGAACGTGCGTCAGTGGGCTCGGCCATGAGCTCGGGTAATGGGGTGACTTGGTTTCCGATTTCGTTTTTGGGTTTCCTGTCTTTCTTGGATTTGCTGGAAAAGAAACGAGGAGCGAAACATGAGGTGGGGACGATGCATGAGGGCTGGACACATGAGGGTTGGACGCAAGAGGGTTGGACGCAATAAACGGCGTTTTTCTTTAAGGGATCGGAGTCGAAGGATGAAGATTTGATGAGTGTTGGGCTGACAGTGCAGCGAAGGGACAGGTCGAAATCGGATAGCATTATATGGCCATCGTCTCTGACGAGGACGTTTTCGGGTTTGAGGTCACGGTAGACGATGCCAAGCATGTGAAGGTATTCCATAGCAAGAAGGACCTCTGCTACATAAAACCTACATGTGGAAATACCAAGCAAGCAGATCAGGAATCTGTAATATGAATCTGCTACAAAAATAAACCAGCACTTTCTAAACTTGATAATATGACAGGCTAGCAAAAAAAAGGCATTACATGAGAGAAAATATGAAATTAGAGAAGTAACTATCGATAATTTAACAAGGATGAGCAACTAACAATGTGCTTCTCTATGCATTTATTAGCATGCATATACAGCAATAATGCTACGACGTTTAATAGCTTAATCTTTTCTATTCACAGATTAATATTTTGCGTCCAGCAAAGTAATCCAAATTAAGACGAACCAGAACCAAAAGTTTAAGCAGTTCTGCCATAAAAAGATATCTCTTTAGCTGACTGAGATTCTTCCTCTTATTCTCAAGGCACAAATGAGAAAAAGGGTAAAAATTGTCTAGAAATTACAGCTTTTTAAACAACGCAAAATATCCAAAAATGCCATATGCATAAGTAAACAATAATGGAGCCTAAATGGCTGGTTTGCTAATTCATTAACTAAAAATAAAAGCATATAGTGAAAAAAGTTCAACATTCCATCTTACTAAGACATATCTATTGATCAGCATTATTGTTCACCAAAGTTCACAATTATTCTTTTATCTGTGCAATAAGATTTATTATGTGCATGTTATTGCAAAAAGATAATTATCAGAGAATATGAAAAGGCTTAGTTCTCAGTTGGAGAATCAGCTGTGTTCTATCTTTCTTCTTTGCAGTAGGATAGGGAGGGTGGTGGAGGTGACCATGGCATCGATAAGTTGGTTGAATGAATGGTTTCGTACATCTCAAGGGTATTTATAATATAAGATACAAGTCATCGTTTTAGGATAGTCAACTATACTATCTACACAATCTACCAAAGAATAAATCTGACTGATCCTAGTTAATAAAGGAAAGAATAAAAACTAACATGCTAATTTTGTGATTATGTGGAGAGACAGAAGGAATTAAATGGGAGCCAACTACAAAATAATGAGATTCTTTTTGAGAGTATATCCTGAGAAAATAGCAAGGCCGATAAAATGGTGGGCAAAACGAAAATAAATTAATGGGCTATGTTTAAGAATATTTACAGACTATACAGACCACAGGCAGTAAATATTCTTAAAAATTGTATATAGTAACTAAGTAGGCTTAGAAATGAATATTCTAGTTTTACTCATTGTTTAGTACAAGATACCACCTCAGAGTCAGGACATGTAAAACAGTTAGCTGCATGCATTCAATGTGGCACAATGATTACAAAAATTGTTCAAAACAAGAAATTAGACAAATAAGGCAGCACATTGATTCAATATGATATCAGTATTCAAGACAAGCTGCAAAAGTGAGCATGCAAATTAAGCCTTAATTTCAGCATTTTGTCCTTTGTTCATGAAGAGTGGAATGCCCAGGAAGTAAAAGTGAAACATAGATGAAACAAAAATGTATTTAAGACAGAATTAAACGTCTCTTGTGTGTAAACTAGCAGCAAGCAAAGATATCTCCACTTATAACATAATGGGCTTGGAGTTCCAACTTAGAAGCTTCTACAACTTTTGGATGAAAAAACTTCAAGCACAGGGTACAATAAGAATTTCATTGAATCTGAATTCTGTATTTTGTCCTTACTCTATAATTTGTACAACTCTAATAAGATTCAAATGAAGATGCAAAACCGTTGCTCAAAAAGGTACCCCAAAATATAAGATTTACACTGCATTATTTTTACATCCTTTTAAAAGGTGTATCTACTCCAAGGACTGTTTTTTCTCTGAAGGTCGAGTGAAGAAGAAAGGGGGTTTCTAATTTTCTTTCATTGACAATGTGGTAGACGGTAGTCAACACTGACAAATTGCAAGACACGTCCAAATTTCACGGAAAAATCTACGATTCTTTGAATTGCAAAATAGTATCAAGTTAAATAATTTTTTTGCTAATTTGGAAACTCGGTGTTTATTTATGCAATAAAAGCCTAAAAAGAATGATGCATTTTCATGATGGACTATAAACATAGAGAAATTGAGTCAAGAAAGTATCATACTTCACAGCTTGCTCAGAAAAATACTTTCCCGGCTGCCTTTGGCGAAGCGTATGCAAGTCACCCCCAGGACAGAACTCCATAACCAAACATGAAAACTTTTCCGTTTCAAAATGAGTGTACAAAGTCGGAAGGAAAGGATGATCTAGAGATTGCAATATTTCTCTTTCTGTCTGGGCACGTAAGAGCTTCTTACGACTAGCTAGTGAAGCTTTGTCCATAACCTTCATTGCAAAATAACACTTAGTGCCACATAATTCTGATAGATAAACACTTCCAATGTCACCACAGCCTAACTTCTTGAGCAGTCTAAAGTGTCTCAGATCTAAAACCCCATCCTTTGTTCGAACTGCCTGTATCGCTTCCCATCTCACATCATTTGCTTTATGGGGTTTGTTAACGCTGCTACTCAAACTGCTGCAAGTACTTTCATCACTAACATCAGTACTTGTGCTGCCTCGACACAAACTGCTCTTGCCACTCTCAACATATTCAACTCGGTCACTAATCTTGACACTTCCGCTCGTCTTTGCAAGGTTGCTTGCTCCATCACTAACTTTGACATTTCCGAGATCTGATGTTTTCTTTTCTTGATCAGCAGTATGTTCAGGTCTTGGTGCATGTTTTGGATTACCCAAATGTAAGCTTGAATCGATTTTATCACTCAAAGAAGAAACTGCTCCTCCCTTTTGCAGATGGCCTTGCAATGTCTTTTCTGCTATAGCTTCTACTGTTATTTTCTTAGAGGCAGCATTTTCCACATTTCTTGAAAATTCTTTCATAGAAGGCTCCAGTTTTTCTGTTTTGGGCCCACGATTTTTGCTCATCTTTCCTGAGGAACCCTTGATGCATGGTTCTGAGGCCATTTGAATGTGTGCAAACTTCGCAAATTAAACAGATTGAACACCACCATTACACAGAACCCAAATACGAGACGTCTTCCCCATCAGTACCGGAATCGAGCATCATTATCTACAGTTGCTTCCACATCTGCAGTTCAATCCCAAAATGGGGCACATATGAAACCCATACGAACAAACAGGTAGATCAAAGGATATAATTAATTCAAGAACAAGTTAGTTATTAGATAAACAAAATCTCTGCTGAGGCGAAAACAAACGAGCATTGTCTCATAATCACCAAATAGATCATATCCAGCAAAAATCAGCACTGGAGTGACTAGAGAAACTGAAAATTAAACCCAAATCCGAATTTCTTTTTCTCCTCTAAAAAGCCTTAAAAAAAAGGTGTGCAGATGCAGATCAATACAACAAGACAGAAAAACAACAAGATATTCCATGCTCTTTTACCTTAAAATGCAATCCTTTTTTCCCATGCTTAGTGAAGTAACAATTCATTCTCCAGATCAGCATTTAATTGCAAGAGAGATAAATGTATCCATGACACAAAATGCAGTCCCTCAAAACACTTTCCACAGTCAAACATTACCACAGAGCAAAAAGATGCACAAATTTAGAACATAAATAACTGGAAAAAAATAAAAAGTAAAGGGTCCATGAAAACAACAGATCTTGAACACCCACCTCCTCTCTGTCAAAAACCCCCACAAAAACTCACAATGCTAAAAAAGATGAGAGAGAAGCGCAGCCCACCTAGCAAAAGTGACAGAACCACTTGAAAAGTAAAGCAAGAAAAGCAGCCCACACAGAAAAGGGGCGACGTGAAGTCACAAAGATCAGAACTTTAAAAAGGGTTTACAAATCTTATTGCTTTATTAAACAATGGAAGAAAGGAGAGCACTTAACTGTAGAGCGAGATAAACAAGAGAGAGACACCCCCACCACCCACCCCTCTTTCTTGCTCCAAAAAATGTGTGGTGTCTATGTTAGAAAAAAGAAAAGAAAGGCAAAAAGGCTTTGAGAATGCTGAAAGAGAGGGTTGGGTAGGGTGCCCTATACCAATACCAATGCAGTATTACTGTAGTTTAATACTATGTGTAGAGAGGGGTCAGAGAAGGGTAAAGTACAGAGCTTTACATGTTCAATGATTCCTATGAAATTTGTCTGAAAATGCAACATAACAAAAGGGCCTCCAAATGCTCCAACCTGTCCCTCATGCTCCCAAGACTACACCTTTAGGCCCTTTTCCCCATCACTTTTGCATTAAAACTATAACTACCTTACTAATCTCCTTCCATTGTGTTAAGATTTATGGTTAATTAACATATAGATATGTGAATATGTGTAAATTAACGTTAAATTTATAGCTGATGTAAGATTAATTGGGTGTAGCAAAGATTTGACAGTAGGGATATAAACGAATGAGGTATTAAAAACTAGATTTGATAGAACTTTTATTCAAACTTATTTAACGGAGACTCGTTAAAACAAATAAATTAGATTCAGATTTTGACAATATTTAACTTGTTAGTAAGCTCATGAGGTTGCTTGTAACCATAATAATTATAGGTTGGCATTTTAATTTGTAATAAATTTATAGGTTTGAGTAGGTATATTATATTTTAAGAATATATATAATTTAATTTTTATACGTATTCATTGAACTTGTTAAGGCATGAGTAAACTTATGAATTATGAATATATTTTATAAATTTATTTCAAACTTGATTTGACAATAAATGAATCAAATTCAAATTATATTAAAGTTCAATTCGAGTCAATTATTTTTGAACAATATAACCCATTATAGAATTCTTTGATTTACATTGTGTGTGATCTTATATTTCAGCAAATTTAATAATACCTTATGTGTCGTCTCATGAATGTTTAAGTGGAGCTTTAATACTAAAAGTAAAATAGAAAGTGATATACTACTATTTGGCATTGAAAGATCTCACAATTCCCTAAAGGCATAGTTTGCTTCCATTGGCTTGCCCACAATTTAATTAAATCATGGGCGTATAGGTTACACAATACTCAATTATTTTTTTTGGAAAATTAAGATTGCTTCTATTTTTCTTGCATTCTTATTTTTTCTGGAAATATGGAAATGAAAAAAAAAAAAAAAAAACTATTTTACAACTTCTAAATAAGAAAATGTCATTTTCAGCTCTGATCTTCGGTTACATTCGGTGTTTTGTATTACTTGAAATTTTAGACTGTGTATAAATGATTAGGTCACTATGAAGATTGTATCCAATACTCTATTAGTCTATGATGTTGATACTTAGATAGAGCAATTTCATAAGTGGCAAGAAGAAACCAATCATGTAGAGTGTAGACCCCTCACATGTTTGGATTCTTCTCTTGCATATTTGTATTCAATTTTACTAATGTAATTTACATGCCAATGTAAATTATGTAATATGGCACATGTAATACTAAAATAAAACATGATATACAATATTAATTTTAAATTGAGATCAATTAATAATAAATATACTATTGTCTTTTATTTCTATTGCTTTCGTTTATTCAACTTAAATTTAACCACAATTTGTACACAAATACACAAAGAATGATCGTTGAACAATCAATTGACATCATCCTTCTCATGACTCATTCATGTTGTGCATCGCGATGGATATTCAATATGCACTATCAATCTAGATTTTTGCTTGGGCACCTTGAAAGTTGCAAAATAGGGAAAAATTTGGGGGCAAAGACTATTTCATGAAAACAAAGTAATTTTTTATTTCCAGAAATCTCTTTCTTCGTAATTGACCAGAGCGTGACCAAGAAAATGCTTTGTGTTGAGACAAGTTGCAATGAATATAAGAATTAAATGTTTAGTTTAATTTTGGGCTTAGCCCCATTTTGAGTTGTGGAGTGCATGTAAAGAGAGAGTTGAGTGCCACACACATAAACATTTCAAATTTCCAAACACATTCTCTTTAATTAGTCAAGATTCTATTCTCTTGGTTAATTAGTCAAGATTCTGTTCTCTAAACCAAGGTATCTTAATGCGGCCTTCCCAAAAGAACCTCTGGTATTTTACCATTCTAACCTTGATACATTTAGTCACCACATATATCTTAGCAATAATTGAACTACATGTTTTATAAGTATTTACACAGTTAATCAGAGTCAAACCGAGTTGTACAGTTGTACTCAAGTTTATCGAATTTACAATCAAATCAAGATTGACTCAGATTGAGTCAATTAGGCCGTTAATAGAATAGAGCAACATAATATAGAGATAAAAATGCAATGGCTTTTGTATTTGACATATAAGGTTCACACTATATTTTGCTAGCACTTAAGAATCAGTGGCAATCAAATAATGCTTATACTAAACCTTTTCAACATTTTCCACATTGGAATTTAGATGCTGATTCCAACTTTAGCTCAAGATTAATATTTGAGAAGAGTGTGACGTTACTGAAATTTGCAGTCACGATAAACAACTGACAAAGAATACTCGAGCAAGCAACATTTGCTCTCTACATTTTCTCACCATATGCTGTGATAATCCCCATTAAGCTTTCCCACTGAGTCGACTCAAGAGAGCTCAGTTATCACACGCTCACACTTGTCTTCCAAGATCTTTACAGCTTCAGTAAACAGTACTTCAGGAGGTAATGCTCCTGTAGATTCGATTGTAACTGAGGAAGTTGGGACACAAATGGAATTGTTATGTTAGTACTGGCAAAACCTTCTAAATTAGATAAATAATTATCATCAATGGCAATTGGTAAAGTCACCATCCAACTATAGAAACAGATTGACTAAACTATTAGCAGTAAAGAGCACCGTACATGTAGAGAAATTTCAAAAGATAGTTCAAGAAAATTTGTGAAAAAACATAAACTATCTGAGCATTATATAACTCCATATATAATCTGAACTGTGAATATAAGGATAAGTGAAGTTCCAAATAAACAAGTAAAAAGCAGAATCGTCAAAGCCAAATAGACATTCTATACTACCTTTTCAACTTAATTAGAAATTGCTACTTATTCACAAGTAGCAGCAGCGCAGAAAAACTTAGCACTAGTAGCTACATGAAATCATAGTTCGAACCCATATTAAGCTTTTAGAGATGTAAACCAATATTATTAGGCAAAGAGAGATCCACTAAAGTCCCATATTGGAGTCCTATAAGTGCAAAACGTAATAAACGACTATTAACAGCACCATATTATAGAGATTTCACCACTTTCACTTACAAATGAAATGATCTTTTACTCGCCGAAGTGCCACAAGCTTTTCCCAATCATCTCCTCTGATGCATTCACGGCACAGAGTACAGGATCGAGGTTTCACCACAGTTGCTCTTTTTCGACCTAATTGACAGTCAATAAAACTATTCAAGAAAAATAACAAATCTATAGCTGATCGCAGATAATCAAGAAACATACATCTGGAACTAGTGTAAATGAACGAGTATGATTCGTTTTGCAGTTAAATAACAATTAACAATTCAAATACATAGGCTAATCAAAAGCAGTTTACAAGACAATTACTACTTGGCCTTCATCTTACCTTCAGCAATATCCTCAATATCAAAAACGTTCACAGGACATTTCTTGACAAGCTGTACAGCCTTTTCTCCTTCAATTTCTTGCAGCAAAACTACCTATACAAGAAATTAATATCAATATTACCAACACTTTATTATACTGTGCAGTCATATTTAGCTGATAAGAAACATTCGAGATACTGAAAATGGAGGGGGAGGGGGGGGGGGGTGTTGTACTAAAAAAGATAGGATATAACAATTCTTGTACCTCAGGAAGCATCCTATACCAAGCAGTGGCAACAGGTGACCACTTAGCATGTGTCTTACCCATTCCTTTCACAGCATGTGCTTCCAACTCAATTTCCTGCACAAGTAGCATTATATTCTCAGAGACAAGAAAAACCAACCTTTTAGATTTTGATAGAACATGCGGAAGAGCATTACAAAAAACAGACGATATAGTATAACGTTAATAATATGTCACAGCTGGAATGGCTTGTTTATGCAAGATACCTCACATGCCGATTTACTTTACTATTGAATCATCTATTGGTTCCTCTAATAGAAATGTTAATGAACTAGCAGAGGCTTGGAGGTATTAAATTTACTAGCAATGATGGAAAATCCCCAGCATACTGGAAAATAAAACAAAGCCAAGTATGACTACGCACACACTTTACAAATAAATATTAATATAAGACAAAAATAGAGGGTTTAACATGTAAGTCGCTCTAAGTTTTAATGAATGCAACGAAGCACAAAATACCAATGTTAAACCATACCTGTCCAGCTCCAAGTTTAGCTAGAATTATATCATCATGCTTGGGGGCAATTGGGTTGTCTTGAAATTCTGGCAAAGAGTCCTGGCCACAACTGAATGAAGTATAAGTTTTTATCTTCGAAGTTGAATCTGTAGTTGAATTTTCTGTAAGAGGGAACTCACTGCCACCAGGTAGCCACTTCAGCTCATTTGACCTCACTGCATTATTTTGCACAACAGAAGAAAAACCAGCATGATTGCATTCTTTGATTAATGATTTGGATGAAAAAAATATGAAGCCAAACTGCGACACAAACATTCATTTGTTGAGCCTTTGAATAGTACCTTCAATACGTGAACTCCCTTTTTCACAACGAACATGGAGTTTAAATACAATGGTGTTCTTTTCATTGGGTTCATCATTTTCTGGGAAAAAAATAGTAAGCATCAGAGACCTTGTCACAGCATAAGATGAAGTGGAAATCAGCTAAAGAAGAGAACTTTATTAAACAAGTAGAAATAGCTAAACCTGAGATAAAATTAAAGTGTCTTGGATCAACTTGAAGTGGAATAAGACCCAGTCTATGGGCGAGCACCTCATCTTGGATCACTGAGGTGTTGTTTGCAAACAAAACCTTTTCAATAGCCATGGTGGGAATCTAGAGGAGAGAGAGATCAGTCATCAACCCAATCAACCATCATAATATAACTTATTTACGAAGAAAACTGCTCAATAACCATCACACACTATAACTAATTTACTAATGACAAAAATCTCAGCCTCTAGTACACAAAAAATTCCAAAATTATTCAGAAAATAATAATAATAATAAAATCAACACATGCATATTTTCATCATCTGCTTCATATGAAACCATATTTCTTATCTTCAACTAGATACGGAATCTTCATTAGATATACTATTTATGCATCTTTCTATAGGCATATAGGGTCGATTTCAGCACTTTGTCTACTCACCTCTCTCATTACTCTCACTGCCAAACAACAACCACAGAATGAAAATTACAGAGTGCAGAAATATCCACCGAAGTCTTAATAAAGCAGATAACGTGCAACATCCAAATAGTAAAAGAAAATCAACAATGAATCGACCCAGCACCTCAGCTATGAGTATTCTTCTAAAAGCATTTGCAAGTGCAGCATCAATGCCAATCATATCGAATTCCATGTCGTCTTCTGTGAGTCTTTTCACTTCCACCTTAAAATTGTTGCGGAATTCCTCCAATCTCAAACTGTTATCCACTCCCATTGCGGCATATGCACCCGAGTATCGAATATTCTCCGTCTATTATTTCCCACAAAAACAGTTAATTAAAAAAAAAAGCTGAATTGAGCAATTAACAAGACACAATAAGAAATTAATGAAGAAAAGAAAATGAATACATGAGTAGGGGCATCGAGAGTGCAGAGAACACGGGTCCTCTGCAGTTGGATGTGAGGAGGTAACTCTCCTTTGGGAACATCAGGCAAATCCCACACGGGAATTTTCTGTGTTTTTCCGGATTCTTTCTTGTCTGAGACCATCACCCCTCTTCAGATTCTTGGAGCTTGGTAATGGTGGGAAGGGGGTGATGTGAGGAAGGAAGTGGGAGAGGGTTTAGGGTTTTGGGGGAGATTCTGATTTATTCTCACTCTTTCGTTGTCATTATTGTCATAAAATCATCCTTTTATTAAAATAAAAAAATAAAAAAAAACAAATATATTCTTTATCAGTTTTTTTTTTTTTTTTTTTTCCCGAGACTGCCTTTATCAATTATTTTTAAACATTTAATTACAGGTGTATTATGAAATTATTATTTAAAACTAACTTTAAATTTTTTAAAATGCATTTTTACATAAAATTTTTGGGAGAAGCTTTTTATTTGATGAAAGACGTTTTGTTTTATTTTGAGGTCTCCAACAATGCGTTGTTTTTATTTATTTATATTTTATGATTCTCTTGCAGTGTATTAGATTTTTTTAAATGAGTCAGGGGGTGTGGAAGGGAGAGGATAAAGATAAAAAAAAAAAAAAACTTGCATGATCTATGATTCAAACTCTAATTATTACACAATTTACATCTTTATAAATTGAAGGTGGGATACCACAAAACTACAAGACTCATCATGGTTTTGCAGTGTATTAGATGATCACACACATTAAATCCTTTCAACCCGTTCTGCTTGCACTACATTGTCAAATCCTGCAAATTTTGTTTTTTTTTCTTCATTTTCTTTAATTTTTCAATCATTTTCTTTTCTTTTTTGTTGTTTCGTTTAATTTATTATTATTATTATTAAATGCTATTAATTTATTTATATCACAATTAATCTATCAATATTAATATTTAAAGTACTTTAATTATATGTAATTACAATTTTAAATAATATCATGGTATTTAAATGTATCATAAATTTTACAATACTACACAAATCATAAATATTAATAAAATTACATGCAGTATTTAAACATCACATTATGATATCTATACAGATTATATAAAATTTGATGAATTTTTTTAATTAAAATAGAGTTGACTAAGTTAAGTTTTAAGGGCAAACATTAAGACTTACCGAGTTTGAGCTTAGATTTGTCAGTATATTGATTTGACTCGACTTAATTATATTCATATTTAAACTATAAAAATATATGTAATAAATATATAATTTAAACTTTACTCTTTTATTATGAGGTTGGTGTTAGTTATCATCCTCTTATATTAAAAATATTAATATTTAGTTAATTTATTTTAATGGATAAAAAAATAAAGTAAAAAATATTAGAATTGTGTCCACTAATAATTTAATGATATTAACTAAATTATCTTCAAATAGATAAATAAAATACTACAATTTAAATTGTATGTAATCGATTATCTTATATGAAATTCTCTTTCCATACAAATTTGTTTAATTAACAATTTTATTTTTTTAACTTTGAAACATAATCAGGGATTTGGGCCAAATTGACCTGTTGGCCCAAACAAGATTGAACTGGGCTCCAATTCTACAAGCCCGATCAAAGAATGGACAAGCCCGGCCTGATCCGGGTCAAGTTGGATCGGATTGGGACGAGCACCCCGAATAGCCAACTCTACTTTTTATACCTCCTGATCTGAGGTTTGCCTGATAAGGCTGTTGAATGACCATGTTTGAACGCTGAAAGAAAAATACATACAGGCATGATTGTATAATTTTTCCAAGCATGCGCAATCCTATTTAATGTGTTAAAAAAATAATAAAAAAATTGTTTGTAACATCAATATAAACCCTATCTCAAAATCAAATTTTCAACACACATTTTCCCATTTACATGATAGCATTAATCATTTAATAATTTTTTTAACAGTTTTTTAAGAAATTAAAATATTAAAATTAACATTAATTTTAAAGTAATTTTCGTATAATCAAAGTTATGGGACCAAAATGCAAAACTTCAAGCCAATTTGTCCTAAAGTTATACAATTCATTTTGTTATAAGAATAATAATATTGCTCAACCACGTTAGTATATACAATTAAACTCAAAAATTGTCTAATGATTTGCATTGGGTAAAATACCTAAACATATGTTTTTTTTTTTTTTTTTTGACAATGTTCAAATATTTAGTTAAATTACAATCAAAGTAAAAATCGCGTTTTTTTTTTACACTTACTTAAATAATAATTAGTATTTGTTTGTTCCTTTTTCTTTATCATCACAGAATGAAATAGAGACTAAACACTTTAAAACTGTTGTTACTAATTAATTTGTCTGACTGTTAGGCGCCACTAAAATTCAATTTTAGCCGAAAATTTAGTGAATAATCTTATATTAAAAATTGAAAAAATCATGAATTTTAAAATGTAATTGAAAAAAAAAATGTAAATTAAAACAAAAGGTCATATATACTTAAAATTGATTTTGGATTTTAACCTTTTTTTTTCTGAAAGAGTAAGTTTTTTTTTCTTTCCCTTGCTATAAGAACATGAATTTTTATAAGGGCCCGGCTATCTCCACCCCATTTTTTTCTAAACACACCCTAGTTTTTTTATTTTTTATTTAAAAAATTAAAAAAATAACAAAATTACAATTTTACCCTTTTGCAAAGAAGTGTGTTCTACTGGTGGTCGAACACACTTCTTTGTGGTCGAAGTGTGTTCGACCACCAGTAGAACACACTTCTTTGCAAAAGGGTAAAATTGTAATTTTGTTATTTTGTTATTTTTTTAATTTTTTAAATCTTTTTTTTTTAAACTGGGGTGTGTTTAGAAAAAATGGGGTGTAGTCGTGTAGATAGCCGGGCCCTTTTTATAACTTTTTTTAATAAAAAACTATTTTATCCATTTTAGAACTAATTCACTATTTACTTTTCTCTTATGCCCTTAAACAAAATTTGATGTATTTTTAATTATACATAGTATTTACGTATACACGATAGATACACATCGTGTACACAATATATATATGTACACAGATGATAAATTTGTATTGTGCACATGAGTGAACACATACAGATGTATAAATTATTGATAAAAACCAAGGAATAATATTCAAATCAAACATGTTATACATAACCAGAAAATGGGAATAATAATACTAAAACACTTGAAAATAAATGATGTCCAACATATCTAAATGAGTTTAACATGATTATATACAAATTAATATCTCCCTTGATGAGCAACAGTACGTATGCCTTTTACTTAAAAGGATCAAAATCATGCAGCTCACTGGATGACCCTTCTCCACCACCCTGCTGCAAGTTCTGCAGAAAGTAGTCTACCAATGGCGGATACTCCGAATGGTAATTATACACATAATCCGAAGGAGCTGGCACCGGCACATAATCCACTGTCATCTCTGGTGCTGGCGGCACAACTGGTGGCGCTGCTGGTGGTGCAACTGGCGGTGGTGAGCGAGTCAATTGAGCCACGGGGCGATTACTGCACCCAACAAGCGGCATGGGCCCACGTTCCCGGTATTTGCTCATGTAAAGAGTTAGGGTTTCAGCATAATTATCAAACCCTAGCGACGCCATGGCTGCCAGCACGTCATCAGGGGTTACCGTTTTACGGTACTCCCTGGTGCACCTGGAGTTAGCCTCAGTAGTGATGAAGCTAATGAGCTCAGAGATGCACTCCAGGATCGCCTGCTTCGCGTCCTCACCAATCTCAGCATGGGGCGGCAGAACGCGGCGCATGATCTTCAGGACGTTTGAGATTGGCACGTATCGATCGTCGTTGTTGAGATTGACGTTTTTACCCCCGCCTGGGAGGTTCACGTTGATGTTGCGACCGTGGGTTGGGGGGTTGGTGTTGCTGCCACTGCTTGGGGTATTTATGACATTAAGGAATTCGAAGAAATTGGTAGCAGAGGTTGAGATCTTACGATTCAAGTTCGCACCAACGGTGGGGATCTCATTTGCCTCCTGAGTAGCTGTGCCTGAATGGATGAAGAATTTACAATTTTTTAGTTATTTCAAACGGACTAATCTTACACAAACTTTGTAATTCAAATAATATCTCACTTTTATAAATATGGAGATTATTATTATGAATGTGCAAATAAATTGTAATTATAAATGTACAGGTTGTGATAATCAAAATTCTAACCTCATTCATACAAATTTTTTGATCTTTATTCCCCTCTTTCACTTTCTCTGACTTAATTTGAAAAAAAGCTGACAATCTTATTACAAATTTGCCGAAGTGATACAATCTCATATGTACATGGATCAAATAAAAAATGATAAAAATAGTGAAAAGTGCACATTTAAAAAAAAAAAAAAAAAAGCTTTGGTTATACACAACTCAAACCACAGTAGTTTACTTTTCACTGATATTTCATATTTAGTAAATGTTGTGATTTTTTGTGCAAAATTAGATCTAAATATTACTACTTAGTTCCAAAATCCAATTTTATTGGGAAAATTGCAATTTTCATCCAGTAATTTAATTAGGTCTTGTCCATTTTTTACCATCAATTTTATGTATTTCAATTTTGATTGGCTAACTATCAATTTCGTTCAATTTTGGTCTAATTTTACCTACAAGAATGACTACGTACAGATAGAGCACAATCAAATCAAAATTAAAAAGATTAATGATAGTTAGAACATCAAAATTGAAATACGTAAAATTAATGTGGTAAAGATGCAGACAATACCTACAACATCTTATTGAGATGTTGTCGATCTTATTCATGTAAAATTTTGACACAAAAGGTTATATTTAAACCTTTTAAGTACACAATTTTTGAAAAATCTACAAGTGATAGTCACATGTATTTACGTTCTTCTATTTTCTTTATCATGTACAAAAAGCCAAGGATAATTGGTATCAAGCTGTTAGCCTTTTGTCCGATAGCTAACACATTATTTACAAAACAAAGTAAACTTATTCTATTACACTTAAATCAGTGTAAAGGCCCGGGGATAAGGATCCTAACAAGCATGCTTATTTATATGTTTTCCACAATTGCCCTCGATTTTTTTGTTTTGCAATGAAAGAGGCTTGTGAGTTTTAGTTTTATAAAACAGGTAAAGAAAAACGTTTTTTTTTTTAATAAATTATAAAACTTAACTTTAATTGTCCAAAGTAGTTGATTTAATGAGAGAATCGACACAATTGAAGATATATAGAGCATTTGTGTTATAAAATGTTAATTTTTTTAGAATCATGATAAAAATACAATTGATGAAAAATCTAATTTTTTTGTTAGGGAGAAATGAAAAGATTGAAGACTAATTGAACTACAACATTGGGGGAGATCACTAATTCAAATAAATGAGCAAAACCTTAATACATTTTATTTGCACATGTCATGAATTTGACAGAGAAATAAGATCTGATATAGGATATCAAATTCAAGCACATATCATACATCTATCGATGCTATTTCTCAAAAGAGAAAGAAATTTTTCGAAACCTAATAAAGTATCGCTTATTTTTAATTCACATTGAAATTTATGATGCATCTACAAAGATTTGCAAACTTAAATCTTTACAAGTTTAGCGAAGAATAATTATTTTCAACATCAAGATCCTAAAGTTAATAGCATTTTATGCATGACAAGAAACATTCATTGAACATTCGTTCACATAGATTTATCTCTATTAATATAAAAAATGGGAAGAAAATTTGTGTACACGTTTACCTCTAGGCCTTCTCTTATACATATATCTCATATGCAAGTTAGAGCTTCCACCTTTTTCCATCTTCAAGCTTGATTTTACTGCTTTGAATCTATGGAATTTTTTTATTTTTTATTTATTTTGGACAGTAAATAATGTGAAGTGTCAAGGGAATTGCTCTGAATATATAGACCAGTGAAGACCTTAGACATGATGGCAAAGAAGGGGTGGGTGTCTTGTTGTTAGTGGTAAAAGGTAGGGGCAAAGTAGGCAAAACAAATATTATTACTTACTAAAAAAGGTTTATATCTAGTCAATAATGAATGAGAAATTTAATTTTACTTTCGTTTATTTAGTAGGAATGTTGTCATTAAAATTCTTAAACTGTGTAATTTAGTAAATTAGAGAATCATTGAATGTTGAGGAATAAACACGAATACAAATTGAATATGCCACAAAGTGAAAATAAATCAAATCTTTTGATGAACTTATCAAATACGCATTTGAAAAATTTCACTGATAACACAATATAATGTCCCTAACGGTTATCGCAAAAACTTATATGACACTATCTCACATCAGATCTTTTGTGAGAAGGAGTTATTATTAATTTTCTTTTTTTGAGTTGATTATTCCTTTTTACCTGAATAGAGTTATTTTCACATTCATCTTGAATGGTTTGTATGGATTAATTGAAAATATTATAGTTGTTAATGTTACACCTCTAATTTATTAATTTTTAACTTTGTAAATTTATAAAATCTGGTTTGAATATTATTCTTACTTATTGCATAAATGATAGGATAGAAACTATTTAATTGATTCTTCCATGATTACGAGATAAGAACGACTTAATTATATTGACAACTAAGACGAGTGCTAATAAATTTGAATTTTGAATAAGCCCGCCACAATTTTATTTATTTAGAAAGTTTAAAGAATTGATTTTCTTTGTTCAAAATATTCAAATATTTTGTTGTACTTCTAAATTCGAATGTGTATTAAAAAAATACATGAAACATGGTATTTTCATAATATCGCAAAAATATTGATAATTGTCACACAAACATTTTGCAACTATATTTTGTCGTAAGTTATTATCACAAAAGCATTCTGGAAAATAATTTATTTTATGACAATATTGTTGTTGTCACTAATGTATTAACGAATAGAAGCATGATCTGTAGTAGAATTTTTACACAATTGTTCAATTCTAAAAAATAAAAGTTTGAGCTTTTTCATTTTTTTCTACAATTTGAATCATTAGTCAATTTTACTATGGGTTTAATTTGTTCCTCAAGTAACCCAACCTCAACTCCTATGAATATCATTTTAGCTTTTTATACTCTATATCATATATACTTCCTCCACCCAAACAAATAAATAAATAAATAAAGTTATATTCCCCAAATTACAAGTTTAAAATATTTTGTCAACTTAAGTCATCAATTCTCACTCATATATAGTATTTATTTAGAGCAGCCGCAATAGTGCTCCACAATGACGTCCAGCGCCAAAATCAATCCTCTAGCAACGCACTATTTCTGGCATCAATTTCGAGATTGGAGTAGATTGACGTCACATATAGCGTCGTTTTGCTTGGCGCTATCTTTTTTTTTTTAATAATATTTGTTAGTTTTATTAAATTTGATATAATACAAATATTAATTTTTCAACATGGATGGTAATATAACAAATTTAATGTAATATGAGTATTTAGTTTGAACGATGTGGATGATAATATAAAATTTTAAAATCAACAATAATTGTCATTTCTCAACATGGATAATCAAAATATAAGAAATGAGAAGTGCAATTACATAAAATTACTAGAAATACATTAAAATACATGAAAATAAAACGTAAAATTACTGAAAAATACATGAAAATAAAACATAAAATTACTGAAATAACAATAAAACCTAATAATTCGAGAGTTTTTCAATAACATTACTGAAAATAACATAAAACCTAATAACAATAAAACATTTAAAAAAAAAGTTATTGTTTTTTGTTTTCATTTTACATTGAGTTTCAATCAATTGATGATATTAATTTTTATTTATTAAATTTAAAATACAAAAAGTTTAAACTATATTAAATAATGTTTACATGTGTAAATATGTTATCCAATTATAACAAAAAATTAAAAATATGATTAAATAAATTATTAATTAAAAATAATATGGAATATTCATTTTTTGTGTAAAATTTAGTGTAGACTGTTGGAGATAAAATACTGTTTTTGTGCAGATTCTGCACTAGATTAGTGCAGGTTGCTGGAGATGCTTTTACTTAACAAATTGGATAAATTATCGATTGAATTTTTATCTTTTAATTCTCGCTTCAATAATAAGATAGAAACTATTTAATTCTTTCATAATTATGGGATAGAAACGATTTAATTCTTTCATAATTATGGGATATAAACGATTTAATTATACAATTAAGAAACACTATAGATAGGCAATATATATGGGTCGATTGCCTCCCAAAAGGCAATAGAGGCGTTCAAAGATTTCCTCTGATCGGAAGGGATTGAACCTCAAGTGTAAAGGCCCATTAGAATTGAGTAAGTCTTTGTGAGACCGTTTCACGGAATTTTAATACATTGTGTGAGATGGATCAATTCACAACCCAATTACCCACCATTCAAACCCTACAATTCACACGTTATTTGTGGTGATGAGGCTCCGTCTCGTGAAAACTATCTGTGAGACCGTCTCACGTGAATTTTTGTGACTAGAATTATCATTACAAAGTTGAAATAATTATTTGAGTTTACTATTTAGATTATATGTGAAATAATAAAAATTGAAGTATTTCTAGTTCCAATGAGTAGTGAAAAAAAAAGCACCTCCTCCAAATTTTTGAGCGACAGGGAGAGAATATGTGGGGGGGGGGGGGGGGGGGGGTTCTCATAGTTTGTGGGCATAATTTATTTTTTTAAAGGACCGTAACTATGTTTCTAGGTCCTAAAGTTTGTTTATTATAGATGCAAATATGAAATTGAACTTTGGATTGATTTATTTGAACTATGGATTTCAAAATCCATAATTAATTCAATGATGTCAATTTGACTAGGTTCATTTTATCATAAACTTAAGTTCATAAATAATATAATATATGCATATATATTATTTTTAGAATAATTAGTGGATTCGAAATCATATAATGTTAAGTCATCTGAAATCAATTACTCAAATTCACAAATGAAATCATTTAATCCAAAATCATTTGTTGATCAATTATAACCTTCCTGGAAGATATTGAATCCAAAATATAGGGCAAAGATCAAGGTAAGTGCAAAGATGAGGGGGCAAATTGAAAATAAGGATAAATTTGGGGAGCGGAATGAGAAAAAGAGAAGTGCTGATAAAGAGGGACGCTTTTAGGTTAGAGGATTGCATTTGCATTTGCCTCCCCACAAAAGAAAAAACCCTAACGCTATCTTCTTTACCAAAACGTGCAGACAGAGCAAAGTCGTGACAACGTTTCTCTCTCTTGGAGATCTCTCTCCCCCCCCCCCCCCCATAGATTCACTGATTTTTGAATAGCCGTTGCAACTTCGCACCCACTCTTCCTCTTTCCCTCCCTTTTTCCTTCGTTGCAAAATTCATTCGCCTTTTCTACAAAAGAAAAGAAATAAATTATTGGATTTTGGGAATTCCATGCCTATGAATCGATAAAGATATGTTGTTATGCAGGCATTGGCGGAGTGACTGACAGGCCGGTCGTTGTCCGTACATATTTGGGCTTCTGGGTTTCCATTATTAGTAAATCTCTCTCTCTCTCTCTCTCTCTCTCTCTCTGTTTTTCTTATCCTGCAATTTGTGGTCAGAGTTTTTTGTTTTTTCTGGGGAGCTTAAGTTGAGAATTAGATGTGTTTATGTAGCTGATTGTCCTCTAGTAGTGACACTTTCTTTGGATTTCTAATGTAATGATGGAATCAGTAAAAAAGTTTTGATTTTTGGTATATTTTTCAGGACATTACCTTGATGCCTTGCTGTGGTTTTATTTCTTCAACATAATTTCTCTTCTCTATTGTGTCCTGCATAAGTGCATGAATAAAATTGCAGTTCTCAAATTGTGTTCTGGGTCGAGTGTTAATTCTTTAGATGTGCCTCCATAAACTTTCTGTGTGTATACTTCTTGACTATAAGTTGTTAAATTCAATGGAGGGTTTGTGAATGCAAAGTGCCTGCTGGTTGGTGGTGCATACATAATGCTGTTTTCCTGTTTGGAGGAGAATGTGAAATCAATTTTAGTGGATAGGTTGATACTTTTGTCCTAGGTTCTCTCTGGAGCCCAGAGGGATCAAAAGGACTGGAAGAGTTTGAGTTAGATCGATTAATTCAGTAAGTGCATCTTGCTAGGAATATGAAACTGATGACCTGTTTATCTTGCTATTCTCACGGTATCCAAACCTTTAACTCATTGTAACCGTCCATCAATGGAAAGAGCATCTTAGTTATCTTAAAGGTTTCCATCCTCAGATGTCCCCTTCTCCTTCCGCATCACTTTCTTACTGCAAGTGCAAGGTTGGTAATGGCTGCATTGCTCATGTTACCTTTTGGATGTGTAAAAAGTGATCTGTCATATTGGAATATAATAGAAAAGAAGTCATTGATGACCTGAAAATGCAGAAATAAGAACTTTATCTTCCTTCATTAATCTACAATACACAAAGATAGACTACAGGGTTCCTTGTTTAGGAATGTTAATTTTATTAGCTGATTGTTATTTGAATCTACTTAGATTACGATTGACATTTAATTGTTTATCTGAAATGTTGCAGGGATTTCATTGAATGTATATGGATTCTGGACTGGGTCACACATTGCATCCTGGACCTATCGATGACTCGGTACTTACCTTACAGGATCATCACAGATCTACAGAGATATGGAATGGTCAGAACTTTGAGCCTCTAACTTGTAGGAGGTGTGATGGCCACTTTTGGCGCTTGGGTAACTTGGACCCTCGAGTGCAGCAAATGATGTTGAAAGCAGGTTTTTATGGGGTGTACAAGGCTGGGCGCATGCGGCTGGATCATGCTCTAATCACAGCATTGGTTGAGAGGTGGCGCCCAGAAACACATACTTTTCATTTGCCTGTTGGTGAGACCACCGTTACACTTCAGGACATTTCTGTATTGTGGGGCCTCCCTGTAGATGGTGACCCTATTACAGGTGTTGATACCAATCGGACAATGGATGAATGGCAGGAAATTTGCAATGAGCTATTGGGCTTCAGACCGCCACCTGAAGACTTTGATCGGGGTCGCCTCAAGATCCGATGCTTACAGGAGAGGTTTAAAACATTGCCAGATGGTGCATCGGAGGCTACTGTGCAATTTTATGCCAGGGCATACATTTTGCAGTTGCTTGGGGGGCAGCTATTGTCTGATATGTCTAATAATAAGGTAAAGTTGATGTACTTGCCCCTGCTTAGGGATTTTGAAGTGGCTGGAAAGTTAAGTTGGGGTGGTGCTGTCCTTGCCTGTTTGTACCGTGCTTTGTGTCGTGCAACCAAACCAGAGACATCGGATATATGTGGGCCTCTGGTACTTTTGCAGGTAAAACTAGAAAGGCTGATAAATTTCTTATTTACAACTTTGAGGTTTTAAAATCTTACAAACAATGCTTAACATGGAGAGATATATGGTCTTTGTGAATATTAATCAGATTTGGGCATGGGAGAGACTGCCGTTCATTCGTCCGGGGAGATTGGCACCTAGACAGCATTCACCTCCTGATGCACTTAATGGAGATTACCCATTGCCTGCTGCGCCCTATGGTTCCAGGTATTCTTGCAGATATCAAAAACTCACTTGAAGTGCTCATAGGTGTCAACACATCATCTTTATTATAAAATATTGATGTTTATAGGTGGAATGTTGGATTCAAGCTGGAAACTGTGGGGACTCATGTCCTAGTTTTATACAGAGACCAGATAGACAATATGAAGGATGATCAGGTTTTTTTCATTAGTATATAGTTTACTAATCAGTATTTCTATATCCTCGTGTAATCTTGTTGTCAGTATTTGAGATCTTTTTCATGTTTTAGTTTATATGGGAACCGTATCCTTCTGATGTCTTGGCCACCCTCCCTGTGTACTGCCTATCGGGGAAAAGAATTTGGCAGACAGTGGCTCCTCTCATCTGCTTTGATGTTGTGGAGTTCCACCACCCGGATCGTGTTCTGCGTCAATTTGGTCAACAACAACCCATCCCTGCAGTTTGTGACACTATCCCAGACATCCATTTGACTGATCGTCGTGGAAGACAGAATTACGATTGGGCCCAGCACCACAGGCAGTTTGTTGATATGTGGGCAGACCGCTGTGCACGTGTTATATCTGCACCTCCTATTGATGGTCCAATAGATCAGAGTGATCCATATATGTTCTGGTATAGAAGAATTACTCGATTGTTGATAGGTAACCCTGCCACTCGGCCGAATACTGGATACCAGGGAGTTGGAGGTGCAATGGAGGCAATGGTAAAAAAACATCAACTTGGCCCATTTTTATCAATAGTTGATTTCTTGCTCATATTTTTTCTAACTCACACGATGTATCCAGGCCCAAAGCTTACAAAAGATATTTCACTGTGCCACTGATGCTATCCATGAAGGGTATGAGGTCTCTGGGGAAGATGTCCTTAGAGAGATCCAGGAAATATGTGCATATTCCCTGAGGGCAGCTCATGAGGACCACCGTCTAACTCTGCGGCCTGATATGGGAGCACCCTCTCCATCCACATCCCCATTTGTTGCCCCTAAGGTACAGAGAGGTCGACCTAGAAAGAGAGGTGCGCTTACTTGTGGACGAGCAACTGATTCCCGTAGAAGAGGTTCATATATGCAAGGGATGATGTCCTCCTCATCCGAAATGTCATACTCTGTTAAACCATCAAATCTTCTTCCAGCAAATGTTGGTGAAATTCCAGATACGCCTCAAACATGGGATTCTGCAATGAGTGCACCACCTGAGTTCCAGGAGGATACTCCAGATCCGAACGCAATGCAATTGGATCCTGAAGGTACTGGTGTAGTTTGCAAATTACATGTGGGCACTTAATTTTTTAATAATTTCATTGCACGCATTCTTGATACCTGGTTTTTAGAAATGTATACAATAGGATGATTATCATTGGATTTTGCAGAAACCACAAACTCGATAGTGCATGCACTTGAGAAGATTCGACATATATGTGCATTTACTTTGGGAATGAATAATCAAAACCAGGCCTTGCAATCAACACCCGACAACATTCCAGACGGTCCTAAGACGAAGCATTGTAAGCCAAGAAGGAGAGGTGGAATGAGTGGATACTTGGTTGGTACAAATTCAGGCGTCAATTCATACTATCCAAATAGCTCTGATGCATTCTCACCAACACCATCTGCTTCATTTGGACCCAATGGTTCTCCTTCACAGCCACATGATTGTCCTGAACATGATGTCGAGCCTTTGGTCACACCACTCTCAAGAGACTCTCTACTGCCAGAATTACAGGACAACTTGCAGTTGGAGATGATAGAATTAGATACCATTACTGGAAGTAGAGAAGCTTCCCCATCTCCAGCCAACCCATCTATGCTAGATTTACCAAGTGATCCGTCGGGCAATCAAAATTCTGATCATCCATTGACAGCTGTGAAAACCAGTTACTCACCGGAGGATAATACACAATTGCTAACTGAATCTGCTGAGCAAGAAGAGAACAGAGGAGGTACTGAAGTCTTGCCACCTGTGCGTGAACCACCTGCACAGGAACCATGTATGCAATCTCCGGCACAACCAGACCATGTTGACCCCACACAGTTTAATGGAACTTCTTTCTCTCCTCAGGGTGATCCCAATGCCTCTGATGTTTCCAAGCCTCACCCCAATGAATCAGCTGTCCACCCAGACCCTAATGAGGAGGCAATGGATGTCAATGGACCAAACACCAATTCCATCCCTAAACCTCCTGTATTAGAGCCTCAAGATGCTGTGACTCTGGAGCCATCAGACTCAGCCAAGCCTGGGACAGAAGAACTAAAACCCTCCTTTCAGCAGGGTGATATGACTCTGAATCCATCAGACTCAGCCAAGCCTGGGACGGAAGACTTTAAACCCTCCTTTGAGCAGGATAAAATGGATATCCCTGAGCATCAAGAGTCGTGTGGGCTTCCTGCTTCTGATGAAACTATGAAGGTTAATGAGGTAGACACTGATACTATAGGAGGTGGCAGAGGCAAGAGGAGAGGGCAAGAAACAGATAATGTGGGTTCGGATTCGTCAGCTCCAGCAATGAGTTCTCATGATCCTGATACCGATCATGATTATGGAAAATCTCCGACTAAATCTTCACTTGAGGGAGAGTCACAGGTTACTGAGACTGACTCTGCACCAGCCAAAGACAATGTCCAGAGGAAGTACAAGAGACTAAGGCGTTCTGTGCTGAAAACTAATGCATTGTAAACTCATGCAGTTATGTCGTTCTGTGGCATGCGCCTTTCCCTAATTATAAATTCAAATGTGGGGATACTTTACATTGTAATTTATACAGTTCAATATTAGTACTTGGTTTCCTTTGAAAGATTTCATGGTTGCTTCTTCTCTTTCTGAATCCTTTTTATTTCTTTTAATATTATATTGATGTATCTACTCATTATATTAATGATAGAAATTCTCTATTTTGGTGCTAGCTAACACAAAACCTAAAGGAGAAGTACTTTTGTATCATTGAAAGGCAATTATGAAACTAAATATTATATCTCAAGTAAACAAGACTGAAATGAGATATAAGTTGGAGGTAACACAATTTGCTCGGCATTGTATCTGAGACGCATCAATGTTAGAACTTAGAAGTAATCATATCATTTTGACTTTATTTTAGTTAACATAACTTTTTTCTTGGTCTATAAAAGATTAACCGCTCCATTTGATAGACACTTTCAAATTAAATACAATGAAAATCACAAATCTAAACATAACTCAAAATTTTAAACTAGTGATGATTGAATATAATCTTATAATTTTTTTAGTACAGATTCAGAATACATGTGTATTGCATGGACTAGTAGACATAGTAAACATATGAAGAGAAACAGTTCATAGATATATAAAGTATGTAAGAAAAACTGGGCGGGCGACCTACAAGAAATGGAGTTCTGGACAGAGAAGCGAGAGTTGGGATCTCAAAAATAAGCGAGCAAATAAGATACAAGAGAGAGAGAGAGAGGAAGAAGAGAAGTACTAAAACCACAGCAGTACGCACCAACAACTATCAATTGTGCTGTCGAATGACATCTTCCTCATGATCAATAATTTAATCAAACTTTCCAATACAAAGCCCCCGAATGGTTTATTATGGAATTTTTTATCTCTTAAAGGAGATACTACACACCAGACATGGTAAGTTTCAAAACTTTAACCATCAAATATGATATAAAACTATTCTTAGAAAACCTCAGACATTACTGAGTGAAAGGCACCGAGCAGCACTCCAACATATGTGCGCATAATCTTGAATCTTCTGAGGCTTAATTAAAAAGTTCCGAATTCAACCAATCCCTATAAGAATATTGCAAACATGCCATTATTTTCAATAAGTTGAACCAGAAAACAGATATTTAGATACTGATATAAAGAAAAACCAGTAAATGTTTCTCACTTGCTGATGTCATCCAGGTGGTCATCAAAGTCTGTGATGTCCTTCCATTTCTCAGAGGAGATGTAGTCTAGAAGCACTATATTTGCTGAAGGCTCCTTGATAGCGAGTTTGTTGCCACCCTCTGCCCCTACTAGCTTCCAACTACTAGATGCATCTTTGGTATAAATCTGAGCAATTGAGAAGGGTACAAATTCAATTTGAATCTCAGAGTAACTCAGGGTATATCTTTAAGACATCAGAGAGAGAATTGCACTACAAAAGGTAAGACTAACACAGAACAATGATGCATACCTAATGGCGGGATAAGATGCGCTAGGCCTGTGTTGAATAAATGCATACATAATTAATATGACTCCGATACTAGTCAAAAGTGCGTGCTATGCACGGTGTAATTTGCTCATCATATGGATTGCATTCCTTTTATCATTTCTAAATCATCACCTATCATCATTAAAAGTACTTTCAAGAGTTTAGCTTTGTGTTCCAGTACAAGTACTTGAAATTTTAGGCCCAAATGCAAATATGCAATTGATAATCAGTGAACCGAAGATAGTTGTGAGTAAAGCTTTAAAAACTTTTTGCCCAATCTCAAAACTTTTCCAGCCAAAAGGATCATTTAAACAATAATAGGGAGTAGCTTATATCATGCAAATGAGATCTCTTTTCAGTTATGAGCAAAGTTTCAAACATTTTTGCTCAATCTCAAAGGACCACTATACAATCCTAGGGAACAACTTAAATACAGTAAAGAGATTCTCTTTATCGCAGCACACAAAAGTAGAAATTTTAAAACTTAACCTATCTAGCTCGGTCAATAATCATTGCAGAAATTACCTGCATCACAGGACTTCGGTCCTTCCCCTTGTGTAAAGACTCCAGCCTTTTATTATCCAACTACAAATTCACAAATTTGAAACATCAGGAAATCATTCATAAACTAAATTTCAATCTTCAAAAAGCATTCCAGAAAAAATTAATCGAAGAAGTGTACCAAAAGCAAAGCCGCCTGAGGAAAATACCGAGTTATGTGATCGCCGATGTTCTTAGCCACACTCCCAAGCTCAAAATCATCGTACCTCTCATTAGCATGAAAATAACCCACAATGCTCAATCCTTTTTCCCCGTAATACTCCTCTATCTATCAATTAACACTCGAAAACTTCAAATTCAAATAAATAAACAAAGATATTTACTTAACACACAAGCAGTGGATATAGATAGTAGAGTTCAGTTTACCGACCATAATGAGCGCAATTTCGAGGGGAGGAAGGAGGCCGATCTGTGAGTGGAAGAGTGGGACGGAATCGACAATCTCGACAGCGGAGCCGGCGCCGGCGGAGCGGCCGAGGAGGACAGCGTTGACCGCGGAGGTGCGGTGCTTTAGGGCGTGGAGAACAAGCTTTATGTAGGCGTTCTGGTGGATCTCGTAGCGCGATTCACCATCCATGACTCACTGTGTTCGATTCGGTCGCGCTAGAAAAGCTTAATCGCAACCAAATCCAAGTAGGGCTTAAGCTTCTGGAGTTGGACTCTGCCTTTAAATTCTTTTTCTCTTTATATATTTCACCAGTGTCTCTCGTTAAGCTGATTTGGTTTTAAATTAGGTTAAATTCCCATATTATATACAATTTTAGATTTAAAACAGAATATCAGTAAGATTATATTAGATCTTAAAGAGCTTATAAAAATGAGTTGGTCTTGTGTGCACTTGATGTACATGCAATCCGGGTCGACCCGGGTTTTGACCCGGATTCGCGTGTTTTTTTTTTTTTTTTGCTTCAGGTTGTGACCTTTATGTTGTAAATGTGTGACCTTATGTTATAAATGTATGACCTTTATGTACAACTATCATGACTTTTAGAGACTGTAACTTAGAAAAAAAATGAAGATTTTCAATATAATTTGAACTTTACACATTTATGCGATATCAATGCGACCTTTATGTTATATTATGTCACCTTTATGTACAAATATTCTGACTTTTATATAATATATAAAGATGCATAAAGGTCAGAATATCTGTACATAAAGGTGACATAATATAACATAAAGGTCGCATTAATATCACATAAAGGTACATAGTGCAAATTGTGTTAAAAATCTTCATTTTTTTTCTAAGTTACAGTGCATAAAGGTAGAGACAGTTGTACATAAAGGTCACACATTTATAACGTAAAAGTCATACATTTATAACATAAAGGTCAGGACAAAAATTTGGAAAAATAAAAAAATAAAAACTCGCGGATCCGGGTCGGATCGACCCGGATTGCACGGATCTTAGATCCGTGCACCTGGTGCACAAAAGTGTTTGCCTATAAAAATATAAAGAGTTGGTCTTGTGTGCACTTGGTGTAAATGCAATTTGGGTCGACCTAGTTTTGATCCGGATCCGCGTGTTTTTTATTTAGTTTTTTTTTTTTTTTTTTGGCTTTAGGTTGTTACCTTTATGTTGTATTAATGTGACATCTATGTTATAAATGTGTGACTTTTATGTACAACTATCATAACCTTTTTTATGTACTATAACTTAGAAAAAATGAAGATTTTCAACATAATTTGAACTGTATACCTTTATGTGATATCAATGCGACCTTTATATTATATCATGTCATCTTTATGTACAAATATTCTGACCTTTATGCACTTTTATATATTACATAAATGTCAGAATATTTGTATATAAAGGTGACATAAATAAAATACAAAAGTCACATTAATATCACATAACGGTATACAATACAAATTATGTTGAAAATATTCATTTTTTTTCTATGTTACAAACATAAAGGTACAGATGTTTGTACATAAATGTCACACATTTATAACATAAAAGTCAAGACAAAAATGTGGAAAAAAATGATTAAAAAAAAATTCACGAATTCTGATTGGATCGACCTGAATTGCACAGATCTTAGATTCATACACTTGGTGTAGAGGAGTTTTTGTGAAATATAAATTTTACAAAAATTATAAATTCAAAGTTCCTTTTGAGTGTAGTAAGAGTCTTCATCCTAAAAACAAGAAAAAAGAAAAACTACATCTAATTTCAATATACATTATAACTTATATTTTTCTATTTATAAGATTAATTGTCAAAAAATCACAACATATATTTATTTATATTGACATTTTAACCAATTTTTTCGTTATTAGTCAAAATAACATACCTTTATATATAGTATGTTTTTTTAACCTTGATTAATTTTGAAAAAATAATAATTTGCTGATTGGATATGTCGGATTTCAAATATGGCAGTTTTCTAGAATTCAACTTCAAGAACTTCAAAATTTTATTTATTTTTAAAATCGGATGTGCAGTTATTATTATTATTTTTCAAAACTGATTAATGTTTAAAAAAAAATTATATATAATAGTGAAAATTTTGATTAAAATGATAAAATTTGTAATTTTTTTGACAATGAATTTGTTTTTATATTAATATCTTTATTCTATACGTGTTCATTTCTAAAATCTGAAAGTATTTATTATTAATGAAAGGAAATATAACTTATTTATTTATTTTGAAAGCAAATAATTTTTATTATTTAAAATTCTCAAAATATACACCTCTAATGTATATCTCGTCCATTTTATAGAAGATTTTGTTGTTACTGGAACTAACAAAATTAAAGATTGGAGAATTTTATACGGAATGCGGTGAATTAATTAAGAATTTTTATGAGATTATCATCCAAATTTAATTTAATGAATCAATTTTTAACCCGCAAAATAAAAGATCTAACCTAGCTATAAAAACTGTTTAGATTGTGGAACAAGCAATTATATCGGTACGTATAAGTTTTAGTCAAATCTCGTTTGCGTTTGTATATGAGAAATAAGCAGCCTCGCCTCTTTCTGCATGCGTTTCTCTTCCATATAAATGAATGATATTCTCATTTTGATTATATATCTTTATTGGTCGCAGAGAGAATGAGCGGCTTTTCTAGGGTTTCGATTTCCGATAGTCTCTGGAGAACGATTCACGACATTAAGGAGATCACCGGACAACACAGCGATGAAGACATTTACGCTATGCTCAAGGACTGCAACATGGATCCCAATGAAACCGCTCAAAAACTCCTTTATCTTGGTAACCACACATGCACTTTATTTACGCTTTCATATATATTTGTTTCCGGTGTTGTGATCTGTGCGCAGTTGATTTTCTCGATTATTAGCTGAAATATCAGGGAGACAGAGAAACAAAATTCAAAGTTCTGATTTTTTATGTATAGAATGAACAAATTGATGGGAAAATGTAAATTTTTGAAGTTTCTTCCCTCATTGTGAAAGTGAAATGCTAATGCAACTTTGTGGCTATTCTGTAATTTACAATTTGATCATTAAAGGTTAATTGGATGCATTTGTTCATGACATTGCCAGCATAATATGTTTCTAATCTATCCTACTGGTTATTACTTTTTTTTTTCCCTTTTTTTTTGGCAGATACATTTCATGAGGTCAAAAGGAAACGCGATCGGAGAAAAGTGGTATGTGAGTTTATTCAGCATGTACTTTTTTCGCAGCTTCTGATAGAGATTATCTCATCCATTCTTCAGTTTTCTGGTTTTCCTGCTCTGTTTCTGTAGCTGGGAGCTGTTCTGTTGGCCAATATATGGTTTAGATATGAAGTATAGAAGCATACCTTTAGCATGATTATGGTTTTTCAATAGTTTTATATAATTTTGGTGTTATGGTTACTAACTTGTGACTAAGTTATATCTTCGATCCAGTGTATCATCACATTCTTAGATGACCAATGGTACTGCTCTTGCTTATTTTATCAGGAGGTGTTTAAGTGTTGAACAGCATTAGTAATATTGACAATCAAAGATAAAGACTTGAAGAAGAATCAACCAGTGATCTTACAACGGCTTGGAGTTCATCAATGCACAATTACTTTGAACCTTGATATTACCTACATTACTAAGACCCTTGTGTGCATGCTTCCAACAAAGACTCTTACCACTTCAATAACTGCTATAATTCAATTACGAAAGTAACTGAGTGAATTACCAACTAAATCATATATTCACAGTAATTGGAAGAATGAATTGGCCCTTCATTAATCATATCTCATCAGAATGACTATAGGACTAATGCAACTCCAATGACTGTCTATGAAATCTTAAATAAAAAAGATGCAAGTTATGATATTAATAGGACTTAGTAACATTGTGAAAAATCTTACATATTCCCAGAAAAAAAAAATATTCGCTGCTGGTTTACAATCATGTGATGTTAATGATATATATATATGGTCATGGTATCAAATTTGTCGTGACTATTACTTTTAATTAATTTTTTATGTTGTTTCCTTGGCATGCAGCGGCGAGATAGTAGGGGCGGCAATCATTATTCTTCTTATACTTTTGCCGGTATAGCTTCCGTGATTGAAAACTGGTCTGCTTTAACTTTCACCTCTTTCCTTATAAATTAAAATTTCTTGTTCCTCTTATTAATTTAAAGTAGGAGTTGATGAAACCAGATGTACTCGTCTGTCTCTGTGCATGGGTTTCCCCTCTTTGCTGGCTTGTTTCATTAGTGTTTGAATTCTTTTGAGTTATGATTACTGTTCTAGAGGCATATCATAGAAGTTCAATGAAGTCGTAATGAATATTCTATATTCATGATGTAGCATGCTTTTTCAAAATAGCCGTAGTGTCCAGATTGTGTTAGGAGTGCTTCTTTTCATCTATTTACTGAAATACATTACTGCAGGATACTCAATTTATCACAGTTATAATGTATGTTTGGGATGCTCAGTTGTTTTGGAGACCTATTTTCATGTACCTTCCTATATATTGTGGCTAAGACACGATCATAAAATATTGGAATACAAATTTATTTCTTTTGAACCTTTTATTTATGGTTTGACTGAAGCCAGAAAGATATGCTCAGAAATAGGCAGCTTTAGTTTGTTTAATCAGCAGTCTTTCAAGATATTTTCTTCTCTCGGAGCTATGAACTTAATTGGGCTCATTTCCAGCACTTTAGAATATTATAAGATGATAAATGGCTAATGGCACTCTTCAAGATTAACCATTTGCTCAAATGTGTGTTTTTGACTTATGCGTAGGGTGATAATCAGTTCAATCTTTCAATAATGACTGTAATCTTGCATTACCTATATTACAATTTCATCAGATGGTGTAGGTGAAAGACAAGTAAATCCTCGCCAAGAAAATGGTTGCAATAATCCTATGGGAAGAGGTTCTAAATATTCTATTGCAGGTCTGCACAAAGAAAGCAATAAAACACCTGCTGTTGCGGGGTAAAATTCATATCATCCACTAGTTCCATGATTTGCATGCTACACTCTTTTTTCCTTAGAAAAAGTTAAAATTATTTATTAACTACTCATGGGCATAATTATCACTGGTGGAATAATTTTTTTAGCTCCACAGCCCCTGCAAATGGTTCGACAAGTGTATGCAGTGGAAACTCTATTCATGAGTTGACCTCTCAATTAGCTGAGTGTAGAGGTATTGTCAAAGATGCCAAAACTAATCATGGTAATGTGCCCAAAAGAATGCCATCTCTGTGGCCTCTTATTGTGAAGCAATTTCGAACTTTAGATCCTGGTCCAACTCCTAATTCAACACCCACCAATACCTCCACCATAGCTACAAAATCTAGAATTCAAGGCGGAAGCTTGAAGTCAAAATCTAGTCATCTTCGGAACAGTGTTGGTTCACCCTCTGGATCAGGTCTGTACTCTTCTGCAACAGATCCTGTCTTAGTGCCATCCCTGAATCCGCGAAACCCTGGCTCAGTTGGTATAATTAAGCGTGAGACAGGGAATCAGCGTAATTCTGCTGAAAGTCGTGTTAATCTACCGGCTGACAGCAGATTGAATGCTTCTCAAAATTTGACAATTGGCCAAGCAGTCTCAGGATCTGGTGACTTGATTAGTGACACACAGCCTAAAGAATTCCAAGGAATTGAAAGAAGTCGGGCTTACTCTTCAAGGCTGCCATCTCAAACTAGTCACCATATTGCTGCCGCCAAGCATGACCAGGACACTTGCTCAGTTCAACAGGTTAATGCTCCTTCAAAAGGTATTATTTTGTATTTGATACAACTGCTTAATGTCTGCTCAATGTTCAGCAGTGAACTGTGTCATGATAAGAACTGAGATATTATGAGAATTATCTTCATTTCTGGATTGCAGCATGAACTTATAATTTGGAGTGATGATTTTATAGATCCTTGCTACATCACCTACTGTGTTATTCATTCATCTGTTCCGTGTTTCTCCCATTCACTTGATTTTTTTAACTAGTTTTTGTCATCCATTCATTTCCTTGTGTAACTTATCAATATATATAATTTCAATTGTTGATTTTTTAATGAATATTTTTCACTTGGTCCTCTGAAATGTAGAGAATATGTTAAGCTAACATGCAAAATGGCTTTGAACACTTTGCAAACCTTGTGAGGTTTGATAGGTGGATTACTACTTGACCCTATAGTTCATGTCAATTGTAGAATTTGTTAGGAGCCTTCATTTACTTGCTCCTTTGTGAAATGTATAAAAAGAAATGAAGCTAACAATCAGAAAAGGATTCCTCTATATTCTATTAATCAGTTTATTTTATAAGAGTTACTTTTACATTGTTTACAATAAAAGACACCATTATGTCATTTCCATCATCTTGTATCACTTTTCACTATGCTACTGGAAAATGAGTGAATTTTAAAGTAGAAAGATTACATATCTGTTTTTGGTTAGTGACTAGTCTTACTTATCAGGTTGCTTGTTGCTTTAAGAAGGATATGTGATTGCAGCTTTCTATTTACATTATCTTATTCTGCCTCAATCATGTCTACAGAGATGTCTGAAGCTGCTGGTGTTGTATCAGAAGCTAATCTACATCATGTTTCTACAGCAGAGGATCCTTCTTCAGAACAAGCAAACAGTCAAGTACATATGTCAGCTAAACAGTCTGTGATTTTTCCCAATCATCTTCATGTACCTGAAGCTTTTAAGAATTCTTTGACATTTGGAACTCTGGAGGCTTCTCTTGGACAGAATAATGAGGACACCGGTCCTAGGGATTCATCAGATCCAACCAAAACTTCCGAGGATCCTTCTGTGATGTAAGTAACCTGATAATTTTTCTTCTTCATTTGGATGCTATTGTAATTTAGTTACTGCATGGTAGTTCATTCTTCACTTCTATGTCCTAGGTTAAATAGAAAATTTCATTTGAATTGTTATTGGTTGCAAGCCCTTAGTCTTCACTCCCAATATCTGGATGCAGTAACTATCCTGATCGCCGCCCTCCTCCCCATATGCTAGTGAATTGCAAATCATCACAAGAAAATGTTTCAACTAGTACTGCTCTGGGATGCGACCAATCAAAACAGGAGATGCTGCTACCTGCTGGAGGATCTCACAACCCAATTACTCCTCCTATGTCAGAATATGGTCTGAGTCTTGTTCCCCCAACTGTAGGATCCCATCTTGTACAACTCGAAGGACTTGAACCACAGGTGTGTTGTCATTTTATATTATATCTGATCTGTTACAAGTTTAGGTTCTATTCTGCCACCTTAATCTTGAAATGAAGTAACTTTACCACACGAGATTTCAGTAGTTTCACTTGACTTTCTGATATGAGTTTGACAGAAGCAGGAATAGTCTACATTCTCAATACTGCCTGATCAAATTAAACATCTTTAATATCATTCTTTGTGTTGGGGATGCTTTAATATTCTTTCCATTATAGGGAGGGAATTCACATGTTTCATCAGCTGGTGCAACCCCATCTATGACTCAACCCAGAGGAATTGCTCCCAGTTCTATTGCTGTATCACCACAGATGTTTCCTTACCTCCGGCAGACATATCCTCCTAATTACATACCGTACAATCCTTACTTTTCACAGTTTTGTATGCCCCCCCAAAATGCTCATCAGTTGCTTAGCCACAGTGGGTTCCCTCATCAACTTTCAACCGGCAACATATATATGCCACCAACTGCTGCTGCTTCAGGAGTTAAATTCCCCATCCCACCAGTTTATAAGCCAGGAAATATACCTGGAAATCTTACCCACTATGGAACTTCTGGCTATGGTTTGTATGGAGCTTCTGGACTGGGTTACGGTTCTGGTACTGCTTTGCCCCCTCGAACCTCTAGCAATGATGGTATTGCAGGATCTGAGCTGAAGGAGATGAATATGTACTCAACAATAAAACAGGTATGTAACTGCTTGCACAATCAAATATCCTTTTTAGATTTGTATAATAATGCCTACTAGTTAACCCAATCACACAAGCTTTTCATGATGTAAGATTAAGCTGTTCTGAGCAATGGATTGGATATAACTCACTAATAGAATAGTAAATGTTTCTCAATTTTAACCGAGAGGCAAAGAAAGAGACTCTAGTTCTGTTGATATTATTTTCCTACTGTAGGTTGATAGTAATGCTCGCAATACATTCCCAGAATGAGGATTTGCAGGTATTGACATCATCTTCAGGACGAGATGCATCAGCTCTACAGACAAATGTTTTATACAACCTTCCACAGGGGCAACCAGTTCCCTTTCAACCTGCACACAATTCTTTTCCTGGTATATATCATCCAACTCAGAGCATGTCAAATCCATCTTTAGCTCAGCCAACCGGTGGAGCATTGGACTCCATTGTTCCTCTGAGTTCTTATTCTCAACCGCAGTTGCTACCTCTACCTCAACAGCAATATGGACAGATGAATTGGAACCAAAAATTGTTGAATCGAGACAATATTTGACGCGAGCTTAGACCAGCAAGCAAGCTCATAGCATGGTGTGAATATTGAATGCAGCTGTTAAATAATTAAATGATTTATTTTTGGAGGATGGAATGCTCTGCAGTTATTTTAGGTGAATTAGTTCAGGTATTCTTTTTTCCAGTTAGCTTAGAACTACTTCTTGGCAAGGAGTATTCATTCCCCTTTTAACACATGGATGTGGGGAGTTGATAGGGATTTTATTACAATCTCTGATTCATAATAAATACACGTTTTTTAAGATTAAATCTTTTAGCAAATTAATTGTTATTTTAAACTTTTTTTCCAACTTTATTCCAGGATTTCTTCACTCTTTCCAGGTTGTGGATTGTTATTTATGGGTTGACTCATACACAGAATTGTGAGAGAATCTCACAAGAATCATATTCAAGAAAATTTGATTATTTATAACAAACATGAGGGATATTGCTTTGACAATCTAGGGCTAGTTAGGATTGTAATATTATATCGAATTTTGAAAGCTATATTATTTTGAATGTCAGGCTTTCGACATGAGGATTATGCTTCTAACATTTTAGACTAGTTAGGTTTGTAATAGATTAATTGTGAGGAAAATGTTCGTCTATCCATACTTGGTATACATCAGTGTATCAATTGTTGATGGATTCATGTCTATGTGTTGTTAATATCATAATTTGAAACTAATCATCTTTCTTTTAATGTGCGGTACATTAACAATAAACATATGTTAAAAAAAAACAATAAACGTATGTTATCTCATAGGTATGTGAATAGCCTTTTATTATTTTAATATTGAACAACGTGTATATATTGAATTTATAACATTCCTTTAGATACATTCTCTTGTAAGATAGTCATTTTGCTGAAAAAATATCTTCATTTCTTTTCTTTTTCTTTTTAACTTTTCTTTAGTAAAAAATAATTCTTCTTAAATAATAAATCATACTTTTGAAATATCATATCTATTGGCATAGAAAAACTTATATCGGTACATAAAAAATGTGATTTTTTTTAATAAAATATAATACTTAGGACTTCTTTTTTGACAATTATTGACGTAAAAATTGATACTATTTTTAATACGTCAATCTTTTAAAGAGAAATAATAAGTAATATTTTTTCGAATTATTCCCCTAGATAAGAGTTATCATGATATGTATAAGAATGTATTGGAGGTTCACTTCAATCGATAAAACATGTATAAAAAGCAAAATGTGTTAACATGATGAAGGTCAACTACCACATGATTTATAGAAAAAAAATCATATTGCCCTCCAACGATGAGGTAGATATACTTATACCCCTTTTCATCGGTACAAACATATGAAAACACATATTTTGAACTACTTTCTTGAGCGTTTTGGATATTGGTTGATTATTTTTTGTTCTCAAACTTACTCGGGTGCCGGTCTCTCTCCATTGAAGACCCCTCGATGTGTTTTAGGTCTAGTAACTTTAGTTCAGAGTCTTTCAGTCGAAGATGTATACAATGTGTTTAATATCATCGATTTGGAATGAGTTTTGCAAATTGATCATTTAATTTAGGTTTAGACATTAACAATGAGTGTCGAACATTCTCTATTAAAAATATCTTGAATATATCGTGTTTTGCAAATTTGATCATTTACTTTAGGTTTAGATACTACTAATGAGTGTCGAACTTTCTCTACTAAAAATATCTCCCCGATATACTTTAGATTTATTGACAATCGAAATCATGGTATTTTAAGCGAAAAATGTAAAATATAAATAATTTCACTTCACAATTCCAAAGCACACAAGCATTAATTTCTTTCATCAAATTTACCAGCTAATATTTAAATTTAATTATTAGGAGGACAAAAAACGGATCACGTGTCGACTATATATTCCCATCCCCATGTAACGATTTGGTTCTTCCTATTTTGGAGGAAAAGATTTAGTTGTTACCCTTTTAAATTCCGCTTAATCCAAAAGAAATGAAAAACTGGTGGCAGAGTATCCGGACGGGTTAGATTATACAAATTTGATTGTTTCCACAAAATATTCAATCAAACCAAAATCCAACCCCCAGATTTTCCCTTTGTGCTCAAGAAATCCTGCAATTATTACATTCAAAGAAATTTTCCTCACATGCTCATCGTGATAATCCAGATTGTGAGTGTCCAGAGCAAAACCCCCAAATAATCGCCCTCTATTTTTGTGCATTCCAGAAATTCATACTGAAAGACAAGGACAAGGACTTATAACCGTCGGATCTTGATGGCTTACAGCAGTGGAGAAAACTCCGAAGCGGAGTATTCGACGTGGACGTGGGATGAGGACAAGCTGTTTGAAAATAATCTGATCGAATTTCCCGAAGATTGCCCCGACCGGTGGGACAAAATCGCCGCTGTTCTCGGAACGAAATCGGCGGCGGAGGTGGAGCAGCACTACGCTGTGCTGTTGGATGACGTGACGGCGATCGAAGCCGGACTGGTGGCCCCGCCGGCGTACAGAGATGCGGAATGCCCTAAATCTGAGAAGAAGAGAACGGGCGTTCAGAGAAAAGCCGGCAGACCATGGACCGAAGAGGAACATAGGTTAAGTCAAAATGCATATCATTATTTTTATTTTTATTTTCACTTTTGCAATGTATCTTTCATCAACACTATTTTTGACTTTTTTTTTTGTTTGAAATGCTGGAATCACAATATGAACTTCTTATCAAAAGAAGACAAGGATCCTTTGTATGAAGCTCATCTGTTTAACATTTTGTGTATTTGGATTTGGGTAAAAACAGGAAATTTCTTGTTGGACTGGAAAAATATGGAAAGGGGGATTGGAAGAGCATTTCAAGATATGTGGTCCAAACAAGAAATCCTACACAAGTTGCAAGTCATGCTCAAAAGCACTTCGAACGTCAAGAAAAGGAGGAACAGAACAAGAAAAGACGAAGCATTTTCGATAGTTCCATTGGTGAGAGCAGTTCTGTCACCAAGTGAAACTCAACTCAACTCTTTCTCCCGTTTATCCTTCTTTGGAGATCAACATTTGCTACTCATTTTCTGGGTTTTCATTTTTACAAGTAATTATTGAATTTATTTAACCCCTGCTAAGTCAAGTTCACTACTTGTTACTTTTGTCTTATTTTTATCAAGACTAACTCACTGCAATCTCAAGAAGAGTAATAAGCCACCAAAATTACAATTACAAATGTAGATAGATGTGTGAGCTATTATTAACAAAGCAAACACTATCGACAATGATCAAAAGAAAGACAGAAGAAATGCAAATGTGAAGAATGGAGTTGTAGTTGTATGGCCTTCAAATTATTGTTATTCATGCAGCCGTTGCACAAGGAGTTCGTTTTCTTTTGTAATGGCATCAAGATCTGCTTGCAGCTTACCCATATTCAAGCTTCTAGCACCAATGACTGCAAGTTTGGCCTCATAATCAGCAGCATCTCTACGAGTTCTGTCAGTTGTAAGAATCTTGTCTGCAATCTGTTCAAAGCTCCCATGGATGTTTGTGAGAAGCCTGTAAGCTTGACGAGCAACAGGATCTTTTTTGGCTTCCCTGCAAGAATTCTCTCTAGTTATTACGCACATCACCAAATGGAAATGATAATTAAGAGAATGAACTAAAAACATGATGTGTTCACTCAAAATAATCCCAAAAGATTAAAGAAAAAGAGCTCATGGCATTAGACCATCTGAAGATTATACCTGAAAGTTGTCTCATCAACTACTGCATAAGTTCGATTAAGGCGTTCTTGGATGGTATTACTCTCCAACTGGAGTTCCCTCGTATCTTTCAGTATGCGCTCTATGTCGATGTCCTGTTTCCTGCTATTCTTTGTGATTTCATTGACCCGTTCAATGTAGGATCTCCTAGGTGCCAGCTTTGGCTGTTTCTCAAGATCTGATGAAAGCTTGGAAACATGCTCCTCCCTTGGTATGGCATCCAAGACAGACATGTTAATTGAGAGATTTTAAAAAACATCTGTATCTAGTTACAGCAAGAAACATCAAAATCTTTGAGATAAAGACAACCTGAATTATGCATGCTCAAAAGACAAAAGGGAAGGGGAAAACTCAGTAGAAGGGATTATAACAACTGTTCCAACGGTATACTTAAAACTTTTGAAAATTATGCCTAAGCAAGCAACCTGGTTTCCCTAAGACAGTTATTAAAATTATTAAGATTTAGCACATGACTCACATTCTGGTGATATTCTCTAACCCTAGGTGGATCCAAGTCAATCAACAAAATTTAACTAATGTGGAATAATAGTTGTCAAATGGCTGCATAGGTGCTCGACAATCGAAGACTAAACCACTTTGGCTCTAATGCCCAGTGATGGTCATATATTGTCAAGACATGAATTGTACAAAATACTACTCTTATAATATCTATCCCCCACCCCCCACTCAACAACCACAAACGCACAGAGAAAGAATACATATGTATTACGTCTTTAGTACTCTGCAGTCTGCACAACCATTTTAATATTTCTATAGCCAGGGCCTAAGTTTTTTTGATATCAAAAATCTAAAAGAAAGAAGAAAAGACACATTTATAAATATGTTTCATTCTAGCATGTAATGTGTGGTCACGGAAGAAATGCATAACCAGAGTAAAGTACCTTCTTAGAGTAAAGTACCTTCTTCTTATCTCAGCTAATACAGATTCTGTTTCCAACTCAATTTCTTTCATTTTCATAAGCTTTTCACTCGCTTCTGGATATACCGACAGGAGAGCTTGCTCAAGATTTCTTTTCTTCTCCTGCAGAGGTTTTTCTACAGCATCCCTGCATTAAACATTCAAGGTCATCCTCTTTATGGATAAAACTTGCCACACTGTATAGATTAAAGGGTGCATTCTCAAATTCAATTGAAAACAATCATGAAATGGTCACATAGAAATTTCCATTTCCTAGTCAGCTCAGGCAGAGTTAAGTCTTAGCATTATGTGGAAGCATCTCCAAATCCCTACCATTCCAACTCCAATTTCTTCAGTTTATGTCTTTTGGCTTCCACTCGGTCATTGAGTTGTCCAATGTGAAACTCAACAGGATGTTCACCATCAAACACCATCTCTACAGCTGCTTTCAATAGCTGTAGCTCTTCATCAAGCTGCTGCAAGTTTGACTGTTTTTCCACCACTGGCTTCTTAAGCACTTCTCCTTGGTTCTATAAGGCACAGTCAGTTCCTCATATACAAAACATCAACAGCAGCACAAAAATGAACAACTTTAATATGACCAAAGATCCATATATAGCTTAAAACAGTTATATATACTTTTATTTCTCTGCTTTTTTCACTATTGACTTTTATATCAGCTAGCAATTAAGATTAAAAGAACTGGATTATTGTTTTGAGCTAAGCATAAACACAATTCTACTGCTAAAATTTGAATCTACTAATACATATTTACCTGAGAACCGTCTTGATCCCCCCTACTACATTCACTCGCACTAAAATCTTGCTTTTTAGCCTCAGAATCTTCAACCCCAATTTTCACATCATGTAAAATTGAATTAGTCTCAGCAACTCTTTCAGCTAAATCATGTTGAGAGATCGTATAAGAGGATTGAACTGCTTGAGTCTTCAATCTCAGATCTTCCAATCCATTTAAAATTTCTTTATTTTGCATAGGTTCTCCCTTGCCATCGAGATTCTCTTTGGCGGAGCATCTTCTACTACCACCATCTCCAATAACTGTTGTCCGAGCTCCACAAGATTCAGACAGCTTTCCGACCAAGAACCTCACCAGATTATACAAGTCCTCCTCTGATGGATATAGAATCTGCCTAATCAACACATCAGAGAAAATTACAGATTCGGGAGACACGGAAACAGTAATGTGCAATGCCTAAATTTGAAATCTTTCTAATCAGTTGAAAATTTGAACTAATCAATCTGAACTTGAATTGTTGAACTGTATAGAAAAGTTCCTAAATTAAATATACTCCATTTGTTTAGGGAAAATTGAGCGAAGACGGCTCGGAATTAGTAGAACCTTCTGGAAGCTGAGCTCGGGGCTATATCCTAGCTTATTGAAGGCGTGGGCAAGGTCCGTACATATTTTGACCTTGTCAGGCATGGAGTCCTCCGGTAAGGATGCCGGAAACGGCGAAGCATAGTGGTGACCGTCGATCAAGCGGAGCGCGTGGGAGCAGAGAGAGAAGACGGACGGTGGAGTTAGATCTCGGACGGAAGAGATACCGACCGGAATCGGAACTCCTGAGTTCGCCAGTGAGTTCAGCAGGATCTCCTCCGAAGCTTCCATGGCTTCTTCAACTTCAATGGGCTACTGGTCTGGGTTTGGATGGTGATTTGTAGCCGGACGACGTCGTCTGCTTTCTACTCGTTTGATGGGTTCAGTTAAATTACGACTTTGTTATAGGAGAGCGCGCTTTTATAACTGAACTCTGTTTTCATCTTGAAGCACCCTCTCTGATGCTCCAAATTTTCTAAGCAAATATATTTATATTCAAAAATTAATTATGTTATTTAAAGGTTGTTTATATATTTTTGTCCATTGAATATATTAACATATATTTTCAATTTATATAGGATCTATATTAATGAAACAATATAATAGAGATGAAAAAATATTTAGATAAAAATTTGAGTGAGATCATATCAGGTTCATATCCTATGAAATCCAGTCTATGATCTATCCAATTTTATTTCAATTTGTTATTAAGTGGTTCATCATACAATCAATTCTAGTCGTATATAAGTCGTTTGTGTTTTTCTTTTCTTTTTTCTTTTTTTATAGGGGGACGTTTGGTTTAGTTTTACTTTGTCATTTAAAAATACGAATCAAGATTTTTCATATAATATTTTGGTCTAATTGAAAAAGAAAAAAAATCACCATTTAAAAAAAACAATTTAATTTAATCTCAACCTTTTGAATTTAGAAAGAAAAAAAAAATCAAGATTTTAATTAAATATTGTAATTCAAATCATTATTCTATTCTTCAGCAAATTAAGTCTGTGTTCAGCCAAATACTCAAGCTATAAACCACATCATAAGTCATGTAATTTTGAAAATATGAAAATACATGTGTGTATCCATCAAAACAATATTATTTTAGGAGAAATTAAATAAAACTCCGATTCTTTTAATTGAAATTCTCTACAACCACATCGTTTTGATTGAAATAAAATACAATTGTTTAATGTTTAAAATTATGTGATTTTTGATGTGACTTTTAAATACGGATATTTAGTTGGATACATAAATCAAATCATATGAACTAAAACTATGATTCCGATTGCAATAATTAAAGTTTTTTTTTTTTTGGCTAAATTCAAAATATCATGATTAAATTATAAACTTTATAAAGGTTGTGATTTATTTCTACTATTTTAGAACTCTTGGCATGCAAGTATTATGATGGTTGAATCTGAGATCTTACTGCAAGACTGCAACATGAGCAATACTAAAGGTTTCTCTTCAATTGAATATTCACATACTTTTCTTAAAAACAATACATTAAAACAAAAAAAAATTAAAGAAATGGAATAATTATTTAATGAATATCCATGTATTCTTGAACTAGTAATAATTTCTTTATCCACCATCTAACTTAAAAGAATTGCGAAAGGTGTGTAGCAACTAAAAAACAAGTGATCTAACTCAAAGGGCAGTGCATAAAAAGCTTGTTGCCTAACAGTCGCTATTCTTCCTCAAAATACATTCAGTACTAATTTGGTCTGTTATTGTTTGATTCACTATATAACAAATGTTGAGACCAAGTTCATTGCCTTAACTGATCCTCCTCTTCCTTACATGAACATGGAATCATGTGGAAGACAAACTGAAATCCAAAATTTTTCACTATCTTCTCCACCCTTAGGATCCATGCAGATTGCAGGCAGCAATAGCTTTGGCCATAACATTGAGTTCATCTCTCAAACCTTTTTCAGAAACTCCAGCTCAGAAATCGACATAGAGGAGGAGATATCGAGCAGAAGACAAGATCGCCCCCTCCCGATTTTCCTCAAGGCTAGTAGACCTCATGATCATTGTGTTTTTTCAACTCATAATGATTATTTTTTTTTAAAGAAAATTTGTAATGCAGTTTGCAGATGTGGAGTTTAAGGTAAAAGTTGGAAATGCAGCTTCCTCTGTTAACCCTGTTAAGGTTGTAATGTCGAAAGTGGCCTCACAGTTGAACAAGGAACAGGATAATTATAAGCAGATATTGAAGGGTATAACTGGAAGTATTGGGCCTGGTGAGATCTTAGCTCTTATGGGCCCTTCTGGGAGTGGAAAAACAACGTTGTTGAAGATCATAGGTGGAAGATTGCATGAAAATGTTACTGGGACTATTAGTTACAATGATGTTTCTTATAGCCCATCTCTAAAGAGAAGGTAAATTGATCATGAATTAAAACAGCCCAAGTTCAAGTCATGTTAATTCTAAGTGTTTGTTTTCTTGATTTTACAGGATCGGTTTCGTGACTCAAGATGATGTCCTTTTCCCCCAATTGACAGTCGAAGAGACACTTGTTTTCGCAGCATTCTTGAGACTCCCAACCAGAATGAGCCCTCGCGAAAAGTATGAAAGAGTAGAGATGATTGTCAAGGAATTAGGCCTTGAAAGGTTAGCTATATACTTATATATATATACTCATAACAAAACTATGTATGTGTTATCGATGTAATAATCATTCAATTGTAACAATGTAGATGTCGTCATACAAGAATTGGTGGCCCGTTTATCAAAGGTGTGTCGGGGGGAGAAAGGAAACGAACGAGTATAGGATATGAAATCCTGGTTGATCCTTCACTACTGTTGCTTGATGAACCAACATCAGGCCTGGATTCCACGTCAGCTAATCGGCTCTTACAGATGCTTCAAGGCCTTGCAAAGGTAGACACATTTAATATCTGAGTTGATCTATCATAGTGGTTATGAATGATAATAATGTGAACATTATTGTGATTGTTCCTTAGGCAGGGAGGAGTATTATTACGACAATCCATCAGCCTTCGAGCAGAATGTTTCACATGTTCGACAAAGTCCTGCTTATATCAGAAGGGTACCCTGTCTACTATGGAAAAGCTAGAGATTCATTGGAATACTTTTCGTGTCTAAGGTTCGTCCCAGAAATAGCGATGAACCCTGCAGAGTTCTTGCTCGATTTAGCAACAGGGCAAGTCAACGACATCAGTGTTCCGGATGAGCTCTTTGCGTCTCAAGAGAGTTCTGAGTTTGAAAAACTCGTAGTAACAGTGAGCATAACTAACTTTACAAAACTGTCCTGTTTGAGTTCATAAATTAGTTCTGAATTTGAATTGTTTTATTCATGACTGATAGTATCTGCAACATAAGTATAAAGTTGAATTGGAGCCGAAAGAGAAGGAAGAGAATCATGGGACACATAAGGTGCCAGAGCAGCTCCAGCTGGCAGTTCAAGTGAAGAAAGATTGGACACTTAGTTGGTTCCAACAGTTTCGAATATTGTTCAAACGAACATTCAAAGAACGATGGAGGGATTACTTTGATCAGCTTCGACTGATCCAAGCATTCGGTGTGGCCATTCTTTTAGGCCTTTTGTGGTGGAAATCGAATAGTACAACTGAAGCTCAACTCAGAGACCAGGTGAGCAACAATCCGTATTTGCTGATTAGTCCTTGTAGTATCATACATTTACTTAACTATTATGATTTTGCAGATAGGTTTGCTGTTCTACATCTGTATATTCTGGACATCTTCGTCCATATTCGGAGCAGTCTACGTATTCCCATTCGAGAAGATGTATTTGGTGAAAGAACGAAAAGCGGATATGTATAGACTAAGTGTTTACTATGTTTGCAGCACATTATGCGATATGATGGCTCATTTATTGTATCCCACCTTCTTCATGTGCATTCTCTATTTCATGGCTGGTTTCAAGAAAACAGTCGAATCTTTCTTCCTAACCTTATCCACCATACTCTTGATCGTCGTAACTAGCCAAGTATGTCTCTTTTTCTCTCTAAAGCCATTCATGATTTCAAGAACTTAGTTTGATCCATAAACTGTGTGATTAGGGAGCAGGGGAGCTGTTTGGGGCAGCAGTGATGAACGTGAAACGGGCCGGGATGATCGCCTCTCTTATACTAATGATGTTTCTTCTTACAGGTGGATACTATGTTCAGGTAATAATTACTACACCAACTGAATCGAGAACTGTATTCTTACATGACCGGGGTTGAACCTGGATTCTTACATGGGATTTTGGTTTGATCAGTGTTTCTTTGTTGTAATGCAGCATATTCCGAAGTTCATGAAGTGGCTCAAGTACCTGTCGTTTATGTTCTACGGGTTTAGGCTTCTGATGAAGGTGCAATACTCCGGTGACGAGATGTACGAGTGTGAGAGCTCCGGTGGTTGCCGGAGATTGCAGAGCTCACCGTCGTTCGATACAGTGAATTTGGAGGGTGGATTGAAGGAAGTTTGGGTGTTGTTAGCTATGGCTTTGGCTTATCGTCTGTGTGCTTATATTTGTCTACGCAGAAAGATTAGTGTTTACCAACTTTAATCATTTTTTGTTCCTCAAACTACACATTGAAAATTATGATTCTGTTTCATTCTTGCCTATTCATTTGTTGATCTATTCTAATCACGAGTGTTTGAATATCTAATCTGACGTGAAAAACATGTTTTCTACTGTTTTAAATAACTTTATCTTCTAAAACTTGCAATTAGTTAGATTAGATTAAGATGAAAATGATAGGGAAGTTACATAAATAATGACAATTATATTTAACTTAGATAAGGATTTTAAGATTATTTTTAATTAGAAAGACATATTTCCACTTTTAATTTTTATTCCACAATGAAGTATTACTGTCTTAATGAGAGCAACCACAACAATTCTAACCAATTGTATGGTTAATATAATAAAATAATATAATTGAAAAGTTAAAAAAAAAGTAAATAATAAAATATGATATATTGGGTTATCCTCTCTCTTCCTCCGCCCACTCTCTCTTATTAATAACATTGTTGCAGAAGAATTGTAGAACCTAAAAAAATACAATTAATATTAAAATAATGAATATCAGATAATAATGTCCTGAGAATGACTAATATAGTTGCTCTTATAGACTATAGTCTATCATTGTCTATGGATGGATGTGACACCTCGTTTATTAACCAAGTTTATGCGATAATGTGTCATAATGACTCAAAAGAATCAATAGGTAGTTACCCATCCCAATCCATAAATGTATGGCTACAAAGTAACAAAATACATGTAGAATTAATCTATTTTTTTGTAATTAAAAAATTTACAAGAACAATTTCTTTTTTTAAGGAAAAACAAATTAGTTGACAATTAAAATTATAATCGTCGATTCCACCCTTTGATTTTTTTCGGTTTGAAAACAAAACTGATGATTTAAACGGTTGAATCATCTCTAATTTTAAGAGTTAGAATCGTAGTCATCCATCTACTTTTACAATATAACTATATAACTACATTTACATTTTTTTTTCATTTTTCTCGATTTGACACAACATTTCAATTTTAATTCTACCTTATATAAAATCATAAATTTTATAAAATCCATATTTACAAAATAAAACTTACACTTGAATCCAAACAAAACCCAATGAGTTCACATGTGTAACATAGACCCCAAACCGAGGATTGAGCTAATCTCCTGGAATGCGTGCCGACAACTACCTATGCAAGTTGTGACCCCACGTTTCAACACAAAGGGCAATACCGTCATTCCACATCAGTATTTGACAAGAAGTGTAAATAACCAATCATTGTGACCAGCTTTTATGCAGACAGAGTCAGTCAGTGAAGATAATAAAAATATAAAAATAATTATAAAAAAAAAAAGAAAGAAATAATGATATGAGCAATGACAGAGAGACAGAAGAATAAAGCCCAGTTTCTATAATTGTATCCTCTCCCACATGAATCATATCTGTAATTCTTCCAACTGTTCAAAAATCTGAACCTGCGTCATCACCCTTTCTCTGTCATCATCCACACACACCCATCTCTTTCTCTCTCTAGAAAGGAAAGAGATAGAGAAAGAGAGAGAGAGAGAGGATTTATATGGAGCTGGTGCCATATGATTCCGACTCCAAATCAAAACCGAGCACTGCTTCTCCACCGTGGCAGGAAATGTTCCGATCCGCCTCCATCAGAAAGCCCGACACCAACCACACGCCGCCGCCGCCGCAGTCCCACGCGCCGCCGCCCCCCAATGAGGACACCACTTCTCTCTCTAGTGATCCTCAGGTACGCCTCTCTCTCTACATAGCCATGGCCCACGCGGGCCTCGCATTCGCGATTTTTGTTCTCTATGGAGTTTGCAAGATTCTAGAAGATTTCATGAGGCCTATTTTGTGGGCCGTGATCTGTTCAATCCCTTTGAGGGGTATTCAAGAGGCCCTAGTTGGATTCTGGTCTGAGCCGTTGAAATTGGGCCTCACAGAGACGACTCTGGCGGTCCCTGTGGCCATTTTCAGAGTCTTTGTCGGAACCCTTGTTGAAATTAAGGATTTGGTTTATAGAATTGCTCTTAGGAAGAAAAAGGTTAGGGCTCTGAGGAAGAAGAAGAGTGGGTTCTATAAATTGGTGAGGTGGCTTGTGTCGTTTTGGTTGTTTGTGATGGCGTATGAGCACATTGGCAGTCTCGGCTCGATTTCGATTCTTGCATTAGGGTTTATGTTTACTTCTACGAATGTGGATTCGACTATGAGCAGAGTTAGTACGTTTAGGAGCAATAGCTTTCGAAGGCTTCCTGTGAGTGCTTTTTTCACTAGGGGGATTTTGAATAGGTTGAAGACACTTGTGGCTATTGGGTTGATTGTTGCTATGATTGTTGGTTCTTTGACTGGCATTATTTTCTTCTCGTATAAGATGGGCGTGGAGGGTAAAGATGCCGTCTTTGCACTCAAATCGCATGTGGAAGAGAGTAATTACGCAGAAAAGATGGGGCTTAAGAAATGGATGGATGAGAATGATGTCCCTGGGATGGTAGATATGTATTCTACAAAGCTTTACGAAACTGTTTCTGATCAGATTGATAGTTTGGCAATGCAGTATAACATGACTGAGTTCGTTGTTGGGATCAAGGAATTTGTTATAACCCCGTCAGGGAACTCTTCTTCGAAGTCCACAGCTCTAATGACCCCTTCGCCTTACGCTGAGAAGATTCTGAGCCTCAAGAACCGAGTTAGGGAGCGTGAGTGGGGCCAGATATACGCTGAGGTGGATGCGATTTTTAGAGAAGTAGTGATTAGCCGCGAGGATTTGGTGGAGAAGGCAAAAGGGTTTGCTTCTCAGGGAATGAATGTGATGCAGAGTGTGTTAGTTAGCAGTAAATCCGTCCTAGGTGGCAGTGCTAAGCTCATGTTCTTGGTTGGGAATTCAATTCTATCCGGAGCAGCTGGACTATTCAACTTTGTTTCACAATCGATGGTTTTCTTTTGGGTTTTGTATTATCTGATTACATCAGAATCGGGTGGGGTTACAGAACACGTGATGTGTATGCTTCCCATGTCGCCTCCTGCAAGAACTCGGTGTGTTGAGGTCCTTGACAAGGCCATCTCAGGGGTACTATTGGCAACGGTGGAGATTGCCTTCTTTCAAGGATGTATGACGTGGCTTCTCTTTAGACTGTTCTCGATTCACTTCTTGTACATGTCAACTGTGCTTGTATTTGTTAGTTCTTTGTTGCCTCTGTTTCCCCCATGGATTTCAACCATTCCGGCTGCATTGCAGTTAGTGTTTGAGGGCAAGTATATATTGGCGATCAGCTTGTCGATTATTCATCTAGCATTAATGGAGTATGGAACTTATGAAATTAAAGAGGATATTCCTGGTTATAGTGTTTATCTCACAGGTCTCAGCATCCTTGGTGGAATGACATTGTTCCCTTCTGCCCTAGAGGTAATTTCCATTTAGTAATACTGCGTATTCGTTTCCTTCTTTAGTTTTTTCCACTAATGTCTGCATCATCTTTCTTAGTGCATACTTAACTTACATGAGATGTGACGAATTTAGTGTTCTTTTAAGGGAATTTTCCATGTAGCTAATTGTTGATTCACCTGATCCCTTATATGATAGGTCTCATATTGAAGAATCCTTTTTTTCCAGTGTTGAAGTTAGCTCTCTAATTAACACACGATAATGAGGCATTGTTTCCCTTATTAGCATCCATGTTGATTTTTATATGTTTTATGTCAATTATTATGGACTTCCAAACTTGAAGATCAACATTTACTTAGTTTAAATTTAATGTTTCTCTTGCTAGTTAGCATAAACCATTGTGGATAATACTCTACATGTATTGCTTAATAATCTTGTTTTAGCATATATATTTGCAAGACTTATCCATATAAGTTGTGCAGGGAGCAATAATGGGGCCACTGATCACGACCGTTGTAATTGCCCTCAAGGATTTGTACGTTGAGTTCGTTTTGGAAGGACCAAAGAGCAAAAGTGTGTAGGTAAATGTTATGGTGGCAAGTCTGTTTGTGCTGACGTGCATATAAGTAATCTTCTACAACCTCTCTCATTCACCGAAACGTGAAACCTATGCATGATGGTCCAACCGAGTGGGTTAGTGTTGTCGGGCAAAGGTTGTCTTGTGCATTTGGAATAGAATTCTTTTCATGTCTCCACTAGATTGAAATGATAAATGTCTTCTTGAGTGTAATTTTTTCCCCACGCAAGCAGGAAATTCGCCATAAGGCCTTTGCTTTAATTGACTTACACTCGGCCTTATGTTAGGTATCTTATTACAATAGATCACGTTGTCAAATTGTTCATGTTTTGGCTTTCATAGTTTACTGTATACATTTGTTGAAAATCAAGTTTGCAAGAATCATTTATTTTAGCTTCATTGCTCTTTCTTCTCAGTTGCAGTAGTTGATCATTCCATACTGTTATGTTATCCAAAATATTATGTCAAAAGCTCATAACCAACGGGGTTAAAATGAAGAAATATCCCTTTACTTCACTTTCACATGAGAAAAGATGTTTTTCTTACTCACAAACATAAGAAAATATACTTTTTATCCACTTTTCAACTAAAAATAAATATGCCTCCAAAACGTGACTAAAAAATTCAAAATACCCTTCGACTAAAGAATATGTTTCAATATTTTTTTTTCTAAATCAAATTGAAGATTATTTTTGTCCAAAAATGTAAAAAGTGGCTAAAAACATTCACATATATAAAACATCTTTACTGTATGCAATTTGGTAGAAAATCTTCTGAACTCTGTCAAAACTAATTATAGGTATAAGAAGTAGACATAGCAATACATTGAAAATAAACCCAGCAGCAAGAAAGCATCCTACTGTTCCAACATAAACAGTAAAGGGAAAACATGATTGCATTACAAGGATTGAGTAATGAAAGTTTTTCAGTACACTCCATAGTTGAGAAGTAGACAATACACATGAATATTATCTGCATATCACAGAGAGTTTATGCAATGATATACCAAACATCAACAAAAGAGACCAACAGACTTGTCTTCGGCAAACTCGAACATCAGACCGGCATCCCCTGAGTAGAGTGGTGAAGAGACATCATTTCATGTATTTGTGGAGAAACTTCCGATGGAAATCATTTCTGATGGTGTCATTGATAAAGCGCTTGGGGGTCTTTGTCTCTCCACGAGCTTGGTTTTTGAAAACCACATCATCATCCCACCTGAACAAAGAGAACAATTAGCTTGATATTATCAAAACCTCAAACAGGAAAAGACGCCGCCACGCCTCAGCCACCAATCAAAATGACAAGGAAGAATAATGTAAATAACCTTCTCTTCACACTAAAAGAAGTTGGATTATTTATCAGAGGATTTCCACGCAATAGTTGCTCTTCTTTGGCTTTCAACTCCTCTTCTTGCTTTTCTCGTTCCTACAGAAGGATAACAACTCATTAATTACTCAAAGCAACTAAACTTATAGATGGCAACAGCAGAGCCAAATATATATTCACGATGGAAAGATAGCACCTGAACCTTACAACCTTATCTTGTGGATGGAAAATTCAAGAAAAAGAAGCAATCACTATAAGTTACATACATCACTTATTCACTTAACAGTCATATGCATCTGTTTATCGACATCAACCATTAAAGTAATGAATAACTTGTTATTCTTACTTCTTGGGCACAGGAATTCTAAGTCCCTTTTATGCGAAGTAAAGGACGATAATATCATAGATACAGCCAGAAAAATGACAATTGCATTGACAGAAAAAGGAAAATTAATCCTATGACAGAAGACCAGAACCATCAGGAATGGAGAACACCTGAAACCTAGGAGACAGCTTACCTCTCGTTCTTTCTGCTCAGCTTTTTCTTTCCTTAAACGTTCAAGCTCAGCCAAAAGTGCTTCTTCATCATCCTCATCATTGTCTTCATCATCATCCTCGCTAAAAAGAACAAAAAATATTGGTTGAATCAACAAGTGAAATTAGCAAGTATTTGCCGCAAATGAGTAAAAAGGGCACTAATGATGGACAAGTTATTATATATAATTTTGAGTTTCATATAAGATGACACATCATTATATAGATGGTTTTAAATGGCAACAAAAATGCAAAAACTCTATTTGGACAACGAATATATATATATATATATATATATATATATATATATATAGAAAACCAAAAAGTACAAAACATTAACAATACACTGCATCACCATATTAGACAAGCAACAATTATCAATAACAATAAAAGTGGAAGAAAAACAGAAATGCCAAACCTATCATCATCACTCTGAACATCCACATCAGCATCATCTGCATCCACACTTCGTGGAACAATACGGTCTTCAACATCCCTTCTAGACCCTGTAAAGCATAACTACTTATTAAGACAAAAAAGCAAATATAAGAATACACAGTTCAGAGTTCCTATGTGCAACTCCAACCAGGTACACTAACTCCAATCAGGCACTATTTACCTTCTAAAAGGAGATGGCCTCCCTTCCGACGATCTCTATCCTCTGCAGAAAATAAATAAAAGTTCAGGTCACAAAATGAAATTACTTGAGAGGTTGGCAAGTGGGAACACAGATACTCAAAATACTAGATATATTTTTTGATTAGAACATAAGTAACACTCACCCTTTGATGAGAAATGCCTCCTCTCCCGATCCTCTAGTTCATCTCGGAGATTTCTCCTTTGCAGCTCATCTTGGGTGTCTTGTCCATCCCTCCTGCAACAAAGCATTAGGATATAGATGCACTCGGTTCAAATAATGTTGGCGCAGTAAGTATACAAGTAAATAGAGAGAACTATATCGTGTATGTTTTCAACAAAACATTAAAAACATCCAGACCTTTTGCACTTATAAAGGACGGTACATAAATAGAAGATTATCATTTTCATAAGAGATACACACATAAAATATAACATCAGCAGCCACAGGGAATAAAATCAGATATACAAAGATACTCCCTCCATCCCGGGATAATTTGCACACCCATCCCGGCACGTGGAATAAGAAAATGTTGTTTTTTGCTTTTTGAGTTGAAAAGTCAACAAAAATAAAGAATTTTGAGTTGAAAATGTTAAGTTATAGGGATAATTTGGTAAAAATTTTCCTTTTCGGGGGTGTGCAAATTATCCCGGGACACCCCGAAAGGAAAGTGTGCAAATTATCCCGGAACGGAGGGAGTACTTCTTATGAATCCAAGAACCAGTGCCTAATGGATTAATTGATTAGATTATACAAAAGATGATGACTCCTTCAGATTTCCATCAAAAGACATTCAGGAGATGCTTGGTTGGGGTGGTTTTGGATAGAAGGAATGGAAAAGAAATAAAACTAAGTGGTTCGTATGATTGAAGGAATGTAATGAAACTGACCCATTCCCCACGACTGTCAATCTAATTCTTATTTTCATTTTCTGATGGATTTAAAATGCATCGTTATCATTTTGTGCTATTCCTTTTAAAACCCTCAATCGATATGCAACCTACGAGAATCTCACCAAAGACTTTACCACCAACATCAATACTTCTCAATGATCTTAGGCTCATAAGTTCTTTGTTGCAACTGAACACTGAGTATGGTAAAGGAGGAAAAGGACACGGCAGTTCTAACAAGATAAAGCTCAGGCATGCATAAAATAATTTTTAAAAGCTAAAGATACCATTTTATTGATTAGCGGATTGAACAGAAAACATAAAAAAGAGCAAGAAAAATTACACCGTAAAACAGCAATAAAACAAGCTATATTTCCAGGAAAAAATAGATAAACAAAGAGAAACAAACCTAGATTCTATTGAGATTAGGTATTAAAAATAAATAAAAAACGAACCTGGGTTTTAAGGTAGTATGAGAAGCGATGTCCCTCGACGAATACTTTTGAGATGCACCGAAGATTCGAGTTCCCCCTTGCTCGTTTCCACCTTTTGCCGGTGCCCACGTAGGTCTCGCCGCCGTCGTCATGTCGGAACCCTAGCTTGCTCAAAATTCAATCGATGAGAGACGATTCGAGGAATCGACAGTCTTCTCGCTAGCTGCAGAAGATATCGAATTTACACAATTTTCCAGGAATCGTGGTTGCCTTCGATTTGATTCTCTCTTCGAAACCAATAATGAAATTTTAGGATGACAGGGAAATCGATAAATCCATTATGTATTAGTAATTTAGTACTCCGTCAGATGTAACGATCGATCTAGGACGGTAGTCATAATGGGCTCGGACTTGTACCAACCTTTTATTGGGCTAATCCCATGTTTTGAAGACTGGATATTTTGAGCAGAAAATGCAAATAGCGGCCCACACTCAAGTTTCATTCTACACCGAGTCTAATGTCTCTTACACAAAGCTTATATGAAGGTGATTTTGTTTGAACTATTTTATACAAAAGTCACTCTTCTCTCATAATATTCCCCCTTTTTCCCCCTTTCTCATAATATTCATTCTTTGGGATTACTCGATAATATCCTTTTTTTTTTCCCCTTTTTTGGTCTCTTATAATATTCAATCTTTGGTATAACTCGGTATTAGTAGTCTTGCATCAAGTAATTACGAACTCGTAATATCTTTTTTTTATTATTATTATTAACATATTTTTTAGACTTAATTTAAAAAAAATCAAAGTTTTACAATTTTTTTCTATTTTAGTCAATTGTTATAAAATTATCAATTGTAACTATGATTTGACCAATTCATTTCAATTTTAGTCAATTTGTAATTTTAATTAAAATTAGATTATATGTTGATGTGGATGTCATGTAAATAAATAGATAAATTATAAGTAACTTAAAATTAACCAAAACTAATTAATCGTGAATGAATCTTCCACTTATTTGATGGGCTGGTTAAGAGATTATTTATGGTTAAACTCTTCACAACTTGAGCATAATGGCCCTGTTGTTCCGATGGAGAGAAGAACCTATAATTAGCTTTTCGGGAAATTTCCAAACGAACAATTTCAACGAAATCTTTCAATTTCTTATTTTACTATGTTCAACTCTATGTATTCCTCTATCCGTAGAGTACATTGAATGTACAGAAATGGCTATAACAGAGTTTCTCTTATTCGTATTTATTCACTTTAACCTACAAATAATAAAAATAATGAAAGAAGAAATGATGGAAACAAAATTAGAGAACAAATTGTTTTTATCTTTTTTTTTTTAGGTTAGAATGTTTTAGTTAATCAATTTTAGTAAATTTTAAGTACTAAAACATTTATCTATTATTTATACGATTTACATCACGACATAATAATCTAATTTTGATCAAAATTATTAATAGATTAAAACTAAAATCAATTAACTTGATCATGGTCAAAATTGACGATTCTAAAACAATTATCCAAAATAGAAAAATTATGTAAAATTTTGGATTCTATTTGCCATCAAACCTATTTTATATTGAAATCCTCCTATGTTGAATTTACGTATAAAATGTATTATAATATTAAATATTCCCCTAAATGTCTTCTTCAAATCTTGGATGAGGCAACGTGGAGAATTGTATAGTTGTACATATACATATTTTCAATCTTGCTAGGAAAAAAAAAAAAAAAAAAGGGGGTGTATGAATCATGGATGAGGCAACGTGGAGAATTCCATAGAGCCACGGAAGTAGTGGGCCCCAGAATATTGGGGATCAGATCAGATAGCTTGGCCAACAACTGTACCCGCCAGAATTCAAAATGAATTAAATTATTACAACTAGTCAAACAATATAATCTCCTCAACATCATCCAATTAAATGTTTGGCGGCTCAATTTAACATGAGGTTAACATCATTAATCACACAATAAAGCTTTTCTAGATTATGTGTTGTTGAAGATCACATACGCCATAGCTTTCTGCACAACTTGCTTCCTTGTTAAACAACAGGGCTGAGGAAGTTAGGCCAACCGTTGCATCCTCCTTTCTCTGCTCCCTTCCATTCAAAGCAAAGCCGTTGGGTTTCTGGTCGCCATCCCAATCGGAATTTCACCTTCCACGCTTTTGTTTATTGATACACTTCACCTTCTGCTGCTATCTGATCCTCACCCCCTTTTTATTCCAACTTCGTTTTATTGAATTCTGTGGCTCGGAAAATATGATCACCACCTGTTTGAGTTATGGCCTCTGAGAGATTAGTCTGTTTTTGTTTACAGTTTTTGTGAATTGGAGGGATTTGGTTGGTTGCCAATGAATACGAGATATATTTTTACTGTGGATTCGCTATGCAGTCATGGAGGGGCAGGTTCGGTTTCACCTGCTTTGCCAGCAGCTCTGGAAGAGAGAGTTGCTTTGAATTCCCAGGCTAGGTCTTTGCGGAATCCGTCTCCTTTCTTGATTAGATTAGCAATGAAAGTATCGAGATCGAGGTGGTACAGTTTTTTGAGAAGGGTTTTTCATTACCAGAATGGGTCAGGGTCTGATCTTGGCCCGAATCCATTCGATTCCAGGAAATGGATGCTGATGGAATTCATGGCTCTGTTGGTTCAAATCAGTCTCACTGTGTATACTTTGATCATTTCCAAAGGGGAGAGACCTGTTTGGCCCATGAGAATTTGGGTTTCTGGTTATGCTTTTGGATGTTTCCTTAGTCTTATACTACTTGTTTGGCGCTACCGCCTTGTTTATTTACCTCGAGAAGATAGTGGCTCTGATGTTGAACAGCAAAGAAACCATGAAGATTCAAGGTAAAAACTGTAGTGTTTTATTTTCTATTTCAATATTTGTACTAGCAATCTTTTTTACATGGTCTAATATAACATGTCTGTGATCAGAAACTTGCAGTACATGCAGAAGTGCAAGACTTCACTTGAGCTGGTATTCGCGATATGGTTTGTGATGGGCAACGTGTGGGTGTTTGATTCACGTTTTGGGTCATATCATCGAGCTCCCAAGCTCCACGTCCTCTGCATCACTCTGTTGGCTTGGAATGCTGTGAGCTACTCTTTTCCATTTATACTGTTTGTGCTGCTGTGCTGTTGCGTGCCGTTGCTCAGTACTCTCTTAGGTTACAACATGAACACGGCTTCAATCAGCCGAGGAGCTACTGAAGATCAGCTCTCCAGTCTACCAAGCTGGAAGTACAAGGATGTTGGGAGTCTTTTGGAGCATGCAAATTCAGCCAAGAACCATGAAAATCCGGTATGCTATAACTTTATTCAGCTTTTCTTACATGACCCTATAGTAATAGTAAAAGTGGTTATAATTGGTCTTAGACTCTTAGATCACATATGACCCACAATGAGTCCACATAATTTGATGCTTGACAGTCCTTATTGTACTCTTAGATCACACCACCATGTGCCAACTATCGAAATGTCCCAAATAATTATTGTGCTGAAAATAGAATTTCATTATTGTATGATTCTTGAAAAGGTGAAAAGGGCTAATGAGAAATCTTACTAATTACTTTGTTTTTACAGGAGTGTTGTATTTGTTTGGCCAAGTACAAGGACAAGGAAGAAATTAGGCAGTTGCCATGTACTCATATTTTTCACCTTAAGTGTGTGGACCAGTGGCTCAAGATTATCTCCTGTTGTCCTCTTTGTAAGCAAGAGATAGAGAAATAAAAGTACAAGTACAACTCTTGTATTTTAGGGTTTACATTATTTTTCCCTATTCTGATTATTTTTTTCAGACAAAGGAGGAAAATACATCCTGTTCATAAGTTGTTCAGATATACAAAGTTACTAGAGTGATTGGTCCTGTATAAATGAAAATATAATTTCATTGTTGTTGTTGAGTAGAGGTTTTGTACACTGAAGCCCACCAGAAATTAAGTATTAAGATTCAACATTCTAGAGTGGATATTTTGCAATTTTGAATTCTTGAATTTCTGCTTTTTATTACTGTAGATTAAAATAGGTAAGCTAGTGAATAAAATCATCTTTTTTTAATGAAATTTGGTGCATCAATAATGTTTTTAGCATCTTTATCTATAACATAATTTGGTGTTCCGTGGATGGCTTTTAGTATAGTTCATCTCTTAAGTTGTGCAAATTTCCAAATAGCAACAGGTAATTACAAAAAAAAGATGGTGACAATGAGAATCAACGAATGATTATTGTCCACAAATTATGAATTATCTCTCTTCCTATTCTAAGTGGATAATGACTCAACGTTTATCTACCACACTGCCTAAAAGACAACCTAAATAAATAAAATAATTAAATATTATTCTATAAATTAATTTAGCCTATAAATGGGATATATTCTTCATAATTTCTCTTCAGGTTTATACTTTATCCCCCTCTACTGGGCCCTGAAAATCATCCTTCTTAACTTCCACAAGAGAGAGAGGAGAGAGGAGTACATTTCGAAACAGAGGTTGAAGAAGATGGAGACGACGAAAAAGACAGGAAAATTCTCAGGTTATCGTCTGAATATTGTAGAGATAGAGGAATCCAGGAATGGATCATCATCAGCAGTGCAGAGTGATGTAGCGTCGCCGGTGGAAGGTGGCGCTGCAAAACCGCCGCCAACAACGCCGCTTCAGTGCCTTTGTTCGCCCACCAAACACGCCGGATCTTTCCGTTGCCGCCACCACAGAAACTCTGCCTCTAATTAGCTACCAGTATATATCAATATATACATTATATTCAGTAATTGGAACTTTTTTTTTTTTTTGAGAAACATTAAAGTTATAAGCTAGATTGGTGCCTATGATTACTGAATATAAGCTGATTACTCTTTTTGTTCCTATATATTAAGAAATAATTATCCATATTGTTTATCATTTGGGAATGCATAAATCTTGTTAAGAAAAGTGTGCAACAATATTAATCGATCGTCAAACTATGAAAGAAAAAAATTACAGTGTCAAAAGCATGACACATGAAATCTATTATGTTAGGCAAAATACCATTTTGATAATGAAAATCATTAGGGGTGGTGATTGCTTGAACTTCCTCTAATGAATGTGAAGATACTTGAAATCGAAAAATATTGTGTTTCACAACCAAAATCCCACCTTAATGTCAAATGCGAAATTCTCTTACCAAGCACCGTAATTTGGGAATCGACATAGTCATGTGAGATTTATTAATGATTAATTTTCTTCTTTATTCATCTAAAGTAGTATTCACGTTCAATAACATATGTCATGAAAAACTTGTGCACTACTTATGACCAGATTTAGAGCATTAGTATAATGCCCAAATTAAGTTTATAAAATATTGTCTAGTGATGGTAAGGTATTTTCTATTACTAATATCTTTCGTTCTTAATTAAAGCTAATTAATATGGTTATTTAATGATATCAAATTTAATGTTGATAATGTACATTAGTAAACAATATAGAAATTTTAACTAAATTTGTTAAAATAACAATTTTAAATGTAGAAATTATTTATAAATTTAAAATTTGGTTAATTTATCTGTTAAAATTTTGACTTTCATTTTTCTTTATCAATTTATTGAAAAGAAAATTTGAGGGTTGAATAATATAATAGATATAATAACATATAAATTTTTTAAATAAAATAAAAAATTATTTATGTTCTTTTACTAATGCAACTATATTTCAACAACTAAATAATATATTAATCAGACCATGTTAGATTTTATTGTTAAATTAAATGATATGTATGCATAAAACTATAAATATATTTTCTTTTATAAATATAATTAATTTTTTTTATTTTACTAAATTTAATTTAGTATTTTTAATCATGTGTCTTGCAAAGGCTCGATACTAATATTACCAATAAATCCATATTTAGTTAATTTTTATCTTTCTATTATTGACCAAGTTTTGAATAATATTATGATTATGGGCCGTGAAAGAAGTAGGAAAAGGGGGAGAGAGGCGGTGAGTTGCTCTAACCAAAAATTAAATAAGAAAATATAAATATTAGAAAATCAATTGAGAAAGTCACGTGCGAGTCACACGAAATCAGAGGGTATTTTTGGTCTCATCTCTCTAATCTTCTCTCCTTCTCTTTCTGACCTCTCTCTCCCCTCCGGTTCCCTGTTGTTCTCATCGGCCGATTACAGGTAAAAGTCAAGAACTCTGATTTTCCATGGCTCTCTTCTTCTATTCTGGATTTTCTTTTCTTTTTCTTGATATACGTTTATTTATTGCAATTATTCCTCCACCTGTCAGTATTAATTGTTCATATAGCCGCCTCTTTTATTTTGCGGATATTGAAGATCATTTGCTTTTAATTTATTCGAATTTATCTCTGTTTTAATAGAATAGATTTGGTGAAGTTTGCTTCTGGATGTGGAAGAGGCTTCAACTCATGAAATTATCGATACTAGTTTTCGTTTGTGATTTGGTGATTTCTGTTATGTTTTGAATATTTCAGATTTTGATCGTGTGATGTGTAATTCTCTACTTCTATGCTCTAGAAAAAAGATTTGCATGTCTGCACGTTGTAAGCCCTGTGTGCTTTGTGTTGGCTTAGAATGTTTATTTTTTAATTGCTTTCATTGAAGATGGATGGAAGATAATCTGTATTTGTGAAGGTTTTGTAGATACAAGGAAAGTGTGTAAGCTCTGTTCACTATGGGGGATTTTCAAGCTAATTTTGAGCTTTATACATATGGAAATTGTCTAACATTATTGAAGGATGCAGTTATAATCTTCTTCTTCTTTTAACTTTATATAATTAGTTATTAATTTGTGTATACTTTACAGGTGGTGTCAATAACAAACAGTGAGATGTCACTGACTGCTACTTTTGCCAGTCCAATTACATCGCTATGTATTGGTAAGTCAATCTCCAACTTCAGTTATGTTAATAGCATGTTCTTTATGGAAATTTAACTGGTAATAAGCTCGATTTGTGTTTTCTTGGGAGTGAATTATGTATCTGTTGCAGTTATTGGTCATATTATGAAGCAAAAATAATGTATTTAAGGATAATAATATATTTTAAAGACTCTTTTTGTGGACACATAGTCAACGACGAACACAGGATTTCACCTTTGTAAAGGGTGACTCTGTACATGTTTAGTTCTTTACTCTGTGGACCTTATACAGTGAATTACTTTGTCTTCTCAGTACGATCAGGAGATCCGTGTTTGGAGAAACCAAATGTTTGGCACAGTCCAGTTGTATTAAAGCCTCTTCGCCAGCAGTTTCATCCTTTTGCAACGAAAAGAATCATGACTCATCATGCTTCTAGAGCAAAGCATGCTTCTATGATATGTGCTGCTGCTCTGGTAATTTCCTATATGATATTGTATATGCTCTGTGTATTCCAGCAATCTATGTGTAATCATGTCTTTAAGACCCTTGTGTTGCTTTTACATGCATTCAGTCCTTGCACATTTGGAATTACTTTCGCTTTTGAATTCATCCACAAACAGGCAAAGCGGATTGCTTTAATGTTAGAAGGTGTATAGTTTATTTGTGATTGGGGTCTTGAAATTCTATAGATGTGGCCTTCAAGGTATGATCTTGGTGGTAATTCTGTGTATTTCCACAGGTGCTTGAGTGAGTACTGCTTCTCTCTTGGATTCATGAGAGCTAGTACTCCTGAGGGCCAACAATTACCTTCAATCGTATTGTCATGATATGCTTTTTAGTTAACTGAAGAAACCTCATGATGATATGGGAATAAGTACTTATGCAATGTATGAGACAAACTTAAGGCGTTTTTTACTCGCCAATATAACACATGAAACTTTCTCTAAATTTCAATTTTGATTACTTGATTTTTACATTTTCTTAGGTTTACAACAGATGAAAAAATTTCCTACATTTGATTAGCTTATGTTGATTGTTAAACTGCAGAGTGCAACCTGTTCTGCTGAACAAACACAAACAGTCACCCGTCAATCATCTACCATTACTGTTGCACCTATCCAAGGTGATACTCTCATTCTCAATCAACTTGATTTGATGTGCTGCCATTTATAGCTTACAATTTACAATCGCTCATAAGTTAGCCGTGCCTGATTGATGCTCAAACCTATTTAAGGGATGTGAGTTTGGTTCAAAAGTAAAACTATTGTGCTTGAGCTGAAATTATTTAGTTCATGCGCGAGTATGCCCATAAGTGGTTCAATCAACTAAAATAAATTTTTTCCTTGTATTTATATTACATACTTATGTCTTATTTTATTGATGTTTATGTTATATAGAGTAATAAAAATATGAAATATACCATTATGAGCTGATGCACTAGAACGTCATAGCTTGAATTTTGAACTGATGTGTATTTACCTCAAGCATGATAGTCTGAGTTCCAAGTCATGAGCTTTTCAACCAGGCTACATAATTTCACTGACCTGCTTGGTTGATCAAATTAACGTCTTTTGTGACAGTAATATCATGTGGTACACATTTATCGTCTCCAATAACTATTCTAAAGAACTTGAGCATTTTCTTTTGATTAGTTTTAGTTGTATGCCTCAGCTTTAAGAAGGTCATGGTTCCACATATTTGAAACGTTATCGTGTATACATTACATTCCAGGAAAAGAAAAGTCTCCAGAACTTGATGATGGTGGGTCAGGATTTCCACCCCGGGATGATGGTGATGGTGGTGGCGGCGGTGGTGGAGGCGGTGGCCACTGGTCGGGTGGGTTCTTTCTTTTTGGCTTCCTTGCTTTGCTATTATCCTTAAAGGATAAAGAGAAGGAAGGACCTTACCAGAATGAAAAGAGAAGAAACAAATCATATTCTTATTGATGAAAAATCTCTTGTATCTTGTCCTAATGTTGGGATGCTTTATTTGAAATCTAATAGTGCATGCATGGTTTAATTTAGTTAGCGAATATTAAGATTTTCTAAGTGAAAGCAGATCCACCAAGATCTGGTTTGGAATTTGGAATTTAGTTATAGAGAGAACAAATTAATTATTTTTAATTCGATAAAAATAAGTAGATTAGATAGCTTTGGATGTTATTATGTTGCCTCATTAATGATTAATACATTGTCGGCAAAAAATGTAAGATATGAATAATCATGATCTGCTTCCCCTTTTCTGAACATGTAGCAAACATGCAAGTGTCTATACTTAATAGCCCCCGCCGCCAATTATTTGCAATTATATGTTAAATTTAGGGATTTGAGAAAAAAGATTGAATTACATGGTAGTAAATCATTTGGATTGATATAAAGTTTGAAATTCATCACTTTCAATTTGAGCCAATTTTTTATTAATATGAACAAATTTTGAGGATGCAAGGTGAAATTATTGTGATCATATAGACTTTATCTTGATCATCTGAGTAAAAAGCCCTTTTTCCCCATTACTCTTTATAGTATGGTATATTGAGAGTTGAAACTTCAGATGTGAGCAAACGACAATGTGTCAAAATGGCAAGCATGACTTCATGATTAAGGGGTCTGAGTAAAAGCTTATCCACCATGGTGCCAGATCTGAAAGTGTAATATCTTGTCTCACAAGAGATCCTCTGTTCCCAATTCTGAATGTTTGCTCCTACATATCTCATTTTCCTGGATTAACATATAATCCCATACTTGGGTGTAGATTGCATAACACATTGCACGACTACAAAAGTCGAAAGGTTATAACCATTCAACAGTCATAGCTCAAGAACCTAAACCATCAAACGAAAGAAAAGATCACCGCAATCCTAAATGAATTTTCCTAAACTAAAGAATTTTAATTACAGGATAGGAAACAACAAAATCGAATAGAGTTCCATCTACTCTGTCGGCCTGATCCAGGTGGTTTCTGATGTCAATACATTTCCATAATACACTTGCTTTGAAGAGTCATCCCAATAAACCTGAGAAACAAAAGGAGGCACCGTTGTTAAGAAAGAAAATATTTTTCCGATGATTTAACATAAATAACAATAGGAAGAAATGAGATTAAAGAACACCAGAAGAAACCAATAGGCTGAGCAATAGTCAGAAAACAGACAGAATTTCCATACTCAAGGCACACTGGCAGAGGAGATAGACATGCAGCGGATAATGATTAATGAGCAATGAGGGTAGACATGACTGAAAAATTAGAATCCAACCATTTAAAAACTCAAATTTCACATTCATCATACCATATGAATTTTTGTTACACACACACATTCTTTATTATAGACCTATGCCAATACAACCATCTCACAGATAAATCTTTGCAACTTGAATATATATTTTCTATTATGTTGATCCATGCAAAATTATAAAAGAAAGGTCGTGAGTAACCTCACTGGTCCTGTGAAGATATAAATGCATGTATTTGCTTTTCACCACGGTTTACCACAAAGACGAGAAAAGAGCCAAAAATAAAGACTTGTGTTGATAAAGACCTTTAAATAGATCCGCTGCTTTAGATATTTAAATCTTTGATGGGCAATGTAAACGTGCAAATAGGTTCTTGTGGAGTATAAATACCACAGACATTTCCTAATATTTTCCAATTATAAGATTGAGCTGTATGTCCTATGTTTATGACATTGAAACACATATCACTCTTAGTGTTTCTGACATCAACAATATAACATTTTCTTTTTGGACTACTAGGTACGAAAAAAACCTCATTAACCCATCCTTTGGGCTTCAGCAAGCAATATATATGATCCGAGAAAAAATACAAGTAAATGAGTATAGGCACTTCTCATCATATAATAAATAATCAACTATTGCAACCTACCATAAGTGTTTATGTTTGATTCAGCATTTTATTCCTCCACTAAAACACTCAAGTTCTGTAAAAGGATGTGAATAGAGCAAACCTGCCATCCAGATGGAAGACCTTTAGAGAGTTTCAAGAGATCAGTTTTCTGGTTTCCATTTGTAGCAACATCTGGCGACGTTTGTCCAGATTCTTTCATCTTTTCTGCTCGCTTGCGCTTCACTCGCTCTCGCCTGCATGAGAATAGATCAGTCAAAGATGGGGTGGGGGAAAGAATGTTTGAAGTTCTTATTGTTGGGACTAGGGATACTAGGACAACAAGTTTCAAGGTGTACACAAGAACTCAGAATCTCCCATCCTTGACCAGGAAATCATGGATTATGGAAGTCATGATAAATAAAATTCCCAATTTGTTGTAGGACTGTACCCTAGATGTCACATCAATGTTGCAAAAAATGGGTGTAGTTGCGTTATTATATTCTGAAAAGTTGTGTTTGTAATGATGAAATGATTGTATAAAGTGGAATGGAAAAGGGGGGAGGGGGCATTAGCTTTAATTAAGTGACAAGGATAGGGCAAGGGTTCGATTGTGCAAGGATTTTCAAATCCATCCTTTTTAAGTCATGAAACAAATGGGTTTTTGGGATATTAAAGTCCAAAGTCTGGATTGAGTAATTGGTGAACAAACATAGCCTATATGATGGTAATACATTAGTTCAATGCTAATTACAAGCACAGATCAAAGTATAGTTAAATAAAACACATGAAGTTAGAAAGCTCAGGATCAATACCAATCACCACCCAACGGCTGAAAATTAGCATTAACTTTGGCCTCGCCACTGGCAATCTGCTGTGCTCGCCATTTCTGCAATTGAAAGGAAGTTAGTGACGCGAAAAAGAGTAAGAATACAGGAAAACAAAAATCAAAGCCTTCAAACCTCTATTTCCCTTTTCCGTTTCTTCTCCAAGATTTCATAAGGATCCTCAGGTTCTTCTTCCTCTTCATGCAACTCCTCTTTTGCAGCTTTCCACTGATAAAAAAGGTACAAAAATGAAAAACTCAAGACCATGTAAAGGATAAAAGTGAATTATGGTAGAGAAAAGAATTTACTACAACCTTGTCCACCAAGCTGGACACTTTCTTATTAGATCTTAAAGTGGAGACAACCGCAACTGTTCGCTTCTTTGCACGAGAAACTATGAAGATACAAACAAAATCGTACAAGTCAGGTGTTTGCCATTTGCAACTAAAACGAACAAAATCAACCAATAATCAACATGTGTAATAACATTAGGTTTTAGCTGCTTGTGTGTGAGTGTGTTACAGTGTCAACCATTATGCACCAAACATTATCACTAGCATTGTCAAGAATAAAAAAACACACTTCGATAATTACCCTTAGGTTGAGACTTGGTTGCAGCTGTTGCTTCAGCGGCAGAAACAGAAGCGTTATCAGACAATGAGACAGAAATACCGTTTGTCACAGTAGAAGTTGCTGGATCGCAAATAGAGGATTGGGCTTCAGGGACTTCTGGAGAAGCATTCACAGGGCCATGATAAGACTTGTCAACAAGAATATTGTTCTTCAGTAACAAATTGGAGCCAGATTCAGGATGGGAATCTAAGGATCCTGCTGTAACAGTCTCTTCAGGAACAGATTCACTTTGAGTACCTGAAGACTCAGCTCTGCCATTCATCAATAGAACAGGATTGATGGTTGTATTTTGAAGGCCATAATAGGTTGCAGGCTCAACAGGGTTGACTACAACAGGAGCAACAGCATATACATTGGCAGCCGCTTCATAATACTGTGGTACATGGGAAAGTGCTACTTGACCTCCCTCTGGATGTGTATAGAGGGTATTTCCAGAAACATCAGGGTTTGTATGCACGTAATATTCAAGACCGGAACCAGGATATGATAGTGTGTATGGTTCTGAATAGGGAAAAGCTTGAACTGACCCTAAATGAGCTGGAGGATACGAAGTTTCTGGAGGCTCTTCAGGTGGTGGGGGAGGGTAAGGTTCATCATCAGGAGGTGGTGGTGGAAAAGGTTCATTATCAGGAGGGGGAGGAGGAATCCATTCATCATCAGGAGGAGAACCTAATACTTGTCCTGGCAATGTAGATTCCCGGTCCGAAAGTGTATTGTGCCCTTCTGGTAGATCTGTTGTATCTTCAACTTCCATGTCCACATCCATATCTACATCTTCAACAGAATGATGAGTAGGTTCTATATTTAGGTCACTTCCTTTTTCAGTTCCAGTATTTTCACTTTTTCCACCCACATTGATGACGGGATATGTGTCAGGACACCACACCGGTGATACATGTTCCATAGTTGTGGCACCAGTATTATGAACATCAAAAGTTGATTTCACATGGGTGTCCCCAGCATGTGATTCCACAACAACAACCAGTGCCTTCTTTTCACTGGAATCAACTTCAGTGTCAGCACCAGCGCCTTCATGTGATTCTAGCGTAGCCTGAAATCCACTAACCGATGCAGAGTTGACTCGTTGAATGACAATATCTACTGTAGACTCAAGACGTTTTAGCTGAGCCTCAGAATGCAGCCAAAAAGGAAGCAGAGATGATCCATGAGATGCTAATGTATTGATGTCTGCGAGTCTGATCTCAATTTCGAATTTGCACTTTAATTTAAGATCTTGATCTTCCAGACAGCAGTTCAAACTGAATTTTATAAGAGAAGAATCAGTGAAATGAAGAAACAGAAGAAAGGAGACTCATAATAACACATACCATATATAGAAGGCAATGAAACCCCAGTGTTGCAATGTACAGAAACTTACACTGTGGCATTAATTTTTAATAAAAAAAAAATAGCATATGTCCAAGAAGATGCATGACTAGTACCATTTCTCGGAGTTAAGTCTATCTAACAGGCTTTCACAGTGCCTTATCAGCTGCAAATAAAGATCAGTGGCACTTTGACTATCTGTAGAAGGTCCACCAAGCACCGAAGTTCTATTATCTTGATTAGCATCCGCATTTCCCTCATTGTCTTCGATAGAATCACTTTTAAATCTTTCACAAGATCCGTCCTTTCTTGTCCCTTGATTAACACTTCCGGCGGTTTGAGAATTGATCTTGGAATGAACATCAAGCTCCCTAGTAGTGATATCATCTTCTTCCATGTCCAAAGACATACTTGGCTTGCATGTACCCGTTGCAACATCCGTTTTTCCTTCAGCATCTCCAACAACTTTCTCTGCAGATGCTTCAACAGTTTCTTGAGCTACAACATCAGGTACTTTCCATGACGTTTCTCCCGTCACAACATTCCAATAGTAATATTGATTACTCTCTTCGTGCAGCACCTTCTTCCAGCCTGAACTCACATCCTCAACAAGATGCTCATCAGGTGCAACAGAATCTCTAGCTTCCTCCATTATATTTTTTTCCTTCTTCAAATCATTGGAATTACTCCCCATGATGGTCTCTTTCTCAACATCTAGTGAAGCAGCACCGATCTCCATCAGAAACTGCTCAATGTTTTGACTGGACTCTTTCCATTGATGAATTTCGCTATCTCCAGCTTCTTCCCCACTAGCAGCTTTTGACTGATAAGACACGGAAATAAATTTAGTACATAAAAGGAGAGCAATGACTGCCACATTCACTTAGCAGTTAAACTCAAAATCTGCCTAACAGGAGCAACATAATCAACTAGTCTTTGAATCACCTCCTCATCCATGGCAACTCCTCCATTTGAATCTTCATCCAACTCTTCATCACTGTATTGTTCAAGCAGCAGGAGTGGATTCTGTGGCTGTTGACCTGTGTACAGAATACCACAATGTCAAAAACGACCAAAATCTGAATACAACTGCTTTATGTCAAGGTAGCTGTAACCAAACACAGTTTCATATGTAGGATTATTAAAAAGAAACATCCATCAGAACAACATTAAATAGCTAAATTAACAGACGGCAAAGGTTTATAACATCAGCAAGACCATCAAACCTGTAGCAGAAATTTCAAACCATCAGTATCACCAAAAAGGAAATAAAGCCAAAGACATACGAACCAATTTGGTAAAATCCCTTGTGATCTCCAAACCGCCATTGACGCCGCCAAAAATAGGTCAAGACAGGTTGGAAGTTTACACAATAAGGCACTATGGCAGGGGCAGATGTAGTCTGATAACCATTTGATTGTTCCCAATACCACAGCCATCCTACAGTCTGAACACAAAATTTTCGAGGGTGCAAATAACATTTCTTGAACAAAAAACCCAATAATATCCACCAATATTATGCGGTCACATCATGTCTTCTCTACAAAGAGCAGTCCTTTGAAGAAAACTGACGGAACCCACCTGAACCAGAAGGTGAATCGGACTTGGTATGAGTTTTGGAGTCTTCGTCTCCTCCAACTTCTTCAAGGGTAGAGGAGCCATCCAAATCTCCTAAAAAATGTAATGAACAAAAATATAAAGCAAGTTATATTAACAGAATAATTAAACAAGTATTTCTCCTCACCACAATAACGACCAAATGATGTAAACGTTCAGCAGAAGCCAAACGAATTAAACAATTAGAAAATAAAAATTAAGCAATCATGACAAGAAATCCACTAAAGTGTTGATAGTAAAATCAGACACACTAAGGTAGATAACAAAATCCACTAAGGTTGTAAATGGGCATAAGCATACCGGAGGGTTCCGCGAACAAATCGAGTTTAACTCTGCGACCAGAGGCGCTCATGGCGGCAAGTCGACGCTCCTTTCGCCTCCCCATCCCGATATTGATTCGATAAATCTCGAAAACCGACGAGCAATATTACCAATTGGAACACGAGGAGCAGAGATTGATCAAAATATTGAGTAAATTCCTCTCAAATGATTAAAATTATCAGGTATTTTGACATTCAAAATTATTGACGATAGATGATGAAGTAAGAGCCCTAGAGAACTCGTGTAGAATAGGAATCCGAAACTGAATAGAAACAGAGAGATGGTGGCTGCTTCAACTTGTCCTCATTTTACATATTGGGTTAAAACTGTGGGCCCCAAAACTCCTAAACGAGCTGTGTAAATAGGCCGTTAAGGCCCACTCAACAAGCCTGGCCCGGCTTTAGCCCATTGCTATAAAATAACGTCACATATATATTGATTTTTATATATTATTATACAATACATATATATCGATTTTATATTATTTGTACTTGGACGTGTTGTGTTAATTTATTAGAAATCCCTTTTCTCTTGCATTGTATTGCAGTGACGATTATAAAATTCTAAATAAAACACCATTTAGACTTTTAGTGATTTAAATTTTTAAATATAGTACTCATATACATGATCTAAAAGTAAAAAACTATGAATGTAGTAGAGTCTGTAAAATATAATAATTAAGTGAAGACTTTGAAAATAATTATATCTAACATATTGCAATTCCTAATTATTTGAAAACATTTTTCAAATGATTTTCCCAAAAGATATAACTAATAAGTATGTATGAAGATAAAAAAGAATAAAAAGGAAAAATACAATAATTCCATGTAATAATAACAAAGCTGAGAATTGGAAACTATTAATTATGACCTTATGTTTTAGGCATCAGATGATTACTAACTAATATTTTGGGCTTTAAATCAATAAAAGTACTACGTTTCTAAAAAATATTTGTTAGTAATAAATCCTAATCTCTTATAATTTAGTCAAAGACTAATTAGATAAAATCTAAAATAATAAAAAAAAATTTATCATAGGAAATAGGGAGAAAAATAACGCCACAGCTTTCAAATTTAATTAGAATGAAAAATCGAAGCTATTAACAAACACTAATAAAAAATAGTCCAAAATAATAAGCATTTTTTTTCATGTAAATTGTAAAGTCCGTTTCCTTTCAAATGTGAAATCCTTAAACGATTTAGCAATTTGTTTATCTATCCCAATGATACTATTGTGTAAAAAATATTTAAAATAAGAATTCTCGTTAAGTTGCACTAATTTTTTTTTATAAATAGTACGCATATATATGTGCATATATATTTACATATATAATTATATATTAATATATAATTATATATATATATATATATATATATCAATTTATTTTTAAACAAATATTATATAATTAAACTCTTTTATTTTGTTTGTAAATACATAAAATCACTGTATTTGCCCCGATATTTTCTGACCCGAGTTTCCATGGTATCGACTATCGAGTTTTGTTCTCCTCATCCATTCTTCTCATCTCACTCTATCTCAAACAATGGAAGCTCCTGCATTTCGAACCCCTCCCCAGTTCACTCTCCTCTCTGCTTCTACGAGGTCAAATCCAGCTTCTCTAATTGTTATCAGCTTTTGTTGTTCTGTTTTTTTTTTTTTTTTTTTTTTTCCTCTAAAATTTCCATTTTTTCTTTCTACGTTGAGTATATATGCTGCAAGTTGTTTGAATTTATTCACCTAGACATACTCTGGATCATGAGTTTACAAAAAAAAATTACTCAGAATTTGAATCTGGTTGCTTCAAATTTAATGTAGTATCTAAATGTTGATTATTAATGAATAAAGTTTGGTGTGATAGTTTTGGTGGTTGTGTGTAATACTCTCTCTATAAGTATGAAATTCAGGTTCTGATTATCAAAATAAGATCCTAGTAATCCTGCTCGGAGACATTATGCTGCATCAATGTTATCTATGTTGTTGAGGGATTTCCAATGCCAAATTTTTGTTGTTGAGTTGTTAATTCTGTGTCAAAAGATTTACATCATTTTATAAGTGCGATAGCTATTGATCACATAATTGAAGCTTCAATGGTAAGATGCCAGGTATAGTAATAGGTGTTGATAGAACTACATGAATTTTTTGCTCTCAGCATAATCATCGAAACATAGGTATACACAATGGACAAAGTTATGGTTGTTGTTATTGATATTATTACTTATGATGATATACTAATTGCACATGGCTCATTCAAATTTGGTTTAGTGATTGCATTTCTTTTTCATTTTTTTTATACTGAAATTTGGAGTTGGAAGCTGATTGTAAATTGCCCAATGTTTGTCACATTTTGAAGATACAGTATTAGGAAAACAGTCAAGGTTTCTGCGCAGAAGAATCCGGAGGATGGATATCCACTCCTTGCAGGTGATAAGGTACGAAGAAGAGCAATTTTGCAGCTTGTTGGAGTTAATTTGATCCTGGGAAATTTTTGTACTGTTCTTGCTGCCCCAATGCAGGAAATGAAAGAACCAAATGTGCTCAGGTAACCCCTACCTGGACTCGTTTCCTTTTATATGTGCTGGAGGTTTTTTCTCACACATGATGGATGGCTACTCTGGTTTTGAAGTATCCAGGACACTGAAGCTTGCTAGTGGAGTGATAATACAAGGTAAATCATCCCAAAATTTGGATTAAACCACATTGTTTGCATGGGCGAAGGGTCTCCATCCAGCTAAATTCTAGAAAAGTTGTTTGGCTTTGAGCTATCTCCATATCTGTGCTTATTGTGATGGCTCAATTTCACATGATACTTGGCAAAGTATATCACCAAAAAATGTGTTTTTGAGGGTGGTTGTACAGTGGGGCCAAAAGGCACATGCATCAGTTTAATTATTTGTGATCTCTTATAAGTTTCCTGCTATATTTCCAAGACATTGTTGAAGGACAAGGGCAGCAAGCGCGTGAAGAAGACACCGTGGAATTTAATTATGTATGTCGACGGTCAAATGGATATTTTGTTCATAGGTATAATCAGTTCTTAGTGTATCTGCATAAAATAGTCTGTCTATTAATATTTATTATCTTAAACACAGTTTCTCTTTTATTAATTTGTGAGATTAGTTATTGATTGTTTTAACAACAATGTGATGTTATTTTTGCTTCTCTTAATAAAGTAATGTTTTCTAACTTTGACACAAGTTATTTTCCACATGTAGCACTGTCGATCAGTTTAGTGGAGAGAGTTCTCCCGTTATACTTTGTCTGGATGATGAGCAGGTTTACTTCATACTTCATTCTCTCAGTCTCCCTCAATGAATCATGTTGATTCACTGCAAGTTGGTCTTATGGTTTTTTCATATAGTACATATCGAAACTCCAACATTTAATATTGAATAATTTCATTCCTACTACCATCATTATATTTACCTATTGTCTTAGATCAACTTGATTATGATGACAATATATGGTTACCAGGCAGGTTGAAAATTTTACATACTGAAAGTTCTATTCAAGTATGACAGTTTCCAATTTGACTATTTGAAATATGTTTCAGAAGTGATATATCAACTTAAGAAGAAGAGATTAATGCCCTGAGCTACTCATTTTGACTTTTCACTTTTCAAATAAGTTTTATTCTTGCTAGATGTTGAAATTATTAGGGGAAACTCAATATCAGTTTTCTCCAATACAATCAATCTGTTAATACGAGTAGAAAGTACAATGCCAAAATACTACGAGCAAGATTCTATTCTTCCATTACTCATTTGGTTAATTTTGATTTTCAACTATTGGGTGTCTTACAGCCTAGAGTTTGTTTTTGGATGGTACAGATGATAAAAGGTCTCAAGGAAGTCTTGATTGGCATGAAGATTGGAGGTTGGTTCAAATTTGTATCCATATATTAAAAAGTTCCCTAAAATTTTAAAATTACATTTCATGATAGTTGAAACTTCCTTCTAATGAGAGTATACTGATTGTATCAACTTGTATCGACATACTTCAGCAAAGCGGAGAGCTTTAATACCTCCTTCAGTTGGATACACAAGTGAAACTTTGCAACCGATTCCTGAAGAGGTCTGTTTTTCATTACTTATTTTTATCTGTTTCGTTCATTGCACTTTCTCTAGACATTATAATGGTCATCATGTTAGGCTTAAATGAAAATACAAATGTACTTTCAGAGTGCATCTGACATGGAGTCTTTCCTTATCGTTCTGTTGCAGTTTGGTCCTCGTCGTAGCCTTTTGTCTCATGCCAAGGAGCCTTTAATTTTCGAAGTCCAGCTCTTGAAACTTCTCTGAATAATTTATCTCTTCTCAGATTTTCAAGATTTGAAAATCTTACATTACATCTTATGATGGAATTGCATTTTTAGGTTTGGAGAAAACTAAATCTTCTCAAATGTTATATTCAAAAGTGATGCTATATTTACTGAGATCTTAAATAAGAGATTTCAATTTTATTTTTATCGTTTAATTAAAGTACCCTATTATAAATTTGAAAATAAAGACGAAAAAAGTTCGGACACTGAGCTCTGCTTTATCTGAGCCATACCTTGAAACTTACGAACTCATTAAATTGACGAAATTATAAAATAAATTATCTACAGAAAATACCACTAAAGTAAAATATGTATTTTATTTAAAATTGTCATCATATTCATGAGGCTAATAGTGCGTGACTGTCTATACAATAGTCCGCAACTATTCACTCCTTCGAAAAATGATAAATGATAGAAATGTCTTGAATATATAACACATCAGATGTGAACTCATTAATATTTATCTATAACAGAACTGATTGAGAAATATACATTCAAATAAAATTCATGTTGATATATATATATATATATATATATATATATTTTAACAACAAATGGTGACATTATTGTACAAGGACTGATTGAGAAATACACATTCAAATAAAATTCATGTTAATATAGTTTTTTTTTTTTTTTTTTTAACAAATGGTGACATTATTGTACAATTTCTGTTATTAAAAATATATTTCCAATTAATGGAGGGGAGTAGGCAGTTGGGTTGCAAAATGATTCTTGCTTAACAACTACGGTTCGCAGTGGTTTTAGAAATCTACCCCTTTGTCCGCTTGGGGTTTAATTTTCTTCGTCTTCTTCTTCATCATCTCTGTTTCCATTCCAAATCCAATTATACAATACAATGCAGAATTGGTTTTCAGGGAGCGTTGCTGATGATGCAAATTCTCTCCCCCAGACCACCTCCTCTTCCTCCTCTTCTCTCCTCGCTGATTGGAATTCCTATGCCTCCGCTAGATCTTCCGAAGACACAAGCACCGGCTCCTCCCTCGCCGGTGTTTTCGACATCGAATCCGCTGTTAGGTCCGCTAACGACACCGTTTCCGGCACTTTCAACGTGTAAGATTTCTAAACATCCTTCGCCTCTCAATTACGCAGTTAATTAGATGCGTGCTGTTTTAGATTCACCCCTGATTTGTTAATTGGAAGCATTTATTGGTGCTGTATAAAGCATTTGGTTAGGCGCAGTGATCTTCCGCATTAGGTGATTGGATGGGGGGAAATCATGTATAGGATGACCTATTTGAATACTGAAATTGTGAGATTGAAATTGTTGGCATCTGATCTTAATGACTGATGAAAACGGTGTTGGAATGTGGATCTGTTCTGCTTTAAGTTGCATATTTTCTCTGCAGTTGACAAACACTACATGTTGATTTTTTCTTATTGTCATTAAAGATATAGCTTTATGATTGTGCAGCCATTAATTCATAGTGTTTACCATCTCTACGCATGAGCTTCAGAAAAAAAATTATTTAGTTTTTGGTGAACACCTCTGCTGTTAGAAGCTTGTAGACAGAGCCTTGCTAAACCATTCTTGCCTCCTTATGCTGTAAATTAGTCAGTTTGATCAAAATCAACTTATATGAATACATGTCTCAGTTGTTCCATATAAGACAAAAATTATCCATGAAAAACAAAACTCATCTATTAAGCATTGAAACATATTCAATCAAAACTAGAAGAGTATACCTTACTCAATGAGGAATAATGCTATGATTTGACTTTTGACATCAAGGAGACAGTTCTATATGATCAACTCTTTTACATATTCTGTGTATTTGATTTTGAAGAAAGGTTCCTAAATTGCTTTACATAAATTTTGCCTGTATCTAATTTTTTTTACGTTAAAAATTTTAAGACTTACTCACCCTCAAGTAGTCAATTGACTCATAAACACCCGCATTAGGAGAAGTTATATGTTAAGCGGCTTAATTGTGTAACTGGAAAAAATATACCTCATGATAGTTTAACCCATCTCATTCTTCAAAAGAATATGATGAAGGCAGAGTGAGATGTGAAGTGAGAATGGACCACATGTCCTTTTGGTTTGGATCTACTTCGAGTCGGGGGTGAGCATTTGGTCGGTTTCCACTCATTTTTGACTGAACAGAATAAACCGAAATTGCCTCACTGCAAAAGCTGTTGCTAACTCTTCCAAAGTTGGCATAGACTTCTTTAGGCATAGGAAATTGCTTGGAATATCCTCCTCAAACCACCAGTTGTCCTACTTAAAGAAATAAGAAGCCTCAAACCTTGTCTCATTGCCATAAGTGTTGGCTGGCTAGTCCTAGGAGCTGAAAGAGGAACCAGAAATGTTTGTATTTTGGGATAATTGTCAGGATTCGGTCGGTCATTTTGACTGATCCCCTATTCTTTCAAACAGAAAACTGAGTAGTTTTTCTTCTAGCAACTGAATGAAACAGAATTGCTAAAAAAACCGAACCAAATAAACTGAATAGCATCAGTTTGATATTTTTTTTTATTTTTTTTTTTTGATATTTTGCTCATTTCTGAGGCGTGTTCAACATATTGTATCCGGGATTTAGTTCTAGTTCATGATTGGACATTGAAGGAGATACTGTATACTTTCTCTATGGCAAATTAGTCCTGGAAAACATGTTGGATATTTTATGAACAACACCCCACATATATTCATCCACTTATTCATTTTCACTAGAATAAGCTTTTCTGATGGATCTATTGTCTACTCTACATGCCAAGGGTACATTTAGATTATAAAGAAAGAGATTTGGGGTAGATTATTCTAGGAGTTTAAGATTGGAACTCAGTGATAATTAAACCTAATTGTATTTTTTCCCTTGTCTCTAATTATCTGGTAACTTATCTTCCTTATGCCATATGTAAATTAGTAGATTGTTTGGGTACCAAATTCATATACTATATATATACACGCACATATACATATATATATCTACTTTTTTTTTGTAACTCAAATTTTTTGTCCAGGGTTTCCAAAGGAGTGAGAGAGTTACCAGGAAATTTCCAGTCTGCCACGAGTAGCATCCCTTCAGGAAAAGCACTCGTGTATTTTGGCATGCTACTGGCAAGTGGAGTTTTCTTTGTATTTATAGCATTCACCTTATTTCTTCCAGTGATTGTTTTGGTGCCTCAGAAATTTGCCATCTGTTTTACTGTTGGGTGTGCCTTTATCATCGGGTCCTTTTTTGCCCTTAGAGGTCCAAAGAATCAGTTTACCCACATGTCATCAAAAGAGGTACCAGATCACTTCAACAGAATAAATTCCTCAATTCCCTTTCTGAAGTTTCACCTTCTCTAATATTGTCTTTCTCGTGTTTTTCCTATCAGAGGCTTCCTTTTACATTAGGGTTTTTCGGCAGCATGATTGGTACCATTTATGTCTCTATGGTGCTTCATAGCTATGTTCTATCTGTGCTGTTCTCTGGGATTCAGGTATTAAGACTTGTGCTTTTTACGTAGATCCTTTCTTCAGTTCTTGTGGAGCACACATTTTGTTTGGAAATTAGATTCACAAAATGTTTTTCCTTCTGCCATTGGAAAACAGAATAGCTCGTCTAATAAGAAACAAACGATTGAGTTCCATTGATTATCTGATCCGGAAATGCTAATATGCTTGTAGGTCATGGCACTATCATACTATGCTATCTCTTACTTTCCTGGTGGATCAGCGGGGCTGAAGTTCCTTTCATCGTCTTTGACATCTACTATTTTGAAGTGCTTTGGCAGATGACATTGTCAACACAACATTTGTCGTTCTTTGATGGCAAAAACACACATCTGTGATGTTTAGCTATAACGTAGGCTTCTATTATGCTTGGGAGTTTATTAAAGTAGATAGTTTAGTTTACCATGATTTTTCCTGTACCATCATTTCATACACATATTCAATGTTTCCAGAAGAATCATATATATCCTCTCTGTACTTTAGTTATCTCAGGCAGAAAATGTTTTCTTCATTTGTTGCCTATTGGGACGAAAATTGCTAAGCTTTTGATGTCAGTTTTACATGTGTAAGGTCTTTTGATTATACGGATTTTAAATCTATACCAATTAAAGGAAATTTTAAATCCACTCAAGAAATGGTTCAAAATGAAACTGGTGGTTTTCAAGTCTATCGGATTTCAAATTATCATTAAATTCCTGCGAAAAATTAACTTTATGAATTGATGATAAATTCACTGGAAAATAATTTGTAATAGTGTATAATTAATAAAGGGTGGTCTAAATGTTTAAAAATCGAATCATTAATTTGATCATCGTGGATTTGGGGGCATAGGAAATTAAAATACAACAATATGTTTAAATGGGCTCTAATGATAGGCCTACTTGACCAACAAAAAGGCCATTTATAAGCTGGGTATTCAGTTCGGCCCAGTACCCCACTCCTTTGATGTGTGCTCGTACACTGCATTTAATTTCTCTTTAATTTCCTTCACCGTTTTAGATGTGCAAATTATTAATATAATACTTAAAGCAAAGAACTCTAGCACACTAAATTTGACTCGATCAAAATCATATAAAGAGGTGACGTTTTGTGATTTTGGTAAAGGCTAACAAAGCTTCTTTATAATAGTGCCAACTTCAAGAGCTTATTTTTTCTCAACTTTCCACCATGGTCCCTTTAATTAATTAGCTAAAAGGGGGTTTAGTGAAGCACAATCCCGATATTAAGGAAAGATAACGACATCTGCCCTAAATACCGGACAATGATTTGACTTATATTAACCCTATCACTAACCCTTGATTTTATATAAAAACATCATGGGATGGGCCAATCAATTTAATTAATGGGATTGAATGGTTAATTTTGGTAAAATATACTAGTCTTACCATCATAAACGAGGTATTATTATCTCTTGTGAAATCGTTTTCTGAACATTGATGGAACTTTATGAAATGAATCAAGTTGGCACATTTCTAAATCCATTAACTAATTAATATCCAAATAAATAAATAAAATTATCATAGCATCTCCCCTATGTGCGCACGCCAAATCAATGTTGAATGAAGTGTTAGTATTTAGAAAAGGAAGAGTTGCACCCCTATGCAATTGATGCCCACATTGTTACGGGTCGGTCCGGGCTTGGGTCTGCCCAGATTCGTACACTTTTCCTTCTTTTTTTTTATCACGATCTTTATGTTATGTTAAACATACATTTATATTATATTAGTCATACATTTATGTTATATTAGTAATACTTTTATGTCTAAATATCATACATTTATTAAATACTTTTAACTCTAAAAAAAACTCTAATTTCGCCGCAATTTGTACATGTTTACCTTTATATGATATTACTTATACATTTATATCAACATAATCATACATTTTATGTAATATATAAAGGTACAACTAACATAACTAAAATGTATATCTAACATAACTAAAAAGTACGAAAGGTTAATCTAACATAACTAAAAAGTACGAAAGGTTAATATGTCTGTCTAAAAAAAATGTTAAAGTACAACTAACATTATTAAATGTATGACTAACATAACTAAAAGGTATGACTAATACTAATAAAAGATATAGTTAACATAATATAAAGGCATGACATCTGGAATATGTTTGGGCGAATTTTGTGCGCGACTTGGTGGCGCGTACGAGCATGTGGTTGTACGTGATGGGTCGGGTCGACCCGAATGTACGGATCTAGAATTCGTGCATCAGGTGCACAAAAGATTTTGTCAAAAATTAAAACATATAAGCCTCCATTCTTAAAGTTACCCAAGTTTTGTAAAGTATTATAGGTTTCAATATGTGCTTTTCGATTATCAAGAAGATTTATTAATAATTCTTTGAAATTTGTCAGTCTTTTTTTTTTTTTTTAACTCAACAAGTATTGTGGTCATTTAATAAGTACAATCATAGTCATTAAATATTTTATTAATTTGTAAAACAATTTTAAATGATAAAGAAATGGAAACGTAGGAAATATATACAATTAAGCTTAGAATCGATACTCAAACTTTAAGTGTAGAACGAACAAGAAATCGATTAATACGAACAAATGGTTAGAGTCAAAATAGTCTTCAAATTTGCTTAGGTAATCAGATAGATTAATACTATATATGGTTTCTTGGTTATGGATGATTTGACCTTAATCCTATGTCTTTAAAATGAAATGAGGTGTGTTTATAATTAGGTAACTTAGGTTATCTACAAAAACTACTAATTTTCAATCTAAATAGGTCCCTCATATATTAGAGAACAAAACTCATGTTTTACTCATAGGGTATTCGAATAACTTATTTATATCATTTTATATCACACTGTTTGTTTTTAAAAATTATTAGATCTTGAATTCTATTTGAAGAATAAATTGTTCAAGTGTTTGGATAAGTTAAGATCATATATATAACTTGTAGATGATAATAATAATGTTATTCTCTAATGAAAATCAAACAGATACTTATGATCTTTTTCATGTTTAGTAGACTAAGTCAGTCGATCACCCTTAAGGCATTTTCTTTGGGGGCACTACATAAATGACTTGTTTTGAATCTTTTAACTTAATTATAAGGTGCTATATAGAGATTGGATGGAGATTCATCTCACATGATTTATAAAATGTTATTAGTAACCAAGTTTTTATGATTACATTTTTAGTGAATATTATGAATTTTCAAGAATGATTGCTACTTCTTTTCTAGTTTGACCAATTGAAATGATGACTGGGAAAAAAGGAAACAAGAAACAATCATCTGGTGTGCCCAAGTAACAGGGAAAAGAAAATGAATAATTATTGATAAAATATAATTGGTGGTAGGCCATTATCACCATAATCCCCCTAATTCAATCACACGAGTGGTTTTGTTTTTTGACAACTGAAAGTGAATCAAGTACACATTATGTCAAGATCGGTAATTCACTTAAAATAATAATAATTCATATACATATATATACAAATTAATAATGAATATATACCTGATATATAATAAGAAATGTAGCTGTTGTTAGACAAGTTAATGAATACTGATGTAGTAATTGAAAATCCAAATCGTAGCATTATATAATATCTATTTTGTATTTGAAAAAAATTAGGTTTATTTTGATGTATGTGAAATGCTAGTATTACATTCGATATATTTATAATAGTCGTGATATATATGTACAATTTCATGAATGTATTCAATTTTCCATCTTTTCTAGATTTCAATTATAAAATATATTATCTCATCTATAATACATTTTTAATGGTAAAAAATTATATGCAATTTTATTTACGATGTGTGTATTAACATGAAATACATGCACTATAACAGCAACAATGATCAGTCAAGCCATGAGTTATTAGATTATTTTTTCTTTAAATTAAAAAAAAAAGGCTAAAATACCAAAATATGGCAAAACCTTAATTTTTTGAAACTGTTAAATTAAACTAATATAAGAATAATAAATGAGATCTAAAACATCATTTTTTTTTTTTCCAAAAAGAGTACTCTTACTGAAACTTCATGAGCAACACGTAAAAGATCACATTTTAGCCAATATCCTTCAGTTTTGAGACAAAGAAAAAGATACCTTTCGTATTCTTAAAATACGTTTTCCCTAAAAATTTTGAAGTACAATAATTCAATCCAGATTATAAATTTGTGATATAAAATTATATGAGTAGTAGCTTAACTAGATTGTTTATTTTATAAATTTAATTTTATAAAATGAATTAATTCACAATTTATATATAATTTTATGAAAATAAATCTAATTTACGAAAAGTGAATTTTGTTTTATAAAATTAAATGCGTGAAACAGTCTCATATTATTATTATTATTATTATTATTATTATTATTATTATTATTATTATTATTATTAATATAAAAAGAATAAAAAGGATAAAATGTAGCAGCCCTGATGTGAGCATCTCAAAGCCGTATAATAAAAAGGCATTAAAATTTCGTGGCTAAAAATGGATAGGCGTAACATGGCACGTTCAAAAAGTATTTTGGCCTCCAAAATTAATCTTTGAAGATACCCACTATCTGCCAATGTCTCTATTTTTATTACTTTATTTGATAGATGTGGAAAAAACACTGAGTAATTGTTATAATCATGTGCCTATAAAATTTCTTGACAGTTTTCAGATTGAATCCTTATAAATGTGATCTATTTTTGCTACATTTTCTTCATGTCATGTGGGAAGCATCTCCTAACAATTTACATGTTCACTCATGTGATTCGATCTTCATCAATCTTGAATTCATTGGATTTAAATAAAGTGGATTTGTGGTTAACTTTTTTTTTTTTTTATATTAGGAAATGAAATCAATTTTTAATCACCCAACATTGAAATAATTGGACTTACGGTTAAATATAAGAACTGCCCAATTTTTTTATTTCTTTGGAAAAACTATACTTTTGGATTTGTAAAATAAATTAAAAGGGATTAATTGCACATAAAATCATGACATTTTGCAAAATTTACTATTTAATCAAGACGTTTTATGTTTTTTTTTTTTTTTTTTAATTTTCTAACACGATCGTTTCGAAGCACAATAATTTTTCTTTGAATTATGATTTTGTTATATATACCACCAAAGACCTCTGAAACAGAGGATGTAAGTGGGTAGGAGGCAAAATACATTAGTTTGAATCAAAGTGTTTATATATTTTAATATCTTTGTTTACTAAATTAAGTATTTTAATTTTAGTTAAGAAAACGCAGATTGGAGAAATAAAATTTAAAATGTACTAATTTAATCTAAATTGGGTTTTTTCCATTATGTGGTTTTTGTTTTTCATTTAAGTAAAAAAATTTAATAGTTTTTTGATAAAACATCCAATTGATTAAACTTAGTCCATTAATAGTCAATCAATATGGCGGAGGTTGGTAGCTCAAGTGGTCCACATCAACAAAAATCGAAAGAAAGTTATCTCGTACTTTGAATTAAAAAATATTGCAAATATCATGTTTAAAATTAAAAGAAAAAACCAAAAATATAATATACCTATATCTCTTTTTGCAATTGAAATAATCATTTTGAAAATGGTCTCTGATTTAGGAATTCATCAAAACTTTTGTTAAAGAATATGAGCTTGGAAGTATATTGATGTTATCTGTAAATACTTGTTTTTACCCTTAGGGGTACGCTTTCTTTATCGTTCCCTAATTAACTAACAATGAATTAGCTAATTAATCCAATTAGGGTTAAGTTAAGTAAAATTATATGATGTTTCCATTCTTGCACAAAGTGCTTAAAAATTGTCAGTGCAATTATTTGAATTGTGAAAACAAATGTGCCTTTTACACACCACCAATTAATTTATCCCTTTCTATGCAAAATAAGACCTAAGATTACCAAAGTATCTAGGGGCTGAAAAAGTCACCTTTTGATCATATATGATTTTTTCACTCCAATTCCATAAAAGAACAAAAAAAAAAAAAAAGGTACTAAAAGGAAAAATGAAATAATGAGATTGTAATCTCATAAAATTTGATTCATGACTCAGTTTTACATGAGTTCCTATGAGTCGATTTTACATGAATTTTGAACACCAATTTAATTGAATTATTTTTTTCTCCATTATGGTTTAGTCTCATATTTCATTCTCAAATACAAAATTAAAATACAATAATACATAGTATAATTTATAAAAATCCTCTTAAAAACTAGATAGACACTTAATCTTTGATGTTCCCCCTCAACAGATATTTTTGAAATTTTTTTTTTTTAAAGATAACTTTGATGGAGGCATTTGTAAATTAGAAATTTTATTCCGTAAAAGAAAAAAGGGAAAAGAACCATCTATATGGGTTTGAATTCTTTATTACTCTCTAGCTATTGTCCCAATCTCATATTTCGTTTCGAAAACATATAATGGTGTATATTTTACTAATAAAACGAAGTATAAAATTAAAATAGAATAATAATAATTTGTCTTTTTTTTTTAAGTTTTGTTTGTGTCCCTTTATCATTTGTGGGTGGGGTATTCCATTAATTGCTACTTTTAATTAATTAATTAATTATTTCATTGATTGTATTTATGCTTAGTGCCTACGGCCCAACTTGGATTCAGTAATGTCTAGTAACTATCAACCAATCTGGCCAATTTGTATGGGAATTGTGAAAAATATAAAATATAAAATTGTGAAGAAGATAGACATATATCTCATGAACGGATGGACCCACTACTTCATTTCTAAGTCATAATATATATATAAATATCAAGTCATAATATAAATATCAACTTAAAACAAAAATGATTTATTTTTATTTATTATGGGAGAACCGAACTGTACAATTAATCCATAGTATTCCCATATATATGTTGTGATCAAACTATGCCAAATATTCTTGATAAGAAATAATATTTCATACTCATATTTTATTTAACAAATATAAAATTTTTAAGATTGATAAGCCGGCCCGTGACATAATAATGGTAATAGCGATCTATCTCCAAATAATATAATTTTGTTTTGTAGTAATATATAATTAAGACATATAGATTGATTAGGTTAATTAATAAATAAAAGGCATGCAAGTAGTAGTGAGAGTGTTGCTCCCACAAAAGCAAAACAAGATTTATTCTTCATTCTTTGTTTAATCTTTTACAGCAAAGCAGGCCGACAACATTACCAAATTTCCAGATTATTATAAACCTAATATCATCTTAATTCTTCACTCCTCATGTGCTCTTCACTACCTCTACTCCATTTTCCACTTAATTGTTAATTATATTTATTAGATCTAATCTGATTAATTCATTCACTCTTAATTTATCATTCATTACCTAAATAAAACTTCTAAGAATAACTCGTTCAGATCCCCATGTGTCGGATTTCTTTCCAGTCCCAGATTTAGATATCATTTAATTTGACCTCCTTAAATATAAAAGAAAGGGTGATGCAGATTCGTCTTTCTTCCATAATAAATATCGGTTTGTGTATATAAGGATATTTACCTCCTGCTTTTACCAGAGTGACATGCATTTTACCCAAATGTGATTTCAGTATATGTTTTTATATGCTATTTCAAAATAGTCACCACCATATTACCAATAATAAGTATAAGGTGAAATACTATATTTTAATTAGATGCAAATTGCAAATTGGTTTTTGACCCAAAATTTATTTGGGTATGATCACAAGTTGGAATTACTTTGATTTATAGAAGCCGTAAAAATATTTAATAATAATAAAAAAAAAAAAGTTGGCAGAAAAAGTGATGAGGAGCAGCTGAGAAAAGCAAGGAGCAGTGGAGGTTGTTTTAAGAATAGGTTCCACATTTGGTGAAAAACAGTATCCACTTTGTAATTCCAATCAAAACTCTCTCAGTTTGGAATTAACAAATCCTAACATGTGCCTCACTCACCCCATACTCAATCAATTAATTTTTTATCATATTATCTCATATTTTATTACATCAATACATATTATCGAAAATGTTAAAATGTTCATTGTGAACAATTCTTAATATGTCCATCGATGATGTGTGATGACTACACCCTTTGAAATTATAAAATGTGACATGAATGTATATTAGCTAAATATCTAACACATCAGTAATGGACACATATGAATGTGTCCATAGTGGATAGGTTAGCAAAATTGTAACATATTATATCTATATTAATATGTATATAGATATAACTAAATTAAATACAATCTTGATCAGATAACGAATGAGTATGGATTGATATTAGGCCATTATTTTTTTATCTGATCAGATAATGAACGAGTATGGATTGATTAGACAAAATAAATGTCGTTGTAGGATTTTACACATAAATTAAGAAGTTATATATAAGACTGATCTACCAATATTTAAGTACATTTATTATAGGTAAATTTTCTATAATTTCTTTTAATATATCATTTAATCTAAAAGTAGTACATGATAACAATTTTAATAGAATATGAACAATTTTTTTTTTTTTTTGAAATCCCACAATATATTTATTTTAGAACAAAAAAACTTAGCTAAAAACAATATTTATTATGAGATAAAGGGAGTAGTATACTATTTCCATTGCATAAAGATAAAATTATAATCCGATTGAGGGACTTATGATTGGGTAGAATAGTTCTTTATCTCTGATCAAAACATAGGTTTACTATAATTTCCACATCATTAAAATTAATATTTATAAAAACATTAAATTTCACTTTTAATTTCACAGTCGTTTAGGGGGAAAACATTCATTAGGCAGTTGCAACGAGCAAACTGTCTAAAAGTTGGCCTTTAAATATGATGATTAATAACATTTATTTAATGACTATTCACGTTTTAACTTCCAACAATAAATTTAGACGATATGACATAAAAGAGTGATTCAATTCTTTCTTGACTTACAGTTGTACTGATTTCCGTGCCAATGATTTTTTTCTGCATTTTTTTAAATAAATATTTATTTCCTTTTATTAGAATCATAATACATTGATGAAGGTGTTAGGCAGTGCACTAAATGGTACACTACTTGATACACACACCACAACTCTCCCCTACCACGATTAACTCACCATAAAAAACTTATATAAAACCATTTTTCAATATTCACAAATCAACCTCTATTTTATGGACGGACTCATTTCATGAAATAATATCTACTTATAAGATTATTTTACAGGAATCATAGTCAATTTTTGTTCGATTAATTTTAAAAGAGATTGTAATTTGACATTGCAAGCATATAAACTGAATATTATAAATAGGGATTGATTTTATATATCCATTCTTAAGTAAGTATTATTCTTGAGTAATACACACTCAGATATGTCTACGATGATACAAAATATAAAATGTAACATAAGATTGAAACAAAAAGATGGAAATGAAGTGGGAGTGACATGTGATGTGGAGAGAAAAAGACATTCTTAAATAAGATAAAAAGAAAAAAAAAAATAGAGGCAAAATATATAGTTCCAAATTTCCAGAGAGCATTTAAAGGCCACCAGTTTGTGCAGCCACTTCCAAAGAAAAACTACCATAACAGATGCAATAATATAGTTCCAACATAATATGTGCATTCAAAAAGCTAAAATCCAAACACCAACTTAACTGGACTACAATATTCACACCACAACCAATATATGCCAATCAAACTAATACCACACTTTTTGAATCCCACATATCATTTTTCTTTAAAATAAAAACACTTAAATGTAGTATTTCTCATCCAAAAACTCAAACATGCATATTCTGATATCAATACATAGGAATTTTGCAAATTATATAATGGAGTAGATGTATTTTTATACTTAAATAAGACTGAAAAATGATAAATTTAAATTCAAATCGATCAAGAATAGCATATACCCGATTGGAACAGCAATGTCCTGGATAAATTAATTAATTAGTTAATTAAAGAAAAGGCTATGTCCATCTCCATCTCCATCTCCATCTCGAGAGTTAATATGAAATGGATATTGAATAATAATAGAAAAATCAAAGTGGCCTCGATCCAGATCTCTGCTTTTCATCTATAAACAAAATACCATGGCTTTCTTTCTTCCTTCACCATCATTTCCTCACCAATGCCTCCGCCTCTTCATTTCCTCTCTCTCCTCCTCCTCCCCCTCCTTCTCTTTCTAACCTGCCACGCCATTGATGAGCAGGGCCAAGTTCTGTTATCATGGAAGACCTCTCTGAACCTCTCTTCCAACGCCCTCGATTCCTGGAACTCCTCAGCCCCCAATCCCTGCCGTTGGTTCGGGATTCACTGCAACTCCAATGGCGACGTCGAGAAGATAAGCTTGAAATCACTGGACTTGCAGGGCCCATTGCCTGCCAATTTGCAGCCACTCAGAGCTTTGAACACTCTCATTCTTTCATCCACCAATCTCACCGGACCAATCCCAAAGGAATTCGGGGACTATGTTGAGCTCGTTCTGATCGACGTAAGCGATAACGCCATCTCCGGCGAGATTCCGGCGGAGATATGCAGGCTGAGTAAGCTCCAGTTCTTGTCACTCAACACCAATCAGCTCACAGGGAGTATCCCATTGGACATTGGCAATCTTGTCAATCTCAGAGAGCTGATTCTCTTCGATAATCAGCTCGTTGGCGAAATTCCCAAGAGTGTCGGAAAATTGAGCAGTCTTGAAGCGTTCAGAGCTGGTGGGAATCAGAACCTCAAGGGCTCGTTGCCATCGGAGATTGGGAACTGCTCCAGCTTGGCTGTTCTTGGCCTCGCCGAGACGAGCATCTCCGGCAGCCTTCCGGCCTCGATCGGGGCGATGAAGAAGCTCCAAACTATTGCCATATACACGTCTCTGCTCTCTGGTCCAATCCCTGAAGAGATAGGGAACTGCACAGAGTTGCAGAATGTGTATTTGTATGAGAACTCGATCACGGGCTCAATTCCGAGGAGCATTGGTGGGCTGAGGAAGCTTCAGAGTCTGCTGCTATGGCAGAACAGCATTGTGGGGCTCATTCCATCGGAGCTTGGGAGATGCAGAGATGTGAAGGTGATCGACCTGTCGGAGAATCTGCTGATCGGAAACATACCGGAGAGTTTTGGAGGCCTTTCGAAGCTGGAGGAGTTGCAGCTGAGTGTCAATCAGTTATCAGGTATTATACCTCCACAGATAACTAACTGCACTTCTCTTACTCATTTGGAGGTTGATAACAATGGCATCTCTGGCGGGATTCCGGTGGAGATTGGCAAATTGACGAGTTTGACCCTGTTTTTTGCTTGGAAGAATAACTTGACAGGGATCATCCCTGAGTCTTTATCTGCGTGCCATGATCTTCAGGCTCTTGATCTTTCTTACAATCAGCTTTTCGGGTCGATTCCAAAACAGATTTTCGGGTTAACTAACTTAACTAAATTGCTGCTGCTTTCAAATAACTTGACAGGGTTTATACCACCTGATATAGGAAACTGCACAAACTTGTATAGGCTCAGGATTGGTGGTAACAAGCTGGGGGGTACTGTTCCATCAGAAATTGGAAAGTTGAAAATTTTGAACTTTCTTGATATGGCTAACAATCATCTTGTGGGGGGTATTCCTCCCTCGATTTCGGGTTGTGAAAATCTTGAGTTTCTTGATCTTCATTCCAATGCACTGGTTGGTTCGTTGCCTGAAACTCTTCCCAAAAGTCTACAGTTTTTGGACATTTCAGATAACAGGCTTATGGGTCTGTTGACTCGTAGCATTGGTTCTCTTACAGAATTAACCAAACTCAATCTAGGAAAGAATCAGCTCTCTGGAGAAATTCCAGCAGAGATCATGTCTTGTAATAGGCTACAGTTGCTGGACCTTGGAAACAATGGTCTTTCAGGGGATATACCTAAAGAATTAGGCAACCTTCCATCACTTGAAATCTCTCTCAATCTGAGCTGCAATCAGTTCAGTGGTGAGATCCCATCTGAGTTTTCAAATCTTGATAAACTGGGAGTTCTTGATCTTTCCTTCAACAAGCTTTCTGGGAAACTAGACATTCTTAAAAGCCTTCAAAACCTAGTTTCACTCAATGTTTCTTACAATGAGTTCTCTGGTGATTTGCCCAACACTCCATTCTTTCGAAAGCTGCCTCTCAGTGATCTTGCTGGTAATAAAAACCTATACATCTCATCTGGAGTTGTGACTCCAGCTGATGGCATGGAGAATTCTGGGCATGCTAGGAGCACCATGAAGTTAGCAATGGCGATTCTTGTTAGCACGAGTGTAGTGCTCGTGCTACTTGCTGTTTACGTATTAGTCAAGACCCACCTGGCTAATCGTAAATCCATGGAGACTGATACATGGGAGATGACATTATATCAGAAACTGGATTTCTCAGTTGATGATATAGTGAGGAACCTCACATCATCGAATGTGATTGGGACCGGAAGCTCTGGAGTAGTGTACAAGGTGACAGTTCCAGATGGGGAGACTCTGGCTGTTAAGAAGATGTGGTCATCAGAAGAATCAGGTGCATTCACCTCTGAGATTAGAACACTTGGTTCTATCAGACACAAGAACATTGTGAGGCTCCTAGGTTGGGGTTCGAATCAGACACTGAAATTGTTGTTCTATGACTATCTTCCTAATGGGAGTCTGAGCTCACTTCTTCATGGAGCTGGGAAAAGAGGAGCTGAATGGGAGGCACGGTACGATGTTATTCTTGGGGTTGCTCACGCGCTGGCCTACCTGCACCATGATTGTGTTCCTCCTATAATGCATGGGGATGTTAAAGCCATGAATGTTCTATTGGGCCACCAAATGGAGCCATATCTTGCTGATTTTGGCCTTGCAAAGCTTGTCAACACTGAAAGTGATGATACGGATTTGAAACAGAGTCAAAGGCCTCAGCTAGCTGGCTCCTATGGTTACATGGCTCCAGGTAAATCCAATTCATGGCTAGCATTCTACTCTTCATAAGATTACATCTTGTAACATTACTAACTATCTTGTCTTTTTCATTCACAGAACATGCTTCGATGCAACAGATCACAGAAAAGAGCGATGTGTACAGTTTTGGAGTGATTCTGTTAGAGGTGCTGACGGGAAGGCACCCGTTAGACCCGACATTGCCAGGGGGGTCACATCTGGTTCAATGGGTTCGCGATCACTTGCACAATAAATGGGACCCGGTTGATGTACTAGACCCGAAGCTGAGGGGGAGGGCTGACCCTCAAATGCACGAAATGCTACAGACACTAGCTGTGGCATTTCTCTGCCTTAGCACAAAGGCAGATGACCGCCCAATGATGAAGGATGTTGTGGCCATGCTCAAAGAAATTCGGTACGTGGACCCAGTGAGATCTGATAAGGACTTATTGAAGGGGAGTTTATCGGATACGCCAAAATCGCCCCCTTACAAGAAAGTGATCTCACAAGGATCCTCTAGCTGCTCTTTTGTATTCTCCGACGATTCTGCTTGATTATGGCTTCAAGAAAAATGCTTTATGTGCATATTGTGTAGGAGAAATCAGTAGAGCAAGATAGATAATACCATATTATGAGTTAACAAAGGCTGTATTTCTTGTTAATAGGTCTTGTGTAGAGTGTGATAACCAGTGGTTCAAAGTGAGAATGCATTCATGTAATAAGATGGGGACAGTGCATGAAATCTAGAATAGGCCCCATCGTACACGTGAGAAGGAAGGTATAAGATATGGGATGCTTCTAAGTTCTCCACCTACATAGATATGCAGAAGGTGGCGCAATGATTTGAATGTTGCATTTAATTTACTGCAATGAAATTATTTTTCTACATAGTATTTATTTAATAACTGTTCAAAGTTTAATATTTATATAGAAATTACTAGAGTAATATTATAGCCGAAATTAATTAAATTAATGTTAAGTACATACCTTAAAATTGACCTATATAATGCAAGTAAAAAAAAAAAAGATCTAAATATTACATTTAAACTTCAAGTTACAAATTGGCACACAAATTTAATAAGATGAGTTTTACCAAATTTGATATCGGCTCATGGGTTTAATGAGTGCAACTTGATGGAGAAAAACGGCCAGCTCACCTACCACCCAATTAGGAGCATCATCTGTTAGTTTGATATCTGCAAAAAAAAAAACTTTATGAGCATTAAATAAGTCTTTAAAACAATTAATACAATAAGTAGATACTACTGAGCTAGATGACTTAATTCTCACATGTAATTGGCACTGAATTCCCATATATAATAAGTGGGTGCAGAGGGGTCCAATTCACCTTCTCCAACCAGAAATATCAAAACACAGTACTCAACTGGTGAATCCATTATTTCACAAACAAACACACAGCCTCACACACTAGGATGCACTGCAAGTACATCAATGCTTATCTTTCAGAGAATATAAGGGTTGCCTCCTCCGAGTCATTACTTTTATCATTTATTACATGTACTGCAGGGTAGAATTGACAATTCCATTGTACACCAGTTCTACTGACAAGAACGACATATTGCTTCAGCGTGGAATCTATTATCAATGACTGGCAGCAGTAGTAGAGCTCTAGTAGGGATTCCCAGACTCCAATTTCTTTAATACGTAATTAATGACACTCCAATTGAAGCCGCGATATTGAAGCCACCGGATCATTCTTGATTTTCGTAGCTCTGGTGATGCGCCATGACTTCTCTGCCATTGCTTTGAGGCCTGAACATATAGGTGATCAATAGAAAGCTTTGACATTGCAATTCCTGAATCTTGATCTTCACCACTTTCACCATTCTTGAAAACTAGTTCTATTGCTTTCTCTGCATCCACTTCACTTATCCCCTTTTTGAATAGTGCCTATCAAGAAATTACATTGGAATTATATGTAACTGTTTTTTTTCTCAAAATAAGGATAGATTGAACTTGAGCCTCAAGTGATAAATTAATTAAGCAGAAAAAAAAATTGTAGCCAAAACCAGATACATAATGACACAAACTAATCCAAATAGCAGGAATTGGAACTAAAAAACTCTCCCAGAAAATAGGCAGGGATATATTGTGAAACTACATCTCCTTGAAATCACACACTGGAAGCTTATAATTTCTCCCCCTATGTTCTTTCTGATGGAGATGAAAAAACAATAAAACACGGGCTACTACCCAAATGTAATAGGGTAGAGATCATTTGAACTTTAACATCTTGGTGAGATATTAATTGAGAGACCCAGACCTCAAAAAAACCTGGACAGCAGCTAATGTTATGTCACACCACAATCTAGTTCAGTTCCTAAACAACCTTAAAATAACAAATTGCATAAAAGGGTCTACCACCAAAATCACACTAAATTACATTACAATAATATGTATGCTAGGGCAATTATATGAATGCCCCTGAAGATCAAAGGTTTAATGCATGATATTGAGTTATATTTACTTGTTTGATTCGGCGAGGGCCCCAGCTTGAGGAAGACCATCTGGATCTAGAATATGTTTCCGCATATAAGCCGTCATTTATAAGACCCCTACAGTAGAAACACAAGGATCAAGGACTAAGTACAGATATGCAATTGGGTTCTGCTGCAAGTGTTTGTGGTTGCTTAAAAAGTACATTTTCCTGATAGAATGCCTGAAAATGTAACTTACATGATCATAAAATCCATACCAAACTCTTAATAATAAATTAGAAGCACCACAAGAATAATGTGGTTGCTATTACCCAAAACATCTTATGAATTGAAAAATACATGTATGCACCTGCTCTGGAAGTCTGATATCACAGCATCAACAGTTTCAAGCGAAAATCTCTTTCCCAGTAACTTCTTCTTCAGCTCCATAGCAGTAAATGCTCTGCAATTGTACAGTACACCTTAGCCCACAAATTGTGAATACATGCATAAGTAAGCAGACTGCTAAAACTAGTAGGTTCAAATAAGCACATAAGTTTTTTGACTCTAGCAAATTCTACAGTCAATAGAAAAGTTTGAAAACCAATACACTAGATGATTAACTGATCCATCATCAAAACAGGAAGGAAAGACAATGATTGCCACAAGATGGAGATTCTCTAATCATTATTATTGTATAAGCCAGACCTAGAGTTAATTACATCTGTTCCATTAGGTGGATGCTAAGCTTAAAAGCCTATTTAATGACAAAGCAACAACAAACTAAATGTAAAATCTAAGGTTAACTACGACTGGACAAGCTAGAAATCTCATTTGCAAGCATACAAGCATAAAAATCGCCCATTGCCTTTTTCGCATGAATTCACGTCTCATTAAAGCATCAAGTTAGCAATAATATTTACAAGGCACTCTTGCGTTTATCCATGTCCTCACAAGATGAAGAAGAATTTTTAAATAAACTTCATTCAAAATCAATTGGACTCTTCAGGAGTACTCTCAATCGTTGCATAAGATTCAATGGTTTGGAGATAGATTCAACTATTTCCGACCGCCATTATTTCAACAGCCTAGCAGCAATCCACTGTGTTCATGTTGCAAAACACTAATATCTCTACTTAATTCCGACAAACAATCTTAGAGGTGCAATCATTTCTACAAGCTCATATAACTTACAAATCTCATTCCACCGAAGACACTTTGTGTCAGTTAAAGTCTCGTGAATTAAAGAATATAACAGGACAATATGGGAGAAACTCATTAGATTGACTAAGTGCTCATTTACAGAATATAATCAGGGCATTCTAATTTATTTATCAATACAAAGTTATACAAAATAACCTGGACGCAAGTAACTCAATCGCCGACTTCTCTACATCTTGCCGGCTAGGACCTAATTGGATTACATGACATCTTTCACCGCTATCTTCAACAACCTTGCCTGGTTCTTCAATAAATTCTTCAGACACAGCCACGAAATCTCCCTTGTTTTCTTCTTCGACCTCTAGAAAGTACCACAAGACAAGTAAAATTTGGGTGTACCCTTTCTACATCAAGATGTTCTAGGAAACTAAAGCATACCTAAATTTAGCCCACAGTTTAGGTTGGAAGAAAGTAATGCACCATGATTCCTGGAATCAACATCCAAAATATTCATGCTTGATTTATTGGAGAAATCATCTCTCGTCATGTTCAACTCTGGCCCATCATGCCTCTTCCCCAAATACCTCACATGCACAGAAGCAGCTTCATCTTCTACATTCTTCGAAGAGCTACTATAATCTCTTCCTTTTGCGCAGCAAATTATACCATGGTTCCCTTTTAACCTAACGATTAAATCTTTAAAAGAAATATACGATGACAATGTTCACCAATTAGCAAAAGATTTTTTCTTCTCTTTTCTTCCTCGTTAAAAACTCCAATAATTATTGTGATTTTGCTAAATTAGTATTTTTCAATTTCCTCACGAGCGAAAAAAGAGAACAGAAAAATAAGGATCATAGAATGAAAAAGATACTAACCATGGACTCAGAAATACTCGGTATTGAAGTTTGATCGCTGTTCCATGGATGAAATTCCCGGCGAAGTACGCCATGTTTCGATGTTTGAAAATTTTAGGGGAGACTAACCCTAACTCCGGCGCGGCAAAATTCGAGTCGGCTTGGATTTCAAGCACATTTTGGAAATTGATGAAACACGCGCTTGTTGTTGTTATTATTATTATTATGAGAAATCCCCACTTTACACAATTTTAAAATTGAAGGAAAAAAAATACACCAAAATATAGATGATTGTTTGACTATGCATTTAAATATAGTGATTGTTACAAAAATACCACAATTATTGATTAGTCTTCTTATGAATAGTTAAAAGTATCATTTATTGTCAAATCATGTCCCCTAATGTCATAAGCTATTTATTATTTTATTACTTTAAGAACAAATCGATTTTTTTTGACATTTTGAACGAATTTCTGTGCTTCGAAAATATCCACTATTAAACGAAAATATTGTACTACTAAACGAAATATTTGAATTATTAAACGAAATTCGATGAACTATTACACGAAAATATTTGACTTTTTGAACGAATTTTTTGGCTTCGAAAATAGATACTGTTACACGAATTTTGGCCACGAAAATAACAACTATTAACGGAAATAACCACTTTTTGACTTTTAACAATTGATTTTTTAATACCAATTAAATTACAAATATTACATGATATTTGAACAATGTCTAGTTTTTGAAAATAAACCCTATTAAATGAATTTGTAAAATCATATCTATTAAAAGATTTTGTTACAATTAAATAAAAATAATTACAATTTACTTTTAAAATTATAAATTTTATAATAATTTATATTAAACAAATTATTAATAAAATTATTTTACAATATTAATTTGTAATTTTGTTTAATAAATCTTATAAGAATTCGTTTACAATAATTTTAATTTTGTGGCACTTCGTTTAGGCTAAGGGGGTTAAAAAATCGGGGGCAGTTCATGGCAGTTCATGGCAATTCGTACTATTAAACGAAAGGTTAAAAATTCTAAAAATTTGATAAAATCGAGCTTCTTACTAACCTCCCCCAAATTTATTACACGATTTTGAATGGACATACATTGTTAAACGAATAAATTATGCAATTAAACGACAACTTTAAATTTCGTGTAAATTAAAAATTGTTAAGCTTCTGACCTCATCGACAGTGTTAAGGAAACCGCTACTGGCCTCATCAACGAATTTATATTATTACACGAAATTCTCTGAAAGTTGTACTATTACACGAAATGTTTCTACTATTACACGAATATTTAATGCTATTAAACAAAATTTTGAAGACGCCTAAAACTTGTTCCGAGAGTAGCATCAATGAATCAATGACATGTCTCAGCCTTCACTATTCACACTTTATTGAACACTATTCACACGAAGACCACACTTTATTTGAATGGTTAAACAATGTTTATTTCATGAAACCCAAATGCCCACCAATTGAACAAATATTAAACGATTTCTTCAAACAAAAATAACAATTATTAAACGATTTGATTGTGTATATTGTGTATTAATTGTTTTATTTCATTCGAATAACAATTGTTATTTTTTCAAAATGCAAACCCCATATTTTATCTTTTAAGTGTTCGTCTATTAAATGTTGTAACAAATTCGTTTAATATTGTTTAAAAATAAGCCAAAAAATTTGTTGAATTTTTTTTTTCGTGTAATAGTTCTTCCACAAATTCATTTAATAGTACAAAATTTTCGTTTAATAGTACAAAATTTTCGTTTAATAGTACAAAATTTCGTTTAATAGTATAGTGATTTTCGTTTAATAGAACAAAAAAATTCGTTTACTACTACACGAATCATTTATCCGTTTAATAGTTCATAAGTTCTTGTACTATTATACATGCAAAAATTCTTTATCCGTTTAATAGTTCATAAGTTCTTGTACTATTATACATGCAAAAATTCAGGATATGACTCATTGATATGATCTGACATCACTAACCAAACAATCACATCTCTACACTATTCATGTGAAGACTAGTTAAAAAATGTGATATTTTGGTAACATTCACTATATTTAAGTGTACCTTTTAAACTAACCTATATTTTAGTGTATTTTTTTCCACACAATTTAAAAATGGTGTAGAGTGGGCTGGGAGCCCATATTATTATTATTGTTATTAAGAAGTCAATTCAATATTGGTATTTCTAAGGAACTAATTTGATAAGATTCATGTGAATCTTTCGTTATCAAAGGAAACAAGATTCATATGAAAATAATAAGACAAAAATTGTATACTTTTTTTTTTAAATGCCTAAATATTGTAATAATATTTTCCTTAATTTTATATCTCACTGCTAGAAAAAGCTCTATGAAGTCTTACTCTTCAAACTCAATAAAAGTTCCAATGAGAGTTACAAATTGATCATGGAAAGTCAATTTTTTTTTTTTCCTCAATTATTTCATTCGAACCGTGGATTATTTTTCCTAAAAAAAGGGAATGGTTATCCTCACTGTCTCATTCTTGATTTTCAGTTTTTTCCGGTTCAACCTGATTTTTGGATCGGATCAAGGACTCACTTCCAAATGAACCGGTCAGTCAGGTCCCTTTTAGAATCAACGATTTAAACTTGACGAGTAAAATGTTTAGCTACATCTTTAAAGATTGTTATTAGATTACAAATTAAGAGACCCTTGGAACAAATTTTTGCAATCAAAAGTCAGTAACCACAGCATAAGAAGCTTGAATCTGTATTTACAGATATATTCACACCTCTGCATACACTTTCAAAAACATAATGAGCAACAGAACAATAAAAATGAGGAAAAAAATGCCTTGAAAATAGGAAAAAAAATCATATTCGTAACAATCCTATAGTTTCTCAGACCTGTGCTGTAAAAATCAATATCATCATAAATTATCTTCAAAATATGCACATCAATACAACTCCAAAACTATATGATGAGGAAGCTCAGTCCCCAATATTTATTTAAAACAATTTCACTTAACTTGGAAAGAGCAGTGCAATCTGGAATGGAGTAAGAAAGTTTCTGTACATATATTCTCATGACCACATGCTCTCAAGTGTTTTCAAGTCAAATCATAAATTTTCCTCGAGGCGTTGATCTACTCCTTCGAAATTCAGGAATAGATGAATGGCCTGCTTCCTTCCCATTCTGAAGCACAGCATTAGAATGCTTATTTTCCTGGTAGCCTGACGAAGAATCCACTGTGTGGATTAGTTCTCTGTTTGAGAAGAGAAATAATTATGTTAGCAAGAGAAAAATGGTGTAGGAACACATATGTAGAATGTCTCATAGCAAAGTCCAAGAAAATTCAAAATGACCATCATACAAGCTTAATTTATCATGCAAACATTATTAAGAAAATATTATTCAAGACATACCTTGGTTCTACATTTTGAGAGTTCCTTGAGAAGTTTCGAAGAAGCTTTTTCCCCCTAGTGGTACCACATGCTTGCAACCTGAAAGGTCCATGCTCGTTTTCAGGATCTGAAAAGTCAGTTTTTTGAGTCTCCTCCATCATTTTACCCATGCTTACATCAGAGAGCAGGGCCTCTGCAACAACCGATTTCTGCGCTTTAGCTGATGGCTGTTGTTTGGCCTTGACCTTAGTCTCTGGTTTAGTTTTTCGGATGCCACCTTGACGTACATTCAGTGCTTGCTTAAACTGATCCTCTTCATTTTCTGGTTGAACTTTTCGTAGTGTGACCCTATGGAGGCTGTTCAAAGCATCCGGAAGAGGTGGCTCTTGTGAACCCATCAGGCGTGTATTTACTGTAGATGATGTATATGAAGGCACATTGGCAACTGATTTATTGACTGCAAGACTTGCTGGAAAGGGAACTTTTATGACTGGTGGATTATCAAGCATATCAGACTTCATTCTAGGTTTGATGGCGGCAGCTCTATCAGTGGATATTGATCTCCTAATTGGAGGAGATGGAGATCTAGGTTTCATGGAGCCTAGTGATCTCTCTTCAGCTAGGAGGGGCACTTTTGGCATCACATCCCTGTCTGTAAATTTTGAGGGAAATCGGGACCTTCTCTGCTTACCAGAGGAACAGCTTCTCGCCTAAAGTTTAACACAACAGAGATGAGATGCTACTTGTGAGTTGTGACTGAGAAATACAAAAGTTGGAAACTTAAAATTAATGTCTTAAAAGGAAGTGTCAAATTTATTTTAGATATATGTAATGAATGAAGCCTCATTACATTACTAAATTAATCCAGCTACACAAGTTCATATTTTACACTGCACTCTATCTCAAGCAGTCACCAAAATCGAAAAAAACTCAAGCCTCTTTACCCTCAAACCAGTTCTCATATGTATTCATTGACAAGGAAAAAGGACAGCATGATTGATTCTAATTCAAAAGGCAAGGGATGTGATTTTGGAATATTAGTAAATAGTTGAACACTTGAACGTATGTTTACGATTTCATGTTCTTACGAGACATTTTTCAGTTACCTCTGTGTTGTGAGTATCAACATGCTGCTGACTGATCTCAGGCTTCAGACTGGCAGTGCTGTTATACTTAGGTAACCGAAGAGGAGATACTGCACCACGAATATTTGTTCGACTTTTCAACTGCTCCAGTTCAGCTTCCTTTCTCTCCAATATTTGCTTAAGGTTTGAGATCTTAATATATCATGAAATAGTTAGAAACAAGCAAAGCATTATAAAAGTCAGATAAACAAGCAATTACAGAAAAAACATACCTCTTCTTTAAATACTTTTAATTCACTAGTTTCTTTATTAGATTGGGCTGCCCCCAGGTCTATTGTGGCAACTCTCTCAGCAAATTTCAAAGTGCTAATTGTCTCACCTAAAGCATTAACCTCCGGATTTATGTGCACAAACATCAGTGTCTTAGCATGTCCTCCTATGGAAAATATAAAAAAAGCAATAGATCAGTTTTCAGTGTTTAAACATAATTCATTTTATTCTTTTAAATAATTCACAGGCAAGATCATCATAAAGTAGCCAGGATCATCGTGAAAGCCAAGGAGTGCAAACAAAGATATCATTTCATGTGTAAAAATCAATGTTCGCAAAAAAAATAAAAAATGAATCACCTAGAGAATCTTGTAAAACTTGAGTTAGCTTGCTATTCCTGTAAGGTACATGAGAATTTTTTTGTGCCAGAGCCGCAATGACATCCCCAAGTGCAGAGAGAGATCTGTTAATATGCTGAGCTTCTTTCAATCTCTCTCCGGTAGCTTCAGATTTATCCACTCTCTCACTCCCAGCTAGATCCACTAAGTGAAGGCAACCCTTTAACAATGTACCAGAGATGAGTTCTCTTCCTCGGACATGAACTGTCAAAATACTGAAACATAGGACTTCAGTCAAAGACCAATAGAAAAAGTACTGATGGAACAAAAGCCATGCAGAAAAATGTAAACTTCCAAGGGGGAGGAAAGAAATTACCTATGAGATCGGCTACTCCGCACATTCAAAGCCGTGGCACCCACAGCGCGGTTTCTTTGTCCAATTCTCATCAGATCAAGAACATCTTGAGTACATTTAACAGGAATAAGACTCGCATCAGGAACATTCAGACCATTAAGCTGAGAATTGTTTCGAATATCTAATGTGTAGGCAGTTAAGGATATTTACAATTCTTGCCAAGGGATGTACATAATAAGAAAAAAGATTTCATCAACTATAGAAAAAACAAAATTTGACAAGGATATCTTCTATTGCTTCCATCAGAGACCAACAAATCTCTCACTTGTTCATTGTATATCTCAATCATTTGGACTCCAACTTCATATTCTATGACATCCATTCTGGCCTTTGAAATGTGAAACAGGTCACGTAGAGCACGATAATTCACCCCCCATGTTTCCTCTGTTGTTAAGTCTGGACCACTCTGAGGAAATCAAATATATATCATTCATTAGGTGTGAAAGATTTTCCAAACATGATATACTTTTGTATCATCAACTGTGAAAAAGCTTTAATATTGCAGAAATCCAACCACCAAATGGAATGGCATCTAATGCGGCTACAAAAGAATATTCACTCTAAATTCTGAATAACTGAAAAGGAAGACCACCTATATTGTTCTTGCTGAACTTCAATGACAAAATTTGAAGACTACGAGAAGTCAATATGGGAAACCAATCTACAAATACTAGTTCATTGAATTGCATGTTTGATGAGTGCTTAAGGAAAAGTATAACTATAGCAGTTAATCTATATGCAGTCTTCATCATCTAAAGTAGAACTGTGGAACAGGCACAGAGATCACCAAACAAAACATAATATATGATTCTAAAGTGTACAAATATTAACTGCCAAAACTGGAATACTATTTGTCACCAAGTTATATTTTCAAATTTATAACCCATACAATTCAATGGAATAGCAATGGAGTGACCACATACCATCGTATATGTCTTCCCAGAACCAGTCTGACCATACGCAAAAATACAAACATTGTAACCATCAAGAACAGATCTGACCAATGGTTGTGTGTTTGCGTAGATGTTTTCTGCAAAAAAAAAAAAAAAAGAGAGTTCTTAGAAACATATGCGTAGTTTGCAGTCTCAACTAAGAAATACTGAAAAGGACTTACGTTGTGTCACATTTGTCCCAAAAACCTTATTGAATGAGAAAACCCTCCGTGCATCTTTGCCCTGCTTTAGGGGATTTACAATCATGATATTTCCATTTTCTCCAATGTGATCAACAGTAGTCTGCCCATTAGATTGTCCTGGAAGGAATGGTCTTACTCTACAGTAAACTCTGATGGTCCCTGTGAAGAACACTCATCATATCAACTTTGGTTCTAAACAAATTAGTTACGTGCTTTTTGGCTTCAAGACTTTGAGCTCACAGAAAATCATGTCAATGAGCATTTATGAGATATCAAAAAGATCACCTTTTAGATCTTGAACTTGATTATAGAGAAGACGGTTTTCTTCCAAAACTTGGTGATATGAAGATGCCGCCACTTCTAGGCCCTTGACATGGTGCCCTGTCAAAGGTATTGCAATATTAGTGGACTTGACAAGATAGAACAGATCCATTATGTAGACAGTTGAAAACCTTGATAGACAGAGGCAAAAAGAAGATTAAGACAATATTCAACTGCTGCTTGAATCTTACCAAGACATTCAATTTCTCTCCCCCATCCAAATTGAACCCTGTGGACTTCTTGTTTTGTCTCTTTAAAAAGAGCTTTAAGATCCTGAAATGTTTTTTGTGCCCAGAAGATAGAAGCATACTTATCAGGACTATATTCATTTAAGAGGATGAAATGTCACATAAAATACAAGTAAAGTTGAAGCATCCTGGAGCATTGCACTGAAGAAAGTCTGCATGGACGATATCATATGAATGTATGCACCCCCAAAGCTTTGGTCCTCACTTGTAAAGCTTTCCGCACAAATTTATTATAAATCTCATTAAGAGCTAAAACTGGATATTGAATTCTGTATACTGTTATAACGATCCACTTCCTACAAATGCTTATGATGCTATTCAGTCGTATCAATAATATATATGAATCAGTTATCTACCATGTGTGCTCTTCTTCTTCTGAACAACAGAGTCATCATAATTGACTTAAACTGCAGGTTGCTTAGGTCTAAAAGTCAGACAGCTAAATTCTTTAAAGGGACAATTTTGAATTTCTCATAGCTTACTATTTCCTAAAGTCCTTAATAAAGCAAACAATCGAAAGGTGGTTAGACCAAACTATGGAGAACCAAGGACTATTACCTCTAACTGTTTCTGCTGAAGATCAAGTAGTTGTACACCACTATGAGATATATTTTTATGCTGTGTTCCACTGCTTTTTCCACTACAAATACAGAACTTGGAAATATCACTTGATACAAGACTGGTCCTTCTGCTCAGGTACTTTGATATGGCTTCAAGGAATTGAGATTTCATCGAAGGAAGACAATCACCATCCAAGACTTTCTTCAAAAACAAGCCAAGCTGCAGGAAATGGAGATGAATTGTATTTCATTAAGCTATTGATCGGGTAAATTAGTTCCAACAAAAGCTTGATTGGCAGCAATAACGCCATGCTCATAAACAAATATTGGAAATGTAAGAACCTGATTGCTTTGAGATGCCAGTAATGATGAGAAATCCTTAACAACCTTCCTCAGCACAATATCAATGACCTACATATATTTCCACAAGTAGACTGAATGAAGGTGGTTCTCTTAGGAAATGCAGATAATACTGGCATAATAAATTCTTGTAAAGTTGCTGATTAAGTATTTTGAGAACTCCAAACAAGGGAAGAACAACTTCCTGGACTATTTGATAGAGTCCATGCTGAGAATCTCCTACCAACAAAATTAGCACTAGCAACAACTTTAAGCCTTAGGCAGAGCACTATGGCCCTTATCTGTATTTGTTGAGGCTAATTACTGGATCACTTATAATTGAATGACCTGCAGACTCTATGTCTTATATTTTGAGTTTGGAAATATGAAAATGCATTTTGTTTCTCCAAAAATAACATAAATTAGTTCTGCAGGACACTGGATCTTTCTTAGATGCCTACTATCCCAAAATCCTCCAGGAACAGTAGTGCACTTGATGGAGACCTTCATTTACTTTACATTTTTTTGGAGTCAGGCCCACTTCATTGAGAAAATTGGAGTAATTAAGAGCATTGATCTGAAGGTTTGGGGATTCCCAATAATCAGACCATCCATGGCAGTATGAAGATTTCAAATGTTCAGATATTCACTTAAGATGCTAAATTGCTTGAAAGATTGCAGAAGTCTGGTCTTTTACAGACACAACCACAGTTTTGAAGTGTATATGTCTAGACTCTAGAGTTAGAAACTATGTATTCAGTTAAGGGATACTTACTTTCATTGAGGAAACAGAGCAAACTCTATGTGTCTATATTAGGGAATTAACTTTTTGTTAAACATCATGTTGAGTGATTTCCTAAAGGAATTTAATATATCACATATCCTTCTCAGAGAATGTTTTCAGCTCCATCAATGCACAGCAAATATTAAACATACATACAACAAACATAGAATTATCTTACCTACCATTGAACTTAAAGGCAGGTCATCAAATCCATTGGTTTCTGTCAGATAAGATTGTAGGAGTCCAAGACTAAAATGATCGAACATGAAAGTGAGTACATTGGCTGCCCTTGATTCTTCATGTGAGTCATTTGACAAGTGTAGGAACTCCATTAGTTGTTCACATTGTGATGATTCAGAATCATCCATTGATTCATCTGCACTCTCGCTGCTCACCACAGAGGAAGGTGATTCTTTCACAAGGGATGTAATTCTCACTGTTCCGCCATATCTCCAGTCACCAATACCTCCAGATTGCTTCCATTCATAATATCCTTTTAAACAGAGAATGCAGTCCACTACTTTGCCTGATGAGCCTCCCTGTAAATTCATCTAATTTTGAAGATCAGTGAAGTACAACAAGGTAGCCATCACAAAGTTGAATAACTATAATGAAACATGAGTGTCATGTTAAATGGTGCTAATGTGCCAGTAATTAAGTGTTTTCATTAATGGTGAACTGATGAACAATACTAAAAGGACAGAACCATAGAAAAGAAAGAATCAGTTGTATTCATCCTTGAACTTTTAAACCAATATTCATCACTGAATGACTACATTGATCTGGCAGCAGTTCAATCATTAAGGAAATTAAATTCACACATACAATTTGCTAGAGAGCAAGCAAAAATGGAGACACCATTTAACTAAAGAATGATATGGCATCTTGCATCTTATGGTCCCTCTTATCCTTTGAAAAACACTAAACATGCATCAAAATACTATTTACATATTTTGATAGTAAAAAAAACTGAAACACAATTTGTTCAAGTATAAATGTAAAGTGTTAACACATAACATTTATATGCCTGAAACCATGAAGCCCAAGGGACATTAGAGGAAGCATATTTATCCACTCACAAGCTAAATCCAAAAGGTCAGTGTTGCTGTGTGCAGCAAGAATAGGCAAGTTGGCCAAAATTCAAGCTACATGAAATACAATGTTAGATGTAATCAACTACACTCATGTCGTTTCAAACTTGATCAAGTGAATTAAGTTTAAACATCTAATCAGCTTCCTACTCACTCACAATCAACCATACCCTCAGAACGATGAATATTTTGACATACACATTCTCTTGATCACATCACAAGCATGTAACACAACAAACACAAAATGAGATGCAAACCTTTTCAAGATCAGACGCTTCGAATGTGAGGAGCTTCATTTTGCCAACAGCAACAAGAAAATTTCTCATGTTTTCAAAATACTGAATAGCAGATTGGGCAGCAGCCTCCGTAGCCTGCACATCCAGCACTGGATTCTCCACCACCTATGCATTTCCACAAGTAAAACAAGAACAAAAATCAATTAATTTTGTTCAATGAAAAAACAGATGAGAACACATGAGATGAGATCCTCTACTTCAAAAAACATTACATCTCCTATTTCCATGCTCAAACAGAAGATTGAACACAGTTTGCACTAGAGTAATCGACTGAGATGAGAAGCTCTCATGCAATCAAACGCATTAGAATTAGTTGTTTGAAGTACCTTGTAAACGGCGCCGGGATTGACTTTGTTGAGGACGTTGCAAAGAATGAGTCCGTTGCGCAGCGCCAAACAGAATTCTTCCTCCGTCGGTTCTTTGGGGAGCACCGCCGACGCACCGTGATCCATCTGCCGCAGCCATTCCGCCGCCTGATACCTCCTTGAAGCTGAAACGATGTTTTAGCGAACACACGCCAACACAGATTAATCACATTCTACCATTCTGAATTCTTTCAAAGCTGAACTGAAACATTGATTGAATTACTCCTCTTCTGATTCAAAATTAAAATAGAATAGAATAATGAATAATCCTCTTCTTTGCCTTCAATTCGATTTAATTACTATTTCGATAATTTCATCCGATTAACGTTTGATAATCATAATTCAAAATTTTAGCCTTCTAGGAACCAATTCCTATTGGTAACTCAAAACAATTTGTTTACTCAAAGTGGAAATCAGAATTATTGCTAATTAATTTTATTTTTTACTAATTTTAAAATATTTAAGATAAATTCAATAAGATTAAAAAAGTAAATTTATGAATTTAATTTAGTTAACAAAAGTAAATTTGAAAGCATTTCATTCTTAGCTAAAAGTTGAGTGTATAGCGCGCGCTAAGTGAAATTTTGAAGGAACAAAGCCAAGATCCCGCGCCATATACTTAAAAGTCAATATCAGCGTTTGACCGTCGATTTATTTTCATCGACGGATCACAACAATCCTACCCACTTCGACGCGGATCACGATTAACAGCTGTGGATTGCTGAACCAAGTCCAACGGTTCAGATGTGCATCCCCATCCTTTTCCCCCGTATATAAATACGCTTATAATCGTGAATATACCATCAGCAACAAGAGATCACAATCACCCAAAAATTACCTCCTTCATCGAATAGCTACGAAAGAGAAGAAAAATGTCAGGAAGAGGAAAGGGAGGCAAGGGTTTGGGAAAGGGCGGAGCTAAGCGTCATAGGAAGGTGCTCAGGGATAACATCCAGGGAATCACTAAGCCGGCGATTCGGCGATTGGCTCGTCGAGGTGGCGTTAAGCGTATCAGTGGTCTCATCTACGAGGAGACTCGCGGTGTTTTGAAGATCTTTTTGGAAAATGTTATTCGTGATGCCGTCACCTACACTGAGCATGCCCGCAGGAAGACGGTGACCGCCATGGACGTTGTCTACGCGCTCAAGAGGCAGGGACGTACCCTCTACGGTTTCGGAGGCTAGGGTTTTCTTTAATTGGCTGTAGATTGGGCTAATTTGGGTATTAATTTTAGGTTTTCTAATCTAGTGTTGTGTAGATTGTGGAGATCTGTTGTTCCTTCATCTATATATCGAATTCCATTTCGTTTTGGAAATTGATCTGGTTTTTACTACTGCAGTTCTCTTACAATGCTTGATTTGATTGAAAGAATTCCGATTTGCAAATCATTTTTGAAGATTGTTCTCAACAATTGCGTATTATTATTATTACTTTTATTTTAGTAAACACGAATTTACAATGCATCATTATTCAATGGATTTAAAGAATCATACTACATCCCAGCGTAAAGAGCAAGATTGATGTTGGCAAATGTAATAATTGTGAATGTTTAAAGGCAAAAAATGGTCGATCAAGCAAGATCTCTGTAGTCTTTAATTAGGGTTCTCTTTAATCATTTGTGCAACTAAAAATTGAGGGGTGGAGTAGAGAACTCGACCTGCCACTTTAATGGCGGGCCACAATGGCATAAATAGTTGAGCACTGCTACACATTTATCATCATGATGTGTTGCACTACCCATTTCACTTTTGGACTTCAATTCTGCAATCTTTACTTTTGACTTCCAAGAAATGAGTTTCCCATTATTTTTCAATTTTGTTTTGTTCGTTGCTCTAACTTTATGGTTTAGTTTATACCTGGCAAAAACGAGAATGTTGCCTACGAAAAGTAGTAATGGAATTGTACATAGATTACATACCTGCTTCCTCGGCTTTTCGTTGGGCTAATTCACGGTCATTGATGATTTCTTCACCATACGTAGTAGTATTAGTATTGTTGTAGATCAAGCCCTTGAGGCCTCTCAAATTCTTGTTTGGAGAGTTAAATATTGTGCCATTGTAGCTTTCTTGTGGCATTGTGATCCTTATTTGATATTCTTCTCTTTCCTCGTTATGGCCTTCCTCTGTAGCTCAATTCACTGAAGACGATAAACGACAAGGGATACAAATGACATTACTTAAAAGAGCATATCTTATCTTTTGTTTGTTCCTAGTGTTCCACGCCTCTGACTATTTCAAATTTTGAATGGAACAAAATAGTGCTTAAGATGACACAATTGTTCGTTAACAACGATGTAAGAAGCTGACAAAGAGAGTGATTGACAAGTGTATATACAGCTTTCACGTTAATTTAATGACATCGTAAATCCACAAAGTATCAACAAACTTAACAGAAAATCAGAAACAACTGAAATTACCTGGATGTATGATTGCCGGCCGGCGTTGAAAATGGGGAAGAAGAAGAAGATGAGGTGATAAAAGGAGAGGGAGGATTGGATCTGAAGAGAGTTGAATGGACTTCTCGTGAGTTATGAAGAAGCATTCGAAAAATCACAAGGATTCATTAAATGCAGTATATAGGGAGAAAGAAAGACTATGAGTATGGTTTAAAGTAGTGAGAGAGAGAGAGAGGCAGGGGGGAATTCAATTAAAAAAGCCCTGAATGAAAACGTCCCGTTGTCTCTGCTTTTCTTCTATGGGATTGGTCCCACCCTACATTTAACCAACTCTTGCTGCTGCTTTATTTTACCTTATCATGCCAATTAACCTGCCATTTTATTCAAATATTTTCAATATCAATTCAAGGAAAATACCAAATTCATGGATGATTGGACTTTTATTTGTTGGAATTCCAGATTCTAAAATTCACAATTTTGGTTTTGAAAAGTAAGTAAAGGGTATGAATTAATGTCATGAGATTACATTTGGAAAAATGGGTGATGTTGTTTTTATATTTTATAAAGGGTAGATTAGAATTGTAGAGTTACGATCAAATATTTGAGTCCTACAACAAATACAAGTTTACATTTGAAATTCAATCTTGGATACGAAATGGTAATTAAGTAAACTATTCAAATTATACTAAGGGGTAATTACCATTTAAACTATGCATTGTTAGTTAGTTATTTTTAACAGCTTATCCTTTTTAACTTTTATTTTGTATACTTAACCTAGCTAAACTATGTAATTAGTAATAACTGCATTTTGTCATATCAATTTCATTGCTCTTGGTATATTCCGTCTAGATTTCAGTAAAATTATAACTTTCGACACTCACATGATATATTTTAAGGATAATAATGTTTTTTCAAATATTTTCTATTTTAAATAACACATGAGAGCATACATGATATATTTTCCTCAAATTATACTTTTTTTTTTTTTTTTGGAATTTTGGAGTTTTCATTCTCAGAATCACTCTTTCACAAAGTTTCCTAAATTACTTTCAAATCATCTCAGAATATAAAAGTTGATCATTGCAACTAGAACAATATTTATTATCTATTGCGCACCTCACAAGGAGAAAATTATCAATATTATCCACATTGTATTGATGAAAACTTTGTAGATTTGTGAGACGAAGAAATAGTAATAGAAAGAACCACATGAGTGACTGATTTTAGGAATAAAAACCTGTCAATATAGAAAACTCATTTAATCTCTCATACGTTATTTTACGTAGAAAATATTAAAAGATTACTATTTCCCTTAATTCATGTATTTGTAAATGTCATACGATGAAATCTTGAGAGACTATATATGAATTATCTCATCAATTGTGGAACCGTTATGATAAATTGTTATATTGTTTAGAGTCGAAAATTAGGGGGAAAAGAAGTTAAGATGATAAAATGCAAAAAATCATATAGTGAAGGATTAAAATAAAAAGGTTGTGAATCCAGGTGGCAAGAAATGTGAGGTGTGGGGCCAGTCGAACGTTGGACTAGGCGGCAAGATCTGTTATTTGTATAATAGCCATTTTTGAGTTGCTTTTCTTTTCTCATGCGAATATGCCTTTCTTCTATGCTAATTGAATACAATCACCTAAATAAACACTGATTAAGGGATGCAACTCCATTTCTTCCATTCACTATGTTTATTATATATTCATTTCTTATTGGATTTGTTTAATTTTGGTGAAATCAAATGTAAAGACAGAAGAAATATATTAATTATGCATGATGATGAAGCATTAGCAGGGCACAAAAGCAGTGATCATCATCATTATGTTATGTTGCCTTATTTAGTGGTCCTCCTCGCCATCACCATTTCCTACGCCATTTTTAGTTTTAATAAAATTTAACTTTACCCTCAATTTACAATTGCAATTCATACTTTTAAAAGTTAGCAAATTTTATTTACTTTTTTTTTTTTGTTGGTTTCATAGATTGGATGATATTGAAATTGTTTTAAGTTGATGTGGGCCACCTAATACTTCTGCATCAATCGATTATTGCCATATTTTCGTCCAAATTATTTCACTAAAATAATAAAAAAAATGTTTCTATTTTTAACAACATAAGAAAATGACGCAATATGCATGATAAAATTAACTGTAACATAACATATATTTATGAAGTAAAACATATATCGCACATGAAATGATTGCACATGAATTTTTGTCAACAAAGAATTAGCATTGATTATACGTAAAATCGAATTTTATTTAGCTCAAATGTACTCGGCGTTTTCCGACCGACCCACCATGCACCAACATTAAAAAACCTAAATATTATACAGAAGTTATTTTATTTAATAATAATATATAAATTTCAAATATTTGGAAGAGCGGAAGCTAGGGCCGGAAATCCATGTTTTTATTAATTAAACTGAATCTTGCTACACATAACACATTGTTTATGCCTTGGAGCTGGCTGTTCAACCTAATGCATTATTTTTATTTCATTAGTTTAATTGAAACATATCATTTATTATTTATTAAAGTTTAAATATAAGAACAACGTGGTATTTAAAAATAAATTAATAAATTTAAACTTTATTCAAATAGAAGACCGAACCTCCAAAAAAATTAAAAAAACAGAAAAACAAGTAAAAAAAAAAAAAAAAACTGAGAATTGATCAAATTGTTTAATATCATGTTCAAAAGTTTTTTGGCCAGTGCACGTAACAGTTGTTTTAGTTCTATTTAGATCAAATTGACGACCATTTTCTAGTTATAGAGATCAATTGGCCAATGTGATCTGGATTTCAGTAACCATAGGTTTGACTTTAATCTTTAAGAAATATGATTTTTTTAAAAACCGAAATGAATATGTATTTTTCAAATATAGTTAATTGCAAGTTGTTTAAAAAAAAAAAAAACCAATCAAAGAACTCGAACTTGGTCCGTATGTCAAACAATGGCAAATAAAGGATAATGACTATTTTTTGTAAATAAGCTTACATGAGTTCAATTTATAAGATGCAACCCACGTATAATACTTAATCTAGAAATAAAAGTATAAGAGCTTAATTCAAAATAATTTGAGAGTACTAGAAATTTTACTTCCTATTTAATTTGAGCACTCGATTCAATTTATACATGTGTAATGTAGTAATTATTTAGAAATATCAGATAAAACACACGTTGAAAGTAGAATATCCTGTGTGATGCCCTCTAATTTTATCCTCTAAAGATGAAGTAGATAACTAAAAAATATTAGTCAATGTAACAAACTAAAGAAAAGTGTACGTTATGAAGTTTGAAGAAAATAGGAGCGAAAAAAGTTGTACTGGAAACTTTGGATACCATTCGGTCCATTCCCTTTATTCAATTCTCTTTTACATCTTATCTCCCTCAATTCCAAAGTACAATCAATTAATTAATGTTGGTTATATATATATAATTAATAAATAACAAATTAATAATTTCAAAATGATGTGAACATATTAATAATTGGAAAATATAATTTGTTATTGATTAATTATTTTAAAATAATGCATTCTTGAACGTCTTATCTTCCATCGTCTTTCAAATGAAGAAGACATTAATGTTTCATAAAAGAAAATAAAGGATATGTAGAAGAAAAAACGGCATAGATTAATGACGTTTAGATCTACGTTTCTGCAATCCATTGGATGTTGAATTGGTAGATGGGATCTGCAGTGAAAATGATATAATATGGACATATGTGTGATTTGCTACTACATCCCTAATAAAAATCATCTGCTGCTCAAGTTATGTAGTGATAGAATTGTGTGAATAATTTGGTCCAAGAAACATAGTCGAGTTGGTAAGAATTATGGTAACAAAGGGAGAAATCATATGGCAATGAAGGCTCAAATATTGCATGGACATATTTCTATTGAAATATTGAGAAGATAGTTTGTCTAATTTTCTATCATGCATGTCTATTATTTGAACACATTCCTTAATTTACATCTCATCCGACCAAAAAGCTATTCAAATATATTTCTTCATTTACGTCACATTAGATTAAAGAGTTACAATTGAATTAAGAGTTTAAAGATGAAAATAGTTAATGTGAGAATGTTACTTCATTAATTGTTTGGGTACTCATAATGCATGGTACACGTGCCAAGCGTTTCATGTCGAGGCCGGAGGCCCATATGTGATGAATGCACATTGGAGCTGGGCTTCTTTGTGGGCTAAGCCCATTTGAGGTTTTAGTCATTCGGAAAATTCCAATTTTACTTCAAATTACTTGGTTGAATTTAGGGGGAAAACAGATGTTTGCTCATCTAAATTTTGCCTCATTGGATTATCTTTACTTCTCAACACTTTTCTTAGTCCTATATATTTAAAAAAAATCCAAGTTTTGGTCTAGTTACCAACTACGATAGGTAAACCACTTTTATTTTTATTTTCTAATTACAAATGAACTCATTTAAATATCAACTTTTCAACATACGATTCTCTTAAAACTTAAAATATGATAGAATAATATAATATTTATAAAAATGAATGAATTCAAATCAAATTGCTCATATGAATATATTGAAACGTTGTGTAGATTTTGTTATAACTTTCATAAACATTTAGATTTATTTGATAATTTGACCAAACCTCAAGTATGATAGATGTAATTCACCAATATATATATATATATATATATATATTTAGATGTTGTAGCAAGTACATTGACTTAAAAAAATCATTCGAAACATAAAGAACTACAACAAAAGATAAAAGGTGACAAATAAAATTAAACAAAGTGGATTAAAAAACCTTTTTTTCCCCTTAGCATCCCATATTTGGAATGTAGGATTTAAGGGTAATGGACGAAGGGGCCCCAAAAATAGGAGCGTAAATTTGGCCAACTCGATCAATTTATCACACACACACACACACACACTCCCTCATCATCAAAATTGAAAATAATAATAATAATAATAATCATAAATTCGTAATCCTATTAAATTGGCAAATCAAAGCCTCCAGCTGCTAAATTTGAATTCCTGCCTCGGCACAGAAAAATGTGTTAAAAATATACTAATATTCGGAGAGATTATTATCCTATCAACATCAATTTATGAGAGTACAAGTGGGAAATGAAAAACACGTTTTTACAGGATGGAACTTATGTTGAGGATAATATTTTAAATTTAGCATTCCTAAATCCTAAACCTCAATTATGCGCCAGTAATCGTTGATAACTAATTGTATTTGCAAAATGATGAGATCAAAACTTAAAAGCACAATGAAGTAAAGTAGAATTCACACGAATTATATAAATTGATGCACTTTATATATTTTATCAGCTCTAAAAATTCTAAAAGTATTTGAGACAAAATTGTAAAAATATATTTTAAAATATTTCTACCATATTTAAATATCAAAATCAGGTTTATTGTTTATATATTTAAAATAAAATAATTATTAAACGAGATTACATGTCTAGTATAACCATAATAAATACATATATTTTGTCAACCACTTATGTATTATTGTTTGTTATAGTATTGAATTAATTCATTCAATAGAGTTATTAATTTTATTTTTGTGAATCCCATGAAATATACAAGGAATACACTAGTTCCATATACATTCATCATTAATTTTTCCTTCATCTCCAATTTGGGATGCAAACTAAGCAAATCCATAGCTCAGTCAGTAATTTTCTTGTAAAATTGGATTATTTGGCAAAAATCAAACTAAATTAGGAAAAAAAAGTTGAAAAATCAATTCACCAATTTTTAATTAATGACGCACGAAAACGAAAACGAAAACAACATCATAAATGCATAGAAGATTGCCAAATATTTAAAATTCCCTAGATATTTAATGCCCAATAAATATCTACGTACATATCGTCGGTAATTTGAAATAAACACTTTTTTTGGGGCGAAAAGTGGGATAATACCATTGTTGGGGCCCTGCATGGCTGCATCTTCGAAGAATCCAGTGGGACCCAGACAGGTCCCGAAGCAACGGATAGGATCCGACAAAGCACGATGGTTCACGCAGGACCAACCGCTGTGGATCGGACCCCACCTCGACAAGAATTGGGCCGCAAATGGGCGGTGAAATCTTTGATTTCCACCTTCACTGCACACACACACACTCACTGCAATGCGCTCGGATCGGGGTAGGGGCCCCAGGGTAATTTCCCTGATTATGAAGCCCTGGTTATGGCAAACCTCGAAACTCGTATTTTCCTATAAATTTCATTCATACCGCCACACACCCAACCAAACGCAGCTACGATTACTCTATTCACTCTCTCTCTCTCACATCCCTGTTGTTTGAAATCTCACAAATCGCCGCCAATCGGATTGAGGCCGCCTTCGTTGATTATATTGTAGGATCTTAGATTTGTACTCTTCATTAGGTATATTTGTCTGCTGCATTGATCAATCTTCATGTCGGAATAGCTTGATTTGTGCCAATGTTTGGTTTTCCTGGAATTCTTTCTTTTGAGATTGCGGTTTTGTCTTCTGTGGTGGCTGAATAGTGTCTTTGTCAGCTAAGATCACGTTTTCAAAGTTTGTATTTGTTTTGTTAACTTACGTGGTGATTCGATCCTGTGTTTTTTAATAATTTGTGAGCATTTTTTTGTGGTTTATTCAGTTTAGAAGCAAATGACTGCTCCAACCCGAAGATTAGTCCTTCTAAGTTCAAAATTCGACTTGAACTGCCAGAATACATTAATATTACTTGAATTTATCCGCACGATTTTCTTGTGCTTTTATTTAATTATATTGTGAGGTGCTTTTTAAATCGATCTCGGTGATTGATTTGAGATGTTGTAATTGAGATGATATTTATGGTCATATTACTTGTTTTCTAGTCTTTGTTGAAACTTGATATTCATTCTGCGTTGTTGCTTCTACTTCAATTTGCTATTGGCCGTTGGCAAATGATGAAGCTACTCCGATTTGATTGGTCTCCTATAAAAAAAGAGTGCAATTGAAAGTTGGCTTTTTATGATTTTTATGGTGGGAAACTGACTATGACTCTTCTCTACTTGCTTGTCCAATACCTCTCCAACTTTAGAAATATTGTCCCTATCTGAACGATTGTGAGACGCACAACCAGCTTTCTGTTTCCATAGAGATATTATATTATTTAACATGCTTTTGTTGAGGATCTTGAACCAATATTTTATCTCTAATTCTCGCGGCAGAACCTGAATTTTCAAGGTTCTAATAAAGCTTCTTCACTTCAAGTATTTCCATCTCTGTGTTTTTTGTTCTTTGTATATGTGTGACAATATGTTACTCTTCAATAAATTTCCGTTAAAACTAATTTATGCCATTTAATTATTCTTCTTCTATTCAACTCTTTATTCTTAAGTTTTGCAGTGCTCGCCTAAAATGGGTTCAAAAGCAGTTGAAGACCTGATAGAGGCTTCATCAGGTGTCCATTTTTCTGGATTTCATTTAAAAAATAATGGTCCAAGTGTTTCAGTGATTGAACAGTCAACCACATCAACAACCGAAAATATCAAGCAACCCTTTGTCATAGGTAGTACGAGCATCTTATTTTTACCAATAATAGCCAAATATAAGGCATCCATACTTTTGTGATATTCTGGTGATTGTGAATCAATCTTGGCATTATGTTTCAGTCTTAGCACATTTTGGTAACAAGTTTATTTAATTTTTTAATCTTTGGACAAGAAGACAGCTAAAATATCAGCATTTGATATCTTAAGAATTTGCATGATCAATGCAAAGTTGTCTTAGATTGATGGAAAAGCTTTTCTCATCATAACTCAGTGTTGGATTAATATGGCGAGTGCCAAGGCCTATGGAGGCAGTAGTGATGACTGGTGACTAGATATGTATGCTGGTTGAGTGCAATTTTGTCCACGCCTTAAGTCATTTCTTCTACAATCCTTTAGAATTTACTGAGCTTGCTTAAAAATTCTCTTTTTATGAAGTTAAAAGGGCTTCATGTTGATGACCTTCAACATTCTTCATTGTGTATCAGGAGTTGCAGGAGGTGCAGCATCTGGGAAGACTACAGTTTGTGATATGATTATTGAACAGCTTCGTGATCAGCGTGTTGTACTTGTCAACCAGGTATCACTGTCTCTTTTTACTATACCTTAAGCGAAAATACAAAAATGCAGAAAGAGTTTATTGACCTTGTAGAATCTTAAAATTCAGCAAGGGAGAATGAGGGCATTACATGGAATTTATCTTTACTCTCTGATGCACCTACATCCATTTCTTCATTTTGTATATTTGTGCCGTACTTTTCCCCTGAGTATTAGCACTAGTGGGAAATTTCTTCTTTTATCCTTTCATATTCAGGCCCTGCTAATGAATTCGTCTTGGTTATACATTACTTTTACCTGGCTTTCCTTTATTTCGCTTATTAGTGTGGTGGTTGTACCCAAAATCACTCTGGATCACCCGTGTTAGAAGTTTGCAAAATAGAGTGAACCTATTATTCTTGTTGTCCTTCTGACTCAATTATAATTATAATATTTTAAAGAAATGAAATCTCAACAATAATTCCATAAATACTAGTTCAATATGAACAGAAACAGATTGTTTGGTTGTGTTCTCTTTTGTCATTAGTATCCCAGTTTCATATGTGCACATTCTCAAAGCATGGACCAGCAATTTTATATGCATTACTGGAAACCTTATTGATTATTTATTTTGGGTGCTTCTGAACAACTTTCCTTTTATGAGACATAATATGCTTCTCCCTGTGACATTTTTGCAGGACTCCTTTTATCACAATTTGACACCAGAGGAACTAAAAAAAGTTCATGAATACAATTTTGACCATCCTGGTTGGTATCGTCTTAAACTTTGAGAATATTAGTTCTATTAATCAAGCGCTTCAATTCAAAATGAGCCCTGTTTAATTTAATATAAATCTTGTCTGGTTAAGGATGAAGCTCTAGCACAAAGGATCTAGTTCTCATTCTTTTTCTTGCTTATGTGGAGGATGCTATTTTCTTGTTAAAACTTGGATAGATGGTTGGTTATAGTATCACATTTTAAAGTCCTCTATATCATTACCAATTATGTGGCAACATTCTTTAAGGTCTTTACATTTATTAATGCTCTTTATCCATGTGCCATCATGTTATTATATTAATCTCTTGTCAGCTATACAAGTCCTGAACTAAAATAAAATATAGTTCTTAGGAGTGCCTTTCTTTAAAAACTGCAGCTTCTGCTTTCTTGCCTGGTAATAAGTCTTTGCCTCGGATAATAGCAATTCAGGGAAATTTTTCCGAGGTATTAAAATAGTACAAGTCAATGAAGCCATCTTAAATTTGATTACTTCAATCTGTCTGAAAATGCCACTCTATGGGTATCAGTTGCATTTTCCGGGTTGGATCATTACAGAGGTTAAATGCTTTTTTATTAATTAGAATTACCTTTTGGTTCAGATGCATTCGACACTGATCAATTGTTGAGTATTATGGAGAAATTGAAACATGGACATGCAGTAGATATTCCAAAATATGATTTCAAGAGTTATAAAAATGGTATCTTCCCCGCTCGAAGGGTAATTTTCTATTTATTTGCTGAATTTCTTTTTTCTTTTTTGAATCTTTTGTGTCTTATTCCCTTTTGGCTTCATTTGCCAGGTGAATCCATCAGACGTCATTATTTTAGAAGGAATTCTCATCTTCCATGATCCACGTGTCCGAAATCTCATGAATATGAAAATATTTGTAGATACAGGTTCTTTTCATCCTATCCCCCATTATGTACATCATTATACTTGTATTAGGTATGTGTATTTAAATATTTGATGTTGAACAAGTAGAGTCTTTAGCAGTTTTTCATTTTAGTACTGAATACTGAAAAGCATTCATTCAAGACTAAAAGTAGCTCAAGAGTGATTGCAAAAATTTGGGCAAAACATTTCTTATCCTATTTTAGCTAGGCAAACACACCCTAAGTTCTTGTTCCAATGGTGTGTTTTGTTTATGTGGTTCATCATCTTACTTCTCATTCCTTCAATTCTCATGATGTCAAATTTCCTGTATAGATGCTGATGTACGTCTAGCAAGGAGAATAAGGCGCGATACAGTGGAAAAGGGTAGAGATATTGGTACGGTACTTGATCAGGTATTCATCCCTTTTTAATAGCTTTCTCTGTCTATTGTGAATGCAAACAATGGAGAATCTGAATCAGTATGTAATATGCTTATATTAATTTTAAATTGTGGTCACATAAACAATGGTTTGGATACAACCTAAGGAGGCAGCTAGTTTTCCTTGAAGAAATCAGAGAACAGTGTTGAACATATACATATATATGTATATGTATAGATAGATAGATAGATAGATAGAGAGAGAGAGAGAGAGAGAGAGAGAGAGAGAGAGAGAGAGAGATTAAAATTAGAGCATTTGTGGTTTACTTCGAAATTTATGTTGCTAAGCATGGTGGATCTAAACTCATTCAGCCAACGTGATCATGGTATGCGATGTAATGATGAGTTTAGCTTTATGTACAAAAATGCCGATGATTTACATGGTGATTCAGCATAAGTTGGCATTGCTAGTTCTTTTCTTTTTCTTTCCTTCTTTTTTTTCCTAAGAGAATTTGTCATGATAGATGAGTTGGCATTGCTAGAACCTTTTTTTTTTTTTTTGCGATGAGTTGTTGTGGCCATTTCAGAAATTATCATCCATAGGGTTTATTTCCTTGAGTCGTCCTTCCCTCAGAGATGAGCAATAAGCACTCATGTAAAGCCCTCAACAATACATAGAAAAAGAAAATGACAAGAAAAACAATGATTGATAGGCATAATAGGAATCTACTCAAGCTGCGAGTAGATTAGGGTTACAATTTTGCAGCACATATGTGGCCCTAATGTCAAATGCTGTAATTTGAAATTAGCACCAAAAATATTCCACATACCAAGGAGCCCCAACCATTTTCCTTTGTTTTTACCTAGCGGAATTCTTCCACATCACATACTGTTTACATGCCACTGATATATTTCTATCTCCCTGTTTAATAGTGAAATCATCTGAAATTTATGAAAGCATCTTTGGCAAATCATGAAAACAAGCCTTTTACAATCAGCACTAGGGCTATGATTTAAGGATGAAAAATCTGTTTATGTTTAGGTAAAGTTGTTGACTAAATTGTGAGAGAAAATGGTGGATTGCTGTATGTGAGATTTTAGCTCTCCTTGAATGACTTTTATGTAGCTATGCCTCTGTGTTTGTGCATATGTGTTTTGCAACAACCCCTCTCCCCACCCACAAAATAATGATGCTTGTTGATAAATATTAATAATATGAGGGCAAACAATTGCTAATTCTTCCCTTATCTTGTATTTTGTAAAAGATAGTAACTGTAAGCTGCACTCCAAAAATAATGTTTGTTTTCTTTATGATTTTATCCCATGTTTCAAGTAAAGATAAACTCGTTTCTTGTTCCATCATAATATTGATGCTGAGCTAATACCTTTGTTTTATTTTAATTGAATACTTCGCTTACTAATCATCAGGTTTCATCCATATGCAGTACTCAAAATTCGTAAAGCCTGCTTTCGATGATTTTATACTTCCGACAAAAAAGTACGCTGACATTATCATCCCTCGTGGAGGAGATAATCATGTTGCTATTGACTTGATCGTACAACATATTCGGACTAAACTTGGTCAACACGATCTTTGTAAAATATATCCTAACTTATACGTCATTCAATCAACTTTTCAGGTAATATTTCCATCTTGCTAATTTAATGAGTGAACCTAATCAGAATATCATTTTCTAATATGATCTTTGGAGTTCCATGTTCCTTTGATTCTATGACTTATTTGAAACTAAACATTAAAGTTGCATCTCACCCATAATTTTTCCCCTTTATATTGATCTGCCATCATCTCTTCTCTTATCCAGATACGAGGTATGCATACACTTATACGCGATGCTCAGACAACAAAACACGACTTTGTCTTTTATTCCGATCGATTGATTCGATTGGTAGGTTTATGTAGTTTTAATTTGTATTTCTGCCAATTTTCTGATAGAAAAAACCTTATAAGCTTGAGTTGCTTATCCAGTATAATTTTCTTTAATATTAGGTTGTTGAACATGGTCTCGGGCATCTTCCATTTACAGAAAAGCAGGTTATCACTCCTACTGGTAAGCTACTATCATCAATTATATTGATATGTGATCAGGTTTTGGTTGTGTTTTTTCTTCATTCATTAAAGAAATTTGTTCATTTTGAATGCCTCTTTTTCTGCTCAAAGGTGCTTGCAGCTCAGTAAATGAAAATGCATTTGCAGTCACAATCCATAAATTAGTATTTGTGACATTCAATATATGGAGAACATTCTTTGCCTTAAGAATCATGAACTGAAGTTCAATCGTATTGGCACTTGATATTGATGTGGTGAGGAAGTTTGACTAGAAAGACTTGCTGAATACAGTTCATGACTTGTAAGAACCATTAATAAATTATAAAGAATACCATCATTGAAGTTTTGCATTTCTCAGAAAATACTGTTTAGTTTGATAAGATTCTCAGTCAGTAATGTCTATTTATGCAAACAGCTTATCCTTTTCGGTTAGGGGGTGGGGGTGGGGGGGGGGGGTGTTTGGAGGGGCAGTCCAATGCTTAGAAAATGCATAGAATATTTCTTAATCCGTCTGTAATGTGCAGGATCTGTGTACACTGGAGTAGACTTCTGCAAGAGATTGTGTGGGGTGTCTGTTATCCGAAGGTGACCTTCTTTTTCTTTCTTCAACCTAATTCTTAAGTTATGGGACAGAGCTTTTTGACTCCTACGCCTGCCGCAATGCAGCACATCCATTATTTTTTCTTCTATTGTGGTTTCTAAACAATGTTAAACATTTGTAGTGGTGAGAGCATGGAGAATGCCTTGCGTGCGTGTTGCAAAGGCATAAAAATCGGCAAAATTCTTATTCACAGGGAAGGTGATAATGGTCAACAGGTCAGCAAAAACTTCTCTTATTCCTGCATTTGCCAATACTGTTCCTTACATTTGGTTCAATTTCGACTATATTCTTGTGAAATGATTATCTACTTTATGCAGCTGATCTATGAAAAACTGCCACAAGACATCTCTGATAGGCATGTCTTGTTATTAGATCCAATTCTGGGCACAGGTCAGTCTTGTTCTCCGATATAGCTTGTGCCTTGAACAGAGTTTTATTGTGGCATCTCATTTTCTACTTCAATCGTAAACTATCCTCAGGAAATTCAGCTGTTCAAGCTATATCTCTACTTATCAAGAAGGGTGTACCAGAGGGCAACATAATATTCCTTAATCTAATATCTGTAAGTTCAACTACTCTACACATGAGTTGTTCTCTCAATCTCTCTCTCTCTGAACTAATTTTTTTGTTTATCCAGGCACCTCAAGGAGTACATGTGGTGTGCAGACATTTCCCTCGAGTAAAGATAGTGACATCTGAGATAGAAATTGGTTTGAATGAAGATTATCGTGTAATCCCTGGTATGGGTGAGTTTGGCGATCGATACTTTGGGACAGATGACGATTGAACACCAGAATGATTGTTATAGCCCAATTATTTTGAGTCACAAACTGAGATAAATATGGGCTCGATATGGATAACTAATAATTAGCTGAATGCCAAAATATTTTTGTGACGGTTTGGGACACTACTTCATTCACAAACACCTACGTACATTAATTTTCCCAATTTATTAGAATGTGTGTGTGTGTGTGAGAGAGAGAGAGTTTCAAGATGAATATACTGGATGCCCATTGCTGAGCTGAAAAGCCCTTTTTATATATCCTTCCTAAGATATTATCACTTTTATTTTTTTCTTGTTTTAAATTTCTCAATGAATGATGATATCTCATCAGGGTATGCTTGTTTTACTTTTCTCAAATTCTGAAATCGTTTTGGGACTCAAATTCGAAAATAAAATAAAATAAATCATCCACTAAAACATGACCTATATATATTATCTACACTCAATAACACCTATTTTAACATCTAATTCATCCGTTCTCATCTTACATTTTCCAACACATCTAGTATAATATAATATTTCACCTGTCAACATATTTTTAAAATTGAAGGATTCCAAACTAAGTAAAGGCTTTTATAGTGGTGGAATGAGGTTGGAAATGAGTAGGGTTATTTATCTGAATAAAAGATCTAGTTTGGAATTAGCATGGCCATATGGCATTGAGAGTGATCACTCATTCCTCTATCCTAGGGCGATAACCTTCGTTGGGCTACTCTTCTGACACGTGTCTATACACTCATATGATGGAATATTCCATCATTGAAATGTGTATATAGATTGGCTCTCTTGTTATTGTGTAGCTTACTCCACACTTATCCTTCATATTTGTCCACACAACCAACCATGTCTGCCTTTGTTGGCAACTTCGCTGGTATGTTTCTCAATGCCCATGCATGCAACTCTACTACACCTTTACTACTACTATCTATCTCCATGTTTCTTCTCTGCTATCTATCATCTCTTCATTTTTTTTTTACTATTTCATTTCATTTTTAATATAATTATGTCCAGCAATTTAAAATATACTTATTTGTCTCCTCTTTTCTGCAATCATATTAATGATCTAACCAAATATCATTTGCTTACATCCTCTCTATTATTTTCTACTTAAATAATCACACATATAATTACAAAAATAAAGGGAAATTACAATTTGGCCCTTGTAATTATACATATAGAGGAGCTGATAAAGAACGCCAAGTACATAGCCACCCCCGGAAAGGGCATATTAGCCGCCGACGAGAGCACCGGCACCATCGGAAAACGGCTGGCCAGCATCAACGTGGAGAACATCGAGTCAAACCGCCAGAATCTCCGGCAGCTTCTCTTCACCTCCCCCTCGGCCCTCTCCTTCCTCTCCGGCGTCATCCTCTTCGAGGAAACCCTGTACCAGAACACCTCAGACGGCAAGCCCTTCGTCCAGCTCCTCCAGGAAAACGGCGTCGTCCCAGGCATCAAGGTCGACAAGGGCACTGTCGACATCGCCGGCACCAACGGCGAGACCACCACTCAGGGCCTCGACTCCCTCGCCACCCGCTGCCAGCAGTACTACAAGGCCGGGGCCCGCTTCGCCAAGTGGCGGGCCGTCCTCAAGATTGGGCCCAACGAGCCCTCCGAGCTCAGCATCCAGCAGAACGCCCAGGGCCTGGCCCGCTACGCCATAATCTGTCAGGAGAACGGGCTCGTCCCCATCGTGGAGCCCGAGATCCTCACCGACGGCAGCCACGACATCAAGAAATGCGCCGCCGTGACTGAGACGGTGCTGGCGGCGGTGTACAAGGCGCTGAATGATCACCACGTACTCCTCGAAGGGACCCTCCTGAAACCTAACATGGTCACCCCTGGCTCCGACAGTCCCAAGGTAATCAACAGTGGAGTTAGTTAGTTAGTTATTATTAATATTTTTTCCTTTTCGGTCAAAGGGGTTCGTAATTACGGTATCTTTCGATTTTAATCTCATAATTGTCATAATTTTTAATTTAATCCCATAATTTAAGAATTTATCCGATTTTAGTCCAATTTTTCTAAACTGGGGCTCCCGATGACCTAAAAATGACATGGCCATGCATTTCAAATTCTTATTGATTGAGATGTGTTTTCACAACAATTTTAGGTCAATAGAAAGTCATTTTCCGATGAATTTCGGATTTTACGATTGAAATTGGATTGAAATGGGAAGACACCGTAGTTAGGAGAAAAAAAACGATTTTAACCCGAAAAGAGTGGACACCATTGACAGGTTGCGGCGGAGGTGATAGCGGAGTACACGGTGAGGGCGTTGCGGCGAACGGTGCCTCCGGCAGTGCCGGGGATAGTGTTCTTGTCGGGTGGGCAGAGCGAGGAGGAGGCGACGGTGAATCTGAATGCGATGAACAAGTTGGAGGTGTTGAAGCCATGGACGCTGTCGTTTTCGTTTGGGCGAGCACTGCAGAAGAGCACGCTGAAAGTGTGGGGAGGGGAGAAGGAGAATGTGGAGAAGGCGCAGGAGACGTTCTTGGAGAGGTGCAAGGCCAACTCCGATGCTACGCTCGGCAAATACGGCGGCGGAGCTGGTGGTGATTTGGCTGCTCAGAGTTTGTATGAGAAAGGATACAAGTACTAATTAGCTGCCTACATTTTCTTTTCAGCCTTTTATTTAATTTCTTCAGTATTAATTGATTCTCAATTACCACTCTGTTTCACTTCTCATCATCATCCTTTCAGCTCGTATATATGATATATACTTCACTTCACACATGGATCCATGTTCAAATTTATCTTCTTATTTCTTGTTTTCATCAGTGTGATTTATCAATCCTAGCTCATGGAATGACTAGCTATTAATATTTTTTTAAAGCCTATTTTTATATTGCAAAGCAGAGTTAGTTGCCCATTAATATATATATTTTTTTAAAGAAGGTGAAAACTCATCTTATTTATCAATAACTGTACAATTTGAAAGGGCTACATTTTAGTAGTTGATCCCAAATTAACATCCAAAATATGAGGACAGCACTACCTTGGTACCTCAACGATAATCATGTCCATGCGTGAGATGAGATGAATTATCTAATAAAAATACAATATTACGTTTATCAATATAGTTATATAATGGTTGTACACCATGAGTTCTTTTAAAATCCGCTAGATATTTCAATGGGAAATCTTTTTATTCGTGGAATGGGCCTTTTTCTTTTCGTTCTTTAAATTCAGTGGAAAAACAATGGGAATCGTACATTTAGAAATCCTACATTTTTTAACACTCTAAATACAGATAACAATTTAATCATAAATATTTTTCACATTACATCATTAAACATAATCTTTACAACTCTATACTCCTACACAACGATGGACCAAGTATTTTTACTTAAGGAATCAACTAGTTAAATATCATTTTAATATTAGTTTTTTGTTTTTGTAGTCATATTATTCAAAATCAAGGAATTTTGAATTTTGTACTTATACATATTAAAAGAAAGAAAAAAAAACAATTGCATGTATATGAGCCCAAAAAATATAAATTCATGACTAACTAAAGCATATAAACCCGAATTCAGAGCCCCTTAAACCCATACTGTCATTTGGGTCTATAGCTGTATGTTCAGATTGTGATGACATGTATAGCATTACCATTATATATGTGATTTTTTTTTATTTTTTAAGAAGATTATATGTATGTTTTTTAGATATATAACATGTGTAAAAGTAATGAAATATAACATGAAATCCAGTATAACAGAGTAACCCCAATGGGAAAAAGAAAATGGGTCCAGTTCTTGGGAAAATTGGTTTGTTAAATTAATGCTCTTAATTTTTAGGTAATATTAGCAGGCCCAATTTTGTGAGATTATAAAAGTGGAAGCAGCCCATCAAGGTAAGATGAAGCCCATCAAGTTTTTGGCAGCTTTACAGTGTTTTCTAGAAAGAGAAAATAGTGCAGCCAATTTCATCAACAACCGTGTCCCTCTCTCGCCTCTTCGTCCCCTCTCTGCACACAGCTCCATAGAATTATCTGAGAATTCAATATCTGAACTCTATCCCATGTCAATTTCTACCAAAATTCCCCACTCTCTTCTCTTCCACCATTCAACCGTTCGATTCTTGAAATCCTTGCAAATCCCATCATTTTCCTCGCAACCGACTAAACTATTCTTCTTCAGGCCCATCACGATCCAAACAATATCCACTAAAGAACCCGTTTTCTCAACCCCGCCCTCGTCTTCACCTGCAGCTTCTTTGCAGCCTATCGAAGAGCTTCCTCCTAAGCTCCAAGAAATCGTCAAGCTCTTCCAAGGAGTTCAAGAGGCCAAGGCTAAGTACGAGCAATTATTGTTCTACGGAAGAAACCTAAACCCTTTGGAGTCACAGTATAAAACTAATGAGAACAAGGTTAAAGGGTGCGTTTCACAGGTCTGGGTCAGAGCGTATCTGGATCATGATAAAAATGTGATCTTTGAAGCGGATTCTGATTCAGTTCTCACTAAAGGGCTTGCTGCCTTGCTAGTTCAAGGCCTTTCAGGCCGGCCCGTAGAAGAGATTGTGAGGGTGTCACCTGATTTTGTGATGCTTTTAGGGTTGCAACAAAGTTTAACCCCTTCTAGGAATAATGGGTTCTTGAATATGCTGAAGTTGATGCAAACCAAGGCTTTGCAACTGTATGTTGAAGCAGAGAAAGCTGATGTTTTGAATAGTGGTGTCGAAAGCCGAGCTGAGAATCCTAATTTAGTATTGAAAGGTGACAGTGGAAATGCTTCGGTAGAGTCTAGCGAGAATGTTAGTGATTCGAAGAAGGATTTGGGCAATGGAAGTGTGTTGGGTGGGAGGGGGATGAGGATTAAGGAGATTCTTGAAAAAGAACTGAGCCCTGTTAAGTTGGAAGTTGAGGATATATCTTATCAGCATGCTGGGCATGCTGGTGTTAGAGGAAGTGATGGTGAGACACATTTTAATGTGACTGTGGTTTCTCAAGAATTTGAAGGGAAAAGTTTGGTTAAGAGGCATAGATTGATTTATAACTGCTTGAATGATGAGTTGCAGAATGGATTACATGCTCTGTCGATTGTGGCAAAGACACTGGAAGAAGTTGGCTCTCTGTGAAGAATAGTAATGATTGAGGTTTTTCTGTTTATATCAATGATCATCCTTACAATATTTGTATCAGTTGTCATTGTTGGTGGGAATGTATAGTGGAACAATAAACCATTGTGTATTTCATTTCTTCGGTAGCATTTGTAATACAACAATGGAAATTGCATCTACTCTATTGTTCTTTTACTATTAATCTTCACAAGTTAATTCATAGATCTGCTTCCTGCTTATTGTTTGTTTGTATTGATCTTCATGCCTACGGCTTACTTCTGTATGGGCTATCTCGTGGGTGAATTTACTCGTCTCCCAACTAGAACATCAATGAGTTTTCAATGATTGAACAGTTTGCAATTGCATACAATTTACTGGATTGTAGAAATGATGGAATAAGGTTCTCCAGGACTGAAGCATGCTAAGAAGGGTTGAACTGTGTGATATCAATTCATTTAGTGTTACCTTTTATGTTCCTCTTTTTAAGATTTTGATGTCCTTGCTTCTGGATTCACAACATATGGTGCTTCTGCTGGATTTAGTTCCATAGTTACCTTCTTGCCTTTGCCTTCAGTGGAATTCTCTGTAACATAAAGTGAGAATATATGCTAGGGAACTTGCAGGCCCTCACTTTTCTCTTAGCTTCTTAAATATATATCCATTTCCCTTGACAGAAGGTTTGATTTATTGAAGAAATTTGTGCCAATTAATGGTGGACTACTTATATTTATCTTTGTGGTGACTTGTTCAGACAACGGTGCTTGAGGCTTATTTTTGCCATATGCCAAATTCAAATAAGAACATGTACTCAGTCTTGGACTACATATCTTCCTATCATTTTTCGATACTGGAATCTGTATTTCTTGTTGTTTTGTTGTCTTGTGCATACGCAAGGTACTATCCTCCTATGGACAATCTTTTAATGAAGTGGCTTTTTTGGCCTGGACACAGATTAAGCTATATCAATGGCCACCTTTTGTTTCAGTAATTATAGTATATTCAATTTGATATCTTGCTGTACCACCAACTACAATACCATGTGCTGTTATTATAAAAATCTGGAAAAGAATAGTAATCTACAATAACTACATGATAAAATAAGAACACAATCAGAAAAGAAGATTCTGAATCTTTTTGATCCAGTTGGTATATCTCTGTTGATATAATAAACAGATAGATTCTTTTAAGTAACCATTGACAAAACAGAGCTCTAGAGTTGAGATGACTTGAAAGCTTTGCATAAGAGTGTATCAGTTCCAATACTCCATTAACAATAATCTCTTCCTTTTGGCCCCTGAACTCATAATTCTCAGAGAAGAAAGCCCTTTCTTCGTTTCGAAGCATTATCAGAAATAGAGGCTAAATAATTTACATATAAGTGCTCATTTGAATCAAACTGTAGGGTTCTGTTTCCTCCCCAGTTGGTAATACTATGACTGTATACTATCTGATCTGGTTAAGCTCACCAACCATATACTGATCTGCGCAATCTGAAACAAGTATTCATCACCAATGTATCTGTACTAAAACAACCTATCTCTTAGTCTTGCAACTGTGGGTTATCAGAATACTATTTGGTGGACTTGTCATTTCCAACCGGCAATCTCCATGCAACCAGTAAGAATAATGAATGGCACCAAGCTTAACTCTCACTTTGAAAGTCCCTTTTATATTGTACACAACTCTGTTCTTCTGTTGCTGCATTTGAAGATCCATTGCCAGATTAGGCGGCAGATGGAGCAACCCCGATAGCATGTGGACCGAGATCAACCGCGTCTCTCCAGGCCTCTGATTGAACGGCTGAAGAACTTGAGTCACTATCACACTCTCCGAAAAGGAGACCTCAACATGCAGGTACTCAAATCTAACACTCAACTTCCTATTCGGATTAGAAAAGTTTGCAAGAAATGTAATGTCACCATTGATATACTCAAGAGAATTGAAGTAGACGGCGCTGATGCTCGCTGCTGGGGTTTCGAACACAGGATTCCTCGGCTGAACAGCAAGAAAGACTATCAAAGTTGCAATACCAAAGAAGATGAGGAGTATACTAAAGATCATGCAGAGAATAGCAGCAAACCACACCACGGGGCTAGTAGTCCGAGGTTGCCTGAGAATGGCTTGCTCTTTCGATCTTTTCTTGCTGCTATACAGCAACATATCCGGCGTGGCTCGTTTAGGTAAGCAAAGGGGGGACGGCTTGATGGAAAGTGGCGAGTGTGGTGGGGAAGTTGGGAGGGAATCCATTGTGTTGTTTGGAAAACCTTAGTGTGAAGAAGGAATGAGAAGGGAAATGAAATGAGGATGAGTTGGTTTGATTAAATAAAGGTTGGCAAAGTGGAGCAAAGGAAAGCAAAAAAGAGAGAGGCTAGTGGGACAGTGTGTTGTGGTAATAGAAAAACAAGAAAAGCAGCAAAGTTGGCATGTAAAGTGGATGAAGGAAGATGTATGTGATTTGAATTATGTAGCTGCTTTTGGTGTTGAAGCTAGAAAACGCCAAGGCCGAGTGTTTGTGCTCTTTCCACTTTCTTCTATTTGATTATTGAGGATTTGGATGAGGAGATCAACGGCCCAGATGGGGTCGGCTCGTAGCTCTCCTACTAACAGTGGTTGAGTCTCGATGCTACTTTTTTGAAAGTTAGGCGATATGCTTACTCACTAAGCAACACAAGAGAGGTAGCCAATGTTATTAAGCTAACTTCATACCCTTTGTATTGCTATTATATCCTACTTTAGTGCTCCAAATTGGAACAAAGACCAAATTACAAGAATAAGCGTATAAGTAATAATTTAATAATTAATTTTGATGGTTTATATTGTTTAATGATTTTAATTAGTTTATTTAATCGGCTGACCAATTCGGTCCAAGCTCATCAAGGCCGTCGGTTTGGATCAAATAGGTCCAAAAAACCGCGATATTTATAGTTCAACCCAATTCATTCTTAATTATGTGTTGTTTGGGCTAATCTATTGAGTTATAATCAAATTAACGACAATATATATATATATATATATATATATATATATATATATTGTGATAGGTAGAACAATGACACTATGAAATTCATTGGGTTTCATGAAATAAATTTTAAAAAAAACTTATATGTGAGGTGAGGTCATACAATTCAAATTCATTTTCTTAAGTTCATATTTATTTTGTGGATATTAAAATCATAGATAGTTTTATAAAAATTCTCCTCAATAAATTTTTACCGTAATAAGGATAAATTACTTTAGTTAAGGGACATGTGAAAATACTAGGGGTGGAAATTGGAACGGAATATCCGATATCCGCCGAATCCGATCCGAAATTTTCCGATTTTGGAACGAATTTTTTTAATCCGAAATTCCGACATCCGATTTTTCCGAAAATTTTCGGATGGAAATCGGAAATAGTTTTAAAAGTTTCGGAAATTCCGAAATCCGATCCGAAATATTTCCGAAATGCAATTTTCGGAAATTCCGATTTCCGAAATTATAAAATATAGAGTGAGTAGAGACATTTGAGAATCGAACACAAGACCTCTCACACTCAAAGCACGAAACTTACCATCAAACCAATAGTAATTGTTGTAAATAATTCAAACATTTTATACTATATACTATTTGCTATAGAAGAATACTATATAATATATTTTATATACATTTACTATATGTAAATATTAATATACATATTATAGTATACTTTATAATACTATATAATATATTTTATATACTTTATACTATATGTATATTGTATAGTTTATACTATAGTTTTATTTTATACTATATACTATAGTTATATTGTAGTTTTTTTGTATTATTTTATAATATATACTATATACTATAGTTTATACTGTAATTTTTTAGTATTATTTTATAATATATACTATATACTATAGTTTATACTGTAGTTTTTAGTATTATTTTATAATATATACTATATATTATAGTTTATAGTATAGTTTTTTAATTATACTATATACTGTATGCTATAGAATAATATTATATACTTTATGCTATATACTATATACTATATGTATATAGTACAGTTTATACTATAGTTTTATTTTATACTATATACTATAGTTTATACTGTAGTTTTTTAATTATACTATATTATATACTGCATAATATATACTACATACTATATACTATATACTTTATACTATATGCTATAGAAGAATACTATATACTATATACCATATATTATATACTATATACTATATATTATATGCTATATAAGAATACTATATATTATATAAAATAAAAAGTGAATATCTAATTTTAAAGGTAAATATATCATAAATTTCATTAAAAATGATAACATTATATATAATAGGAATAATGACAAAGAAAATTATACAAATTATAAAACAAGTATTTTAAATATTGAAGGATTTCAAACAAAGTATTATCATAAATAATAATATAGATTTAAATATTCATTTGTTTTGAGCTTCCTAAAAGAAAAATAACTTAATAAATATGAATTAATGAGTATAATTACTTACAAAATGATAAAATGTAGAGTTAGTAGAGGCATTTGAGAATCGAATACTATAATACTATATACTATATAATATATTTTATATACTTTATACTGTGTGTAAATATAAATATACATATTATAATATACTTTATAATACTATATACTATATAATATATTTTATATACTTTATACTATATGATAGTATATAAATATATTATATACTATATGTATATAGTATAGTTTATACTATAGTTTTATTTTATACTATATATTATAGTCTATAGTTTATATTGTAGTTTTTTAGTATTATTTTATAATATATACTATATACTATAGTTTATATTGTAGTATCTGTAGTTGTTTAATATTATTTTATAATATATACTATATATTATAGTTTATACTGTAGTTTTTTAATTATATTATATTATATACTACATACTATATACTATATGCTATAGAAGAATACTATATACTATATATTATATACTTTATGCTATATATACTATATACTATATGTATATAGTACATTTTATACTATAGTTTTATTTTATACTATATACTGTAGTTTATACTGTAGTTTTAGAATTATACTATATTATATACTGCATACTATATACTACATACTATATACTATATGCTATAAAAGAATACTTTATACTATATACCATATATTATATACTATATATTATATACTATATATTATATGCTATATAAGAACACTATATACTATATACTATATATTATATAAAATAAAGTGAATATCTAATTTCAAAGGTAAATATATCATAAATTTCATTAAAAATGATAACATTTTATATAATAGGAATAATGACAAAGAAAATTATACAAATTATAAAACAAGTATTTTAAATATCGAAGGATTTCGAACAAAACATTATCATAAATCATAATATAGATTCAAATATTCATTTGATTTGAGCTTCCTAAAAGAAAAATAACTTAATAAATATGAATTAATAAGTATAATTACGTACAAAATGATAATAGTTTATAATATAGTTTTATAGTTTTATTTTATACTATATATTATATACTATTCATATAAATTTTATAATTTTATTTTATACTATATACTATTCATATAAATTTTATAGTTTTATTTTATACTATATACTATAGTATATATTAAATATAAAATATGACTCAAAAACTAAAAGTGAAAAAAGTAAAAAAATTTAATATAGTATTTATATAGTATTTATAATTTTATTTTATAACTATAACTATAATGTTATTTTATAATTATTTATTTTATAATTTTATTTTATAACTATTTATATAGCACATCAGCAGAATAATTAATCTCCCATGTCTTTGGTAGATATTATATTGATGTTAAATGCTTGGAATATCAGATTCGAGGTCGTATTATTTCTTAGGATATTAGAAAAGGCTATATATAGCTAATAGACCAACTAATTAATTCTGAAAATTTCTGAATTTCTAAATTTTTTAATTTCCGAAATTTCTGAAAAAAATTCCGAAAATTTCCGAAAAAATTCTGAAAATTCCGAAATTTCCGAAATCGGATGGGATTTCACATTTCCGAAAATTTTTGGATGGAAATTGGAATTGGTTTTTCCATTTCCGAAATTTTTTGGAATTTTTCCGAAACACCCTATTTCCGATTCGATCCGTCCGATTTCCACCCCTAGAAAATACGTAGAATACAATGGGATAATAATTTTTTTTCCAATCATTGGATTAAAATATATATCAATTCAGCTTTTGATTGTAAGAACTAGAAACAATTTTATTTAGATACTAGTAAAATTCATCATATCATCATCCTATCATGAGATCGTTTTCGTGAGACATGTGAGCTGAGGGCGGTTCCTCACATTTCTGACATTTATACCGAAAATAGAAAAAAAAAAATCTTATGAAGGAAAAAGTAATATTTTTACTTAAACATTAAATATAATATAAATATCTGAAATTACTAAAAAATAACTTTCATTCAAAAAGTAGTGCATATAGATCAAGTTTCATCATATGTATTTTTTTTCTTTTTTGATATTTAAATCAAATAGGCTTGTTATGATTTATTTAATCAAAAATTAGGCAAAAATTGTTTATGATACAATTGTAATATGTTGGGCAAATACAATAAATACAACAATTATATGTAATGTACCTAGGATTAGAAAAAAGAAAAAAAAAAAAGGGTCCTAGGCTCAAGTCATTGTTACTCTAATTCAGGACTGATTGTGTGAATCTATAATTTATAATTTAAATATAAATTTATGAAAATGAGTTTGATTTAGAAATTAAAAAAAATTGTACAATTATATTAATAGGACCATCTTTATATCTTATGTGGACTTTTATAGCAACTTTTATCATAATATAAAATGAATCGTATAAAAAAATCCAGATTCCTTCAATCTACCTAAAAATTCATAGACATAATGAGAAAAGAGATCCTTATACTCAGATTATGAACTTCTATTCCTCCATTTCATTTAATAAAAGTAAACGATACAGCACATTTGAGTTGATAAAATATGTGGTGATTGAGAATCTTTCTCCCATAGGTGTCCATCTCTAATCAAAGAAGTCAAAGATCTCATTCTAATAAGATAAAATGTCTCAAAATAGAGTTAAACCAAATAAAGAAGATTATTTCATGGGACAATATAGTTTTTTTTTTTATTTTCTATGGTGAATAAACAAAAATTAGTACTTGCTCTCATGTGTAATAGTGCCAATATATATATATATATATATATATATATATATATATATATATATAATGTGATATTAAATTTGGTAAATCTCCATTATATTTATATTTTATCAACCAAGCTAAATTTATTCTCCTAATAAAAAAAAGAAAAGAAAGAAAGGTAAACTTATCAGAAATAAATCACTTCATTAATTATAGAAAGAGATCTTATTACATTTTGATAAAAGGTGAATAAATGTTGTATTTTTGCTCAACCGGTTCCTTTTCATGAGTGAACAATGATTATAATTCCTAATTTTTTTTGTTTAATGTGTAAATCAATCATATTTTATAATGTTTATATAATTCCATCATGTGAGATTAATATGGATCATATCGTATAAGTTATATCGTTTATATGATTCGAGGACACTGTACATCAACATGATAATGTTTAATTTAAAAAAAAAAAAAAAAAAAAACAACAACGAGGAAAGAAAAGTAACATAAATATCTTTCTTTCCTTCCATGGCTTACAAAGCTTTTTGGCTTCATTAATCTAATTTTTGTTTTATATGTCGTTTCAAGTAGGAGAAGTATAAATAACATTCTTCTCAGGTAATTCCATAATTATTTTGAAGAAGAAAAGAGGGCCTCGGGAAGGATCCTGCATTTTGTCTTACATACAAAATCTACCAAATATTAATTATTACACAAAAGCAGAGTAGATTCTCTTCATTATCACTTGAGGCATCAAATCTTTCAGATCAGATCAGAGACATGGGAAATGTTCCTGAAAAAACACAAGCATGTGCTTCCTATTCGAAACCCCGAATCAAGAATAAGCAGAGAAGATGTAATTGTTTCAAACACTGATGACGTGGAAGAATTGCAGTGTGAGAGTTTTGAGGTTTTGTTCCTGATGGTGGGTGATGGAGATTTGTCCTTTTCTGCTTCTTTAGAACATGATTGCTACTTGTCTCGATTCTCATGGTATGTATGTGTATCTGAAGAATGCAAAAGAGATGATAAGTGAAGATGGAGAGATTCACATAACCCACAAGACCAATGCTTGGAACACTGCTGATGTTGATTTTGTTGACCATCCAGGGTACAACACCAAGTATACAAACTTCAATTGCAACCCTAGCAAAACCTACAAATTTGGTCTTCTTCCTGATTTTGTGCTATGTATATATATACATGGTTAAAGACTTAGGGCCAGTTTAGTATGCGGGTTGAGATTGTTTGGGTTGGTTGGGCTTTTCGGGCTTTTACTGTTCATCGAAGATAAAATAACACTTTTTGGGTGTTTGTTATATAGGTTTTGGGATAGGTTTGAGTTAAATTTTATGTTTGGTTTGAATGATTATGAGTTTGCAAAAGTGGTTTTAATTTAAATTTTGTGTTTGCTTTGATGGTTAAGGTTGATAAAAAAGATAAAAAGACAATTTTATCCCTCACTTAAAAAATTTAGAAAATAATGATTAAAAAATAATTTTATATATATATATATATAATTTAATATCCCAAAATTTAATAATTTAATAACTTAAAAGATTAAAAAATAATTTAATATATATAAAATTTAATATCCCAAAATTTAATAATTTAAAAGATTAAAAAATAATTTAATATATATATATAATTTAATATCCCAAAATTTAATAATTTAAAGATTAAAAAATAATTATATATATATATATAATTTAATATCCCAAAATTTAATAATTTAGTAAATAATTTATATATAATTTTTTTTAAAAATTTCACTAAACAATTTTAATTAATTATTAAAGTTTAGTGGAAAAAATAGGGTTTATAAATTATATTACTTCGTATTTTTTATTAAAAAGTTGTATTGTTTTTTTCATTTGAGGGTGGGGCAATTATCTAATTTAAATAATTTTTTACTATTGGGATTAGTTCAAACCCATCAAAGATGGTGGGTTTATAAACTCATGAATAAATCAATCTAAACCCACTTAAATAGTAAAATCCTGTTTAAACCCGGGCCTCAAACCTATGTACCAAACATGAGTTTAGGTTGGTTAATAATCCCAAATCAACCTAAACCCATGTACCAAACATGCCCTTAGTGTATATATCACAAAAATTCTCTGTACACTGTAACAAATGTCAAATGTCTGGTATTGCTTCCTACTAACACTTTGCAGCATTTGTTATTTTGTTGTATCACGTTTAAATGTTTATTATATACATTTACACGAGAGTTTCATGTACGCTACTTATTACCTAAGGCCAAAACTGTAGTTTCAGTTTGAATGTTAAACTTTACCGTTTAAACATGAAACCAAACCAAAAATATAAAACCCCAAGAAAATGGTAATAGTACAAGCTATATCTTAAAATGGACCCTTGAAATTAATTTGTTGCACTAAAAACAGTGCAGTGTAGAGCGAAAATGGGAGAGTTTCATGTACGATACTTATTACCTAAGTAGAGTAGAGTATCCAACAAGAATAGTGTGGACTGTACGGCATTAAATTAAATTAAAAAACAAAAGGCAGGACGACCTCTTCGTTGACTCTCTCTTTCTTTGCCTCACCCTCACTCTCATCTCGCCTACTCTTTTTCATTTCCTTTGTTATAATTTCATGAGAAATTGTCGTTGTTGATTTATGGGAGACGATCAAGTTTAATTAATATCGGATCGAGAATCAGCAATTTCGATTGTTGTATAAAACCCCTTCAACCTCTAAACTCTCCCTCATCAACAACTACAAAATGGGAATTCTGCAGAGTCTGATGCGATATGCGAGCAGTGAAAGTGAAGCTGATGAGCAGCTTAACAATGATCGGAGCAATCCCAACGATACACTTGCGCCCCCTCATCAATTTCACAACGGAAAATATCTAACAATCGCCGTCCCCAACTTAAGGAACTCATCATCACTTGCCCACACAACTGTCAATACTTCATCTCCTGAGTTTATACAAAAAACACCTCACAATGTTAGCTGCCGCCGGCGGCGGCGTAGGGCGGCGGCGGCGGAGGGCCGTGGGGAAAGTCAGCGAGAAGAAGCGGCGGTGACGATTAAATGCACGTTGGAGGGGCGGTGGATCAAGCACTACAGCAGCCTCCACCGGATACTGCTGGTTGGGGAAGGAGACTTCTCATTCGCTGCTTGTTTGGCGGCGACTTTTGGCTGGGCAACCAATATGGTGGCCACATCTCTCGATTCTGAAGGTATCCTCTCTGTTTATTCATCTCTTTCACTCGATGATTTGGAATCTGAAAGATGTTGTTTATTTCCTCATCAGCTTTTTTAGTGAAGAATTACTGCAATGCATTGTCAAACATAGTGGAATTAGGCATCAGGAAGTGCAAGGTGATGCATGAGATTGATGCAACTAAAATGGCCAATCATCCAATCCTTGGACAGATGAAATTCGATCGCATAGTTTTCAACTTTCCATTCGCTGGATTCTTCAAGGATATGCCACGCGATTCTCAGCTCAAGTCAGTTGTATACCTAAATTTAATCGCTGATGCTATAATCTCTCGTCTAATAGTTGTTGGTTTGCAATACATACAGACTACACAGAAGACTGGTGAGCCGGTATTTGAAGAACGCCAAAGAGATGATAAGTGAAAATGGAGAAATCCACATAACTCATAAGACGAATGGGTTTCACATGGAATGGAAGATAGAATCGATAGCTTCGTCCCACAAGCTGAGGCTGATAGAGGCGGTGGATTTCGATCACGAGGAGTATGCAGGGTACAATAACAAGTGTGGATTTGGGGGTGATAATAACTTCAATTGCTATCCAAGCAAGACTTACAAATTCCGAGTTTAATTATCCCATCTTTTGATGCTAATGTAAATAGTGATGTTTTGGTGGATGGATGTGTAAGATTGGAATGGCAGATTAACGAACTCCTTTTGCAAAACTGAAGCAAGAAGATAATTCAAATGAATTTTTATAGTGATTAATAGGCTAATGCATATATTTTATAGTTGATATGTGTATTTATTAGGAAAAAAATGGTGTTATTTTTATCCATCTTTCATTTCAAAATATTACAAACATTTGCATTTGTGATTATTTGAGTTGAATTGTAGTAGATGAGACTAATCTGACTGGAGAATGAAGTTTTAAGTGTAGTTTAAGCCGGATTTTTGCAAGTTGCAATTTGCAAAATCAAAATCTTAATTTGCAAATTTTTGCTATTTTAACTTCTTCTTTTTTTCTCTATGTAGCCATTGTTTCAGTCAGCTCAGCACAAAATTAGCCAATTATATTATAATTAAATGAGTCCCAAGTTGTACCCATAAGCTTAACTTAACGGCAGATACATCACTCACCTTGAGTAAGATCTCGGGTTCGACTTGCTCAGGTTCGAGTCCTCCATCCCCAATTGTAATTCAAAAAAAAAAGTCCCAAGTTAATCATAATATTAAAGTCAGAGAAAAAAAAGAATTGAATTTTCTTCCACTTAAGATTAGTTATCATACATGAAGGGAAGATTATTGAGTGGGCTGGGCCTAATATATATATAATATATGATAAGTTCAAGTGTCTGAATTAATTATATGATAAAAATATAAAAGTAGGACGTTTAAATACTAATTAATGGAGACTGGAGAGGACCTTATATATTGTACGGAGCCAATAGGCATATGATGTGGTCCAACTTTACAAACAAAAAGCAAAGAAAATGATTCACTTCCTCCTCACCTTCTTTCCAAGTCTTTGCCATGAAGTCTTCATTCTGGACTATTTAGTCTCTCTCTCTCTCTCTCTCTCTCTCTCTCTCTCCCTCCCTCTCCATATTGCTTGGCCAATGATCAGTTTGTATTGATTCTTGCTACTGAGGTAAACTCCTGTGTTTTTTCTATTTCCCTGCTTCTTGGATGCTCAGATTACTTATGATTTCTCACGACCGATTTACTTTTCTATTGTTGGAGTAATGGAATTCAGTTATACTTTTAGCTATATTTAAATTCGATGATTAATTTTTTTAGATTTTCTAATTTTAAGAGCATTAGCCCTCTATTTTATTCTATTATATAATTAGCATAATAAGGATCGATATATAATTAGATACATCTTAAATAAAGGATTGGGACTTCTTGTATCATCATTATTATTATTTCATGATTTTGATATCTATAAAACTCAACTTAAAATTTGGAAAACAGTATAAGCTCAAAAATGAAAATATCTTATATCCTGAATACCCTTAATATATCACTCGTTTGGGAATGAATTTTTTTTTCTTTTTAAATATGTGAAAAATATTGTAATATATTGATATTGATATTGATATTAATAAGAAATTTATATGAGATATAATACACAATTTACATAAATCTCAAGATATTGATATTTGTCCAAAATTTAGGAAGAGAAATTACCATTTTGTTGTTTGATTGACATTTCTCACCCAAGTTCACAGTAACAAAGACTGCTACATCTATCTTCAAAATTTTGAAAGATACATAAGCAATTTTCATCATTTTAAATTGTTTTAGTAAAATATATCATATTTTCCTGAAATTAATGTACAATATCCCTACAATATCATATCACTTTTAAATTTTGATTCCAAGTTCATCAACAAATGATTCTAATGTATTACTAAAATTAAAATACAGAATAAAGACCTCATAATATGTATTCCATATTCTGTATTATTTTAGAATTTCACACATAGATCAAGAAGATTGATAAAATTAACTATGGTTAATTTAAGTAAATTTCCTATAATCACTTTATATTTCATTTAATTCTATAATACTCCTTTTGTTCCATTTATTTTTATTTTGAAGTAAATAAATAAGGATATAAAGAGATAAAAATGTTTTCTTAACAGAAAATGAAGGGACCCGTATAAAACAGAAAAATGATGGAAATGAAAGCAATACACGCAATAGAGATCCTCGGAAATGACTATACTATATATTCAAGAATCATCATTTCCACAGACGCCCTCCATTGGTCCAATCTCTTCGAGAAAATAAAAATCAACAGTAAAAAAAACAATTATGGTGAGGATATAAGGTAAAAGTGAAAACCCAGAAAGTAAAAGTTGATGTCTCTTCTTCAGGCCCTCCTTGTGAAGACCAAGAAAAATGGGAATTCTCCACAGCACCAACAGATCATCAGAAGATGAAGGTGGTGAAAGACCGATCTACCCCCATCTTCGTCGTCAAGGCGAATCCTCTAAAGTATCGATCTTCGCCAGTTTAACCTACAATGGCGTGAAGTCCCTACTCCATAAATTTCGCTTCATATTTTATCTTACAAGGCGAAGAAAAGCAGCAGATCCACTACTCCCTATTCAAAACCCAGAATCAGGCTTAAGCAGTGAACCCTTGTTAGATAAAACCACTCTCATTTCTTCATCTACCCATGATTCATCACATGTTTTGTCTATAAGTGTGAGTGAAGAGAGAGAAGAAACTGATTCAAGAAATGATGTCCCTATTGTGGTGGAAGCTGAGAGAGAAGAAGAGAAGAAGGTGAAGATAAAGAATATAATACTTGTGAGTGAAGAGAGAGAAGAAACTGATTCAAGAAATGATGTCCCTTTTGTGGTGGAAGCTGAGAGAGAAGAAGAGAAAAAGGTGAAGATAAAGAATATAATTCTTGTGAGTGAAGAGAGATGGATTAAGCATTATAGCAGTAGACATAGGATACTGTTGGTGGGTGATGGAGATTTCTCCTTTTCTGCATCTTTGGCTGTTGCATTTGGCTCTGCTTCAAACATCATTGCTACTTCTCTCGATTCTCATGGTATGTATGTGTATCATCATCATCTTCCTCATCTCTCTCTCATCAATTTCTTGAATTTGATCGCAGCATTCTTGAAGAGCAACTATCGTAGAGCTTTGTCCAACATTGAGAAATTAAAGACAAGGGGAAGCATTGTGATGCATGAGATCGATGCCACTATAATGGCCAACCATGCTTTGCTCGGACAACTTCGATTTGATCGCATAATATACAACTTCCCATATGCTGGATTGGATAATCTCAAGAAGTTGTCTCGTGATTCTCAGCTTCGGTTAGCCTAGCTACTGTTTGGTTTCTTGGATTCGAATTTAATCTTTATGATTGATTAGATTAATCCGTGATATATGCAGACGTCACAGGAGACTAGTGAGCCTGTTTCTGAAGAATGCAAAAGAGATGATAAGTGAAACTGGAGAGATTCACATATCCCACAAGACTAATGGTTTCCACGTGGAGTTTAAGCTGGAACACGTGGCATCTTCTCACAGGCTGAGGCTGATAGAGGCAGTCAAATTTGATTGTGTTGACTATCCAGGGTACCGCACCAAGTGTGGATTTGGGGGTGACAACAACTTCGATTGCAACCCCGGCAAAACCTACAAATTTGGTCTTAAAAGGCTCCCTTCATAACCTCGTACTTGCATGTGGAAAAATGTTATGAATTATCATATGTAAATACATGTTTATCTCTTCTTCTATTATGAGTACTGTTTAATTGAGGGTATGATGTTTGATTTTGGTCACTTCAAGTCACGTGCAATATGTTTATCTCTCTTCGTTTCAATGCATCAATGTTGGTATTCTCTCCGTACATGTTTCTTGGTATGTCCAAAATTAAGACATATCCCATGTTTATGGTTTATGTGATGGAATTTTAAAAAAACCTTGAAACAGACTTTTTGTCAGAATTTTTTAATCCAGGTGGCTAAAAAACACTTGCCACTTGACAACGATTTGGATTTTGGAATAAATATACAAAAGTAATTTTCAGAATTTTAAATAAAAATTCCAGGACCCCTGAAACTAAAAACATGTGTTCACAGTGAAGCTGCTTAAGTGGGTATGACAAGGAGAAATATCAGTTAATAAACGCGGTAGATGGGCCAGATGAAATGAAGCATCTAATTGCTACATTTATTTCCTAATAGAATATTAACAGGCCCATATGAAATTAATTCATTAGTTGATATTTATTCCATAAGAATTCAACATCCAACTCTTGAATAACTCCCTATAAAACCGTGTAGCCAAAATGGCAAAAAGTGAGAGAAAAAATGGAAGAGGAGAAATGGATAAAGCACTATAGCAGCCGGCACAACATATTGCTGGTGGGCGAAGGAGACTTCTCCTTCGCTGCATGTTTAGCCCGATTCTTCGGCTCTGCATACAACATTGTTGCCACGTCCCGCGACTCGCAAGGTCTAAGCATTAAAAAATTATGTCGGACAAAAGCCTCATTGTATTTATATATGTTTAATTCCCTGTTAAAATGCAGTGATGCTGGGAATAAAGCATCCAACGGCTGCAGCCAACTTGGCTTTACTTAAAGACAAGGGGTGCACTGTAATACACGGTGTGGACGCATGCACCATGAGAGACCACCATCTCCTCAGGCACAGAAAGTTTGACAGAATCGTGTTCAATTTTCCTCACGCAGGTTTCCCTGCTCGCGAAAATGAGTCGTATCAGATATCGTAAGTAGCAATCTTTCACTAAAAACAACTAAATAAATATCTGATTGATCAAGTGTTTTATGAATGCAGGCTTCACCAGGACGTGGTTCGTGGTTTTCTGAGGAACGCACGTGAGATGGTGGCTGAGAAGGGAGAGGTGCACGTGAGCCACAAAGCTGCTCATCCGTACAGCCGGTGGGAGATCGAGAAACTGGGGGAGGAAGTGGGCTTTGTCTTAACAGAGATGGCAGACTTCGACTTATCAGATTATCCAGGCTATGAAAACAAGAGAGGGGATGGCAATCGAAGCAACGAATCTTTTCCTCTTGGAATATGCTACACATACAAGATGGCTAAAATATTCTAGTACTCACGCATCTATGTATTAAACCATGCTTTTCATTACATCTAATAAACTATGTTACTATATAATCCTTCCAATTAGGACTAAAACTAAGTATTTGGTCTCTTAAATTGACAAATAGTATTGACTATATATATGCTCAAAGTATACATGCATTACCAGATATGAAAAGGGTTTTAGAGTATTTGATTTAATACATCCAAAATTGTCTAAATTGATTAAATAATACTACTATGCTTAAAAAATTGTAAAAAAATATAGAATTTATTTGAACTACAAATTAAATCATATTCCTTGTGATATATATATCATTGTTATTCGCGATCTATTCTAATATATCGAGATATATAAGGATTATGGACCCTGTTTTACATGAGAAGAGATGATTTCAGTAAAATATATATTTCCCATGGTTGAACAATAACTGGAGATAAAAATACTAATACATCCTATTTATTTGATCAGATCAAAATTTGTTTGGGAACTTTGGCTTCGACACCGGTCCCGCAGTTGAAGAGTAATTTCATATTTTGATGAAATTGTGGACCCGAATTCTTTCGTATAATATGATATTAATATCCAGGAAATGTAGTCATTAAAGTGGGGCAATACAACTTGCTCATCAAGACTTTTCAATTTAATGTGTTACAAGCATGGCGGGAAATATTTGTTAATTTCAGTTTCACTTAGAAAATTAGCTTTTTTTTTTTACCAATAACATAATAAAAATATATCTTTCTCTAAAAACTACTAAAATACTTCTAGAAATTGGGTAAAAAAGATGTTTCCTAATGTTTATTTAAAAAATAAATTGGAGGGTATTTTTGTGCAAAAAAATAAAAAATGACTAAAAATTAAAACATATTTCCTTTCATTTTTACAATATGTGATTGGATAAAAAATCTGAACTCTACTATTCCCTATACCATTGTTTCTATTTCTACAATGTTTTGTCATTGAAATTATGTTACAGGATTAACATTAATGAGATGCACAAGAGATATCAGGTCCACGTGAAATGAACCATTAACTATTTTAATCCAACCTGGTGAACATATTTTGTGATGGAATCTGAACGGGACATAATTTGTAAATTTCATTTTTTTGAATGATCAATCAATGGAAAAATGTCACGTGCAACACATTTTCTTGGCAGATTTTGAATTTCCCAACCAATAATGGCTTAAAATCTTACCAATGTCTCAAGTCATGAGACTAACATACGTGGTACAAATTATGTGATGAAAAATAATTTTAACCCATCTTATTTAACAATGAGCACGACCGTACATACATATAGTCACACTCAATCATTTGTGAGTATGTTCGCCAGGTGACATTTCCGTTAATGTTGGTCGACATTTTTGCACACAAATATATTTGCTTGAGTGATTTTTTTGTGAATGAGCCCTTTAATTCACTCCTCCACATGAGACGGTAATTAAGTTGGTTACAGTCATATATCCTGAAAAGAGAATATGAACAGGCCCAATCTTAAATGTTTGATTAGTTACATTGTCCTTAACATTTCAGCAGTTTTTAGATGGTAAATTAATCATAATTTAAGATTGTCAATTAAAGATGTAATATACAATTAATATCCAATTCTTCATATGATCTTTTCCCATAAAGTAGTCGTATAAAAGCCTAGTTAGCTAACCAAATCATGTATGACTCTAAAAAATATGAAGAGACTAGTGAAGTAGTAAATTATATCAATGGAAGAAAGAAATGGATAAGGCACTATAGCTACAGGCATAGGATTTTGCTGGTGGATTTGGCAATGCATCCAACATGGTTGCAACCTCTCTTGACTCTCAAGGTTAACACATTAATTGAGACTAATATTTCAATAGTCATATATATATATATATATATATATATGATCTTTTTAATCAATATTGTATATTATGATACAGAGATGTTGATGAGAAAGCATCCCACAGCTGCAGAGAAACTGGTTTTGCTCAGAGACAAGGGGTGCACCGTAATTCATAATGTGGACGTGCGCACCATGAGCATTCACCATCTTCTATGGCACATAAGATTTGATAGAATCGTATATAATTTTCCTCACGCGGGTTTCATCGCATCCAAACAAATTAAACCCCCTTGCAAATAATGTAAATTAATTCCAGGTTTGATATATTTTCACTAAATTAAACAAATAACATATATGGTTTGGTGTCATGTTAATGGCTGTTATGAAATAAGAACAGGCATCATCAGAATGTGGTTCGAGGTTTTTTGAGAAATGTGTATGAGATGGTGAAGGAGAAAGGGGAAGTACACATAACATAACCCACAAAACAAAATATCCGTATTCAGAATGGAAGGTTGAAGAATTTGGGAAAGAAGCTGGATTTGTGTTGATTGAGAATACCCTGGTTATATCAACAAGAGAGGAGATGGCAAATTAAAGAAGCAATCAAACTTTCCCTATTGGAGATTGTTGCACTTACAAGTTTGCTAAAATATGCTAGCTTCACTATTGTTATAATAACAAGGTTTTATTAATGATGTCATGAATTCACTGTAAGAAATTCAGTGAAGAAGAATAATGAAGTTCCTTTTTAATCATTTTTTGTTTTGTTTTTTAAGATTAAAGATCGATCATATGTCCTAATAGAAAAGGATGGTCATGTGATTGGTGGGGTCATGAGGCCACGGAAAGAGAAATTTTACATTATGATTGGATTTGTATATTATTTAAAAAATTTTAAAAACATATATAATTGGTAAATTAGTTAACAACATGCACATATGAAAGTAATAGTCAAATTCTTGGTTGTGTAACTATTTTACCATAGTTTCTGTCAGCTCATCACAAATTTAGCCAATTATATTATAACTAAATGAGCCCCAAGTTAATCATAGTATTAAAGTCAGAGTAAAAAAAAGAATTGAATTTTCTTCCACTTAAGATTAGTTATCATCCATGAAGGGAAGATTATTGAGAGGGCTGGGCCTAATATATATATATATATATATATATATATTACTTTTTTTGCCCTGTAATTTAGGGGGTCTGGCACTTTCTGACAAAAAAATTTCAGGCCGACAATTTTGCTGATGTGGTGTTAATTTAGCACTCGTGGCATTTAATTATAGACTTGGACGGCCATTTTGATATGAAATAGTTGACGTGGATAGAAAATTATTAAAATATATTAAAATAAAAATATAAGATATATTAAATATTACAATAAAAGAAAATTAGAGATATATTAAAAAAATACAATAAAAGAAAAAAAAGTACTGCTCATCCCGCTGCCGATCCCAACGCTCCAAATCGAGTATGAGTTTTCCGGCGAGGTTCTAGCATTGGTCGACTAACTCGTTGGGGTTATTCTTAGTGCATTCGTTTTTCAACGGCAAGGAGGACAAGCTGTACAAAATCTTGTGCCCTACAAGCAACGGCCGCGACGACGATCCGTGGTTAAATCCAACGGTGGGTCCTCGGATCAGGCAAATGGCAAGACGGCGCGTGATATCCTTGTTGGCGGAGAAGGACTTCCTGATAGAGAGGGGAAGCACATCGGTGGCGGAGGAGGAGTGGAGCAGGGCTCTCGTCGGCATATGCAGCTTTCAGAAAGGCCTTCCTGATGGATTCCGGCGGCAGCGTGCAATCTTCCAAGTCGGCGTCTTCCAGTCTCGGCGCCTTGATTTTCTTGAAGAATGATCTCGCTTCTCCCACTTCTCCAAATCAATTTTTTTTTTTTTTCTAAACCGTAATTTTAAAAATTCATTGAATTTGAAAGAGAGGAAAGGGATTTGGGGAGGAGAAAATGAATGAATAAGTGGTGGGGATTTTGAAGGATGCTGAATTGAGGAAAATGATTCACAAGGTTGATGGAGATTGGTTTTGCTGAATTTGTGAGGAGATGGGTATGGGCGGCGATTTTGGAAGTCGTCGGCGAACTGAGGGGTGATCGGGGAAGGAGATGGAGAGAGATCGGCGGTGATTCTACAGAGAGAGGGGGATGTAATACAATTTTGTGATTTTTTTTTATTCGAAAAATAAATAAATTAAAAATTTAAAAGCCATGTCAGCAAAATTGGCCCGAAAAGCCCGAATTGACGAGCTCACGTGCGATTCACGTGCAATTTTGGCCCAATTGAGTGATTTGTGCTGAAATTGGGCAAAATTGGCAAGACCCGACAACTTAATATTCTAAATTGCCAGTCCGAAAATTTTCTGTCTGAAAGTGTCAGACCCCTTAAGTTACAGGGCAAAAATAATAATAAACTCTATATATATGATAAGTTCTCAAGTGTCTGAATTAATTAAATGGTAAAAATATAAAAGTAGGAAGTTTAAATACTAAGAGCATGGCCAGCAACGCGTTAGTGTAGCGCCCACCGCCAGATTTCTTCTCCCAACAATACTCCACATTATGCGCTATTGTGGAGATCTGTTTATTTGGGCGCTAGATGTGGCGCTCCACTGTACTGGCGCTATCCTTGTTTTTTTTTTCTTTTGTTTGTTAATAATATAATATTTGAGATAATACAAATGTTAATTTTCCAACATAAATTGTAATATAAAAAATTAATTTAAAGTAACACGGGTGGTAATTTGAATTACCTAGATGATAATATAAAATTTTAAAATATATACAAATGATCATTTTTCAATATGGATAGTAAAAATTAGAGAATCGGAAATATTACACTAATTGATCATTTGTGAGAAGAATATTCTAATTCAAAAAAATTATAAATAATCACTATGTAACATCTATTTACATTTCAATAAAAATAAGTTATTGTTTTTGTTTTCATTTTACATTGAGTTTCAATCAATTAATGATATTAATTTTTATTTATTAAATTTAAAATACAAAAAGTTAAAACTATATTAAATAATGTTTATATGTGTAAATATATTATCCAATTATAACAAAATTTTAAAAATATGATTAAATAAATTATTAATTAGAAATAATATGGAATATTCTTTTTTTATGTAAAATTTAGTGTAGACTGTTAAAGATAAAACACTGTTTTTGTACTAGAGTAGTGCAGACGGCATGAAAATGCTCTAAATAATGGAGACTGGAAAGGACTTTATATATTGTACGGAGCCAATAGGCATATGATTTGGTCGAACTTTACAAACAAAAGCAAAGAAAATGATTCACTTACTTCCCACTTTCTTTCCAAAGTCTTTGCTATGAAGTCTTCATTTGCACTATTTAGATCTATCTATCTCTTTCTCTCTCTATTCATATTGCTTGGCCAATGATCAGTTTGTCTTGATTCTTGCTGATAAGGTAAACTCTTCTGTTTTTCTATTTCCTTGCTTCTTGGATGCTCAGATTACTTATGATTTCTCACGACCGATTTACTTTTCCATTGTTGTAACATTTCTTTTTTTTTTTTTTTGAGTGATGGAATTCAGTTATACTTTTAGCTATATTAAATTCGATGATTAATTTTTTTAGATTTTCTAATTTTAAGAGCATTAGCCTTCTATTTAATTCTACTATATAATTAGAATAATAAGGATCGATATATAATTAGATACATCCTTAAATAAAGGATTGGGACTTCTTTTATCATCATTATTATTATTTCATGATTTTGATATCCATAAACTCAACTTTAAATTTGGAAAACGGTATCTTATACCGAATCAAAAATGAAAATATATTATATCCTGAATACTTGTAATATATCACTCGTTTGAGAATGAATAATTTTTTCTTTTTAAATATGTGAAAAATATTGTAATATATTGATATTGATATTAATAAGAAATTTATATGAGATATAATACGCAATTTACATAAATCTCAAGACATTGATATTTGTCCAATATTTAGGAAAAGAAATTACCATTTTGTTGTTTGATTGACATTTCTCACCCAAGTTCATACTTCATAGTACCAAAAACTGCTACATCTATCGTCAAAATCCCTTCAACCTATAAACTCTTCTTCATCAACACCTAGAAAATGGGAATTCTGCAGAGTCTGATGCGATATGCGAGCAGTGAAAGTGAAGCTGTTGAGCAACTTAACAATGATCGGAGCAATCCCAACAATACACTTCAATATCTAACAATCGTCGTCCCCAACTTAAGGAACTCATCATCACTTGCCCACGCAACTGTCAATACTTCATCTCCTGAGTTTACACAAAAAACACCTCACAATGTTAGCCGCCGGCGGAGGGCGGCAGCGGCGTTGGATGCGGCGGAGGGCCGTGGGGAAAGTCAGCGAGAAGAAGCGGCGGTGACAATTAAACGCACGCAGGCACTTGCGGCGGCGGCGGCGTTGGATGCAGCGGAGGGCCGTGGGGAAAGTCAGCAGGAAAAAGTGGCGGTGACGATTAAACGCACGCCCAACTTAAGGAACTCATCATCAATTGCCCACACAACTGTCAATACTTCATCTCCTGAGTTTACACAAAAAACACCTCACAATGTCAGCCGCCGGCGGAGGGCGGCAGTGGTGTTGGATGTGGCGGAGGGCCGTGGGGAAAGTCAACGACAAAAAGCGGCGGTGACGATTAAACGCACGCCCAACTTAAGGAACTCATCTTCACTTGCCCACACAACTGTCAATACTTTATCTCCTGAGTTTACACAAAAAACACCTCACAATGTTAGCCGCCGCCAGCGAAGGGTGGCAGCGGCGTTGGATGCGGCAGAGGGCCGTGGGGAAAGTCAGCGACAAAAATCGGCGGTGACGATTAAACGCACGCCCAACTTAAGGAACTCATCATCACTTGCCCACAAAACTGTCAATACTTCATTTCCTGAGTTTACACAAAAAAAACCTCATAATGTTAGCCGCCGGTGGAGGGCGGCAGCGGCGTTGGATGCGGCGGAGGGCCGTGGGGAAAGTCAGCGACAAAAATCGGCGGTGACAATTAAACGCACGCCCAACTTAAGGAACTCATCATCACTTGCCCACACAACTGTCAATACTTCATCTCCTGAGTTTACACAAAAAAAACCTCACAATGTTAGCCGCCGGCGGAGGGCGGCAGCAGCGTTGGATGCGGCGGAGGGCCGTGGGGAAAGTCAGCGACAAAAATCGGCGGTGACAATTAAACGCACGCCCAACTTAAGGAACTCATCATCACTTGCCCACACAACTGTCAATACTTCATCTCCTGAGTTTACACAAAAAAAACCTCACAATGTTAGCCGCCGGCGGAGGGCGGCAGCAGCGTTGGATGCGGCGGAGGGCCGTGGGGAAAGTCAGCGACAAAAATCGGCGGTGACAATTAAACGCACGCCCAACTTAAGGAACTCATCATCACTTGCCCACACAACTGTCAATACTTCATCTCCTGAGTTTACACAAAAAACATCTCACAATGTTAGCCGCCGCCGGCGGAGGGCGGCAGTGACGATTAAGCACTACAGCAGCCGCCACCGGATACTGCTGGTTGGGGAAGGAGACTTCTCATTCGCTGCTTGTTTGGCGGCGGCTTTTGGCTGGGCAACCAATATGGTGGCCACATCTCTCGATTCTCAAGGTATGATGTTTGATTTTTGTGTCACGTCACGTGCTATATATATATATATATATATATTTTTTTTTTTTTGATGAGGGTATGAACTTGAATTCTCGAAGGCAATATGTTTATCTCTCTTCGTTTCAATGCATCGAATGAACATCAATATTGGTATTCTCTCTTGGCATGTCCAAAATTAATGATAAGTAAGAGTCAAGACATATCCCATGTTTATGTTTTATGTGATGGAATTTTTAAAAAACCTTAAAACAGACTTTTTTGTCTGAATTTTTTAATCCAGATACACTTGCTTCTTCACAACGATTTGGATTTTGGAATAAATATACAAAAGTAAGTTTCAGCAGAGAAATTAAATAAAAATTCCAGCACTCTTGTAATTAATTTTTGCACACAGATTTATTTTGCTTGAGTGAATTTTTTGTGAATGAGCCCTTTCACTCCCCTACATGAGACGGTAATTAAGTTGGGTTACTGTCATATCCTGGAAAGAGAATATGAATAGGCCCAATCTTAAATATTTGATTAGTTACATGGTACTTAACAATTCAGCAGTTTTTAGATGGTAAATTAATCATAATTTAAGATTGTCAATTAAAGATGTAATATACATCCAACTCTTCATATGATCTTTTCCTATAAAGTAGTTGAATAAAAGCCTAGTTAGCTAACCAAATCATGTATGACTCTAAAAAAGTATAAAGAGACTAGTGAAGTAGTAAATTATATCAATGGAAGAAGAGAAATGGATAAGGTACTATAGCAACAGGCATAGGATTTTGCTGGTGGGTGAAGGAGATTTCTCCTTTGCAGCTTGTTTAGCCCAAGCATTTGGCAATGCATCCAACGTGGTTGCAACCTCTCTTGACTCTCAAGGTTCACACATTAATTAAGACTAATATTGCAATAGTCATATATATATGATCTTTTTCATCAATATTGTATATATATTATGATGCAGAGATGTTGATGAGAAAACATCCCACAGCTGCAGAGAAACTGGTTTTGCTCAGAGACAAGGGGTGCACCGTAATTCATAATGTGGACGCACGCACCATGAGCATTCACCATCTTCTATCGCACATAAGATTTGATAGAATCGTATATAATTTTCCTCACGCGGGTTTCATCTCATCCGAACAAACCCCCTTGCAAATAATGTAAGTTAATTCCATGTTTGAGATATTTTCACTAAATTAAACAATTACATATATGGTTTGGTGTCATGTTAATGGCTGATATGAAAAAAGAACAGGCATCATCAGAATGTGGTTCGCGGTTTTTTGAGAAACGCGTATGAGATGGTGAAGGAGAAAGGAGAAGTACACATAACCCACAAAACAAAATATCCGTATTCAGAATGGAAGGTTGAAGAACTTGGGAAAGAAGCTGGATTTGTGTTGATTGAGAAAGCAGGCTTTTGCATATGGGAATACCCTGGTTATATCAACAAGAGAGGAGATGGCAATAGAAGCAATCAATCTTTCCCTATTGGAGATTGTTGCACTTACAAGTTTGCTAAAATATGATGCTAGCTTCACTATTGTTATAATAACAAGGTTTTATCATGATGTCATGAATTCACTGTAAGAAATTCAGTGAAGAAGAATAATGAAGTTCCTTTTTAATCAATTTCTTGTTGTTTTTTAAGATTAAAGATCGATCATATGTCCTAATAGAAAAGGTTAGTCATGTGATTGGTGGGGTCATGAGGCCACGGAAAGAGAAATTTTACATTATGATTGGATTTGTATATTATTTATAAAAAAATTAAAACATATATAATTGGTAAATTAGTTAACAACATGCACATATATATGAGTTTTTTAACCAAGATAGTGAAAAAAATAAATCATTATCTATCGATATACAACTTTTCACCCAAGTTTTTTAGTCTTTTTTGTCTCTCTTCCTTCCACTCCACTCCTGCTTATTTTTTAAAAAAATACAACTTTTCGAAAACTGATTTTAGTCTGAAAACTTACTAAATATATAAAGTTATGTTATTTTGACCAATATTGAAAAGTTTGGTTAAAATGACAATTTGAGTAAAGGTTGTGATTTTTTTGGCAATTAACCCTAAATTTAATTAAGAAAAAACATAGATTTTTTTTTTTTTTTTTTGAAGAAAGTAGTGAATCAGAAACAGTGGTGGCGGTGAGCATGATAAAAGGGGAAAGATATGAAGCATCATCATCATTATCATCCTTTTAACCACCACGGCTCATTGATGGGTTTTTATTCTCTTTTTATTTTATTTTTATTCTTTACCATTGTGATTTACACCAAATCTCTACTCTATTTTTTTCTTGAAAAAATAAAACAAAATATCATCTAATTCTACGAATAATAAATTGATGATGTTGCAATAAGTTATAAGTTCTTGGTTTTGATTCTGTCATATCATTTGGAACTGCTATCTCATAAGTACTTCCATATATAATTTTACGCTCTTCTGTCTTGAAAAAATTATTCAACAAATATTAGTAATTAATTTGTTTATTTTTGACCATATGTAAATTCACTACTGAAATATATATAGTCACATCAATATTATATTACCATGTAAAAAAAAAAAAAAGTATTAGCAAACAAACACAACTAAAGAATAGACGACCAATTATCAAAATAAAATTAATTACATTGTGTAATTGCTTATTGGGATGATTCAAGAACCAGGTCAAATAATTTTTTAAATGAAAAGCTATTGGACCACAATGTGAAAATTGGATGAGTAATCATTATGGCTCTTACTCTGTTTGATATAAATAATTATTACAATGAGTGTGAATTTTCTAAAAGATAAAAGAGAAAAAAAATTACTGCCTTCCAACCTTAAAAGAAGTCCATATTACATCATTAATTTTATGCTTTGCATATGACACATATCAGTTTTTTTTTTTTTAAATCAATTATGGTTTACAAAAATCAATTTCTAAATCCCATCAAGATAATTGTACTTACTTTTGGTTTTATATAAAGATTTTATGAAAATATCAAATGCTTTAAATCATGTGCTGTACAGAAAGGTCGAGCCATGTTGCTTGCAGCCATTAATATTATGCAACCGAAAATTTGAATTATAAATATTATATTATTTCATATTTAATATTCACAACATATGAATATTATCAATTAAGGTACACATAATTCATAACATATTTATCCATATTGATATGCAAAATAAAATATTTATTATAACGAAGATAATACAAATTAACTTGTTAAAATGAATTTAAAAATAATAAAACTAAATTTGTAAATCCATATCATATAAATTATATTACATATACTTCACTGGATTATAGACAATACTCAAAAGTGAGACATAGGTGTGATACTTGCTCTAACCATTGGAGGGAACATTGTCACGCTTCGTGACAGAAACTACTCTCATATCATTAAACACAAATCTTTGAATTTAAAATTAAAGTGTCCTCAGTCAAATTCTTGGTTGTGTAACTTAGTTGAGAATTGGATATTGCTGCACGTTACCGCGGAGGCTAACGTCCAATAATATTTATATATATATATACACACACCCTTTATTAATGACTCCTTCCAACCTCTAACCGCGGGATTCTTCCTACCTAGTACCTATTACATCACTCCATTAATTTATTGCTTATGTTATAATCAAGCAATTTCTTGGCTAGACCTTTTTTTTTTTAATTAAGTTTCAAGTTTATATGTGATTAATTTGGAATGTTCTGAGTGATTTTTTTTTTTGGGTTATGAGTCAATTTTAAGCTTACATTTGACTAATTTAGTTCGAGTAACCTTGTTTTGGTTATGAGTCGGTTTCAAACTTACATTTGACTAATTTAGAATGTTCGAGTGATTTTGTTTTGGTTATGAGTTCGTTTCACATTTACATTTGACTAAAGTTTGAGATAACAATCTTGATCCCTCTGAATCCGAATTGCTATCATGTAATGTGACTCTATAACCTGGTTTTAAAGTTGGCTCCACTGATATCACCAACAATATTCAATCCCAAAAAAGAGTAATTTACTTTTCTTATGATTCGAATCCACACTACTAACTTTCAACATGACTATTAGTTCCCTCCTTTATCATTGAGATATGCATCGAAGACAAGTGACCCAATTTTGAGATTAGATCTAATATGACTTTTCTTTTCTTTTTTTTTTTTTTTTGCTCTCATAAGCTAGAATTTCTTATCTAGCTTTCAACATAATTTGCAATCACCCCACTTTTCGGCTATATTCGAGGCTATCAAGTGAAGATGGTTTAATTTCTTGATGTATAGCGTATTACATTTCAAATGTAAAGAGAGAGAAATTGTATTTGCGGAAGTTATTTCTCCATTTACTATACTACAAGTTTTTTCACCAAGTAGTTTTGGTGTGCATCTAATTTTGGCAATTTTAATCTTAACATATGTAGTTAGTCTAAAATTTTACTTTTTCTTTTTCTAATTGTAATTGATAAAATGTAGAAATAGATTTATCTATTTATTATACCCAGAAGATTAGGAGCAATATCTTTTCCATATTCTAAATTGATCACCTAAAATTGAAGGAATACCAACATTGGTTTTCTTCATTTAGAAATTAGAATAGCTAGTGACGTTTGCCCAATTTTTGGGAAGTAATAATTAGTTAATTTACACTGAGAAAAGTTGCATGCATCACTATAGTCCACCTTTTCATTTTAACCCATTTAAAAGTCCACATTCATCATATATTACCATCACATGTCAAAATTCCCCAAATTCCAATGTGGTTAAAACGGGATTAAAATTTTAAACCACTAGACTTCATGAAATATAATGTTAGATATTTTTTAAACAAACGGGATTAAAATTTAAACCACTAGGATTAACGTCTGGAAATTTCCCATTACATGAAAATTGAAAAGGGGGTAGTTAACTTTCTTGATCTCAGTAAAGACTAAGAAAATAAGTGTAATAATCTCAAACCTAATCAATGAATATTTCAGGAAATTCACGAAACAATTCTGAACGTAATTTTATAATTAAGTTTTTGTACACGGGGTTGAATGTTTCTCTATGAATCAAATTGAATATCAATAATAAGCAGAAAAAGGTCTTTTAGAAGTGAGTGACTATGACGCGTAATTCGTCCCTCTCCTCTTTCTTCTTCTTTTCTTCATAATATTTTCTCCTAAATAAATACCCAAACCCTTATTGCTATTTGCTCACATCATCAGGTCTTCAAACTTGCAACTTCCATATTTATTGTACTAAACATCTCCAACCATGAAGGTATCTATAGTTTTTTTTTAATCTAATATTTTTATTTGAAAGTAGGCATAGTTCGACACAGTTAATTTCACTCATAGTCTATAAATTTTTCGTGGTATAATATTGTTAGATTCGTGATTCATAAGTTGATTATTCGTTTCATTTTTCTTTTTTTCTTTTAGTTTTATTAAGGAATAAATCTTAGAATATTATTCTTGTCTTTGTAAATAAAACTATTTCATTCCACAGATCTTCGATCTATAGTATTAATTTCTAAGTGTTATTTTGATTAATAATACAGCAAAGGATTGTGATTTATGCTCCAATGAATGACGAGAAAAGTAGATCAAAAGCCATGACGCTTGCCTCCAAAATCAAGGGTATGCAAAAAATAAATAAATAAAAATTTACATATATGTTTACATGACTTATTTATTTATTTAAATTATGATGATACAGGAATGATAAAAGTGGAGGTGATAGGAGACAAGAATCTGTTGGTGGTGATTGGAGAAGAGATTGATTCAGTTAAGTTGGCTAAGTCTCTCAGAAAGAAATTCTGCTTCGCCAACATAGTGAGCATTCAAACCACGACATCTATGTCGCGATCCGTTGCATTCACGGATCAACAAACTCGTTTCAACGAAGAAGAAGAGGAAAACATGAATCGCCCACATCCGATAATATCTTACGATTATCCGACCCGATATTATCAACCCTCTTACAATTACATGGCAAACCCAGTTTACGATCCAAATCCACCATCTATTTGCTCCATCATGTGATCATTTCACCTTCCATATTTATTACATGTATAGTTCAATTCTGCACTAGAAATAGTTTGAGTATCATTTTGGTAATAAAGTAGTATTATAATTCATCTTGTTTTAGAATATTAATATGTATTCATTGATGATCTTTTTTATATACTTGAATTGATCCACTTGTGCTGGCAGATTAGAAGAACGAAGGAATATTGAACCAGAATCATTTGCGCTTAACATTTTCATGCTTTCAATAATATTTATAAAAAATAAAATAGATGGAGGTATTTAAGGAATAAATAAATAGGGAGAATCTCAATTTTCGTCCCTAATTTATGTCTTACCATTCTTTCATCATCATTTCTACATATTTCAATTTTGGTCCTCCATTTACCTCTATTTTTTTTATCCCATTTTGTTCAAAATGTCGGGTATGTCCACGTAGACAAAATTTTTAATTTCGATTAAAATTGGAAAAAAAAAAGTAATAATTAAAGAGCCAAAATTGGAATATTTAAAATTAGTGGTAAAAAAAGATGTAGAAAGTCTAAGTTAAGGGATGAAATTTTGCAATTTTCCTTAATTTAATAAATACTGATAATAAGAAAAAAAATTCATAAAAAGGAAGTCGATTATACATGGCGTTTTGTCAAGGACTACTACATCTACAACTGGGTTAGGGTGTTGATCAGAATATGCAGTAATCACATACTTATGATAGAGATGGTAAACGTAGAGACTAAGACTTGTATAATATCGATAGTTGAAATATTGAGACTTTGACAGATAAACTGATAGATACTATGAGAATTTTTTAGAGACATAAATATATTGTGTTTCAAGTACTAAACAAGATGAATGGGTACTGAGAATTAGAGATATAAATAAATATAGTGTTGGAAACAATGAAGTATAAACTTTGGTATAGCGTAAATGACAAAATTTAGTGGGTATTATTGTAAATTCATTATTCATTGAGCAATTGATAGAAGTGGTAATTAATGGAGAAGTATTAGAAAATGGTTTTGACTAATATTCTTTAACATTATTTTGAGTCAAAATGGAAACAAGTTGTAAAATTGAGTTGATGAAATTAGCATATTTATATTTTCAAGACTAGTTTAATTAAGGTGGTTTAGATACTAGCTAATACTTAAATACATCAACTTGAAACATAAAATTGAAAAGTTATATCCGACAAAGAAAAAATAAAATTGAAAATTTGACTTTATTAATAGATTCATTTATTTAACAAAATTAATTTATGAATGAGTAATCAAACATGCTGTTTATAATGTAACTAGTGGTATTTTGGCTAGTTATCATAGATATGCATGGATAATACATCGTAACATTCACTTAAAATGCAGTAGGATTGGAGGGAGTGCACTGAGGTGAAATGGTCATTTAAATAGTGCCTTCAAATAAAAGCCATTTATTTAAGACTTAATTATCGAAAAAACTACCATCTTCAAACCACCCACTTAAATATAATTAGGAAGAAAATCTAATTACTTGAAACCCTAATTCAATTATATATCTTGCCCCTTTCGATTTCTTCTTCTTCTTTATTAGTAAATTGATTCATAATGGTTCACATCTCGTCATGAACATATATCCTTTCTATAAAGTCAATTCTACAGCTCAACTGATTTTCTTTGTAGACGCTTTCAAACGTGAATTTATTTCAAATGGTATTTAGTCAGATTTGTGAATTCTACAATTAAAATTTAGTTCAATTGAAAAATTCTGCCCTAATTTTTTAAACCGGGAATTGCTGATACCGTGTGGGGGAAGTGGGAACCAAAGGCATAATAAATTGAAGTCGCACTGATTGGTCAGCTGTCTTGTCACACAAATATAATTCTTTAACTTGTGGGCCCACTGTTTGTTGTATTCATTTAGCCAATTGGAAATCGTTGACCAATGACATCTCACCATTACGTCAAATTATGACGATAGCCTGATGCAGCAAATTAACCTTATCAGCCTTATTTAACACCTACCACAGTTAAAATAGTAAATTAATTTTCTATCATAATTGATAATTTTTTTTATTGATAAGATATAAATACCGTCTCTCTTCACATTAGTCAATAATTTTACACGGTACACATATGAGTGTAAGGGTTAATTTAAACTTAATTTTCACCCAAATTGTGATTGGAAAAGTAACAAAATTATAAATGACACATAAATTAATTTTATTTGATTTTGTTGTATAAATGCTATTATACCTTACCTTAAATCCATGATCTTTTGAATCAAGTTTTTTTAGTGACTTGTTGAACTAATAGTGTCAATCTTAAAATCTTCACCGCTGATGTGTAGATATTTTACCCAGTTAAATATTGTGATTTATAATTAATGATTATGTTAAATTTTTGAAACATCAACAGTTGACATATTTTTATCACTAATTTTATGTATTTTAATTATGGTCTTCTTGCTATCACTATTTTCCAATTTTGATCTAATTTTGCTCAAAATGTCAATTTTTTTCTATGTCAACCTTGGAATTCCGACGTCTAAGTGAGCAAAGAAATTCCGAGAAAAATCAAATGAAAATTGATATAAAATAATAGTTAAATGACTAAAATTATGATATGTAAATTAGCGGTTGAAAGTTAACAACATGATATATGAAAGTTACCAAACGCAAGTTATGATTTTTCCATTTAGCTAGACATTAAATTTAAAAATAAAATAAAATAACAAATAAACGTGTGTGAACAAACCAGTTTATGTAATAAGTGTATTCTAATAATCTCATTGGCCAAAAAACATTTGAAATCAGGAAAATGACACTAGCTATAACCCCTTAGCAATGGCAATTCAAATTATTTTTACCCAAAATCCCTGTCTCATCTATACATCACATCAAAACCCATGTAATAGAGGTTTGACATACTTATATATATTAACTAAATAATAATATAGAAATATATAATCTCTCTGTGGTGTATTATTTGCTTGGTGACCTGGTCCAAATAAGCAAACAAGTTGGCAATGCCCACGTGCCGAGTGACCGAGTCTAGCTAGTACTGAATCGCTTTACTTTAACTCCATATTGCATGAATTGCGAGTTAATTAATCCATATTAGAATTTCCACACACATTTACAATTGGAAATATTATAATTTATACGTGATCCTATAATTAAGAAGCCAATTAACATTATCAAACACATATATTTATATCTATTATATATATATTCGTGCATACATGTCTGATGAGACTATTTCTCTCCGAGTTTTATTTAAGTTTGCCTTCCACCACGAATTGTGGAAGAACATGCTGCAGCTAGCTAGTTTCTCCCCTATAAAAGTATACTTCAAAACTCCAATATGCATAATACAACTTGGCTTGGTCTTAATCTTAATCTTTCAAGTTAGTTAAGGAACCAATTTTAATTCCATCAAAATACGTTGCTTGTGGCCAGGATTAATGAAGGTACGTAATTAACCTTTTCCAACAATATATACAGGCAATTAATTAGTGCAATTATGATATTAATGATGATCAACTTATTCTTTTTTTTTTTTTAAAGGTAAAGATCGTGATGAAAGTGCCAATGCACAGCGAGAAGGCTAAATCAAAAGCTATGCAGATTGCTGCGGCAATACCAGGTACGTATTAATGCTATATTTGGAATTTTGGATGGACTTAATCCTAATTTTGAAATTCGGGATTGATAAATAAAGAAAAATAGTAGAATTAAGTTGTCAACCCCAAAATCTTACAACTCGTTCCGTACAACCCAGGAGTCGACTCAGTGAGTATCGGAAAAGATAATGACGAGATTCAGGTGATCGGAGAAGGGGTTGATGCAGTGTGTTTGGCCAAATCTCTAAGGAAGAAGTTTTGTTTTGGTGATATTGTAAGTGTCGAAGAAGTTAAGCCGCCGAAGCCCGTAACTCCGCCGCCGCAGTGGATTTACCTGCCGCCGTGCCCACCGTCTTACTCCGAGTGCGTAGTTTATGAAACGGGACCGGCTCCTAATTGCTCTATTTTCTGACCCGGTAAGGCCATGGTCTTACGTATCGATTCTCAGTTGTATTTGATGTTATGTTTGTGTTTTATTTCATCTACGACTTCAATGTTATTTAGGAATACGGGATGAGACACGTATTAGAATATAGGATCTCGCGTGATGGTATTGCATTTAATTATTTGATGTATTTTATTGCAATTTTGAAGTGTGTGGAAATTTCACATTTCAGCTTAAAATGTATCTTTTGAGTAAATATCAATTAAAAATGATGAAAATTCGACCTAGAGTCCTTTGTGATGGGAAGATTTTCCACATTTTCTCCTCATGTTAAAAGAAAAACATGCAAGGCTGACTAAAATCAGCACACTAATCTCTTTACACTTCGAAAGAACTAATGATGTTAATTTTTGTACAAAGGTCTCAATTATATCCTAATACATCAAAGGCTTGATTTGATTTTTTTTTTTGTTTAATGAGCTAGAGGGGTTGGAAGGGAGGAAGATAATAAGAACTAGAAAACTTGTGTGATCAAGGTTCGAATTCTGATCATTACTGTTGGAAAGTGGGATCTGGTTTAAAATAAAAGTAAGTGAACAGTGGCAGATGATACCCAAGATGTTGCCACAATACTTGATACAACACTTACTTTAAAAAGAGTTTGCAGCGGAAATAAAAATACTCAGAGATATAACTTTTCAAGATATATATAAATATATCTTGAGGTGCCTTAGGCAAAATATTATTCACAAGAAAAAGTGAATACAAGTGAATTCCAAAACATAGGAAAAACCTACAAAACTATAATTCACAAAAGATCGAAAAAGATCAAAATAAAAACTCTCCGAGTATACAAAAGCGCTCAGCTCACACAAAAGACTCTTGGAAGAATACTTGAATATGCAAGAACGTTGAGACTCCAAGGATGAGTTACAAGACAAAGTAACTCTTCCAAGGATGAGTTACAAGACAAAGTAACTCTCCTATTGATAGACCTCCTTCCAAGATAACCAACTAAACTACTATCCTAAAAAGTAGCCTCAACAAAAACGTGGGTCCTTGCACAGCAAGGTCTTGATAAGTGCATGAGTACTTTTCTCCAGGTTGTAACTTCATAGTTCCAGCTTATTTAACTCAGTCCACCCACTCAACCCTTGAGACTTTTTCTCTAGTTAGTTGCTTGTTCTTTTGACTCCGTCAACACTCTTTGTTTACTTAATCAATGGCCTGCAAAAGAGTATAAACAAAATAGAAATGCAAAACACGTGGTGAATTGTGAAGGAAGACAAAAACAGTCAAGAATGTTGCCACGGATGTTAGACAACATTCCAACCAACATTTGGTTTTTGGATGGCAATATAATTAACAAAATTGCTAATTAAAAATGTTGACTATATAGTCAACTAAAGTCCATCTAACAATCTCCCCATTTTTATCTTTCTTTACAAAACCTATGAAAGTTAGCATTTGTAAGTCAAAACAAACAAACTCCCCCTGAAAAATCAAAACAACTAACTCCCCCTGCATATTTGCAAAACTGAAACCCACTTGTTGAAAAGTGGGATCTGGTTTAAAATAAAAGTAAGTGAACAGTGGCAGATGATACCCAAGATGTTGCCACAACACTTACTTTAAAAAGAGTTTGCAGCGGAAATAAAAATATACTCAAAGATATAACTTTTCAAGATATATATAAAAATATATCTTGAGGTGCCTTAGGCAAAATATTATTCACAAGAAAAAGTGAATACAAGTGAATTCCAAAAAATAGGAAAAACCTACAAAACTATAATTCACAAAAGATCGAAAAAGATCAAAATAAAAACTCTCCGAGTATACAAAAGCGCTCAGCTCACACAAAAGACTCTTGGAAGAATACTTGAATATGCAAGAACGTTGAGACTCCAAGGATGAGTTACAAGACAAAGTAACTCTTCCAAGGATGAGTTACAAGACAAAGTAACTCTCCTATTGATAGACCTCCTTCCAAGATAACCAACTAAACTACTATCCTAAAAAGTAGCCTCAACAAAAACGTGGGTCCTTGCACAGCAAGGTCTTGATAAGTGCATGAGTACTTTTCTCCAGGTTGTAACTTCATAGTTCCAGCTTATTTGACTCAGTCCACCCACTCAACCCTTGAGACTTTTTCTCTAGTTATTTGCTAGGTTGTTGCTTGTTCTTTTGACTTCGTCCACACTCTTTGTTTACTTAATCAATGGCCTGCAAAAGAGTATAAACAAAATAGAAATGCAAAACACATGGTGAATTGTGAAGGAAGACAAAAACAGTCAAGAATGTTGCCACGGATGTTGGGCAACATTCCAACCAACATTTGATTTCTGGATGGCAATATAATTAACAAAATTGCTAATTAAAAATGTTGACTATATAGTCAACTAAAGTCCATCTAACAATTACAATGATACAATCTACATACCGGGCTTGATTTGATTTAAAGGGAATCAATAAACTATTTTTTTCCTTTATTCCTTTCGATTTTAATATTTCTATTATCTTTTTACAAATATGGACAATATATATTATTAAATTATAATTCACATTTGAAATTATCTAAGTAAAATTGACTATCAAAATTTAAAAAAAAAATTATACTTTCCCAATTAGATTCTAAAATTTTAATTGATTTTAATAAATAAAAGCATTTAAAAAGATCTCTAATCTGATTTTAAATAAACATGAAAATATAATGAAATCTGAAAATTATAACTTAAAATTAGATTTTTTAAATTAATCAAAAAATTCTAAAGTACAAAATGATTGTAGAAATCTAAAATTTAAAATAAAATAAAAAAAACCTAAAGATCACTGAATAAATACTAAAAATTTACAAGAAAAATTTAGAAAAATATATTGAAAATTTTGAAGAATAAAAACCTATGCATACTAAAATTAAAATTGATTAAACAATCCTTGTCTATACTAAAATTCTAAACCTAGAGATGGAATCTTACTTACATATACTTTTATGTGGTTCAAATCAGTTTTCGTTCCATAACTATGGTGTCATACGATTTTAGTCTCATAAGTATCGTAACTTTTAATTTTATCCCATAATTTAAGAATTTGTCTGATTTCGGTTCAATTTTGATTGAAATTTCAAATTTCATTAGAAAATGACTTTCCAGTGACCTAAAAGTGACGTGGCGACACTGTCAATCAATAAAAATTTGACACATGTCACCATGTCATTTTTAGGTCACCAGAAAGCCCCAGATAGAAGAAATTAGATTAATATTTAACAGATTATCAAATTATGGAACTAAATTGAAAATCGTGACAATTATGAGATCAAAATCGAAAAATATCATAATTATAGGATAAAAAATGATTTTAACCCTACTTTTATGACCCATAATTGCATATTAAATTCATTGCAATAATAAACTATAAAATTTGTTCATATATATTTTTTAAAATCTAAAAGTGAACCCCTTCATTTGATTTTTTTTAAAGACCTTTTTCTCCTATTTCATAGAAACTACTCGAAATAAGTTATAATCCTTGTAAGTCAAATTCGAAGAGTGAGAAACAGTCAATTTGCGCATCAAAATATGAAATAATTAAAGAAGACCCTCAAAGGCAAGTTTGGGTGTGTTTAGGATGAATATGGGTCCATCTTGCCTCTTTTATTATGTATGATATATAGGCCTTATGAAATTATATGGGCTGACCTATATATGAATTAAGCTCAGCCCAAAAAGACTGGGCCTGCGGTGAATCAGCCCATGGGCCGAAAGCTACTACATATGGATTAAGAACAGCCCCAACCCATTTTGCCATTTCTAGCTCGTACAGATATTTATTTGGATGTATTCAACCAATAAAACTTCCGACGTTATATAAACTACATCTACCGTTTATTCAATTGAGTGTGTTTTTATTTGTATATTTTTGACCTGCTGTTTTGTTAGTAATAATAATAACAGTATTAATATTAATAATAATGTCATAAACACATGTATTAGCACTAAAAATATAAAAGACTATCCATAGTCATAACTAGAGGACAAATTGGGTGATTACAATCGTAAGATATGAATAAATCAGGTAACAAATTAAAACGAACCTTAAACCAATCATAAACCTAGAAGATAAAAGTATTAAAATCTTTTACTTTTTTAGAGATTGTATTAAAATCTTCTTAAATGAGCCATGCATTGGATCAAACTTATTCAAAAGGACAGCGTAATTAATTAGTCACATGACATGAAAGCCAAAATGAAGAAGACAAGTGTCCTGCTACTCTTGTTCTCTACACCTACCAAGGAAATTAACTTTGAGTCATCCATTGAAATCACCCAATTTTCTCTCTTTAGCTTTCCTTATCAATCAACACGATTATACCACGTTAATTAAGTTCAATCGTTGGATTATATTGCTTAATTAATCCTAACTACTAATTCCTTCTTTTGGAATATTTTTAACTATTTTAATACATACTTCAGTTTTTCCACATTATTGGTATATGCAGATATCTTAGAAATTCTAAATCTGATCACAAAAATGCATTTATTATGTTTCGGTTCCATGAAAATGACAATTTTTTTCGTTTAGATTAAAGAAAGCAATTATACTTGAAAAATAGTACTATAAAATAATTGAAAGATGGATGAAAAAAGGAAAAGTAGACTATTTTTGGATGATTGAATGAGTATTTATAATACGAAAGGCGTAAAAGCATGAAAACTTATTATATTAATTTATTCAATAATTGAAATTACGTCACCTTATTAAGTGTGGCTTTATCAGGCACACAAGAAGCTGGCCCCAACATTTGGAACACCTAAATCACTTGATTGAGACTATAAAGTTGGACTTTTCCGAACAATGGCTCAAAATATCAAGAATATTTTCAACTAATTTTTTCCCAATCTAAGAACAGTAATAGCTCAATTATTTACATATATAATGAAATATAAAATTAAAGCACAATTAAAAATATATATTCCTATCATCCTATGTAATAGATCACTCTTTTGTGTTTCAGAAAGCCAAATTTTGGTCACTGTCAGGTAGGCCGTAGGTGACCTTTTCCCTATAAAACTGATCATAGATATTATAATACCAGAAATTAATCAGTAACCAATAATTACTAATACAAACTCTACAAGACATGTAATAATAAATAAACTAGGCAAATATCTAATTACTAGTGAAAGAATTTTATCATAAAATAAGTCGCACTACTTCAACCCCAATAATTTTATCTTCAAGCTACAACAATGATAAGAATGAATTTTGTAATTTAATAGTGACATTTGCATTAGTATATTAGAAAGAATAAGATGCACTCCGTTTGAGCCCACTATCTTCTTATCAAGCATGGGCCATTGGAAAACAACTCGTCACTAGCACCAACAAGTATGGGGATGTAGACTTCATACTATATTTGAGGAAAATAATATCAAATCATGGGTCAGGTTTGGATTTTTGTCTTAAAAGTTTCTGGTTTTATTACATTAAACTCTTACACATTTATTTTGTTTTACAATTTAAGCTTTTGTTTTGTTAATTCATTAATACTTAATTAATCTTTCATTGTTTATGTTGTTTAGTGATTAGATAAAATTTAAAGTGATTTGAAAGTTTAAGCGTTCAATAAAATAGTATGAATAGATAAAAGCTTAGAGAAATTTAATTTGAAAGTTTAATGATAGAGTAAAATATAATAGTTGTGTACAACAAAATTTAAAGATTCAAGTACTCGGTAAAATATTGTAGATGTATAAGAATTTTATAGAACAGATTAAAAAAAAAAAAAAAAATCTTTTAATGCAAACACTGCGCCAATATATTATATTAGGACCCTTAAAGTGATGATACATTTCTTGTCAAATTCCAACAAAACCAAGCAATAGTTGATTTGTCTTAATTATAATTTCTAGATTACAATCTTCCCATTTACTACCGACATGAAAAAGCTTTTTATTTATTTTATTTTATTTTTTTGGTGGGGGTGGTTGTGTTGTGTGGTTCCTAGTTTGGTGAGAGGATGAGTCATGAAACTTAAAAATCAAAGTTGGGTAAATAGATATATAGAAAATATAAAGTTGATGATGTGTTGGATTATAAAAGCAATTAATCATTCAATTAGAAGACTTGTTTTTCATTTGGTCTATGCTTTCTTTTCCCCATAGTCTCCATAACCAGTAGGGAATGTTTATGAGCTTACAAATGGAGGATGCGCACCCTCTCGCACGTAACTGGTAGGGCCCACTTTTATTTTCCAAATTTGACCAAATATATTAATGTTAATTCAACACAATATAAAATGTACATAATTTAACAAATACTCATGTTAGATACTATAAAAATCCATCAAGAAGATAAAATACTTAAAAATAGAATACAAGAAAATAAATTGTTTGTATGCTTAAAGCATATTGTTTACAGTCCTATCTATAATTCTTGTTTTAGGTTTTTCGACTCGATCTATTTTTTATCATCATAAATTAATATAATCTCGTATTCTAGCTAGATCAATTAATATAGGTTATTTAGAATAATTTTATTATCAATATATATTAGGTATAATATTAAACACCAGATAAAACTACATTATTAATATATATATATATATATATATGTCATATTTATAAATTACATATGTTCTGAAATATATATCTATTATCTATTACTTATATAAAAGGGTGGATGTTCTTATGAAATATGGATTGTCAAATATATCCTTATCAAAGATTATTATTTAAGGTCATAATAATAATTAAGAATTTTAATGTTTAAATGATGTTATATTTTAATCATAATTCAAAGTTTTATAGGATCTTATCATAATTAGAACTCTAATAGAAAGGTGTTATATATAAGATATTTGAATTATTTCTTTCCTCAGTTTGAATTGATCTCAACGTGTAACGTACGTGATCTAAAACTAGTATATATAGAGAGAGGATTCTTTATTCCATTTATTTGGAGTTTTTTTTTTTTTTTTTCAAATCTTATAGTGTACATAGTAATATCGTCAGCCTATATTTAATGAGTATTTATAATAATAAGATAAAAAATAGATACATAAAATAATAGTAATCCATGTTGAAGAGTTGATATTGACAATATATATATATAAGTAAGTAATAAAGCAAATGAAGAAGTATGAAAGTGAAGACGTCTGTCCGTCTCTTTCTTGCTTCTTTACTTCATCAATGCAGCAACAACCTCCCATCTCAACCCTTTTATATATCCTATGCTATCTTATTTTATTTTATTAATATACATTAAAATGATGATATTATGATTACGCATATTATATAAATTTGTGTGTATAGAAATAATAGAGAAAAACATTTGAATGAAATTATATCATGAATTTTTTACATAGTGTCACAATTCACAACCTTTTGATTTTACTGATAGGGTATCGATTTGAAAGTAAGAAAGGGAAAAACCCTAGTTTTTCTTTTTCATAAATTAAGAGAAGCCCCTCTTAATGCTTGAAAATTAAACAACTTTGAATAATAGATCCAATACATGGAATCCTGAAACAAACATTATGTGTTCCCAAAAAAAAAAAAAAAACCCAAATAAAGGTAATATATTAAATTGATAAAATTATGTTTTTATATAGTTTTTTAATTACATTATAAACTCGATGTATCTCATGAATTTAAATTTGTATGAAAAATCAAATAGATTTATATATATATGTTCGGGAGATAGTTACTACAATTACTACTTAGGACTTTATTATTATTATTTTAACAATGCTGAAGTGTATTTAAACAGCACAAGTGATTTAACTTTGGAAACATGGAATGGAAAAGAGAAAAGTAAAGAAAAGAGACACAAATACTTTGCTTGGAAGGACCAAAAACATAAAATTCGGTTCCTTAAAAGTAATAAATATATCATGACATACTCAGGAAACCATGCACGCCATTGTTTAGTTGTGGGATACTCTATTTCAATAATTATTATTATATATTACTATAAATGATACTAAAAACTAATATAATATGAATTTAGAAAACTATAATAAAATGTCAAATCAAACATTAATAAATAACGCATTAACCTACCTCAAATAAGCAAACAAACAAGCCAAGCAAAATCTCTCACACTCTCTCTCTCTCTCCCTCCAGACAAATAGAAAGAGAGAACAGAGGAAGAAAACAGGGGAAAAGCAAAAAGCTCTGCAAGCACTTCACCATCAATGGAGTGATAAAGTTATGATCAAACATAACCTTGCGTGCCGGCTACCTTCTCATTAAATCGCGTCGAGTCACACTCACAAATCCATTTTCCTTACTCTGATAAAAGCAAGAGATTTAGTGTTTGCAGAAACAGAGAGAGAGAGAGAGGGTGATAATTATATGAGGAATAGAGTGAAAAGCAAAGCTGGGAAAGCAGGGCGAAGATCACCTCTTCTTTGAAGGTATTTTCGATTGCATCCATGAAATCACGGCGGCGCTCGTCTTCTCTAGGATGAGCGACTCTGCTTACAGAGTCGAAACGACGTCGCGCCTAGCCCAATGGCGGATCGACAATTTCGCCTCCTCCGCTTACCGCAAATCAGACCCTTTTAAGATCGGCTACTGGAACTGGTGAGTGGTGACTCACTCCTTGTTTCCTATTCTCGTTTTCTGTTTCATCAATTTATGAAGAATTTCATATAATCGGAGTATAATTTTCGCTGATTTTAAGAAAAAAAATTCTGGTTGTGAATTTGTGATTTTGTGTTGTGTTCATCGGAGATCGAGTTCATAGTTTCTACCCTATCATGCAGTTTAAACGGCTCGGTAAAAATTCCTGATTAAAACACAATAAATTTAAGGTTTTTCATCGTTTTCGATCTAATAATGTGTTGTGTGGTGTGTTATTTGAATTGAAGGCATTTATCTGTGGAGAAGAGTAGATCATCGATCATAAAATTGTTCCCAGAAGTATCTAATTTAACAAGAGAAAATCCTCCAATCGCATCTTTCATAATCAAAGTGATCGCCCCAACTGGAGATCGAAAATGTTTGGTTCATCCTGGTAAATTATCGGATCACCTTCTTCCATAATGAAACAGAGATATTCCCATTTGAGACTTACAACCTATATGACATGCAGAGATTACTGATAGAGTGCTTAAGTGCAATGAGGTTTTCGTTTGGGCGATTGAGATTCCGTTAACTGGGAAGTTCATCATCGACGTTGAGTTTCTTGATTTAAAAGCTGCATCTCTTGATGTAAGATTAGTATTTTCCAATATCCATATGATGAACATAGAAACAAAGAACTTGCCTGATTTATATCTCCGGTTTTATATTTGAAATGTGCAGGGGAAAGAACCTTGTTCAATTTGGAGTGAAGGATTAACACAGGGACAATCTAAACACACGACTCTTGCATTACTAGGTCGAATGCTATCTGAAAGAATTCATACAGACATTGTGATCAATGGATCCGATGGAACCATACCAGCACATAGGGCAGTTCTTGCTTCGAGGTCTCCTGTATTTCGCAGCATGTTCTTGCATGATCTCAATGGGAAAGAAGTATTCACCATAAACATACCTGATATATCGGTTGAAGCTTGTCAGGCTTTACTGAATTATGTCTATGGCAACATAAAGAATGACGAATTCTTGTCCCACAGGTTGTCGCTTCTTCATGCAGCTGATAAGTACGACATTTCAGATCTTAAAGAAGCATGCCATGAAAGCCTGATAGAGGACATTGACACGACGAACGTGCTGGAGAGGCTCCAGAATGCAACTCTGTATCAACTCCCGAGACTCAAAACCAGCTGCATGCTATACCTAGTGAAGTTTGGTAGGATCTTTGAAATTCGAGATGATTTCAAAAGCTTTCTAAAATGTGCAGATAGAGAACTTATAGCTGAAATATTTGACCAAATTCTTGGAGCTTGGAAGGGGTTCTGAGATCCTGCATAAAAGAAATTACTAAAATGTGTATCTATTAGTTTGCATTTGTTATCAAAAAGGAACATTCTTTTGTTATAATGGGTATTGATTTACTGTAACTGGCCATGTCAACCTGGTCTTATGTGTATAGTGGTGTGTATTGTACAGAAAGAGATGTAAGTTGTGAATATGATTGAAATCAGAGAAAAGAAAAATTGTTTGTCGTTTGTTGAATGCTAATGTTGTTCGAACAAATCCAATTCAAAAAAGATTGAAGAAGTAAAGTCCAGGGATTATCATTAAACAGTCTAGTTAGAGAAACCATGCAAAAAGATCATATGACAATCATCTACTTGAAAATAACGAGGATGAGATTCAAGATGGAATACCAGTTTGAGAGATCTCGTCCTCCATCGTTCGACTGATTACACTATTCCAAAAATGGTTCATAATCGTCAGTCTGAAGTTAAAGATTATGGACATGGAAGATGAAATAAGAATGACAAACGTTTATAGAAAGAGAACACTGAAGAAATATTAGATACCTTATTTCCATTCTTGCATCAATGAGAGATGTGTGGTTCAATGGACAAATTCATCTTTTATGGGAAGTATATACAAGGAATATTATGCGAATGTACCTTCCAATATTCTTTTATAAATATTTAGTAGGACCTCAATCCTCACTTTATACTTTATATTAAAAATCCATTTGCATCCCTACCAAACAGCCCAACAACTATCCCTTTATCCAATTACATATGATGCATTAGTATTCAACATTAGGAGAAACGAAATGCAGTAATGCACAACCGTGATTCCTCTACACATGTTAAATTGCAGAATGTCCATTTTCTGTAGTTAATTTAGTGAGACGATCACAAACATAACGGGGGATTAGTTTTTATAAATCCAAACAATTATGGAAAAATAACAACATACCAACAAAATTAATAAATATTCAATTTCTTTAGTAAGTGTGCCCCATCCATTCCTTCAAGTCCTCTATAAATAAGGAAAAAATCCAACTCAAACAAGTGCAAGATCTTTCTTGCAGTTGTTGACCAACCAAATTGAGAGGTAATAGAGTGTACACAAATTGCAAGAAATCAGTAGCTCATGGCAACATCTTATAAGATGGATCATCAGCCGCCAAAAAGAAATCCAGCTGCTTGTTCTTCATTGCCATCGAAAAACTTCAAAGCTTGAATTACTTGTTCTCTTCCAAACCCTAGCTCAACTAGTTTTGCAACTTTAGCTTCAAACTCAGGTCCCTGAAAACATGCCTCACTCAAGTTACCATCTCAAGAGACAAGAATAATATCTTTAGTTGATTCAAACTCTAAATAAATAAAATAGCATCCCATAATTTCAGTATTGGTCCAGTAAATGAGCTAAGCCAACTAGAATAGACCTAAAAAAGCAGATTATCTGAAAGATGGTGAGTGAAAGAAAAGTATATTACAAAATAATAAGCATCTTCAGATCAGATAATAAAACATATAGTGGACTAATTTATAGACTAAAATAAAGTGTGAAAAAAAAAATCCCATTAGTGTACCTGGGAAGCATTTTTGCCTGTGCTTCCTGTATTTCATTCATAGAAAAAAACAATCATCAGTTCCATAGCAGTAACTATTTAATCTAAATGCACAAAAAGAATAATGAAAGTATAATAGTATGACAGGAATAAGAATAGGACCAACAATTGACGGATTGCACTTTGCCACCTTCATGTGTATAAAATCCTAGCTCTATGTGATGGAATATCCCAGCAAAATAAACCAGATGAAGGGAATTCTGGCAACACGATGGTTGTGATACAGAATCTAATATCTATACCTGCTAGTTTACATATTTTATCATGTTTTCCATTTCTGCCACTCAACAGAGTTTATGAAACAAATGATACCACTTAAGACTTTTGGTTTTGTTCAATTGTAAGTCCACATGCTTGTAGATTAACAACACAGCCATTGCATGTTTAATCATTCATTGCATACAACTGATGGTGGAAGCATAGAATACGGGTCTCAGCTTAAATAATAAACACAGGAAGGCCAGTAAGAAGTTGGATGCCCTGAAATCAATTAATGTAACCCAGCATCTAACACTAAATGTTGCTTCAAGAAATGTTTGAACTAACCAGAAGGTCCACTTGGTGTGCTGATGTTCTCTTTAGTTGCAGATGTTGCCTGAAAATCAGAAAGCATAAGGTTAGTTATTTGTTATTTACCTTTAAAGTGTTCATATTTAGCAGAAAAACTCAACCGAGAAAGCATGCATCAAAACATAAAATTAAAGAATGCATCTAGTGCATTTGAACAATCTTGGGGAAACACGAAGGTTAACTTATGGAGACAATGAGACCAAGGATAACTACTACTTGGCCTTCTTTATTAGATAGGAGGTCAGTGTTTGAATCCTTCCCACCCCCACTTCCTATTTTCCCATTTGTAAAAAGGATTTGAGTTTCACGAAAAAATGCATAAAATGATATTCAGGAACAGCAAACAGCATCTATACCAGTATAAAAACCGCAGATTATTGCAACAGGGCATAAACTAGAATTGTATCAAACTTGACATGGATTTAAAATTACCAATTTTCAAAATAGTTTTCAGTATGCATTGAGGTTAGAAATTTGCTGTGGAAATAACACTTAGTGAATGCTCTGAACCTTAATCCTTCCAGATACATAATAAAATTTTCAAAGCATTTCTTTAATCTGAATTCGAGAAATGAATACTCCTACTAAAAGCCTCGGTTTACTTCATGAGTTGGTCTTGTGTGCACTTGGTGTACATGCAATCCGGGTCGACCCGGTTTTTGACCCGGATCCGCGTGTTTTTGAATTTTCCTTTTTTTTTTTTGCTTCAGGTTGTGACTTTTATGTTGTAAATGTGTGACCTTTATGTTATAAATGTATGACCTTTATGTACAACTATCATGACCTTTAGAGACTGTAACTTAGAAAAAAAATGAAGATTTTCAATATAATTTGAACTTTACACCTTTATGTGATATCAATGCGACCTTTATGTTATATTATGTCACATTTATGTACAAATATTCTGACTTTTATATAATATATAAAGATGCATAAAGGTCAGAATATCTATACATAAAGGTGACATAATATAACATAAAAGGTCACATTAATATCACATAAAGGTACATAGTGCAAATTGTGTTAAAAATCTTTATTTTTTTCCTAAGTTACAGTGCATAAAGGTAGAGACAGTTGTACATAAAGGACACACATTTATAACGTAAATGTCATACATTTATAACATAAAGATCAGGACAAAAATCTGGAAAAAATAAAATAATAAAAAAATAAAAACTCGCAGATCCAGGTCGGATCGACCCGGATTGCACAGATCTACCTGGTGCACAGGAGTGTTTGCCTTACTTCATACATAATTCCAGTAAAGGAAATCAATCACTGTAAAACCAAAGGATGGGGCAGAAATACAATATTGTACGTCTTACTTGTGTTCCTGAGCTAGAAGCTTCTTTGGCAAACCTCTCTTCATCCAAAAACCTTGATGGGATGTCCTTTTCTGAAATTTGAAATATATTAATATTAGGTGATTCCAACCATAATTTTAGCCAATTAAACAAGATGTCAAATTTCTCTGTCAACATTAAAGTCAACCTCTTACAAAAATGGATTAAGAAAAACTGCCAAACAATTACCTGCCAAAAAAGGTACAGCAACTTCTCCCCCACCAACTCTCAGTACACTTTCCTTCAGATCAATGATACACTGCATACGGTGGTATTATAAGCACATCCATTTCCAGGTAGGATTAAACAGAGGGAAAAAATCACAAATATATAGAAGTTACTTGGTGCTTGCGAAGCATATCCAGGCCAAAGAGAAACTCCATGTTGGGTGCATCCAGAACCAGGAAGGAACAAGGGTAAAATATGCTTCCAATCTAACAAATTATGCGAGTAAACATGTTAAGCATAAAAGGAATGATACACGTTATGATGTAAATTAATAGGCATAAACACAGAGAGATATAAAAAGGTTACACAGCCAAGACTCATTAAACATAAACACAAAGTAGGTAGCAAACTAGCAGTGCCATTGTGAGCATACCTTGATAGGAGCAACATGTATCCGTCCTAAAATCTCAGACTGACCAACTCCATGAGCAATACCCTTATACCGAGTATCTAAAAGCCTCAGTAACCTGAAAGAACAAGACAATTTCAACAGCATCCCCATCAGCAAACAAATATGAGCCACAGAACCAATAGTTTCTACCATGCAGAAGAAAGTAACAGGATATCTCACCCACAACTTTCGGCACAGCTTTTAGATATAATTGTTGACTGAGCTCCACTGTCAACAAAAGCCTGAAAGAAAGAAAAATAAAGTGGTTTACTTTGCTAAAAATAAGAAAACAAATTGGCACATCGGCAACATTGTCATATAGTCAAATGGGCCTTGCATTATCCACGTTGAACGATGTAGACTAATGAATTCAACAGAGTCAAGTACCTCTCAACCTGCCAATTACAATTCTTATGACTTAAACAATTGTGAGACAGATTGAAGTGTAAACTCTTCCATAGAATTCAAGCACACTGATCTTTCCTTTCTATGTTAAGTCTTGTAGATAGGTATCTCTTCACATGCCTGGCTTCAGCCATTTTGTCCATTATTTTTTATTAGATTTGTTTTGATTCCTACTTTCTGATAGTGGTGGAAAAGTTGAAAGAGCTAGTAAAGAAATAAAACCAAATTACTATGTTACGTCAATACCTTCAATGGAACACCATTAACTTCCATGTCAACATACAGCATTACCTGGAAATTTGAATACAAATGTAAAAGTTAGTATTGAAAATGAAAAATGTATTTTGAACAAAAAATTAGCAATTGTAATCACCACTCTCGCAAATGCTTCAGGATTGTATTCCAAGGCTGCTGCCCAGTTCTCATCAATGCCTTTCTGCCAATCAAACATTCGATTTGTTGGAACCAAAAAATTTATATTCAATAAAATGGCCCAATATAAGAGTTTGGAAAGACAAAAACCACAAATAAATTTCTTTAAGTACAAAAGTTAATTCATTATCCTAGTTCTGGGCCCACATAAATATCAGAGATAAAAATATGCTAAACCAAATTTAAAATTTTCAGCACCAAGCTTGGTATTGTTGCTTTACAAGAATGACATTATAACATAAGTTGAAACTAAAACCAGTTTCTTTTGGATGATCCTCTGCATAAGCTAGTCTATGAAAAGCATTGCTAGAATTGAAGACAATAAATTTGATCAGGAACTTTTTTCATGTTGAAACAATTTATAAGCCTACAGGAACCCCACAAATGAGCATATCTGAGAAAAACTTAATAGACACAACTACCAAGTAACATGCAAGATAAGACTTACTGGATTTGAAAAAAACTAAACCAGCTTATATATTTAAAAGATTTAATCCATGGACAATTCTGAAGAAAATCTTGCATATACAAGAATAGGCAAGCAGGTCTCCTAATCTTTAAACCAAGTCAATATACCACCTAGATAATTAAAAGAAGAAAATGAATGACCTGGCGAATAGAAGCTTCAATTTTCTTTTGTGCTTCCACATCAAATGGATCTGCATAAAGTAAAGCCTATACAAATAAATAAATTAAGAATATTAGTACCCAGCTAATAGACTGAGAAACCATGGGAAAAAGTAAAGCATATGCAGATATTAAACATAAAAGTATTAGTTTCTCAGAAAAAGGACCAATATTATACAAACAGTTGGTCTTTAGATCACATCAATGTAATGTAAGTGTATCCAACAAGATTTTTTTTTCTTGAAGAAACTATGGTTATTATTACAAGCATATGTGTTAAGAATAATAAAATAGATGGTGTGTAATGACTAAACATTTAGAAAATGTTGCTAATTATGAGAAGGTCTAATGAAGCAGCAAAATCAACATCTCCTAACACAGCCCCATCAGATAAAAGGCTTATAAATACCCTCACATTGATACATGGAGATGACAAAAGGTTGAAAAGAATACTTTATTTCTGATAACCCATTAGGAATAGTTTTATAAACTATAAAACCAGAGCAAATAGGTATTAACTCATTCTCAACCATGAAAATCAGTACAAAAAAAAAAGACAAATGTTTGGTATCAGGACAGATGTAATGGAACTTAATATGATTTTTATAAATGCCAAGATGAATGAGCCCCAGAGCACCTACTGTTTGGGAAAAGAAAAAAAAAAGGTAAACAGCCTTGTGAACTTCACAACATAGAGCCACATGATATTCCGATATTAAACAAGTACATCTTTAGACAATATAGTAATATAGTATCCAAATGATCTGAATGAAGAAATAGCTGAGAATCAACTAACCATCTCTTCTTCTTGTTGACGCCTTAATTCAGTTCTCTGGTTATTACGTGCACGCAAAAGGTCTTGCAACCTGTTGATATCATTTCCAAGAATAGCTTGTGCCAACTCAGGATCACTCTATCAGTTCAATAGCACATTACACATTAGTAAAAAACAACAGTTTTAATTATTGTTAGGCAGCATATATGCCCAGAATCTTAAAGCTAGAAACAAATAAGAAAAGATTTGACTGATGAAGCCAATCACCATGATTTAGCATCTCCATACATAATCAGACAAAAATTGAGAAGACTAATAACTCAGATAGTAATATTAATTTAAAGATAGCAGAGACCTATAATCATGCATTTTGGTTATTCAATGTTCATGTTAACAGCACACAAGAAAATCACAATCAAGTTGAGAACAGATATTGATTTAGTCAAAGCAATAGTACAATCAAGATGAGTTACACTCTAGCCAATATGATTGTCTGAGCACAAACAAATCACATGATGGTATATGGGCAATGTCAATACACAGAAAATTTCTGGAATTCACAAACCAAAGGATCAGACCTAATTTCGGGAAAATGAACAAGTCAAAAGGAGAACCACTCCTGATTCATTTTCTTAAAAGCGTCTAAAACAACTTGGCATCATGTGTCTCTGCTGAGAAAGCTGCACCATGAGCATGTGTTGGTAGTAATAAAGAAAAGAGAAAAGGAGTACGATTAACAATTTGTAGTTCTGGTATAAATGTTCTTGTCTTGACTGAAAGACTTATTAGGTTATCAAACCCAGCCATGTAAACTAGCAGGTCAATTTACATTTCTATTATTAAATGTCACTTTTTTTCTCTCCATTTTAAAATTGTGCAATCGTTGTTGTCCACCAAGTTGATCTTTGATAGAAGTAAGCTATTAGTAGGCAGGATTTTATCCTTTATTTCTGAATTAACTAAACTCAAAAGCATTTTTGTTGGTTTGCCAGCTCCCTATACCTGAAACAGTTGTGCCATCAAATTAGAATCGCCACGCAACTGCTGCTGGAAAGCTGAGGGATTTACAGCTGAACCATCAGGATTGAAGCCCACAGCTTCTCTTGCTGGTGCTCCAGCTCTATAATAGATCAGAACAAAAACTCACCTCTATAAGCAAAGGAAACATCTGTATTCCCATATATTTGCATACCTATAAAGAATATTATTTACCAAAAAAACAAGAAAGAAAAGGAAAGAAAGAAGAAACGAAGAAAACAGCATCATAGCATAATATCCAAACTATATCCCTTACAGACAGTTTCCAAAATAGTAAATCTTAAAGCAATAGAATTTCAAAAAATTTAAGCTTGGGCTAATATAGAACGCGTGACTGCAAATTATTATAATAAACCTGGAATTGGAAGATGGGGCATTTGAAAGCATCATAATCAAATCCCCATCACTAACATTAAGAGCACTCAATTTCTCCGAATTCCTCATCTCCTTTCCATTATACAGCAACTGCTGTTGCTGTAGTGGCACCCGCGTCTGTTCATTAAAGTAGAAACGCACACAATTACAAAATTCATAAAATACATCCAAAAATAAATAATAAAACGGAGCTTATCTAACCTCAACTTCGAGCAGAGCTTTCAAATTCTCAACCTGGTAAAAACGCACATAAAAACAGAAATCATTCTAATACCTCCCAAAACCAATAGGGTTCTTCACCACAAAACACATTGCAACAAAACTAAGTAAATAGATGGGATGGGGTGTTTCGATGTAACAAGAAAGGGGTGAATTACAGATTCATCGCGATCGACTTCGATTGTGACGAATTGTTCGTCTGCGGTCATTACAGTGATCTTCATCTCTCCTGCCCGATTGGATTCAGTTCGAGTTCTGAGATTATGCTCTTAATATCGATTATTTAATTACTGCATAAAGTAATCTTCCTCGCTGTAGACTGATGCTTGCGAGGAAATTGGCTGGCCCTCTTCTTTTTCACTTCTTCAATTATTTACCGTGGCGGTGACTTCTCGGCTACGAAAACCTGCTCCCCTTTGACATAATTCTTCTTTTTTTCCCATTAAACTGGTTGATTAGGTTACATATAATTTTAAATAAATAAAAATACACACACAAACAAAAAACTCGTGATTTTCTAAAATATAGTCCCTATTTTAGTTGATGAATTAGAATTAATCTAACGATAAGATTTAGTTTAATATCTCCAATTTAGACGGGATATGATTCATTCTTTCACATAGTTAATATGGGGAAATTAGTTGCCAAAAAAAACTAAAACTTTCATTCTTTTCTTCACTATGAGAACTTTTCTCTTAAATTTTCTTTCAGGAACGTCTAGACCCAATATGAGCCCATTGCATATGGCCCATAGCATCCATATGCTAGCTAGCCCATTCTGTGTGCCCAATACTAGTTGGCCACTAGGTTCTAAGTGTTGAAACTATTTATGAGTTTTATGATTACATCCATCAAAGTTAAACCACCAATTTGGGATTTGAAAAAAATAAATAAATAAAAAAAGTCGCATCATCAAAACCATAGTAGGTCTTACGTGAAAACATCTTACGACACTTGTTATGTGAGACGGGTCAATTCATAACCCACTCTTCACTATTCATATAAAAATTTGTGATTGGTTCAATTCATGGGTAATAAGATCCGTCTCACATGAAAACTCATGTGGTTGCAAGGTTAAAGGTTAATTTAATGTTTGATTTTAAGTTTTTTAATGATCTTTTTCAATAGATTTATTTGTTTGTTTTTATGTTTTTGTTTATTACTTTTTTTTATGTGTATTGATAATGTGTCAAGTTTCATGTAAAAAATGATAATCACGTGTACAAGTGAACGACATATACGATTAAAATTCTAGTCATATCAATAAATTGGGCCAAAAAGCCGCTATTGAGGGTGCATGTGCGTTTATGTGTGATTTCCGTTCAATTGGGTCATTCGAACTAAAATTAACATAAATTTGCGAATTCTCAAAAATTAATATCCTAAATTGTCTCCCAAAAATTTAATGTCCTGGACAATTTGAATAAACTCAAGAGAAAATATATCTCATTTAATTTGGTTAATTAGAGAGCATCATCAGACACTGACTACTTTAGCAATCTTGAAGAATATTGATTATCACGAGAGGAAAAAAAAAAAAGAGTTAAAGAGTTTTTTTATTTCATTTTAAGTTGTTAGGCCTACAACATTTTGAGAATTTTTTACTTCGTGAAAAAATTTTGGAATATAAACTTACAATAAATGATGTTGAGTTTCCTACAGATGATCATCTTTGAGGACAATCTGATGTAATTTTCGTGCTTATTTCTTAGTTTTTTTCTTAATTTTTTTCCTCATTCTCAATACTATTTATCAATGATGACTTATTGCAAAGCTCAAACAATTGAAAAATGATGTCATGCAACACGTTGACAGCTGAATGAATGGAAATTTAATTTTTCAATTGTAATATCTCATATTTGGAAGGAAAATGGGATTTTTAAACAATAACCATGCTTCGAATATATAGTGCGTTAATATTTTTGTTTTATGAAACTTGAACTCCTTTTACAAGATAGGTTGCTCATTGAAATAATGTGTCTTGTGATTCATTTTACAATGTCACTTAATTTTAAAATTCATTCCTATAACTCTACAAAATCAGATCATATGACGTTAATAAGACTATATCATAAAAATAAACACAATGTTTTGAATTAAACCACACAAAATTAATATATATATTTATTTAAATATATATATATATATGTGTGTGTGTGTGTGTGTGTGTGTGATTGATAAACCACGTATATCATATAGCGAGGATGTAGAATATTCACATAAGCCAGTACTGTTGAAGTTTGATGGATATATGCTCGGGATGTCTTTTCATGTATACACAACTTTTGGCCATGATACCAATTTGCATAATTGCATTATGGCATAAAGAAAGAAATATACTATTGTGAAAGGCTGTCTGATATATTATAATAAGTATGGTTCACTTCTCAATGGTTGTTTTTTTAATGGATATGGTTTGAATATGTGGTTTTTAAAAGAGAGAGTCTTGTATCAATAATAAAGTATCGATTAGAATATTCAATGTAAATAATTCGTTTTGATTTAATATGAAATGTTGGCGAATTATATTCATATAAAGTGATTTATAAGACGATCTCATTCAAATTTTATGTCACAAAAAATTGATTTTTGGATAATATCAAGAAATTCAATAATAAATATCAAATTTCTTTTTTATCGTATTATTCATTTCTTTTAAAATTTCATGTATGTTAGAATATGTGACATCCTATTATATTGGATAAGACTTTATATTTTGTAGGCTAAATTTTGAAATCTATTATCACAAAAATCAACAAATTACTACCTCTAAGATAACATTATCATGATGTGCCAAATGCCAGTCATAATAATATTTACACCTTCTTTAATATACATTATAATTTTCAATTGAAAATTATCCGCTATTACTTTAATCAACAATAAAATAAAGTTCAAGCACAGATTTTCGACATTCAGCAAAAAAAATAAAAATCAAACAGCTTCAAACATCAACATTGATATTGCTCCGATCCGACGCTCTTGTTCTTCAATCAAAAAACTCGAAATCTCGAATCCAAAAACCTACAAAACAAACACCGGGAGGGGTTCCCGGCGACGGGACTCCGACGCTCAAGTCAGTCAAGAGAATAATTGATTCTAGAGAGAAAACGTATATGTGTGTGTTTTTGTTATAATTGTGCCTCTCAATAGAAGAATGAATTTGGCATGTATATATACTCCCTGGAATACGTGGTAGTTAAGATTTGACCCAAAAAATATGGGATATGGGTAACTGACCCGCTGAAATAGCGGTCAGTTGGAAAAAAATTTGTTCGTCACTTTTCAATGTTAATTAGTTCGTCATCATGGATCAGTTCGTCGTCATCCTATATTAGTTCGTCATAATGTATCAGTTCGTCATCATTCTATATCAGTTCGTCATCATCCTATATCAGTTCGTCATCGTGTTCCATGACTAATTCAGTTCGTCATTTATCAGCTCAGTTCGGTTTCTGACTTCAGTGTGAAATTAAGGAAGAAAACTTGGTTCAGATAAGTTCGGCCATATCAAGTACTCCCCCCTTCAAAGTGTGTGTTTACACACACTAGTGAAGTTCACTAATGTGCTTGCCGAACACTTGACGCTCTTTTACTGATACTTCGACTCTCCCAGCTCCCTCCGAAGAACCACCTACTTGTACTTAGTGAAATTTCGTTGTATTTTTCTGTTTGAACACACTATGTATATCTTTTTTTTTGATAAGTATATCCGAAATGATATCTTTTCAAAGAAAATGAACAAACTATATCCGATCAAGTTTTCTCAAGAAAGCGAGTTCCATTGTAGTTCACTTATTCGAACATTCCTATGGAATGTTTCAGTTCGTTTAATCAGGACATTCCGAGGGAATGTTTCAGTTCGCTTAATCAGGACATTCCGAGGGAATGTTTTGGTTCGCTTAATCAGGGCATTCCGTGGGAATGTTTCACATTCTGTGGGAATGTTTCACTTCGCTTAATCAAGACATTTCGAAGAAATGTTTCAGTCCACTTAATCAGGACATTCCGAGGGAATGTTTCGCTTCGCTTAATCAGAACATTTCCAAATGAATGTTTTGGTTCGCTTAATCAGGACATTCCGAGGGAATGCTTCGATTCGCTTAATCAGGACATTCCGTGGGAATGTTTCACTTCGCTTAACCAGGACATTCCGAGGGAATGTTTCCGTTCGGACAGGGAATGTTTCAGTTCGGACATTCCGAGAGAATGTTTCAGTTCACTTAATCATCAAGTATAACAACAATCATATGAAATCAAGCAGAAAAGAAAATATATAACAATTTAACATAGTTCAGCTAAATTAGCCTAATCTCACGGAGAGTGAATATTTCTCATTTTATTAAGGTAAGAGGAATTGAAAGAAGTAACAAGCAACACACAGAAGTGTGGTACTTCAAGTATTGAATTCAAACCTGTTCGCCCCCCTTCATCATTAATCAGTTCGTACCTGTTCGACGACATATCGAGTGAGTCGGTTCTCCCTAATCAATCTCTCCAGTTCGTCCCGCTTCATCATTAATCAGTTCGTACCGAGCGAGTCGGTTCTCCCTAATCAGTCTCTCCAGTTTGTCCCGCTTCATCATTCATCAGTTCTCCCGCTTCATCATTAATCAATTCTCCCGCTTCATCATTCATCATTAATCAATTCTCCCGCTTCATCATTAATCAATTATCCTATTTCATCATTCATCATTAATCAGTCGCTTCATCATTCATCATTAATTAGTTCTCCCGCTTCATCATTCATCATTAATCAGTTCTCCCGCTTCATTATTTATCAGTTCTCTCGCTTCATCATTCATCATTAATCAGTTCTCCCGCTTTATCATTCATCAGTTCTCCCGTGTCATCATTCATCGTTCTCCCGCTTCATCATTCATCAGTTATCCCGCTTCATCATTCATCAGTTCTCCTGTGTCATCATTCATCAGTTCTCCCGCTTCATCATTCATCAGTTCTCCCGCTTCATCATTCATCATTAATCAGTTCTCCCGCTTCATCATTCATCAGTTCTCCCGTTTCATCATTCATCAGTTCTCCCGCTTCATCATTTATCATTAATCAGTTCTCCCGCTTCATCGGTCTGATATTTATCATTCTTCTGCCCTGCTTCCACACGAACTTCCACATTATCATGTTGTGATTCCATTCATTGCTTACCCAAAGCCTTTTGAACAGCAGCCGCTATCAAATCCGACAACTCATCTGGTGTTAACGTAATGGTATGAGACAGATCTATTGGAGTAGAACTCCGACTGTTTTCTTCATCTTCCTGTTTTTTTGATATCTATTCTACTTCCAGTGCTCTTTTAGATCCTCTGGTATTCACCATCTTAAATACTTCAACGTCTTAAAACTCAGATGTTTCCCACAGACGGCGCCAATTGATATTGCTCCGATCCGACGCTCTTGTTCTTCAATCAAAAAACTCGAAATCTCGAATCAAAAAACCTGCAAAACAAACACCGGGAGGGGTTCCCGGCGACGGGACTCCGACACTCAAGTCAGTCAAGAGAATAATTGATTATAGAGAGAAAACGTATATGTGTGTGTTTTTGTTATAATTGTGCCTCCCAATAGAAGAATGAATTTGGCATGTATATATATACTCCCTGGAATACGTGGTAGTTAAGATTTGACCCAAAAAATATGGGATATGGGTATCTGACCTGCTGAAATAGCGGTCAGTTGGAATAAAACTTGTTCGTCACTTTTCAATGTTAATTAGTTCGTCATCATGAATCAGTTCATCGTCATCATATATCAGTTCGTCATAATGTATCAGTTCGTCATCATCCTATATCAGTTCGTCATAATGTATCAGTTCATCATCATCCTATATCAGTTCGTCATCGTGCTCCATGACTAATTCAGTTTGTCATTTATCAGCTCAGTTCAATTTCTGACTTTATTGTGAAATTAAGGAAGAAAACTTGGTTCAGATAAGTTCGGCCATATCAAACATGTTGGATTAAACTAGAATTATTAATCTTTCTAATTGTTATATTTAAAGAAATCATCACAACAGCAGTACCAATGTCTTATGTTTATCTATCTATTATTATTATTGTTGTTGTTATTATTATTATTATCATCATCGCCTTATATGTTTTTTTTTTTTTGTTAACTTAATGATAATAAATTGACATGTTAGAAAAGTTTACTGGCATGATTTCATGTCAACTCAATATATCATATCTTGAGGTTAAGTTTTAAAAAAATTATCTTGCCTTTTTCTATTTGGGATTAAGATTCATGATTCCAATAAAATAAAATCTGACTAATAGAAAAAGTACAAAATTATTATAATCATTGTTTCCTGGCAAACGAATAAGGCAAAAATTAACTAGAAAATGATTCGTATGTAAAATGTAAAAAAGTAAAATGATCATCCTTGCAACATTGAAAGAATTGTTAGATTTCTTTTTAAAAGCATCATATTTTATATAGATATAATGTGACTTGACACCATTATCAATCTTATACTATCATATAGTTTTGAATCGTTAGAATGTTGATACTAAATTATTTTTATAACACAAAAATTTATGTAAGACGATCTCACGGATAATTTTCGTGAGACAATCCTCATTGTCCGCAATCCAAATTCATTATAACAAATTTACATGTGAATTGTAAAATATGGATTGTGGGTTGACACATCACATATAAGAAGATCCGTAAAACGGTCTCACATAACATTCATTCATTTCTAAACCATCTCCTAATTTCGAAATAGTACACTAAAAACGACACAACAATTAAACAGAAAATAGTGATTTTTATACTCTTATTACCATTTCATGTCTTAAATTGAGTTATAAATATAAATAGTTATGGTAAAATAAAAAACAACCCACCTCACTCAACAATATTTGAAATTGAAATGTTGCAATTCTACTCAAATCATACATAAACTCAGGATATTCATTATTTGGACAATATCAAGAAAAAAAAAAAGACTATTTGTTTGAATAGAAGGATTTGAGTACAAATTTGAAATGTATAGCAGTTTGTTTGAATAAATGTGGAATTGAATCCGTCATTTTCATCTGGAATAAATGTTTAAGCAATATGAGTGAATTTCAAATTTACTATAACTCAAATGGATTTAAATTAATTCACTTCAAATCATGAATTTCAATCACTCTATTCAAACACTAAAAAGAATACTCGTGTATAAATGTTCAACTCATACCAAACACAATAACACAATAATGCAAATATTCTTAAAATAATTGAAGTAAAACTCTTGTAAAACAATCTCATATATCTAATTTCATGAGATGAGTTTTAAATGATTTTGTATGAAAATAGTCAAACACCTATTCGATCATTTTAATAAATCATATTTACTATAAAATAAATATTGAAATAACCAAACTAGTATCGTAACAATCCTGCATCTTAATGGTGGGATAAAAAAATTGAAGATGAGAACTATATATTAGAAATAATACCATGAAATACCATTATTTATATAGGAGATTATTTTTCTACCACAATTCATAAATGATTGTTTCGTAATATTATCACAATTCAAAAAAATTTGACAAACTTGTCCTTCTATAATAAAAAAGAAAAAAAAAAGATAAGAAACTGTTGGTGATATTACACGATATGTGGTTTTTATAAGCTTATATAATATGATCATATCATAAAAAATCCAACAAAAAGATAACTTTTTTTACTTTTATCTGAAGAATAATTTTATCAAATTTCCTAATTCGTGATAAAAGATCGAGTAACAAATTATGTATATTTATATATGTAATATATACATATATATATATATGACAATAAAATAAGCAAATGAAATGTGGCATTTATCAGTTTATTAATGGAATAGTGTATAGTATATTCCACTGCATATTTAATGATGATGAAAATGAGAGTTGCAATTGAGAAAACCGAAGAAATCAATCACACCAAGCAAATTGAGTCCATGTCGCAAATTTTAATTTACAAGTGTTGTAAGGACCAATGCAGCATTAGACCAAAATGTAAGGGCCCTCTTGGCAAATTAGACAGACGAAGCTTTTCCGATCAAATCAAACTCACGATGACACCGTATACGGTATACCCAAGTGAAAAACAAAATAAAATATTTGTGAATCCATCTTCTCCTTCTTCTCCTTAATTTGGTCTCCCAAAAGTCTCTCTTCACTATCAAGTATCACCCCACTACCCACCCCACCCCACCCCACCCCCATCTGGGCTCCGCTCCCAATCCCTTCATCGGATCTCCCCAACCCCAATCCCTGCACCGGATCTCTCGAATCCCTATAAAATCACTTCTCAATCAATCTATATACATACACGATTAATTGATAGTCTGAATCAACCGGAACGGCATCCAGATCGATCTGAATCGGGTTCCGGCGAGAAGTAGTAGATGTGCGCTGATTGATAGATAGATATATATATATAGAGAGAGAGAGAGAGAGATACATATATATATATATATATATATATATATATATAGATGGCTTCCCCTGGCAATCCAAATCCACCAGGTGGAGGTCCTTTCGATATGCATAAACTATTCAAACCTTCTACTCCACCGCCACAACCCACCTCCACTCCCACTTCGAACCCTAGCTCTCAGAACTTCGCCAATAATGTTAGCAACACTAATACTAACCCTAATTTGGCTACTGGCCCTTTTCCAGTCCCTTCAGCGTCTTATCCTCCACCCACCGGCGCTGGAAGTGGGCCCTACTCCTATTCCCCCCAAACTTCTCCATACCATTACCACCCGGTTTACACCCCTTACTCCAATCCGCCGCCGCACCAGGAATTTGCTAATGTGCACCCTCAAAGGTCCATGTCTTATCCTACGCCGCCCCTCCAACCCCAGGGGCAGACGCCTACTTCACCGCACCACAATAACTTTCAAAACCCCCCAAATCCACAAAACCCTAGTAACCCAGGGGCCCGGTTAATGGCGTTGTTGAGTGCGCCACCTTCTACACTGGAGATGCCCCAGCAGCTGACAATGCCAATGACTCAAATCCACCCCACTTCCTCTTCAGGCTCAGATTTTGTTGTGCCACAGAATGTGCATACGCCCCCCGGGCCGGGTTTGGTAGTTTCGCATCAGGGCCCTGTGATGCGAATGCCAAGTAGTAAGCTCCCCAAGGGGCGGCATTTGATAGGGGATCATCTGGTTTATGATATAGATGTTCGACTGCCAGGAGAGGTGCAGCCTCAACTTGAGGTGACACCCATCACAAAGTATGGGTCTGATCCTGGGCTAGTGTTGGGTAGGCAAATTGCTGTCAATAAGACGTACATATGTTATGGGCTCAAGTTGGGCGCTATCCGTGTGCTCAACATTAACACTGCTTTAAGATCCTTACTTAAGGGTTTAGCTCAGGTTGGTTACCACTTCACTTGTATATATTTTGTTCTTTTGGGTTTATTCTTTTAATGATTGTTGTTCATTTATTTCTTTACTTAATGGAAATCTTAGTATGCACATTGATTCTATGTTTGGATCAAATTGAATGAATTGAATTTAGGTTTTAATGGCTTGTAGAAGTGTTTTATGTCACATGTGTCCATGAATGCAATTTTTATGATTAATGATGTTGCTGTTTATGCACAACTTTTGACATTCTATAATGAATTTTGATTACCTGTGACATTTTAGTTTCTTATGGGTTACTAGGGCGAGTCAGTTGGTAGCTTACATGAATAGTAGACTTAATCTCTAGTGTTATTACACCAAATGACTTGAAAAGTTTTTTTTCCCCATTTTAATATGATCTTTTGGGCATTTAGTAAGATAGGAGTGCTTTTGCAGTGGGAATGGATTTTGGCTAAAGTTTATATATCATTCTGAAATCTGAATGTGAAAGTAGCTAGCATTAATGAAATTTGATATCTAACATGTAGATTTCTAGAATGTTAGTCTTGGGAGGCTTTGCATAATGTTCTTCTGAATCCTAATATTGCCCTGATAACTAGATTTTGTGCATTTATTTTTTTGTGATATTTCATGGCATGATAGGCAGGAAAATCATCTGAGTGAAATTCTATTGGGTAATTTAAAAAAAAAAAAAAAAAAAAAAAATATATATATATATATATATATGTATATATGCATCATATATTAGCATATCTTTTTTTTTTTTTGATTAATCAAGCATCCAGCAACCATCTTGATCTATGTCTTGAGTAATGTGTTTTTTTACAGAGGGTTACAGATATGGCTTTCTTTGCTGAGGAGGTTCACCTTTTGGCTAGGTAGACTCTTTGCCAGTTGTTTTTTGTCATTTGCATAATTTGATTTCTCCTTTAATATTCTTATTTCTTTGCAAACAGTGCAAGTGTGGATGGGCGGGTTTATGTGTGGAAGATTACTGAAGGTCCAGATGAAGAAGAAAAGCCTCAAATTACTGGAAGGATTGTTATCGCCATTCAATTTACTGGAGAGGGTGAATCTGTCCATCCTAGAGTGTGTTGGCATTGCCATAAACAAGTATGGCACCCTTTCATTTTTTGTCCCTTTTGGTTTACAGCTGAGTTTCTATACTTCCCAACCATAGTTCTGGCTAACCAAGTTAATGTTTCCTCTTACAGGAAGTTCTTGTAGTGGGTATTGGAAGACGTGTGCTGAAGATTGATACCACAAAAGTTGGAAAAGGTGAAAAGTTTTCAGCGGATGAACCCCTCAAATGTCCCATTGAGAAGTTGATCGATGGGGTCCAGCTTGTTGGGAGCCATGATGGGGAGGTGACTGATTTGTCTATGTGCCAGTGGATGACCACACGCCTGGTATCAGCTTCAGTGGATGGAACGGTTGGTCTTTTTCCTTCTCTCCTTCGTTATGGTTTTATAAGTTATGAGTAATAACAGGAACAAATCCACTGAAGCTTTCCATACTCTTCCTTTGTTCCTGTTGTAATGTGCATTGGGTGGAGATACTCATATAGAATCAAATATAAAACTATTTTAAATGGTCCCCCTATGTATACATATATACTCTTCCTTCAAAACTGGACAGAAGGTAATCAATCCATTGGTATGCCTTGTCTCCTCTTTTTTGGGGACTTATTACAGAGAAGTTATCTTATAACATATATTTTAATTTTTGGGCTACTGACTACTACAAAAACTTATGTTAATTGTATTTCTCTATGATCAGTAATAAAATATTATTAAGTTGAAAGTTTTTAGAGACCAAGTTTAAGTACCCTAACTTAGTTTCATCTTTATAGAATGGGGGGTTGGCTTGTGGTTTATGAGTTAGATTTTAAGATCTTGGATCATGTTCTTTAGGAACTACTATTGCAACATCCTAAAGGTATCATGAAACTATGGCTCTGGTGAAATGCACTTCATTAAAATGAGTTATTGCTAATATATATTGTACATCTACAACTTTTCAGCAACAAAATGACACATATAAAATGCAGCAATAAATTAAAATTTTAAAATTTCAACAATATGAGTAAGCGAATAAGTTTCGCGATCAGTTTATTTTAGACAACTCAGGAATTCTTTGGAGGATTCAGCCATAATCTTACATCTTACAAGTTTCAAAAATAATTCAGTAATTTGAGCATACACCTGCAACTTCAATTACTCAAACGATTATATCTTCAAAAGAATAAAAAATATCCAAGACAATTGACATGCGTTTCAATATTCTGAGGATCAAGGAAACAGAACATTGGGAGAAAGTAAGTAGGTTAGAAAAGAAAGAAAATAAGAGATCTGAACATCTGTGAAAGAAAGAATAGAAGAAAGAGAAACATTCCTGGAAGTGGTAGAACTCTCTAAGTTTGAATGCTTTAAGACCGAAATGTATGGATTTGTTTTCTAAATATTTACCTGTTGTGCCATCATTCCCTAAGGGTACATGGGTGCATAGTGATGCAATGAACAAAGCCATGCTGCTAATTTAAGTGCAGCACAATTTGTGAAGAACAGCACTAGGCATGCACATGTTCATTTGTGCCTCTATGCTTGTAGCAACTCTGATGCTTTCTTACGCCTAGTGAAGTAATTCTTACGTACACACTTCATATTTTGTATCAATGCATTTTGTTGATGCAACCTCACGTTATCATCTGAACATACTTATGCCCTAAATATGCCAGTAGTTGTAGGAATTAGAATTGACTGGGCCAATTATTTCATATGTCCCAAGTGTCCAGTATTGTAGTCAAGTTAATTTATCACTGCATTTTTCCAGAGCCCACGTTTACTTAGTTAAAAAGTTATGTGATGCCTGATTTTATATTTCCTATTTTCCATTAAAATTGTCCCACATTGTACATTGTTTCAAATTTGTTTCCCACTTCTATTTTATTTGTGTCTTGCCTGGACTTTTTTAAATTGACATGAAGGCATTGCCATACCACTTCTTTCAGATGTGGGTTTAGCAGTTCCTTTGGGCCTGTTTCCAGTATCCTCACAGACAACATTTTCTCATAATTATTGCAACTTGAATTGCCCCTTCGGTTGGATATAGAATTTTATTCTAAATAATCAATTTCTGTCTGATTTAAGGTCAATGCAACTGGACTTGAACCTCATTTTATCAGGTATCATGGTACTTGATCAATCAGTGGCATTAACCAGGCCAGATTTTAAATTGACTACTTTAGAGTTTGAAGTTAAATCTTCTGTTATTATCTAAATGACCTTATGGAAAGGGCTAACACAACACATATCTTTGAAGTGATGGTGTTGAGAAATCTTGTTGATAACCTTTCATTTTTATTTCTGATGACGGCACCTCCATTATTTGAGTTACTTGATCACCAAATACTGTTGCAAGTTAGATTATGCCGTTTCACATGATTCTGTAGTCATTGTTGATCTAGTGAATCTCCACCTGATTATTGATTATAATTGCAGATAAAGATTTGGGAGGATAGGAAATCACTGCCAATTGCAGTTCTCCGGCCACATGATGGACAACCTGTTAATTCTGTCACCTTTTTGGCTGCTCCTCATAGGCCAGAGCATATCATACTTATCACTGGGGTACGCGCAACATGAAACTTCCTATAATTCATGATATCTTTGTTTCATATTCTATTTAGTTTCCAATATATATTAATGTATGACCAAGGAGATAGTTTCGTTGTGCCAAACTTCCGCTGGATACATGCAATGAGATTATTTCCTATATTTTATGGTATTCAATTTATTTATTTATTTGAAGTTTCACTTAATTACATGTCCTGACCGAAGACTCTGCAGTTACATTATCTGTTCTAACTTTGCTATCAATATATTTCCGCACTTAACCCGTAAAGGATTCATGTAGGGTCCTCTCAATCGGGAAATGAAAATATGGATATCATCAAGTGAAGAAGGCTGGTTGCTTCCTAGTGATGCAGAATCATGGCATTGTACCCAGAGATTGGAATTAAAAAGTTCAGAGGCTCGATTGGAAGAAGCTTTCTTTAATCAAGTAGCAGCCCTGCCACAAGCTGGCCTTCTTTTATTGGCAAATGCCAAGAGGAATGCTATATATGCTGTGCACTTGGAATATGGTCCTAACCCTTCCACAACCCGTTTGGATTACATAGCAGAATTTACTGTCACTATGCCAATACTGAGTTTTACTGGGACAAGTGAATTGCTACCTCATGGCGAACAAGTTGTTCAAGTATATTGTGTCCAGACACAGGCTATTCAGCAGTATGCTTTGGACTTGTCACAGTGTCTGCCACCCCCTACAGAGAATGTCAACTATGAGAAGTTGGATTCTAGTGCTTCACGGGAAGCTGCAATTGAAGGGATTGCTAATGTAGAGCCATCTGGCAGTAAACTGGCAGAAATACCATTACCTAGTTCAGCACCCAAGGCATCCATGCATGAAAGTGGCTTGGAGAATGCTCCTACAGTTATCAGTGCTGCTTCTGGTGAGTCACCAACCATACAGGAGTTTCCTCCCTCAAGTATGGACTGCAATCCAGTTAATTTGTCCAAAGCTGCTAATGATACTGATATTTCTCTTGCTGCTTCGACTTCACTTCCTTTAAGCCCCAGAGTTTCTAGAACTCTTTCTGGTTTTAGTACATCGAGCAGCTTTGAGCATGGTCCTTCAGTTAGTGATCGTAGTGCAGAGCAGAGAGTTGTTGAATATTCAGTTGATAGACAAATGGATACTGCTCATGCTAACATGCCTGATGTTGCTTCATTAGATGACGATTCGAGGAATGATGATAAAATATTTCCTCAAGAAGATATTTCTGGTGCCCTCAACCATCCAGTTAAGTTCAAACACCCTACTCATTTGGTAACTCCTGCTGAGATATTGATGGCCAGTTCATCCTCTGAGGTGAACCACTCGATTGATCCCCAAAGTGAGGGTGAACGAAATATTCAAGATGTGGTAGTTAGCAATGATACTAGGAATGTTGAGGTAGAGGTCAAAGTTGTTGGTGAAACCAGACTTGGTCAAAATAACGAAGAACCCGATACATTTGTGTCAGAAAGCAAGGAGAAAATCTTTTGCTCTCAAGCTTCTGATCTTGGAATGGAGATGGCTCGAGAGTGCCGTGCCTTGTCGCCTGAAACTTATATTGTGGAGGAAACTAGGCAGGTCGGTGGGTCTGGTGGAACTGAAGCAGATGCCCGACCCTCTACCATAGTGGAAGAAGAAGTGATAGACTCTGTAAAGGATGTTACTAGGAAGGATGTTGATTCCTCAACTCCTATGTCTGCTCAGCAATCTGTACCAAATACAAAAGGGAAAAAGCAGAAGGGAAAGAGTGCTCAAGGATCAGGACTATCCTCACAATCTCCTGGTGAGTTGAATTCATCTGAATCTTCTGTTGAACCAGGTGTAAGCTCTAGTACCCCTCCTGTAGAAGCTGCAGTTTCACAAATTATTTCCATGCAAGAGATGCTGAATCAGGTGATTTTCTTGCACTTTTTTTTCCCCTAATTTCTGTGGATCTGACTAGTTGTTTTTCAGCATTACAATTGTCTGGCGATGTATTGATCCTTTCATGATTCTTCATACTTGGTTCTTTTCAGAGTCTAAAATTGGGTTCTCTTGAACTGTACAGGTTCCTGAAGGATCTTTGAAACTTCTTGGTTTCAACTAGAGAGTAAAACTTTTGTTTTTAAGTTTTTTGTTTCTTTTCAAGTGTAATAGGTCTCATTGTTCTTTGGTAATCAGGAGTTTTTATTACTTCTCAATGAAGCCAACCATTTGTGATTACACATATTTTAGAATTCTGATCAAATTTTTTTTTATAAATATCTTCTTTATAGTGTGTTTTCGTCATACTTGATAACTTCTTATTCTGAAGTTCCAATCATTTGCTTGACTTCTGTTCCTTTTTCAATTGGGAGTCCATGATAATCGGAATATCAAGATTAGAAGCTAAGCTCAATAGATTTGAAAACTGTGTTCATATCTACAGTCGTTATCTATTATTGCATGTGGATTTTCATTTGTCGCTGGTCACCTCACCTAATTTTGTTTTTTCATTTCTTTTTTCCTTCTCTTTTTCTCCCCATTGCAGATTGTGACTATGCAAAACGAAATGCAAAAGCAGATGGCAATGATGGTTGCTGTTCCAGTTACCAAAGAGGGAAAGAGACTTGAGGCTGCCTTAGGTCGGAGCATGGAGAAATCTGTTAAAGCCAATTCTGATGCGTTATGGGCTCGTTTTCAAGAAGAAAATGCAAAACAGGAAAAGGCAGCAAGGGAGCGTATGCAGCAGCTGACAAGTACAATCAGCAACTGCTTAAACAAAGACTTACCTGCTATCATTGAGAAAACTGTCAAGAGAGAACTGGCCACATTTGGGCAATCTATGGCACGAACAATTACCCCTGCGATTGATAAAACAATATCCACTTCCATTACAGAGAGCTTCCAGGTTAACATTTTCTGTATGTTTGTGTCTATTGTGTTCTACCGTTTCTTGGTTCTTACCTAATTCATGTTATCAGAAAGGGGTAGGAGATAAAACTGTAAATCAACTGGAGAAATCAGTAAGCTCCAAACTTGAAGCTGCAGTTGCTAGACAGATCCAAGCTCAATTTCAAACTTCTGGAAAGCAAGCCCTTCAGGTATTAAACAGAAGAATAAGGTGTTGTTTGGAATGCCTTCTGTGCTTTGGGATATATGTTTTGGTTGAAGGTGTTTTTGGAAGAAGGATTGAGAATGAAATAAATGGAAGTAATGTTTCATTTTGCTTCTATGGGGGAAAATATTTACTTTTGGGTTTAGATGGCAAGTTAAAATGTTTTATTTTTTATTTTTAAAGTGGTTTAGTGGGATGAAATGATACATTATTGTTTGTTTTTATTTTATATTAATATAATCGATTATTGAGAATGAAAAATCGATTAAATTAATATTTGATGGTTGGGATAATGTTTGCATTGATGTGGAATTAAATTCTGTTTTATTGGTTGTTGTGGTGGTGATGAATTTCTTTGCAGTAGACAACAATAATCACTCTTTGGCAACATGGGAATACGGAACTAAATTTAAATTGCTTGTGCTCTGTTACAACTTCAATTATATTCTATAAATTTCTTTCTGCATTCGTGTAAATGTATCGTAACTTGTGAGACTAGCTTTGGGAGGTGGCTTAACTAATGGCTAGTGTCTAGCCTCATTCTCCCTTTCTCTATAATGCTACTTGTCCCGAATATATTTGTATAATAACTTCATTTTAATTTGTAATGCAGGAAACTCTAAAATCAAGTCTGGAAGCTTCTGTGATCCCTGCATTTGAGATGTCATGCAGGACCATGTTTGAGCAGGTTGATACCGCATTTCATAAAGGAATGGCTGAGCATACAACAGCTGCTCAACAACAATTTGAGGCAACTCATTCTCCGTTGGCACTTGCACTAAGGGTACTAAAACTTATTATGATTTATTTCTTATGTTTCTGTTTATACCTTACATTCTACCATGAACGACAGGTCATCTTTATCGATAAATTTCTCATCTTGAAGAACAAAGTAGTTCTATATATCGATATTCTGGTTGTCTGTCTATAATTTATATCCACCAGGCCCTTTTACACTGTCTTGCTTTTCAGGATGCTATAAATTCTGCATCATCTATGACTCAAACTTTAAGCAATGAGATGCTTGATGGTCAAAGAAAATTATTAGCTCTTGCTGTTGCTGGAGCTAATTCTAAAGCACCAAATCCATTGATTAGTCAACTAAGTAATGGACCTTTGGGTGCTCTCCACGAGAAGGTTTGATGTTTCTTCTTTTCTTCTTTTTTTCCTTGATTTTATATTGAAGGCTGTATTCTTCAAAAATAAGTTCTTTGCTGCTATTGGAGCTATTTGTCTGATTTAAAAAAAAAAATATATTTTAGCTTGAGGTACCTGACCCAACAAAAGAGCTATCTAGATTGATAGCTGACCGCAAGTATGAGGAAGCTTTCACTGCTGCCCTGCAAAGGAGTGATGTTAATATTGTATCATGGTTGTGCGCTCAGGTATGATCTGTTTTCCTGTTATATGCCTTAATACGACAATTCAGTGTGGTTGGGATTGGCATGTTGAGAATCTAGATTGATGCTTGTGGTGATCACTGAACTTCTAAATCTCCCTCAAGACTTTTTTGAAAAGAGAGAAGCTAAATGTTGTCAACAGTTACTATGGTCATCTTTAGGGCATGGTTAAAGCATGATGAACCGAACTGTTGTGTTATACTCCATATCATCATGGGAATCTAAAGTATATAATAGGGATGACAATGCAACTGGTTGGGATAGATTTCGTGGACTTGAAGATCCACCCTCCTATCAAAAATGTGGACCCATGGTCCTACATCATCCAAGGATCAGCCAAACCGAAAAACCCTGTGGCTCCAACTCACTTGGACCCACTAGCCCACCTGAAATCCTATTTTGTGATTTTATTTTTCTTCTAAAAAAATTCGTAATGTGCCAATTTGAAGAATCAGACTACTAATGAGAAGAAATCTAATATTTGTGTTAAAAGTTGGTTACTTTTGCTTGTACTTTATAATATATTATTCTTAACAAAATAAAAATTAAATATATGGAGCAATTCTGGGTGAGTTTTGTAAAACTTGTTAAGCTTCTTAAACCCTGCTCCATTGGATTTGGACCTTCCCCATGGTTCGTTCGATGGGAGTGTTGTTTTTCTTGTCGCACTTTATCGAGATTCTAGACCATTGCAATCTTCATTCAATTTTTTTCTCTCAATTGGAATAATCAAAAATCCCTTCTTCCAACTCCACCAGACCACCCTTTGCAGTGCTTGTACTATATTTAGGCTCAACTTTCTATTCTGAATTGCTAATAGTTATGCGAGACTGATTTCTATTCACACATCTGTTACGAGTTTTGGATTCATGCTCACTATTTAACATATCTCGCTCATCTTCTGCCAGGTTGATTTATCCGGAATTCTGTCTTTGAATCCCCTTCCTTTGAGCCAAGGTGTGGTCTTGTCTCTGCTCCAGCAGTTGGCTTGTGATATCAGCAAAGAGACCCCTCGGAAGTTAACATGGATGAGGGAGGTTCTATCTGCTATAAATCCAACTGATCCAATGATTGTAGTCCATGTACGCCCTATATTCGAGCAAGTTTATCAGATATTAAATCACCACCGCAACCTTCCAACCACTACTGGTGCGGAGCTCTCCAACATTCGGTTGATCATGCATGTCATCAATTCTATGCTTATGAGCCCCAAATGATTCTGATTCATAATGGAACAATGAGGTTGCTGGAAGGATAATCGTGAGCAGGGAGGATTTGTGGAGCTGAATGTGTATGTCGTCATCTTTGGCCTTGTTACCAAATGGTTGAGAGTTTGGTTGAATTTGAATTATCATGTGTTAAGTAAAAAATTTGATGGGACATTAATTGTTGATATGAAATTTTGTATGCATACATTTGTCGGTTGCAATTCTCTTGGAATATGATTAAATTTCCTTGTGTTATATTTAATCTTAGGTTTAGTTAAAATGGTGCAAAGAAGGCATCGAGTCTGAAAATTTTGTAAGTCTATCCATCTGTGCTTCAAGGGCTTCGAATCCGTTTACATGCACTGCTCGTGTTTGTTTAAAGCCCCCGCCTTTCGGACACCATCATTTTGCCCTTTCTTCCATCTCACAATGATCAGAAGATGTATAACTCTAATTGCAGGATTGCAACCCCATATGCTGAGGTGGTTGCCCAAAATTCTGTACTAGGATTCTCTTTTTAATTGTGATTTTCTAGGTTTTGATCTTTAAATTGCGTTTGGATCAATTTTGACTAAGCGACCTTATAATAGGGGTGGACGAAAGTTTGGAATTTTCAGGTTCCTGATTTTTATCAGTATATCACCTATTGCTTTCTTGGCTAGCTAAAATACTACCCTATTAAGGCTTAACCCATTCGAAATAAATCTTTGTACCCGAAATCTTGGCTAATTCTAAGGATGTGTGACATGCTGACACATGTTATAAAATTATAAAAAGTTGATCATTGATTTTTCCAATATGTGCTACGCCACACATCCAGCAAATGGTGATTGCCTCAATTTTCTTTCCAATGGCTTCTGTCTTGTAATATTTATACTTCAGAGTCTAGTGGCAACTTCCTCAAATATAAAAGGGGAAAGTTGTAGGAAGTGAAGCATTACGAGGAAATAACATATTTCTGATGAAAATTAACGTATGATAACATTTGTCATTAGAAATACTTCAATTTCAAAACAATTTATCTGTTGTATAAAATTGTCTCACACAAATTAATGAACTAATTATTTATTTTAATCAATATTCACCGGTTTTTTTATAACGTTAGCATAGTTTTGCTTTGTGAACAATAAATTATTCAAAAAATGGTAAAACATTATCATAAAATATTTTCAGTTATGCATCATAATAGTTTTTTCCCCATCATCTTTGTTGAAAATAAATGAGGCTAAAAGCCTAGAATGAATAAGGGCATCGAATCCAAACGGTCTTGTCGTTTCTGAAGATATTTCGAGTTGTTTCTTTACTTTTCTCTTCTTCTTTTTTTCTTCAGGGTTAAATGCAAAAAACAACCTCAACTATCGACTTTTTTCAATTTACAACCTAATCTTTTTTTTTTTTTTTCCGATTGCAACCTAATCTTCTTTAATTTATCCAATTGCAACCTCCCTTCACCTTTTTAGCATTTTTCCGGTGAAAATATTATCACGTGACTAGCACACTTATCATTTAAAGAGTAAAATCGTCTTTTTACATTATGTATTTAACAAAATAAACTATAAAAATGATTTTGCCCTAAATAAAAAATTAGGGCATTTATCTCTCTTCACTTTCCTTAAATGATAAAATCACCCTTAAATGAATGGTATACCTTAAGTTATGAGTGTACAAGTCACGTGATGATATTTTCACCGGAAAAATGCTCAAAAAATGGATGGAAGTTGCAATCGGAAAAAAAACAATAGATTAGGTTGCAATCGGAAAAAAAAAAAAAAAGATTAGGTTGCAAATTAAAAAAAGTCGATAGTTGGGGTTGTTTTTTGCATTTAACCCTTTTCTTTAATATATATATATATATTTTTTTTTTTTCTTTTTTCGGGGTTCTTTTTATTGTTTAAGGAAAGTAGCTTATAAAGCTCTTCGGAGAAACCAGCTTATATAAAGCCCGGCATTCTTATCAAAGATTGTTGCAAAAAAATCTTAAGACCATATTAGCTTTGCTTATTTGCATTAAGAATTTCCAGATGTATGATATCAAAGATTGGATAGATTTCCTTGATTATGAATCTAAATTGATTTTGACAACGTTCTGACTTTTTTTTTAAAAGCTGAAATGGATGCTTACCCAATCACGAATAACGCGTATATTATTGACTAAACACTAAATCATTAGTATTGTTTATATTCTTCATATCTGTAAAATACAGTTGCTTGAAAAATGTCTCAAGTTACAACCAATCACATGGAATTTTGCTTCAATGATAAGAAGAAAATCGAAACTATCAAAGCTTTTTCTTCATTAATAATTTCCTCTACAACTACCATGGGGGATTACACTAAAAGAATCCCAAGGAAGAAGAGAAAAAGGTGAAAAAGTGTATACTAGTAATTTTTCCCCCCTCTAAAATTGGAAAAAAGAAAAGGAAAATATAAGAAATCAGAGAACAATTTACATACGACTTCTTAATCTCCTCGGCAACAGCCACATGATACATACTTAACAACGTTCATAGGCATCATCACCAGCACTGATCCGTTTCCCACCTCCGGGTCTGGTAAAATCTCCCCCGACCCGGACTCCTGTAACTCGACGACAGACCAGATGTGCTCCACCGACGTTGCGAATTGACGTTTAAATTCAAGTCGTACACCGCTCTGGAGTCAGGATCCGATAGCGTAGCATAAGCGTTGCGGATCTCGATGAAATCGCGGCCGTCCGATGACGAAGCAACCGAAGAGTCCATGAATCGCGAGGTCGCGTCGGGATGGTACGACTTGGCAAGCGTACGGTACGCCGATTTGATCTCCACCTGTGAGGCGTTCTGCTTGACACGGAGGACCTCGTAGAGGCTCTTTCTGTCAGGCACGACGGCGAGCTGCGCCACCTCGGCGACAGAGGCTCGTATGGCCATGGTTTTCCGGAATGGGGAACAGGATTTGAACGCGAGGGCTGGGGATCCAAGCATTGAATTGAATCGAATCGAATACTGAGATGATTTTGTGAAGGAGAGAAGGTGTGGTTATTCAATTGCGATTTGTGGAGAAACGGAAAGAATCGAGGGTTTATATCAAGGTCAGAAGGGGGGTTGTGGGCCCACCTATTGGGGAAAAACTGGCTTATGTTTTATTTATTCCTTTTTTTTTCTCCAAAATAAGATAATATCTATGTGTCTCCAATATTCAATTATTCATTATCCGATCCATCCTATTCATGTTTGTATTACTATGAATGTTTGAGCCGTATATGAATAATTCGTTTTCAATTGAGAAAATTGGAAAACTTGGGAATTTTTATCTATAAGATAAAAATTTGAAATTGTTTTTCAAATATGCTATTTGATTTAGAAAAGAAAGTTATATTACATTTACTGTTTTCTTAATAATTTGTACAAATTATATTACATACTACATAATAATGTTAAGTAAAAAAAGAAAAACTAGAACAAAGAAAAAGAATATAGATTGTTATTATGTAATTGATCTGATTGTCGACTGAATTGATCAAGTGGTGGACCCTTTTTAAAATTGTTCGATCACTGATAGTTTGAAAATAACATGACATATCATTTGTGTTTAATTTAAAAAAAATAAAGAGAAAGGATAATTTTTGTATAAATATATCTTATACCATAGATTAGGTATTGTTAAAATAATACTTATCGAGGGATGTTAATAAATATTACACTTTAACTAAAACAAAGTAGAGATTAGAGTTTGATGGTAATGTAGAGTCGTTTACTTAGTGTGAGAAACAGAAAGCACATAGTGAAGGGGTTTTCTATGTGCTGACCGACATAGCACGTGAAAAGCTTTTATCAGCATCCAGTTTCTGCTGTGCCGCCGCTGGATTTGTTTTTATTTTTATTTTTCTTTCACAATTTTTTTTTTTATCTACATAATTTTTTTAGAGGAAGTCGGCGACGCCTAATTTCTTTTAGAGTCAAAAACCCCACCTCCTATCTTCATGCAGCCAACGATGAAAATATCCATATCGCAACACGTATTGTAATTTTGATTTTATACATATATCATATATTATATCGTAAAAAAATTAAAAAAGTGACAGAAATTCTATTAAAAAATTGAAAAATTTTCCTAATATTTTATAGACTATTATAACATCCAAAAATGCATGTATTTAATTTTTAATATCAATAAAATGATATGTTTACAATAAATATATAGATAATAAATATACAAAAATATTATGAAGATTGATATTTATTCAAATTGATTGATACAACTAAATAACCAGTACCAATATGATGATGCATGAGGTTCAAAAATAACAAGTGCAATGTTATCTTTGTCTAAACAAAATTTGGTACCAACTCATCACATTTGAATAATTGTGAATATAATTATGCAGATGTTGTTAGTACGTTGTTCTATCATTTCAAATGATTTCATCATAAATTGGATAGTGTGAACTGAGTCAATAATCATTTTGTTGGTACATGTTTGGACTTTCATAAGACATTTGAGGAAGTGGATAATGAAATACGTTTTGAATACTCCAATTAAACTGTGAACTCTCATATGTGTCAAATATATGATTCTCGAGACATATCATTTTAATTTATGCACATATCCATTGAGTCAAAGCTCAAAGAAAGTGATTGATCTATATCAATATTTGAACTTCCATTTTCCTTACAAGCACGTTTCAATTTTGAAAATAAAATTTGACTTTTACAATCATTGACAATAATTAAATGATAAATCAAATTAATCATCCTTGATTTTTAAAAATATTTCACTTGAAAGAACTATTGTTGTTACAAAATATTTAAATTTTAACCAAATTTATTTTTGGTCTAAAAATACAAATTTTGAAAAAATCTTGATTTTTGGATAAATATCGATATTTTTGAGATATATCCACGATATATCCCGATTTTTTTCCAATTTTACACTCAGACCAACGGATATCGATATGGATATTTGCGATATATCCGCGATATATCCGATATATCCTGAAAAAAAAAAAATTTACCCCCATATCCATATCGCAACCTTCGAAATACGCATATATCGCGAATATATCACATGAATATCGGGATATTTTCATCTTTGTATGCAGCATTGATTAAGCCCAGCAATCGTTTTTCACGTCAACAGTTAAATTTTAAATGAGGATAAATCAAAATGTTGGTGTAATCTTGTAGGCTTACACGAACATTTTTCATCGTATAAGCTTACACAGACATTTTTAAAATATAGGGTTACATGAACATTTTTCAATATATAAGCTTACACGAACATTGTTAGAATATAGGGTTACACTGATATTTTTCATCATATAGGCTTACACGAACATTTTTACAATATGGGATTACATGAACTTTATTTAAAATAAGCTTACATGAAAATAAAAAATTTAGATTACACGAATATTAGAAATAAATAAATAAAAATATAAAATTAATATTAATATTAACTTTACACGAATTTTTTTTTGCCACTAACTTTACATAAACTTTAAATGCTTAACACGAATTTATTTAACATTTGGTATTAAATTATATAATACTTATTTTCGTGTGAAAAAATTTGGAAATAATTTTTATTTTTATATTTTATTATCATGTAATGCTTCTTCCACAATTTCGTGGAATGCATTAATGCAGGAAAAAAAAATGCTAATTTAATTAAACTTTGTGGAAGGCATTTAATTAATTTCATGGAAGACGTTATATATATTTTGTGGAATGCAATATACATTGAATTGAAGATGTATACATATAAATTCCGTGGCATATACAGATGTAGGAAACATATTTAATTAATAATTATTAAATTCGTGGAAGACATTAAGTAAATATATACATTTAAAATCGTGGAACATTATATAAAAATTTATGGAAGGCATATACATTGAATTGAAGATATATAATTTCGTGTAAGCTTAAAATTAATGTAATTTTCGTGTAAGTCTTAAAATAATGTAATTTTCATATAAGTTTATAATTAATGAAATTTTTGTGTAAGCCTATAATTAAGAAATTTTTGTGTAAGCCTATTATTATTTTTCGTTTAAGGCTTTAATAAAGGAAATTTTCGTGTAAGATTGGTTTGGGTGATAAAACAGAAAACAATAAATAAATATTAAATTTCATGGATTATTACATGAAAATAAATAATTATTAATGAAAGAAATTTTCGTGTAAGATTTGTTTGAGTGATATAACAGAAATAAATAAATATTAAATTTCATGATAATTATACGAAAATAAATAATTATCAATAAAATAAGAAAGTTGTGTAAGATTATATCATAGAGGAATAAACCTCTAAAATTCATGTAAGATTATAACACTATGTTACATGTTAATTAAACATTACAAATACAAAGTGAAAATAAATAATTTTTGTGTAAACTTTGCAAAGCCCAATCTTATTAATTTGCAAAAGTAAACGACACAAATTCAGTATTGTCATCTCATCCACTATTTACATTTGACTTAGTCAAAAAAAGTGGTAGAAAGGGATCAAAAGTTATATTTTGTGGTATAAAAAGATTTAAAGTTATATTTGGTGGTATATTTGGCTATTTCCTCTTCTTTTTTTTTTATTTTTTTTACCTTTTATCTATTTTTTTTATTTTACTTTTATCTACATTTATCTTTTATCTTATGCATTCATTTTACTTTTTATAATCGTAAAAACTTTTAATTTTAGGTCTGGTTATTTGTAATGATAAGCCATACTGTTGTTTATGTCACATTCAAAAATATTTTATAAATGAAATAGTTTTTGTGTTAATTGCAGAAATTCTCTAGTAAGTAAATATAGTTTAATAGAATGGATATTCACACCCAAAAAATACTGACCACACTCTAAAAAATGAATTTTTTATTTTATTATTATTATTATTTTAAATTGAAATGTGTTTAATATTTAATGGGATGTATAATATCACTCATTTTAATCACAAGTAGCAAAAGAAACAGCGTTTACATATTGTTTCAAAGTAACATTTTTTTTAAAATAATAATTATATTATTATTATTATTATTATTTTCTATTTTAAAAATTATTCAACATTCCAAATAGATATCATGTAGGGAAAACATTGTGAAGAAAAAAGTCAAGATTAAATAATATTAAGTCACTTTAACTAGTTATAGCCAGGTATGAGGTATCCAGACTAAAAATTACAAGTTCTTAAAATTATATGATTAAAAAAAAATGGATCGATGAATGATTAAGAACCTATGAGGACAAAATTATAGGATTAAAAACTATGTTTTCCTATTCTCTATATATTTATGTATTTTTTAAGATAATATTTTGCTCATATTAGTTTTGAGTTTGTAAAAGAAAAAATTTCAATTACAAAATCTTGAAATACTAATGTCAACAATTATATAAGTAAATAAAACTAAAACTAAAGAATTTATTAATATTTTAAATAGAAGCATGATTTATTTTGCACAATTTTACGAAAATTATATTCTGCATTATGCCTAAAAGCTTAATTTCACTAATTTTTTTTATTTAGTTTTGATATTTATAATTCCAAATATTTTATAAAATTTTGATATTCTATCAATTCATTCAAATATCCTCTTAGGTAGGCTCCACGTAAGATTTTCAGATGTTTATATCATAAACTACCCACATGACTACATGTTTGACTGTCTAATGCTTATATAATTCCTTTCTTTTTTTAATTAATGCTCAGATTGTCAGATTGACTAGGATTCCAATATATGAACTCCACTACTTGACATTCATCTTTAAACCTTATCCAAATAGGGCCTTTATTGTTTAAACTTTTAACTTATTTATTAAAAAAATATTAGAACTTGTTTGAAGTTTTATTGATTTAAGCCCAAAAAATAAGCAAACTACCATATTGGAGTCTAAAAAATTAAGACTATCGATTTAGGGCATGGAAAATAAATTACTATTTCAAAAGTTACAAAAGTAAGACATCTCAATTTTCTTAGCTTTATTATTCTATTTCTATTTTTTTCATACACCTAAAGTTCATCCATTATATTTTTGAATTATTATTTTATAATAATTAGGAAACACAAAGTGTCAAATAAAACCTTAATTTTGTGAATCACTAACTAATAATTTTATCTTTTAAATCTTAAGTTGCATATTTTTTCTTTCAAAGTCCGAATTAATAATTCATTATTTTTAAACTCTAAATTCATAAACAAACAATTTTAATCTCAATTCAATATATATATATACACACACAGATACACATGAAGAACTAAAAATAGATAAAGATAATTGGCGCATAAATTTGATATACAAATAATTGGACCCTGCTTCTGTTGGTTTGGTTTATCTTCTTCGTTATCTACTTTTTAGACACTAATCAATCACATTTAAAACAAAATTTTGACCCTGGTTGGTTTTTTTTTTTTTTTTTTTTGGTTGGTTCTGTTGGTTTGGTTTATGATATGACTAAATAATATTTTTAATTAAATGATAAGTATATTGTTTGACACGTGTCATTAAGATATTATTCTTAATTATTACCACTCCGGTTCATCTTGTAATATAAAAAAAATTAACATTCACGTAAGGGTAAGACCACTGTTTCTTTTCCACACAAGTGCTCCAATTTTCGTATTATTAGTCAATTCTGGGTGACAATTTTCAATAATTGATCAGTTTAATAAATGGCCTTTGAGAAATTTGATTTCGACTCGACTTGCAAGTTCCGGTCTCAATCGACGTACATTTTATTAAATGCACAAGGAATCACCTTTGATGGAATATATATATATATATAATTCAGATTATGCTATATTTGATACTAATATTAAAAATAATATTTAATTTTTTTTTCTGATTTTACTAAATTTAATTTAATTTTTTAAATCCGTGTATTTTATGAATACTTTTCACTTATATCCAAATCCATTAAGATTTGTAAATGTAATAATGTTTATATAAAATTACACTTAATCCACTGTTGCCTTGGCCCGGCACTATTAATTGTTCCCACCAAAAGTGGATGATATAATGCAACTTTTGTTGTAAAGAATGAATTTAAAATCCTTTTATTAGTGAAAGGAAACTCTAAAAGAACAAACATTTGCTTGTCCCTCATACAAAATATCTAGTCATTACAATTATACTTATCATTTATGTTTAGTTTCTTTTAGTATGATCACATCTCATTTCATTAAGTAAAATGAAAGTAATTATTTTGAGTCCTATTTTTGGCCGTTTTGTTCCCAACAAGAAAGCTGTGCGGAAATATATAGCTGGATCGATTGAGATCAATGAGATGTGTCAAATATTAATTTTATTTTCTAAAATGTAAAAAACAAATTAATTTCTCTCATAGTTTGTTCTCTACTCAAAATCTAAACGTAGCATCTAACCAAACTCCTATATTCAAAATGTGAAGTTTTTAAAAGGAAACAAAAAAAAAAAAAATGTAATCAATGTACTTCTAGAATATTTATTATGAATTGGATGAATGATGAGGCATCTGATTTTTATTTATTTTTAGATGTTTCATTACCTATGCATTACAGAAAAATATTTTAAGATACATATATTTAAGATTTGGAATTAACCTAACAAAATAGAATGTCAAAATATTCGATATCACTGTTATATTCCAATATCAAGTCTGAAAAAAAAAAAAAGAGATGATCAAATTGGAATCGATAAATTTCACTTGAATTATAGTTGTATTTTCTTTTCTTTATTTTATTTTATTTTGTTTAGGGGATAGATAAACAAGCAGGTGTATGTAGGGCACATCTAAGAGCATAGTGATGTTCTCTCAAGCACGTTGTTATAGCTTATAGAAGATGAGCCGTTAGTCTGTCTTGTTTCTTATTGCGAGATGTGATGAATTACCTAATATCCATTCATTGAGGAAAATTAGGTTACTTTATACACATTACACTTATGATGATTTATATTATGTAAAGTATGTGACCAAAGTAAAGTATGTCTACCTATATATTATAAAAGAAAATGTTCACATATCCACTGTACACATTTATTAATGTGTTACTTGTTGATGTGTATAGATTATATTTTTATAAATTTTGTAATTTGAAATTATAATGGATTTATGTCATATCAGCGATGGACACATTAAAATGAAAACATAATTGATGGATTAGTGAGACTGGTATCATATATGTATTTGTGTTATAATAAAGTCTATTGTATTTAAAATAAAAAACAAATTAGTGTTAATTTGCATCGAAATTGATTCTATAAGAACTCAACATTATCTCCACATCAGAATTATGAATAAATAAATATACATATACACTACAATTACATAAATTCCAAATTGATGTTGCAAGAGTTTCCAATAGATAACAATCAAAATCAACTGTGTGTGTATTTTTATGATGTTATGTACATAGATATCAATTTTAAATTATAATAATCACAATATATTAATACGTATTCATTGATATTACCAACCTATTTCGGAAACCTTAATGCTGCTCTTGGGTGCCAAGTATTCTAGAAGACAATTAATTTCCATTGATAATTCCCACGTGCCAAGTATTCTAGAAGATAATGAATTTTCATTGATCGTTCTCACGTGCCAAGTATTCTAGAAGACATTTCTCTCTCATTGAATCATTCTCCACTTTGATATCCGAATGTCCCGACAACAAAGCTTTCGTCCAACTCTATCCCACACTACATTTCTGGACACCCTTTCTCTCCCAAATATGACGTCCTTTTCTTATCCATTTAATACTATTATCACTATTCTATGATCTATACCATTTATTATTATTTTTATTTTATTTTCTTGGAAAAATCTACCATGCTTTGATCAAATATTTTAATAATAAATGGAGAAAATATCTACGGGGTGGAAAAAGAAAAGAATTAATTGATTGAAAGAAAATTATTTGAATATTTATTTTTGGGGACTAAATTCAGTTCTAGAAGATTCAAATAGTAGATATTCTAATCACCCCGTCTACCCCTATTGGAATAAGCTAGACGCCACATTAATTAACATAACATTCAAATTTGAATTCTGTAATAAAAAGTGCACAACATAGTGATTTTTTTTTGTTTTTTGTTTAACAATGCCTAAAAATTAGTGATTTATATAATGGGTGATCGATTAGTTCATGAGTTGAAATGTGTGTGTATATATATGTGTGTTTGTATGGGTTCTTAGAGTATAAAACCTATTTAATTGGGTCAATAATATTATGGTATTGCCTATGTTTTATATGTAATGTTGTAATTAGACGAGACATATTGTAATCGTTATAAAAATTCTTGTAAGATCACATAATAAAGACATGATCAATTATAAAAATCTATTATTTTATTTGAATTCATACATTATTTGGATTGAACCCGAATTTACAAAAGTTGATATTACATGGTATAAATATATTAATTCATGAGAATTTGAATGTAACCTTGCAAAACTTTTTAATCAACACAATAATGAGTCATTAATATGCCACAAAAAATTCTATGCCCCAGGGGCACGGATCTTAGATCCGTGCCCCCAACCCGACCCGGCGCGTGGGCCGCTCCCACGCGCGCCCACACGCCCTTGCTGTGTGTCCACGCGCGTGTATGTGTTGGTATCAAACATTTGTTCTAAAGGTATCACATATATACTCTTCAGGTATCACATATGTGTAATACCTATAGAACAAATGTATAATACCTCAAGACCGCGCGCCCATGTTGCGCGCGCCGCACCGCGCACTCACGCCGCGCGCCCATGCGCCCACACCCGCCGCGTGCGCACCTCACAAGTCTAAAGGTATCACACATATACTCTTTACGTATCACACATATACTCTTCAGGTATCACATATGCGTAATACCTATAGAACAAATGTGTGATACCTCAAAACCGCGCACGCCCATATTGCGCGCCCACACCGCGCGCTCTCGCCGCGCGCCTATGTGCTCACGCCGCGCGCCCATGCGCCCACAAGTCTAAAGGTATCACACATATACTCTTCAGGTATCAATACCTTTAGTTCATGTTTGTAATACCTATAGATCAAATCTGTAATACCTCAACAGTATATACCTAAAAAATAAAATAAAAAATAAATATATATGTTTGTGGGTCTGGGCGGGTCGGGGCGGGTCGGGGGCACGGATCCTAGATCCGTGCCCCAGGGGCACACAAGTGTAGCCCTTAATATGCTATATGACTAGGCAAAAAATTGTATGCCCCAGGGGCACGGATCTAAGATCCGTGCCCCCAACCTGACCCAGCGCGTGGGCCGCTTCCATGCGCGCCCACGCACCCTATTATGGTGTGGTCGCGCAAAAACTGATTATGTATACTTCAGGTATCACACATTTAGTCTTCAAGTATCACACATTTACTCTTCAGGTATCACACATCTACTCTTCAGGTATTATGCAGAAACAGTGTTGTTTTCTTCTTTTTACCCTTTTTTTTTTCTTCTTTCTCCTTCTTTTTCTTAATCTATTTTCTTATTAATTTGTTCTTTTTCTTCTTATTCTTCTTGTCTATCTTCTTCTTGTTTTTTTATAAATTGCCATGAAATCATTTATGAGGTTTTTTCCCCTTTTTTATTTATGAATAATTTTAAAATATTGAAAATAAATTATTTCAAACAATATGAAATCATGATTTGTAGAAAATTTGACGAAAAATATAATGAAATCGTGATTTGCAAAAATTTTGAGAAAGAAGATGAAACATTTGAAATCTTAAGATTTTCAGTAAAGGTATTAATTGTATGCTCTTAAGGTATTAATTGTTTACTTTTAAGGTATTACACATTTACTCTTAAGGTAATAGTGCAGAAATAGTGTTGCTTTCTTCTTTTTCCTTTTTTTTTTCTTTTTCTCTACTTCTTCTTAATTTATTTTCTTATCGATTTGTTGTTCTTCTAATTTTTTTTGTACATTCTTCTTCTTCTTCTTCTTCTTCTTCTTCTCTATTTTCTTGTTTTTATTCTTCTTATTTACATATTTACTTTTAAGGTATTAGTGCTTATAGTAAAAGACAACTATTAAGGTATCAATTGTATGTTTACAAGATATCAATTGTATACTCTTAGGTATTACATATTACTTTTAAGGTATTAATATTTATAGATAAGATATTACATATGCACATTTTAAGGTATTACATGCTTACATTTGAGGTATTAATACTTATAGTATAAGATATTAGATATGCACCTTTAATGTACTACATATTTACTTTTAAGATATTAATAGTTATAGTATAATGTATTAGATATGCATATTTAAGGTATTACATATTTACCTTGAAGATATTACATATTTACATTTAAGGTATTAATGTTTATATTATAAGGTATTACTAATGTTTATAGTATAAGGTATTACATATTTACTCTTAATGTATTAATTGTTCATTTAATGAAAAATATCATTTGTATACTATTTAGGTATCACTTGTATATTCTTTAGGTATCACTTTGTAGCAATTAATGAAAAAATTGAGAAGAAAGAGAGAAAAAAAAAAGATGAAGAAGAAGAAAAACAATGAATTAAAAGGGAAAGAAATTAAAAAAAAAAAAAAAAAAAAAAAGGAGCAGCGAGAAGTGAAAAGAGAAAAAAGGAAAAAAAAAATAATAATAAAATAATATTGGGGGCACATGCCCCCGGGGCACATAAGTGCGGCCCATATGACTATCATTAATTCAACTGTACCAACATCGTTGTGAATTCAAATTGAAAATAAATACAAATATGTTCTAACTTCTAACTAAGGTTACCTCTTATAGTGTCAGGTTTAATTATTTGGTTTAAATATGGAGATTCATCAATTAGACACAATTCCGAATTAAGCTAATTAAGAAATATTTTTCCGAAGTAATTTACCAAAGTTTATATTCAATCATAAAAAAATAAACGAATAGTGCAATATAATACAACTCCCACATAATTATTTTACTAGGACACGAAACACAACAATCCAAAATTCAAAACCAATCTTTTCATTCATTTATTATATTTTTATTTGTTAGATTCATGAGATTGATTATATTATATTATATTACATGAGAGTTTCAATTCCTCAAAACATCTTACGGTCATCAAGAAACTAATAAGCAAATTTGGCAACATGCGAAGATATGTCACAATTCGTGACATCCCACTTATTCAAGGCCAATCAAAAAGTGGGAAAAATCAAAGTCTAATTACCAATCGTGAATTACTTCTAAATAAAAAGAATACAAATTGAATATCTTGGCACGTGCCAAAGTTACTAGAAGCCTTTCGCTTTCGCTCTCAAATGGCCACACATCTGGAGCTAAATTGTCACTCCTCAGTAGTACTTTTCGCTGTGGTGGTTGGACCCATTAATTCAGTTTTCTTTGTCATGAGATGAAGTTTTGTTTCTATTTGTTTGATTTATTAGGCTGTGACAAAGAGGGTCAGATGAGGCCATAATTTGAGATAAATTAAGCAGACATGAAATTCATAGCTTATGTAGTAGTTGTAAGAATTAATTATGTTTAGTGCAATTATTATATCTTTATCTAAAAATGGGTCATTATAAATTAATAAACAAGGTTTAGCAGAATGGTGATAGGTGATAAGGATGTGAAGATATGTCACTACCACTAACCCTAATCACAAATCGATTTCGTTCTCTTTACTCTTGCATGCTTCTCTTCTACTAAACACTATAATTATTTAATTTGCGGTTGCAAACTAAATCCCATGTTATCAAGAACATGAGCAATTTAATAGCTTCAATTTACTTTAAAATAAACGTGTATTTTTTTTAAACGTACATTAATTTTTTACTAATCATTCGATTACTCGATATGAATATTTAGTCATTTAATTACTATTTTATATTTCAATCCTTCCGTTTATGTATTGCATATTTCCCATGAATTTTAGTTATCTATTGTGAATTAATTCGTTTTATAAAAATATATTTTTTTTCTTTTTGTAAAAGAAATGAATCAGACGAGAATAGAACCCGGTAAGAAAAGCTAAAGATTCCAGCTTGTGTATTTATCTAGTCTTAGTTGGTAATATTAATTTCTCTAAGTAATTAAATGGAGAATGTAGCAGTTAATTCGTGAAATTATATAATCTCTAAAGCAGATTATTTTCGAATTATCTCTAAGTCAATTAGTATTATAATCTCTTAGGGTCATTAACCCATAATCAAATATATAATATTTGGACTGAAAGATCTATAGTGTATAAATTCCTCTTATTTTCTTGTGGGTCCAGAATCCATTTCATGGAATGATCAACTGTGATGATTTAAAAGTAGAAGTAGAACTGTACATGGATTGATATCCATTAACTCATCCGAAGGGCCACAATAAATTGGTTCTAATAAATCTCTAATTTATTCTTCAAATTTTTCAATCCATTTGTATTCTAAAATATATTAGGTTGTGTTTTAATTGAAAATTTTGAAATATAAGATTTTAAATGAATTAGTTTTAAATCCATTTAATTTAGAGTGAATTCTGAAATTCACTTATATTGCTAAAAATTAGTTCAAAATGAAAATAATAGATTTCAATTTAATATCAATTCAACACCACCAAAAGATTTATTAATATATATGAATTTCAAATTCCTCCACCCATGCACAACCTTAAAAAGATCTAATCCATAATAGATTTAAAAATTTAATAAACTTACTAATATAAAAAAATTTATAACTACAAAATCTCATATGAGGCCGTTTTAGAAATATAATTTACTTAAATGGAACTCTACAACCCACACCTTGACATTGTTTCTACATGTTGATCTTACTTTTGTGAGTTGTAGATTGTTGGTATTTAAACTTAATTTGTTGAATATTTTTACAACTTGCTATTTAAATTATGTTAAATATTAACAAGAGGTGACAGTGGTTGCCAACTATTTCCACTGGTTCACTCATCAATGACACAATTTGCAACCTTCATTTTCAGGATGAATTACTTTCTCAGCTTTCTTGTAACATTGATTCATTGACCTAAATAAGGATAACAACATCACATCAAAAGGAGAAATTATAATAAATATGTTGATAATGGATGAAAGTCTCATTCAGTTAATCTATTATTTTGGCAGCAATCAACTTGAGAGGGTCTATGCTACGTGTCTTATTTGCATTGGAAAACCAAGTTAGACTTCGATAATTTAAACCAAAATTGTTTCTATGGTACGTTATCGGTTATTGCACCTATGGTGCTATATAAAATTACCCAGTCATTTTCCTAAAAAAATATGCTAGTCATTGTATAGAGTTGCAGAGTGATTTATATGTATGCAGAAATAATTTGACTATAACGATAGAAAAAAGCTGTTATTTTCTTCAATTTCAAAGAGAAATATAAAGAGATTAGTTTAATTCAATTTTTGTTTTTTTTAAACCATATAAAGAGACTCGTTTTTTATTTAAAATTTAATAAATATATCATTTATATAATATATATTTTTTAATAAAATTAACAGGATGGCTATCTCGGCCAACCCACTAAGGCACTAACTCCATCAAATATATATATATATATATATATATATATATATTTGGTTTTTTTTGAAAGAATTAGGATTGAGGTAATTGAAATGTAAGAATTCAGAATGATAGATTACAAATAAACTTATATTCTAAAAAAATAATTTAGAATGAAAAAGATGAATTTCAGACATATTAATTCAAATAATATTTAATGAATTTAATATTGTGAATTTCATACATGTTCTCAAATAATTCAATCCAAATACAGTGGATACAATTTTGCTTTCCAAAAGATAAATATTGTTGCTAATAAGTTCTTGATTTAATAGTAAGGGAGTGGCATTAGGATGTTTGAGGTTTTATATCATATATCACATAAAGCTCGTTTGTTTCCTAACATTTACTCATCGTTTCGGTTAATTTATCAATTAGTTGGTCCTTAAATTTAATCTGAGTGACTATAGTTATAGGAAAAATTAGTCCACAAAGCGCATTGGGTTGGGTTGAACTGAGTGGACTAATTTTTCTTATGTGGGTGAGTCGGCCCAGCATAATTGAGTGTTTAAAAAATAAAAGGATGAACAGAAAATGTAGGGAAAAGGGCCTAAAATATGGGCTGGGCCTTTCTTTAAAATCTAACATATGGGCCCAATGATGCCAGGCTTAGATCGACTGGTCACCAAGCCCAGTTCGGACACTTCAGGTTTTGTACATTTATACAATTGCATTTATGTAATTTAACATTTGATTAGATTATAAAAAAATCATGTAATATTTCAACAAACAAATTAAACGAGTGTTTTTAAATACTTGAAACAATAAACAAGTTGACCGATTTAACCACGTTTAATCAATTGAAATTATAGAAGTGTGTTAAACTCCAAATTTATTTTGTCAAATTTGAAATTTAATGTAAAATTGCACTTTTTAAAGAAAGTTTATAATAATTTTTTTATAATTAATTAATGACAGATATTAAATTTAATATTTGAAAACGATTACGGAAATATTGAACTGACATTCTTGCCACCGCACGGGGAATCAGCAAACTAGACTTTCTATCGGACTTGGTTCCTCTGCTGGTCTCAAAAACCAGAGTTATATTTTAGTTATTTTTTCTTTTTTCATTCTTTTTATTTTTTTGTTTTTATCAAGTAATTTTCATTTCTTTGTCATATCATTATTCATTAAATTAAGTAATTTATCATAATTCTCTGAGTGTATATTATAATATAACATATCAACAATAAAAATATAGAAAATTAGAATATGATAAAATAAAACTAAAAAATAATTATAATAAGCATTTAGAGAATTATAAAAATTTAATTAATGTAATAAATAATCACGTGATAAAGAAATGAAAAAAAAATACTTGATAAAAAATACAAGAAAAAAAAAACTAGAATAAAATTCATCAATTGTTCAAAAATTAAATCTTTATTTGAGTTTGATGTTTTATATTTCATTGTTTTTAATGAGTTAATTAATAATATCATATTTATATTTCTGTTGTGATTATTTTAGAAAATAAGATAGAAACCTGTATAATATAGGACATTTCTTGCCAATCATTGTATTGTTTTTGAGACCACCAACACCAAGGATCCAGGTCCCTTTCCTTCATCAACTGACTTGAAAGTTGAAACTACGAAAATTTACTCTCTCTCTCTCTCTCTCTCCGCCATAGAAACACGCATCATTTTATCCAATCATATTCCCCTGTTTAATTTCAGATACCCAAATTCTCTGCGCTTGGAGAAAATACGGCAAAAATGGTGTCTGCGAACTTATCGCTTGCTGATGGAGAGCTGAGAGCGTGTGGGAACTGCATTCTCACTGATATTCATCATAATATTTTCCTAACTCCAGCAAATGGAAATCAGGGCACCTTCATTGGTGTCGACTCTGACAAGCGTGATAGCCGCGTCGTCTTTCCTGTTGGAAAACTCAAGTATTAATGTTTTCACGATTACCTTTTCCTTTCTTCTCATGAATTCTCACATTTATTCCAATGGCTTCTAATATTTGTAGGGGATTGAGAATCTTAAGTCTTTACCGATTCAAGTTATGGTGGATGACTCAGTGTATGGGGACACGTGGCGGGGATATACCCTGTGAGACTCAGTTCTTAATGGTGGAGGTACCCTACGTTTCTCAAGAAAAAGAACCACAGTCTGAATCAATACACTACGCTGTTTTCTTACCCATTCTTGAAGGGAATTTTAGGGCTGTGCTTCAGGGAAATGCAAATGATGAGTTGGAGATCTGCTTAGAAAGTGGTACAATTCGATTTTCTGGTGTATAATGTTTGATGTTTTCTGTGCATTATGTTGAATTAAAGTTTCGGTTGTCGATGAATTGTTAAAAACTGTAAGGAACTGTAATTTACAGGGGATCCTTTTGTGCAAGAATTTGAAGGGAGGCATTTGGTTTATGTGGCAGCTGGCTCTAGTCCATATAGTGTAATTGAGAGTTCAGTCAAGTATGTTCAACTCAATCTTTAATTTGCATCACTTTCTTTTGCAATCTGAGATGGTAATCACTAAACAGGAAGCTAGTTGAACTGTCTCTTTTAATTTGCTGTCATATGTCTTTTGCTGTTTGGAAATGGTTCTATCTTCATTCCTTCCTAATATAAAATTGCTCAACAGGTTTTTGCAAACTCACTTACAGACTTTCCGTCACCGTGATGAAAAAGAGGTAACACTTGTATTAGAGAGATGTTTTGTTACAATCTTGAGTTTTGTGTCTCTGATGACTTTGTTCTTCTTCCTGGTTAAGATGCCTGATATATTGAACTGGTTCGGATGGTGCACATGGGATGCTTTTTATACTGATGTTACAGCTGAGGGAGTTAAGGAGGGAATAAAAAGGTCTCCTTAAAGTGATTTAAGTTTCTATGAATTTTTCATGATTTAAGATATCTAGTATTGGCATAGCAGTATAAATTTCATGTTATCCATAGTTTGAAGGAAGGAGGAGCTCCTGCAAAGTTTGTCATCATTGATGATGGATGGCAATCAGTTGGTATGGATGCTACTAGTTCTGAAGCCATAATTGGTAACAGTGCCAAGTAATCAACTTAACCTGAAAGCTGTTCTGCACTTGTTTGAAATCTTTATACATGAAGCTGATACTTTAATTTTTGGATTCCAGCTTTGCAAATCGGTTGATTCATATCAAGGAGAATCACAAGTTCCAAAAAGATGGTATAAGGGGGGACACCGTGGATAATGGAATTGGATTTAGCCAAATCATTGCTGAGATCAAAGACCAATTTTCTCTAAAGTACAGTCATTAAAATTTAAATTCATAATTTACTTCTCTTTTTTCTGGCCAAAACAACATTATATATATTCCCTTCATTTTCCAGGTATGTTTACATCTGGCATGCAATAGTAGGCTACTGGGGTGGTGTCGAACCAGATGTTGCTGAAATGGCTCAATATGATCCCAAAATAGTATCTGCTGTTCCGTCTCCTGGTGTTGAGTCGAACGGCATTTGTTTCGTTTTGAAAAGCATCATGACGAACAGGGTTGGCCTTGTGAATCCTGAGAAAGTAGATTCCTTTTACAATAATCTGCATTCTTACCTTGCTTCTGTTGGCATTGATGGAGTTAAAGTAGATAATCAAAGCATACTCGAAACTCTTGGGGCGGGCTTTGGTGGAAGAGTGAAACTTGCAAGAAAATATCATGATGCACTGGAGGCATCCATCTCTAAAAACTTCAAAAATAATGGAATTATTTCTTGCATGAGTAACAGCACAGATGCATTGTACAGGTACATAGTCTTCCTATTAGCCTGACCCTTGTCTTTGTTTAATTAATGTAACTCCTAGTTTTCTTTAATGATTCAGTGCAAAGAAAGTTGCCATTGTCAGAACATCGGATGATTTCTTTCCAAGAGATCCAGCATCACACACAATCCATATAGCATCAGTTGCCTACAACAGCATTTTCGTTGGAGAATTCATGCACCCTGATTGGGATATGTTTCATGTGAGCATGCCATCTTCTTAAATAAGTGCTAAGAAATACACTTTATTTGCCCTGGCTGTTGTGTCGTTGCTTTATGTAATAAGACAACCCAAGGTAGTTTGATCTGTGTGAGGTGATATACTGATTTTAATTTTCTTCAAACTGCTTTTTATGTTAAGAGTTTGCATCCTATGGCTGAGTACCACGGGGCTGCTCGTGCTGTAGGGGGTTGTGCAATCTATGTCAGGTGCTGTTTTTGATGCTCCTGCTCATAGTTGTGGACATGATGCAACATTTTACCCTTTCGTTATTTAAGCTCTCTGCATCTTGATTGGCAGTGATAAACCTGGAAACCATGATTTCGATGTTTTAAAGAAGCTTGTACTTCCTGATGGCTCCACATTGCGGGCCAAACTCCCTGGAAGACCAACTAGAGATTGCTTGTTTTCTGATCCAACCAGAGACGGGAAAAGGTAAATACCATAAAGATCGAACTATGCTTCTCTAACCTCGTTCTTTGTAATTTACCAAAATCCTTGGTTTTGTTGTAGTCTTCTGAAAATTTGGAATATGAATGATTTCACTGGAGTTCTTGGGGTTTTCAACTGCCAAGGTGCTTCATGGTGTCCGACTAGTACAAAAAATCTGATCCACGATCCACAGCCCCAAACGATCTCTAGCACTGTCCAATCAACAGATGTTGAATTTCTGCAGAGAATTGCTGGGTGTGGTTGGAATGGAGATTGTGTTATGTATTCACATAGCAGAGGTAAGCTTGTTTAATAAATACTTAGAATTATTTTTATATTACTAAAGTTTTCGAAATGATCCCATCTTGAAGTGCTGTATGTTCTCTTATAAAATGTTAGTTCTGATCCACTTCAAACAAAATTAAGCAATCAGATAAATATTAAGGTAATATTTGTATGAAAAATAGAGATTATAACAGAAGAAAACAACTTGAGATTCATATTCTTTTATGAAGAGATTAATCTTGGCCATTATCCTACAGGAAAACTCAAGTATGTTGCTAAGAAGACATCAGTTCCGATTGAACTGAAAGCTCAAGAGTACGAAGTATTTACAGTTGTACCGATCAGGCTACTCTCCAACGGCACTGCATTTGCTCCGATAGGTCTAGTTAACATGTTCAATTCTGGGGGAGCAATAAAAGAAGTGAACCACGAATCCCAGAAAGGTGGAAATGTCGAACTGAGAGTGCGTGGATGTGGCGTGTTTGGAGCCTATTCATCCATCAGCCCAAAAAGGATACTGATAGACAACAAAGATGAGGGATTTGATTATGAAGAGAAATCTGGATTTGTCACTCTAAACCTACCAGTTCCAGATAAGGAGTTATACAATTGGCACATAACAATTGAATGTTGAGCATTTGACAGGTGTTTCTTAAGATAATATTGATTGTGTTGTTTGGATACTTCAAATCGTTGTTTGGATATCTGCCTTTTCTGTTTCTTGAAAGATGCTACAGGTCCAGGGTTGTTTGTGTATTTTACTGATTCCAAGAATGGATCTGTCCTCATTCTAAATTCAGTCTACGTAAACGTCAAATTCTTACCAACTCTGTAACTCGAAATTTGTACTATTGCAACCAGAATCTCGGAAGATAGTGTGAACATGTCTGTATTAGCATGAGGTGAAAGTCTAAAAACGATGTCGTCATTCAGGCTCAAAGCAAATTAAATTGTATTGATGTTGAGATTTGAGTCATTCCTAATTGGCTCTTGTGATACTACATATTTAAATTTTAATCATTTGGGAGTGAGTTCTTAGTGTCAAACAATGTTGAGACTCGATTGGAATTTGTTTGAGAAGGAAGTGTTGTTTGTACAATTTAACATCTAATACAATACAATTAGATATTATATATGAAATGACCTGTTTTAAAAAGGTTTAAAAAGAAAAAAAAGTTAATAGTTCTTAATACAACAAAATCAAACAATGTATTACTTTTCTACCATCAAATATAGTTTTGTGCATTTTCTAACACAAATCATGAAAATTAACAAAATTACCCTTCAAATCAGAAATCACTGCGACTTAGGATTACATAAATTTTAATTACTTTTCGGGTAAACCTATGACTAATTAATTTTTGTGTAACCCTATAATTCACATGATTATTCGAAAATCATGTAAGTCTTCAAGTATAGTGATTTTGATATTTTTAAAGGGTAATTTTGTCAAAATTTCTGATATATGGTAGAAAGATAACAAAACTATCATTTATGGTAAAAAAAAAAAAAAAGTTGTATCAAACAGTGTAATAAATAAAGTAAAAAAGTTGAAGAGTCCAAATGGGGTGCTGTCTTATTGGAGTTAGGGACATGTATAAAGTGTTGAAAAGAGAAGGAATCGAGGTGGAGCGAGTCACGAGTTTACATTTCTAAGTATCCCATGTTCCAACCATGTGTCTTTGTCTTCTCACATCATTTCATTTCATTTCATCTCTAACAATAACTCTTTGATCCTTGTGTCTTTTTCTATGTAATTGTTTCTTCCTTTTATTGTCGAAGGCAAAAAAGTGGAGTTACTTTTTTAGGTTTTGTCATTTCTTGTTCAAATGCAGAGATATTAAATTGAGAAAAAGATATAGTGAGGGGTAAAAATAAACAGACTTAACTTGTTCATCTTTGTTTAGTTTTGAATTTATTGGTAAGCCAATATGTACATTAGGATTCTGTGTGCGCGTTTGTGTTTCTTGAAACAGGTATTTTTGTTCAAACGTATTTATTTGTGAAAATTTAAACAAAAGATGAATTATAGGACCAAATCTAACATATCAAAAGTATATGGAGGTTTACCTTTAGATAATTTCAATATTAAATAGATTTTGATATATGAGTCATGACAATGCCATTTCAAAATCTCAAAAATTAAGTTCTTCAATTCCAACAATTACACATACTTCTCTCATAGTCTGGTAAGATGCATTTATAAACTTAATACACCATGTCTCAAGTTCAAATCACCCACCACTTATAAAAATAGGATATATGTATTACATTAGGATATATAATAACTATAAAAATAGGATATATGTATTACAATCTACATTAGAGTTACGGTAGATATTCAAAATTTATAGGGATAATTTCAATTTTGGTTATGTATGTAATACACTTTCCATTTTTTAACAACTAAATATCTGTTTTCAATTTTTGTCCTTTATATTTTAAATTTTTTAAATTTCAAACTTTTTTAATCAGAGCTTCCAAAATTGCTGACGTGGTTGCCGGAAAATCCGACGTGGCATCCAAATTCTGGCAGCCATGTTAGCGATTTTGAAAATTCTGACAAAAAAAAAAAACTCAAATTTGAAAAAATTAATGCATAAAAGATCAAAATTGGTTGTAAAAAAAATAGAAAATATTTTATATATAACCAAAATTGAAATTAACCCGAATTTATATATAATTTAAACAAATGATGTATGATACCATGCCCCAATATAAATGATGTATGATACCATGCCCCAATATAAAATATGCAAGTGAACAATATTCAAATGCGTTCATAATTATTTATGAAGATAACATGGAATTCAGAGAATTAATTCCCCCCTCTTTTATATGAAAACAACCCTATAACTCTACCCATCGTGGACACGTTAAGATGTGCTCATAATTATTGTGTCAAAAATTCATAATATTTATTAATTTCACTTTCCATATAATGAGAGGATGAGATCATTACACGTTATCGGTTTGGTTGACATATTAAGAGTTGTACACGGTGATCATTTTATCATTAATTGTTTTATCCAATTTATGCTGATAATTTGTTTTAACAATTAACAATTTGATTTTCCAATAATGGGTCGATTATGAGTTGCAAGCTGGCCACACATGCAGCTGTTTTCCAATACTATGATTAATTGCATCAATCATAGAGATCTATGTATCACAAGCAGTCGCCAAACAAATTGTTTAAGGTTCATGAATCATATACATGCATACATATAATAGAGTAATGAAATGATAGATGATTAGTTAACTGTCTTGGATTAATTAGCATTTAAGTTAGTGGGTTAGCGTTTAACAGGTGCATCCTCTTTTTTTTTTTCCTTGCAATATATACAACACTAGTATGCTTGTAATAAAAGATTAGGTATTCGATTAATAATTTTACAATCTAATCTGATCGACTTAATCAGCATTAGGTGACCAAAATTATGAAATTACCGGATCAATCGAGATAAGTTAATTATTTTTTGTTCCCAACTTATTTTTATTATTTGTTTGAAAAACTAACTTGGCCTTTGATTATATCCTATGTCAATGTGTACGTAGTTATTTAAATTTGAAACTTTATTAATATTCGTGGGAAAATATTAAACTTTTACATATTATGACAACAATGTCATGATAATTTATATTTGAGATCCTATCAGACTCAATTAAATTTTCAAAAGTGACAGTAGATTAATATCTGTAGGCTAGCTTTAGGAGATTATATTGAGGCATGATATCTTGTTGACAATTACTAAATACGTGTAATTAATAGAAGTAGGCCAGATAGGATGATGAGGATCCATGTAGTAATGACGTGTGATCAACGGCCCAGATGATTTCAAGATACGCAAACGTGTTTTTACAGTCTATACATAATTCCCCCAATCCTAGCGCTTAGTTTGACTTCACTAATTATTAGCTAATAAATTCCACCTTATTTGAGGTCGTTGCTGGCTACAGGTCATTATCCAGTCAGCAATTTAAATACCATTCTAAACCACATCCAAATCCACCAACCAAATATTTCAATTGCACGAAAAGTCTATATTTGGCATGCACTTTTCTCAACTCCTCTATCTCATTCATTTAACAGTTTCGATTTTTTTTTTATAATTAAAAAAGGAAAAAAAAAATAGGGAGAAGATTTTTACTTACTCTATTTCCTTTTCATATCTCAATTTCTCATTCTAAATATATTTCAAATTTGGTTGTACATTATTATAAGTATTTTTAATTTTATATTGGGTGCTACCGTATATGTTTACGATAGTGTTCATCCATCAATTAATCGGATATTTACAATGTGTGTAAATTTATATAATTAAGCAAGTGGCCTACTGAATAAATGTAGTAAATATTCTATTGTTTAGGAGCCATAGAACCTTACGTTAATACATTTTGTATTGAAAGACCCCATATGGCCCAAACCTTATAATGAATTAGAAACCCAATATATAATACTAACTCATAACCTATAAAATAGATATTTATAAGTTTAATTAGTGAGTAGTGGGATCTGTCTCATTAAATTATAACTACGAAATGGCCTCATGCATTTTTTGTGTGTATAAATAAAAACATTCAAGAGTGTAGTATAATTTTTTTAATAATTAATTACTTTATCAAAGTGATACCATATTATAATTAAAAAAAAATGTAGCATGATTACAATTGAGTTATGGCGCGACCACGACCAGTTAGGCATGGAGCAGTCACTTTAGAATAAAGGTGGTATTTTATGTGATGAACTGGTCTCGAGGAGCTCCTTTGGCCGGACTAATTATTAAAGAGGATCAATTAATAATTATAGTCACCTAATCCAGTATTAACAACATTTTACGCACATTAACAACATTGTCAGGTTAGGACCATCTGATTCAAATAAATTGACTCCTTATTATAGCCTTCGTTTCAGTATTATGTAGGGTGGGCCTATCCCAAAGTACACCTGCAACAATTTTCACTCTTTCAATGCCCTAATTTAATTTTTCACCTAATTTGTTAGGTAAGATTTTGCAACATAGCATTTGCATGTCTTTTTTTTTTTTAAAGTAATTTGTAGTATTAATTTTTTATAATTAAACTTAATGCATCAAGTTTAATCACACACACATTATAGAATAAATTTGAATGCATAAACTCATGGTGATAAAGTGAAGAATGCAGTAATGTGTATGTAGAAATCTTAATACATATTAATTATTATGACAAAAGTGTCAAAGTTAAACTATTGTATTCAAAAGTTATATGAGATTAATTAATTCACATAGAGATCATATTATAAAAAATTCAAAAAGACATAATTTGAATAACGCAGAACGATGAAACAAATTCATGTATGAGATGTTAATAATGATGAGGAGTTGTACGGTAGAAATAGAAATTCCCGGTGGATAAAAGATATTTTTCAAAGGTTGCAAGAAAAGCACATGAGATATCCTAGACATTAATATTAAATATGAAATCCAGACATTGCCTATAAGGATTCACATGATGCTTGTGTCTTAGTACCTATAAATACCCCAGCACATCTCCTCCGTTTCTCATCAACTATCTATTCTTTCTACGTTGTAGCACAACTCTGTTCACCCGTTATTGTTGTTGTACTAGAGTTTTATTGTTCTTCATTTTTTGTTATAGATTTGATTATTATTCATCATAGTTTGTTTAGTGCAAGGAGGAGGAATAGAAGATGACTATTGGTGCTGGCATATCTGTGAGTGATGGGGGGTTGAATGTGTTGGGAGAAAAAATATTGAGTGATGTTCATCATAATATTATTGTCACGCCGGCGACTGGTGGAATCTTGTCCAACGGAGCTTTCATCGGTGTTCAATCCGATCAGATCGGTTCCCGGAGAGTTTTTCCGGTTGGCAAACTCCTGTTAGTTCTCTCTCTCTCTCTCTCCCCCCACAGCTTTTGCATTTTCAATTCTGCATTTTGTTGTGTCAAATTTGATTTTCAGGTGGTATGCAAAACATGAGTTGATATCATCTTATCTTGTTGTTTTGTAATAGAAGAACAAAGTTGCACATTTTATTAGCTTTTGTAGTACAATTTATTGAATTTTATACTGTTTTTGTTAATGCAATATTGCTAAACCTTGGTAATGAATGATATTCAGGGATTTGAGATTTATGTGTGTTTTTCGGTTCAAGTTATGGTGGATGACACAGAGGATGGGGTCATTTGGCCAAGACATACCTTTTGAAACCCAATTTTTGATTGTCGAAGGACGTGATGGATCGAATTTTGGTGAAGGGGACGAACAATCTCCCCTGTACATCGTTTTCTTGCCCATTTTAGAGGGAGATTTCAGGGCTGTTTTGCAAGGAAATGCAAAGAATGAGTTGGAGATTTGTTTGGAAAGTGGTACGAACAATCTCCTTTTGAAAATTCTCTCCTTTTGTGTTTGACTGTTCCATGTATGCTAATAATCGACTCGTGTAGGAGATCCTGCTGTGCAAGAGTACGATGGCAGCCATTTGATGTTCGTTGCAGCTGGATCTGATCCATTTGATGTGATCACCAATGCAGTCAAGTATGTTTCCATCATATAATTTTCTCAAGTCAATTAAGGTCTAAGATTCTGTTTTTTTAACTAATTTATTTATCAAAATTTATGCAGGAGTGTGGAGGGGCATTTGCAGACTTTCTGTCATCGTGAGAGAAAGAAGGTGAATAGATTATTCCCATCTCTCAACTATGAGTTTGTTTATTCTTGGAGAAAGTTTCAAGGTTGATGATATATTTAAATTTAATCTTGCTTATACTATAATTCAGATGCCAGATATGTTGAACTGGTTTGGATGGTGCACATGGGATGCTTTCTATACCAATGTCACTTCCCAGGGAGTAAAGCAAGGTTTAGAGAGGTATCAATACCATACACATAGTTTTACATATTACTACATTAGTATGTGCTCATATTACAATATTTTAGCTTCTTGATTTCATCTCTGTTATACCTTTTACAGTTTCGAGAAAGGTGGGATTCCACCCAAGTTTGTCATAATCGACGATGGATGGCAAACGGTTGGCATGGATCCGATTAGTGAGAAATCACAGGCAGATAACTCCGCTAAGTGAGTTTAATAATCATCTTTTCTTTTGTTTCGTTTATTCTTGGTGTTGTTTTGCTGACCAACTGTTTCACTTCGTTCTTTGTTACCTGCAGCTTCGCGAACAGGTTAACTAACATCAAGGAGAATCACAAATTCCAAAAGGGTGGAAAAGAGGGTGAAAGAGTTAAGGATCCAGCATTGGGAATTAAGCATATTGTTACAGAAGTTAAAGATCAACATTATGTCAAGTATAATATTCTATAATTTACCTTTTACTTCTCATGATTATTGCGGAAACAATTGCTCATGTTTATGATAAACCCTTTAGGTATGTTTACGTGTGGCACGCGTTGGCAGGGTACTGGGGCGGAGTCAAACCTGGATTGGCTGAGACGGAACATTATGAGTCGAAGATGGCTTATCCTGTTTCTTCTCCTGGTGTTCAAGAAAATGAACCGTGTGATGCTTTAAACAGCATCACCAAGAATGGCCTTGGTCTAGTTAATCCTGAGAAAATCTATAGTTTCTATAATGAGTTGCATTCTTACCTTGCATCTGCGGGTATTGATGGGGTCAAGGTAGATGTTCAGAATATCCTTGAAACCCTCGGAGCAGGCCATGGTGGAAGGGTGAAACTTGCTAGTAAATACCACCGAGCTTTGGAGGCTTCGATTTCTAGGAACTTTCCAGATAACGGAATTATTTCCTGCATGAGTCACAACACTGATGGTTTGTACAGGTGATATATCTTCACATAATTGTTGAAATATACTTAGATGCTAGTTCTAGTAATTGTGCTGATTCAGATGCTGGTTTTTATGCTATTTTTGCAGTTCAAAGCGAACAGCTGTTATAAGAGCATCAGATGATTTTTGGCCAAGAGATCCAGCATCACACACTATTCACATTGCATCTGTTGCGTATAACACCGTTTTTCTAGGAGAGTTTATGCAACCAGACTGGGATATGTTTCATGTAAGTTGAAGACACAAACAACTCTTTGTTAACACTATAAAGGGTGATAGGTATGTCAATGCTGACTATTACATGAATCTAATGGCAGAGTGTGCATGAAATGGCTGAATATCATGGAGCAGCACGGGCTGTGGGAGGTTGTGCTATATATGTCAGGTAACGTAAACGTACATAAAATCATGTCATTATGTGGCAATCATTGTTGCATGTCATTGTATTCTTTATGATGGACGTTGTTACCTGCAGTGATAAGCCTGGACAGCATGACTTCAACCTTCTCAAGAAGCTAGTACTTCCTGATGGCTCCATATTGAGGGCAAAACTTCCAGGAAGACCAACACGAGATTGCCTCTTCTCCGATCCTGCAAGAGATGGAAAAAGGTACATTCAGAAGAACTTCTACTGAACAAATATTTGGAAGATCATTTTGTATTATGTGTTGTTCGTTTTCATCTATATAACGCAACAAATTTGACTACAGTTTGTTAAAAATCTGGAATCTGAATGATCACAACGGAGTTGTTGGGGTCTTTAACTGCCAAGGAGCTGGTTGGTGCAAAGTTGGAAAGAAGAACCTCATTCATGACGAACAACCTGGCACAATAACTGGAATTATTCGAGCCAAAGATGTTAACTATCTTCCAAGAGTTACAGATGACAAATGGAATGGAGATGCCGTTGTCTACTCACATTTACATGGTACTTTCTTCTATATCTCACTGTGGTGATTCTTGCAAAGACAAAAGAAACAATGTAGATCATCTTGAAGTAGCAGAGACAATCTGATGTCTAAATTTATAATTTAATTCTTTCTGCAGGAGATTTGGTTTATCTTGCCAAAAATGCTTCTCTGCCTATCACACTTAAGACACGAGAATATGAAGTCTTCACGGTGGTTCCTGTTAAGGAGATGTCCAACAAATCCATGTTTGCACCAATAGGTCTTATTAAAATGTTCAACTCTGGAGGAGCAATCAAAGAGTTAAACTATGAAGTGGAAAAGCCCGGAACTGTTCACTTGAAAGTCCGCGGTTGTGGCATCATTGGAGCTTATTCGTCTGTTAGACCTAAAAGAATCCAAGTTGACGCCAAGGAAGTAGAGTTCAAATATGAAGAAGCATCTGGGTTCGTCACGTTTCTGCTTCAAGTTCCAGCGAAAGAGATGTACCTTTGGAGTGTAATTGTTGAACTGTGAAGTTTCTGTATTGGTTGGGATCATGCAGGATCCAATTCCATGGTGGCTCAAAAGGCGATTTTTTTCTGACTAGTAGAATAAATCAAAACAACATGATGTTGTTATTACACCTATGGAGCCTCATAAAACAGGACTTCAGTCCTGAGCCAATTGACCTGAGAGGATTCTAGCAGGTGGCATTAGGTTTAATGCGAGAATGTCTGAATGTTAATCATTGATATTAACATGAAGTCAAATTGTTTCGGTCTAAATTACCATTTCTTAAATAAGTTCCATTCAGAACGGTTAGAGTAGATGCTATTTTAACTTATGAGATTGTTTCACCTATCAATATCAACACTTTTCATATCTTGAGATTATCAGTTCTCCTACTTAACCTTTATTGAATTTCAGATGATCCTATTAATATGGTACTCACCTTGCTCTTCTTGGGCTGTTATAATCTATCATTCTCCATTTGTAAGCTTCCTATCTAAGCAGTGGATCAAATCTCTTGTACACCGCAACATGATTCAAGACAGTTTTGTCTTTCCTCTGATCATCTGTTTGATAAGTTGATAGTCCGTCTGAGAACAAGCATCAAAGTCGCAATTGGTTTCATTTTCAATAACTGGACATTCACAAAACCCATCATAGGTCTTTAAAAAGTGTTGCACGTGTTCCTGATGAGAAAACTGGAATCAATCTGTAGGGCATATGATGGGTTTACATCTCAAACATTTTGTGAAGAGAAATCAAGCTTAACGACTTGAGATTTATCATTTTAATGGCTGAGGCAATAGTCACCCAATTAACATGTATGCTAAGTTGAGCTAGGAATAGCTTATGTTGTATTGGGCTGAAGTTATAAGATGCCCCCAAAAGCACTCAAAGTTGAAAAAACCATCTATTGTTTGGTTTAAAGAAATGAACAAGGAAGAAAATCATGAAGAATAAGATAAAGCAAGCAAGAAAAAATGAAATAGATACATATCATCCTGCTAAAGCAAGTTAGACAGTCTTAACACCTAAATCTTCAGACACAAATGGATCAATTATAAAAAAATCTTCAATTGGTCGTCTTCTGGCCAGGGTTGATGATAAAACTGTGACCATGCTCATGAAAAATGAATCAGGTATTATTTACAAGATTTAAGATTGACAGCAATCTAAGATAATGTGCATTGTGGTGTTGAAAGAAAAAAAAAATCAAAGAAAAGGGAGATCATACAAATTAAGAAGCAACTGAAAAGGTATTGACCACACAACAAATCATAGATGCATAAAACATTGAATCAGATGCCACTTAATTATGCCAACAGGAGGCTGTTTAAAAAAGAATACAAGTGATCGTTCCATGAACAACGGTGCCATTCTTGATTTCGATTGAGACAGTTTCGTTGTTCAATTTCATCAAAAATCTTCTCAATAAGAAATACAGTTAAAAAAAAGTAATAATTTCAAGGATAAAAGAAAAAAAGGAATGGAGAGAGGAAGATTAATCATAATTCATACCTTACGAGCTTCATAGTTGCTCGGATCTCGCCTCGGGTACCTACTCAGTAGCTAGGGTTCCAAATATTCAAATGTGAGAGCGGGAGATGTTCTTAACTTCTTATACCAATCAAGTCGGTAATACGAAAACGTTATAATGTTGCCGCTATTCTGCTCTAAGTCGCGTTTCACTCCTATTGGGGAAAGTCGCATTATAATATTATTGTTAAGACCAAGCTCATTTGTGTATTGATTAATTCAATCTGTTTCGATTATAATCCTAAACCAAGATAAGGACAACGAAAGTTTGAACTTTGAAGTTTGAATAGTGAACGTCACCAGTAAATTATCCTAGGACTAGTCACACACATTCCTATTCATGCATGTTTGAATTTAAAAAATAAAAATTAAAAAATAAAGAAAAAATACAGCAAACCCTATCAACTCCAACCCACGTGTAAAAATCCAGTTTCAATGGCGACACGTGTAATCTCCCTGGAGTTATAAAGACACCAATCAGTTTCGCTCTCACACAGATCAGAGCAGTATCGACTCCAATTACTCAAACCACTCAATCGCAAAGATTTCTTCATAAACAGCATATGAACATGGATCAGCGATCTCTTCAAATATCGGGAAAAACGGCGGTTCTGGCATCCATCGCCGGAGTTATAATCGGAGGGCCACTGATCGGCTTAATGGGGATCAGCTTCGCGGCCACCATGACTCTTCTCATCGTAACCTCACCGCTCTTAATTGTGATCAGCCCCGTCCTGTTTGGTGCAGCCTGCGTCTTCGCTTTCGCCATTCTCGGATTCGCGGCGGCGGGGACCATGGCGCTCGCCGCCGTCTCTTTGGTGGCTTGGATTTTACAGTCCTTTAACGGCAGAAGAACCGCCACCGGCGTCACTGATTATAAGTTGATCCAGCCACCTCGTGGCGGCGTGGAAGGGGATCAGGATTGGGATGGCCTTATTCAGCAAAAACCCTATCATCATCATCATCCAGAGAATATACTCATCAAATAGAGCTTAAAAAATGCTGTTACTTTGCATTGTGTAATCCATACTGTAACCTAACCATGGCGGTTTTGGACGTTTTTCTTTTTAATTTTTTTTTTTTAGTGTTTTCTGTCACCTCTGTAGACTGTAATATAGTATGTTCCCTTACTATGATTCCAACTTTGACTCCGATCTAGAATTAGATATGAAGACAATTTTCGTTTTTATCGAGACCTGTTTTAACAATGAAATCGTAATCAAATATATTAATGAATTATTTTACTGTAAATATGTATTAATGTAGAGTAGTACATCTGATGCATTCGAATCGGATTCGGGTGCGGGTTGACCCCGGTCCGTTCATTTTTTTCTTTCGGTCTTGACTTTTTTTTTTAATTGTAACCTCTATGTTATGTTAGTCATACATTTATATTATATTAGCCATACATTTATATTCAGATATTATATCTTTATTAATACTTTTAACTCTAAAAAAAAACCCCACAATTTGTACATGTTTATCTTTATGTGATAATACTCAGATATTTATGTGATATTATTTATACTTTTAAATCAATATTGTCATACATTTATATAATATATAAAAGTACAACTATCATAACTAAACTGTATATTTAACATAACTAAAATGAATGAAACGTTAATATGTTTATCTAAAATAAATGTTAAGGTACGACTAGTTTTACAAAAGGTATGATTAATATAAGTACTAACATTATTAAAAGATATAGTTAACATAAGTCCGACACCTGCAAATATATTTGGACAGATTTTGTCCACAATTTGGTGGCGTGTGCAGATATGTACGGACACGTGATGGGTCGGGTCAACCCAAGTGTACGGATCTAGGGTTTGTGCACTAGGTTTTTGTCATTAATGTAGGTAACGAAGGTGAAGTGATTTCAATTTTTTTTATTACTCTATATGAAGAAAATTTTCGTTTTTATCGAGATTTCTTTTAGACAATAAAAAGTTAAATATATTAATGTATTATTTTACTGTAAATATGTATGTCACAAAGGTGAAGTGATTTCAATTTTATTATTTCTTACTACTCCATGCGGATAGGCGATATACATTGTACACTATGAATTAGCAATCCATGATTTCTAATCTTAAAAAATCACGTGGTAAATGAATTCATAGGATTTAGACACTGGACCATGATTCAATAATGAGAAATTAATAGAAGATTACCGGGTCTTATAGCATAAAAAATGGGTGTGTTTAATAATTTATTTAATAATAAATTCATTAGAATCGAAAATGAGAAATTAGTTTAATAATAAATGAAGCTGCTTAATAAATAGGTCTGACTTTTGCTTGCTTCTACCATTTTCATGGGTGGAAGAAAATAGAGGAAGAATTCAGTTGCAGTTACAGATATATCTATCTCTAACTGATTCACAGCACCATGGGAGCTAAAGATACAAATGAACCATTGCCTTTGCTACAGCTAGGACTCCCATCGCCGCCTGCCGATGAATTCGTCGAATCTGATGATTTGATTTTGGTCAACTCTTCTCCTAAGAGAACTGGTTTTGTAATCTCAATCAATTTCCTCATTTGAATTTAGTATAACCACCGTCTCTGCTCATTCTCTGAATTAATGTTTGCATATTGAAGGGAATACATGGACGGCGGCGGCCCATATAATAACCGGAGTGATAGGCTCAGGTGTGCTTTCTCTCTCATGGAGCATTGCACAGTTGGGGTGGATTTGGGGCCCTCTTTTGATGCTTCTTTTCGCCATTGTTACTCTCCTATCCACATTCCTCCTCTGCAATTGCTACAGATCTCCTGATCCTGAATATGGTCCTATCAGACATAGATCCTATGTTGCAGCTGTTCAACACAACTTGGGTATGTCTAGTTTAATTTGAGGAAATTTTGGAAGAGGGGTTTTCCTGCTTTAGATTTGAATGCAATACTGCTATGGTTAATATAGAGTGTATGGGGTTTGATAGTGTTTTGCATTACAGGGAAGAAGAGTGCTTGGATATGTGGGCTTCTTATACAGATGAATTTCTATGGAACTGGAATTGCATATACTATTACAACTGCTATTTGCATGAGGTGTTCTTCCTTCATTACTATATTTATTTGATTTTTTTGGCTTCATTAGGAACTATGATATGAATGCTTACCAAATCTTGAATTTTGTGGAACGTTATTGAATATCATGGTATGAGTAGAACTAAATGTTGTTGTCATCTCTGTTGGAAAGTGGAAAGTATTGGATTTGTAGATATGAAAATGAAGTTTCCATTAACACAATAGTTTTCTTCAACCATGTTATAAAGGCCTGGAGAATGTTATATACCAATTCTGAATCTTCGGCTTTATGATATACAGCGCGATACAGAGATCAAGCTGTTACCACAAGCATGGGCATGATGCTCCTTGTGAATCTGGAAACACACTGTACATGCTGTTATTTGGTTTAGTCCAAATATTTATGTCTCAAATACCTGATTTCCATAGTATGGAGTGGCTTTCTATAGTGGCTGCAATCATGTCCTTTACTTATTCTTCAATCGGATTGGGCCTCGGAGCTGCAAAAGTCGTAGGTACATTCAACTGAACCAACTACCTGAATTCTCGCAGTAACTAGATGGTCCCATTTTGCCTTCTGCTTTACATTTTTCATCTATATGCATATCAGGCAACCAAGTAATCGAGGGTAGTGTAAAGGGAATTTCAACTTCTACCACGATGCAGAAAGTGTGGCGAGTTTCTCAAGCAGTTGGTGACCTTGCTTTTGCCTATCCATATCCTATGATTGTTCTTGAAATACAGGTGAACCCCTTTTCAGACAAGTATCAATAATCCAGTTTATGTCTAAAGACTAACTTAAATCCATGACTCGAAAAATCTGTAGGATACTTTGAAGTCCCCACCATCAGAGAGCCGGACAATGAAGAGGGCATCGATCATTTCAATCTGTATAACCACATTTTTCTATCTGAGCTGTGGAGGCTTTGGATATGCAGCCTTTGGAGATCAAACACCAGGAGATCTCTTGACTGGATTCTCAGACTTCGGCCCTTACTGGCTAATCAACTTCGCTAATGCATGCGTTGTTTTTCACTTAATCGGAGGTTATCAGGTAAACTTTAACACAAATCTTATTCACTTCTGATATTTACAAAAATCTGATCCACTTTTGGTATTCAGGTCTATTCACAACCATTGTTTGCAGTGGTGGATAAAAAGCTGGCTGCTGAGTTTCCAAGGAGCTCATTTGTCAACAGAAATTATGCCGTTAAATTTCCTTTAATTCCAGCTTTGAGTTTGAATCTTGAGAGGCTATGTTTTCGGACAGTGTACGTTGCATCAACAACAGGGGTTGCAATGTTATTTCCATACTTCAACCAGGTATTGGGAGTACTAGGAACCATCAACTTTTGGCCCTTGTCTGTATATTTTCCAGTGGAAATGTGTTTGAGACAGAAAAACATTAGGCCTTGGTCGACCATGTGGATTATTTTGAGGAGTGTTAGTGTTGTTTGCTTTTTGCTGAATATGTATATTTTTGCTGGATCCATTGAAGGGATATTGGCTGCTCGTTTCAGCTAACAACTCTTCTAAATGAAATAGGAATACTGGACATACACAAATTTGTATTGATGATGGAAAAATACTTATTATACTGATCAAAGTGAACCATTAATTATATCGATTTATTAGCCTTTGAATTTTAGACGTTGAATTGTTTCTAAACTAACACTTCCAGTCTCAACAATATTTATTCCATTCTTAACAAGTAGAAAAGGATTTTTCTTTTAACTTTTTTTCCTCAGTTAAGATATTGTAATACTCTATCATCCCGATAAACCGTGTCAAAATAAAGAATCGAAATTACAACGGATTTTGGATTACTATTTCAATATACATATATATATATATATATATATGTTATTTTTATTTTTATTTTGACATAATTACACACACACAAATGAAATTTAGTTCTCTATATTACTATATAATGTAACAAAATTTTGAAAATCAGTGGTTATTTCGGAGTCAAGTCAATTTTGTCTGATTTAAAGTTGGAATGCAATATATGATGTATACTTGCACCAGTATTTATATTTAATTATTTATAGTCGATTATCATCGGTATGAAAAAAATAAATCTTATGGCATTCATGATCATTGAATTCATTTATTCTAAAGTAGAAAAGAAAAATGGTTTGATTGGAGCAAAAAATATTATAAGAAAAGGACAAAAAGAACCGAATAAAAACCAATATAATAATTAGATCAGGAGAGTATTTGTGGATGGTCCACAGTACGAAGAGTATTTGTATTTGGATTTTGGAGTAATCAAGGGTTGTCTAATAAAGGCTACTTGTCAGAATTGAACCGCCATGGGAATTGAACTTGATGAAGATGATCACTCCTCCTCCTTGTTATTGCACTCTTCTCTCTCTACTCCTTCATCCATGGACCATTCCCATAAAACAGGTCAACTCTCTCTCTCTCTCTCTCCAAACTACTGTGGCAATTAGTTTACCAGTTTCCCATGTTATTGATTATTGATATATATATATATATATATATATATATATATATATATATATATTACTGCAATCATGGGTTTCTCGAGTTCAAAACTTAGATCAAAATAACAGCTTCAGTTTTCAGTTCTTGATTTTTTGTTCCGTTTAACAAAGTCGTCCTATTGCTTCTTGGGAAAGTGTACAAATATGATCCAAAATTTGTGGTATTTTAGCACAACTGAGTCTTAATAGAATGTTGGTGGTGTTAGTTAATAATTGAACCAAACAAAGTGATCAGGGACTGTGTGGACTGCCTTGGCACATATAATAACAGCAGTGATTGGTTCTGGTGTGCTATCACTGGCATGGAGTATGTCTCGCCTCGGATGGATTGCTGGTCCTTTGACCTTGTTGGCCTTCGCCTTGGTTACCATCGCTTCTGTCTCGTTTCTCTGCAATTGCTACATATCACCTCATCTCAACAATGGCTTCCACACAAACACCAGCTACTTGGATGCTGTTGACAGAATCTTGGGTAAGAATTACCAGCTTTTGCTTTTAACAACTTCAGTTTAGAGAGTAGATATCATCAATGTATTTGGCATTTCAGGGAAGAAGAACGCCTTGGTTTGTGGCCTTCTTGTTAAAGTCAATTTAATCAAAGTAGGTGTTGTCTACACAATAACATCCTCCATCAGCTTGAGGTATGTGTTTATGAGCTTTTTCCATTGAGAATACGCCGCGTTTGTTAACCAGAGATCCTTTCGAATGATGCAGAGCTATTCAAATGTCCAACTGTTACCATAATGAAGGGCGTACGGCTGCTTGTGAATATGGAAGCACTTTTTACATGATTATATTTGGGATTATTCAAGTTATACTTTCTCAAATACCTGATTTCCGGAATACTGTGTGGCTCTCTGTCATCGCTGCAACCATGTCTTTCGCATATTCCATCATTGGATCAGGTCTTGGCTTGGCCAAAGTGATAGGTATATATGCAAAGTTGGAAAAGTAATTGAAGCTAGATAAAGCAGCTTTTCACATACCATTGCTCTAATATTTCAGTTTCAACTTTCAGAAAACGGAGAATTCAAAGGTAGCATTGGAGGGGTTCCAGCTTCTAATGCTGCTGACAAAGTATGGTCGGTTGCTCAAGCAATTGGAGACGTGGCCTTTTCCTTCCCGTTTTCTCTCATCTTTCTGGAGATAACGGTGAGGAAGTTTACCTACTTTTTGTACCAAGAAACTTTACAATTCTTGATCAGTCATCAAGAGCTAATAAATCAAAGGTTTATTGAACTTCATGAAGGATACTCTGAAGACAAATCCACCAGAAAAAGTCACCATGAAGAAGGCATCCACAATGGCAGTGTGCATTACGACTTTCTTCTACCTGTGCTGTGGTGGATTCGGATATGCAGCGTTTGGAAACTCCACACCCGGAAACCTCTTGACCGGATTTGGATTCTACGAGCCTTACTGGCTCATCGATTTTGCCAATGCATGTGTGTTTGTTCATCTTCTTGGTGGATATCAGGTACACACACACCTCACATTTTCCCAATTCTTTTCTTGCTGTTTTTTTCTGCTAACAATACTTGTCTGTGTACTAGGTATACAGCCAACCACTGTATGCAAGCACGGAGCGATGGATTGGAGAGAAGTTCCCGAATAGCAGATTCGTGCATGGTGAAGTAAAGCAAATGCCGGGTTTGAGATTGAATCCTCTGAGGTTGTGCCTACGAACTGCTTACGTGGGATTCACCACAGGTGTTTCGATTCTCTTTCCCTACTTCAACCAAGTCGTCGGGATAGCCGGATCCATAAACTTTTGGCCTATAGTTGTATACTTCCCAGTGGAGATGTACTTGATGCAGAAACATGTTGGGGTTTGGACAAAGAAGTCCATCATTCTTCGACTGTATTGTTTGGTTACTTTACTAGTTATCACCTATGCCTTTGTTGGCTCTGTCAAAGGTCTGATAACGGCAAGAAGTGGAACAAAGCATTAACTTGATATGTTACTACTCTCATTTCAATCTGTACATCATTTGGTAGAATGCTAAAAAAATTAAATATAATGCGCGCAAGATACAAATTTGGTGTAATATAATATTTTTTAAATTTTCATACTAAATCCTCATTTCCCAAAACAAGAAAATCTTGGTATTATGAATTCTCCAGTCTAGTACCAAAGATTTAATTTAAAAAAATCCCAAAATGTCGATGGTGAAAAATTGTAAATATATATCTAGAAAATAGTGCGAATATACCATTACAAATACATGAGAAATATAGCATTACAGATATATGAATACAAAATAATTATGGCAGTGAGTGTTCTATCTTTTCATTTATTTCAACTGCTATTGGTGAGGAGGGCTGTTTCAAAACACGATATCAAGCAAAGTAAGAAGATGAAGAAGAGGTATCAGCCAGAACCTGCAAGAATCCCCGTTAAACTTGTCGATTAGGATTCATTTTCTACATGTATTCATATAAGTCAATTATTTGGTTTAAAAAGAGAATTTGGCATAGAGCTAGACCTCAAGTTGCTCTTCAGTGAATGAGTCTTTATGTACATTCCATGTGTCTGCATGGGTGCGACGGAATTCAGCAACCGCTTTTGTAACTGTAGATTTCAACGGTGAAGGCTCTGACACAAAACGGGCCAGTAAAGTAACATGTTCAGGCAACCAACTGCAAAAAAATTAGGTTGATGTATTAGTGAAAGATACAGATTGAGCATATATAATGAGCAAAATAATTGTGAATCTTGTGTTACTTAACAACAAAATTCTTCTATGTTAAAAATTTTGCGATCATGCCCACATTCATCAATGACTACCATTTACAAGGTCGAACTGAGTTCATCACTGTTGAATATTACAATGTAGGCAGAATTATTCAAATTCAAATCACAGAATTCGAAGTTGTGAATGTAGAATCTTATGCATGATTAATAGAATGGAAGTTGACTGACCTGGGCATATCATAAGGAACTGATAGTATACAAGCTGCCAAAGCAAGTATTGAACCATGTACAGATGCAATGGGCAATGCAGCAACCTTGCTTCTGTAATCACAAATGAGTAAAATATTATATTATAACATGTATAATGGCAATGGAATATGTTAATAAGGTAGGAGGAGACTCAGCATAACCAGAGCTCTATATAATAGTCATCAAAGAGTTCCCCAACAATTATTTCCAATAATCACAATTGGGTGGAGCATTGTCCATATAGATATGAATCTACTGCCTCATCGTAATAACGGTAGTCAACTTGAGCACATTGAAACAAAAGTATGGAGAAAGACATTTTAGAGGAGATTATCTCAACAGAATGTCTGATTGAGTTCAGTAAGTAAATTTTCTTTCTTAAAACCCAAATCAGGAAATGAAGCCAACATGGTTGGAAAAATCTAGATAGATAGGTATATATATATATATATATATATATATATATATAGAGAGAGAGAGAGAGAGAGAGAGAGAGAGAGATCTTTTGGGCACATCATCAGTAGGACACCATGGCCGATATAAAATAATGACTTGTGAAATAAGCCTGCACACAAAAGATCTATTTCTAACAGCATGCTTAGGGTATGTTTGAAATGGGGCGGAGATGGATTTTTCAAGTCCGGATTTGGGATTTGAGTGGATTTTGCAAAAAGATAGATTTTGAAAATATTGTGTTTGTTTTGGGATTATATAGGGTAGGATTATAGTTAAGATGTCTTCATCACATTGGGAATTGTAAAAAAGTAGATGTTTTTTTGGGAAATTGTAGAAAAATTAGATGTTTTTATTGGGAAATTGTAGAAAAATTAGATGTTTTTATTGGGAAATTGTAGAAAAAGTAGATGTTTTTATTGGGAGTTGTAAAAAAAGTAGGTGGAGATGGGATTTGCAAATCCTTCCCCATCCCATAACAAACAAGGATTGGGATTTGGCCAATCCCAAATCCGGATGGGCACATCCCAATCCAAACATACCCTTGGTTTTCTAGATCCTTCGTTTTGTATTATATTCATGTAACCAGAAGATAAAGAAAAAGAAGAAGATACATGTGACATAAATGCAAAAAAAAAAAAAAAAAAATTGTGAACTTTGAAGTGCAATCAGAAAAAGATAAATCAGAAAAAGATAAATCAGAAAAAGATAAAAGTTTAGGCTGCAAAGTGAAAAAAATGGCATAATTTAACCAAAATACATGAAACCTACGCCAAAACACTCCACATTTCAAACCAAATGAAATCGGAGAAAGAAAAAGTTTAGGTTGCAAATTGAAAAAAGATCATACATCAGATTGGTTTTTGATATTAAATAAATGAATAAATTAAAAAGAAAGAAAGGGAAAAAGCCTACACATAACAAAGAATTGCAATGAACTCACCCTCTCTTAGTTGCTGGTTTATTTAGGTTATGACTAAAAGATGTTACAGCGCAGCTTCATTAGGATTGCACAAGCAGAAGTTTTCCAGAAAAGTTTATTACCCTTAATGATAACTAGAAACATATTTTGGGGGAGAAAAAGACCATGAAAAGCTCAATCAATAAACCTACCTGTGCTTCCTTTTCTTCAGTACAGCATTAGCTTGCTCATAAGCTCTTCGGCGAAAATCTTTAACTAAGTCTTCATCCCCACCCTTCATCAGCCCAGCTAAAACTGCAGCAGCATGCTCCCTCACCTGGGGAAAAGAATAAAATATTGTGATGAATGCTTTTCATAAAAACCATCTTGTGAAAAGAGACTCATCCTTGACAAAGAGGGAAAATACATGAATAAATAATGTTTCAAAATATAGAATACAGAAGAGTTCATATCTGACAGGCGGCTAAATAGCACTAGACTGGTATAGATAGAAAGCATCATTTATAGTAAAAACTTGCCTCTAGTTGATTGTCTGTCAAAAGCTTCTCCACAGCTTGCCAGATTTGTTGTTTATCCATGTTAGAGAGAATAAAGCCATGCCTGTAGGAAGATGACAAAGCACTATTAAACATACTGTTGCATGAGCTTCAGAAAGAGTCAAAATTATGATCTATAACAGCAGTGATGTCAGCAACCCAACATCCAAAAAAAATGTTGTCATGATATCTTTCTTTTTAAAAGAAGATATTCTACATGACCAATAGAGCAAGAGAAATAAAATACTACTAGCTTAAAACAATCTAAAAGGCAGATATGAAATCATCAGACAGAAACCATTTATCTCAATATGCTTAGGAAATATTGACTAGAGGCAACTGGTTTGAGAAACCAAGTCAAATGTCCAAAGGATAACAAATTCAAGGAAGTATTGCATTTGATAGAGATAATAACATGACAAGATAATACTAAATAATCTAGGGCATTAGAAATGCACCCAACCCTGAATCAACTAGCATACCTGTACATGAAACTTCGCAAAAAGGTTAAAGTTGCAGATCGAGTTCTCCAATTGGGATCATTGGCTAAAGAAACAATAATAGGCAAAGCTTTCCGCAGATGAGGTTCTCCAGACACCCTCCATTTTAGCAATTCAAAAGCGACCTTTGCCAGATTTGACAGATCTTTATTTGATGTTTCCTTTAGAAAGAGAGATCATATGTAAGTTTATACCTAGGGCCCAAGGGAAAGATCCTTGCACTGTAAAGAGCAAGATAGCAGAAAAAACTTAAAGCCCACAAGTAGCAGTGTGATTTGTCACATAATTATTGGTAGGAGTTATCATACATCTCAAGACTGACATTTAGAATAAGTGACTCAGAGAAAATGAAAAATAGCTCTAATCAAATTGAAAATGATAATCTGGTTATAAGAGGACATTGTATAAAATTCTAATTCCCAAGCACCTTGCTTAGTCTATTAAAACCACCAAACTGCTCACAAGTTTGGATCTCTTGACTTCAACTTATCTCTTCAGTCAAAAGAAAATGTTTGTAAGAAACAGAGAACTTCACCTTCAAATGCTATTTAATGAATTCTAACCCATAGATAAACTAATTTTTCTCCGTTATTGTTCTTTACATGTTTTGAATTTTTGCCTTCTGCCCATAAGGCCCAAGTCAAGGCCACTTATCTATTTTTGTGGAAAGATGTCTCATAATAATTTTAGTATGAATAACTACGAAGTAGCATTTAGTAGTAAGTAGAGGTGCATTCATGTTGAAACGATTCACCTTCAGATTATCAATAAACAGAGGCAGAAAGCACATGGAAGCATGAAAAACTCAAAATTTTACCTGTAAAGATATCACTGGGTACAGAAGTTCCACAATAACATCCAACAAAGCTGAAGACCTTCCAGACTTTAAAGATGATATGATAAAATGAAATAACTGCACACATGGAGAGAAGATAAAATCAAATTTACATCAGGTAAGACAACATAGATAATATGATAAAGTGAATCAATCAACATGGAATAAAGTTTACTGAAGCCAAGTATCAGGTAAGTAATTATTCTATTATTCATAGACAAAAAGATACCGTTTCCATCCATCTGATATCGTCTTTGGAATGGTCACTTGACTCCCCATTTTCCAATATATGCTCTGCTGGAATCTCCATAGTTTCTGATACACTAACATTTTGTATCTTAGGTACCAGTTCAGAAGCCCGTTTCACTAGATATTGATCCCAGCATCCTGCAGCATTTATGTCTGCATTGCTGGCTTCTCCTTCATGCAAGTGATTGTCATCACAGGATGCATAAAGTCGAAGGTTTGAGCATAACACAGAAAGGGTAACACCAATGGCTTCTCTCACCTGGTCAGACAATATTCATTAGTTTGATGGATGAAACCAGGGAATCTGTCTGAAGTGGTAAAGATCATAACAAATCCAATTTGGGAACAATAGAATCTGACTTCTAATGGAAATATCACATTCATATATTAGACAATAATTAAACAAATAAAAAGCACCTATTCCAGGAGAAATTGGAAGGATTAGCAAGCAACAATAATCATCTCTAATCTGGCTAGAAAAGTATTAGATTACCCCAGTTGCTGTAAGTACTATAAGAAGATCATACTTAGCTATGCAATTTAAAAGCTGAAGGAATGAAGGGGATATTAAGAAAAGTTTCAGATATGCATTTGTTCATGAGTAAAAGAAACTTGCAGCACTTTATAAATGTCGTTCACAAGGCAAAAGGGGAAGGGAAAAACAACAATAACCTGCCATAGAGTTACATATAGAACCTATAAAACAGCTTAGAGTCGGTAAATAAAAAGACGGTACTAAATAATGCAATGAAAGAGAATAGAAATTGACTAGAAAGACAGATAAATCTACAAATATAGACAAAAAAGTCATGACTGTTTTTGGACCAAGGAACAGAACAATACCAAGGCGAAAAAAATATGCAAAATCCACAGAACCATAACATACATATAGCAACCTCTAGGAAACCGGAGAGATAACAGCAAAATGCTACTCCTGCTCAGTGTCAGTCAGAGAGTCATTGGAAAATCTCAGTTTTAAGTAGTCAAAATAACATCAAAATACACAACATTGGATACTTTCTTTCTACAAGTAGATCACAACATTTGATACATGGCAAACCTTGACTACTAGTGTCCAACAACAACAACAAAAAACTAAAGTCTTTATCCCACCATATGGGGTCGTCCATACGGATCATATCCATCAGCGTGTTTGGTCAAAACACATGTTCTCAACTTCTCATTTATATTTAAGTATAACAATAAACAATTCTTTTAAAACCCAAAAAATACAAAATCAGATGGTTGTACAGCTCAAGTAAGAAGACGAGCAACTAGTACAACTACTCAAGAATATATGCATATTCGGACAACCAAAAGGTAAATCATGAACAAATATACTTCTTACTGAGAGCACACCTGACACAAATAAATTCACTTACTTGTGCAGACGAATGACTCATGTTGCTCAGTAACTCTTTCAGGAGATTATAATGAAATAATACTTCAATTTCAGGCATTCTCTGAGGAGATATTTCTATGAGAACAGCTGAAAGAAAAGTATAGCGTTTGGAAACTACAGAAGTAGTGACTGTTGGTGGTAAAGGTGTCATCAGGCAATCAATTATTTTCTCTCTCAGAAGAGGAGCTCTAGTTCCAGATTTTCCCTTCCCCGTGACTGCATAACGTATACTTGCAGCCCACTCTGGTATAGATTCCACAGAGGGTGCATGAATAATATTCTGCAATTGGACCAATATCCAGCTATCCCATGCTTCTGAAACACCAAAGACATCAGAATGCAGCAATCCGGCAAATACTTCAGCAGCAACACATTGCTTTGACCTCTCCTTAGCATCCACAAATTCCTCTAGTGCATTTCTCAAAGCCAGCAAAACAGGCACACCACATTCTTGAATTAGCCTTTTGAAGATCCGTGCAAAGTTTGAGTAAAAAGTATCACTTCCAAATAAAGATATCCAACTTGGCGTACGAGGCCACGAAGCAGAAAAATCAAAATAGAAGCGAGTTATTGATTTGTCCGCAAAGCTCTGCAAGGAAGAACCTCCGTAATGTCCTTTGGAAGGTGCAGTATCCCCATCACTGATAATATGAACATTAGAAAGACTATTCAAAGTCTCACTAAAAAAGCCTTCTTCCTGAAAAATACCACTTAAAGCTCCTTCAAGAGATGACTTGGTATCTCCCTGTACATGTCCATGACCATTGGCTCTGTTATCTGCTGAAAATTTGTATGGTGACTCTTTCAGAAGTGTGTTTAGAGCGGAGATTGCTAGAATTCTAGTCTGTGGAAGTTGACTTTTCAGATTCTTCAAAAAATGACCTGTAATTTCTCAGATTCTTAGTAAGGACACTTGCAAAATGCGCAAGCAATTTGATATTTGCGTAGTTGATAAACAATATAACAATTCACAGAAATGTTAGAAACATTGATGATAAGTTAAATGCAGGCAGGAGCAAACAGATCGAACAGTGTTTAGTGACATACCAGCAATTTCACTCAGAACTTTTGTGGGTACATTTGGATCATTTCTTGATGCTATAGCCATCAATAGAAGAATCCTATTAGCCATTAAATTATACCTGAAAAAGGGGCCACGAGAAGTTAGGTCAATTACAAATATACACCAAATGTCTCCTCCACAGGCACATTAGATGTATAATTATGAATGCACCTCTGAACGAGGAATGATACTTTAAATTATTTTTGTATCTAAGACTGATGAGTAGAAAGAGTGAATCATCACAATTCATTTAGTAAAAGAAATAGAAATATGTTACCGCCAATGCAAGTTGGTGCTTTCAAAACTCATAGAACTAATTTCAGCAACCAAATCTGAAAAATCAGGGCCATCTTCATGATTGCCTGGGCCCCCAAAAATGCTTCTTGACAATCCCGCGAAATGGATATTATACTTGACAAAAAGCTGTAGACATAGCATATGTTTATATACCATGGATATTATACTTGACAAAAAGCTGTAGACATAGCATATGTTTATATACCGACACCAAAAATAATCTAAGACAGTACTGGGGAGGGGGGAGGGGGGATTGAAGGATTGAATAATCAAGCTCACCTCAGTAATTGCTTTCTGAGCCTTTTGGGATTCATTGTGGGAGCTTCAAGTCATTCAAAGGTAATTAGGCCACAGATATGTTTTACTAGCAAAATTATCTTAAGAAAAGGCACTATATATATTAAAAATAATAAAAAATTACCTGTATAAAATACCAAGAAGGAACGAAGAAAGAGCCTTCCTGTCCTGGATTTAAGGTGGAAGAGAAATATTGTCAGCAGAATTCACAGAACTCACTTCATGATATTTAGTTTAAGCAATCTCGTTGAAAGTAATACCATCGTTAAACACTTGAGAACAGTTTGGGATGAAAGTACTGCGCAAGAACCTAAGACTGCATATTCAGGCAAACTTGGGTTTCTAAGATTTTCAGCAAGACTCAACACACATTTTGAAATTGTTGACGGCCATCTCTTCATCATCTTCAGGATAGATTTTGCAGCAAGTCTAGAAACAAAAGTTTACATATATAACCAATGTTACCACAAGAAGGGGAGGTCAGCATTTACTGTGAGCATCACATGCATTTGCTACTCATGTGTACACACATACCCACACACTTATACAGATACATATAGTAAATAAACAAAAGCAAATACAAAAACAGGAACATAGTTCCACACAAAAGGGCAAACAATCATGCACATAGATAATTTGTAACTGCAAAATGACGGGTAAGGCTATGATTAAATACAAATATTGTGCGTTACATAAAAAATCAGCTCATAAAAGCAAGTAGCAAGTTATTTTACCAGAGGAAGCTGTACTGAAAAGAAAAAGGGAAAGATAGAATGTGAGGTAAAGCATCCTTAATTGCACGTACTAGATATGCAACTAAACTACTCTAGACTACACCCACTTTCCTTTGACAGCTTGCCACCAAAAGAATCAGGTTCTTATGCCACAGCAAGGTCTTACATGATTAAAGGGATTAAGAAAATTGCTGAACTCACCTTCGAACAGTTTCATAACTATGCAACGAGAGATTAAGAAGATCATCCATTAAAAGAACCACATGGTCGGATGGAGACATGTTCCCGCTTGTTCGGAACAAATGATATGAAGACTGTGATGATCTCCAGGTGTTATGCATATAAGCTTTGTCTATTAGTGCCCACCTAGGCCTACAATATAACACCTTTAGCATCCACAAAATAACTGATGCATCAAAAGTATCAAAATACAGAAATCATGGGAAAACCCACCTTCTTTTTCCTTTCGAGTGAGATGGCACAATAAAATTAATTGGAGGCTCTACAATAGCAGTAGATTCCAGCTTCCAGGCCTGCCTGTGATTAGACCACTCCTCATATTCTGAACTCCCTGCAGGATATTATTACAAAGAATGATTAGAAGATCAAGTACCAAACAAAAGAATATCATCCCAAGTTCCCAACAAGGAACCCTCACCATAATTTCCCAGTGTATCCATTACGCGAATAAGAAGTAGCAACAAGATGCTATCATCAGACTTCTCCTTCAATAAATATCTGCAACATCATGACATGGAGAGTTTAAAAGCTACCATTCAACATGGTTGCAGGGGGAAAAGCAGAAGCAGAGAAGGAAACAATTTACTTGCAAGTTTCATGGATGATGTCAGCAGCCTTTTGCCGTAATTCTGAGCTACCAACACATGAACCTGTTGCTCCGGCAATCAGAAAAGGAGAACAGCCTGCCTCTTTAACCATCCCATTCTCAGAGGACGGCCTGAAATCAGGTAAACATGATAAAACACCTTGTAATGAAGAGTCAACACGCAGAAGAGTCACTTTTAAGTGATCTTTCTCGTCTCCTGGGCATTAAAAGTTCAAATAAGTTAGTCAGTGTATAATAAATCATAAATAAAGAAGAAAGGCCCCGATGGTTGTTTTTTTGGTGTGTTTGTACATGTAAAGAATCAAAGTATCGAAAAATCTTTCTAGGATATGTCAAACCATGACCAAATTACCCCACCCCATCAATAGAACCTCAGATATACAATTCCATACATACCTATATATATACATATACATATATATATTTTTTAAGTTTTTGTATAAAGCCCTTGATAAACACTATGTAATCCCAATAGAAATTGTCGTACATATGTCCAGAAAAAGAAAAGACTCAAGTTCTTTCAAAAGAACTGTTGAAGATGGGCACACATGTATACCTGGATCAGAGTGGATTTTGGATTGGCATATCATTAGCAGGTCATCTAGCGCAGATTCAAAGTGCATCTTTAGAAGCTCATTTGCAAAATTTATTTCATCCTCTGTAGGCACATGCCACTTTGGGCCCATCTCTGGATTATCAAGTGAAAAGTCTTTCTTATCAATCCATTCCTCCAGTGAAGCCGAAAAAGAATGACGCATATTACACCTAAGAAGACAAGATATTCAGCCACATATCAAAGAGATGATTATGTGTGAGTGCATGTGGACACGTGTAAATGTGCACATACTGCATAGAGTATGTAAACCCACATTATATTAGCAGATCAAGTAAAAGAAAGTATACTTGTACTGATCAATGGGGTAATAATGAACAAGGCTTCCCAAAAGAGAACGGAGTACATGGTCACCAGCTCCATTAACCTGCAATTTTTGAAGAGTCTAAACATTTTAAACATTGAACTGCATGAATAGCTAAAAGTTCATCTAAGGTTTGACACAATGCATATATCTTCTCTTGTAGAGATCAAACAGACTCTAGCATCTGAAGACACATGCCCTCCTACCCAAACATCAATGTCAAATGCAAGAGCAGTTTTCTACACTGGCTGATGCATAGAGTGATCTTAGTTACAGTAATGATTTTTCTCCTACTGATTTCTCTGACTTATACATCAGGCATATCATTAGGCAATGTTTCAAAATATTCTAATGATTAAATATTCAAAACACATTACCAAATTAAAAGCTGATATGCATCACATTCATCAAGACATTGCCCCAAACACCCAACATAAAACCATATACTCTCTTGGTATATCTACGATTAGAAGAGATCTACAGTCAGATACATTAGATTTTAGTTAAGATTCTGAATGAGATAAAAAGAGCTATCAAATGAAAGGACAATGCTGAATTGCTTATTGCTCATAGTGCAGAAGACTCAACATTGTTTAAGACTAGCAAAGATCACAACAGATATACATGCAAAAATTTCTCACAGATCCATTTCAAGTATTCAATCAACTGGTTAGTATTGCACAGGCATGAGAAATCTAGAGGATATCATAATCAAGTTAGTTAAAAAGGGGAAAAAAACCTTCCAAGATGTCGAATCAAAAGCAGAAGAAAGAACTTCTTTGAATTCATCCCTGTAGCACAAAAGTGCTGGACCTCCATAACAGATCGCCACCGAGAGTACTTTCAACTGATATTCAATAGCTGTTTCAAGAGCTGGCGATAACGTAGATTTTTCCTAGAAAAAAAACAACTATAGATTAATAATATATCCTGGCAGAACTTAAAAACATCAAGGACATTTACAAGAGGAGAACCTTTCTTGAGGACGTGGCGTTAGAAGTTAATCTACTTCCAAAACCAGAGGTTGGTGTTGCTTTTAGAGAAGAAGTAACTGACTCTAAAATTGGTTTGATAAGTTGAACAACTGCATCTTTTGGATTGGAATGAACACAAGCACAACAAAGCAGTCCGACCTCTGCTATTGCTCCAGAAAGAATATTTGTTGTGACAAACTTGGAAATTTTTTTAAGTGCCTGAAAGATAATATACAAGTTCATAACATCTTCCCATGCCAAATTACATTAGCTCTAAATAAATCTATAGGTTCATTCATAGCCCACTCACCTGCTTGTAGAGTGACTCTGAGAGCCTACCAAGCAATATTTCCAGCATACAGAAATAGTATGGACCATCCTCCACCAGGAAAGTCCCTGAAGTTGATGGTGAATAAGTACCTTCATTCCTGCAGCAACAAGAACTACTGATTCCAAGTTTTACGAGCAAAGAGAATGCAATATACACTACCACCATACAGTGAATGAACTAGATAATGTGCTCATGAGACAGAAAGATGATAAAGAAAGCAAAATATCTGATGTTTGCTTACAAAACACCACTAGGTTCCAAGTGTTGAAGTAAAGAAAATAATCGACACAAGAACTCGTCAAGCCACTCCGAGAAGCAAAATGAAGGGAACAGTGATCCCTTGTTTATATCGTCATCCACGGTTGACATCTGCAAATGAAAGATGATGAGCCAAATACAAGATTGCCATGCATCATTAAGCAGATGTCTCATGTAAAGAGCCTCACGCTAGAGAACAGAGAACCAAGCAGTTGCATGGTTGCCATGGTTTTCGGAGGATCATTGGCATCCATACCAAGTAAAGCGTTGGACAAGGAAATCATCAGAAGATCAGCATATGAATCAGATCCGCTGTCAATACTTGAGTCCATAGGCAAGGCTGATAAAGATGTGAAAAACAGAGATCTTCCAGCAAATGCTATGGATGTCACGGCACTCTTCAACTGGTGGGTGGCTGTCATCTAATTATATACCATCATGTAAATTATATGAAAGAAGTTGCCAAAAAAGTAAAATAAAAACAGTTTCTTCTTTAAACTATCGTCACCCATAGATCCTAATTTAGCAAAAACAGAAATAACAGTTCTTGGATAGCGCAGTTGTAAGTAAAGAAAGTAGAAGTCCTCAGATAATCTCACACAAGAAACTTACAGTCTCCAAAGCCATGTGGAACCTAGAAGCCAGAAAAGGTAGAACCAAGGATGGCTCCACATAAGACAAAATAGAAGTTGCAGCGGCCACTGTTTCAGAGAGGTGATCATTTTTGCTATATTGGCCACGATCAATTAACTTCAGTATGGTATTCACAAAAGAAACCCTGTCAGTCTGCATCAGGAATAGTCCAGATTGCTCGCTAACATTTTTGTTCCTGAAACAACGTATTTTTCAGAAAATTATATCAACTAGAGTTTTTATTAAGTCACTTTTCAAGATCTCTTACAGTTGTTCATATTGCAAGCGTTTTTGGAAGATATTCACCACGTGGAATAAAAAGCGCTCCAATGAGTATGTCCAGCGCCCACCATTTGAAGGATGGTAATACCTAAAATAACAACATACCAGTTTTTTACTGCTTTCAACACCAAGGCTTAAGAATATAAAATATGAAAAGGGCTCCAGAAAACAAACTGCTCCAAGAGGTTGGCCAGTTTCGCAAAGTGGCTTTGGGCTGAGCCACCAGGTTTCAATAGATGAACCTGCATTGGGATGAAGTGCAACCATAATTTGAATATGTCCTTGTGACTTTTGGTGGACCAACTAATAGGCAGAAAATGAAAATCTTACTATAGACTTAGCAATGGCTTTTGATGGAGTGCCAGACCGATTAGCAAACAAAAATCTTGTGTTTCTTGGAACATCTACAGAAAATGGATATGATCCACTCCCATTAGCCACTGGAACCTGTACATACATCAAATATAAACTCAATACACAACAGAAGTTCCCGGAATGTAAAAGTTATGTCTTTGTATATTTAGCAATGACATGATCGTTAGTTCCGCTTCTGGGAATAATTTAGTGTTTGATATGTTCACTGCCACAAAAACCATGGCCAGATCATTAATGCAAAAGGAGATAAAAAAGAGAAAATTGTTTAAAATTAAAAAAAAAAATCAACAAAACAGGCATTGCAGTCACACAGAGAGCAGAGTGTAAGACAGATATCTTCATAAACACATACAGCATCATATGTAAAACAAACGACCAATAGAGCAATTGGAACTTCATAAAACTCACATCATGACCTGGATTGCTACCTGCTAAAACCTGTTTATAACATATCATAGAAGTTCAATTGGAATTTCTTATTTTTTAATTATAGACTGAGCTCAGTTAACAGATGCACTCCTCAATTCAGGGGTTTTCTAATGCAAAGAATCTTCTTCTAAGTCCTCCATAAAATGACAGGAACCATGAATGATCCAATAGTAAAATCTAATCAACCAATAACATAAACTTAAACTTACCTCAAACATATTCAAGTAAACATTGAATAGACCTGGCAAGAAACCCTCCCAGTTGATGAACTTGTAGTTCTTTATGACACGGGCAATGAGAGAGGCCCATTGGCTGTTCCAAAACTGACAATTGGGTATTGAACCCCAATGATCTAGACATAATGTAATCCATTCTCTGCAACAAAGAAAAAAGAAATCAATGCACTGCTGAAATCATGCCTAAGTTATCACATAAATAAGTTACATAAGACACTACATTCCTTACTGTTGAAAGAAGTCCTGGTTGTCTAAGTTTGTAGGGAGGAAAAGTCGCACAAATCCAGCACCTTCGAATGAAGCATTATGCCACGGATTTTCCAACAAAGATCTGAAAATTGATTACATCCAGTAATGATACATGGTAAACTAATATATCATGTAACAGCCATACCAATGCACTGTAAGAATATAAATAATTAATGAACGCTGGAAATGAGAGAGATTCCCTTGGGAAAATCATATCAGGCATAAAGTAATAATTGGTGCAAAGGTTAGTGGATTGGTAAAGCAGGATCATGCATTTTTCCCTCGGAAAAAAAAAAGGTTTACACAATTTAAATCACTTAACAACACCAATGTGATGAATTGCACGCATAAATAAGAGATCGGAAAAAAAAAATGGAAAAAATCACAGCAATTCTGTAGTAAAAACTTTAAGATCAAAGAGCATATAATAGATTAGCAAACAAAAAAAGTCCAAAATGGTACTCCTAATATCCACAAGCTAACTTGACATATGGCCATTATTCATCAGGGATGTGTTTGTTTATGATGCAAAAGGTACAACGACACTACAATGGTGTCATCTTTCCAACATCACAGAATCTCTAGCAGAAGATGACCCTGCATCAAAGTAAAACAAACCGAGTCCTGGTACGACATTGTTATTATCACAGTTAACGTAAGAATCAGTATTCCCACTACGTCCAATCTCATTATATTTTTCCTCCAGAAAGAAATAGCATTTATTACAAAATTAAATTAAAAGAAAATTAGAAAAATATTTCTCCACTTAAATCCTTTAACACAATGCCAGGTGAGGTTTGGCACCTAGCTTCGCACACTAAAGTGGTTAGCAAGAAAAGAAAATAGACAGAGAAAGTAGTCTTTTTGCACTCTCAGGTTCTCAATTTCCTACACTACGAAAAAGCATATTCTCGAAAAAGATGCTCTAGAATGGGCTGGAGAGATTAACAAGAGCTTGTGAGACTCATATTACAATTTCAAGATTTCAGATGCATTTTCCCTGACTGAGCTAACTTCAACCGTACCACCACCACCACCACCCTTAATAATTATAGTTTTAAGAGTTTTGATCAACAATACACTTTCCACCAAAATTTTGTAGTTCGCATAATTTAATGAAGGCTGACTTCTTTTTTTCTTTTTTTTTTTTAAGAAAGAAACAGAAACTTTTATTGACGTAAATAAAAAAGGAGGGATGAGAAGTCCCTCAAAGAGTACAAGAATCAGAAAATCCAGCAAATAAAGACCAAAACCAACACCGAACCACATCAGAACCAAACTAGACCCAAACCCAAGCCCTTACAAAACTAAACCCCAATCCCTCATAAGATCTGAAATATAAATTCCTTTAAAAAAGTTATGGCTTGACGCCAAAGGCTAACCTTAAACTTCACCCTGCCCCAAATATCCTCTAGTGATTCCTGAATATCCTTGAAAATCCTATTGTTCCTCTCTAACCAAATAGACCAACAAACAACCGGCACAATAATCCTCCAGCTTGTTCAGTATTTTAGACAAGTACCAAAAGTAGTTTTTCAATTGGATGAGAAAGATACCTGAATTCAGACCATATTTCAAAGGCGGAACCTGGAGGAAAGAATCTCCGGCAAGATCGAACAAGGGAAGTAACCGTTTGAAAATGTCGTTGTCTCAATCTCCACCCTTCAGGGCCTGTATTCCTGGATCAGAAATGAACATTTCTATCATATGCATATATGTTACCAAGTAGACTAAAAGAATCATGAATGATTAATTGCAAAGAGCACTAGAGTGTAACAACCATTTACGTAACTTATATGAATTGCACAATGATTATTTTACTGCTTTAAACACATTGTCAAGATCAAATTACACGAAGGAAATTGCTTAGCCATGTCACAAGTACTTTAACCTGGTGACGATTATATCCACAGAATTATTTAGAATAAAAAGCAGAAAAAATACTAAAGGAAAAAGAGAAAATTGGAGATATGGAGTTTACCTCGTAAAGTGAGTTCGAATCAATATATCATACAATGGCCTCCACTGAACTTTTAAAGACAACTTTTTCCTGTACTTATTCAACAACTTCACCAGAATGTTTCCCCATCTAACCTAATTTAAACAATTAACAGAAAGAACTCAGAGCAGAAAAAGAATAGGAAAATTCATCAGAAACATGGTATGCTGAATAATAACCTGCGCATATAGCTTGTTCTCCGATATTTGAAACAGTTCTAGTCCAACTTCTATAATGGCAGAGACGTCTTCAACCAATAAGTCACTTTTGGCCTTAACAAAACTGCTCAAACAAATATGAACAATAAAATCTTCATCAATTAATGAAACCATGTCCACTACTGGTCAGCAATAAAACTATTTGATATGCACTCACTGGTTGCAAAAAGAAGCATGATTTGTCAACAGAAAACAATAAGAATCCCATTTCGAACAAGATTGACAGTACTGCTTGACACTAGATTTTAGCAACTTGGATATTTTTTATTACTATCACAGAGAGCAAGACAAAGTCTACTCTTACTAATTATCATCACACAGCCAAAGAAAGTGTTGCTATGTATTCTATTGAAAAAAACACTATACTCAGTTTGAGACCACTACACAAGACATGTGCAGAATGAAATATACATACAGGCAGAGACCAACACAATAATGGCATTCAAAACTATACATAAACCAACAAATGTTTGGTACTTAAGAAAGACTTAGAAATTGTGCAAGGTAACCATACACTCGTTAATGACTAGAATATCAGAAGAAGAAAAGGATAACTCTGCAAAATCAGAAACTTAACATCCAATATTGAACAATGAATTCAAAATAACTGTAACTAACTGAAAGCATCCTTGAAATATTCATGCAACAGCTTTTTCTCACCAGTCATAGCACCCAGTCACAAGAGCTGAATCAGATGAATGCGTTAGAATGTATGGTGGTCCTTGTATTTGGACATTTAATGGTGATCTAAACGAGGTTGAGTCTTCCACAGTTTTTAATAAGCAGAAAAACATTGATCAACAGATGTCACAACAGCTACCAGCTCAAACATGACCTCAATCACTGGAATGGCTTGAATAACTCTTTATAGTAGAAAGGTGTTATGTGTGTGTGACTGTGTGTTATAAACACAAATGAGAGAGTACGAAAAGAACCTAGTAGTATATTCTCATTAACAGTATCACTTTCTTTCTTATGCAAATCTCATTTGCTTGTGTGAAACCAATAGATCTATGAGTTGAACATTTGCTTTTCTTTCTTTTCCTCATGCTCTATAATCAGTCTAGAGAGGATGGACAACATTTAAAATGTCAAAGTAAAATAAAAGACTCGGCACCATCTCCAACAGAATACAAAGGCCTCCCACAAAACATAACAATTTGGTTATGTAAATATTGTTGCATTGTGATATAGATTAGTGTTGGCATTAACAGTTATAAATTCAGGGAGCACAAATTGCTAATGTTTTTATTTACTTTTCTTCTCTTTCATAGAATCCATGATCGCTGAGCACCTCAAACCAGCACTTTATGTCACCTATCATGCTATCAGATGTCGCTAAATACTGGAAGTTGATCATCAATTTGAAAAGGACAACTTTTCAATTTATATATGTTTTGCATTTAAAAAATCAAGTTCAACTTTTCTTGCTTTTGTAATTGTAAATATCATGTCGTTAAACAACAGATATATTTCTTGAGTAGTCCAGTTCTTGGGGTGGCATATTGTGGTTCTGTCCTGCAGTTTTGCAACCAAGAGGTATTGTGGACTGTGGAATAACTAATATTCTATAATTATGGAAAATCAATGTGGCGGATTAAGTAAAAGAATACTTCTTTAAAATCAAAAGCAAGAAGACAGAAAAAGACAAGAAAGAATTGGTTCAAGAAATACTTTCTTGAACTCAATGCTCAATTGGTTGCATACAAATAAATTGAACTACAAAAAGAATTCAACAAAAATAAAATCAAAGAATTTGGTTCAACAAAAACATGCTTTCTTGAACTCAATGCTCAATTGGTTGCATACACAAATAAATTGAACTACAAAAAGAATTAAACATAAATAAAATCAAAGAATTTGGTTCAAGAAAAACTAACTTTCTTGAACCCAATGCTCAATTGGTTGCATATAGAAATAAATTGAAGCACAAAGAGATTTCAAGAAAAATAAAATCAAAGAATTAAGAGTGAGAAGACTTAACAGGTCAATAACGGCGACCCATTTAAGAGTAGAGTAAACCGACTCAGGATCATCGGGATTGTAAGACTCCTTAACGGACTTAACGACTCCAGCGAATACCTCCTTCTCTCGCTTCGTCTCCTCCGCCACCGGCGGCGGAAGCCATGCGTTGTACAGATGCATAGAGCTCAGAATTCGATTGCAGAAAGATAAAGAAAACCCGTCGCAGTGTGTGTTCAAGAATTGATGTAGAAGGAAATTTCGCAGTGTATGAAAAATCTTGGGGTTAATATATATATAGGTGGTAATTGGTGTATAAACAAGTCTATTTAGTCTTTGTTTACTTTCTTTTTGAACAAGAAATGGAAAGAGAAATACCGACTGGTAACCGGAAACTCATGGTGGCTTGGCTCGGATTTCAAATGGCACCAACTCTACGGGGTGTTTGGACTGGACTTGGTACATTCGGATTTTGGATGGACTCAGTCCAGTCCATGTTTGGACAAGGATTTACAAAATCCTACTTTTTCTACAATTTTCAATAAAAACATCTACTTTTTCTACAACTCCCAACAAAAAACATCTATTTTTTCTACAATTCCCTATGTAAAAATGACATTTTAACTATAATTTTACTCAAAATTCAAACTCACAAAATCCTTCTCAAGCCTAAGTCCAGATTTGCTAAAGTCACCTTAAGTCCAGTCCAAACACCCCCTATATGCCCCTGCTTCGGTGCTATTACCAAAACGAAAATTAATTAGCAATAAAAAAAAATTCCTTATATAAAATTACAAGAATACATTTATATAAAGAGTTAAGTAAACTCTTAAAAAAAAAAAAAAAAAAGTAAACTCTACTTACTTAACACACAATCGATTTTTTTTTTTTTTTTTTTTTTGTCAATCTCTTCCCTATATTCTTTCATCATTGTTTATGGATCACCATACACAATATTTATAATACACAAAAAAAAAAATATAAATATATGAAATTATTTTTTACAAATAGATACCTGCACAATATTTATACAGCGTCACATTGTATATGCAGCGATAAGATATATTTTTCCATAACTAATCATTTTATAATTACAAAATGAGTAGGTCCAATTTTGTCAGCCAAAATAAAAAAGATTCAGCTCTAAATAGTCAAAATTGATGGCACAGTATATCTGAGTTTCTAACCCAGCCACACTACAGGGTAATTGGACAGTTTTCTTTATGGTATGTTTCTTCACAGACACCACTGACACACATATCTATTTTATATATATATATATATATATATATATATATATATATAAATGTGTATGTTTTTTATAAAATATGAATTGACGAATATATCTCTATCAAAATTTATTATTTAAGGTTATAATAATAATTTAAATTTTTATATTTAAATAATTTTATATTAGAACTCTAGTTAATTCAAAATTTTATAGAATTTTATTATAATTAAAACTCTAATATAAAAGTGTTATATATAAGTTATTTGTATTATTATTTCTTTCATCAATTGAATTGATCTCCACGTGATCTAAAACCAATACATATAAATACAACCATTTACACCACTAAAATTGCTTAATATAATATAGATTTTTAATTGATTATTATTAAAACGAACACTTGTGAAATTATAATAGTATCCTTAATACACATAAAGTGTTATATCGGAGATAATCAAATAAAGATAAAATGTTTAAATGAATATTTGAGAATATACAAATATACATACAAAATATAAATATTTTGTGGCAAATGAATATACCAAATATTAGTATTTTGGTGGGAAATAGAAAACATTAGAAAATATAAGAGAAAGATGGATCAAATTCATATATTTAACATCAGTCTGACAATTCTAATATTTTGTGATTTAAAGATTTTACTTAAATGCGATGTGATTCGCATATGTGATTTATCTATTTTTTAATATTTACTGAAACTTTGAATTTAATAAGTATAGTCTTGATCTAAATAGATAAAATTCTTAACCTGAGTAAAATCTTAATTTCGAGTCTCCACCAATTTGAAAAAAAAAAAAAAGGTGGGATTAAAGGCAACCTACTCTTTTCTTAGCACACCCCAATTATATAAGTTCAAAAAAGAAAAAAATATGAAAATACTGACATTAATAAAAATTTTAAACTCTATCCTCTTTCTTTCCCATCACTTCTTTGTTCTGTTTTTTTTTTTCATGAATGAAATGATAATATAATAAGGGCTACACTTGTGTGCCCCTGGGGCACGGATCTAGGATCCGTGCCCCCGACCCGCCCCGACCCGCCCAGACCCACAAACATATATATTTATTTTTTATTTTATTTTTTAGGTATATACTGTTGAGGTATTACAGATTTGATCTATAGGTATTACAAACATGAACTAAAGGTATTGATACCTGAAGAGTATATGTGTGATACCTTTAGACTTGTGGGCGCATGGGCGCGCGGCGTGAGCACATAGGCGCGCGGCGAGAGCGCGCGGTGTGGGCGCGCAATATGGGCGTGCGCGGTTTTGAGGTATCACACATTTGTTCTATAGGTATTACACATATGTGATACCTGAAGAGTATATGTGTGATACCTGAAGAGTATATGTGTGATACCTAAAGAGTATATGTGTGATACCTTTAGACTTGTGAGGTGCGCACGCGGCGGGTGTGGGCGCATGGGCGCGCGGCGTGAGTGCGCGGTGCGGCGCGCGCAACATGGGCGCGCGGTCTTGAGGTATTATACATTTGTTCTATAGGTATTACACATATGTGATACCTGAAGAGTATATATGTGATACCTTTAGAACAAATGTTTGATACCAACACATACACGCGCGTGGACACACAGCAAGGGCGCGTGGGCGCGCGTGGGAGCGGCCCACGCGCCGGGTCGGGTTGGGGGCACGGATCTAAGATCCGTGCCCCTGGGGCATAGAATTTTTTGTGATATAATAATGAATATTTCACGAATTAGTTAAATATATGTAAATCATGTGAAAATAGTAAAAAATCAATCAAAACCCGACTTGCTCTGTTTTGGTTGGCCCAACATGTAGAAGTATGTTAGGCCGATGTGAACGAATGGAAAAATTTTAATTTTGAAAATTAGTATTTTTTAATTTTTGAAAGAATAAAATTAATATTTTTTATTCATTTTATTTTTTTAATTGAAAATTATATAAATTGGGATGTGCTTAAAAATTCATGGGTGCCTTTAGTAAAAAAAAAAATTGAATTTAGTTGATATGTATTATTTATAAAAATATATTCTGTGACAATATTTGTTTGGTTATGGGCTTGTCAAACTCTAAGCCCAAGTTTTTGCAAAAACGCTACTAATCCCAAGCCCATTTTTGTTGGGCTTCAACACCCAATGAAAAGGTAAACGAAATATCTGACCGTTACCGTGTTTCCCCTTGCCAGCATGAACACAAATATGACCGTTGCTATTTCATCATCGTTTAAATATCTGAAACACCGATGTTTCCGTCACCATATCAATTAACAAATCTCTCCCCATCTCTCTCTCTCGCACGAACTATCTCTCTCTCTCATCGCAATCTGAAAAAATCTTCTAACGTTTTCTCTAGATCATTCCTTCCTTTTTTTACGTGCCATTTATTTTATTTTTCCTGCATCGATTATTATAGTTTCGTCGGAGAATTCTAAACATCAATGGCGGAAACCAAAGATGCTCACATCGTGGAAATCCCAGTCGACGAAGAGCACCAAAAAAAACTAAATTCCGCCATGATTACAATCTCCGCTATGCAAAGCCATCCATTGGCAGAGATCTCTCAAAGCCCCGGCCATTTTCTACTTCTCAAGCTCTGGCAAAGAGAAGAAGACCTATTTGGCAGGAGAATGTCCAGAAAGGAATCGAGAAAGGACACACTAGGAAGAGAGATCTTCCAACTCTGCTGTTTCTTCTTCTTTTTCCATGGCCTATTTCTCACGATCCTGTTCACATCTAATTCAGAGGCCCGCCATTGCAGCAAGTGGTGGATACCTTCGGCAATTTCTGCGTTCACTTCTCTAGTGATGGTGTTTCTCGTTCAATTGAAGCTTTGCAGGTACTGGAAAGTGGAGAAGCAGTTGCAGAGGGATCGGGCCGAGGCCCGAGCCCTAACCCGGTGCATTCAGGAGTTGAGGATGAAAGGGGCGAGCTTCGATCTGAGCAAAGAGCCGCAGAATGGGAAGAGAATGAAGAGCTCGAGTGTGGAGATCAAGTGGAGGCCTCTCACTTGGTGCTCCCATTATAGAATCACTGTTTTCCTTGTTTGTTTTACAGGTCTCATGCTGCCTTCTTGCAGATTCCTCCTTTGTGCTTGATTCTCAAACCCCACTGATCGATCAGATACTGCCTTTTGCAAATCTGAAAAAAGGTAAAATTCAGCTACATTTTATGAATCAAATATATACATATGTAACAGTGATTACTGTCTGGGATTTAGGGAGAAATTCCTTGCAAGGAATGAAGCTTTCTCGGTCCGATCATTCGATTCTATGGGTGCAAGAAGATTGATAATGGAAGTTTGGAAGTGAGAAGAAGATTCAGTGTTGAGTTTTGCCACCAAATTGATTTGTAGTAGGTTTTGCAATGTGGGAGCAGGCAAACTGGTGTATCAATCCTATATTGCAAATAATTCTGCTTTTAGACAGGCAACAGTCATAGCAACACTGCTTGTGTTCTGTTTCTTCCATGTATCAGATTTTTGATCAATTTTTTCCTCATTCAATTAAAAGAATTTTTGCCTCTTTTTCAATCTAATTTCTGCCTGTCAAAACACTCATAATATTTACAGCTCTTGCTTAATTCGGACAAATAAGAAGCATATTCTGCAGCTCTCTCCTCTCTGCAAAACTGGGTAACATTTAATCAACCTTCATTAGCTTCTTATTTGATCTTCTAAGCCTCCAGCGCATATATGCAATTATTGTTGAGGAGATTATTCGATGTGTTCTTATGGCTATGTATGTATGAATATGACAGCAATCTCTATATGTGGAATTTGAAGGAGTAGACTCAAAAATAAGTCAAGTCCATTGACAACAAATTAATTTTTGATTGTTGCAGATGAGAGACAGAATCATCTAAATTCAAGTTCAAAATATATTCAAATTGCTCAAAGATCAGTTTCAGATTTTGAATCTGATAATAATTCAAACATTATCAGTGAATTTGTTATTACGGATTTAAAATCCTTCAATTCCAATCCATGTATGAAAAGTACTGATGTCGCTTGAGATTCAACTAGAAAAAGGGAAAGAAGAGAGTAAAATGATGATACATGTCCCCTAAATCAATACTTTGAGTACAAGCCTAAATATCTTCAAATTTTTTAGGGAAATATTTCATTAAATACATGTCAACCTAAAAATTGGAGAAATAGAACAAAATCGCTTTATCATCAGATTCAGAGGGGAGACACGATTTTCTTAAATGAAACTGCTTAACGGACATTCATAACTTACTACAAAATCCTCGCAAGCAGTCTTGTGATCGGATGCAATAGAAAGACAGTAATAAAATAAGGTTCTATTTGGATTGAAGTTCTTCCATTGAAACTGACTCTTTTTTCTGTGGAACATTTCTAATACAAGCAATAATGGAAATTGAATAAATCTCTGCATAATATTTTTTTAAGTAAAGGGCAAAAAAAAAGAGAAAATAGCTCAATATACCCAAAAACATAAAGTACTTATACAAATATACCCACCAAACTTTAATATTATTCTCAAATACCCAAAAGTACATTTTTTCAGAAATGGTGCAGAGAATCTGTTAAGTGTCGGTACGGATTAGCAGACTTTAATATATACAATATATGCAATATATCAAAAATTTCGTTAAATCCTGAAAATTAAGAGTTTAACGAAAATAAACCGTAATTTTCATTAAACCCTTAATTTTTAGGGTTTAACGAAAATTATACCATAATTTTCGTTAAACCCTATTTTTGGGGTTTAACGATTATTAATTTAATAATACTATATTTTAACGAAAAATAGGGTTTAACGAATATTAAAATCAAGGCTTGAATTCGTTAAGCCTTGAATCAACTATTAATTCATTAAGCCTTGAATTAATATTAACTATTAAAATCAACTATTAATTCATTAAGCCTTGAATTAACTATTAATTCGTTAAGCCTTGAATTAATATTAACTATTAAAATCAACTATTAATTCGTTAAGCCTTGAATTAACTATTAATTCGTTAAGACTTGAATTAATATTAACTATTAAAATCAACTATTAATTCGTTAAGCCTTGAATTAATATTAATAGTTGATTTTCATTAATAGTTGATTCAATTATGGTTTATTTCTATTATGGTTTATTTCGTTAATAGTTGATTCGTTAATATATTTCTATTATGGTTTATGGAGTGTAAACCATAATTAAGTCTTGATTTTAATATTCGTTAAACCCCAAAAAATAGGGTTTAACGAAACAACCCATAGTTTTCGTTAAGCCCTAAAAATTAAGGGTTTAACGAAAATTATGATTTATTTTCGTTAAACCCTTCATTTTTAGGGTTTAACGAAAATATAGTATTATTGAATTAATATTCGTTAAACCCCAAAAAATAGGGTTTAACGAAAATTACGGTTTATTTTCGTTAAACCATTAATTTTCAGGATTTAACGAAATTTTTGATATATTGTATATATTAAAGTCTACTAATCCGTACCGACGCTTAACATATTCTCTGCACCTTCTGAAAAAATGTACTTTTAAATATTTGAGGATAATATTAAAATTTAATGAGTATATTTGTATAAATGATTTATGCTTTTGGGTATATTAGACTAAAAAAAATCCTCTGAAATGAGAGTATATATGTTAGAATATTCAATCAAGCTCCGAAATACATGGAGACAAAAGGTCATTGTATTCACATTGGCAAAAGTAACATCACAACTACCTTTCTCCTTGATATACGCTACATGCCTTTTAAACTGACAATTATTTTACCAACAAAATCAGATGCTATGCTGTTAATACAATAAATAAATAAATAATAAATAAATAAGTTAAAAATAAAAGGGCATCAAATTCAAGAAAGGGGGATTGGGAGTGGAGAGAGGTCCCATGATTGAGGCCATCAATGATGATAGATGACCACTTCTTGTCCTCAATACCACCCTGCTTTTGCACCATCAACAGTCTAAAGCTATTTCCCTTTTTCTATTCCCTTTTTATTTTCCAACCATTTACACTGCTCTAAATTATTTACTTTTTACTTTTTAACTGGAACGTATCAAGAAAAAAAAAAATTGATGCAATCATGCAGCGTAATTAAATATCATAAAAATTCATATATATTGTCTTATTCACCTTGTAGTACTCTAATTATAGGAAAGCTTTGGTTCTAAAAAAAGGGTATTTCCATCACTCAAACTATTTACATAATCAAATTCAAGAAATTTTAAACTATAAATATGCTTACTATATCTGAAATGAGCTAATTTAACCGAAAAAAATAAATACTTATATTTATAGCATGTCATATTTGGAAAATAATAAAAGAATGTCGTAACAAGATATAGCCTTGGTTAATTTATGGAAGAATCAATAAGTGGATAGGTGAATATCCCAAATCTCAATATTAATACACACAATTATTTTCAAGTCTACAAAATATCTCCTATAAACAAATATAAAATATTTGATCATGATACAATTTCATAAATTTTGATCCGTGAGACAAGCATTGCTTATCGATGATGCATTTTGACTTGGTAAGAAAATTTGCATTAACAAATATATTATTCAACTTAGAACTCAAACACCATCTAATAATACTTGTCAAACGAAAAAAATAAAAACAAAACAAAAACTATCTAATGATTAATTGGGATGGGGCTCTCGATTATCAACCAAGAAAAGTTCAAATCTTATATTTTAATTTATAATTTATATATATATATATATATATATATAGGGAATGATGATGATGAGCAAGTTGCAGAAGAGAAGACAGGTGTAGAGGTATAAATAGCAGTCACTCTCAAGATCAACCACAAACAGTAAAATTAAGTGACCCTCTCTGCTATAGCCTTGGGTTGGATTGATTCATTGGACCATCGCTCTCTCTCTCTCCTCTTTCTCTCTCTCTCTCATTCATTACTTCAATAAATACACATCTCCCCTTTCACATTTTTCTCCCCTTCTCTTTTACTGCCCTTTTCCTTTTGCTCCACCGACGCCACCACCACCTATATTCCTCCATATCAGCCAGCTGTTCTTACCACTTCCTGAGTTGGACTGACACTGCAGTCATCGTTCGGTGGATCTGACGGTGGTGATTTATCATCGTCGCTGCTGTAAACGATGTCGTCCGGAAGGTACATGGCCTACTCACCCTCTCCCTCCGCCCCTCACTCTCCTCACATCGCCGCCGCCGCCGCCGGAGGTCTCCGCGCCGCTTCTGCTCTTGTCGAGCAAGAAAAGTAATTCACTCTTTTCTTCCGATCCTTTCTTTTTTTTCGTTTAATTTATGAAGTGTTGTGGGTGAATATTAGCGCCAGATCCTGGGGGCTTTAGAAGTTGTGTGATTGTTGAGATCAAGTGATTGAATCTACTTCAAAGTTGTGATGGTTGAATATTTATGAACTTTTTTTTCTCTTGTTTTTTTTGTTGGTGGAATCTTGTTTTTCCATCCTCCAGAAGTTTTTATTTAGTGCAATGAAAATTATGTGTTCATATCCTTTCGACTGGATTGATGTTTTGTATGTTGTGAACCTGGAATTGCTTGTGTTCAATTTGCTGCTTCTTGATAGCAAGAGATCTCTTTGTTCGGTGACATGTATGTATATGGCACCATGAATACATATTTTTTTACATATGTTGAGAAAATAACATTATTTCCATATGCTTCTTTCAATAATGAGATGACTAGATTCCTAGAGTAGTTTAGATTTAATTGTGTTCTTTCGTCAAGAAAAATTTGAGCAAGATCTTCTCCTTTGTCGTCCTTTCTGTTAGATTCCACTCCACAAATGGATCACCTTGTGCACTAAGATGTTATGTTATTGTGACTAATGCTGTTTATTATTGCAACTTTGCAGGTACCTTTCGGAATTGCTGGCAGAACGCAACAAACTCAATCCTTTTATGGCTGTGCTGCCAAATTGCTATCGGTTGCTGAATCAGGGTGAGTTATGATTTGAAATTTCTAGAGTCTCTTATGTAGAAAGTACTACTATGTTGAGTAAATTGTAAGCTTTTATTATGTCATGAATGGAATGTGCTTATACCACAAGTTCCTATCTAATGATATTGCAGCTTATGTGTACAATTAATGCATCTTTCCACCTTATTGGAAACCATACTAAATGGACATGAATTTTCCTGAGTTATGAGAGAGATAAATATTATTGAGAGGGAGGGAGGGAGGATGGGTTGAGGATAAATTAAGAATTGACGATTGGATATGGATACATAGTTGTTGATGTACTATTGGCTTTTTGTTTGGTGAATGGTGATACATCCTTGTTCTTGTGGTGCTGTGTCATGATGTTTACTAATTGTCAGTTCTTGGATTCAATACCTCACCCCAAGAATCAATTTTCTTTAAAAACTTTTCAAGAACTTGCAATATCTAGTTCCTTTGTTTGAAATTCATCCTTAGATCTAAAATCTCAAGTTTTGCATTTTGAATAGTAATTTGAGGAAGAACTAGTTAAGAGGATGTTTTAATCCTCCGTTAATTAATATCAAATGTTGGCATGGAGGAATAGTTTTCCTGGCTCTAGAACCACCTTCCTGCTATTTTTCTTTATGGTGTCTTACAGAGCAAATAACACCTCCATCTACTGCAAGCAGCTACTGATAGGGAACTAGGTTGAAATATATTCCAAGCTCTGTAATATATATATATATTTTTTTAATTCCCCACATTGGGTTTCATTACAGTGGCTAACAACAGAGTTTTATAGGTCTGTAACTAAGTCAAATTAAAATCTTCAGTGGTATAATTTTGGACATTCCTTGTGATATATATTGAACATCTTAACTTGACTGGATCCTTTTCTTTTACCAGGATTTTAACTAACCAGTTTAACAGTTGTGGTGACTGCTCACTAATTTCTTAACCAATGCTAACTGGTACATCTTATTCTTGAAAATTGACCTTTTTGAAGCAGAAATATTGCGTGTAACCACACTGTTGGGGAATGCATCAGTTTTAGAACAAAGTGGGCTTGAACATGCTAGCCCCCTGGCTTCAGGAGGAATGTATTCAAATGGAGGAGCTAACGTGAACAGATGGGCATCACCATTTCAATCAGAAGTATGGATACTAACCATTAACATAACTTGTTAGATCTAATTCTTTACTGTTTTCACAAGATCTCTGACAAAATCTTCACTTTCCAATCCTAACTTTTAATTTATTGATATTGGTGTTTCTTAATTTAACTCCCCATGACAGGTAGTTTGAAGCTAACTACTTACTTTAATAGATGTGCATGTCAAATACAAAAGTTCAATTTAAATAGATTCGCGTCTTATCTTGCAATGATCTGACATCCTTTATGCGACTTACGTTGCCAATTTCAGCTGAGACTTAGATTAACATGTAGCAATCCGTTTTGATTGTGGTATACCTCTAATTTTATATGAAGGCTGTTACTCTTTTTGACTTCAACAAATATATTGACCTATTAATTTCGTCAGGGTAATTAACTTTCTTATTTTGACTTCTAACGAACTTAACCTATTCTCATGCCAACTAAGTACTGTAAACACTCCAATTTCAAACAGAACATTTATGTTGTATGGGTGCTGGTATCCATTTGACATGAAATTACATATTATGTGGTTTCTATCAGCTTTTCCTTGTAAAATTGGCATGTCTTAGATGATATCCATTTGCTTTTTTCTCATGCAGTTTTGCGCTCGAGGCTTTTAAGAGTCTATGAGTTTCTGTCTTTTTCTCTTCTTTTAATTTAGAGAGATCTGAACTTATGAAATTAGATGTGGAAAAGTTCACACGAAGTAAGGGACAATGCTTTCCTATGTTCCTAGTTTTCCCTTTCTTACAGTATGTGGAATATAATACGCAGATGTCAGGCTTGATGCAACCATCTTCTGCACAGAATTGGCTTGGTTCCCAGGGCAGTTCATCGGGTCTCATAGTTAAGCGAACAATCAGGGTTGACATTCCAGTTGAACAGTATCCCAGTGTTAGTATTCTCCTCAAAATATTGTTTTCTTGATGTGGTTCTTTGCCAATTTTTACTTAATGCGTTTGTTATGTCTGGCATTGCAGTATAATTTTGTTGGGCGCCTCCTTGGTCCTAGAGGGAATTCTCTGAAGAGAGTTGAAGCAACTACTGATTGTCGTGTTCTAATCAGAGGGCGCGGCAGTATCAAGGATCCAACAAGGGTAATTTAGATATGGCCTTTTCCATTGTTCTGGATTTTATATGATGAAATTACATCTATAAAGAGTAACAAGTTTTTAGAAATTCATACCATTATTCCATTTGGTACCTTTTCTCATGAAAGTGTATCTGGATTCTGGACTAGAGTGGACCTGGTTTTCACAAGACAGACTCATATTTTTTTGCAGCTTAAAAATGCAGTGTGTATATCTAAATTTCATATGTTGTTCAAATTAAAGTTTGTATTATTCTTGTTTTTCAAATGGAGTTAGAAATGTCCTGGAGTTCCTATAAAAACATCCTGGATTTTTATGTTCGGTTTGATTTAGGATTTCTCTCTTCATGTAAATTATCTTCATTTACACTTATTGCAACTTGCTAATAGTAATGTGCTTTTAATAATTGGTCTATAGGAGGAGATGATGAGGGGTAAAGCAGGATACGAGCATCTCAACGAGCCCCTTCACATACTTGTTGAGGCAGAACTGCCTGTTGAGATAATTGATGCTCGTCTAATGCAGGCACGCGAGATACTTGAAGATTTACTCAAGCCAATGGTAAATTTCATCCACCATACAAATTTTTTTTCTTTAGCAGTATAATCCCCTTATCTCAATCATTTAACGTGTTTTCTTCTCAACTCTTATCTTAGTTTCAGCCTTCCTTGGCTTTGCATCTCTTTATGCAGGATGAATCTCAAGATTTTTACAAGAAGCAGCAGCTACGAGAACTGGCTATGATCAATGGTACACTGAGGGATGAAAGCTCTCAAATGTCTGGTTCCGTTTCCCCCTTCCACAACAGCCTCGGAATGAAGAGAGCAAAAACTAGGGGGTAATAGAAATCTCCACGTCGTCTTCCTTTAAACAACAGTTCCTATAGCACAGGTTTTGCTGCGCTAGCCCATCGGGGCACTGGTCCGTTGAATGCCAGTTCTAGCCTGTCTCTGTATGATATGAGGTGTGCTTTTGTTATACTTGGGGGAAGATTTAGTAGCAGTATATTATGCTAATGGATCCTTCCTTATTGGTGAGGGTTTGAGTTTGTATGTCGTCTGGGCAGTTCGATAAGGGAGTATTCTCCCTCCCACCATTGTCGTACCCGCGTACGTATTATTATTTCATTTGTTGTAAGATTGTGATGGGAGTTTTGGTAGTATGGGAGTTTGTGAGACTTGAGATGTGATTTTATATATACTAGGAATGCCAATATATAGGCTTGAAAATGTTCTAAACTACTATGTCAAACTATCAACTCTATTGTTGTCAGTTATTATTTTCTGTTGCTTATTTAATATGAATGATTATATTCTAGTCCATGTAATTGTAATGACATTGTGCTTGAATAATTGATAGTTTTGGATCATCTTTTGAATGTATACTGGTCGTTGTAATGGACTCATATCTCTCGATTGGAAATGGTTTATGGTCTCATCATGATATTTAGTAAAAAAAAAAAAAAAAGGAGAAAAACAAAATCTCAATTTTTTGTCATAATTATACCTATTTTCATGTATAACTTATAACCAAATATAATGAATAACATGTATATGTGATAACATAACATGAACACAACATACGCACACAATTTGCCTCATCGATGTGTGTAATAAAAGGTCTGGCATATGGTATACCTGCCTAGACAAATTTCTCTTGTCTACTTGTCAGAAATCCACCTTAGCTCACATGTGGTAATCTGACTTCCAAGTGGAAAACAATAGGTGGAACACATCAGTAGTAAAGGTAGTACAAATCATTGGACTGAAACATGGTTTATGTACAACATAAATCTAGGATGCAAATCATATCTTAAGCTCCTTATTTGCTGGAAAATGAAAAGGGATCAATGTTGTTCTTAGAATACATATATGATTTGCTTGACAACTTTTGTTTAGACACTATTCTCCTCCCCCTCCTCGTCATCATCAACATCTTCAATTCCAACCCATTGAGTGCAGGCGAAAAGGAACTCCTTGAAGTTCACCATTCCATTCCTGTCCCAATCCATCTCCTCTGGAAAACACAGAATAATGGCTTTTAAAAACTGAATAATGAGCCATATTATGACAAGAAATCTACAGTTATATAGTCTATATTGATCACTGCTTGATCTGTTCTTGAATTAAGACACATAAATTCATGCTCAATTCGGCTGTTTCAGGAGCATTTACATAAACGTGACCACATGCAACCAAATATATATCTATTTGCATATCAGTGTGTAAATAAGTGCATTCGAGCAAGAGCGAGATGGAGAAAGAGAGAGCTGACCGAATCTTTTCATGGCGATTTTCCCAGAAGATCGTCCCCCTGAAGTAGTTTCATTTATTGCATCAACCATCTCAGTTTTGCTCACATACCCATCCTTGTTCTTGTCCAGAAACACAAATGCATCGACTAATGTTTCAAAAGTAGACTCCAGATTCGGCGTTCCCTTCCAAGATTTCTAACAATGTCAAGGAACAGAACCAGCAAATGTTGGTAGGGAAAAATTCATGAATACCTTTGCTGATGAACATAAAATACAGTATAAAAATACATACAAGGCATTTAATCTAACACTAATTTATGACAGAAAAGGTAAATCAATAGACTTAATAGGTTATGGATACGGCATGTCCAGCAGTTTGATCTTCCTTCAGAAGGTAGACGAGGCAAAGAAGAACTATAAACTCATTAAATTTGATTCCCTTGACTTCATTTATATCACACGCCTCAAATAGTTCATTAATCTCCTCATCGGTGAAAGTGATCTCCAACTTGTGAAAGCAGTGCTTCAGCTCTGTTGGGTCTAATACACCATTTCCATCCTCATCTATTAAAACGAAAAAGATGACTTATTACAATGTATTAGTCTTTTACGGGCTATATATGCAGCAAGCATCCGGAGAAGATTACTTACCAAAAGCTTCAAAAGTAGCTTTGCATTTCCTCAAGCTTTCATCGATTTTGGGAAATTTCAAAATAATGCGGTTGAAGGATTTTATGGTACACCCTGAAGCTTCTCTTCTCCGCATCGCCTCGTTTATTTTGACCTCAAGCTTTGTTTCTGGCACAGAAGGCCTATGACATTCACCTTTGGCAATTGCACCTCCCATTTTCAGTTAAAATTTGAACCCTGTAAGAGCAAATCAATCAAAGGAGAACAGAAACAGCTCTATATTATCATAACAACAGGCAGAAAACATTGTCCAAGATTGAACTTTCAATGGAAAATTCATCCAAGTTTTAAGAAGCAAATGATGAAAAGATGGGACTTCCTCCTCTTATCGAATACCAAAGTAAACGTCGTCCAAGATATGATTTTTCTGCAGAAACTAGGAAAAGGCAACTGCACTAATGGCATTAGCCCAAAATTTGCACCCAAAATCCCAACCCCTCAAAAGTTAAAACCCTCTCCTTGCCCAATCTAGAAGACCATCAATGGCTACTGGGAAATCCACTATCATGCAATCAAATAAACCGAGTGTATCTATTAACAGATTTGATTGATGAAAATTGCAAAATGGGCAACCCAACCACCAAAACCACACTTCTGTTAGCTTCGATTTCACATGGCTATAGATTTTTGTGATTTTTGATTAGCACGTATCGATTAATCTTAAACCAACTTATATGCAGAAAGATAGCATCTCTTAACATCCATATCAATATATAATCCACACAAACACACAAAAACCATTCAAGTGCCTTTTCATCATATTTCACCACTGAAATTAAAGTAATCTAACACAGAAACAGCAAGTCAGAAACAGGAATCCAAGCAAAACCCTGTTCGAATTAGTAATCAAGATTCTCAACATGCATATGAACAACCACAATAGGTCAAAATATTCAAGTGTGTGTTTGCAGAGAGAGAGAACCTTAACTTCACTTCGATAACTCCAAAAACTGAATCTTTAGTAGCTGATGCAGAACAGGACTAGAATCAGTGAAGAAGCCCCAACAATAAAATCTACTAAATCAAGGTGTGAAGCAGATTCAGAGAGATGGAAAAAGACTCGAAACATAAAATATCAGTGGATTTGACTAAAAAGTAAGTAGTGGGTCACCGATTAATCAAGTTTTTATATAAAAAAATGTAATTAAAATGCATAATGGGGGATTGGAGAGGTGCAATAGGATCCAAGATTGGTGCTTTGTCCACCACGTATTCAGTACGAAGAAGCTCTCTGCTTCCAATGATGATCCTCTCCCACTATTTTAAAGCCTTTTCTCTTCACATGCTTTTCCCCTCTTTTCTCTTCTGCATTTTTTTAAATCCCAATTGCCACTTCTTTTTTGTCTTTATTTATTTTCTTCCTATATTTCTGCTATTTTTGATGGAATCTTTTATGCATATAACTTTATTTACAGAATTTATTGGTATTATATTTCACCAACTTGGACACATATTAAATCAAATGCAACTAAATTTCACCAATTTTTAATAACGTGGAATGATATTATAAAAGTGCTTAAAAAGTTCATTTTCATACTATCTAGTTACCAAAACCACTTAGTTGACTTCCATTCCAATAATATTTTCAAACAAGCATTAAATTTTGGGGTATTTATTTACAAAAAATTCTATTATGTTTAGAATTACAAATTTTTATATTCTTTTAAATATACTACAAATATCTATAACCTACTTGTGCGAATTTTCCCCCCTCTTTCTTTGGTAAAATAGAAACAAATGTTAAAAGAAAAAAATATAGTTTTTTTTTTTTTTTTTTGTGACAGATGAGACTATTTTAAATTTTAAACTCTTGAAATTTATTAGAGCTATAGTAAATATTAAAAAAATAATCTTCTTTGGATGAGAATTAATAATAAACAAATTCTTGTTTGAATCAAAATCTTGAACTTGGAAATTTATTCTCTTATATTAAGTTTGCGTGTGTAATTTTGACAATTTTTTTTAATATATCTCTCTCTCTCTCTCTCTCTCTCTCTCTCTCTCTCTCTCTCTCTCTCTCTCAAATCTCACCCCTAGAAAGTAGGAGCATCCAATAAAAAAAGTCTGATGTAAACAGGGTTTACATCAGGCCCAAAGGCCTGAGAATAGAATTGGGCTTGTACTGGAGAATTAATTGTGTGGTGCACTACATAATTGGGCTGGGCCATAGCGTATTTCTTTTGCCCAATAAATGTTTAGTTTTTAACTTTCTAAAAAATAAATCCAACTAGGTGTGTTTCTTTTAAATCTTTTTCTTTGCATTTTTTATAATCCAACTAGGTTTTTAAATATTTTTAAAAACTGAGTACGCAATCCCATTATCTTTTCCAAAATCAAACTAAGTAAATTTTTCTTTTAGTCTCGCGGTTATCTTGATAAATGATGGCTATAATATTTTCTTTTAGTTTGTGCAACCTAATATATTACGGCGATAAAATAGTGATAATTTTTTTTTTCTTCAAATTTTATATTAAGGCAAAAACTTCTGTGCACCAGTTGCACCGTGCAATCCGCACCTTTATATTATAAATGTAGTGCACCTTTATATTATAAATGTAGTGCCTTTATGTTATAAATGTAACACCTTTATGCATGTTTATTTTAAAATGTACAAATATTTGTATATAAAGGTACTACATTTATAACATAAAGGTCTTCCGTGCAACTCTGTGCACCAGTTGCACGGAAGTGTTACTCTTATATTAAATAGTGAGAGACCTAAAAATGAGTTGGGTAAGACTATCCATTCGCAGAAAAAAATGTATTTGTATACTTGTTCTATTTAAAAATGGTTGTGATATATTTAGTATATTCTGAGGTGTGTATAGCTCACCCAAATGAATTAAGTCTAAAATGTGTAGCTATCAGTAACACAATATATACTAAATACGCCACACAAACTTTAATTTTACCCCATGGTTACAAAAATACAATCACCTTTTCTGCTTCTCCTTTCCTCATTTTGGTTGAACATCCATGAAAAAAACATTCTTGTTGAACTTGACCCATAAATTCATCCTTTAATTTGAGATTGAGTCAGCATTTTAGTAGCATACCTTACGATGTAATGAATCTACGATTTAAAATATGAAGAAAAAAAAAATTAAATCAATAGACATTCCATCATTCAACCGCCGTTAATTGAATGTGTTGAAAAAATTTCAGCTTGAATTCATAGAATAAAGTGGCTTTGTATTCCATAAGTATTTATTCAATCTCGGCTAAATGTTTTTCAAAGTACTCAAGTTATGTTTGTTTTGGATTTAAGATGACTTTTGCAAATTGGATTTGGACTTGACAAGGATTTTGTGATGAATTTTGAGTAGAATTATAGTTAGGATGTCATTTTCACATTGAAAATTATAAAAAAAAAAAAAAAAAAAAAAAGAAGATTTTTTTTTCGAGCAGTAGAAAAGTAAATATTTTTATTAAGAATTATAGAAAAAATATGAAAATAGGGTAGGATTGTAGAATTTTGATAATTATCGTCCAAAAATGGATTAGACTGAACTCATCCAAATTCGAATAGGCCAAGTTCAGTCCAAATATGATTTTACCGAATAGGATGGAGGTAGTCATCCATCAAAATTAATTGGGTAAAGCTTCAATTCAAAGAAGATTAATTAACTTTTTTGAATTATAGTAAAAGCGAATTGTGTGGATTTCGATTTTTTAACTTTAGATACACAAATCATAGATATTAACATCGAGGTTTGAGAGAATAACTTGTTTGTTTGGTTTTGAAAAAGAATGACTGCTGTGATGACAGGTTCTTCTGCTTCTTATTCACGCTATATAGCCTACATCAAAAAAGAAAATAAAAAAATTCCATGTTTATTTGCGGGCTCAAGGGATATACCCACTAACTAAAAACAAATGAAAAAAAAACAGTCAAAATAAAATCTGAGGTATAAAGAATGTAACATCAAAAGATCCCGTTTTTTTATGTTAAACCAATGCGAATATTTCTTAATTTGTTTTATTATTTTAATAATATTTGACATATTAATACAATACAACATATCACACATATCATAAACCTAAGGTTCAAATATAATAAAATAATTTCAATGTAGAATATGCATGCACATTAGAAATACATTAACAAACTAATTGCACTTGGAATGGATTATCCTGTAAAATTTTAATTCAGGAATATTATTTTATTTTTCAATACATACAATATACAATGCATTTAAACTTATTAGTAATAGTCTAATAAAACTTAAGTAACTACAATCACTTTTTAAAATAAATTTTAAAAAAATAGTGTAAACCTAAAAAAAAACTGATTAAAAAGAAAAGGACGGTCACACCGAAATATAACAAAATCAAATTTAATTTAATTAAATGAAGTTAATTTTTTTTCCACAAATGAATTTCAAGTTATGAATTATAAATTAATTGATCTCGTTTAATTTATTTAGATATTAAAAAAAAAAAAAAGATTAGGAATGGTGAAGATGGTAACACGTGCATGGCATGGATAATGAATTGAGTGAGATGACACGCGGTGACTCTGTATATAAAGCCCGCCGCATCTTATTTTTTCTGATGCAAAGCCGAAATAACACCAATCATATTTATTCCTTCCTTTTCCCTAGCCTCCATTTTTCACCCTAAATCTTTCTCACCCCCTTTCTACCCTGCTCTCATTCTCTCTCCTGCTCGCTACCTGGAGGTTTCTCTCTCTCTCTCTCTCTAGGTTTTTGTAGTATTTTTTAATCGATTAGTGGGTTGATGTTCATGCATGTTTCTTTGATTGAGAATTGATCGGTTGTTTTTGTTGTTTCATTTCTAGGGTTTTGTGATTGCTGTAATTTTATCTTTTTTTTTTTTTTTTTCAATCTTTCCCTCTTTTGTTTCAGTGCATATACGTGTTCTTGTAGTAACGTGATGTGTGATATTTCTTTCTTGAATATTTGATTGATTAGGTTGAGGCGGTCGATAAGCGACCATTGTGCCGCCCTCTTTTGTTCCCCCCCTTTTTAAATTGATTAAAATTGGGATTACTCGATATAATTCAGTGTGTTAAGATGCGTTTATAGGTTGTAGAATTTTGCGATTTTAAGATGTTTTGTTGGGCTATTCCCCGATTCATTAGATTTTTGTTACCCCCAAGAGGACACCCGATTCTATTGTAAATTGGCTACCCACTGCCGGTAAGAATGAAAACTGTTAATACAATCTTTGGTTGGCTGTGAAAGGTAATTTTTTTTTTTTAATTATTTGTTCTGTAAATACAACTATGCTTGTGTCAAGTGTACTTTAAGAAAGAGTGGTGTCTTCAGATGTTACCTTAGTTTCGTCTAGATTGCTTTGTACCTAGTTGAATATTGTCATTTGTGTGGATTACATCTTTGAAAACAGGGCCTGGTGGTGATTGTTCCCGCCCCTGCTAATTTGTTAATATTACACTTTTGAGTATGCTAACATCATTCACTGATGTTCTTAAAGTATGTCGTCTTAGTTATTTATTGTTTGGCTGTTTCAACTGCAGGAAGAAACGTGATGGCTTCCAAGAGAATTCAGAAAGAATTGAAAGACTTGCAAAAGGACCCTCCTGTATCCTGCAGTGCTGGTTTGTTCATGGTTCTTTATCTGATTCTGTGCTTTCTGTTTGCTGGGAATTTTTTGCCCTCTTGACAATCTTTTTGACCGTTGCAAAAGGACCCCCCTCCTGTGCTTTCTGTTTGCTCTGAAAGTATCCTCTTTTTTTGGTTTCTCATGAATGATGATAAAATCTCTCTTGTAATGTCCATTACTGTTGCATGAGAGTCAAGCTCACACCTGTGCTCTTTTGCCATCACATCCAGCCTTGGAGGGCAAAATAATTGTTGTCAGCATTTGTCACTTGCAGTAATTTGTTCTTAAAATATTTTTGATGTAGAACTGTTTTTGTGGGGCAATTGTTCTCATGTTATTTTTCCTTTTCTTTTTCCATGTTTGACATTAGTCTTAAATTCATATTGTCTGCAGAACATAAGTATTGTAACTCAAATCAAGGTTGTAGTGTTACATAATATTATAAAAACCTATAATAGAAGATCTCTAGAATTCTTTTTGCAATTTCAACATGGTTAATACCTTAATGCAGGGCCTGTTGGTGAAGATATGTTCCATTGGCAAGCTACCATCATGGGTCCTTCAGACAGCCCATTTGCTGGTGGAGTATTTCTTGTGACTATTCATTTCCCACCTGATTATCCGTTCAAGCCACCAAAGGTAACCTTTGCTTAAGTTATATTTGGGGGGTCCTCTGGATATGGTATGGCATCATGTCATTGCCATACTGATATGATGACTTATTGACAAGAATTGATTCAGCTCTCCACTTTTTAGTGATTTTTGGCATTAAATAAACTAGCAGATTTGTATGATCAAAGAGTGTGCCTTGGAACAGAAGTTTAAAAATGTAGATATGTAAATTGTTGACATTTTTGTTGTGACATCATATTCTTGTAATTTTAAGATAACAAACCACATCTTATATGCTTTTGATATGTGAAGCAACTATATACAAATCAGTAAGGAACTTACTGGTCATGGTTCCAGCATTTAGGGGATTACTCTACTGTAAATATGCGAGTTTTACCTACAACAACGGCAAAGCCTCAGTTCCATTATTGGAGGTCATCTGTATAGATCATATCTGGACATAGTGCTCAGTTGAGACACACATGTCTGCATTTATATTTACCATAAGTGGGTTTTACCATTGCCCTTTTTGTGTCTCACTCGTTATTATGGCATTTAACAAACATTGAGTGTCCAATCTAACTTCAATCATCTTTTATTGCGCCTGTTTGGTTGAGCAGGTGTCTTTCAAGACCAAGGTTTTCCATCCAAATATCAACAGCAACGGCAGCATTTGCCTGGATATCCTTAAAGAGCAGTGGAGCCCTGCCCTGACAATATCTAAGGTACTTGTGCATTGTGTCTAATCCAACATGGGCTGTTTGCTTTGTGTTTCTTTCAATTGACGGGCCTTCTAGTCATCACCTATATAAATAAGGACTTGTCTATCATGTTAAGGTCATCAAACCAAGGCACAGAAAGTCCATAATAGTATTGCAGGAGTTCTTTTGCTTTGTTGGTAAATTTGGAGACATGTTCACAGAAAAGTGGGAATTTAGTAACAAAAGATTTCAAAATTTCAATTATAATACTGGTGATGGATCATAATATAAAAGGGGGGGGGGGGGGTATGGATCAAATGCAAAGTATTCATTTTATAATTATGACTATGGTATCATCATCGAGCTGTTGTTATTGCTTTCGATCGATAACTCTGCTATCTTTGAGTGAGAGTTAATATGTATTGGAGTTGTTTGTTGGACTGAATTAGCTGGCCGTCATCTGTAGGTGCTCCTTTCGATATGTTCTTTGTTGACTGACCCAAACCCAGATGATCCTCTTGTGCCTGAGATTGCTCACATGTACAAGACCGACAGAGCCAAGTATGAGACGACTGCTCGATCCTGGACTCAGAAGTATGCTATGGGTTAGAGGCTCCTAATTTGCAGACGGACGTGATTCTGGTAGTAATAATATATTGAAAAAAAAAAGCAGCACTTTGCTAACAATTTAAAATGTTGGCCAGGTCATTATCTTGTGTTGGAAAGGTGAGAATCAGTTGCTCTATTACAAGTATGTTCTTGTTTGATAGGCTGCGAGTTATATGATATATATGCTCTGCTATATTAATCTTTTTATGATCTTACCTTGATGTGGTCTCGATTGATATTTAAACCCAGTCGATGAAACTCTATAGCAAAAGATTAATATCATTCCAAGAAAAGATTGTCTTAACAATAAGAAGAAATAATTGCAAAGCAAGTACGTTAAATACGCAAATGAATCAGGTGACGTTTTTCATGTTTTGCAATATAAAATTGGGTTCGGCAGTAAGTTATGTACCGGAGAGATTTGTTTTCGGTAAGTTTTTTTTTTATTTGTAAGAAATATTTATCTAATAGTTTCAAATTAAAATTATAGATTTTAAGAATAGAAATATCTACACAAATTTATTTGTTTATATAAAGCTAGATGTTTTAGTACATGTTTTATATTTTTTTGAATGTATAAAAAGTTTTAATGGAGTCATATAATTTTTTTTATATGTGAATTATTTATTTTCTAATTTACATATACTTGGGACGGGCTTGATAATTAATGAAAAATTATGAGTTTAAATTTCAAAAATCATGTTCGTTTGATACCACGGCTGTTTTGAGAAGTAGCAGAATATCAGAATTTAATTGTACACTTGGTACGGAATGAATTGTGTGGGGCATGGCTTGTTACTATTTAACCTACTCCACTGGGCTCCCACTATAATGGGCCGCCCAAATTCATTTGGGCTTGGTTCGAGTAGAATTTTACCCAATTAATACAATAACTCCCATCAATGTAAAACAAGGTAAGTTGATATTTTTTATATCAAAATCTTACTTCATTCAAAAGTGCATGACATGAGCAGTTTACATGTATGTGTGGCATAAATTAATGAGACCAAAAAAAAAAAAAAAAAAAAGAGATGTATTGAGTGTGTAATATATACATGAAGTAGGTGGTCCAAGCAGCAGAATCTTGTATTGTTGTTTGCTTGGAATTAGCAGAGAGAGAAGGGGTGGGGGTAGGGGGCAGATAGAGAAGATGTTGAAACGTCATTTTTAAAAGCAGCTACAATTTGAATACATCCAACTATTTACTGTTTCATTGCTTCCTTCTTCTGTTTCTTTCCTCCTTAATTCCCAGGATTTCTCTCTTATATACTTTACAAAACCCTCTGCATTTTGGACTTTTCAAACCCTTCTACTCTCATCCCTTGTTTTCAAACCTACTTTTCCAGATTCCTCCAATATTTCCTTGGGGGTTTGTTGCAACCCTATATTTTCTACTTTGCCACATATATTTTTAACTTTTTATCTTAATTAATTTTTACTTTCTTTTTAATTAGACTCCCCCTACATTTTTTTTTTCTTTTGACTTTTGCCCATTTGAATGAAGGTTCTCTATTTACTTTTTCTTCTACTCTCAGCCTTTTTGTTTCTCTTTCACTTTTGTTCATTGTCTATTGAATGTCCGTGGTTGTGATAATCCCAGCTAATTTGTACTATGTGTTAAATTGTTTTTAGAACGCGTGTTAAATTATGTGGGTCCTATGAACTTAATTTGATCACATAAGTTAATTTTCCAAATTCCCCAATAGTCTTACAATAGTATTTTAATTTAAAACATATAGTAAAATCTATTTCCTTCAATCTCATTTGAGCATTGTTTTAAATGTTCAATCTGAGTTCTAATTATTTATCTTCTTAAACTTTATATAATTCTGTTTTATCAATCCCCACATTATTCTTAAAAATCTACTACTATTCAATATTACATATAAATATTTAGCTAAAATTCTGAAATTTGATAGAAACCATTTTGTTTTTTAAATAAATTTATTACGTTTTAAATTTTGAATTTCAAAAAATATATATCAGCCAAAATTTTACGATACTTGATTTTTAATAAATTGTAACAACACAACACTAACAACTATTCATTTCATCCCTTAACACTTTGCACCCTTATTTGTGCACAATTTTTACGAAAAATTGAATGATTGTTTTATAAATGAGGGTATAAGGGCCGATTCTATTTTTTCTAATGGAGTGATTAGTTTGAATATTTGTGAAAAAGTAATGACATTGTATGTAAATAAGTGTGTATTGTGAGGGTAAGAATTGTGATAAAATTTGTCATTTTTTAATGTGCAAAATGTTTGAGAACAAATTAAAAAGGAAAATGTGTAAAGTGTTAAGAGATGGAGGGAGTAATAAATTAAAGTATTGTTAGGAAATGAAAGTTAGAATTGAAGAAGGCATATAAAAACAATAATAAGGATAAAATTGAAAACAAGTAAAAATCATTATCGCAATCGATTAGAAATGCCCAAAATACGGTGACGCATTTCCGGGGGTCTCTCTCTCTCTCTCTCTCTCTCTCTCTCTCTCTCTCTATATATATATATATATATATATGCTTAAAGAGGTCGGCCATGTCAGACGGGCGATGGGTCATTATATAATGATGATAGATCGTCAACATTCTGTTATTATCTCATTAATTATTTAACTACTAATTATTTCATAATTATTATTTCTCTGTCTTCTATTCAATGCCCCTTTCATTTAATGCTCAATAGATTCACTGTTTTGCGCTGTCCTTTTCCCTTATTTATTCACCCCCTTTATATTACATGTGACCACTTTAATAGTATTTTTTTAGCCACTCTCTATCGCCCATTTCCTTTTTGTCCCATTACATATTACTCCATATGTTTTTGGAATTCAAGAAAACTTTGTGTTTAATCTTCTAAATAGTATTATTTATATTTTTCTATAGGAAATTTTTATATTTTATTTTTAAGTAGGTAGGTATGGAAATTATAAAATATCAAGCATTGTGTGATAGGAGTAATAAATGATAATTGATTGTTCTACAAATTTACAACATGCACTCTAAATATCTCATTTTGATAATGTGTTTTCATATCATATTTTTCTTATCAAATATCATTATATGTTTTGCAAGCACTGATTGAATAAATTATACGTAGTTTTAAACACAAATCATCATACATTTACATTTGACTGGTATAGTAACAGGGCCTATAAATAAAGATACATAAACTAAACATAAAATATGTGCGATATATGACATGATAAATAATATTCAGTCACTCATGAGAGTGTTTGTATTCGAAATTTAATAGTTATGCTATCAAGATTTTGGAACTTATTTTATGTTGAGGTTTTGTATTTTATTTCATTACTTTAAAAAAAAAAAAAATATATATATATATATATATATTATGACAATGTCACCATGTATTTTATGTGTATTGGTGTTATTAAATAGGAAAATTTTGAAGGAACAAAAAAAACAGCAAAAACCTTTTTTTATGTCCCCATCATTTTTTTTTTCAAAATTATCTCTCTTTATTTTATGAAAAAAAAAAAAGTAAAAACAATAATGTCTTCACTCTTGACATGAGTAGGGGTATAAAGGTAGGTATGGTGACTGACACGCTAGTACACTAAAAACAGTAGAATTATACATACATTATTTTATATTCTTTTTGCCTTAATTATATGTCAATTTCTTTGTATCAGCTAGGATTTATATAAATTTAAATGTCATCACTTATTTTTGAGTAATTTGAATGCATAACTGGTTGGATTTCAAATCTATCCATTTTACATCATTATCTTAGTTAATCCAAATCCCAAACACAACATGAACATTATGTTAAAAAATTCCAAAAAAAAAAAAAAAACATAGAAAGGAATAAAAAAGAGAATAATGGTGGATATAGACAGAGTGAAAAAAGCTGGTGAAGACAGAGTAGAGATGCATGTAACGAAGTGAAACACACACGCACACAGATGGGTGTGTGTGTGTGGTGACAAGATATATATGTATTAGTGTCTGGAAGTGTCCAGTGTCTGTGTCTGTGAAAATGACAAGTCTACCCAGCGTCGAGTCCCTCTCTCCAATTCCTCTTGTTTCTTTTCATTTCACCCCTCACCTTTTTCTACCCTTTTCCACTTTATACATTCCCCTTTTTAATGTCATCTCCATCATTTACTCTCCTTGCTTTCTTTTCCTTAATTCACATTTTATTTATGGATGGAAAAATTATTAAACACACCTCATTTCTAATATTAATAAAATGTTCAGTAACACTAGGAATGAGGTGTGTTTAGTAATTTTTTGGGTGCGTATAGCCGCATCCTTTATTTATAACTTTTTTATTTTCTTCTTGGAATATGCATTACCTTCTTAAATAATCATCACATACTTAAAAACACCAATATAATTTTTTTTTAAATCTTGTAATTTGAAATTAGCTATTTTTTGGGATTTGTGAAATATCAGCGGGGGTTGCCATTTTTTTCTTTGATTTTAGTATAGTATCGAGTGGAATGTTTATACTACATGTGTTTGTTTTGCGTAAATGATACATGTCATTCTTGGATATGAAATGTGAAACTTGTTGTAAGGAGTATTTCTCTTTGAAATTTGATGTTGAAATATTGAATAGATTTGAAATTTCATAGTAAAAATCAAAAATCAAATTTTACAGTGAGGACGATGTTATAAATATTTGTATTTACATATCTTAAGAAACAAATAATATTATTGTTCTCATTTTATTATATTTTCTTTGGATCGATTTGAGTGTAGGAATATAGGTGAGGTTGTAGTCCAAGAAATATGAGTATATAAATCTGATTAGGTTTGTCTTTAGGGTTGATATTATTAATGATAATGGGATGGTACACTGTCGTACTAGCTAGTGGTTGTCTACCTGTCTTTCCCTTTTTTATCATCTAACTTAACATAACAGATTCATGTCAAATTTATAACATATGTATTTAATGAGTCATAAAAATGCACTTTAAGCTATAATTTCTTCTTTCTCGTTGTTGTCAATTTTTCGTCCATAGAGTAAAACTTTCATGAAACAATTATACAAATATAATCTAATAAGATGAGTCAATCACAACTCACCGTTCACATATAAATTTGTAAAAATAAATTTATCAATGAATATCTGACTTTCATATAGATTTATATTAGTATAGGGCTCGTGTAATATATGAGATTTTATAAAAAAATTAAATAGAACTTGATAAATTTAAAAAATGTAAATATTATTTATATATTAAAATTAAATATATGGTTTGTGCAATGCATATCATTTAATTGAGCATTAAATATAACACAATATGATTAAATAATTATTTAATTGTAGAATTATAATTAGTTTCATCGGTAGAGGATCATAATTTTTTTTTTTGAAAATGAATATATATTATTATGTTTATTATGTTATTCATCACGCCCACCATTATTTTTTTATTTGCCTTTTATTTTCAACGTCTATAACAACCCTCACCTTTCTTTTCAAATAAACGATAAAAAATGAAAGTCTAAATTTTACAAATATATTTCATAATTTATTTTAAATCACATATTCAAAAAATTTATTCAATTTCATTAATTAATAAGTTTGAACAACCATTTTCAATTAGCCCCACCTTATATATATAATAAAGATTTGTAACTGACTAATTGTTTCATTTAAGTTATTGTAATGATTCATATCCTTCAATTTATATTGTAATTCAGTTTCTTAATATGGTGTTTTCTTGAACAAAACAAAAATTTGTATTTCAATTTCTTAAGGTGGGACACATGTAATAAAATATGGTCAATATGAGAACATGGTTCATTTCACCTTTTCCAGTAGCTAATTACCAATTCAGCTTTCTACATTCGAATATTTCCTTGTTTTGGAGACATTTTTAATTATAATAGGCGTAGAAATTCAAAATAAATACTATATTAGATATATTTTGCTATATATGTAACACAATATGGTATTGGCCAGTGTAGAGAGATTGCATCTCAAATGTGTGTTGTACTTTATCCAGGGCCTGCAAGTCTCTTTCAATTGATTGAATCTACTCAACAAATCTGTGAAAGGATTTGTAATCTGTTAAGATTCCTTTGTTTTGAGCCTATAAATTCTTTATTAAATATTTGGTATTTTCCCATGCCTCAACATACTATTTTTTCTTCCTTTTGTACTTATTTGTAATTTTTTTTTTTACTGGAATCCATATTTTTCCTGACCAGTACGATTTGGACCAACTTTATATATTTACCATTACATAAAGAGGGACACTTGCTAGTGCCGGGCCGGGACACGCCGTGTCCCCATTTTTATTTTATTTTATTATTATTATTATTATTTTCTCCCCATAAGACGTTGTGTTTTTTTTTCTCCTCAGTTTTGCGCACTTCAGGTTTTTTTTTTTTTCAAGGTATCCATAAAATACCTTTCAGGAATTCACGTATATACTTTAAGGTGTCCATGGATACCTGGTATCCACATATATACCTTCAAGGTGTCCATAAAATACATTTTCAGGTATCACATATATACATTGAAGGTATCCATGAAATACCTTTCTGGTATCACATGTATATCTTCAAGGTATCCATGAAATATATTTTTTCAAACATCACATATATCCATATGTATTCGTGGAATACCTTACCTTCAAGGTATCCAGATGAAGGAAGGTATCTACATGTATAACTTGAAGGTATCAATGGATTTCAGATAAAGAAAGGTATCCACATGTATACCTTCAAGATATTTATGAAATACCTTCAAGGTATCCAGATGAAAGTGTGCGCGCGGCATGAGCGTGTGGGCGCGCGTTTAGGGCGCGTTGGTGCACATGGGTGCACGTGGACCCGGGGCGGGTTAGGGACACGGGGATATATAAGTTTTTGCCTTACATAGATGGTAAATGGGCATGGATTGTGTATGCTTTTTGGTCTCATTTGTCTCTATTTACAGAATAAGTTGCTTAGTGATTTTCATTTCAAATTGTAATATATTTTTATGTATTAAGTATAGTAAGGTTGTGTTTGGATTGAGGAATTTAAGAAGAGATTTTAAAATTATGGTAGCAAATCCTGGTGTTTAGATTTCAAATCATTTTATCTAAATACAATCATAAAGTATTTTAGTCATGCTTGTGTTAATATTATTATGTTAGAAAGGTTTTTAAGCAGTGTCTTGGTGGGATGGGATTTCGTAATTTTATGGACTTCAATAAAGCTTTGTTGGCCAAACAAATTTGGAGATTTATTCGCATGCCTGACTCTCTTGTTGTTCGAGTATTCAAAGCAAGGTACTTTAAACATCTTGATGTTATGGAAGCGCATTTGGGATCGAACCCATCTTATGTTTGGCGATCTTTGCTTTGGGGCAGGGATCTTCTTGATCAAGGTATTAAATGACGTGTTGGGGATGGATCTAATGTTGGTATTTTCCATCATAAATGGCTCCCTTCAAGTTTGTAAATCATACCCCATGCAAACACTCCCTTGCCTCCTGATGCGAAAGTTGATCTTTTGATAGAAAATGGTGTTTGGAATACTCAGAAGGTGAGAAGGATCTTTCCTAAATATATTGCAGACGATATCCTTGCTATTTTGTTGTCTTTAAACCCTTGTGATGACTCTCGGTTTTGGCATTTTGAACGGAAAGGCTCCTATTTGGTTAGGGATGGATACAAAGTTGCTAGTGGAGTTTTCAACTCTCCAGAACATCAATCAGCATATTCCTTATCACATTGGTGGAATTTCATTTGGGCCCTTAATTTACCTCCGAAAATTCGCATATTTTGGTGGAAGATATCTCACGACATTATTCCCTCAGAAGCAAATTTGTTACTACACCATGTTCCTTCTAATGGTTTTTGCAATTTGTGTGGTTTTTACTGGGACTCAACGATTCATTCCCTTTTCCAATGTTCATGGGCTCGAAAGTGGTGGAAAAATTCTCAATTCTATTCGTTGATCAAGTCACGAGTTTCTGGAAGTACCCTTGATTTTTGTTTATTCTTGAGATCTCAAGTTGATGGTGCTGATTTTGTGAAACTTGTTGTTGCTACATGGTATTGGTGGAAGGAGAAACAACGTGTTTGCCACGGTTCAAAGGAGAATTTTTGTGTGGGTAAGGTGGGTGAAGTTGAGAATTTCTTGGAGGCCTTTCATCAAGCAAAAAAAGCTCTTATTTTGCCTCAAACACAGGTACAAAGATGTGGACAAATTAAATGGACAAAGCCTGATTCGGGGAGATATCGTCTGGATGTGGATGTTTGCTTTGATGGGATTAATGGTCGTTTTGGGATTGGTGGAATTATTCGCAACTCGACAGGTGCCCCTATGATTATTTTTGGTAGAAAAGTTGGTCTTTTGCACTCGGTACTCAAAGGGGAACTTCTAGCTATTAAAGAGGGGTTGTCTTTGGCCTCAAATCGTGATTTTTTTCCGCTCTCTGTTTTCACGGACTCTTTAGTTGCAGTACAAACAGTTACCAAGACTAAGGAGTTTCTTGGCTACCCGGGTTTTTGGGCTACAAAGATTTGCTATATGCTTTCTAGGTTGAATGACTCTAGTTTATCTCATTGTAAAAGATCTGCCAATATTGTAGCTCATTCTGTTGCTTCTTTTGCTAGTTCTCTTGCCTCTTCCTTTTGTTGGGATGATGGTAATTACCCTCAATGGGTGTGTAAACTTGTAAGCTCGGATTGTTACCAATGAAGTTTCAAGTTTGTTATCAAAAAAAGAAAGGTTTTAAAGCTACGAGCCTATGAGGTGTATCATGTATGTGATTAAAACATTTTTGACTAATAGAATCTAAAGTTTAAGTCGAAATAGAATGAAAATAAAAAATTGAATCAAAACCATAAAAAACAATAAACGAATGCTATGTGAAAAACAGAGTGTTTATTATAAACTCCAAGTTTATACATAATAGAGTGACGAGTCATATGATTAATGAGGTTTGACCTAAATGATCTAGAAACCATGTCCGATACCAAACTAAAAATAAACAAATTATTGTTTTGTGTATGTATTTTGCTAAATCAAAGAAGACAAATTCATTACATATTACATTTCATTTTCAAACGATCTATATATTACTTTATATCTGAACGACTTTTTTACGTGGAATACGACTTGTACCACTTTAAAATTTAATCGTGATTCTACTTGATATTCAACTAATATATATGCACTGAATGTGGTTCTGCTATGACTTTTTTATTTTTTCCTCTCCTCTCATTTTCTAATGGATATCAACTATAACTTTTTTTCCCTCATGTCAGATCATCTATTCCATTGTATATTTAATAGTTTGATAAATAATTATCATATGTGATGACATAATAATAAAGATGTGATCTGCATTAAAAACAAAATATGAGATAAAATATGATGTGGAATAGAAGATCTAATTTTTTTTTTCATTAACCATATATATATATGCAACTTACAAAAAAACCCAACCTGTCGTCCTACCTTTAATAATTTTTAAAAAACAACCACCTAACATTGCAATACTACTTTAATCAGAACCTTTTTTTTTTCCTTCTCATTGGACTTGCAAAGAAGATCTTTCATAAATCTTTTTGAAGGAAATAGTTTTGATAACGTGAAAGCAGTGATCTGACACTGACTTTTTTGAATGACAACAAATTAAATTATTACACAACCCTCCACATGATAAAGTTAAATGCTGCTACCTTGTAGCCCACTATACATACTACTGCCTTGTTGCACTACATTATTATTTTTCTTCAATTGTACATAAATCAAATCTCTGATCCTTAGAATTTTATAATGTTTGACCTTCTTTTGGACCACATACATTATATTTATACATTAACCATATATATATATATATATATATATATATATATATATATGAGGTGAAATGATATCTATACATTACTTATATTATACAATATGTGTAACGTAGTAATAATCTTATATCATGTGTGATATATGAAAAATCTTGAAAAAGTAAAAACGATTCGAAAAATTTATATAAGATCGTCTCATAAATATAACTTTGTGATAAGATTTATCAATAATTCAAATCCTATTTTGTGAGTTATTAATTACAAATTGACATGTCTCACGAAATTATTAAGTGAAAAAAACTTGCAAGAATTTAATTAGAAAAAATTAAACATTCATTTTTTGATATATGTGCTACTTATCATAGATCGTATGAGTAATCAATTTTTTTAACAAAATAAATAAATAAATAAAAAGTGTAATGAACCTAATGGTAAATGTCCAATAATGGTGTACATCACATGTGCTTAAATGATCCTTGAAAAAGGACGATCAAGATAGGTCCATTATTTCAGAGGTGAATGCAGTCAAACAAGTAATTCAATAAACTAATTGCGTTGACTGTTGACAAGGGGGATAACTGTGGAAAACATAATGCATAATATAAATTAATCAAAGTCAATCAGATATATTATTATCACAGTTTATGATGATGAACTTATCAAACTTCATAAAAGAAATAAATTAACATTACTCATTGACTGCACCAATGACCTTCTGTTGTGCTACCAGTATTAAGGAAACAAAAATTATGCCTCTACTATCAACTTTTAGAGCATTTTAACTCCTAGAGAATTTGATTTGGCAATTAATTGAAAGTTCAAATTCAGCAACCCAACAATGATGATTACATAATATAATTAGTAAATATCATCTCATCGATAAATGAAATGGATTTAGAGTAGGACTATGAAGAGAAAAAACCAAACACAGTGTTGCTCAAAAGCCAAAAAATGCTTTATTTATGAGTGTTGGATTTATTGTACATTGTAAAATGTGAATTCCCTTGTTGTCCACCTACGATGATCTATCGCAACCGACCCTATGACTCTATAAACTCCCAATAAAAATTTGTCAGGACACTGGATCACCACCATTAAATGTGCTTTTATTTTTTATTTTTTTATATGATCTAATATAGATCGATTAAGTTGATAATGACATTTCATTTTGTTTAAATTATTATTATGTATATCGCAATGGAATGATCGGACATTCATCCATTCTTCACAATTCACTCTTCATCTCTATTGCATATTTTTCACATTGTTGGGTAACATCATCAAAAGTACCATGATATTGAAATAGGCTTAAGAAAACTCAAAAGACTAGGATTAGTGTATTTTTCACATACATCGATTTATCAATTTATTATATTGATCATGTTTAAACATATTCTAAAACACTATTAATATGTTTGAACCGTTATGAACAAACTCAATAAATAAATAAATAATGAATTGGGATGAAAAATACAGTGCAAACAAAATCTTAACTAAAATAAACAGTAATTCATATTTCAATCTGTAATTTTTATCCATGTTCATAACTAGATATTAATAGATGTCACTTTATCAGTTTAAATATTTTTATATTCATTATCTTAAGTTCTTAACTTAACGGTAGATGTATCTGTCAATATGAGCAAAGTCTCATATTAAAACCCCAAATCAATTGCAACTAAAAAAAACAAATAAAAAAAATTCCTTTCGCAAGTCTTGTATCATTTTGGTTGATACTTAATACCCTCCCAAATTCATATATGCCTTTTTAAAACTATCATATAACCCTGTTAGTTGATCTGAGTTAAACAAATTTTCACTATACAGTGTATAAAATTAATAAATAAAAAGCCTGTTTATTATGTAATGTCGTAAAAATGCAATATTTTTCCTTCTTAGTACATAACCGCTTAATATCAATTTATACTTGTGCCATCCTCAATATCCAAGTATAGGAAATACTACTACAAATTATTATTTTTATTGTCCTAGCTATGCACTCCATTAAAATTTATTATCAATTAAAATATAATATTTTCAAGTGTCAACTTTAGAAATACCGAAATATATAAAAGAAACAAAGTGACTCTTTAAATACAAGTCAAATACCTCATATCGCTTTCAAATGCAGAAGGATTTGCAATCTGCATCAAATTTGACTTGATAACCATTTTAAATTTGCATAAGCATAACTTGTCATTACTTTGTCACCTATAGAGGAGTTCAATAAATAAAAAATTCATCCAGTTTACTTAGATAACAAATAACGTGATTGTAAATCATTTTGGAAATTAATAGTGAGAGTTTGAATCAAGAGAGCAAATAAACTTTATCTTATCTTGATTATGATATCAGTGGACCCACCTCAAAATGTGTTCATGAAAATGCCTCTCTTAATTTACATAACAGCAATTTACAGTGATGAAACTTATCGTAATTTGACCTCATCTCAGATTCGGATCATTCAAACACATTCCACGATTTACATGATAGCAACTTTGATGACTGAATTATATTACTTTTAATATATTAATCCTATATTAATGAGATGTTAGTTTGAAATTGAGTTATAAAAAATATCATAATAAAAAAAAAGCACTATTTTTTAATATATTTATTAATCTATATTCTTTTATAACTTAACCATAACAAAATTGGATAAACCACCCTCCTATCCTATTTGAGCAAGGCTCCCGGGTAAAAACAGGAAGCGGACAACCCTAGGCTGTAGCTCAACAGAAAAGTACTATTGCGTGCAACGACTTTTACCTCGTTTAAAACCCAAAAGTGCTAATTTTTTACAGGCACGCCGTAACTTTCTTCTTCCAATATTTTATCTACGCTCTTTTCCCCTACTCCGGTTTTACCGCCACCGCGACACACTATTACCACTTTCCGTATCTCTCTCTCTCTTTTCTTTATTTTTAAAATTAAATAAATGACTAAAAACGTTCCTTTAATTAATAATTAAGTTAAATAAAAGGACACGTAAGGGAGAAATGGGTGACAAATAAGCAAAGTAGAAGGAAACGGAAAAAGCTTCACAATTTGGTTGAGTGTGAAATATATAATATAAGTAAGAGGAAAAGAAGAAAACCATACATACACATATACGTACACCGTATATATATATATATATATATATATATATATATGCTTTTGCTCCATATCTGTACGATATTTTTTTGTCATTAGATCTTTCGTTTTCATTCAATCCCCACTGCGCGATTCCTTTCTCTCGAGAAAAATTCCTTTTATTAGGAGCTCTGTATTCTTCTACGATCCTCTTCGTGTATACCTTTATTTGTGAATTGAAAACCGGAGAAATCAATGCATTAGGCTTCTGCGATTTCGATCCAGCTGCTACTGAGTCTGCGGTTTATGTAAGTTTCGCACTGCTGCTTTTAGTCGTGATTATGTATTCACTTGATGATTGAATGTGAGGAGGCGTGTATAGAGGTATAAAGTTGTATTTGCATTATCTGCTCTCTAAAGAATTCTTTCAAAGCTTTTCAATCGAACGCGAGGCGAGATCTGAGGGGAAATCTCTATGGCATTGTTAAATTTCTGAGTATTATGAACATTTGATGTAGAGTGGATGAAGCGAATGTTGTTCATTTGCTCTAATTTCACCTACGACCTTTCTTCTTCCTAAGTTTGTAGTTCTGATAGATTCTTTTGATTGTCATTTGACTGGTTGACAAAATACATTTGCTCTATTTGCACTAAATTATTTTGAGGTTTTGGCTTTTTCTCATCGAACTTGATATGTTGTTGTGAATTGTGATGTAATTACTATCTCTAGATGTTTCAGGTAATAATAGGCAGTGTAACAGTTAGTTAGATAAAGAATGCCTGTTCAACTTATGGCATTTGCAGGATTCCAAGTAGATCTGTTCCGGTGTGCAGTTAAAATTAAGAAGAGATTGTTTTATGAGGAAAAAGGGATGAATATTTATCTAGGAACAACTTTCACTTTCATTTATAAGTTTGAGTTTCTGTGCATATGAACCAAGCATAATTATAGAACAGTTTGAAGTGAATGTTTATACCACAAAATCCTAGAGCTCTGATGTCTGGAGCAGGCCACTTCCTCTGAGTAATATTTGGTACTGATAGAGTTGTTTTATAAATGTTGCAGTGGAACTTGGCTGTTGGTGATATTGTTCGCAAACCAGTTAACTTGAACTTTAAGGACAAAGTCTATTCTCGTTTATTCTCTTCATACTGGACCTGGCTAAAATGTCAGGTGAGTTGCTTCTTATCTCTTAGGATTTCTCTTAATTTTGAATGCTTATGACACCACTGTCAAAGTAAGAACAACCCTTCAGCAACACATTGCTGGTATCTTTCTCTTTGACATGATTGTTTAATGTGATAGGCCTCGAAGGATCAGATATATATGACGAAACTAGGGAGAGGAAATCAGATTGTGAAAACTCTGAAGATGAAAGAAGGAGATCAAGAATTGGGGTCTTAAGGAAGAAGGCAATAAATGCTTCAAATAAGTTTACTCATTCTCTCAGGAAAAGAGGAAAAAGAAAAGTTCACTTCAGAGTGCCTTCCATTTCCATAGAGGACGTGCGGGACGCAAGAGAGGAGAGTGCTGTATGTGACCTGCGTCAGAAACTACTTGACAGAAAATTACTGCCAGTTAAACACGACGATTACCATACTTTGTTGAGGTGAACTGTTATTTGGTTTTTGCTTTTTTTGACCGGTCTTCTTTTAAGATTCCCATCGTATTACATGTCCCCGAGCATGTGGGAGTGTTGGAAGGTTGATCATTTGTGGTTGTTTTATCCTGAATCTTGAACCCTTCAAGTACCATAAATTAGAGGAATTTGACTTTTACTGTTTCTTATTTACTTGTGCAGTTTCAAAACAATGGTATGTGTTGCATGATAATATTTGATGTGTAAGAGAACTAAAGATGGTTATAACAGATTTTTTGTTTGACACAGGAACCTACACATGTTTGATGGGTAAAAAAAATTGTTTGGGGTGGGGTGGGAGTGTTATTGTACCATTATAATTTACTAGTCACTTGTACAATTACCACGTTGTGTTGCTCTGTGTTTTGTTGCTGTGAGAGAACTTAATGTCTTTCTAGTTCTTATGTTATTGACTTTTGATGCAGATTTTTGAAAGCAAGAGACTTCAATATTGATAAGACCATCCAGATGTGGGAAGAAATGCTTAATTGGAGGAGGGAGTATGGAGCAGACACCATATTGGAGGTTATTGTCATTTACATGATTGATTAAGTTGAAGCAGTAGTTCAGAGTGGTCATCTCTACATGCACACAAATTTATTTGGCTTGGGGTTTTGGGGTTAGTCATGATTGTATTATCATGTTGTAATAAAACATTTGCTCATTCTGAATTTCAGGACTTTGAGTTTGAGGAACTGGAAGAAGTTTTACAATATTATCCCCAAGGATACCATGGAGTTGATAAAGAAGGCAGACCTGTTTACATTGAAAGGCTTGGAAAAGCTCATCCAAGTAAACTAATGCGCATCACCTCCACTGAGCGGTACCTAAAATATCACGTTCAGGAGTTTGAGAAGGCTCTACATGAGAAGTTCCCAGCTTGCTCAGTTGCTGCAAAGAGACGGATCTGTTCAACCACCACGATTTTGGATGTACAAGGCCTGGTTAGTTAATCAACTCTTCTACAACTTACCAAATTAGTGTTGTTTGCTCTATTACTGATCTCAGATAAAATTCTTGTATCTCCGTGAGGAACACAAACTATTTCCTCCTGTTTCTGTAACAATTGACTTCCAACACTTTTGCTTCCGTTCCAAATGCTTTTTTTAATTTTAGATCAGGAATTTTTATCATTATACTAAGAATGATGAATTCTGAAGGTGGCATGACACTCAGGAATTTGTTTTCTCGCAGCTAATATTATAAGAACTCTTATCTTCATATGTGTTGACAAATACTGGCAATAAATTTTATTGGTTTAAAAGAATAATGTCATGGATGGTGATTGCAGGGAATTAAAAATTTTACTAAGACTGCTGCTAGTCTGTTGGCTTCCATGGCAAAGATTGATAATAGCTACTATCCGGAGGTACTTCCTTTTTTGTTTCATCCTGATGTCTGTTTATACAAAGCATGAGTTTGTGTATCAGACACTATTTATCTTTTCCCTTCTAATTTTTTCAACTTTTATCTGCAGACACTTCACCGCATGTACATTGTTAATGCTGGACCTGGATTCAAAAAGGTGCTTTGGCCTGGTGCACAAAAGTTTTTGGATGCAAAAACTATTGCTAAAATCAATGTAAGGATTTGCTGCATCTACTTTTGCCCCTATCGGTCTCCCTTGTTTTGTGGTCTTGACTGATTTACACATTCTGTCTATTATGCAGGTTCTGGATGCCAAGTCTTTGGGGAAGTTACAGGAAGCTATTGATCCATGGTTTTTTTTTTTAGTCTCTACCATGTCATTTAATATTTTGTTATCCATCACAAATATCATCTAACAACTTCTATTTTTACTCACAGTCAATTGCCTGACTTTTTGGGTGGATCTTGCACCTGCAATATGGAGGGAGGTTGCCTAAGGTCTAATAAGGGTCCATGGAATGATCCTCAAATAATGAAGGTAAATAAATACATGTAGTTCATGTATTTTGTTCTTTTGACTTGCAGAATATTCAAGGTTATTGAAGTATCTGTCCACTTGTAGGTTCTTTATAATGCAGAAGCAGATCTAGTGAGGCAGATAGCCAAATCAGCTAGTGATTCTTACATTCATATCCGTTCATTGAAGGTAGTAAATGTAAAACTTTGTATTTTATCTTATCCATAATACATGTTTGACCTTTTGGTTCATCAAATTATCAGGGGAGATACGGTGATCCAGCTACAATTGAATCTTGGTCAGATGTTGATGATCCTTGCTCCCCGACAAGACAGAATAGTTCAATGATTTTAAGGCTGGCCCCTGTTCATGAAGAAGTGAGTAATAACATGCAAATCATTGTTAGTAATTCTTAAAACAAATGTCAACGAGTTTTTTAATTCTAGGCACAATAAATGAATGGAGTCACTGTGTTATTACACATTTGTAAACCCTCTTCCCATCTCTCTCCTGTCCCTAGGCCCAAACGCTCTCTTAATATATCAACTCACACACTTGTGCCTATCTTGTGCTCGTTACATGAGACTTTTGTATTATAGTGTTCTGTTGTGGTTACTCGCTTATGAATGAAGTGATAAATTCAACCTTTTTCAGGCCAGAACATTAGATTCATGTACCTATTATAGTTGCAACGAAAATTTTAGCTCAAATGGTGAAGATGGGGATGATGAGCATGGAGAGCAATACGAGTATATCCATATCCGCAATTTAAGTAATCCAAGTGCTGCTGTAAGACCAAAAATAGAAGGTTCGTCTTGTATGGATGTGCTCTTCTTGTTGTTCCATGATGTTGATGAGCATTTAATTCTTTTATTTTTCCAAATAATACGAGTGCCAAAAAATGATTGACGGGTTCCTTATACAGTGAAATTTAGTCGTGACTATTTTTCTCTCCTTACTCATAGACATGAGGTATTCATTGTTTAAAGTCTACTATATTTCCTTTTCTTTTTCTTCTTTTCATCATAAAAATTGCTTCACACATATAAATGCCTCATCTCAGCAATATAAATGGTAGAAAGAATTTCCCTCATGAGCCCTATTCTTTGCTTAAGATTATGTTGTGGAATTTGGTCAGGTGCTGTTATTATGTATTGGCTTGACGCCATCCTGGAGAAAGTTGTGAAGAGAAGTTTCCGTTACATGTCAAGAGCACTAATATTTTTCATGATGAAGCTCTCTGCTTTTATAAAAAACATACCCGTTGAATATTGGAGTAGACAGTGCAATGTTTATCCACCCATTGGTTTGAGGAATGACCATGAACCAAGTACCCAACCACCTGTTCCTGTGAAAGCCGTTACACAAGAGGACAAGGTCCGACCATGTGTACAACGTCTTCAAAGACTTGAAAGTTTGTTAGAAGAACTCAACAAAAAACCTGCTGAAATTCCAGAGGAGAAGGATCAAGTTCTTCACCAGTCTCTGGACAGGATCAAGTGTATCGAGTCTGACCTTGATAAGACAAAGAGGGTAATTATTTATCATTTTTTCTTATCCCATCTGTAGGTTTTAGCTAGATGAATTAAGTCATCTCTTTTTCTCCAGGTATTACAAGCAACAGTGGTGAAACAGCTTCAGATTGCTGAGTTACTGGAAAGTATACGGGAGTCTGAATTTCAGGCAAGTTAGATTAATTTATGCCAATGCGCACCGTTGTTTATGATTTTAGTGAAAAACTGTTAACGTAATTTCAACTCTCTTTGCAGAGAAGAAGGTTTTTCTGTTGAGTGCGGGATGATTAGGATCTTGATCCTACTGTACAGGCTCTGAAAATGGTCAATTATGGATACAGAATAGTTGTTGGAGGCACTCCACAGTGTGAGAAGTGCATTAGTATTTATACCGGAACTTCTCCACGCCTCTTTTTTTGCTTCTCACCGGGCAATCATTGGATGAAAATCTGCACATACAAACTCTATCACCTTTAGTTCCATCCACATGGGAATTTTGCTGCATGTTCTGACCATTGCATTGTCTGATGCATACTTGTGTACACCGAGCATTGTTGAGATGAGTAAAGGAAGGACAGAAAAGTAGCAGCCAGAGAAGGTGCCTAAAACAAATTCAGTTTCTTATGTATCCTCAACCGAACAAGCAAATCTTCATATAAGTAGGTTCTTCCTAGTAATATAATGTCTACAAAACATTGTGAGCATGGGGACCAATGATGGAGATGTTGCAGAGCAGTATTGAGGGCTATTTATAAAGATGATGATGCAGAAATCACTTTTTATATCTGTTTAGTGGCTGGCTGTGTGTATGGAAGATAGGTGGAATTTGTTCCAATTTTCTAGCCCTGAAGAATCCACAATATTTGTATTATTGTAGTTAGTTGTTGTTTGATGTGATGGACAAAAATGCAAATGAAAGACAAAAAGAAAAGAGTTGAGGCTTCCACGATCTCGGCATGGTGTAGTGATAAAGTCAAGGAGGGATGAGGAAAATTGCTTGAACCAATGTTAGGTAATCTTATTCATTAAAGAAAGAGAGCTATCGTGTTGGTCATTTTGCAATCAGAAGAGAACACCAAATAGTACTTAATTTCATGTTTATTTGCTTTATGCCTTTTCTTATTAACTGAATTTATCTCCAGTTTAGCAGAGACAAGTAACAAGATTATGGCAACTTCGAACCAGATCCTTAAATTCGAAAACCAATAAGTCAATTTTACCTGGCTAGTAAAAATTGCTTCTAGCATGACAAATGTTACTGCAAAATAAGTAAAATATGAATAAAAGAGTGATCTAGATGCCTAACTTTAACAAGTTGGGTATAATTCCTAGATTTACTAGGAAAAAACCATAGGTTTGTGTTTGATGTTAGTAGCTATCAAATTTCTAGTTGTCTAAATACAAGTAGAAAGAAGATGTGGAAGCTCTCTACCCTTGCTATTATTATTCATGCCTATCATTTTACAGAGTCATCTCAATGGCAAACTTAAACCTAAACCAGATTTCATACAACATGTAATCTTGCATTTTATTTTTCAGAAAAAAAAAAAAAACTTTAAAAGTGCATAAAAACTTGGGGTGAAGGGGACTCAAGTCATATTATGGGAAATGTAACTCCACCTAATTCATTTTATCATATTTATTATTAAGTTAAAATAAATCATTTAAATCCTGATGTTCTAAATAGACTCTGTATCATTATCTCATAAGAAAATATCTCTTTAAAGTGATGCATATTTGATTTTAAGTTATGAATTTTACTCAATAATCCATCTCAGTTGTCAACTTGATCGGGATAACTTCTTATGTTGTTAACCAAATTGAACACAAAATACAAAAAACTATTCATATAAGTTAAGACGTTCAGACGTTTATAAGCATCTCTCTTGTAAGCTTGTTTACCATATTTAAACTAGAAATTGGAAGGAAAAAAAAAACGCGTTACTGTTCTCCCAAAAAGTTGAAAAAAACTTGTCATCAAACAAATATTAAATTAAGGGAAGATTAGACAAATTATCAACACGGTTTGTTCTATTAAAAATCCAACTACATATTTAAATTATAAATACATCATATAAGTATTACAATTTACAATCACTCTCTTCAGATTTGCCTTTTCTTATTACAAATACACCTTAATTGGTGCAATTTTCGGAACCCAAAAAAAAAAGAAAAAAGCCAAGAGTGGTGTTTTATTCTTGAAAGAGAATTGAGTTTTTTCTTTAATTAGACAAAACCTTAAAATAGTTTTTTTATAATTATTCGCTGAACTAAAGTTGGCAGTTTGAAAGAGTAACCAAACAAAGGAGACCGCAGTTTCTTCCTTGCCAACTACTTTATACTACATCCTTCCCCAAATATACAAAGTGTTAAAATACATGTACATTATTATTTTTACTAATATATTACACCCAGGACAAAACTTGTTTAAACTCATTAATACTTTGGATTAGCATTAAATTCTATTTTAAACGCCAAAATCACATATTCGGTAACTCGGAAATTCAGGCACCTATAGTTAATGCAGCCGTGGCAAGACTTTACCATAATTGCACTGTTTCATCATTAGTTATTAAATTAAATTAAAACAAGAGTAGGTTCGGACGCGGTCTTGAAGAGAATCTGTTTAGGCGTCGAACTGGCAGTGGGCTGTCTTCCCCTCCACTTCTCCTTTTCCCACTTTTTTATATCTACATTTAATAACAATATATATGCAAAATTCCACAAATTTCCAGCTTCTTCAATCTCTTGATACCTTACATTCAAGTTCAATTACATTGGCGTAGATTATGTCAGCTACTTTATTGTGAAAACTGTATTTAGAGAGAGAGAGAGGGAGGGAGATCTGCAAGGGAAGTAGGATATCTTCGCCTCCATTAGCGGTTTTTTGGTGATAGTTGTATGGGTTTATGCCCATAGATTCCGAAATTTTAGATCGGGAAATATAGTGATCTGTGAGAGAGAATAGTGATGGGTTTAAGTGAGATCAAGTGTTGTTTGATTCTGGTTGTTGCTCTCTCACTTTCTACCTCTCTTTATGCTTCCACTTTTATCTCAGGTTTTTGGATGTAATTCATTTTTAGCTTTTGTAATTATATGGGTTTCAATTTTAGTATTTTCTGAAACTTGATTGTTGATATTTTGATGCAGATGGAATATTTGGATCTTCAGTTTCGAGTGAGAGGAGGCTCCTTCAGGCTAAGAAACGTACGTTTCTTATCCCTTCTCATTAATTCCTGCCTTCTCAATCAATGTTTTGTTATCTATGCTATCCTATCTAATTCTAATCTAAATGCTTTTCTTGCCCTAACTTCTGAAATCATCTTTATTAGTTATACAAATCTGCAAGTCCATCTCATAGATCAAATTCTTTAAATATAGTAGGTTGGAATTTAATTCTGAGTTTGGTATTTTGTTATCTGATGCTGTTAATACTATTCTGATCAAGTGAAAAATTAATGCGAAATTCGAGCATGCTCTTTAGTTCATCTTAAATATGTTAATTAATTAAGTTTTATTAGCTTTTTTCCATTTGAATAATCATCTTCTTCACTTTTTCTCTCAAAATTTTATATTCAGTAGGTTCCTTCTCCTAGGAGCGGTTAAAAAAAAAAAAACACTTTAGCACTCAATTTAGCAATCGTTGGGGTTCTCCTGTTTTCCTGGCAACTTAAGGTTGATTCATCATCACAAGGTGCTCTTGAGTTGAGATTTTCTGTCGAGCAAAAATTCTCTTTTACTGCTGATCTTAACCAAATATCACCTCATTGAAATGTATGCTGAATTGCTTAAGCTTTTTGCATGTCTTGTGCCTACACAATGTTTAATGGTTCTGAGTAATAACAAATACCTAGCACACATTATATCCTGGTTTTGAGCCTTCAGAGGATCCATGGTTCTACATAAAAGTTTTTGTTTTTCCTTCGGAGAAGGGATGTATTGCGGTGGGCCAAATTCTGTATTTAATCTTCTATTCCACAGTTGATTGCCAACACTTGCACTTCAAAAACCTCTTTTTGCTAGTCACTATTACTAGGGTGTAAAGTGGCAGTTCCGTTATTACAATATTAGTGGGCAGCAATCAAATGGTGGAATAAGAGATGTAACACTATTGTGAATGAAGGATCCTGTCTGCCATGGAGAAAATAAACTATTTGTGGTGGTTCCCATTTAAACATAAACATATAGATGTGCTACAAGCTTGTTCTATAGCTTTTCTCTCCAGCATTCATCACACTCTAATGACAACAGCCCCTAGCTGAATCGAATGAATGATCATGCTAAGTGAGAATCTCTTGGCCTTGTATTAGATAGCAGAACGACTAACGTGAACTAGTAGTTACTGGGATTATGCACCTCTAGGAAGGATATTAATTCTTTGATTTTATATTCGAGCATGAAGCATGATGAATCCCTAATTGCAAGTCTGAACTGCTAATTTACTAATTTGCTTTATCAACAGCTTGTCAGGTAAACTTTGAGTTTCAAAACTACACTATCATCACGAGCAAATGCAAAGGGCCTCAGTACCTACCAAAATTGTGTTGTCCGGCTCTTAAAGAGTTTGCTTGTCCATTTGCGGATGAGTTGAATGACTTATCGAACGATTGTGCTTCCACCATGTTCAGCTATATTAACCTTTACGGAAAGTACCCACCCGGCCTATTTGCTAGTGAGTGCCGGGAAGGGCAGCAAGGGCTTGAATGCCCCGCTCTACCTCCTGGAACTTCTCAACCAGACAAAGCAAACCTTAACAGTGGCGTTCAGATAATATGTGATTTGTTGCCTCTGATGATGCTCTCAATGGCTACACTCATGTTGTCACTGCAATTTATGTGAAGGTTCCACGGAATTTCTGTATCATTTTCTATTTATTGTGAATTAAATTACACCTAAAATCGGAGAGGGTAAAGGATTTATGTGCTTCCAATTCGTTGTAACTTGATGTTGAGAGTGACAATACTTTTTTTTTTTTGTTAATAGTATTTTTTGTAATTGTTTTGACAGCACTCTTTTGAATCCCAAACTGCCAAACACTTGCTTGTAGAGTCATGAATTGTGGGTGAAAAGTTGAATACTGCATTTTGTTGGCATCAAAATGCAAGAACTGTATGTAAACTACGACAGCAGTCGATATGTTGCCAGCGGTTCTTCATGTTAATATAGAATCGAATTACACGAGTAAAATAAGCTATCAAACTGACTTTGTAGGTGGGAGCTGGGAAGCGTCAACTGTGCGTATATATTGCTTTAAATCATTGGCAGTTCTTACAAAAATTATTACATGTATATGTATAAATAGGGCTTCTTACACACAAATCAACAGCAGGTCTAACCTCTATGAGTTCATATTCACCAAATGAGCTTGCGCTTCGACAATTGCCGGAATTGCTTTCTGGTCATGCACCAAGATCTAGGGAATGTGCTCAACTGTATTCAAAAAAAAAAAAAAATTCTATAGACATTAAAACCAAGGGAATTTTAAAATGAAAAATGAAGAGAAACAACAGATGTGGAACAAATTCCTTACTCGAAGGAAGCTTTGATAAGAGGAAGGTTTCTATTATATGTATAGCCCCTATTATCTTATCTTGATGGATTAGAGTTATAGATTCAAATCCACCAATGATATTTAGATTTGGTTCAATTTATGGTGCAATTTAAATTCTCAACTTCCAATTGTGTTATTTTGGAGTGATTTTGGTGGATTTGAATCCATGAGTCATTTGAATTCTATTTCTGAAATGTTCACTCAAATCAAGTGCTTCCATACCCCCCTCCCCCCAAAGAAAAAAAGGAAAAAAAAAAAAAAAAAAAAACTTTTTTCACTGTAGCAAATAAACTTTGTGAAAATAGTCAGATAGGGTAGGCACTTACATTGCTAACAAGCTTAGCTCCAAACCAGGCAGAATCTGTGCCATAAGGTGGAGGAACAACCCGAATTCCACTGGACAAGGAAGTTGGTAGAAATTCACACAGTTCTTTCTCTAGTCTTGCTGAAAAAGCAAACCAAGCCATCAACTTCCAGCATGCAACACATAAAAAAAGTCATGCCCTTTTTTTTTTTTTTTCAAATCAAGCCTATAGTCTTCAGCAGTTTCCATAAACAAAAGGAAGAGTTAGACTTAGAATGCTTTAAACCTGCTAATCCTGGCAAACATGCAGTGCCGCCAGCCAATACAACAGTTTTATACCAATTATCATCGGCAGTTAATTCAGCATCATGGCAGTGATCCATGCAAAGTGCCACCGCCTGATGCAGACCCATTGCCTGTCTGTTAAAATTTCATGTGCTACAAAATTAGCAGTTGAATAACAAGCAAACAGAGATAATGGGAAATATTATTAACTACCACCCATATGAATTCCATGTATTTATATTTTAGCCCTTCAATTACCCATCCAGAGTCAACCTTGATGAGTCTTCCCATGGGAAGTCTTACATGACCTCCACTACAAAACCTAGTCATTCCGCAGATTCTTGGAAATGGAAACTTCAGGATATGGCTTCGACTAATTACAAGTACTAGTAAAGAAATGTATACATACACTCCTGTCATGCGAGGCTGAAACAATATCTCTCCCGTTTGGAATCGCTCCTTTGAAAGTGTATACCAACTGTTGGATGAAACTACAAATGATGCTTGTGCATCTTTGGATAGTTCAGCTTCATAGTCATAAGCAACATAACACAAGTTCTGCAAAGTCCAAACACCCAGGAGAAAGCAGTCAACAAGCAGTTAAATGCTCTGAGGAACCACTACAACACCATAAGAAGTGATACTCATGGAAAAAATAAATGTAGATTCAGCTATTTAAGAAGCAATCCTTTGCATTGAGTGATTCAAACAAGGATCAGTGAGTCAAGCTAACGTCACCATACTTACGAGACTATCAAATCCCGACAATAGGTAACAATTCCATTAATGGAGTTACAAGGTACAAAAATGGAAATAAATTTATACCTCTTTCAATGTGCGGACAGTATAGAGTGAATCAAAATGTATATTGTTCTGTTGCATCCGGTCCCGAAGGTATCCTGTAAGTTTCAAAGCTCCCATTCCTATCACTTCCACACCCACCTTATGCATCACTTTGCCATGTAAGACTGTGAGAACAAAATATTCAGTATGGCATTAAGCAAATGCCCGTCAAAAATAAATTCCCACGAACTTATGGAATGTCCTTGAGAAAATGAAAGTATCTTACAGAAAAGAAATTTTAGATTCATAACCGTACGTCAAATACTTCTTAACATTAGTACTAAGTCAATTGACATACTTGGAACAACAGATGTTTGATGGAAACCAATATTCACAACAATTCCTGATGTTCGTCTTGCTGCAAACAAAGCCAGAGTTGCCTACACATTGATAGATTAAGACAAAAGATAAATCATTATGTAATCCTTGAAGATAATTGATCAAACATGAAATACAAATATGGCATTGAAGTTTGTGCTATTTTCTGTATAAAAACCAGTAACATTCTCCATTTTACATTTATAATTGGAATCTTAATCGACTGAAATTTGATAGTTTAAACCTACAGTAAAATTCAAACTGATACTGATAACATAAGATTTAGTTACAACATACTTAAAATAAATCTTGAATTAAGCTAAATGTGTTTCAGAGGACTGAAGCTCAGGGCTAGTAATGCCCATTCAACAAAATTGGACTTTTCGTGCCTTGTAAGAGAACACAGAAAGCTTTTAACCCACCGAAAATTGATATTAGATAGAAACAGAAAGTTCAGGCATTTTGCTGATCAAAAAAAAAAAAAGAAAGAAAGAAACAGAAAGTTCAGGAATGAAAAAAAAGAAAGAAGAGGAAGAAGAAACATGTGATATACGATGGTAGAAACATCTAGCTGCATCATAGCAATATCCATGAAGTGACCTTCTTGATGGCTAAATGGATGAGGATGAAATGCCACCTATCAGTGGCAAATCAGAAGCAAGTCTCAACCTAGCACACATGCAGTGAGGACTTCCAGCTCAACAGGATGGAACCCTCGCAAGTCAAGTTAGTGTTTACATGTAGTGAAACTTAATGCTCACTTGTGTTTGTTCATGCATATTGCTTCCAACTAAAAGCTATTATAATAAAACCACGTTCCCATCAAGGTGATAAATGACTACCCTAGTTGTAGATTTGATATTACCAGGTTCAGATCAGAGTTCATGATACCCAAGCTCAACAAATAGGAGAGGCGTGGACCATATGAAAATACTCACATGGAATGCTTAAATCCAATTCAAGTAGAAGCTAACACAAGTAAAAATACACAACCCCAACACCCCCATTACTAGATGAAATGAAGATGTTGACCAGCTTTTCAAGAGGTGTTTTCACAAAGATATCCTCGGGAAAGTCATGGAGTGTAATTGATGAACAGACAAGAAAAGAATATATTTTTTCATGTTCTAATTTGGTTATCAAAGAAAAGTCCCACATGGACTTATCGAAAAAATACCTGGTTGATGGCACATACAGCAGGAACATTCATATCAAACAGGGCCGAGTAGATAGCATCCTTTAGCTGTCTTCTAGAACTTTTTGCAGACTCGGTATCTGATTTGATTATGGTAATATAGACCAAGGGAAAAGATTATAATACAAGAAAAGGGCATTAGAAAAGGATAATGCCCAACCTACCTAACTGATGAGAAGAAATAAGGCCAAAAATTTCTAGTGAATTTTCAATTCATATCATTGAAAGCAAAATCAAACAAGTTAAAGTACTTTTTAATTGCATACGGTTCTTCTAGGTGTATATGTCTCACACATACATGATCATATTTTCTTAAATTGTATTTAAAGTCAAAGAAGCAAACCCGAGAAAATTCAGATGACAAAGATAAAGTTCATCTACATAATGCTGAAGCTAACCATCGTAATGACAGAGTGGTATTGATACAACAATTGGCTGTGATGATGTTTTCACCTGCATCCTACATGAAATCAGGGTCAGTTCACAGAAAACAAAGAAAAATGAGACCAGGACATAAAACACATATCAAGTATGTTGAATCTAATATTATAACAAAGAACCACCAAAATAAAATTTCGCGCAGATTGCTAGAGCAGGCAGTTAATGTTAAAGCACTCAAGAAATTTTAGCATATGTGATATGTGTAACCAACTTGACATTTTTGTAAATACCTGTTGCAGATAGTTGAAAAGAAATGTCTAAGTCTAGAAGGCATTGGAGACTCAATGTTTCCAAATTCCTGCAAATTTGAAACCTCTACAATGAGTTGAGTGGTGGTTGTATGTTACAAAAGGTAATCGAGCTCAAAATTAGCAAGTTTCTCTTCAAGCATAATAATCCATATACATACAAAAAGCTTACCAAAAATGTTGCTGACCTCCCAGATGGAGAGGAATACTTGCTCCATCCATATTTACAATAACCTGAGCCACCTATGGTATAATACATGGAAAGATATAAAATTGTACATACAAAATTAAACCCCAAAACCAATTGGAATGGAAAGGCCTAGTAGGCTGAAAAATCCAAAACTTTGCCACATTTTTGCGAATTTGGTCAATTCTTTTACAATTTAGACATGCTTTGACCAATTGATTGCAATTATAGACAATTTTTCAGGATGGTCAAAATTAACATCTTGACATGTGCACTGATGTGGAAAACATATAGATTCGATTTTACAAGGTCTAAAGAGTTTAATCAATGCCACGTCAAATGAAGCTCACCCAATGTAGTATTCACTATCAAACACACACATACACAACCCACATATATATGTGCAAATGGACAGTAAATACTACACCCGGGTATAGCATCTGCAAGACTAGTCTAAGGTGGGTTAGTTTTAGATAATATGTAATTAGAATCCTTAAAATCAATTCTATGCGTCTTTCACATCATTGCATTCATCAACTAATTTTGACCAATCTGACAAATTGACCAAATTGCACTAAATAGGCCAAATAATGGCTAACTTGACAATCACAAAACAATTGGCCAAAATATAGACAAATAAAAGATAAGAGCTAGCTGCTAGTATACAAACAGCAGCTAAGAGATAAATATACACACTTATACAAATAAGTGTAAATATATGTCTAGTTTGGATAATTAGTGCTTGGAAAGATATAATACAGCAGAATATGTACCATCAATTATAATAGCTCCGGGGACTTCCATGCGCTGACCATAAATATGCATAAATGACAGGTCATGCATCTGAGCAGGAAACGCTCTGAAAATATTATAAGATTAGATTTATTGTCTTGACAAATTCCCTAGAAATACAATGCAGCTACAAGACAATAATTCATGAATCAAAAATCATGAACTTGGAAGGTATCATATGTTTGGACATATTAGTGATTGACTTGAAATATACATCTTCAATGAACATAGATTTTTCAAAGTTGATTATCAAAACAATCTCCACTTGATTAGGTTCACTGGAAATCGTAGTTCTCAAAACTTTTAGAAAATCTATGCAAGAGCAGATGTTTTGGTAGAAAGGAAATTCCTTTCTCTTTAATTATGAAGCATAGTTTCCAGATGAATTTCTGACGAGCATAAAGTTACTATTAAGTAGCCTTCTCGCCAAATAGATGAATGCACAATTTTGAACAGAAACAAACAGATTCGTAAGTGCCACATGTATGTATCCCCGCATGAGTAAACTTTACTTTCTAGGTAAAAGAGAGCAAAGCTACATCAGAATTTTAAGCACTCAAGACAATTAGAGCCTATCAGAAGCATGCATTCATGTAAATAAAAGGCATCATCTCTAGTAAAGCTTACATCCCCACTGCACAAGAAGCAGCTAGTGAAATAACCACCACCTTCATCACATCATACTCGATTAAGATCAAACGAATTCTAATTGCACACTGGAGAGTTCTAATTCACGGTCACTTGAACAAGCACAAATAATTTCATAAAATACATAAGTTTACCAGAATCAGATGCATATAATTCTCATAAAAGGGCGAAAAAAGTAAAAACTGGACTAATCATACTGGAGAGGATAACCGGATCGCAAGTGAGTTTCGGCGAAGAAAATGGAGTCCCACGGCTCCGGCTGATGCTGCAGAAAATAAATCCACAGCCGATTATCAGAAACCAACAATTTCCATGATTTGCACACCGCTCTCAGCCTCGCCGACTCTCTCGGGCCAATGATTTTGAGAATTTGCATGATAATGTCGATGGGAATCCGATCGAACTCGCCGGTGGATAAGGTTTGGATATACATCGTCTGGAGGAACCTGTCGTAGTCGGACATCGGGTTCGGGTTGGGATTATAGCCCGAGCCCGATGAAGAGCCCGATCGGTGGGCAACGGACTCCCAAACCTTCCGAATCAGAGAGTTCATGGCTATTGCATCAGAAATGGAATATGCAAAAATTCTTCTGCAAATTAATTGATTTTATTCTTATTAATTAGGAACTGCTGGTGGGCGGAGTTTTGACTATGTCTATGTGAGCGACTAAAAGTAGCATACAATTTTGACACGTGTGCTGATAGAAACCAGGAGTTTGTGGGACCACTGGAAACCGAGCTCGTGCTCCACGTGTGGATTTGGTAGAGGTGGCTAATTAATTTGTGCCTTGATTTTGGTGTTTAATTATCTTATATATAGCATATTTTAATTATTTTGAAATATTTGATTAATCTTAATTATAATAAAAGATCTTAGTTTGTCCATCTCACATGATATTTAAAAAGTAATTTGTCAATTCTCACCCCGCCTTTTTATTTATTTATTAATTACGACAAAATTCTGAACAACCTACCTAATAATTTCCTTATTAATTTAAATCAAGTAGTTGAATATTATCTGAAATGTCATGAATGTTTTGATACATGCTAGCAATTCAATGATATTTAAAATTCATCTAATTGCACAAGTTATATGGTTGTGTGAGTTAGTTTATATCTAAAAACTATGTTTAAATACACTCTAACTATTTGTGAGCTGAACTTTTCCTTTTTAATATCTAAAACTCAATTATCATGGTAATTATATATATACCATCAGTTCAATATTTAAAATTAAAGTATTCTTCTTTAATTGGTAGAAGAGAAATGTTGATTCTCTTTTTTGAAAAAAAAAAAAAAATTCTTCAACCTTGATATCATAAAAATTCAAGGTTTTTTTTTTTTTTTCAATTCAACATTGATATCATAAAAATTAAAGAAGGGACTAGTTTATGTTAAATGAATTATATTGTGTTGATAAAAAATCGACCTGTTTAATTATTTAAATACTCAAGCTAAACTCGGTTCTAATCATAATCCAACAAATCTAAGTTAAAGTTATTTATGAATTTTGGCGTTAAAATTTATCTCCTAGAATATGAGCTGCTCTACGCCCAACTGCTTACCACCTTATTATGGCTGTGAAAACAAAACTAGCTATAAAAATTAATTGAAAATCAAAATGTAACATTATATTATAACTCTGGACTAAATAAACATCATTAGTAATCTCACCTTCTTATTTAAAAAAATATATATATATATTCACCTTCTAATTTTCCTATGACCGGCAGATGATAATGAAGGAGCTATCGTGGTGGTTGGTTTTGTTTTGATGGGTGTTTGTAATTGATTTTGATGTTGACAAGTGATTATTGAGGAAACAATTTTTTAAACAAAATAACCAGTATTGGAAATAGAAGTGTTCTTGACGAAATTTCAAAAAACAAATGCGTTTCCAAAATAATCACTTTAGTTTTATAAAAATTCCCTTTTTAAGAGATATATATATATATATATATGAATCATATGATCATTAAACTCGGAAACTGTGGTTTTACATTCATATTGTATTAGGGAATGAAATTGGATGTACATAAAAATAGGTGAGATTAGAATTATAAACACAAAGTAGCCTTTAATTGACTAGAGGATAATTCCACCTAACTCTCTAAACTGTATAACATTTTGCACTTTTATTACTAATTTCTTTTTGTTGCACGTTTTCCATTAACTGTTTAAACTGAATACAATAGTTTTTTAATTATATATCTTCTAGAAATTTCTTTTAATATTTTGAATGAAAGTTGGGAAATTGAGTGTTGAAATTATGAATTGAAACAATTTACACAGCTAATGTGTTATAATAATAATAATAATAATAATAATAATAATAATAATAATAATAATAATAAATAAATAAATAAATTGTTGAGTAAAATAAAACAACTTGAATAATTTAAGGCTCAATTTGAATGGAGAGCTTTTAGTAGGGATTCTAATAGTAAATTTATTGGTGGTGTTTCAATATATAGGAATTTGAAAATCAACACTTTCATTTTAAACTTATTTTTTTAGTAATATAAAATCCACTTCGATCTGAGTACATTTAAAATTTGTTTATTTTAAATTTTGTATTTCAAATCAAACTGTCCAAATACCGTAATAACCATTTAGTGAGAATACCAAACAAACTATGTCTTGAGATAATTATCCCTTTTCACTTGGAAGAGATTAGGCAAAAACTTCTGTGCAACTGGTGCACCAGTTGCACCACACCTTTATGTTATAAATGTAGTACCTTTATGCATGTTCATTTTAAAATGTGCTGATATTTGTACATAAAGGTACTAAATTTATAACATAAAAGTATCTGTGCAACTGGGTGCACCAATTGCACAGAAGTGTTACTCAAAAGATTAAGGCAGTGTTTCTAAATAAATAACACAAAAAATTACATGAGACTTTTTACGGATATTTTCTGTGAGATGAATTTTTTTTACCCACAAATCAAACCTATTTAAAAAAAATTATATGTGAATTGTGAAATGTGGGTTAAGTAAGATGATTCATGAGATGATCTCATATAAGACTCACTCAATAAAAAAATAAAAAAACTTAAAATTTAAATCAAGAAGGATCCAACTTTGAAATGATTATAAGTAATTATACCATAATCCATTCATTAATCACTCGCTCAAAATCAAATTGTTTTCCAAGCACTTGCTATAAATGAATAATCACCTTATAGATTAAAAAAAAAAAAATTGCGTGAGACGGTCTCATGGATAATTTTCGTTAAACAGATTCTTATTATCTATAAACTAAGCTCATTTTTACTAATTCACGTGTTAATTGTGAAGGATGGGTTATGGGTTAACTCATCTTACGTAACATCCGTGAGACAGTTTCACATAAGACTTATTCATATAAAACTATGTCTTATCTATAGTCTTATATGAGATGGTCTCATATACGATTTTGCGAAAAATAAATTAAACATAATGTTACTGTAATAACAATTTTCAAATTAAACAACTTTTAAATCAATAACAATTGAAATTATACAACTATTAAATGAGAAATAGGATTTTTGACCATGCATGATTAAGTTCATCATCTCCATAAAATTCCTAGATTGTTCTTAAGTAAACAAAGTGACAGAAAAACCAAAATAAGAGAGAGACTATTATTCAAGTCTAGGCAAAAACTTCTGAATCCCTGGGGCACGGATCTTAGATCCGTGTTTTCAACCTGCCCCAAGGTCCACACGCGTGCTGGACGCGCGTCCGTGCGCCCATGTGCGTGCACCTGATAGGTATTTCATATTTGCTTTAAAGGTATATCACACATACTCTTCAAATATCAAATACTTTTAGTTCATATTTGTAATATCTATAAGACAAACCCGTAAAACCTCACAAAACAAGCGTCCATGCGCACACACAGTGCGCCCATGCACCCACGCCGCGCGCGCAACTCACAAATTGTGCGCTCACGCCGCCCGCGCATAGGTATCCCATGTATACCTTAAAGTGCGCCCATGCCCCCACACCTCACAAACCGCGCACCTTGAATGTATACATGTGATACCTATACATGAAAATAAATAAAAAACCTGAGTGAAAAAAAAATTTAAAATTAATGTGGGGTCCATAGGGTGGGCTGGGGACATGGTGTCCCAGAACACAGAAGACCTACTCTCAAGTCTATAGTGCGATAAGATTTTCCCAATTTCGAATTCCATTAAAAAAAAAAAAGAAATATATCATTATTAATTTTTTTTGAAAATAATAGATATAATTGAAAAGGGAAATAAAAGTTCAATTGAGAATTAAACAGTTTGAAGATGATTCTTCTCATAACAAAGTTTCCCAAACTCAATTGATCTTGTCTCGACTCTTGAGCCATAAAAAAAAATGTAATTAAGTAAATATAAGTGATACAGAATTCCCCGGGAAATCCCCCTTCCTTTATCGTTCTTCCCTTTTTGGCCCCATAGAACGCGCATAATCAGGTCAATCTGGTGTCCAAATTGGGAATTAAATTAAAAGGTCAAGGGCAGTAGCAAAACCGACCTTATATATTCAAGTTATCAACGCCAAAAAGGAAAAGGAACCAGTCACTTTCATTCACTCACATTCCTTCAAACCAGTGGATAAAGATTGGCAGATATATCTCTCCCCCCTCCCCCCTTTCTCTCTCTCCACATCGAAGATATTTCGCCAATTTACTAATTAATCATTCGGATTTAACGCTATCTAAACCTTTCAATCGGAATTGGAGAAGCCTCGTGATTCTCTACCGTTTCTCCGTTTACAGGAAGGTCAGAATCTCTACAGTAACTTCGTATTGGAAGATAATTTGGTTTTCATGCATTGTTCGTGTGTGAAAATGCTTTTATCTTTTTGTAATTGTAATTGCTTTTAAGTTTTTCCCTTCGGAATTGTAGGGTTTATATTCACCACGCCTTGTTCTTTTACTGTAAAAGGTGGATGAGCATTTTTATCTCTTATTGCATTTTGTGCTATTTTGTTTTAATCGATGATTCGCGTGTTTGTGAAGAAACTTTGTAAATTCCGGCAGTATATACTGCGTAGGAATCACAATTGTTTCGTCGTTTGCTTCTTCTTAAATTACGTGGTGATTTATGCAGCTTGTTGTTCTTAATTGATTGTTCTGCAATATTTGTGTTATCTCCTTTTTTTCTTTTTGTGTGCGCAGAAGCGCTTTTGGCTTCTTTTCTTAATAATCATGTTTTCAAAGATGTATATTGATTATGATTCCGTTGTGAGTATGATTGTTCTGCTAAAACATCTCATGGATTATCTACCGCATTGTAATCACATTGATTTGGGTGAATTTTTTTTAATTGGGATCATGATATAAGACAACTGAACTTTGAATATTAGGGAAATGAATTGAAGCTGCAGCGGCAGCAGCTCGTTTATTTTGTATATAGGGAATGTTAGCTGCATGATATGGTTCATGCAGCCTACATTCAGTATAATGGTTTATATGTCTGCATAAAATGATATATAACAAGTGTTACATTCATCAATTGATACTGCATCAATTCTACAATTAGTAGTTTTTCAACCTGTGGGACTGTTTGTGTTTTTGGATGGAGATAAGTGTCCAACTTGTGTACCATTGGTAACTTTGGAAATTCATCAGTTGCTAATTAGATTGTTCAACTGCGCTACATCAATGTTAGCACGGCTCAACTTTTTTTTCAATACTTATCGGGATGCCTGAGTTGGAGTCTCAGTTTTTGCTCTTCACGTGTGATAAATGTCAAGCATAGAAATTGTTTCATATTGTCCTGATTCTGCATTTTGTCAGATCTATACTTGTGTTTTACATTTAACTAGACAATTTTTTCGTGTTTGCTTGCCTTTATGCATTCTGGGAGTCATCGTGTCTTGCATTTTGTTCCACTGTTCGTTCCCAGTGTGGCCTGAATAGATTTTAAAGGATACTATTGATTCTCAATGTCAATATTTATTTAGACAGTTGTGCATAGTTACAATGGATGTACAAAATATTGACGATGTTGGCAACCCTGCATCCACTCAATCTTATTTTTGTTGATTTTCATATTATTTTGCTAGTTGTATCCCGTGCTGTTGAACAGCATTAAAAGATGGAATAATAATGCTTTATGATCTTTTTATATTGCAATTCCATTTCCTATGCGAACTTTTCAACTTGGACTTATCATAATTCCACAGCAGCTCTGTATATATTAGATAAAAATATAGATGTTTATAAGTTATTTATTGCAACAGTTATGGTTCTTTTTGCATGTCTGTGGATACATTTTCTTATTCCGTGCAGTCATGTTATAAAAATTGTAGTCATGTTATAAAAATTGCAGTCATTGGTCCATTTCTTGCAGGTCTCTGTAAATCATGTCCCATCAGCAAGGTAATGAAGCTGATGAAATGGAAGAGGAATACGAAATGGAGGATGTAGACGATGATATGGATGATGAGTTCCATGGCAGATATGCTGGTGGCTCAGACTCTGATATGGATGAATATGAATACATGGTTTGTTCAAAAATTGCATACCTAACCTTGTGTTCCCATTTTGAGTATTTTCATTCAGGGGTTTTATCTTACTCTCTGCATCCTAGAAATGTCAGTTGTTATCCTTGATAGTTGCTAATCACAACCCCCCCCCCCCCCCCACCCAAACCACTATACAGAATAATAGAATGCAAGATACCACTGCACCTCAAGCTAGAAAGGGCAGAGATATCCAAGGAATTCCATGGGAGAGGCTCAGCATAACTAGAGAGAAATATAGGCAAACTAGATTAGAACAATATAAGAATTATGAGAACATTCCTCAATCAGGAGAAGGATCAGAAAAGGTGGGTTCTCTATTTTTCTGTACTGGTTTCTCTGGCCACATTTCCATTGGTTTTGTTGCTCTAATTTATTAACTTTTGTCCCTTTTCCTGTTGCCAATAGGAGTGCAAAACTACTGAGAAAGGAGGCTTATACTATGCATTCAGACGAAATTCGAGATCTGTGAAATCGACAATTTTACATTTTCAGGTCATTGGAATAGCTTGTATAAGCAATTTGTGTTTTTCAATTTCTTTTAAGGGTGAATTTGGAAGTCTACTTGCATACTTGTTTACTCTCTCTATTTGGATGAATTTTGGAAAAAAGTAGATTTTTTCCTGATACTGTTGTAGAGGGCAAGCTTTAATGATTGACTTATGAAAATTATCAATTTCTGGTTCCAAGTAAAAGCATAACTCTACCGGAACATTGTGCAATATATCCTGTTTCATCACTAAATTGTTTGTATATATTTAGTTACATAATTCAACCAACTATAAGGACCATAGCCAAGGGAGTTTGCATGACGACCAACTTTAATGGAAGCTGGGTTTTGTATTTTCAGTGGTCTGACTATGCTTTTGTGTTTGATCTGTTTGGCGTGCCAATTAAGATACTTTTTTTTGTTGTCGTCATTTATTACATTTTTAGCCTCTGTTCAAGTTGGAGCATGACAGCTTACCTTTAAATTTACTGCTTTGTTGCAGTTGAGAAATTTGGTATGGGCTACATCAAAGCATGATGTTTACCTTATGTCACATTTCTCAGTTATGCATTGGTCATCATTGACATGCACCAAATCTGAAGTTCTTAATGTGTCAGGACATGTTGCACCTTGTGAGGTTTGTAATTCTATTGTTCTCTCTCTCTCTCTCTCTCTCTATATATATATATATATATATATATATATATATATATATATATATATATATATGTATGTAAATCCAGTTTGTGTAATTTTTCTTTAACCAATGTAGAAACACCCTGGAAGTTTGTTGGAAGGATTTACCCAGACACAGGTCAGCACACTAGCAGTGAAAGATAAGTTGCTAGTTGCAGGGGGATTTCAGGGAGAGCTTATCTGTAAGGTATGTTTTATTTACTCTTCTCTGTAAGTCTATGAAGTGGTTTTGAAAAATTCTCAACATGTGGAGAGTTCTTATATTTGTAAATGCCTCTTTATTCTATTGTTTGAATGATTGGCCATATGATCTACTTTGAATTTTTTTTTCTAATCAATGAAACTGCTCTTGCTCCAAGGTTTGTTACCAAGAGATGCAACACATTGATTTGTAAAATATGCTTAACTGAATTTTTTAGCCGCTCTTCCACTTAGTTCAGTTGGCCATACTCTCCTAATATTTATATGGTACTTCCATGTATGAAACAGAAGCAATTCATTCTTTCTAGGTTTTTTGTTTTTTTGTTTTAATTTTTGTAATGAAAAGGAAAGAGGAGCTCTTTGGACATTTTATCTTATACAGTTTAAGGGAAAGCTTTTCTTGATCTCCCTGTTGAATATGAATTTTTGGTTGATCAGTAGCAGGACAAAAGTTCATGTGATGGTTTGAAGAATCTTATACTTGGGCATGCTCTTTGATTTATAATAGCAGTTCCTTGGATACTAACTTTTGCAGTTTATAGCTCATTATTGAACCATTTGTTTCCACCTGTTTCGTTGCAGTATTTAGATAGGCCTGGGGTATCCTACTGCACAAGGACAACCTATGAAGATAATGCAATCAGTAATGCTGTTGAGATATATACTTCTGGAAGGTATCCACTTACTATCTATACCTTTGGTTACATAAAGTCTGTTCACTCTATTTCTTCCCCCCCTTTCTTCTTTTATCTCTTTTTTGGTGGACATTCCTGAAAGTGCTTCTCTCTCATTCCAGTGGTGCAGTGCATTTTGTAGCTTCAAATAATGACAATGGAGTTAGAGATTTCGATATGGAGAAATTTCAGCAGTCTAACCATTTTCGCTTTTCGTGGCCAGTTAATGTGAGTCTCTATCCCTCTCCCATTTTTTCTATGCGCATGCACATACAATTATATTTATCTATTTTAGGAATTACACACACACACACACACACATATTTGATCTTATTAATCAGTTTATTTATAAAATCGGATTAAAAGGGGAAGAAGGCCTGAAAAGACATGGAAAAAATTTATAAATAAGAGCATGTGTCTTGATCGACTAAGATGGCAAGATATAATTCATATAGCCAACCCATGTAGTAGGATTAAAGCTTACTTTTTGGTTGTTTGGGTTTTAGGTACCTTGTTGAAGTGGTGCCAGTAGAATACATTATGACTTTAAAATTTGGAGACCTTAGTCCTGATGCTTCCACTAAGCATGCCTTGTTGTTATTGAGATAAGACTATATGATCTTTAGTGTCTCAATAGTTAAAATATAGAATTATGGCTGTCCAGCAAAAGGTTAGCGTGCATATGAAGACTGCTATAAAGTTGAGATTTTCTTATAGTTGTATTCTTCCAATCTTTTCTTCTTGGATGGATGCATTGGGGTAGGGGGAGGCAATGCTGGATGATTAAAAGACATGCCAAATATAACAAGAAATCATGTTCTTTGGGATTGAGGAAGCTTGAATGACATAAGAGGACATTTTCATATGTTTGATTAGCGATTTATTTGTGCTTTGCTGGCATTGACTGGATTCACTCTTGATGCATGCAGCATACTTCTCTCAGTCCTGACGGTAAGCTTCTTGTTATTGTTGGAGATGACCCAGATGGTTTACTGGTGGATTCCAGGAGTGGGAAGGTATGATGTTCTTATTTAACCAGAGAGAAGCATATAAAAAGCATTATACCATGACCTCAACCTTGAGTTTTGACTTCCACCTGTGCAGGCTGTTGCATCTCTGCATGGTCACTTGGACTATTCATTTGCATCGGCATGGCATCCTGATGGCATTACATTTGCAACTGGGAACCAGGATAAAACCTGCCGAATTTGGGATATGCGGAATCTCTCCACATCCCTCTCTGCATTGAAAGGAAACCTTGGAGCTATTCGTTCCATCCGATATACATCTGATGGCAGATTCATGGCAATGGCAGAGCCTGCAGATTTCGTCCACATTTTTGATGTCAATAGTGGGTACCAGAAGGAGCAGGAAATTGATTTCTTTGGTGAGATATCCGGTATGTCGTTTAGTCCTGATACTGAGTCCCTTTTCATTGGAGTGTGGGACCGTACATATGGTAGCCTTCTTGAGTTTGGCAGACACAGGGAGTACTCGTACCTTGACACTATTGTATAAGCTAGTCCTGTTATGTGCAGCTTAAGCAAACGAAGTTGTGGTGCGTTCTTCCACGGGGTTCCAAAGTGTATAGTATAATGTTGTGCGATGCAGTGTAATGTAATGGTCTCTTAGTTCAGTTTCTTATTCGAGTGTTAATAAGGATTTTGAGAGGGAGGGAGGTGTATAGTAATAGACGAGTCTTGTCGTGAATATTAGTAGCAGAAGTTGAGCTATTGGTTATCCACTGCCTTGATGATTTTAGTTGAGATATTAATTTGTGTGCAACTGTGTATCTGAAAAGTGTATCAATTCCGTTGATGATTGTTTTGGAGACTAATCTAATGGAGGTGTGTTGGGGGCGTCATTTTGTTATGCATTTCTTTACATTGTTAAGTAATTGAATAGGATAATAGTAATGTGCGATAAAGAGGACAGAGAGGATAAATAGAAAGAGGCAAAATCAAACAGTGAAACAATTGTATTAAAACGGGTAAAAAAAAAACAGAAAAAGGAATAGGATAATAGTAATGTGCGATAAAGAGGACAGAGAGGATAAATAGAAAGAGGCAAAATCAAACAGTGAAACAATTGTATTAAAACGGGTAAAAAAAAAACAGAAAAAGGAATGGATCTATTTAATCGGGGGATTTGAACCCGACGTGAATCGAACACGCAACCTTCTGATCTGGAGTCAGACGCGCTACCATTGCGCCACGGATCCTTGGTGTTAATAATTGGTCTGAAAACATATAAAATTATAATAACAAAGTAGTAGAAGAAAAAAAATCCGTGATCCAGAAAGAACCAATGAGAGAAGGGCAAATAAGCATGGAAAATCTTTTTTCCGTGGCTCCCTTCCTCCTCAGATAATCCGTTTCTTTCATCCCCAAAATATAAACCTCTTTCTTCATCACAAAATCTGTGATTAATCCACACCACATCCAACCACCACTTCTCATCCGGCATTCCAATGGCGTCCAGTGCTCTCTTCTCCACCCCAACCTTCCAGGGCCTGAGACCCCTAAACAAGGCGATCGACTCCACCACCCTCTTCCCCGCCACCGCCGCCTGCCGCCCCCTCCGGAAGCGCGCCAACAGGCTCGCCGTCAAGGCCGAGCTCAACCCATCGCTGGTGATCAGCCTCAGCACTGGGCTCTCCCTCTTCCTCGGGAGATTCGTCTTCTTCAATTTCCAGAGGGAAAACGTGGCCAAACAGGTGCCTGAGCAGAACGGGATCTCTCACTTCGAAGCCGGCGATGCGCGCGCTAAGGAGTACGTTAGCCTCCTCAAATCCAACGACCCTGTGGGCTTCAACATCGTTGATGTTCTCGCCTGGGGTTCCATTGGCCACATCGTCGCCTACTATATTCTCGCCACCTCTAGCAATGGCTACGACCCTAGCTTCTTTGGTTGAGATCTCATCTCATATCATCTCATCTCTCTCTCTCTCTGTAATTCAACTTGTATTCTCTCGTAGCTGTTGTGTATAGCTGCTTAAATCCATCTACAATTTTTTTGTTTGGTGTTTTATTTCACTTGCCCACTTCTACTCCGATTTAACTGTGGTGAAATTTAATTCTCTCTTCAAGTTCACTGCTAATACTATTATATATCATCTTTGAGGTATAATTTAAGATTCATAGTAGTAGATCGGATTACTGATTGTGTTTTGAATAAATTTGGATTTAAAATTTATCATTTTTATTTTAAGTTATTTTTCAAAAATTATGAAAGAATTTTGACAGTTTGATTTAAAATGGATTTAAAATGAATGATTTCAAATCCATATGTCTAAACACAACCTAAAGTTGAAACACAAACATGTTATATGAAAATTTAAAAAAGAATGAAAAACAGGTGTATCTTGGATCCAACAGATTTAATGTACCTTTTCATAAAACATACAAACCCTGTCCATAAGTTCAGTTTAATAAATTAATCTTTAATTAAAAATTTAAAAAATAATGAAAAACAGGTTTATCTTGGATCCAACAGGTTTATCTTGGATCCAACAGATTTAATGTAAACATACAACTCCTGTCCATAAATTCAGTTAAATAAATTAACCTTTTCATAAAACATACAACCCCTGTCCATAAATTCAGTTTAATAAATTAATCTTTAATTTATAAATTGAGGTTTACGTCTATTAGAAAGATTATATTGGTTGATATTTTATGTATTTATAAATTGAGGTTTATGTCTGTTAGGAAGATTACATTGATTGATATTTTATGTTCTCGAATTCGCCGCTTGACTGTTCCTTCCCGAGGACCTATTTTCTTGTTCATTTTCTCACAAACTTTTATATTTCTCAATTATTTACCAAATTTTAAAGGACAAGATATTTTATGTTCTCGAATTCCCTTGACTACTCCTTCCTGAGGGCATATTTTCTTGTTTTTTACAAAGTTTTTATATTTTTCAGTTTCATAAATTAATCTTTAATTTATAAATTAAGGTTTATGTCTCTTAGGAAGATTACATTGATTGATATTTTATGTTCTCGAATTCCCCGTTTGACTGTTCCTCCCCGAGGGTCTATTTTTTTTTTTTTTTCATTTTCTCACAAACTTTTCTACTTCTCGATTATTTACCAAATTTTAAAGGGCAAGATATTTTATGTTCTCGAATTCCTGCTTGACTGCTCGGTCCGAGGCCGATTTTCTTATTTTTTTACAAAGTTTTCATATTAAAAAAAATGTCTGATATATCTGTCGATATTTCTGTAAAATCAAGGTACCGATATTTCCATCGATACCGATGTTTTCGTCCTTGCCCACTGTCGATAAATTCAGTTTAATAAATTAATCTTTAATTTATAAATTGAGGTTTATGTCTCTTAGTAAGATTACATTGATATTTTATGTTCACGAATCACCTGCTCGACTCCTCATTCCCTAGGGCCTATTTTCTTGTTCATTTTCTCATAAACTTGTAGACTTCTTGATTATTTACCAAATTTTAAAGGAGAAGATATTTTATGTTCTCAATTCCCTACTTGACTACTCTTTCCCGATGGCCTATTTTCTTATTTTTTATAAAGTTTTCATATTTAAAAAAAAATATCTGATATATTCGTCGATATTTTCGTAAAAATACACCCAAGGACGAAAATGTCGAAATTTTCGGCGATATTTCATTAAAATGGATGAACCGAAATAATAATACACAACAATTTTATTTTTATTTTGCAACAATTTTATTTTATTTTATTCAGTAAATATTGTTCAAATTTCAATTTCGGTGAGTTCCTTCATAAAAACGCCGTATATCGCCGATATATGCATATGTCAGCGACATACTGTTTTTTTTTGTTTTTTGTTTTTTTATTGAGTGGAACATTAAATAATGGCTTTACATGAATCATGTGTTTGTTGCATAGATTGTTTCCACTCTCCACATCATTCATTAAAATGGAGATGAGATTTCTTATCCAAAAATTAGTCATATCATTTATTGTCATAAGTGTATGTTTACACATTTGCCTTTTAAAATTTGGTAAATAATAGAGAAGTAGAAAAGTTTGTGAGGAGATGAACAAGAAAATAGGCCATCGGGAAGGAGCAGTCAAGCAGGGAATTCGAGAACGTAAATAATCTTCCTGAGAGACATAAACCTCAATTTATAAATTAAAGATTAACTTATTAAACTGAATTTATCGACAGTGGGACAAGGACGAAAATATTAGTATCGGTGGAAATATCGGACTTTTTTTTTTAAATATGAAAACTTTGTATAAAAAATTGAAAAATATATCTAGTAGTTTACAAAATATTATAACTAACATTAATATATATTGATTTAAATTTCAAATAAAATGATATGTTTACAATTTATATAATAGATTATATATTTCCTGCAATATACCACGTTTTTATGACCGCCCCTGCAAAATATAAAAGTAATATGATGTTATAAACTTTAGACATACCTTTGATAATTCCTCATATACCAGAGAAAATTCATCACACCAGAGAAAATTTATCAAGGATTAAAATTTTGAAAGCTTCCAAAAATTTCCTTAGAAAATACAAATAAAGATTTATTATAAATAAAGTGCTTTATAATGTTTTTATCACATAGACATTCATAGAACTTTATTAATGGATTCATTTTAAATAAAGTATTTTATAATGTTCTCATCACATAAACAGTCTTAATGGTTCATTCTAAATAAAGTGTTTTATAATGTTCTCATCACATAGACAGTCATAAAACCAACGGATATCAGTCATAAAACTAACGGGTATCCAAATGCTGCCAATTCGGGTATCAGTCATAAAACTAACGGGTATCCAAATGTTGCCTTTAGCATGTTGTCAATTTCTCGATTGCCAAAACGTCCTCCATAATTGTCTTTCAAGTGAGTCGCCATGTTTCGATAACACCTGATTAAATTTTGGTTCACAATTTGGTTTGCATTCCTCTGTTGGCTCTTATCAGTGTATGTTGCCACACATTGGGTGAAACAATTCTTCACAGTGCAAAAATGAGTTTTTTAGGATTGTTAATTATTATATTACTCCAAACATTAAAACTACCCATCATTAAAATTGTCGATTGCAGCTGTATAATTTGTATTGAATCCCACAAAAATGGGTTTGAGAATTGTTAATTATTGTACTATTTCAATCATTAAAACTACTCATATTATCGATTGCAGCTGTATAATTTGCCCTGAATCCCATTGAAATTAGTGATTTTTTTTTATCAAAACAATTTTTCAATGTAAGTATTTGGTTGTTGGACATAAAAGTCAAGTGATTCGTGAAATATATCTCATCTGTAAAACTAAAAAAAAATACTTCAGTGACCGGCCCTTTAAAAAATATAAAAGCAATATGATGTAATAAGCTTTAAACATACCTTTGATAATTCCTCATACACCACCTCATACACCAGAGAAGATTCCTCACAGGAATAGAATTTCGAAAGCTTTCAAAAATTTCCTCGAATATACCGTATTTTTATGAAGATAAAAGTAATATGATGTATTAAGCTTTAAACATACCTTTGATAATTCCTCATACACCACCTCATACACCAGAGAAGATTCCTCACATCTAATGGAATAGAATTTTGAAAGCTTTCAAAAATTTCCTCGAATATACCGCATTTTTATGAAGGGTGAGGGGCTCACCGAAATCGAAATTTGAACAATATTTTACTGAAATATTGCCGAAATATCTATAATATTTTGACAAATATCGCCGAAATATCGACAATATTTTGATGAAATAAAATTGTTGCATATTATTATTTCGGTTCATCCATTTTTAGGGGCGAATTTAAGTCAATATATGTATTAATGTTAGTTATAATATTTTGTAAACTACTAGATATATTTTTCAAATTTTTATACAAAGTTTCCATATTTTAAAAAAATGTCCGATATTTCAACCGAAACCAATATATCCGTCGATATTTTCGAAAAATTAAGATACTGATATTTCCACCGATACTAATATTTTTGTCCTTGTCCCACTATCGATAAATTTAGTTTAATAAATTAATCTTTAATTTATAAATTGAGGTTTATGTCTCAAAGATTACATTGGTTGATATTTTACATTCTCGAATTCCCTACTTGACTGATCCCCGAGGTTGTTCATCTTCTCACAAACTTTTCTACTTCTTGATTATTTATCAAATTTTGAAAGACAAATGTGTAAAAATACACTTATGACAATAAATGATATGATTAATTTTTGTATAAGAAATCTCATCTCCATTTTAATAAATGATGTGGAAAGTGGAAATAATCTATGCAACAAGCATATGATTCATATAAAGTCATTATTTAATGTTCCACTTAATAAATTCACAAAAAAAAAATCAAAAAAATAAATAAATTGCCGACATATGCATAAGACAGATGTATCCCAATATACCGCGTTTTTATGAAGGGACTCACCAAAATCGAAATTGGAACGATATTTTACTGAAATATCGTTGAAATATTGATAATATTTTGACGAAATAAAATTGTTGCGTATTATTATTTCGGTTAATCCATTTTAGTGGGTGAATTTAAGTCAATATATGTTATTTCGGTTCATCCATTTTAGCGGGCGAATGTAAGTCAATATATGTTATTTCGGTTCATCCATTTTAGTGGGCGAATTTAAGTCAATATATGTAGAAATGTTAGTTATAATATTCTGTAAACTACTAGATATATTTTTCAATTTTTTTACAAAGTTTCCATAATTAAAAAAAATGTCTGTTATTTCCACCGAAACCGATATATTTATCGATATTTCCACTGATACCGATATTTTCGTCCTCGAATACACCTAACGATTGTTGAAAAGGAGCAAATATGCCATCAATCTTTTTATGAGTGTAAATATACCATACACGTTTGAATTTGAGAGCAATTTGATCATATTCTTCTTTAATTTCTATGGATATTTTATTCATATTCTTTTAGTGCAAATTAATTATTTTTTCTTTATATATATATATATATATATTATATTATGTGTTAATCATTTGTATTGAAAGTTTCTAAAGTTTCTAAATTAATTTTAAATTTATTAATGAATTTTACTACAAAAATAGATTTGAGAATTAAATAGATCTAAATTTTATAATAATAACAAAACAAATATTATTTTTTCCCTAAAAATTTAACACTATATTTTTTTAAAATTATAAATAATATAGAAATAAAAAATGATATTATACATGAAACACAAACAAAATATTATATTAAAAAATCCAAATAATTTTCCTTTATAAGCATGGAACATATGACATTTTGATTTTCAAAATTAATAAGTTTAGTATAAAATCCTAAAAATATAATTATTCAAGAAAAATAAATATAATTTCGTATGAAAATAAAAGTTATTTTTTAAAATTTGAATTTGATTTATGATTAGAAATGTTTCAATATAAATAATATATTATAACTTTGCTGTAAAAATTATGATTGAAATTAATTTATGATTTAAGATGTAAAAAAAATGGAGTTTGACTTTGCTGTACTGAAATACTGCTCACATAATTGTTCACTAATTAACGTTTAGAAGGTTATTAAGAATTGCCTTAGAGTGGCTCAGTTGATGTATACACATGTCTTGAGCAAATAGTGTTCTGTTATAAATTGTGAATTACTGTGAATTACGTGTATAATTGTGACGTGATGCAATAAGATAGGAGATGAAATGTAAGGTGGAATAGATGATGCATATTGCTTGATGATAGTTGTTTTAATTGTAACTTACAAATTTGCCGTGGTGTAAATATGCCCTTAATATTTTATATTAAGATGCAATTTTGTCAATTTTTTTTTTTTTACATTTTTCTTATTAAATAATAAATTATATGTATTGAAATATTTTTTATCGTAAATCAATTTCAAATTTTAAAAATAACTTTTATTTTTATAAGAAATTATATTTATTTTTTCTTAAATAGTTATATTTTTAGGATTTTATACTAAATTTATTAATTCTGAAAATCAAAAGCGGATATGTTCTATGCTTATAAAGGAAAATTATTTGGATTTTCGAATAAAATATTTTGTTTGTGTTTCATGTATAATATCATTTTTTTTCTATATTATTTATAACTTTAAAAAAACATAGTGTTTAATTTTTTAGGGAAAAAATCATATTTGTTTTGTCACTATTATAAAATTTAGATCTATTTAATTCTCAAATCTATTCTCGGAGTAAAATTCATCAATAAATTTAAAATTAATTTAGAAAATTTCAATACAAATGATTAACACATAATATAATACATATAAAGAAAAAATAATTAATTTGTACTAAAAGATTGTGAATAAAATATTCATAGAAATTAAAGACGAATGTGAACGAATTGCTCTCAAATTGAAACGTTTAGGGAATATTTGTACTCATAAAAAAAGTGATGGTATATTTGCTCCTCATCAACAATGTTAGGTGTATTTTTTCACCCTTGCTCAATTTTAAATAGATTCATGCATTCGAAATTTCCATTCATATTTCAAAGATACAATGCGAGGTGAAACCAAAATGAAGAAAATTAAATCTTAGACAAAAAATGGTTTAGAATATATTTTTGGTATGGGGTATTTTCAGTCTGAGATTCGGTTGAATTTGGTCATCTTCTAGTTACATGCTTAATAGATAACTAATTAATTTTTGAAAGGACATTTCAAAAGTATTACATAGGTAATAATTTTGTACTCCTCTAATCCTGTTTTCTTAGATTTTTGATTCTTTATTTATCAACTTTTTTATTTTCATCCTATAATTTTAACAACTTTTCATTTATATTCCATTCACCTACAATAATATTTCAACGTAATTTATTATTGTTTAGTCATCAACAAAATTTACTAATTTTTAGTGAATAAATTTTTAAAATTTACAAAAAAAAACCTAAATATTATTTTAAAATAACTTTTTATGTTAATATAAAATAAAAAACAGATAACTAAATTCAATAACAAAAAGAAAAAAAAAATTCCTAATTATTTTTTGTCCAATCGAATGTACCTTTTACTATCAAGAAGATTAAAAAAAAAAAGTCTATAGTAGTGTGGTGCATTTGAAGATTGCACAGTCCTTGCTTATCATGTTGAAATATAAGACAAAGAATTTAGATTAAAAATATTAGATATTTTGCAAGTTTAATCAGAAAATGGTAATCAAAATTAACAACAAAGAGAGGAATAATTTGTAACTAGGGGTCAAGAGAAGCAGTTTGGATCATTGGTTACTTTTTTAGTCTTTCATTTTGTATTCCAATATCTGTAATACACCATATATTGATATATAGTATTAGTATTATTATTTAAACATGTCAATATGGTGACTGTTTTTTAAAATGAGAAGACACATTCAATTAAAAATATTGTTTGAAGGGAAGAATGTCAATTACATAGCATATAAATTGTGATAATATATATAGGGTAATTAAATACAAAAAAAGTGTGAGCACTCCAACTCTATATTATATACTTTTATTTTAGAAAAAGAAAAAAGAAAAACTCCTAACCATATACTATATTCATTATTTCCTTTTCTCCTTTATTATCATATTATTAAAGAATAAAAAAAGCGCCATCGGGGCTTTCGTCTGTAAAAATTGAAGGGTAAGAAGAAATGGAAGGCGATTATATCTACAGAACAGTGAAATCTTAGAAAAATCCATTCATAATTCTCATCAATCGCTAATACAAAGTAATGATTAAATCCTAGTTCTACCATAATTTTACCTTAATAAAATGTCCAACTACCCATCGCCCACAAAGTACCTTTCCTATCCCAAACCCGAAGCTGAGTATCAAGAGATTATTCAGAACCCAGATTTTTTCTTGCAGAAGCTGCGTGCTTTTCACGTTTTTTACGGCACTAAATTCAGGTTTCAGGGCATCCATTTGTTTTTTCTTTTTTTAATTTTATTAGTATTATATTTTAAATTTACTAGTCCTTTTTTGCCTGGGGTTTTTACTATTATGTTAAGTTTAATTTTTTTTTTTTTAAATAACTTTTTTCTGTGTGAGTACTTTGATTTTACATGTTTCTGGATGGCTGTTTGAATTTCAGGGTTTCGCGCTAGAATGCTGATTTTTTAGTAGTGGTTAACGTTTATCGGGTTTTGTCAGTTGTAAAAAAATTTATAATTTCTGTATGTTGCTTGAATGGAGTTTTTTTCAATTTTCCGCGCATGTAAGGGTAGATAGAACATTTTGAGATCTTCTGTTGTCATGGGAAAATATAATTAATTCTAAAACTTAATATCTTTATTTGAATTATATGCCATTTGGAATAGTTGATGAAAACCCGTATCCTCCTCGATTGTACTGCGTTTTGGTGGAAAATTAAAAAAAAAAAAAAAAAAAACTGGAGCATTTAGAGCTTTATTTTGTAGTGAATTGATTTTTCACCTGTTGAATGAATGTGCGTTTAGTTGGAAACAGTTTCAACTGTTGTGTGGACTGATGCAGTGAAGTTTATAGGTTTGATACTCATAAAACATCTACAAAGTGTTTTATCTATATGAAATTAAGAAAACAATCTATACTGTTAGGCCCAAATCTCATTACATTTAAGGGTTTTACTTACAATTGCACATAGGTGTTGGTTTATTAGTTACAAACATTTAGATGTGTTGTGTTTAGAAAATGGAAACTTCATGTGCATTTAAACTATTAGCTTTCAAAGTAGTAACATATGTCATTACATCTATACTTCAAAAGAAAGGAGATTTTGGAGGAAAATGATTTCCATTTAGGAAATAGATCTTCATGTTGGGATGCAGCAAAAACGTGGAGTAAACTTGGGAACGAGGTCTAACGTTTTACCATATTAAAATTCTGGGACATGTTGTGTTTTTAATATCTATTGGTACTCACCTCAATTATTCTAATCAGCTCAGAGATTCACTTTATGCAATGTGCAGTCATGCTCCTTTTTTATGAAGTGTTTTTTTGGTGCTCTCATAGGTTCCTCATCTATCTTGGGCTACTATGTAACACAACTTTAGCATGGATTTAACTCAGTTTTGCTCACAGCTTGTCTTTGTGCCTGATCAGAAATCACACTTACCACAATCAAATGAAGCATTTCATGATTTTATTACTAGCAAGTCTCTTACTACATACAATCTGGTTCATTGAGCAAATGCTTAAAAATACATGTTCAATTGAATTTAGAGGTCCAAAGAATCATTTTTGACATCTGATATTAGATCAGATGAGATAGTGCAATATCACAGGCTTATGTTGCTGGTCATATTAAGTTCTGTAAATACCCTGTTTCTGCAATTAGATTGGAAATGATCACAGATTGTAGCATCAAACTTAATTTTTATTTAGTCTTACCTACAAACTCAGTTGTGTGCATCTGATACCTGTTTTGTACACAATCAGATATACGGTGATTGTTTTGGTATTAATTGGTGGAAATTGCAACTATATGTGAGTTTAATAATTTATGAAGGATCCCATTGTGTCATTTATTTACCTCTGTTCTTTGCTATTTAGGGTCCCTACAATAGGAGGAAGTTCCTTAGATTTACATCGACTCTTTTTAGAGGTGACCTCGCGAGGTGGTATTGAAAAAGTATGGTTTCTATCACTTTTACAGTATTTATTAACTGCATCTTTCTTATTTTCATATTAGAATGTATTAAACGACACGATCAATGATGCTAATCTAGTGGTATTTGTGTATGGTCCATCATATTTTTCTTTGAACCCAATAGAAAGATGTTTTCCTTATCATTTTTTCCCTTAAAGTCTACTAACCATCATTGATGTCATCATATGAAAATTGTATGTTTGGAGTCCATTATATTAATTTTCAGTTGTATTTCATTGAGGCAAGGGTGGAAAGAACTTCATCGGTACTTCATGTAGACAATTCTTTTTTTAAATTTCTCTTTGTCCCATGTTAAGTTGATGTGGAAGGAGGCTGTGAACATTGCGCTATAGTATTTGGTTGAAAGGGTAAGGGGGATTTAAATAGTCATCTTCAGTGAGGAAGCTTACAAATGCTTTCTGGCTACCGAAAAAAAAAAAAGCTTGTATACAATTAAAATCTTAAACTGATTTTTCCACAATTGCATTTTATTAGCAGCAGATAATGGGTAGGATATCCTGAAAAAACTTGGCAAATGGACAGATGAACTGATTTGATGAAGCTGATTACTAGTATTATTGCATGCTATAAGAATACTTCTGTTGGTTTTGATATGATTTACATATTATGGATATTTTTGCATATCTTTTTTTGTTTACATGTTACAGGTTATAAGAGAACGCAGATGGAAGGAAATTACTGGATCGTTTAACTTCCCGACTTCCATTACAAGTGCATCATTTGTCTTACGAAAATATTATCTATCGTTGCTTTATCATTTTGAGCAGGTTTATTATTTCCGGAAAGAAGAACCATCTGTAGCAGCAGCTGGTACCTTCACAACTTGATTATACTTTTATTCCTGTGCGGTTTCAAGTTTTTCCATGGTGCATAATCAGTAATACTTCTAAAACCTTTGAACAGGTCTATCGCTGCCATATGGTGTTGATGATGGTGCTGGATCTGATAAATTTTCAGGTGGGTTATTCTTTGCATCTTTATGTTTTGATTGTTTAATAGTTTTAGTGGTTGCGGAGCAAGTTTGATGAGTCTGGTCAACATGCTACTTGGCTTGTTTGTTTGTGTAAGCAGTAACATGGATTGCCTTATGTTATGTGCAGCAAGTTCTAACCTGGAGGATGGTAGTTTAGTCACTGGAATAATAGATGGAAAATTCGATGATGGATACTTGGTTACAGTGAAGCTGGGATCTGAAGATCTGAAAGGTGTACTTTATCATTCCCCGCTTGAGCGAGATGCATCCCAAGGTTTTAGCACTTTTGAAGATACTGCTCACCTTACCCGGAGAAAACATCAGACTGCCTTTAGGGATCCTACTCATCCCAAGCGAAATAGAAGTGGTTACACTTTCTTTTTTGCTGAGCAATACCAGAGACTGAGGCCTTCATACCATGGGCAAGAAAGAGCTATCAGTAAAAAAATTGGGCAACTCTGGAGCAATCTGTCCGAGGCTGAAAAACAGGTAAAAAATACACTCAACATGTTATGGGAACTTTATCTGCTACATCTTCATATCTCTGCTTGAAATAATTTGTAGCTGGCTAATATTATTTAAGTAGCTGAATTCATTATGTGAGTTCATTCATGTCATGTGACTTGTGTTCTTTCTATCATTCCACTTCTCAAAATCTGATATTGGGAGGCCTTGTTGGGGAAACCTCTAAATTTTTCATTGGACAGAAGTTTTGGTTGTTGCTAGACTATTCTTCGACCAGACCAGCTATGCTTTATTGCTTGGAGTATTTGGTCACTTTTAGAAAACATATGCATTAGATTGTGGTAGCAGAGTTCCGTAAGTTAAGATGGTGAAAAAAACACGCAGGATTAGGCTTAAAAATGATAGAATATTAGCTATATAGGTATAGTACCCATATAGGATAAGGTTAAAAAGAAACATTTAAAAGGTCATGTGCAAAGGAGACCAAACACGGCTCCAATTTGGCAATTAGATTGGAAGGTTTAGGAGTGGGCTGTTGAAAACTTAAGTGAAGGTGGGTAAGGAAGATATTTTCGATCTGTGATAGTATGTGGGAAGATTGCGTAACGCAAATATCCATGTAGCTGATCCTGTAAGTGGTGAGAATGGGCTTTGATGATGATGATGAAGATGATAAAGAACAATTGGAGCTTATGCTATAACGTAGCCTACTAGATCAATCCATCTGTGGGCTTGTGCTCTCTTTACAAGTTGCTACTGGGAACATGGTGTTCGACTGAGGGACAATTATGTTCATTCTTGATGCCCATTTCGTGTTCGACTGAGGACAATTGGAGCTTATGCTATAATGTAGCCTACTAGATCAATCCATCTGTGGGCTTGTGCTCTCTTTACAAGTTGCTACTGGGAACATGGTGTTCGACTGAGGGACAATTATGTTCATTCTTGATGCCTATTTCTAATATCACACTCTTAAGGGACCTTGGGAAGATTGATTTTGAATTGTGCGACCCCAATGAAATGGAATCATCTTTACATTTTTATTGGTTCTGTTAATAAAAAATGATTCCTTGGTTTTTCTCTGTTAGTTTTCTGGTTGTCAGTACCCACTTAGGATAACTTTCATGGTTTCTTTTTCTACTCGAGAGAAGATGGTTTGTGAGATTGCGTAAAACTGCTAAATAATTTCTTCATTGACCTACAAGACTGTTATTCTGTTTATTATTTTGTTCAGCATAGATTAGATATGGATGCGTACTATTCTTGGACATTCGATCAGTGTAGGGTATACTATGAATCCATGACATATGCTGATGTAGTAACCATGAAATGAACCCTCAATTCCCAGCTCACACACATATCTGGAAACTTGCATTCTTGGAAGTTGACCTTCTTAAGAATAGCAACTTTTGATGCTTTGAATTGACTATATTCCATGCATGGTGGTATCAGGTATATCAGGAAAAGGGTTTGAGAGACAAGGAAAGATACAAAGCTGAAATGTTGGAGTACAAATCATCCCAACACGTGCAAGGTTGATACACTTTACTGTTCGTCACTTGGGATATCTTCTCCTGGTCCTAGCTCCCATCAAAAATTGGTGTCCTGCTTTTCGCTCTCTCTTTAATTTCATTTGTAGAGAAACGACTGAAAATTTCACTCTTTGACCCTTCTAACTAACAAGAAAAAAGATTCTCCAGGGCATAGGTTAGCTGTGAAGTAGATGATTTTCCTGAGGCATCTGCAAAACTGTGCTTTCTTGTTGCTTATATGATCTCGACGATGTTCTTCGAATTTCCATTCTCTCCAGCTTTTGAACCTTCAAATTGATGCTTGAGGCATATGTGCATGTATGTTGACTTTATCCATAGCATTTACTTTCTCTGGAAATGTCATTTGGTATAGTTTGTGAGTTGATGTTAAAACCATGGCTTAGCCTCTTGTTCATCATTTTGAGCTCTCTAGTAGGAAAAATGTATGGGTGGGGAAACACACCCCATTAAAGTAAATCAACAAATATATATTAAAAGACATAAATGTCCTTACTATTTACTATTTATTTAATTTTATGTTTATATAATTGAAAGGGTAGAATGGTAATATTGTGGATGAATTTAGAAAATTGGTAGTATTAAATTATTTTAAAGTGTGTTTAGTAATCCCATTCAAAATGTATTTACAGGTTTCTCTACTTTCAATTTTTGTTTGTACTTAGGTGCCTCCACTTTCATTTGTTAACATTGGGTTCTTGTACTTATAATTTTCTTTGAGTTGGGTCCTTGTACTTTTGTTTTATGTTTGAACTACTAGTACTTCTGTGAGTTGCACTGTTTTAACATTTAATAATTATATAGCATAATATAACATTATATCAGCTTAATTTAGAGATAACATTATAACATGTTATCGCATAATATAACATTATAATATTTTTAGTATTTATATCACAAGATATTTATATATTTTAAAATTCACTACAAATTATTCTAAATTATTGCATTCAATAATATTACAAATTTGAAATATAAGCAACAACATACAAATTTTAAAAAAATATATTTTATAATAGAAGAATTAATAAGAATAATAATCATGAAGATGAAGAAGAAGAATTTATAATCGAAATGTATATATTTTAAATTTTAAAATAAAAAAATAAATTTGAAATAATATTAAGTTAATATTAAAATATAATAAATCAAAAATGGTTATTTAAAAATTATAAAAATTCTTTTAAATATCTACCCATCAACAAATAAAATATAAAAAATTACCAATAATAAAATAATTATAATGCACATTGTTCAATCAATGTTATTTGACTTATATTCAAGTCATAAAATGTGATTTTATAACATTCGACTTATATATGAAATGCAACATTAAAGTAATTATTAACTTTTCTACTCAAAAAGTCCAATTTTAAGAATGAACATATATTTAAAAGAAAAAAAGGAACTAATTATTTTAATGTTATGCAAATATAAATTTTTATTTTTCACGTTTTTCAATGCCGATTGTGACATGAAATTTTGAATTGGGAAAGTGGCATGTTTGTTATTTTTGTAGTATTTTTAGGAGTGAGTGTTATGTGAGACCGTCTCACGAATCATCTTACGTGAGACGAGTCAACCCACAATCCAAATCCAACAATTCACATGTTATATGTTGGTGATGGGACTCCGTCTCACGATAATTATCCATCTCACATGAGTTTTTGTATAATAAAAATAATCGATCTCAAATTTGTAAGTTGAGTTCAAACATTTTTCTAAGACATTCAATTTGATTTAGAATATTTGTTGCATCGTGATATATTTGAGTGTATCTTTTCTTTTTTGTTATATTAGCAAATCCATCTCAATTATTGATAAATGTTTCTTAATTTTTTTTTTTTTATAAAACTCTGCAATGATAGAATTAGAAGAGTATTATTGAGTCATGTACATAATTATGAAAAATTCTCTTTTGTGATAGGATTTTCTCACACATCACTGTTAAAGGTAGAAGTTAATATTCATTGACTAATAATTTATCTTCAATTTAGTGTTTTCCTTCACTAAATCAAAACGGCTGAGTTGAGATTTTCTTCAAGCTATAAAATCTTTCTTACATAGACCTATATACTCCCAATTTTGTTTAAATCAGTCATTAGGCTTTCATTTGAATAAACTAAGTTTTTGTACTTTCAATTTTGTTTGAATTGAATCCTTCTACTCTAACTTTGCTTGAATTTGGTCCACTTGCTTGTCTTACATAAAGACTAAATTTTATGCAAATAAAACTACAAAAGCTCAAATTTTACGAGGAAATTATTGAGACCAAATTTATACTAATATAATACAACATGTGAATTATTGGATTTGGGTCGTGGGTGATTGGATTGTGTTACATGTTGGATTTGGGTTGACTCATGTTTGGATTGTGGGTTGACCCATGTTGCATGTGGGTTGTGGGTGATTGGATTGTGAGTTGACCCGTCTCACGTAAGATGATCCATGAGATGATCCATGAGACTGTCTCATATAAGACCCACTCTTTTTATTATTATTTATTTTAAGTTTGACAACGTTGATTATTTTATTAAGTTTGAAAACACATAAAATCGAGACGGATTAGCCAAATCCATGAAACAACCAATGAATCATAGTATCTATTTATACTAATCCAATCTAATCATGAATGGTGGATATCTATTTAATCGTAATATCTACTTATACTAGTTATAATCCACATCTAATGAACCGTGGATTTCTATTTGAATATCTAATATTTTGTGATGTAAAACACAAAAAAGTATTTTCACACATAATGAACTGTTTGATCTAATATTTTGAGAGATGGCCCAGAACACTTGTCAAAATTTCCTAGGATCTTTGTACATAGACTTGGGTTGATGGAAACCTCCAAATGCACCTAGATTTGTAAAATTTGGCCAAAACAAATCCAGGACTTGAGAGGGATTATTATTTTTTTTTTTTTTGGAACCTAAGTTAATGAGAATTGACCTAAGTTGACAGGCAAAATAAGTTAGAAACCGCGTGCAAGATTTATTTAATTACTCGTATTCAGCTGATCAAATATACACTGCATTAAATAATTTAAATGCGCATTTAACACTTTAATTGATGTTAAGGTTGATTTAGTACGTCTTTTTCCGCACTAAATAATCGTTTTATACTCTTTTTTCTTCAGCCTTTTTTTTAACTTTTCTTTTTATTTATTTTTTTCGCCTAATCTTTACTCATTTTTCTTACCGAATAAATGATATCATCATCAACCGATTTTGAAATCTTTTTAATAACTATCCAAAACGAATCACATCTGATATATAACAAAAAGAAAAGACATTACAATTTCTAAAGATTTTTATTGATGTAGGCAAATTATGCAATTTAGAATTTACTAATTTTTTCTTTTATAATGCTTCTTTTACTTAATTGGTAATGCTCAATTTATTTAGGGAAAATTTACCTATTAAAGGATAATAGAACTTTTTCCCTATATAAACTAAACCAATCCACCAAAGTAATAAAAAGGAAAGAAAATTTGAATACAAATTATAAAAAGGAAAGAAAATTTGAACATTCATGTCGATACAAAAATGAGATACACACGTATTTTTAGCCTAAACAGTTGGAGTTGGCGTGTGTGAATTGAGAGAGCGGAAAAAAGAGAGAGAAAATAGGGATTTGATTAAAAAAAATCAGAATAATATCTGAGTTGAGACTTGAGAGAGTGAAAAAAGGGATTTTATTTAAAAAAATAAGAGGCAAAGGGTGGAGGAACGTGACAGTCAATTCCAAATAGCAGTTACTGACTCTTTGGACTTCTCATCTAATTCACCTTCAATTCTCTTTTCACAAATCTTGTTTATTTAATGAATTCTTGAGCTCCTGTTCCCATTTAATTCTCTTTCTGTTAATTCTTCTGCTAATCTTATGGGTTGTTTGTTGGACTATCTTCCCGCTATGAATATATCGGATCTTTTTAAAAAGATCCGATCCGATTAGGGTTATAATTTCTGTAACTGGTGTACATACACCAGCTGAGTTCTTGGAAGTTGTCGTCTTTAGATCTCTTGGTCCATCTACACCCACCAATCCCCGGTTGATTCTCATCCATCACTTTCAAATAACAACTCCCACATAGATCACAATTTTCCACTTTTTTATTTGTTCTCCCCATTCCTTTATATACACACACATTCACCTGTAGGTGTTCTTGTGTTCTTCTCAAGACGCGGATGTTGGATCAGTGTCAATGGAGAAAGAGAATCAGGAATCAGATGGTAAATTAGGAGGACTGTGGGTTAAACTGAAGATTCCGAAAGAAGAAAAGGAATTGCAATCCCATATTAATAATGGGGATATTGAGAACAAGAAGAAAAGGGTTTGTCATATTTGTCAGAAAACGTTCGGTTCAGGCAAAGCTTTAGGAGGTCACATGAGGATTCACGTTCAGCCACCCAACAAGAAATTAGATGCTAATTCTTCCAAGAAGCAGCTTGATTTCATCAACACAACTTGCTACACATGTGGTAAGGATTTCAAGTCCATGAAATCACTGTCTGGCCACATGAGAAGCCACCCTGAGAGGGTTTGGAGGGGAATTCGTCCCCCTTCTTCTTCTGATGATGATGATCAGATTAGGGTTTCTGTTTCTGGTGAGAAAGCTGATTCAAGGGTACTTGATTTGACACAGTCGTTGCCGACAAGGTGGCCGGTGACAGCTAAGCGCGGCCGCAAGGGCACCGCGGTGGGGTCCTCCTCTTCCTCCTCGTCCGAGAATGATCAGTTCTGGAAAGCTGTTTATTACCTTATGATGCTAGCTAGAGAGGAGAAGAAGTGTGTTGAAGTTGTTGAAACTAATGAAGGTGCTACAAGCGATGTTGTTAATGGAGAATCAGTTGATGATGATGATGATGATGAAGATGAAAGGGATCATAGCAAGAAGAAGAAGAAGATGAAAGAACTGTGTGATCTGCAATCATCAGAAATTGCTAGTGCCACTCCAATGCCTGCTAAGTACAGGCAAGACACATCGAGTGGCCATAACATATCAGCAATATCTGGGGTTCTTGAGGGTGATGAGGTGATTCAGAAAGTGCTCGAAATCGATCTCAATGAGGCGCCTCAATCTGAATGAGAAGCTGGTTTTGAGTCTAGGTAATGGGTATGATTATATATATATATATATATATATATATATATATATATATATATGGATTATAGTTGCTACTTGCTAGTGTTTTCATTAGTTTTTGGAGGTTCAATCAGGGTAATTAGCTAAATGATTAGAGGGCTATTTGGTGGTTTAGTTAATGAGTGTTGCTTATGTAGATAGTTGAAAAGGAACCATCTTGCTTCCATCTTTATTGCTTGATGGGGTGTTAAGGATCTTGTCTTTTTTGTGTGTTTATATTAGTCATGGAGAACATCATGTGCCAACTTGCTTTTCTGTGAAGCTAATTAAAAAAAAAAAAAACTCAAATATTAATGTCTGGAGAAGGTGATGGATAGATAGATAGATAACTTACATGCCCATTGCCTGCAATTCAACTGCTAATCTATCTCTTTATAAAATTAATTATCTCCTAAAAATTGCAGCTTCTCTTAGGCACTGTTTGTGACTCTTTTAATACTTGCATTAGAAATGCATACTTTTAAACCTTGTAAATTGTGTATTGTTTAGTATTTGAATTTTGATTTCAACCGAGTTGATGTATTAGTGGAGGTCCAGAAAGTTGTTTTCTTTTTATAGAAAACAATTAAAAAGAACCTCACGATGGAAGAATTGAAGAAAAGTCATCAAGAATTAGCTTTTGGTTAGGTTGAATTTTTTTTTTTTAATTTTATTGGAAAGATTTTATTACTTGACAAATCAAATAATGTTGGGAAGAGACATACATATAACAGAAGAAAAGGATTCTGGTGAGACGTCTTTCTAATTCTACGCAGATTGACTTATATATGAAAATGGCTTTGAGTCATGAGGTTTTGTGATAACATTAATCATTAAAAAAAAAAAAATTGATTGTTTGAGAAAAAAAGGGACATAGGAGTATATTCCATAAAGCACAACTTGTGGGGTCAGTGGAAGAGTCTCAGATCTTCGTGTCGCTAAGTTAGTTTGAAGAAGGTTTTTTTTTTATTTTTTTTTAATGAGTTTTAGGAAGTGGAAGGAAGAGAATAAAGATTATGAATTTAAATTATGGTCATCATACGGTCTATATTGAAAATGGTTAGTTTGAAGAAGTTAAACACTTGTTAATTATTAATTATTATATAGAGTCCTTAATATTATGTCCTTGAAAACATGTTTTTCCTTTCATTTCATTTGTAGCCTCTCCACTCCCTTCTCCTGACTTATAAGTTATCATTAATCAATTACCAAATATTCCTTCTAAAAAAAACTAAATATTGAAATTTATACGGCTACCATCATCAAATAAATTTATAATCCATTCTAAGCTTGTAAAAATTGCGAATCATAAGTTAGTATTTACTCAACAAACAAATTAAGGGAACTTCCAGAACTAGTCAAAGCATAATTTCTTTAATGTCTAATGTTGGGTTTTTTTACGAAGATAACTTGGAAAAAAAATCTGGAAAAAACCTGGAAAAATACCAGTACTTGCTTTTATCATCAATGTGTGTTTTTCTTACAATGAAAGCACTACTACTTTTTGATAATCATAATTTTTTTTTAAACGATTAAAAGTAAAAACACTTTTCTTTTAAGTTCGCTTCATAGAAAAATCAGCCTTGGTTGTATGTATGTATATTTTTTTATCCACGTGATTGTCATGATATTTGAGTATGAAAAACAATTAATGACATGCTTCAATACTAAAAATATACATTGTTGAAGATTGTATTTGATTTCGTAAATCTTGATTTCACCCTATAGTTTAAGGCATATCGAAGGATTTGGATCATCCGATCCAAAGCATGAAATACAACACCAACTATTTTGATTTAACATAAGAATATCATATCAACCACTAAAATTTAAGATAATTAAAAGCTAATAGCCAACGACTGGCTTGCAGCTTAGTCAAATTCAAGATTAACTAAAAAAATCTTTTATCGTGTTTTAGGCACATTAATATATGATTCAAATCCCATAATTAAGTTGAATAGAGAATATTGAATATCAATTGGATGTGAAGGCAAGTAAATAGAGAAAGGTTCAACTGCTTTCTGCACAAATTCTCGTGATTGTATGAAAGCAACTCTCTGCCTACCAATCATTTTTGACTTTTTATAATTTACAATCTTTCACACCCACTATTGCAAAATCTGCACTTTCTCTAACATTCATACCCTATAAATGTAGCATTGAATAAAATATAATGAGTATAATCTTTGTTATTTTTACACAACTTATATAAATGTGCTTGAAATAATTATAAGATAGTAGAATGGGTATATATAGAGAATGTAATACCATAGAGATTATGTAATTGTAATTTCCACGCCATGCCTGATTCGTATGCATTGAAAACGAACCCAGACCATCCGTTGCAGTAATGATTTATATTGATACTGTTTATTGCATTTATCCACATGTTTCTTGGAAGCATTAATACCATAATTATGTCAATGTCTTAGGTTGTGTTTGGATTGAAAATTTTGAAGATATATTTATGAATTTAAATATAGTAGTTTTATGCATCCATCACTTGCTTATTTTGAAGTCATCTTCAAATGATTTGAATAGGTTTTCAGCTATAAATGAATAATACTAGCAGATTTAAAAATATGTTTTAAGTTTTTGTTAGCTTCAACAAGTAATATGTACCCATGGAATTGCTCCATTACATACCATGTTCGTGTAAGAAAGCCACAATGAGACCAAACGGTGTCGTTTGCCGCATATTTTCATATTTGGGGGTAGTGGTGCCCGGTTTCTACAAACCGCCGGTTCCGGTTCCGAACCGGCGGTTCGGAAAACCGGCGGGGGTCGAACCGGAACCGAACCGGGGTATGTTCGGTTCCGGTTCCGGTTTGTAACCGGCGGTTGAACCGCCGGTTTCGGTTCGAACCGCCGGTTTTTCCGGTTTTTTTTTTTTTTTTTATTAACAATGTATTTATATGTTAAAAAATATACAACTTCAAAAGTATAAAACACTAAGTTTGAATTAAAAAAAAATTATTACAACTTACAAACAACAAACTTCTAAGTTTGAATTTAAAAAAATTACAACTTACAAACATAAAAAATAATTACAACTTACAAATTACAAATTGAAAGAGGAAAAAAATGAAATAGCTTGAGTTTCATTCTAAGTTTGATATAGAATAAAATTGCCTACGTATCCCTAAATTGAATTAGAGAATCAAAGCCCACGTAGTTCTTAGTTCTTACTTCTCTTAATTGTAATGAGCAAAGAATGCTGTGTGGTAGATGATATGTCTCAAAGAAAGGAGGACATAATAAGACGTGCATTTAAGACACATCTTATTATCTCCTCCTTTCTTTGAGACACATCATCTACCACACAACATTCTTTGCTCATTACAATTAAGAGAAGTAAAAAAAAAAAAAATGAAAGAGCTTGAGTTTCATTCTAAGTTTGAAAGTGAATATCAAAGTTAGAATGAAATTGCCTACGTATCACTAAATTGAATTAGGGAATCAAAGCTCACGTAGTTCTCTTACCTCAAACTTACCCATTAGTTCCGGTGGAGGAGGATGTGTTCGAATCGTAGCCATACTCGTCGGGGCCATCGTCATCAAAGACAGATAAATTTAGATGTTGTTGACGTTTCTTTGCTCGAAGCCAATCTTCAAGTAGAGTAATGTTTTGAACATTCTCTACGGTCAATCTTGACCTTTTTGGATTCAACATATGTCGTCCTTTGGAGAAGGCGCACTCGACGGAAACGTTGGAGGCGGGACTTGCAAAAATCTCCTTTGCAATATGACTTAAAATAAGATAAGTGTTGATCCTCTTTGACCACCACTTCAAAAGATCCACAGAGTTTTCAAAAGAAATAAATTCAAATGTACAACTTAAATATGTATCTAATTCTTGTGTGGGATTAGATCCCCTAGCTCGTTTTTGTGTTCGGTTATCATAAAAATCATAAAATGCATTAAGACCACTAACATTATATGGATTATGTGAAGAACTACTACTACCACCTACATTTTGAGCACCTAAATTATCCCCACAATCATCCCCTAATGAGGTTTTATATTCTTTAAATAAATCATACAAATAGTTTTTAGCTCTAGCTGCAACTTCTACATAATTTGGAACATAGTCAACCGCATCATAATCGGATAACAAAAAATGGGGGAACAAAGCACTATAATACATGCGTAATAATTCGATTAGACCATCTTCTCTAATCCTAGGATCTAATAATTTAGCTATTAAAAATATATCGGGAAGTTCGTGAAAATATTTTAACCATTTTGCTTTAATTGCTATAATAGTGTCACCTATAATAGGACATGCACAATATTCATTCAAAATTAAAGCAATTTTAACACAATTATCTAAGGCTAATGGAGAAGTAGGATAATAAGTGCCACTTAATTCTCTAGTGGCTTCTTCAAAAATTTTTAAAAGAGCTATTAAATTAATGCATGCATCCCAAGAGTTGCTATTCAAATATATCAATTCATGTGGGTTTTCTTTATAAAATTCAATTAGCAATTCTTTATAATTATAAGAATCTTGAAGCATATAATAAGTTGAATTCCATCTATGTTTTACGTCCAATATAAATTTCTTAACTTCCATTCCATTATTTTTACAAAATCTTGCCCATTTTTTATGCCATTGTGTTGATTTAGCAATTTCATGAATTGCATCCGTAATAGGTGAGATTTTATCATGCAAAGCGGTTAATCCATCTTGTACACACAAATTCAAACAATGGGGTACACAACGAATATGAAAAAGTCTACCATCTATTGGAGGCCTAAAAAATTCCATTAATGTTGGTATACTAGCGGTGTTAGGAGCGGCATTATCATAACCAATCGAAAATATTTTTGTAACTATATCATAATCATTAACAATTTTTATTATTTTTCTAGCAATTGCTACAGAACTATGTCTTTCATCAAATTCGACATAGGCAATTAATCGTTTTTACACGTTCCATGCATCATCTATCCAATGGCACGTTACTCCTAAATAATCATGGTTTCCGTAAGGATCTTTCCACACATCACAACAAATAGATACTCGTTGTGTTAAATTTTTTAGTTCTCCAATTAAAGCATATTTATATTCACCTACAATTTTTTCTATGTCACGTGTGACGGTATTCCTAGATATTCTTCTACTAGCGGGTTGAAAAACTTCACAAGTAAATTCTTCATAATCATCGTCAGTTGGAAATTGAAAAGGAAGATGTTTTTTAGCAATCAATTCGGCCATTCCTTTCCTATGAGTTAATTGACTAAATTTATGAAGGAAGTTAGGGTCGTTACCTCCGGTTCCCCCACTGGAACCGGCATTTTGTCGAGGAAGATGGGTTTGAGAGCGGTCATTACCCATCTTATCCGGATGCTTCTTGATGATGTGGTTGTTGAACGTTCCGTAGCCCCCTCCGGCCTTGAACTTGTAGCTCTTTCCACAGTAGTTGCACGTCACCGTGAAGTCCACATTCGAATTTGATATTTTCTCCTTTTTAAAATGTATGGAGAAAATATCACTTCGAAGTGTCGAAGTGGTTCGGCTACGTGTGTCACTCTCTTGAGTTGGACGGGCCTCCGGTTGCTCCTGCTCTTCCTCCACTTCGGCAAAGTCGGCGGCGGTCGAAGGTCCGAGAGCCTCTTCCAAATTGGCGTACTCCTCACTCCAATGAGAGTGGGGAGTGTATTGATCGATAAGATCATCGACTTCAACATCTCGTGGTGGAGGCATCGGTGCCTTTCCTCGGTGAGAAGAACCGGCGGAAGATGAACCTCTTCGAGACATTTTCGAATGAATCGTAAATTGAGAATTGGAAAAAAAAACTTGAGAATTGAAACTTTAGAATTGAGAATTGAAACTTTAGAATTGAGAGAGAAGTGTTGGAATGGTGTGAGGATTGAATGGGGGGAGGGGGGTATTTATAGAAATTAAAAAAAAAACGGCCGGAACCGCCGGTTCACAACGGCTCTTAAATCTCGACCGTTGATCTCCAACGGTCGAGTGATCTTAGCGTGACACGTGTCCAACGGTAATTTTTTTTTAAAAAAAAAAAACCCGCGCCGGTTCGAACCGGCCTTGAACCGCCGGTTCCGGCGGCAACGGCTCTTTTTCGCCGGAATTCGGCGACAACGGCTACTTTTCGCCGGAGCTTCGACGGACACGTGGCGCTACCCCATTCGTCAGAAAAAAAAAAATTAACCGGAACCGCCGGTTTAACCGCCGGTTCACGGTTTTGGAAAACTCGAACCGAAACCAAACCGGGTGAATCCGGTTTACGGTTCCGGTTTGGAACCGAAACCGGGTCAACGGTTCCCCGAACCGTTGACCGCCGGTTTCGAACCGGCCGGTTCCGGTTTCCGGCGAACCGTGGGCACCACTATTTGGGGGTTCTCTTTAATTTCTGAATATATGGTTATATAAGGTTCATCTTATCATCTATGTAAATCATTATTTTAACAAAAAACTAAATGAACTTGAACCTTAACAAAGAAAAAAGCCAAGGGGCCTTTTTGGTATGGGTCAAATATCTCTGTCTTGAATAGGAGATACATGGACCAATTTCAGAGAAATAATGCAAAATACTAAATTAATTAATAATATAGGTCAGCCCCCTAGGTGCTAGGTAGGGGTCATCGCCCCACTACGCCTAGCAATTTCTGAAAAATTGTTAAGAAAATCACACCCAAGTCACAAGGATAATTTAACAAGAATGCCAAGGAAACCACCATTTAAACGTCACAACTGAACAATAGCTCTAACAAATTCATTTTCATTGACAAATACCGAATTGATACAAAACTTTGTATAAGTGAAGAAAGCTGCAGAATCAGCTGTAATACAAAGTGAGACTCCTTACAAAAAAGAGCTACTTACTGGTTGATTTATACATCTATTGGGGAAAGAAAAATACTGAAACATATAATAATTTTAATTCACAAGGCAAAATATAGGAGCATAGAATGAAAAGGGTAGAAGGGCTATTCTTAAAACTAGGTTGGAACAACCCCAACATGATTTGGTGAAATTTGGGACATAAAGATGCTCAAGATGACTGCCAACAATCCTAGCTGCAGGAAAAAATATGAACTGTACTTACAAATCCTCTTCTGTAGCTTTGACTCATCATCGGTATTTGCAATGTCTTCACAAATTTTTTCCAACTTCTCAGCCTCTTTCTCAAGTTTTGCAGCCTTGTTTTCAGCAGCTCCAAGCTTATCGAGTATTTGTGTTTGGTCTTCCAAAAGAGTGATCTGATCTACAGCAGCAACTCTCATCATTTGGACCGTTCTTGATAGCGTCAAATACTCCACTTCGGCTTCAACTTTTTGCTTGAAGAGGGCTTCAAGTTCACTCAACACATCTCCGTTTGCTGTTTCTACCGCTTCAGATTGCAAAGCCCGAGGGGAACTTTGTAAACCCTCACCACCCTGGGACTGCTCAGAGCTTGTTTTATGAAGTTTTTGTTCTTCATTTACAAACTCCGTGCATAAGTCTGAAATGGAACCGTCTACTGAAACATCATCCCCGATTTCCTTAAACTTTAGAATCTCTGCATAGACAATAAAGGTTATCAGAAAATAAAACTTAAATGGAAAACAAAGGCAACAGATGAATTATTTTTCTTAAGTAAGTTTATTCCTGTACAAGAGGGACAAATGCAAAAACTTATGATCATTAAACAGATCAAAAAGATCAATGGGGCCAACCTTTTTCTAGAGCTTCTTGTACAGAAAGGAGTGCAAAGACAGATTCATCTAATGGATCATGTTCTGTCATAGAACAATGATTCTCACTTCTTTCTTCTTTGATCTCCGAAGACGAGTCGGCAACAGGTGACAAGTCTCCATACCCACCCCCACCATCTTTGCCATAACCACCACGATGTCCATCATTAACATGTTCTTCACTGCCCTGAACTTCATCATCATTTTCATCACCATAATCCTTAGTTCTTCCATTTCGTATCCCATTATTTAAGGAGCAAGTTCCCTGCATAAACATAAAATTGGAACTTCGCGAGTCAGACTCCATGCTGGAATGAGAGTTTTCTTTCTCGATTTTGACCCGTTCCCCTCTAGCCTTCTTAGTGCTCTCAGTCCGACCCTTTCCCTGCTGGCCACGCTGCACTGGATGCACCAAATTCTTTCCACTCAAACTCCTCGTCCTGCCCTTAGTATGTGGAAACCCCGCAAACGCTGCTATCTCATACTTCATCTTTGGAGCACTCGCTGCAGTTGAAGACTTGCTACTTCGATCCTCACTATTCTCTGAATCTGTTCCAGCTGCAAACGGTGGGCCCAAACCCAAACCTGAATCATCATTCAGAGCAAAACCATCCAAATTTCTAACCACAGCGTTTGTGGAAGAAACAGAGCCCTCACTCTTTTGCTTTCTTTCAGCATATTGTGTCCTTTTACTTGGATTTACACCTGATTTCGGTGAGTCATGCGTGGCCGTCTTACCAGTATCAATGCTACTGTCCCCATCCCTATTGGCATCTCTCTTGATCCTTCTCCATTTCCTTAATCCATGTCCTTTCTTCACGCCCGAAGAGTAGGGAGACATGTCAGGCTTCAAGTCCATAGAAGGAGAACCCACATACCCAGAAACTTCAGCTCCCCTTTGCATCAACTCAGGGAACAACTCATTATTGTCATGATTTTCGACTTCATAAGATCCGTTGATTTGAACATTAGATCCACTTATATTTCCCAAACTTTCCGAAACAGAATCATTCGCAATTTCCTCATTATCTTCCACTGATTCAAGCACCGAACACTCGCTTTCCAAATCCATCTATATAAAAGTCGCCTAATTCCCACTTATAAATATTACTTAGCTATGAGATTTCCCCCAATTATATTCAGATCAAGATCGAGAACAAGCAACCATCATTCCAGCTCATGGAATTATCCAACACAAGGAAAAGTCTCAAATCAATAGCATCCCAGGCGCAATTGAATTCCGATAGATTCAAGCAGAATTCAATTCAATTTTCTCAAATTGAAACAGGAAAGCAACAAGAAAATTAAACAAATTGGAGGGGGGACTTTAATTAAGGTTAACAGGAATTGATAAGCGTACCTTTGGCTTGGGCTCCATAAATGAAAGTTGATAAAAAAAAATATATATATATTTAGGGAAGAAATCAGAGAAATGGAAACCCTAGATGTGTGGATGGCATTAGAGATTTATAGCCGTAAATGTTAAATCTGAAAAATTACGATAAAATTACAATAATTATTTATGGAAAAAGCGATAAAACTATAGAATTAGGTGAAATGGAATGGAGTGGGACTGCGGGTGAGGTGTGTGGGGCCTACACGACAGCAACTATGTGTTGTGCTGCTCACTTATCTGTAAAACACATGACTAGGTCGGTTTTTACGAATTTCAACTATTATATCTATTTATATATTGTTTTAATATTTATAACATTTTCCTATCAAAATCAACATTATTATAAAAGTAAAATTAGTTACCAAATTGATGCTCAAAATCTAGATAGCCCAAATCGTATTTGACCGTTAATTTGATGATGGGGTATTTTTCTCCATCAAGTAATTTTGTTGGTTTATGGGACCGACCAATAGTCACAAAATTAAAGTGTATTTAGTCAGTTTGAAAATGTATATGTATAGGTCTTAAAAAAATAAATGAAATTGATGTACGAAAACAAAAGGAAATTATGTTCTTATAAGAATAAGTGTGTATATATATATATATTTCAAATTCACATCCTTCCAAACACTATCGATGGATTTGCTACCATAAATTTCACATATCTCATCAATCCATCCATCCAAAATAAACACATATAGTAATCATACATTGATCAATGAAGAGAACAAGTAACACAAAAAATTATTTAATAAATACCTTGTCTCAATACATATACAATAAATATGGAGACTATATAATGATGAACCCTCGTCAAAGACAATATTATCAGTGTCCAAACCACGTACCAGATCCTCTGTACCAAAATCTTTGTCTCACTTGTGTGCCACATTAAAACTACGTAGTTTTGATGTTGAAAAATATTTATAATTTGTAACCGTTTCTATTTTAAAAATCAATATAACGTGTTTTGCTGTTTGGTACAAAGGATTTGATTTGGTCCAAACCACCTTGGTCATTTTGTCCCTCACAAGGTGCGCCTAGGATTGCCATGCTGCTTTGTCAGCTTTCGGACCAAGTGGATGTTGCTTAAAACCTTCACTTTGTGTTCAAATAAGTGCATGATCTTTTATTTTATTTTGGTTGGATGAATGCTATTATGCTACAACTACTGGTCTAAACAACCTTAAGATTATAATTCACAACATAGTATCGATGATTGAAGAAATTATACCGGGTGTAGCTGAATTGTGTTGTAAAAATATTGAAGTAAGAAGAACATCAAGAATAAAATGATGCTCTTTTAGTGCGAATGTGAATGCAATATCATGCTACCCAAAGAACGACCTTCAAACAACCATTATGGAAACAATTGGGCCATAATCCTAATCATCCAATATCATTTGTTTTCAGATGAATTCTCAAAGTACAGAAACTGGGAAAGTAGGGAAGAAATTGAATTTAAGAAAGCAAAGATATAAAATTCAAAATAACAAACCCATTGAAGTTTAAGAAAAGAAAAAAATCGAGCTTTATTCTAAAGCGATTCAACTTCATGCCCTTGAATCGAAACACCACCTCGGTTTCTTCCCCATCACATATCCAATAGAAGCAATTTATAGTAGATGTTCACAAGACACATGCACAGCAATACAAACAATTTCTTCAAAAAATCAAATCATTCAACCAAATACAAATCAGACTCTGACCACTCCAAATAATCTTATGCGCACAGTAAATAAAAAGCAAAACCCCAAAAAGGAGAAAAATGTAAATTCATGTGTGTTATTCACAATGGCGGACTAAATGAAGTTCCACCAGTACGAGTAGAGGCAATCAAGCCGTTGGAAACGGCGTCGTTTTCGTCCAGAAAAAGCCCTTCTGGATTTCTCAACACTCCATGGACGATGGAGATCACTAGCCCGACGCCAATGCCAATCGAGAGACTATTCAACGGGCCCGTGATCCAAAGAGCCGCAACTGTGACCAAAACAAGGCCCAGAATCACGGCCCAGTCGCTGACATGGTGGCCCCACACCAACAGTGGATCTTCTCGAAAGAAGTGAAGAATCAGCCATAGGAAGAACACGAATCCGATGACTATCAGCGCGATTGGGGTGCCGATGAGGGATAGGGCGGCGCACGCGGTCGTGATTATAGCATAATTTATGGAGAAGTAGGCGCCGTTGCGGCGGAATCTGAGGGCCGCGGCGGAGAGGGACGGCGGGAAATCGAGGGCCGAGGTTGTGGCGAAGAACTCCGGCCAGGGACGGCTGCGGGAGAGGGAGGCGGAGAGGTTCTGCGTAGATCGAGAAATGACGTCAACGCCGGAGATTGGGATCGTGGTGTAGGTCGCTGCGGCGGCGGCGGTGGGCGTGGAGGGCATTTTGTGAATGGAGTGAAGTTTGACCTTGGTCAAACTCCGCCAAGTGCTTTGATGTCACAATCTGGCATCGCCGGTGGTCATATGTTGTTTGGCTGAATAGGTTTTTCAGAACTCACGATTTTGAGTGCTGATCCTCTACTTCGCGGCATACGGGAGCAAGTTGATAGTAATGGTCGCCACGTTTATTGGACCGAGATCCAAGTTTTGAAATACCCGGGGCCCGAGGGCTCAAGCAAATCTTATAAAAGCCCTTCAATTTAGGCCCAACCCAAAAATTAAAATAAAAAGGCCGACGCATATTAATAAATTCATATTAACGCGCAAAAAAAAAAAAAAAAAACACCTCTATAATTCCCTCAACTTTTTGAATTTTGCTATTTTGCCATTCTAACTTATTTAGTTATTTTCCACCTCCAACTTTTTAAAATAATTATTATTATTAGAATAATAGAAAAAAATAAAAAAGTTGAGAGACACAAGTGTGCTTTTTGCCTATGATTAGGATGATGATGATGATGATTACCATAAATAATTACAAAACTTTGTTGCACATATAAGGTGGATGGATGGAAAGACTATGAACCCTAGTTCCATTATTGAATCGGAGAAGAATTGTTTTTTTATTGATCTATGAAAATAGAATACAAATTTGCTACAATCATCAGGACTATAGATGCATATTTAAGCTAAATAATATGAAGCTCTCAAATGGTAAATTTTTTTAAGACTAAAATCACGTCAGTAAATTAATAACATCCAACTAATGTATATCAAACTCAATCAATAGTTGAAATCATCTAATTGAAGATAAACCGTTTCTCAACAATTACAATTGAAATTCACTTGCAACAAAAAAAGAAATTAAAGTTCATTTAACATGAGAATATATACACCCTTTCGACCTTTTGAGGAAAATTATTCTTTTTTTTTTTCTTTTCAATTAGAGTCTGGACCATATGTCAAAACAATTTTTTTGTTTATTAATTTTACCTTTTCATTTGAATCTAGCTTTTCCTTTTTTTTTTTTTTTTTTTTCTTCTCTAAATTGTATACAATTAGAATTCTTTTTTCCTTTATTAAATTGTAAACCACCCTAGCCTCACCAAAAAAAAAAAAAAAAAAAAAAGTGTAATGACCTTATACTATAAATGCACTTTTAAAATCAGCACATGATTACTGATCTAACTTTTCATACTTAAAACAAGGGTCAAATCATCATTTCGTGTTATGTGCTGATTCATATTTTTCATATTTAATATGAATTGTAACCCTTAAATATGTTCAGACAATGAAGGTCGTCCAAATTTAATGTTTCAATTAATAACTAAGGTTACCTTGAACCGAATAATTTGAGGATAAATTTAAAATTCATGATTTGAATTGATTTATTCATTATTATTTAAAAATAATTTGGATGAATTAAAATGTATTGAATTTGAGTGAAGTCGAAGTTACACCTCCAAATTTCTTACATTCTAAACTTACCAATTGAAACCTAACCTATTTAATAACCTAGTCAATATTTTATGGATTATGATCAGCCTCACACCATTGAATCAATAAGACGATTTTACAAGAATTTTATTCAAAAAATTGAGCAACTAATTAATAAGTTAAAGTGTGCAGTAAAGAACAAATGATCAAGTACAAGGCAACATTTTGAAAATAAGGAGAACTTTGGGGTGAAAATCAATATTACCAAGGTTCTTAGGGGCCCTCCATTTTAAAATCGAAAGCAAATTTAGATTATTTTAATGTATATGTGTGATTGTGAAAGCGACGAATTGATATATAATAATGAGAAGTTGACGAAGAGAAGGACAATGAAGGGTCCCATTTTTCATTCAAAACATTTATTATTACCATTATTATTGTTATTATCATTATTATTATTACTCTGTAGCTGTCCTACTTTCACCTTGCAAACTCAACCATACACATTCCATCAACATACCCCAAAATATCCAACTTATATATTTTTTAAAATTCAAATTCGGATAAATATTTAATGATATACGTATTAATTTTGTTATAAATTAAAGTATATGATGTATTATTTTATAGTTTTCTTCAGATTGTCAAATGAAGTGAACTCTGATTACGATATTTTAGAAACGAAAACAACGTTGAATAAAAATAAAACAAAATCAATGCTAAACTTTATAAGTTAATTAAATTAAAAATTAAATAGTCAGCATTCCGACAATCACGAAATGCAATTATTAAAATGTGAATGTTTAAAATCACATGAAATGCACTTGTCAATTTTATACAAACTTTAATTGGGATATTATTCAAAAATTCAAATAATCAGTTAAGTGTTAATATTAAAGTTTAGAATTTATTCACAAGTGAGGTATTTGCCTAAATGGCCCCATATTGCCTTACAATTATTCTATTAGTTTTTCCTATTGGTGGATAAAGTAGTAAATTGGTTCATAATGTGCTCATTAATCTTCACGTGCATGAAAATTATTACTACCTTTACAAGCAAATTAAAACTAATTTAAAAGTTATTTATTTTCCATTTTTCCATTTTTCTCATAGACATTTTGTTATTCGAGGTATTCATTTTGCTTCAATTACTAAAAACATATTAACATCTGATACTTCATAATCAATATTTGCTTCTTATAGATACCGACTAAGTACTTAAAAGGTTAATAAAATAAAATAAAAACGAATTTCTTATTTAATTCTTGTAGCTGAAAAATAACACTCTTATATTTTTTATTATATTTTCTTGTAATGTGCATTAGTGCTCCACCTCTCTCAAATGAATAAAATCATGTTCCAAAAACTTTTAATAATAATAAAAACAAAACACAAAAGAAATTAAGATACTCCATAATAGCAACATTATCAATTGAAAAGTTGTCATGGATTAGTGGCTAGCAACGGAAAATTGTATCGCACTATTGGTTGTCTGGTCAGCATCTTTCCAAATTCCAACATACTTTTTGACTATTCTCTCTCTCTCTCTCACACACACACACACACCACAATGCAACGGGCCAACGGCTATATTTCATGCAACAAAAACCTCCGTTAACGATGACCATATCTGCGAACAAAGATCCTTAAAAACATCTTACATTTAAGAAAAGCAAAAGTAATTGTAATGTAAAAGGCAAAACGCAAAGAATACAAAAAAATAAATCATATAGCAAATTAGAAGGGGAAGTGTAGTTGAGCAAGATGAACTCATTATCATCTTACACAAACACACTGTGCGTAGTGTAGAACAAAGTGAAACGATACGACGTACACACTGCTCGTTTAAATACTCAATAATTTGGACCAAAAATGTATTTATTTCCGACATTTCAATTTCTTACATACAATAATGGATTTGCACAATCGCAACAGTAAACACGCAACACACCATAAGCATAAGAAAACCCCGACAATGGCAATGATGATTCATAGTTTCATATTGAATGGCCACATAAAATTTAACTGTAATCGCATCAAGAAGAGACGAGAACACATACTGCATTTAATATCCATGCGAAATCTAGACGTTCATTTTCACAAGTTTCTCTAAAGAAAGAGGCAAACACGTGCGATAGTTTTCTCAAGGTGTAACTCGTTATTCAAAGATATTGATTCCTTTTACAACAGTCTCCAAGTAGTTTTTCGAGTTGGCCAAGAGAAGCCTCAAAAACCGCTTTAAACCTACGCTCGTATACAGTATAAAAAGGCAATTTCAAGAAAGGAAAACCAGATAACTTAAAACTCATCTGTGTCAACATTTGCTGGCATCCCTTCATCAGACCCTATACTTTGTCATTTGACAGAAACTCTAAGCCATTGATAACATTCCTGCGTATGCAAAACCAGGTCAAGGGCAATCAGGTCATGAAAATCCGGGAGAAAAATACACCGAGGAGGACCTCATGTGAACTTTGGAAGGCAACGAAGCATTGGAAGCATTTGAATGCAGCCCACTAGAACCTTCTGGAACACAATTCCATTTACCCAAGTTAGGTGTCATTCCGTTGCCATTTGGAACTATAGGAGATCCATTAAAGTGAGGATAATTCCGAGTCTGATAACTATAGAAAGGATTGGCATGCCTCGAGTCACAATGTGTTGCGTTGACAGCTAAACCTGCTTCGGTTTCTGGTGAGTCGTCTATGATGATTATTTCCTTGTGTTTACCACCTGAAGGCTCTGGATTTTTAAGATGGTGAACAGGAGAGTCGAGTCTGATCTTCGAACCAAGTTGATCAGCGATCAAGTTGAATCCATTAGCGTATCCATGACACCTCGAAGCAACGTTTCCACTAAAACTCACACTCGAAAACATGGCTGTTGGTTGATGGGGGGCCAACTGTGGTGGCCCGTAATTAGCAGGAACTTTGAAACCATCAGATGAATTGAAATCAAAGTGCTGTGCTGATCTGCATTGCTGCATGTTGTCAAATGTTGAAGGACCTCGAGATAAATTGTGGTGAAACGAGTTGAGTTCATTCCCATTTTGAGCAGACAACCTCAGGCCATGATGATCTATTGCCAAGCTGGACTGGTTAGGCCTAATATGAGGAGACAAATTATCATCTTTATTCACCACCATTAGGTTCTTTCCCATCAGTCTAAGAACAGGATTCGAGGTAGATGGACTTGGAGATTCACAATCACCATAAGCTGGCAACATGGTCTCAGAATTATGAGAAGCTAGCATAGGGGCGTACCCCATTGGTAAGGTAGTTGCGTGTTTTTCAGGTTCTGGAATCGGCTCTTTCTGAGAGTGTATGTCGGATCCCAAGTTGAGATAGCGGGTTTCATTCTTTGGATCATTACTCGTTTGCTTTTCCGAGGCAAGAACTGGAGAAGTCATAGTTTGTCGCCTTAGAATTTGTGATTCTTGATAGTTCAAAGAACCACCTTGTAAAGATCCGTCTTTCCTAGAGCAACAACATGACTGGATATTCTGGACTTCACGAGGCACCTCAGGTTGTAACATCACGCTGAGCCTCGACTCGAGAAGGTTAAGCTCTCTATCTCCGCTAGCAACCTGCTCATAGGGAGAAGAACCTTCAACTAGAGGACCACTTCTATCCTCTGAGATGTCACCTCGAGTGTCATGTTGAAAACGTGACTGCACAGACAAATTGATGCCAGATATTGAATTAGATCTTGCAGCAACTGAGTTTGATACTCCTGACATTGCAGAAATTTGAGAGTCAGATGAATCCGCATCAACCACTTCGTGTCCCTCTTCAGACGATTGTATCCTGCAGGTGGTTAATGATGAATGCCCCTGAAGTTCTTCTGAGCCCATTCGGCCCGGACTAGGTAAAAAGGAGCCTGGTGGGCCCGGTATGGGAATTGGATCGACATCAACAAAGTAATTTCCTTGTCCCTCATCTGCTGCATCCATTTCAACCACCACATGACTATCGGCAAGTCCATGAAATGCAGAATCCAAAGATTTGCTAAAGGATACGAAAGCTTCTCCATCAGTTATTCCATATGTTGGCTCACAAACAAATTCATCTGGCATTTCAGCCTCTTCTTCCATGACATCATCAGGTGTATCAGGAACATTTCCACCTGTAAAAGAATCGGCATTTTTCCCAACACTATGACCATCAGATTCAGGTGACGTTTCTAAACCCTCAGAAGTCATGTCTCCTTCACCAGCATTCCTGATTCCCCCTATCTTCTTTCGAATTTTCAAAACCCTAGTTCTGTTGATCAACAGCTTACCAGAGTTCTTTTCCAGCTGAGCTGCATTTTCTCCCAGATTATTTTGTCTACGAAGTGCAGATCGTGACGCTACAACCTCTTCTTCATCCGATTGAAATGTGCAATGCCGCCTAGGCTTCGTGAAGTGTAAAATCTTTCTACCCGAATTCTTATTCGGTTCCAAAACAGATGCATGCCTGACAGATAACAGCTTTGTCCGCAAAGATGAAAATTTCTTGCTTCCAGATGAAATTGTATGGCCCAACGTTTTTCTCAGAGATGCACACTTCTTGTCTTCAGATGAAACGGTATGATGCTGGGACACATTTGAGTCAATAAACGAGCCATCGCTTCTTATATCCAGAGTGCGACTTATCCTAATTTTCTTGTTAAAACGAGAAGAAACATGATTTTCTGTACCATTTGGAGGATCCGTATGGTGCTCATGAACTGAGAGAATGTCTTTACTCGACAGCTTAACATTAAACTTTGAAAACATCAGATGTTTTTTCTTATCACTCAAGTGTTGGGACTTCACCAAGGGAGATGCTGGTCCTACACATCCATCTCGAGAACCACGCAAGGTTTCCTTTCTTTTGTGGGTTTCGGTAGGCACAAATGGATTTTCATCAGAAGAAATCGGGGATTTCGAGACTGTAGTTTCCTTTGAGAGCGTATAACCCAGTGATGAAACACTTTTCACTCTCATGTTCTTCTTATTTTTATCTGGATGCTGATTTCCATGCTCAAGATTGGTCTTCTTTTTCAGACACGTTCGCTTGGAGCCTACCCACTTTTTAATCATTCCAAAATCATCGGATTTCATCTGATCAGAGACTATGAGAGGCTGGGTAGAATCATAATCCTCTTTGTAACCTTCTGAATGAAATGAATTTTGCTGGCCATTGTTAACCTGTAAACGATGTGACAAAAATATGAAGGATTTGATACAAACAAATAACTTAACACATTTCATGAAATCATTAACAGCTACACCACCACGAAATCACAATCTATGTACAACAAATACGAATTATTATCAACTTAATATGAAAAATCATAATGACTGATCTACAAATTAGCATGTGAATAAAAGTTTAGAAACATATAGTTCAGCATGTAGATAATTATTTCAGCTTTCTCAAAGAAATCTTAGTACTTGAATTCATGACAAGAATCAAATCCACCCCAATTCAACTAACTAGACAAGTATCAAAATTCCCAACTACTTAGTCAAACCAAAATGCAAAAGGAGACAAGATATACCTCGAGCCCTTCATAGCAACTATTTGATTCATGAGGATGACACTCAAGAATATGATCGGAGACGGATGAGCAACTTCCTTGTCCATCGAAAGAATGTTTCTGAAGCTTGTGTTTCTGGACCACGTACTTTTTCTTACTCGAAAGTAATTTACTTCCTTTATCTCGTTTTACAAACTTGCTTGGCTCCACATCTAAGTCGTCAGCATTTGACATTGATGGCAGATGACTAAGCTTTGATAAAATTCGAAGCTTTGTGCCACTGGAGTCAATGTATACATCACCTTCCTGATCGTTTTCCTCAGTATTCACAGAAAAATGTGTCCTCTTCACCTCTTCAGCTCGTGCCTCTGAATCTTGACATGGATGGCCCAAATTTGTAGCCCAGTTTGTTCCATTTCTTTTATCAAGATCCTCCAATGTACACTGAAGGGCTGTCTCATATATGTCAGCCATCAATCTTGTTTTCCTGGGCTTTATTCTATGCTTAATCACCTTTGAATTTGTTGTCCATTTGATCGAGGACTCCCCAGAAAGACACTGATCGATATGGGCATTCAAAGTGGTATTAGACGAGGAGGAAAATGTCTTGCACACCGGGCACACTTTTGAAGCCATTGATTCCGAAACCACAGGAGTATTCACAGCCAACTCTTCGTTCGATTTCAGTTCAGCAGTATTGTTCAATTTTACAATCAATCTGCACTTCTTAACCAGGCTTTGAGTGTTGCTTTCAACCTTCTTGGAAACCTGAACTGCAGATTCGGGCTTCTTGATCGGAGATACTGGCAAACGCGCAACTTCTGGTTCCAAGCAACGATTACTTAAGGGAACCGAGTTTATATCAGAACAAGACTGACTTGTTGTGCTTGATGGTAAGTCTTTATCTTCTTCAAACTCACACGAGTTGATATTCTCAATATCCTCAGCTAACTTTTCACCAACACTATGATCTTTGAACTCAGGATGTTTCACATCAGAATCCCTTGAACTATCAAAAGCACAATCCACAATTGATGGGTTTCTCACAGAATCCAGAGACTGAAAAGGGGGCAAAACATCCTTCACTCCATGCTTCAAAAAAAGTTGCAAATTCTTCTGAGAAAATGGCCAATTATTCTTGAGATCTTTGCCCCTTGTATTGGAAACATAATCCCTGCACCATAATTTGAAAAGCTTTTAGTTAATGACAAATAAACTCCTGATTAAGGAAAGAAAGATGATGTAATTTCCCACAACAGAAACAAAGTCATAGAATGAAGTGGTCATGAATATCTCCCCAAGAAGAAGAAAAGGGACTTGGCAGAGGATTTAGCAGGTTTTATTATTCAAAAGCATAGGAGCATAAAATGACCAAACACAGATGGTCAAATTTGACTTATGTAATCACACTCATCTAAAACAATGCAACAATTGCTTTTTTTAGACAAAGAACACCATCTTAGCCAAAACCTGCCCATAAACAACATAATTAGTCCCAAATTAGCAAAAAGATGAAGAAAGTAAATCCAGAGAAGATGAAGGAATATTTACCAAGGGTGAGGGAATTGGATCAACCATAAACAGATAGATGCTGGTTGGATCTGACCAACCCACAGAAACCCCAAGAAATAGCATGATGAAGACTCTCACAGAGAGAGAGAGAGAGAGAGAGAGAGAGAGAGAGAGGTTTACCTTATGGAGAACTTGGGAAGTGGATTGTTGTCATCAAGGCCAGAATTGAGTAGATCTACTTCAAACTGGAGCAGATTATTAGCAGAAGTCTTCTCATCAGTGCAAACACTTTTGAGTAGTGAGATATCAGAGGGATCTGGAGGAGGGTTTTCATTGGATAACATCTGATGCTACCCTTTTCTTCCTTCTTGTGCTGTTTAGCCAAACAGTCACAAGAACTTGTTGTATCTCCTCCTCCTAAACAAATGCCCTCCTTATTATGTTATTATTAACTCAGCCTTCACTGTAACAGTCTCTCAACAAAAGGTTTAGCAAACCCCACCACCACCACCACCAGTCACTTCTTCACCGCAGAATCAAACAACCCCACCTTAAAGATCTCACCTTTTTAATAATCCATCCATCATCCCTGCAAATACATTAGAATATGTTAACACAAAGCCCAGAAATTTGAAGAGACAAAAGAGATGCACAGATATTTGGGACCATAAACAGTAGATTCTGGACCCCTAACAACGTTATTTTATGTGGTCGAAATAACTGAATCTGAAGCTTATCTATATGTTGGTTCATCGCTAAGCTATGGGGGGAGCCCGATTGAGCAAGGAGAGAAGCAATTTTGAAAGATTAAGCAGTGCTAAGACCCTAATCAATCGTCATTTTATGTGGGTAAACCAAGACAAAGTGGATAGATTGTCTGAAGCTTTTCAAGATGGAAAAACAACTACGCGCTTACGCACTTCAAAAACCAACTAAGGAAAGTAAAATTTATGTCAAGAAGAGATGAATCAGAAAGATCCCGGAATTTACCAAGAAATCTATCAACTTCTATTATAAAGTACTAGTAAGGGGGAATTGAGCTCAAAATCAAAGTCATCGATTGAAAATCTTTAGAGTAGAAAAAAATTTCAGAAGAATTGAAGAAAAAATCAGGTTCAAAATCAAAACTTCGGACAGTTTGAGTGAAGTGAACAGTAGAAACAAGAAATAGCAAATTCCTTCGTAAGAGAAGCAGAAACCAGATTTACTTCTTAGCTTTCATAAAAGAGAAGATTATCGAACAAAACGCCAAGAATCACTTAAAAGTATAGATCATAAAATCACAACAAATCTTGAGTAGAACCCATCAAGAAAATAAAAAGGGGGCGAGAAAGCTGTAGAAGATAAGGGAAGGAAACCCAGATACGAAACAACAAAATCCCAAAAAACCCAGAAAACAGTATCAAAGGAAATCCAAGTAACCCAAGAAAGTATGATTCATTACATCATAAAAAAGAAAACCCACAAGAAATCTTGGGCTATACTTATGCCAATCTACAGACCTTTAAAGCTTAGAAACTCTTGGAGAGAAAGAAACAAATGGGAGCGTTAATGAGGTTATCGGATGTATTATAGAGGGCAAACAGTGTTAGATAGAAAACAGTGATGAAATATTAGCAAAGAAAAGAAGAGAGAGAGAGAGAGAGAGGAGAGAGAGAGAGAGGTGAAAACAAGCACCACCCACTCACACATCAAAAGGGGCATCAGGTTCTTCTCTCCACCAGAAAGCAGGTTAGTACCATTAAACACCCCACGATTCACCTCACCCTCTGTGAATATGCGTGAGACAAGAAAAAAGAGAAGTAAGATATTATAGGAAAAGGAGAAAAATTGAAGAAAGAAACAACCAAAAAAAATGTAGAGAGAGAGAGGAGCAGTCATAGTCTAAACAAAGCTGTCCTATCCTATACCTACCCTACCGGAGGGTTTTTTCTTCCATTTGCTCAAATTATTTATTACTGTGTCGATTTGAAACTCTATATTTTATGCTTCATTTCTTTATATATCATTCATCATGCATGTATTTGTGTCCTCTTCCCATTTTGCCCTCCTCCTTTCCCTCTATTTACACCGCTCCTCTCCTCCGCTACACGACAACTAACTAGTACTTTTGTTTCTGCGTCATTTTTCTAGTAATAATGATGATAAACTGGGTCGATGACTCCTTTTTACTTGTGTTCTCTCCCTGTTATTTTTTCATCTTTTCCATTTTCCACACAATAATCCCTTTTCTTCAAATATATAATAATGGAATTATTTTAAATGATTGCGCTTCAATTCAAAACTAATATTTTGTTATTTTTTTAAGTTCCTTTATAAATTCAACAAAAAATCCAATTTTGTTATACTTTCAGAGAGTTGTGGACATGCAACACACATCCTTCCTATCTTGCTCATCCTTTATTATTAGTTTTTGAGATCGATCTATATTATAATGAATCAAGAATTACTTAAACCATCCTAGATATGTGTTAGATGGTAGATTTGGTTAGTTGTAATAAAGAATCACAAGTGCTCAACATGCACATAAACAAATGTTGAAAATTAGTCATATAAATATGATTACAACCCCTAATGATGGCTTTTTTATTCAATTATCGTGGAAATGAGAAAATGTGAATTACGTTGTTTTTGGATTTAGTTATTGCAAATAAGTGAAGTCACCTATAGTATCGGCAACTTCTACTTTTTCATGTTTTTAGATTAAATTGGGAGCGCTGCCATTAATATAGGCAACTATGTTTTTTTTTTTTAAAAAAATTGGTTGGTCACCATTGTTATAGGCGACATTACTTTTTTTTTTAACAACATTAATTATTAAATGGCTTAATTATAGGAAGATTTCCCATACTTATAGGAAGATTCGGCAACAACATTAACACAAAAACTCATGTGAGACGGTCTCACGGATGGTTACCGTGAGACGGAGCCCCATCACTCACAAACAACATGTGAATTGTAGGATTTGAGTTGTGGGTGATTGGGTTGTGGGTTGACCCGTCTCACACAGTGCAACAAATATCCGTGAAACGATCTCAGAAGAGACTTACTCCAACATTAATTGTTAAATAATCTCATGGCTTAATTATATAAATATATTTAGTGTGCAAAATGAATTTAATTTTTTCTTGATTATTGTTGTAACATATTTTGCATATAAAAAACCTATAATAATTAATAATTCTATAACATATAATATTGTTGTTGACAGAAAAAAATTCTTCATTTAATATGGAAAATTCTATAACATTTCTATTAATTTGGAAAACAGTTAACCGATGGATTAACAAAATTAAGTCTTCGCTTAACGAAGTTGAAATCTTTACAAAATAAATTTAAAAAAAAAAAGTAATGTCTCCTATAACAATGGCAACTGAACAAAAAAAAAAAAAAAAATCACATAAGTTGTCTATACTAATGACGACACAATCAATTTAATATAAAAAAATGAGAAAAGGTAGAAATCGCCAATACTACAGGCGACTTCACTTATTTGAATAAATCCGCCCAAAAACACCATAACATTTTTTCACTTCCACGATATTAGAATAAAAAAGCCCTTAATGATGTACCTTTAATACGGTCATTTTCCAAATGTAAGGGTATCAATTAAAAGGTTGAGTATGGATGGGCTTTTACCCAGTTGACATGATGATCCATCGTGAGAAGTTTTCATAAGCGATCAAGTATTTTAGACATAATATTATTAATGTACATAAGTATTTATTTAGAAAATATTAAAACGTAACAAAACATTTAACACGATTTACAATAGATAAATTTGTCTCCCGAAAGGCAAGTTTTTACATACTCATAAGCTTAGCATAATATCAGATATAGATAAGATTTTAGATTCAAGTTTCGCCACCACCAATTATGATTATTTAAAAAGAAGAAAAAAGCTAAGTTTTTATTTGTTAGTCAAGTATAATGATTCTCAATTTACAGTTGAAGTCCAAAGCTCAAGTACTATCCACTTTAAATTCGATTATTAAAAAAATTAATATGTTTATCATTAATATATATATATATATATATATATATATATATATATATATATATATAAATTACTACCTCCGTCCCGTCTTAACTTGTCTACTTTGACCGGGCACGGAGGTTAAGAAAATGCAGTTGACTCAAGTGGATATGCAATTTTGGATGACATTTTTGTAATAATATGCACATCAAATCAAATTTTATGCACTTTTGGATGACATTTTTGTAATAATGTTGAAATATAGGGATATTAATGTAAACAAAAATTTGTCATTTATGGGCTGACAAGTTAAGTTGGGACAAACAGAAATGACAAGTAGGCAGGTTAAGCTGGGACGGAAGGGAGTATATAATAGATGAGTTAATCTTTAATTTTTAAATATGTTAGATGTAATTTTAATTAACATATTAATGATGACTATATTAACCGCGTAAATGGATCATTAATTCGGGAGAATATTGAATGTGAACTCGATACAAGTTGAAAACCCGTAAAATTTTAAAATTTATTATATTTCTCAACTAAAAATCTAATTTTGGAATAGTTTGATTAGTTTACTCTCTTTCTTGTAAATTTCAATCATCTTTTGCTTAAGGTATGCATGAATGGGGACGTGTTATTTAATTAATGTTCCGTGCGAGTCTGTACTTTTGTATTACAATTCATTAAGTAGATTAGGGACTTTGTTAAACAAATTTTAGCTATATAGGTTGATTTAAGGTAATGTTTAAAATACATGTAAAACATAACATAATTATATTTATGATTATTTGAAAAAATTATTTATATCAGAATAAATTTATTTTAATATAAGATATGACTTTGAGTTGGGTTTGATTCGTGTGTAACTGTAGCTATCCCTTACAAAAACACATTTAAGGTTCACGAATACATTATTTTGCCTCCCTTTAAAAATGTGTTTCCTCTAAAAAAACATTATTTCTGTTTAAAATATGTAAAAAAAAAATACAATCAATGTTCAATTTGATTTAATATAGTTTTCTATTGATTTTTAAATGATCTATTTAATAGTTAGAGAGAGAGAGAGAGAGAGAGAGAGAGAGAGAGAGAGAGATCCATGGGACATTGGGATACATGAAAGATTCATCACCTTGTATTCCCATCTTCTTACTATACACCAACTATACTTCTTCTACTAAAAACCAAACTGAATCAGTATTGCCTAGCTTATCCAACAATTTAACAAACTTTTATTTCCCTTATTGGAACAAAAAAATTTAAAAAAAGAAAGAGTTTGGAATAACACATTTAGAGTAAGTGTCTTGTATGCTGATTGTATGGATTTTATAATTTGTGCAATTTGACAGACTCATTGGATATGCTAATATTTTATGACGCATCATGAAGTAATGTTTTTCATAACTAAGATGATACATTTTAATGTTGAAAGTAATTTATTTCATGAAAAATTATAATTTATAGCATGCAAAATATCCAAATCATGGTAACTCAAACAAAATTAAGTACAAGTTCAGTGATGTATTGTATAAAATAAAATCATTAAAAAAGTAAGGGTCAATTTGGATACATGAATTTGAAATCTATGTTAGTAAATTTTTCGATAGTGTTTAGATAGATGTGGGTTTAAAATCCATCACTCTCATTTTGAACTAATTTTTGAGTTATTTGATTGGATTTCAAATCTATTCATTTCATGAAATCTTGTATTTCAAATCACTCTATCCAAATACAACGTAATATCTTTAAGCATCTAGACTAATACATTGGAACATGTAAAACATTACATCAAAATCCAAAACAATAAAATTAGTACTTTTCAATTGGGTAAGACTAACAAGTATTGGGTCGGATGACAACTCGGGTGCCCATATTGGATTAGGTCGTAAATCTAACAAGTTTTTGCGAAAAATTAAAAAAGCTAGAAATTTAGTCATAATTTAATAAATCTTATTTCTTTTTCTTTTTCTTTTTTTATTTAAGTTCTCTTATATCTAAGGACATTCGGCTTACCATCATTGGCCACCATAAGTCTACATTTTGGAAAAATAAGAAAAAGAAAAAAAAAAAAATTGCATCAAGGCCCTCAATTAAGAGCCATCTCCAAGGGTTAGGACCAAGTACGCATTTAATTACCCATACAATCCTCTTATATTACCCATTAAATATTTAAACTTAATTTATGTTTATTAAAAGAAAATTATAGGACAAAGTAATTAAGTATTTAATTTTGTTTCTTTGATGACAAACATAATAAAATATCAATTTATTTATTTAACAAAATATATAATCTTATATGATTTACCGCATGATCTCAAACTTTGTTTATTATACATATACTACCAAATTTAAAAAATTGTAAATCCATAGTCTATTTATTACAAGCACGATAAGAAATTTGGCGGTGAGACCAAAATGTAAAGAATTAACTTCTAAAGTATATGCCTAAAGATACTCATTTGCCTAATTCTATTTTCTTTGTAATAAGTGAGATTATACTGAATGAAGAAGACGATGTGATGATAGCTCCATTTGTCCAAATGAGGAAAAAGTAGTGTGTCTTATTACCACCAAAAAATTAAGATTTTTTTTTTTTTTTACAAAGGGTCAAGCCAGACAATAAATAAATGTCACTTTCAGAATATTTGGTTAAGCTTATAAGCCAAAAATTAAGTACTAGTAACATTTTATAAAATGTTTAAGAATTTATAAGTTCATGATCAAGAGTATCTACTGAAATTTTAGAAATAACATCTCTTATTTCCAAAATGAGATCATATTTTGACAAATTTCTTTAGATTTTATCATTTAATTTACACAATTATTATCATTATTAATCCGAACACTTCAACATTTTTTTTAAAAATATAAGATAAATTTATATGTGAAAACTAATTATTAGATTTTTAAATAAATTTAGCGAAGCACATTCTTTGTCATGAAACAATAATTTAGGAGGCTATATATACACCAATATAAATCACCTCATTTAATGTTTTTTTTTCATTGCAACGTGACATTTCAACTTTATCGAAACAAACCATTACTTTCAATTGATTTACAATTTGGTATATGATCCGACATTTCAAAATCTAATTGCTTACGTGAATTTCAAAATTTGAAAATTATTATTATCATCTATCCAAGTAAATTGAAATAAAAGAGAGAATATTAATTAGAACAAAGAATATCATGTGGAGTACAAGAAGCTCATATTCACAAACTTCTTAAAATAAAACATAACTGATAAGTTGGATCTCTCTTGCATTGAATATAACAAAACTAGTTCAAAAATTCCATGCAAACTAATAATCATTTTGAGTGAAGTTAATTACTAAGACAACACTCAATCAGGAAATTAAATATTTGTTGGTCCTAGGCTACCAATTGAACTTTAATTGGTCCTTTTTAACATCAAAATAATGCATTGTAAAAATGATAAATTATCTGATTTGGATTTGGATAAAACTTCACCTACCCTAATTCACTAATTCCTACAAATGATAAACATTCTTACATCATTTATTCAATTGATTGCCATATGATTAAAAGAGCATCACCAAATAAAAATTTATACAACAGATTTGGACCGATTGGAGTAGTTAGTAGGTATTTACTACAATTTATTAAGTAGACGGATACATGTATTTGTATTGGTCGAATACAGGTATTAGTAGTACCCTTCTTATTTATTAGTAGATCGTTTGTGAAATCGATTTATAATACTTTTAAAATAAAAAAACGATATTTTAAGCAAAATAATAGATTGTCTTAGTTCAAAAGCATATCTATTTATGTTTTATGCTAATAACATAGAAAATGTGATATTTTAACATATCAAATGATACTTCAATATATATATATATACGTATAATTTGAATATAATTTTTCTTCATCATATTGATCGCAGAACCTGCATTGATCAACATGTTTTTATTGTAATATGAAGTTTTGTCTTATGAAATGTAATCTATTTCATGATGGTCTTATAAAAGAAATTGCATATAATTCGTTAATTAAAAAGAAAAAAAAGTAACTAAAAGGAAAACAATATAATAAATGTAGTTACAGACTCACAAATCACAATAGAGGCAGCAAATAAGAAAAAGATGTTAAAATGAAAGTTCACAAAAAGCGGTAAAAACGTAGATAATAAGAGTACATGGGTTGTTTGAGAAATATCAATAAGTGTAAGGGGTGATATGCAAAAAATCAATTCTAGATTCTTCAGTACCACATTTTCTTCCATCAAAGGACAATAAAATAATCAATTTGGCATAACAACCCCGGATGAGCTATTACTCTATTTGCCCTTCAACATCCGATGCTACAAAATGAAATTCATGAATTAAATATGCCTATATATATATATATATATAATTTATTAAAAGTCTCAATTGTTGATTTTCTTTAACATTTCCATTTTGTATTATATTACTACTGTAACATTCCTTGTAAATCAGGTCTTCTTTTTATTTTTCTACTTAAGTCGTCACTTTGATGTTGGTGGGATCTTTCATTTTTTATCATTTTAATTTTATATTTTATTTTATTATTTTACATCCATAAATAATATAATATGTGTGTTTGCTCAAATAAATTGTTTAAAGAAATGTTTTTTTAAATGAAAATCTAGCATTCTTTGATTGACCCCACACGCAATAAATTCTATTGACAAATCATAAATTTAAGGGGAAAAGGGGAAAGAGAAAAGGGAGACACCATCGGCCCATCCCTTACTCTACAATCACACAATTCTGAATTATTCCCATCACTTATCCAATTTTTTTTTTTATTTAATTTCCTTTTTGGTTTGTCAAAGGGATACATCATATGCATCCACATGATCTCAAATGTGGAACATAATATATTATTTCAAGCGATTTATGAGAAATTAGAGATGCATACCATGATATGATTATAAAAATAAATAATTGATTGTGTCAACAACTTTTCAATGCTTTAATAGCCGTATGATATGAGAACTGCCACTACCTAATATGTCTTATATATATAAAAAATATGTATACTAGAAAGACCATATATGCATTAATATATGTATCTTTATGTTATTAATATCATTGTATTTTACACTCATATTTAGCCTGGGGAAATTAAACTTGAATTTGTGGTATTAAATTAAATAATAGGGTAAAGTTCATGAATGGGTAGACGTCAATTTTGTCCTGATAATTTTTATTAATATTCAAATTGATCACAATATGTTAATTTACCCTCATTTAAACGTTCAGTATAGTTTTATATGAACTTTATGTGATTTAAAATTATAATCTTCCACTAACTACTAAATTTGGAATAATTGTATAGCGTTCGTGTTCGTGATAAAATGACAAATTATGGTATTTTGGGTGTCAAAATTTCTTTTGGGGTAGAATTGTTTATTTGACCAAACATTTCGGATAAAATGTCTTAATCATTTATATACCACATAATAATGTAATTGCTTTAGGTTACTAAAAACAAATACGATCTCCTAAATGAAGGAACAGCGTGAAAAGTTGAAGAGGTAAATAATAAATATACAAAATGGGTAAGTTCATACTATTTCGCTGCTTATGCTTATGCATTAACACTTGTGAATGAGTCACATATATGGTAGTTTGAAAAGTTGAAAAATATTTGATTATTGAACTTTTTTTAATTTTAAATTGACATATAGACATTCATCAAATTTCTCAATCAATGATAAAGAGAAATTACTAATTACTAAACAGTAAGAAGGGAAGGGGGAGATGCATGTGGAGGCTTTTTTCATTCAATGTATGATGTATGTACTATCTGTGTATTTCGTGTCAATATGTGTGAAATTTGTATGTATTAAACACAATCATGGTGTGAAAAAATGTGCTTGCTATTAAAAGATTCATTGGACCTTATAGTTTGTTGGGTGTACAGGCCGAGTATTTAATTAATCGATATGTATAAATGTTTTAGGCCTAGGTGACTAGACTCTACTAATAGATACAAGAGATTTTTCTTTCTAACATTAATGATAGTTTTGTGCTTTTTTTTTTTTCATAATCGAAAAATTTGATAAAATTACCCTTCTAAAAAAATTCACCGACAAACACCATTTTCGTGTAACCCTATAAAATTAATTCAATTTCGTATAATCCTATGAAACAATTAGTTTTATAGGATTACACGAAAATTAATTTATTTTATAGGATTACATGATAAATGTGTATGTCAGTGAACGCGCATCATTCCTACTTTTTTCATAAGGATAATTTTGTCAAATTTTCTAATTTATGGTAGAAATGAAACAAAACTATCTTTGATGGTAGAAAAAAAATTCTCTGATATCAAATGATGTATTATGAGCTATTAGCTCAAATATTTTACCTTGATGATCAATTACACTATATTTTCTTATAACACTGGCTCATGAATTTAATTTCATAAGATTGATCAAATTATAATTTACATAAAAATTTATAAAAATAAATTTAATCTGTAGATAGTGGAACTCATAAATATTAATTGGTGTAACAATCAGATATGAGTTTTTATATTAAGGAGATATAGATAGATAAATGAGATGAATAATAAAATAAGGGGATGTTTGGACTGAACTTGGTACATCCGGATTTTGGATGGACTCAGTCCAGTCCATGTTCGTTTTTCCTACTTTTTTTTACAATTTTCAATAAAAATATTTACTTTTTCTACAACTTACAATAAAAAAACATCTACTTTTTCTACAATTTTCTATGTGGAAATGACATTTTAACTATAATTCTACTCAAAATTGAAACTCACAAAATTCTTCTCAAGCCAAAATCCAGATTTGCAAAAGCCACCTTAAGTCCAGTCCAAACACCCCCTAAGAGTTTGGTGGCTAAAATATTACAATTCACGTAAGAGATTATATTTCTACCATAAATGATAGTTTTATTACTTTCTACCACATTTCAGAAAATTTGACGAACTTATCCTTCTGAAAAAGAGTGAAAAAAGTTAATTTTGCTTCGGAATTTATACATTATAAAAGACATAGTGTTACACCATATCACATCTAGCGTGTTCCTATATAAAAATACATATCTTGTAATACTCAACATAAAATGGACTTTTTTTATTTTTATCAGAATGGTAAATTTTTATCAATTTTTTTGATTTATGGTAGAAAAATAATCTTGTATATAAAATGTTATATTTTAGAATATTAATGTTAAAATAGGGAGAATTGAGTGAAAATCCGTGCATGTTGGGGACAGTGAAGAAGGGTAGTTTTGGAATTAGGGAATAATAAATAGATAGAAGGGAGCAATAGACAAAACACAATAAAGAGAGAGTAGTTGTTTGCGTTTTGCAGCTTGCAAAGGGTAAAATAGGGATATACGTAAACAACTTTTTCTACATTGATGACGTCATCACATCGAGACGTGTACGGATATAAACGTGGCCTAATTCCACCCTACGCGCTTCTGCCGCGTGTCCCACCACCTTTTTTCTTTCTTATTATATCATTTGGGCCTGGCCCAGGCTACAAAACTCGTGCACTGTTTTATTATTTTTGAAAAAAAAAATCTTTATGTTAATTAATACCTATTAAAGAGGTTCAGAAAATTCTGAAATGCGTATCATACCCTTTTAAATATGTTGTATATTACACTATTTAATAATAGTAATAAATTATATCAACTCTATATTAATTGGTTTGATAGCATCTTTATATAGATAAATGCATCGTGAAAAAGAATCAGATTCACAGAAATGCGATTCAGTGAATGAGGAGAGATGGGAAAGTGTCTTCTTTATTTATTTTTTTTTTCTCTCTCTTTTTTATTAATTAATTAATTGGATATGGGTGGACTTGACCAATTTCCAAAGATTCAACTGTCTCACAAATTGAGTTTATAAAACTACAGCACAAGATACAACCACAATCTATTTTAATTAGATACTATCAATAAGATACTAATTCGAAAGTACCAGTGGGTTCAGTGATGGAGACGAGATCGCGATACCAATCTCAAATAAATATGATTTGATTTGAAGAAGCAAGATTTATAGGAAATTAATATCTTAATTATATTAGTTGATGTATTTATATTATTTTCATATATTCATATTTATTTGTCATTAGGTTTTTACTCTTATTTAAGAGATCATTTGTAAACATTTTGATCAGGTGAATATGAATTAAAATATTGGGTTATCTTTTTAATCATGTTTTATTCCAATATTCATTTAGAATCAATTTTGATCAGGTGAATATGAATTAAAATATTTGAGTTATCCTTTTGATCATGTTTTATTCCAGTATTCATTTAGAATCAACTGATATTTACGCATTGTATCGTGTTTCTACTGTATCGTTTAGTCTAACAATAATTATATATCTCAACTTGATCAAGGTTTAAGGTTTGCGTCTCCAATTCTCGTTGTAACTCCAATATATATATATATATATATATATATATATATATATATATATATATATATATATATATATATAAAATTCTAAAGCATTGGACGTAGATGAAAAAAAGAAAGAACAAACAAATTTACATTTCAATGGGTGAGCATTGAGCACGAATCTCGAAAATTATCAAATCATTCTATAAATCAAACCAACAAATATTTATTGGCTTTATGATTTTATTTAGACCAAAGTCACCAAACCGAATCGTGCCAATTTTTTTGTCAAATCGAATTTAACAAATCGAAAATCGATATTATAATCAAGTAGAACCGATTTTAATAAAGTAATTATATATAAATTCATAGATACCTTTCATTTCACTTTCTTTATATTGTGTTATTGAATTGGTTAAAATTTGTAATAGTGTGTATAATACTACTATTATTTTAGGATTTCATTAAAAAAAAATTATAAGTACAATTTAGTAAAATATTTATGATGAATAATTTTGAGAATGCAAAATCTATTAATTAAAAGATATATAGACTACTTAAATGTTTATAATTTATATAAAGCATACATAATATTTGTTTACTTCAAGTTTATATTTGTTTTGTCTAAATTTACTATAAAATCCATAGTTCTTTACTTCTTGAAAAGATGAATTTCTTGATAGTTGAAACAATTCATTTACTGATGGTTATCATATGGTGTAGAAAGCTTTTAAAGAAGGAAATTTAAAGATTTGTAATGCTATTATTTTTAAAAGAGACAACTACTTTAGTAATTTATAGAATCATATTTTATTAGTTTTAAAACTTGATTTAAGTTATAAGTTAAATAATGTTGCATTATATTAAATGCTGCTACACTTCTTTTTTTTCGCATTTTGTTTGATATGAATATTCATTTTAAACGGAAATTTTCAAAATCTCTGAAATAACAATCCAGTATTTATTTTGAGTTTTCGAGAAGAATTCTATTTGAAAATCTCCAAACTTGTTAAATTTCAAAGATTATCTATCTCCAACCACTCCAGATCATGCGTTTACCCCTCTCCATATAATCCAAATGCCTTTTTCCCTTGGTAAACTCTTTAGATATTTTTATTATATTTTAAACTTTAAAGAGAAGCCGTGTCGTATATATACAAGTTTCATATGCACGCAATTATAAACTTATTATTGTAAAAATGAAAAGAAAAAAAAGTGTGGAGCAATAATTTAAAGAAATGTGTTTGGAGAGCAGCATCAAATGAAATGAAGAGTTGGTATAAGATGAATACAAGTGCACGTGCATGCTGGCAATAATACGATAGCAGGTATGATATAGTACATCAATTGAAGCCTCCAAGAAACCACCTCGTATCGTATCGTATCAACTTGCAAAGACAGCTAATTCATCATAATCTATGTACTTTCTGTAGACACCTAGAATATCATTCTTACCACTTCAATGGTGGTACTGAGTTAAAAATAACATTAGCAACTGGTTATATGGAGCAGCATTGTCGAAAAATTACAATTTCAACTGTCTTTTAAGGTATATTATAATTCTACTTGAGAAATTACCCAGTACCAGCACAATCGTTAACAGATAATGGGATCAAAAGTTGCAGTAGGTTTGCCCCGTTGCAACTGGCATCATGAAGAAACGATTGGCTGTCTTGCCAATATGTGAAGCTCCTCGAAAGGGTTTCCATATTCCTGATTTGGTTGCAATAATGCTCTCATGATTTTCATATTAATGGGCTTTTGTGCTCAAAATGGCTTCCCATAGTCCTGCGTTGGCTGCTCCCACGCTCCCAGAAGGCCTACAACAAATCACATTAGAGAAGTGCAAAGCAAAATACAATTGAGACAATTAAAAGAAATGTCCTTGTTCATGTGACCTAAAAGAATGGACATCTGATGATCTCCTATCCAAATGCTAATCCATGGGGCTCACAGGATTAGCAATAGATGCCTCAGTCATGCAAAAGATATATCTGGCCAACGTGGATGGGTAACTGAAGAAAACAACTATAAGCGAAAAAATGATAATATGGAACTGCCAAAAGGACAACTAGAAATCTCTAGAGAAACTCATCGATGACAACGAGTCATTAATAATAAGCTACTGTCCTTTATAAAGCTGATATAAATATATAATTGCAAGTCAATGTGTTGTCTCAACAAACTGAGACAAACTACTCCCATTATTCCACAGCCCTGAAATTTAAATGTTGGGACGTACACTGGAATCAAGATATGGACTCGAATCCTTAATACTAATGAGAATGAATGGGGACATAAGCTCAAGCTCGACTTATTTCCTGGGGGGGGGGGTGGTTTAGAGTAACTTAGTTGAAAAACCTTAAAAGCTAAAACACATTGAACATAATAGGCATGCCTACAATATAGAGCTATTAAGCATAATTGTTCAGTAACAGACAGGAGACATATTCCATTCATCAAGAAAAGAAGTGCAGTGAAAGGGACTAAATAAAGTATCAAATGACTCAAATTAAGTATATCACATACTTATTGGTATCTCTCCAAGGGACATATAAATTGAATCATCATCACCAAGAATTCCCTGCAACATAGAATAGCTAAAATAAATTTGTTGTTCAAATAATAAAATGGGTTGCTATGGTAATCACTTCCTTTTCCAGTGATAAATGGTTCTACTTTGATCACAATCAGACTAAAAAAGAGCCATTCGGTGTTGAGTGTTACACTTTGATCCACAACGAGACAATGAGAGAGTGAATGGTAATCAACTTTGTTACCTCTGCATTAGGAAGACCCATATGATTGTGCAAAGAGTTTAAGTCAGTAGATACAGAAGCACAGTTTGGACTGTCATTTCCGAGAAGTTCTGATATCATAAGTCCATAACCAACATCCGGAACATCAGGAATCTCATCAGCATTATGTACATTATGAGGAAAGCCATCCAGGTCAGTGAATACAGTATCTTCCCTATAGGACGAAGATATACATTAATAACAATAACCAAGCATTAAATTTTGATGCAGATTAGTGAAAATTAAAGCAAACAAAAAAGTAAAAAAAGGGTGAATAAATGATCATAGCAAGTGAATTTTGAAATCAACATCCAAGCATGGTTTATTATTTTGTTCATGTCTGCATTTACATATATGCATGTCACAATAAGTACCAACCTTCTCTCAGCATCACCAAAGGTCTTGTCTTCATGTCCAGAATCCTTTTCCAAATCAATAACCTCAATATCCTTATCATTACCACCATGTTTACCATTTTTATTAGGCAGATTGCCATTGTTACTCATGGACAAATCAACATCAATAGGCATTGCTGCTTTTCCAGTTCGGGTAATAGATGAAAAAACAAGCATAGGATCAGCATCATGATTCTCATTTGCATCACAAGCTCCAACAAGATTCAGGTCACAAGTCTTAAAGGAACCTGGAAACAGCTGTTTCTCTTCCATAAACTCACACGAGTCAGTATGATCTTTGGGAAATAGTGAAATATCCAAACTATTTTGATCAGAAGATGGAGTCAAATTAGCACTCTGCGAAGTTATAGGCTCTTGCATTGTTGGTTGATTTTCCATTGAGCTAGAAATAGGTGGGGAGCTATCGGCTTGAGTATCCGGCAGAGAAACCCATTGTCTAAGTTTCTTAAAATCCTCCTTACCATCAATATTGAAATCTAGTGCCCGTTTTTCACCTCTATCCTTAAGCATGGAACTCGAACTTCCAAATCCTGACAGCCCCTCATCTGATTGTTGCTCTTTATATACAGATCTTTCAGGAAAAGAACCAGCAGACCTGGAACACTGTCTTGGCATTGTTGAGTATGTAACATCCATTTCATTCTCCAATGTAGGAACATCCGACTGTAGGCTTTTAGGTTCAAGATTTTGAGAAGCAGTATTAACAGCCGAATTGTCGATGTCAACATCTATGGCATTAACTCCAGGGTCTTCCAAACGTTTTCTCTCTGAAATATTCTTATCTATGTTCATGGGATTTTCATCACCCTTTAAACTCTTAACTGTTAATGAAGAACGAGCTCTAGTGGGAACATTTACAAATTTGCAGTGCTTTACTAGATCAATATGAACCTCACTAACTGAACCATCCTCCATTCCAGAAGATGTAGCATCCTTATTCTCATCATAGTTTTGCTGCGAATCATTATCATTTCTTTCTTCTTTAACCACCTCAGTCTCATCATTAAGCTTGTTAGCATCATCAGACTTTTTTATGGGTACCCCTGCATCTGATGGCAAACACTTCTCATTACTCAAAGTACCATTGTTTCCTGCATCTTCCATTGAGCTACATTTCTCCAAACCAGACTCAATATGAGTTTCACTGTCAACTTCTTGAGTTATTTCCCCAGGAGATGAACTCTGTATCCCACCATTACTATCTTTACAAGCAGGCTGTGGATCGTGATGTCCACCAGAAGCATCACTGTTGGCCTCCATGCCTGGGGAAGCCCTAATCTTCTCTGATGCGCTTCGTCCCAATTCTCTATTCACCTCTGACCCATAATTTTTGAACGACCCTGTTCTTTTCCTTCCTCTAATAGAGTTTCTTGAACCCATTGAATTATATTCATCAGAATACCTTCTCCTACCTGGTCCTACATCTAGAGGAGTATTTCCCAAGCGGGAATGAGCAGATGCACGGGTATCTGGAGAAATCTGTACCTTTTCCACTTCATGTGCCCTAAAACCCAAAAAGTTGCCCATCTGGTTCTTCAAGCCATCATTCTGCCACTTCCCTGGAATTGCATTTGGAGGCAGCACCCCTTTAGAAACCAGATACTCAGCAGCCATCCTACCAGCTTCCATGAAAATATCGGCCTCATGTGGAGGAGGCAGAGGTGGCTGAAACTGTTTTGACTGACCACCATTTCCACAATCACGATTATAGTTCCTGTATTCAGAATTGTACATTCGATTACCTCTCATTGAACCTTCAGGAGGCATTCGTGGTGAAGCAGCTGCACCTCCCATACCCAAGGCATTTGACCTGTACCCATTACCAGGTCCATTTCGATGCTTTGCATGCATGTTTCCAGATGTTTGGATATATGATATAGTATAATGTATACACAGTTGGATCAGCAACTGAGAAATCTCCAACAAGATGCCTGTAAATTCACAAGATCATCATAACTATCTGGCAAACAATAGACCTTCCGCAAAATATTCAAAGCTTAAGCACAAATCTTTATGTATGAAAGTTCAGTTTCCCTTGCATACCATAACATAGATCATCATCAGATGCATTTACCACCTATCAGCAACGCATGTGAAGGCTTAGCGCACATTATATAATCGTTTCCTCAGTTGTCAAAACACAGAAAATGGTTGGAAAAAAAGAAAAAAAAAAAATTAATTACTGAGAAATTAATAGATAAATCTTGCTGTTTGATATAAAATAACAGTATTATATAGTAGCAACAACAATCAGATATTTTCTCAAGCATGTCTTATATCTTCTCAAAAATTACTCATAAAGCCCTAAAAATCAAACTTTTTTCCTGCTTGATAAGTAGGTAAACAATTCTGAATTTCATTGAGGCACAGGCGTTCATACAGATCAGTGAGAGCAAAGATGAGTTGGCAGATCTGGCTAATTCTGAACCAAAAATTTCAAATTCAGCTCAGCAATCGGGGGTTTACCTTGTCAATTTGAGTGAAGTCCAGAGCTCAATTTTAGGGTTTCAGTCTCAGATCCAGTCATCATGACATCAATTCAATAGCAAAATCCCCAAACAAAATTCCTTCACCTCCATCAACAGAAAAAAAAATTAAAAAAAATTCATTTCCCAGCTAACACACGGTACAGTCAAGCTCTGTAAAAATATACGCAGAAGTTTGTGCATAAATCTGGTATTTTAAGCCGATTTTTGCAGTCCAGGCATGGTCCGAGAATCAGTTTTAAGTCTGATGAGAGATTTTCATAATTCTGATGCGCTCATGAGAAAATAATTACTGGTTAATGGGTACGAATATTGGGTAGGTATAGTTCTGGTTCTGCCATTTTTAGAGAGAAGAAAAGCAGAAATTAAAATTCTGAATTGTTTTTCCTTTTCCTTTTTTTTTTAGGAGAGAGATTGCTGATAGCACAAAAGAAGTGGAAAAGGTTTGCTGCTGAGCCTTGGATGTTCCACGCTCCTATGAGCGTTTAGTTTCACGTGCTCACTATTTTCTAATTAGTCCTTCTCCTTTTTGAAATGACAAATTGACCATCATCTTCTAAAACTTAAACTAACAACTCCTCCATCAAATAAACATGGCACAACTTTAGATCTATGCTTATGTGGGCATGTGCCCACCAATTTTGGATGTTGATAACAACAAAAGAGATCCATAACGAGTTCTGCTCAAGTTTTTGCCATTGATTTTTAACTTGAGTTCACTTTGAACTATTGTACTTATTGATCGGAAAACACTTTCAAAGCTAAAATTGGAGTATCCAAGTTCACAACATTAATAATGTTGTCTTGTTTAGGTTTTAAAAGATCAAGTTCAAATTTTTCTATTTGAAAAGAAAGGGTTACAAATGGATTTAAAAAATAAATGGTTGAGTAGAAATTGTACTTGGGCCTTGTGGTGATAGAAAATCGATGGCCAATTTTTATTCTTCTTTACCTCTTATTTTTGTGGAATCAAGAAAAATATAACAATTGTCTGTGGTTCTATTTCTCAGTATATTTAAAATATGGAAAATAAAAGTTATAAAGATATTTAGGACATCATTAAATTACGATAATGTTACTTTCAAATGGGGTCTTAGAATATTATGAGATAATATTTTTTAAGATTTAAAAGAGAGAATATTTATGAGTCTTCGGTCGAGTTTTCGGATATACATGTTATGATCACAAAGTTTACTGATCTACCCTTGTAGCAAATTAATGCATCTAAAAACAAGTAAATATACTGAAAGGAGAGATGTATCAGTACTTAACAAGAGATTCAACAAATCAAACAATGCTATAGAGAGTAGTGGGCATGCCATCCTAACTCAATTCAAGTTGATGAAACTAACCTCTTAACCAATTTGTCCTATAAAACCAGCAAAACTTGATGCCAAAAATAAAGAAATCAAGAATCTATAACAATAAGAAATCCCACTTAAAATTTACTTACGATAAGTTATATATTCCATATGCTCTACTTTCTTCAGAACTCAAGAAACAAAAAAATTTCAAATTTACATCTGTGGTCCAAGCGGCATTCGGCTCATAAGCTGCTGATAAACTGCTGAAGCATTAGACGAGCTCAAACCATTATCTATCACCGGCTCCGATTTGGGTTCTCCTTTGGGCAGCATATAACCCATGTCGTTCAAGGGCCGGGATTGATGTCCTAAATATGGATGAACTGGCAACATTGGTAACTTGCCTTGGTTAGGTCCCAAACCAGCCAATCCCAGACTGGCTAACCCAGCCTGATTCATTCCAAAGGCATAGCCAGGACCACCTGGTCCTAGCTGGGGCCTACCAGGGGGAAGTCCATATGAGGCCAGTGAAGGCCTTTCGAACCAAGGTAAGCTGCCTCGCATTTGGGAGGGCTCAGGCCTGTGAATATGGCTTGAAGGAGCCTGTTGTGTAGAGAGTGTGCTCGGGCCCCCGGAATTTGCATGGGCACTATTGCGGGCTGCAGGGACGTCGTGGTTGTGCTTACCCTCATAGGTTGTTATCACGGACTTCAGGTCATGAGAAGCCCTTTCCACATGCTTCCGGACATTGCAACCAGCACTTGTGCACTTGTAGTAACTCCTGAAACATAATCCAAGAATCACTAGTTGGTTTAATGATTTTATCTGTGTATACAGCTTTTATGTTATAAGCAACGGGGAAGAAGACCAACCTGGGATTCGGGTTTCCTTTGACAACTTTCTGCCCGTATTTGCGCCAACGATAGCCATCATCAAGAATGTCCACCTCACTGGTTGTTTGGACCACAACTCTGGGCTCCCTTATGGCTCTAGTTGCCCCACTCATCTCTGGAGCATAAGTCTCGATTCTCCTGCAATACCGAAGAAGGTTAAAACAAGTATTCAGTTATGAAATAAAACTGAGAAAAAAAGAAAAGAGAAAAAGACCTCCTCTTTGATTCCAACTCATCTCCTTCAGCATCAAAGCCCAATGATACACTGCCATGTGTTGCACGATCATCCTCCTCATCGTCATTTGAGAAAGTAGTAGACCCATCCACACCATCACCTGACTCAAACGGGGCACCACTTTGAGCTTGCAAAGTGTTAGCAGTTCCATTGCTGAATTCTTGGCCCAGTTGTGCAGAGGATGTAACCTCGAGATTGTCCTGTTTCCAGCCACCTCCCATGTTCCCATTTGACCAAACGGGATCACTCGTTGCAGCATTCCCAGGTTGTTCCGAGTCAAGATGCATATCACCATGTGAATTTGAGGGCCCCAGTGTAGATCTCCGGTTGGGAGGAGGTTTAGAGTGGTTGTGGGCTCCCTTGTAGATGATCTCTGTGATGTGACCTTCATGAGACCGTTCCACTTTTTTCTTGACCGGACAATTCGGATGAGTGCACTTATAATAACTTCGAGGATACTCACTTCCTTTCACATGTTTCTGCCCATATTTCCTCCAATTATAACCGTCGTCAGCTGTGCTGCTACCACCACCAACACTGGGATCTCCACTGCTTCTTTGATCTACATCATCGTGTTGCTCATCAAACAGTGGAGAATGGTCTGAAGCACCAACAGAATTATGGATCTGCTCTGGTAAGAGATTGGTGCTCCCATTGTTTCCGACATGGGGTTTACTGAAATTAGCCTCCTGGAAAACCACATTGTTGTTCACAGAGTTGATTTTCAGTGGCTCTATACTTTGACGTGAGACTGAGGTTTCGGAATGAATAGAAGTCCCAAAACTAGCAAAAGGCTGTAGGCACAGCCATAAGGTATATTTGGTCAATTATATGGAAAACCAATACAAACTGAATTATATGTAATTTTATAACTAAAGGCCAACGAAAAAAACACATAGCACACAGGGAGAGCTAGCAATTAATTACTTTATTTGCTGCGTCAAAATAAGGGAAGGAAGCAGATTCTGCAACAGGTTGGAATGCAAATGATGAGGAATTGATATCTTCAAAATTGTTCTCCTTCCCCTTATCAGGATCCACAGCAATGAATGACGCGTCCTGATAGTTTCCACGTGGAACCAATGAAAATTTTCCAGTCGTAGGAGATGGCTGAACCTGAAGAAGAAACAAGCCAATAGAAATCTTAACAAATAATGCAATAATGTTACTTAAAGAAATATGAGCCCCATTTCTTAAGAGCATAAAGGTAAACATCCACCCAAACTGAAGCACCAAAAAGTTTGTCCGAATTCAATACTCAAGTTTCTTTTACCACATCATAACCCTGAAGCTAGCACATATAAGTCATTTATTCTAAGGAATACTACTAGTTTTATAATGAAGAGTTTACCAGTGAATTAAAGAGGAAAACAGGGGAATCTAGCAGAGTCGTAGGGCTAAGACCAGGAGGAATTGTCAAATAAGGAGACCGGACTTCCGGTTTCTTAGAAAGATCAGCTGGTCTGATGCTCTCTGTGTTCAGCCTTGGAGCATTGAAACCAGCTCTAGCCGCAATCCTCTCCATAAGACCTCCCCTAGAGCTCAACTTTGGTTCACAAAGTGCATTTGGGTTGCTCGTTTCATCACCTTCAACCCTAGCTTCATTCTGATCTTTATCATCAGTGTTACCCTTTGAACCATGCTGTTCAGGCCCAGGAAAGTCGGTTACACTTCTATTCCCACTATCAGAGTCCATGGCTGGCCGTGATGCAATGTCATCGCTCATCAACGACGAGAAAAAGGCTCTTGGACTAGGACTTGGAGGCATCCAATCTCCCATAATAGCAACATGATCATCAAATCCACCCATGAGAATTTTATATTGTGTTGATGTTATCTACTCGGCAAGAAAACACAGGATTACAAAGCTGCATGAAAAAGACAAAAACTTGAGATTTTTAGGCATATAGAATAAAGAATAAATGCCATCAGATTCCATTTAAGTGTAAGTTTCTTTCTTCAATGACATTGAAATGGATAAGAAAGCTTCTCACAGAACCATATCAATTCAAGTACAGCAATTAAGATCCATATTCATGAACATATTTTCCACAATAACAGAACCCATTAGTAAATAATTAAAAGAATATATTAAAAAATATATATTCTCATGATTTTCATTTTCTCCTGGTCCATCGCTTTTCAACAGAGCAACTAATTTACAATTACAATTGCCCAAATTCCAGATAAACATAAACCACAATTAAAGATATAATAAAAATCGTATAATAAAAAAAAATTGAACTCATTGAAGGGCTGGGAATGCCGAAAAAGATGAACTCAAAACAAATTTTCAAGTAAATCGATCATGGAAACTGAAAGCAAGAAGAAATAAATTTAAAGTAAGATTCATTCAACAGTAATTAATCTATCAGACATTTAGAAATTCATCTCCAATAAGTCTCAAATTATGCTAAATTTCAACAGAAAAAAGCAACCCAATTCGTCAATTCCTAAAACCCCTCAAGATCTAAGAAATTAGGCGAAAACACCCCAAAAGGTAAAGATAACAAAAACCCAAAAAAAAAAGCAAAAACGCAACTTTTTCTGTGCATGGACCATCATCAGGTACATAAAAAAAGGATTCAACTCAATTAACATCAATGGCCCAGATAATAAATTCCTCCCAAGAGCAAATTCGCAAGTACAAGACTCAATCATTAGTAAATGATGAGGACATAAGATTAAGGATGGCAAGTTTATCAGTACCTGAAGAGAACATAGAGAAGTCAAAATTAAGAAAGAAAAGACCTTTTTCTGACTCTCCTCAAATTAGCTTCTGCCTAAATGGAATTTTCTTCTCATTAAATGAGAGAAAGAAAACAAAAAATCGCGTCTTTCTCTTTCCCCCTTTGCTCAAAGAAAGAAGCAAAACAAAAACACCACTCTACCTTCCTGTCAATTTCGCTACTGCTCTCTCTCTCTCTCTCTCTCTCTCTCTCTCTCTCCAGTACGTGTTTCTCTCTCAAGAAATGGCTAAGCAGTTAGCAAGAAATGTGATTGCTGATGAGACAAAAAGATTATCTTTTTGTATAAAAAAACTCGAGAAAAAGAGAAGGGTTTGTTTGGGAGCTATGATTTTAGGAAAGAAATATGCAGCAGTACATGAGAAACCTTTCACCCTGACAAATTATCAACACTGATTCTAATAATTTTTATCTGTGTTAAAATCCATTTTATCTTATGCAACACCGCAGGGCTAAAATCGGGATTTCAATGATTTGACCGGCCAATGAGACGGCGCCATGTGGACAAGGGGAGTTTGACTGGAAAAAGTAATTAAAAGGCAGGTAAATAATTGGGTGGTTCAATAATTGGGAAAGCAATATAATTGCAGAGAATTGAATTCTTGGTAACTGGTGTGGGGGGCAAGGGGATTTGTAACGGCAGCGTGAGTCATGTGTGTAGTGTGTGCTGCTTCCTGCTTCCTAGTGTAGGTCTGGTGATTTACCAATTCTACCCTCCTAGTTCTTTTTGGTTTTTTATTTCTTTTTTCATGAAAGTTTGGTACTATTATTATTATTATTATTTTAATAGATATGGAAGTTTATATAAGATCTTGAATTGTGGATCAACGCATCTTACGGAATTAGATACGATCACATCGGACGAGTCGTATTGTTTTTTTTTCTTTTTACCTTTTATCTTGATTTTATTTCTGTTTATTTATTTAATGAATAAATAATAATTAGTTTCATTAAAGTTTAATGTAAATAATTTCTCGTTTACGGTTCTCTCAAACTAAGTAAGCCACATAATCTTAAAAAATAAACAGAACGAAGTCGTTTCATGTATATTTAAATTTAAATATATAGTTTTTAATTTGAGAATAAATAAATCACAACTCTCAATTATAATCTTTAAAAAAATCATAGCCTTGTTCTCTTATTGCTGACCATTGAAAATTTTCTAAATTATAATGAAAATAAAGATTGTGTTGCTTTTTACTGAATTCCAAAAATGGGAATTAATTTACAAGTTTCATCATCGTTCCAAATCAATATATTGTTGATTTTATGGATGATAAATGGTCAACTATATATGGGTTCAAAGTAATTTTATCACTGGTGAAACTTAATATAAGTATTAAACTTAATATATATAGGTTTTTTAGGGAATATATGAATTAATTACATTATGTCTAATTAAATTGAGAGAGTTTTTGTTAGTCAAATGTTAATTTAAGGGAATATTGTAATTAATTACATCTTTCAAAAAAAAATTTAATTAATTACATTATGTCTTCAAATTTATGGAGTTTTTGTTAGTCAACAATTAATTTCGATTTCGGTAATTTCTTGATATGTGTTTATAGAAAATAATGACGCTCCATTTCCATGATACGGTAAAAGGACAATTAGTTCAATTTCTATATAAGAAAATAGAGGAAATTAATGGTTTTGTTATTCAAAATAAAAATTATCTCAAACAACGCTAAAATTACCACAAACTCTATATAAATGGCTATATTCGATTAATTTGGAAATTAAATTATGATTAGTGTAATGATGACTATGTTTATAAATGTGACTGTTCACTTTATATACAAAAAATAAAATAAAAAATGAAGGAAATGATTCTGCATAGTGTCATCAAATTCTTGTCCTATCACATGAACAAAAACATTAATCATTTGGTTACAAGTGATTGTAATGAGTAGGAATCCATTTGGTTTAGGGAATCTTCCAATCCTTTATTATTTTTAATTCGGAATATATATATTCTCATTTTTATCTAGGAGCAAGACCATTAACAATTTATTAGTACCATGTCATTCAACGTACTTCGTACATAAATCCTCAGAAGAAAAAATTTTGCCTTTTATTTTAGAACTTTCAGATCATAAAAATATAATTAATGCAAACATGTTTTTGTTTCCCTGAAACTTGGCAATTTTATTTTATTTTTAATTCTACAAATATTAAAATAAGTTTTAATATAAAACCAATACGGTTGTACGCATTTGCCCTTGATTTCCTAAAACAGTAAAACCTTTTAAATCCATCTTGAACTTTAATTCACGAACTTCAAATTAAATATAATGTACTTTCTTCGTTTATTACCAATTTCATTATATAAATATTTAATTTCTAAGAAAGAAGTTGAAAATCAGAACATATTTCAAGAACACATGCACCCAAAAAGACGGCCAAATCCAATAAAAAATATATGTTATTAATGTGCTGTGACACCATTCGTCTTCCTACGAATTTTAGGAACTTTGTGACATTAAATTATCAATTGACTGACACGAAATAGGCAGAAAGCAATTGTCACCTTCCAATGAATTTTAGACTTTTTAGTATTCAAGTCGAATATACCCAACATCTGGTAATGTAAATAGTGTCAATTATACCTTACTCTAATATATATAAAATATATACTTGTTACATCCAAAAATCAACATATACTTGTAATGTACGAACATGTATAAAAACAACTTAATATGTATATAAGTGATAAGCACATTAGTGATATTGGAGTAAGAAGTGAAATGATAGTTAATTTAGAGCATCTCCAGCGGTACGAAAATTCTTAAGATTTTTTATGAATTTTTTATTACAACAATGCTTTAAATATTCATGCTAAACTATTTCAACCGCCAACCTTGCGTTGGATTCAACACAAATCAAGTTTTTATGGGATATTATGGAATATTTCCTTTTAGTGTGAAGGACAGTGTACACCGTTGGAGACTATTGTCAGTTTTTACATAAAAATAATGCAAAACCTACAGTATTTTTTTTGTGCAGATGCCCAACATTGTAAATTGATATTGTCAGAAAAAATTGGTTTTTGACCGTAGTGAAAATAATTAAGAAGTCTTTGTTTTAAAAATGAAAAGCAAGCGTATTTAAGCAAACTACACGTGATATACTTTATTTTTTACGATCTAATTTTGGATGGATGATAATTTAAATAATTTGTTAAATCATTTCTAGTACACCTAAACACCAGATTTCAGTGTGATTCCTCCCCCAACAATGTGCCTAAATCTAGGTCAGATTTTCAAAAAAATAATAATAATAATTGCACCAGATGTGGCGCATGTCAATATCTCTCTTTTCATTTTTTTCTTCTTCTTTCCTTTATATTGAGTATCATTAAATTTTATGAATTTATTTATATCACGTTCAATCTATCAGGAATTAGTTTTAATATTGTAATTATATGTAATTTAAACATATATAGTTTTTTTATATTATAAATGATAAAAACGAAAATTTGATGAATTAATAATAATAACGATAGTGAATATTAGTATATATATTACAAATAAAAAATTAATAAGAAGAAGTATTATGAAATATTTATTTTTAATGCAAAATGTAGGATAAAGTGTTGGGGATGAGTAACAGAATTAAAATTGCACGAAATGTGCTGTAAAATTGTGTGTATTGGTGGAGATATTATTAACTACTTCTAAAAATAGATATAACAATTTGAATATTTTGAAAGTGAAATTTCACAAAGCACATTGAAAAGGTGGAACAATAGCTATTTTTATTAGTTTCATCGAGGCATTCATGTGCCCTAGCCTTAGATGTTACAGAAATGTACTTCGCAATTTTCTAGTTCACTAAGAAAAAAGATAAAAACCAACACTTAACCCAACTTAAATATTTGCATTCTTGTAATTATTCATAAAAAAATAAAAACTAAGTTCAACCATATGCCGAATCTAAGGGGGTGTATTAGATTAGGATTTTAAAGGACTTTTTAAGCTGAAAAAAGTCACACGGATTTAAAAGACTTAATTTTATGAAAGGAATAAATTCACACAATCGGTGAACCATAAAATAAATATTGACTTGTAAAAATAAGGACAAACTTTTTTTTAAAGAGAAAAAATAGAATATAGTGAAAATACAGCACATAAACAACAATATAAGAAGTGGGGCCGAGATGAGGACAAATTTGTTAGACGGTTTTGCTTAGTAAACTGCTACTAGTACGTACCACATTTTTTTTTCTTTTTCTTTTTTTATATACAAAAAAACACGTAATAATATGTTATTTTCGGAGCCACCTAGAAAAATAAAACCAGAAAATGTTGCATGTTTTTTATGAATATGGTCCCAAATGCTGCCACCTAACGGTAGTAGGTGTCAACTTAATTTCACGCCCATTATTAACTTTTAATTTAACGTCTTTTGCTCTCTCTGTTAGTAACAGATCTTTTAATTCCTCCATCCATCTAAATGCCGTTAGCAAAACTGTCCAAAATCAAATGACTTCCAAATTTATTATATGTAAACAATAATAGTGTAATAAATACCCACTTTAAATTTGATATTTATTTTGTTCATAACGGATACCTGGAAAATAATCTCCCTTTACTTCAAATATATTTTAAATTTTTGTTTCATATTAACATATAAATTGATCTTGGGACATTCGTGAAAATTGTAAAATGGTTGAATTTTCTAAGGTTTTTTTTGTAATTGTCATCATATCTTTGACATGAACAAATAATGAAGATATCACAAATGAATAATTTAGAACTGATGAAATATAGTAAATGCATGTTCTGTAGAATACCTTCAACAATCAAAATTAATTAATTAAATTTATATGTAACTATTAGTCCTTCATGTGCTCATGGATTTAGGCCTCTTACCTACATGAATAAGAGTTCCTACATTATTGAGGCCCATAGAATAAAAAGAGTATAATATATAGAGCTAATATAGGCATTGTTACATTTTTATTTTTAGAAAAGTATTACTTTTTATGTGTATAAATATCATAACTAAAACAAGTGGATTTTTTCTTTTAACATTAAATTACACAGTCGGCAAAAGCAAATAAATAATATACAAAAGTACAAAATTGTTATTTCTTGGATGTTTGTTCCTACGTACTGTAGGGTTATTTTGGTACATTCACTAACTCCGTGAAGGAGATCAGTGACGGCAAGAGGATAATAATAAAAGAATTTAGTTGTAGAAGGATGTGATGGAACCAATTCTACTTTAAAATGGGGCAAAAATGAAATTAATTAAAGTAAATAAATAATTAAAAGGAAAGAGAAACTGAGATTCAAAGCAAAGCATTATTGGCCGTCGAAGTGTCCCAACGGACAAAATAGAGAACCCAGTTTTCCTAACTTTTATTTCAGACCATTTGTTTGGAACCTTGTCATTTGTCCCACTGCCCTTCTTCTATATTTAACATTAATTATTTAATTAATTAATATCTCTCTATCCCTACCCTAATTTTGATACATATCTATAACCTTTATTATTTATTTATTTTACAAGAAAAATGGTCGATTCATGAAAAATTCAGTGCCTCTAATTTATTCTTGCGAATAAAAAGTCAGTTTATGTGTCTTTCATTGCATGATAATTTCAACTTTATATATAGTATCCATTTTCTTTTTCAGTTTAAAGACATAATAATGGGGTATGTAGAAAGCGAAAGACTGATTTTATATTACTTGCATTTAACGTCCAAAACAAGTCTTGCATTTCCAAAAGGGTATTGGCTATTTTATATTAATCCTTCCATTAATAATTTCTTGTAAATTTACTAAAATATCTTTTTTATATAAATAGTGAAAATAAACATTCATCCTTATTTGAAAAAGTACCTCAATTTCTTTTATTGATTTCACTGTACTCTAATTAATTCAAACATTTAAAATTATTTGTAAATAATAAAAGAAATCAACAATTGATCACAGAAACTTGATGGAGACGGAGAATATAAGTTTTTTTTCCACATTAACCTATTTAATATAAACTTTGATATATTTACCTAAAAATAAGTAAAACGATGGTATAGTTTCGTACAACGTTGAATCTTGATTGGTTGAAAAGTGCTAATAATAACTGGTAAATAGTCACTGACCGTTATATTATGATATTCGATTAGAATCTGTCGAACATATAAAAAATGTTAGGTGAAATCTAATTGAACCTCGCTCATCTATAACATTCGGTGACAATTTACAAAATAATATAAGCACCATTTAACTAACCACGATTGAACTATTATGAAACAATCACATGACTTTAATTTACTTTTTTTTTTTTTTTAGGGAAAAACAAAAGATTCAAACCTAATATGAAACATGTAAATATGGATAATGTTTATGGTCGAGAGTGTGTATGCTGGCTTGAGGGTAGTGGGTCATGTTAGACGAGATTAAGGGTTATGATCGGGTTTCAAATTATTATTTTTTATATGTGTATAAAAGGTACAATAAATAATTTAGGGAAGCATATTTAAGTAAAAAGTATAAAAGAAATTATTTTATATAATAAAAAATGGGGTATTAATAACCCCATTTTTAAAAAATACTATCACCGAAAGAAGTGTTGTTAACTCAAGAAAAAGGAAATGTTAATATCTTAGTTGTACCCAACTTCCACCTCTTCTTTCGTGTAATAGAATTGGGAAACTAATCAAACAATTTGGTAATTTATTGAAGGTCCAACATTAAAAACTTTATTCGTTAGAATTTGAAGCACGTCAATTACAATTCGATTTACCTAAAATAATAAAATCTATACAAACAATAGATAAAAGGGTTTTCCCAACTTCTGTAAATTTGTTTGACACGGAATTTGTATTCAATATAATATTATACTATCTTCGTCTTAAAAATATCAGTAATATTTGTATAACTAACAATTATTTCATTAATACGCAATTTTATTATATGACGTGTGATGTGCATATGATGTGAACGTTGTTATAAAGAAAATAAGAATGAAATAAATATATACAAAGTAAATGAAAGCAATTTTATTTAATTTGTAATTGAGAGTGGAGAGTTGAAATTGGCACATTATTAAAATATATGTAGACATGGAATTTCCTAGCTGGATTGGCGATGATTAAAGTTTTCTTTTAGGTGGATGTGAATATGTGATGATGTCTTGTATGCTACACGTAACAATATTAATTTAATGGAAAATAATAGTATGTTTGACACGATGATTTCTCTTTTCTAAACATTAATACAAAAAATATATATTTTAGTCATTTTTATCTAAAAGACTAGATATCCTAAAAATTTAGCTAAAAATGTTTCCAAAGTGGGAATGTTTTTCTTCCTAATATTAATCTTCTTAAAAATTATTTTTCATAATTGAAGGGACCAAATTGAAAACCAAACTGAAAACAACATTTACTCATTGCTATGAAGTTTTGAACTATTGTGAAAATTTATGAGTAATAATGGTAAGAAGACCGAGTTTATAAATATATTCTCTCCATCTTATTAAACGAGACAAACATATTATTTATAAAGATTAAAAAACATATTAAACATGGTTGGAATTGTAATTTTTTCTACTGATGTTATCTTAATTTACAGTAATGACATAAAATAAATGAGTTATCATTGTAATTATTTTATTACAAATTAGTTCTATTGATAAAAAAAACATAAAAATATCTCAATCAACTGAAAAATAATCTAACACTTCCAATAAGGAAATTAGATTATGAATTAAGACAATGCGAAAGTAAAAGGAAAAACGTTAGAGTGGAGAATGTGTGTGGGGTACTATTTACTGTGATTTATTTTAGATGGAAAATACAAAGTTATATTCAACGATGCAATTATTAATAGATAAAATAGGAAATTTATGTCAAATTCTATATCAAGCCATTGACGATTTTAATTACGAAATTATTGCGCATCATTGTTTAGATTTGAATGGTCACATCATTATTTTTTGCCAAACAACAATTTGATCCACAACTTTTGTGTAAAAGTGCAATATCACACCCAATCTATTATTTTTACCCCAATTACACCGGTAAACGATTATTTTGGATTAATTGCATCTCTAGTTTTTATTTTGGTCAGTTAACCCTTAATCTTAATACCATCGTTAGCTCTCAATTAAATTTCAGGGGTAAATCGAAGGTTTTTTTTTTGTTTCTCTATGGGAGGTCAATATATATTTAATACATAGATCAACTAAATGACTAATATTTTCGTTGAGTATTGATCGAAATAAGAGGTTAAAAATACAATTTATTCAAAATTAACAAAATTAGAGACCAAAAAACTGTACATGAAAAAAAAAAATTCAGTCGCATAAGAAGCCCCTTGAAAAAAAATTAATACGAAAGACACTGTATAATAGGAAAGACTCTTTCTAAAAAAAAATCATCACTTACACCTTCATATTTAATACGCACCAGATTAATTGTAAATTTCCACAATATATAATTATATCTTTTAATTTTTTGGACAGAGGTGGAGAAGTGGGAATCTCCTTTCTCATTGATATCTTTTTTGTTGCTATAATTGTTTAAACATGTGCAACTAATATATAAGGGTTAAATTTCTTTATGTTAATTTTTTCGCATTGATATTTAAATTCTGTTTTGTTTGTAACCTAAATTCTATGAATATTTTACTTTGTAACCTCAGATCAATACTTCAACACATTATTCCATGGATTTAGATTTTTTTTTTTTCAAGTTTTTGGTAAATCATTGTCTCATTTTCTACTAATTTGATCTCCAAACACCTAAACTGTGAGGTTTCGTGGAGATAATTCTATCAGATTAACTCATCTCATATAATTGGATTCATAAACATTCTATTAAGAATATATTCTTACATAATTAATGAGTTGAACTTGAAATAAATATATCATGGAAAAACAGGATCTAGTAAGTACTACAAGGATTATTTAAGGCATTTCCATTAATTACAAGTGATGATCGTGATTATCCAAACTAAGAATTATTAAAAGAGTTGAAAAATGGCAATTTTCCAGTCTAAAAATTGCTGGATTTTCTAATCATATGTTGTACTATTAATTGGGTTTATCATTCAAATCAACCAAAAATCTGGCAACAGATTGTGGAAATTTTGTCTTGTTGTGCAAAATCAAACCTGCCAATTACTGGTATTTAAATCTCTTTCTCCTTTCTCTCTCCCCCTCCTCCCTCCCCTATCTCTCTTATATTCAAAATCAGATCCCATATATCAAATATCCATATACCATACGTGTACTACATTCTAAAACACGTTATATTGGTTTTCAAATTAAAAACAATTATAAATTATAGGTTTTTTTCAATATCAAAACTACAAAGTTTTAATGTGACATACAAATGAGACTTAGATTTTGATATAGGGGATCCGATCTTGTGATATTCACCGGAACTAACTTTTGTTAAAAACAAGTTTAATTATAACTATTTGTGGCATAGCTCTTGTGCACATATATCATGTTCATCACACAATCTTCAAATACTATGAATTTTGTAATAAAATGTTCTTCATAATAAATTAAATGTACATGTAAAAAATAATGTTACTAGTCCCACTCACTAGCCCACTTTCAGGGGAAACTTAAATAAATTAAAAAAAAAAAAAAAAAAAGAGAGAGGGAGAGAGATAGAAAAGGTCACAAGACTTGGTCAAAAGATTATTTCTTCCCAAAGAACTTTGAGGAATCAGAGATTAATTAAAACATTAATAAACTCAAACTTATCTAGAGATTGGATTATTAATTTGTACTATTCGTCTTATTATATTTAATGTAAGGCTCTACGATCACGGAACATGTTGGATCATATGCTAATCCTCTTTATTTCTTCCTGTCCAATCATCTGTAGAACATGTATTTTTCCTTATTATCTTTTATAATAATACTTTTTAATATCATCAGTATATTTTAATTTTTATACATTCAATGATAAAAAAATAATAATAATAATATGATAAAATATACATTGGCAATACTGCATTCCACATCACAATAAAGCTGAAAAAGATAATCCCAATCATTCCTAATTTTCCTCAATCAATGGGATGAAAAATAAAGATGTCTGGAGACTTGGAGGTGGTCCTAAAGCTAATTTTGCAGTCAATAAATTATTAATTAAAATATTAAACACTGCTTTTTACTCAATAAAGGTTTCTTAATTTCAAGGGCCCCATTTGTGGACCGCTAACTGATTCTTGGCCCAATCGACTATTAAAATGGGCCTGTCAACGTATAAGCCAACCCTAATTGAAAGCCCAATGAAATTAACTATACTTCTTTATCTTTTGAGTTTAGAAAAAACCATATATAATACAACAATGTTGTCTATAATAATACAAGATCATTGATTTTCTACAAACAAGGATCAAAGCATCATAAGAAAGAGGAAAAATAAATATGATTAATGGGCAAAAAATTTTACAGGAGAGAAGCAAATTGTAAGAAGATAACAAAAAATTGGACAAGAGATTACACAAAACTTCCTCAATCTCAGGAAACAGAACCATACACAAATCCCAATCCCATGTTAAATCTTGTATCATCAACTCTTACCATTACTTCACCTCCTTAATGTATGTATTATTTACATTGGCAAAATGCTAAAGAACAAACCTCCTAAGGTTCCCTTTCTTGTGATTCATCAATCACTGAATTCTTCACTGAGATCCCATCAAGAATATCACTTTCTGAATCTGTTTGCAGCTCCTTAAACTTGGCCATCACTTGGATCATCGTAGGCCTACGATAAGGCTTGTCGTCGAGGCATTCAAACGCGATTTTAAGATAATGGTACAGCTCAGCATCACCCCACAAGCTAGTGATCAAATCAGGATCAAGAATCTCATGGCTCTTCTTATCCCTATGCAGCTGCTTGGCCCATCCAACAAGATTGTTGTCATCACCAAACTCCAATGTATCTATGGGTTTCTTACCAGACAGAAGCTCCAACAAGACAACACCATAGCTATACACATCACCTTTAGTTGTGCACCTAAAACTCTGGTAATACTCAGGTGGGACATAGCCTGGAGTCCCTGCAAGTGTGCTCACACTAAGATGAGTGTCTAAGGCATTCACTAGTCTTGCCATCCCAAAATCGGACACCCTCGCCTCAAAGTTCTCGTCTAGCAGCACGTTGCTAGACTTCATGTCTCGATGGATTATGTGGGGTATGCAGCTATGGTGAAGAAATGCAAGCCCTCTTGCTGATCCAATCGCGATCTTTTTCCTAGCTTCCCAATCAAGCCTTGTTCCCCCGATTTTATCCTTGTCGTGAAGGACTGCTTCTAAGCTTCCCCATTTCATGTACTCGTAAACAAGAAGCCTCTCTTCACCAACTCTACAGTATCCCAACAATGGGACAAGATTTCTATGCTTGATTTTGCCTATAGTCTCCATTTCTGCCATGAATTCTCTGTCTCCTTGCCCTGTCACATGGATAAGCTTCTTTATAGCAACTACACTGCCATCTCTCAACTGGGCTTTGTACACATCTCCAAAGCCTCCTGATCCTATCAAACTATCAGCACTGAATCCATTGGTGGCTTCAAGTAAATGCGCAAATGTTAGCTTTCTCAACGGCTTTTCAAACGTGGCAACGTTTATGCTTAGTGGCTCTGGAACACTGGATAGTTTCCAGCTGCTGCTTCCAGAGGTTGGAAGGCTGTCAATGTACTTCTCTCTCTTTTCCTCCATCTTTTGATGCTTCTTGGCTCTGTAAAGCGCGTAAAGAAGCAAGGCTATGAAGGTGACAGAAGCCATGATACCGATCACCATCCCCACAGCCATGCTTTGTTTCTTGCCTTGATTGGAAGATTTCAATGCATGATGGCTATTTCCAGAGCCACATGGAGTCAAAGGGACCCCACAAAGGCCGGTGTTGTTGTCGTATCTTGAGGCCGGAAAAGTAGTCAGCTGTCCACCGGAGGGAATAAGGCCCGACAGATTGTTGTTTGAAACATCAAGATCACTGAGAAAGGATAGACCACCTAATGAACCAGGTATGAACCCTTGAAGCTTGTTGTGGGAGAGATCAAGAACTCCTACGCTTTTAAGGCCTCCCAAACTGAACGGTATTTCGCCAGATATGTTATTGTGGCCTAAGTTGAGAACCTGGAGAAAACTCATTGAGCCTAAGCTTGGAGGGATTGTTTCAGACAAATGGTTGTAAGAAAGATCGAGGTAGATCATGCTCCCATTGCCTGTAAAAGTGTAGACTGTGACACCAGAATAGATTCTTGTTGATGGACAAGAATGCACCATAGGGAAATTCAGTAGTCTATCAACACGAATCCCTTCGAATTCGACTAATCCACCAGCACCTCTACATTCAGTTCCACCTTCATTTCTTACAAATGCAAACTGTTTCCCTGAAACAACACCAGGGACTATAAGGCCGGTTTGAGCAGCAATCTCAGGGGGGACAGGGCCTGCTAACTCGTTGCTGTTCAAATCGAGCCATATCAAGCTCTTACAGTTCCCTATTCCTGATGGAATTGATCCACTTAGAGAGTTGTTCCCCAGCTGTAGAATAGCAAGGTTGACTAGATTACCAATGTCCGAAGGGATTTCACCAGAAAGGCGATTGCTTGACAGAGAAACCCAGATGAGATTGGTGCAGTTGACAATGGACTTGGGCAGAGATCCAGTTATGAAGTTGTTGTTGAGAATCAGTGTCTGAAGATTGCCACCATTTATGCAAATCCCTTCTGGGATTTCACCTGTCAGCTTATTAGCCCACATGACGATGTCTGAAATCCGTGGCAATGTCCAGATTTCATGTGGCAACGAACCATTCAAGTCGTTGAAGCTGAGATCAATGGTTCTCAAGCTCCTACACAGACCAAGCTCCGACGGGACAGAACCAGAGAAATAATTGTTGGACAGCAAAAGCTTCTCAAGAACAGAATCCGAGGCTGTCGAGCAAAGCTCGTAAGGTACATTCCCGGTTAGAGCATTGGAACTGAGGTCCAACACTTGAAGCTGAGTACAGTTTGCCAGTGTACGTGGCACCCAACCAGTGATGTTATTGAATGCAACATAGAGATACTTGAGGCTTGTAATAGAACTCACAACAGTTTCTAGAAACTTCCCAGATAGCTGATTATTGCTCAGCTTCAAACTAACAAGTGAAGAACATGAAACGAAGCTTGAAGGAAGTTCACCTGTTAACTGGTTCGAAGAAACATCAAGCTCCTCAAGTGTGCCACAAATACCCCCCAACTCCGATGGAATATTCCCAAAGAACCCATTATGGGCCAAACCCAACCGCCTCAAATTCTTCATCTTCCCCAACAAGTCCCCTGGAATCCTGAGGTGGATTGAGTTGTGACTAATGTCAAGAGTTTCCAGGACCTGGCAGTTGGTCAAACTCATCGGAAATCCAGTGGCGGAGAAGCCATTTTGAGAGAGGTTAAGTACAGTGAGGTTTCTGCACAACCCCATATTGAAGTTCAAGAAATCGCCACTGAAGTTATTGCTTGAAAGATCAAGAGTCGTCAATGTTGCCATTGAAGTTGGCATCAAGAAAGATGGCACTTCCCCCTGCAAGTGATTGTACGAAAGATCAAGAACCGAGAGGCTCTTGCAAGAGGGGGGATAGGGATAGCTCTCAATCTTTCCGACAAGCTTATTGTTCGACAAGTTGAGGAGATTCAGGTTTTGGCAATTGGATAGAAGCGAAGAGAAGAGACCTAAATCCGAAACCTTGTTTCCAGAGAGATCAAGCGTAGAGAGAGAAGGCCTAAACCTGAGGCTCCCACTTGGAATAGAGTTATGAGAGAGATTCAAATGTACAAGATTATTACAAGAAAGCAGCCATGAATCTGCAGCGAGTGGGTCCGAGAAAGTATTGAGGGACAAATCGAGGAACTGGAAGCTGCAGGATTTAGCAGAGGAAGAGAGGTTTCCATGGAAGAAATTGCCACTGAAAAGAAGAGTGGTGAGAGAAGATAAGGCCATGAGATCGGAGATGTGAAGGTGGCCAACGAGGCCGGCATTGGTGAAGTCAAGCTTGGTGACTCTGCCGTCGCCGGAGCACGAAACTCCGGCCCAGAGACATGGGGTTGAAGAAGATGGGGCCCAGTTGTTCAAGAGGTTGTTTGGGTCAGTTTGAACAGAGGATTGCTTGAAGGATAATAAGGTGGCGACTTCACCTCCGTTGTTAGACAGGGTTCTGACAGTTGACCCCATGAGGAGGAATCCCATTACAAGAGCTGTAAGAAAGAGACATGGTGTGTTTGGTTGTTTGGTGTTCATAATGCCTCCAAATGCATATGATCAAATTTGTGCATAAATTATATTCTCCCACTGTTTTCGCCACTGCAAAGCCACTTTCTCCACCTTATTATTCACTTTCTTCCTGATTGTGTTACAATTGAAGAAATTAAAGTAAAGAGAGAAAAGAAAGGCAGAAAAGATTGTGATTGGGAAAGACAAACCCTGGTACCTTTTGCTCACCAGCACCTTCTTCCTTATAGAAGAAGAAGGTTGTTGCAGAGAGAGAGAGAGAGAGAGAGGGTTAATGAATGAAGAAGAAGAAATGAAAGAGAAAAGTAGAGGCTTTTGGGTACGATGTTCAGAATTGTCGGCTATCAATCACAGACTAATTGTGAACTTCATTAATATAGTATACAAATTCCCAGTAGTATATTATTTTGTGATTTGAAGCTATATATGAAAGAAAAGGTAAAGATGAAGAAAATGAAGAAGAAGAAGATTTTCATGCTAATGCTTGTCTTTTTATCTCATATATGGGGGTCCAGTCAAACTTATTTGGGATTTGATTCTTTTTTTCTGATTTTCTTTCTAAGCTTATTTCAAATACACACACAACTCTCTCTCTTGGGGGGTTACGGGGCATCTACGCATTTTCTTGAATCCATATTCAACAAATTACAAGCCCCAATTTCCTTTTGTTTTTCATTTACATTAATTGTAATAATTGCCAGTTTTTGTCTTCTCTAAACAGTTGTTGGGAGTCTTTTGAGTGCAAGAGAGGCAACTAATTCTTCATCTCTCTCTCTCTCCCCTTATTTTCCAACATATCACTTTCTAATTTCACCATAAATACAGCTGTAGTTCACCTTCATCAAATTTCTCCTAGAATACTACTCAATTCCAAAAACTATTAAAAGTTGAAGTTGTATAACACTCTTAGAATTGATCAACCTAAATAAACAGAATTGACTTAATTGAACATTTATTTAATTGGAAAAAAATGTAGTTTAAAGAATTTTTTTTTTTTTTTTTTTTGGAAGAAAAGGGCAATGATCTATACATTTTGATATAAAAAAAAAGAAGAGCTTAAGTTTTTTGAAAATAGTTAAATTTATAATTATTAATTATCAGACAGCACTATTATCTGAAATAGATTGCTTAAATTCCAATCCCAAATTTTCAAAATTCCAATCTCATCAAAAGAGTCAATGAGCATGCCTTCCATGTCACTTCATGATCTTGGAAGAAGAATATAAGCAAGATCTGATACAATTATATATAATATTTAAGTATCAATTAAAATAAATAAAAAACCCATATATCCAAAAGATGAGTAATAATAAAGTAGGAGATCTAAAAATTCAAAATGGTTGTTGGAATAATAAATCTCGAGTTCGCCACACACAGTATAATATAATGAAAGTTTTGGGAATTCTACAGTTTGTTTCTCCACATATATAGTTGCAGTGGGTAAGACAAAAATAGTTTATTTATTTAAGGTAGAATTCTTGGAAAGTGGGCTGTGCTTTTTAATACACATATAACATTAGGCACGGGGCGCGGGACTTAGGGTTTCATGTTTACATTCTCTCTCTCCTCCTCTTTCTCTCTCTACATATACACATTATACATACACATGTATATGTGTTGAAACTTTGTTCGTGAGTTGGGGCACATTTTGTCCGAATTCCCATCACACACACACACACACACACGAGTGAATCCTATTCTCTGCCCTGCTGCACCTTTCCCTTTTATTAGATTCCCATCATCCAAAATAGAAATAACGTTTCACAAATACTAACCCTAATTTTCATTTAAAAAATAAAAAAGAAAACGTCACTTTCCATATGAGAAATGATTATAACTAATGTATCATTTGTTCCACTATGACCACACCAGAATCCTTGCAACCAAAACTTGCTGATTTTTGGACCGTCCTTTCTTTTTTATTTTCTTTTTTTAAATAATATTTAACAATGCCCCCACCATTTTAATTTTTTTTTTTGTTTAAATACATATACAAAAAAAAGCAAGCCAATGGGCCTGAGTTCTCTTTTATTCACTACTATATATGTCTATCAAAGTATCAAACCCTCCGAAAGTTCCTACAAAATTAATTTATCAAATATATTTGAAACCTTTTCTCATGGACTTTCACACTCAAAATTAATAATTATTCAATAATGTTGCCTCATCCGATTCCATTTGAATGTATTTTTCGTGATCTAATCTTATTGTTCATTTTGTTTTGTTTTTATGTTGTGTGCACGACCCTTTAGAATGTGAATCATATAATGTAATTTATATCGTGTAATTCTTAAAACACTTAAATTATACTTATCATGAAATCTACCACACCACGAGGGTTATTTTGGCTTTTAACAAAAAAGATAGAAAATTAGATTTAAAATTATCGACAAAAAGTTATTATAGCTTGGTATAACAAACCATTTCACCTTACAATCAAACCCCTAAACTTAAAACAAAAAACAAAACAAAGAAACGTAGTTTTGGTTAATTTTATGTGTAATTTTGTTGGAACGGACTCATTTATTTATAATTATAAATGAAAACATTATATCATATTTTAAGTTTTAAGTGAGTTCCCTCACACACACAAAAAAAAAAAAAAAAGTTTTAAGTGGGTTATTACATATTGAAATTTTGATCATAAATTGCTCTAATAATAAAACCTTGAATTTTGTTTAATAATTAGACAAAATTTCGAGTATGAATGATAGATGTAATATATCCATCTCAAGAAAATATTTGCTCCATTTGGATAAAGAGATTTAAAATGAGTGAATTTCAAATCCACACAAAATGGAGTGAAAATCAGATAAATTGTTAAAAAATTAATTCAAAATGAAATTTGTGGATTTAAAATACATATCTATCCAAACACCACAAATAAATTTACAACTATAAATTTAAAATCCCCCTCAATTCCTCAATCCAAATACACCGTTTGAGATCTTACATAACCGTACATTTGCACAACTTGATCGGTAAATGATAACAAAAAGCCTTACGAACTTATTAATTGAAAATAAACTAATTAAATAGACACTATAGTATGTTCATTTATTTAACTTAAACATCTGTGATTGTGCTTTATGGTTCAGCTGGTATGAAGTAAATGCAATATAATTGTGGATCGATCATTAGAAAGATTTGGTAGCTGCAGAAGTAGTGTTGCCATTACGAGCTCCTTACATTGCATGAAATTAATAGAATCAGATCCATAATTTCTCAACTTGTAACAAATTAACTCAATATTCAAATAATTAAGTCGTTTATTTTATCAACTATCTTCTAAGTAATTTGATCAATTTAGTATTTAAAAAACATTATCTTATAAAATTGTCTCATAAATTTTGATATGTACATGAGATGAACATCATTTAGAAGATTCGAATTCATTAGATGTTTTCTTTTGATTTAATAATAAATTCATGAAATTAGGCCAAAATGGTATCATATAGAATACTAAATTAATTATTGAAAAAAAAAAATATATATATATATATATATATATATATATATATCAAAACTGCAATAATGAAGGCGATGTCAGTTTTATTGAAAAGGTCAACAATCGATCAAGGAAAACCTCTAAAACCACTCATGAGTCACAGCTGACATGCATATGCACATACTACGTTCAACTTTTCAACTTAGATAATAATTGCATTTAAGCTAATTAAAATATTGCTAGACTTTTTTTTTTTTTTTTTTTTATTAATAACATTTTAACATAGACAAAACCTTTTTTTTTTTTCCTGCGCAATCTTTGAAAATTTATTTCCGCAATTTTTTATGCATTTGTTGAGTTGCTATACTTTGAAAATCTATTTTAAAAGTCCTTTTACATTTATTTTATTTTACAGAACTTCTGAATTTATTAAATTGTTGCTAGTATTGATTACAATTTTGACACCCTACACCAGCATACCGATAATTACATAACAGTAATAAATATGCAGAATAGTAAAAACATAAGGTTTTTGTGAACAAAATAACGGGACGACGATGTCAATTTATTTTTAATACTAAATAAATGGTCCAGAAATTTAAGAACACTTAATATTATTTAGCTAGCGGTTTAGAACGACAATTTTAAATATTTAGTCTAAATATGGACAGGTCAAGACAGCCAAATGTCCTTAGCGTCTGGAAATTTATAGATTGCTCTATTCCAAAATAAATATCATTTTAAAATTTTATACACAAAGTAATAAATTTTATAAAGATCGATGTACGCATATTTAAGTATATTCATTATTTAACTTGAGTGTACTAAATATGAGAGCAAATTTAATAAAATATGAGTAAATATTTCTTGAACTCGTACCGACTAAAAAAAAAAAAGACACAAATTTGATTGAAACTACATTTATTTTGAAATGAAAATAGTAATATAATTTGCACAAAAACTTTTGTGTACCAGTTGCACATAAGTGAAATTCTGTGCAATCCATACATTTATGTTATAAATATAGTACTTTTATGTACAAATATCTGTACCTTTTAAAATGAACATGCATAAAGGTATTACATTTATAACATAAATGTACTACATTTATAACATAAATGTATGGATTGTACGGTTCAACTGGTGCACAAAAGTGTTACTCTATAATTTGTTAACAACTTAAATATCGGTTCACATGTCCCACATGTGATCGACTTAGGTCAAATGGAATACTCAAATAAAAAACATCTTCATTGAAAAAAAAAAAAAAATTCTAATTAGTTATTGCATTTAGTTCATATCTATGACATCCATAACTTGACAGGCCTCTATAGCTTTTTATTTTTTGGCTAGGAAGACAGGTCAAAATGGTACATATGGATAGGTCTCTATTTTTATTTTTTCATCCAAAGAAAAAAAGGCCTCTATATATATATATATATTTTTTTTTACTCTTCTATTTTTATTCTTTTGGAAGAAGAAACATCTTTAGAGTAAAAGTCTTAGAAGTGCAAATTTTCCAAACTAAATGTAGAAAAGTTTAGTAAAATGAAATTCTGATAAAATGAATTTTTTATTATTTTGAAGTGAGACTTAAGTCAGTATCTAAATATGACATATTAGAGGTGTCGCACTTTGAAATCTTGGCCTCACAAAATCAGGAAGTTGGGCCCCTTCTCTCACCGCACGAGTGGAGATGGGCCCCCACCATTTGGACTAATTTCCCTTCATTTGCGTTTCCGTAAAGCGTTTTAACAGATCGTGCCACGTGTCAACTGCTGCTAATCCAACTGATTAGATTTGTTGTATCAATCTAAATTATCTATTAATATATTTTAATATTTAGTCACATACTTTATTATTTTTAATTTATTATCATGTGTTAATTAATAATATGGTGGTGAGACGTGGAACTTGAAATGAAGGTCTGATTTTCTCTCTTTTTCTATTTCATCATTTAACTTTTTCCCTAAAATTGAAACGAAAGATAGAGGGAGAGAGAAATCGAATCTATAAACTCTTGGCATGAAATGTAAAATTAAAATATTCGGAGATATAGTAGTTGAAAATTGGAATAAACTTGTGATGAATTGTGTTGACTTAGAGTGCACGGTATTTGCATTTACGTAGCAAAATTGTCCTAATTAGGTTCACATGTTTACGTTTTTATGTCACACGTGGGGTCCTAATTTGGAGAATAATTTAGGGACCATGCAGCCTGCTTTTCTTAATTCAATTTTATTATTTCTTTATTATTGTGATTCTCTTTGCTCCTAATATAGTCTAGTAGATATACATAATTAATAATGGGTGTTTTTTGTTTTACATAAGATTCAATGAACTTAAAATTCATGATAGGCTTTTCATATTATTGTTTTTAATCGCAATGACGCCCTCAATAGTGAGATATACTGTATAGTTGACAAATATATATTTTGAACTTAAAAAAGGACTATCCAATTTTGATTATCTGTTATTATGAAAGATAGTAGTTGTACTTTTGTTCACCACACAGACACAGGGCTCTTTAACACCTTTTTATTCATTTTTAGCCAAGTCAAAAACATGTTTGTGTAATTAAAATGATCCAAATGATATTGTTTATAATTGTTTAACTAATAAACTTTAACCTAATAATATCAAACAATGTCAAAATATTTTTCATTGACAAATAAAAGTCAACTAATGATGTGCATTAATGTTAGGATAATAGGATTATATATAAAATAAAATAAAAATTATGATTATGAAACAATATTATCCCACATCGCTTAAACATAGAAAAAATAATTCATTTATAATAATAGATAAGTATTACATTAATATGCAGATTGAAAGTCAGAGAGGTCATGATTCTGAAAGAGCCCCTCGTCGACATTCAATCGCTCTATTGAGCTTCCCAAAAAGGACTCGTACAAATTATGAACATATATGTTCATTAATAATTTATTATATTATATATAATAATCTTTCAATTGTTACCCATAATTTTTTCCATGCATTGCTTGATAATCCTAACATATTTTTTTACTAATACTTATATAAGTAACCTTTTAATTTAACAAGATTATTTTAATGCAATTCGTGAGTATACGTGATCGACAAGCTTATTGATTGAGTTAATGTATATATAGTGGTATGAATATGATTAAACAAAATGAATTTTAGGTGATTATGAGAACTTAATAAAATTACTATTATCATCAATACTATTGGTTGTTTTGTGTAAGTAACTAAAATTAGGAAAAGAAGTGTTGAATAGGGTCCCGTCCCTCATCCTTTAATTTCTTTACTTTTGACAATTGTAAGCGACCCAATTATTAGGCTAACAAATAAATATGATCGCTGCTTTGATTTCTCAAATTAGTCAAGCCACTTTGATTCATCTTAGAATTTGGGAAAAGGAAACTTGAGTGCCAACTGTACAAGGAAAACTTGGATTTGATTGATGGATTCATCTCCTCATCTATCACCTTAATTAATCTATTCTCTTACCATTACCTAATCTAGACTTCTTTCACAATAAAACTCCATTAATTCTTTCCATGATTCAAATTTACTTATACAAGTCAATATATAATTTAGGAAATTTTCAATTATTCTTTCTTCAATAGATATTGTTTAATTATTTACCATAAATTTTAAGTATTTTAAATTTAATTCTTTAATTATTATTTTTTGTTTTCCTTCTAATTTTGGTTTGATTTTGTTTGGAATGTGACGAATGTCATGATTTTCTGCATATGTGATCGAAAAATCCATGTCAATAATTCCGACATCCATGTAACCAAGTATTGAAATTTAGAGCAAATTTGGATGAAAATTGAAAAAACAATGATAGTTAGAGGATTATGAATTAACTCATCTCACTAAATTAAATTTGTATAAGGGGCTTATCATTTCTTAATGGGTTTCCATTTTTCGATGCACTAAATTACTCCCTCAATCCCGTAAAAAATAGGCTTGTATACAATTTTCGTTCGTCCCACAAAAATTGACTTGTTATTTTATTAATATGATTTTTAATTTGTAATTCCATATATACCCTTAATTAAATGTATATTGAATCACCACACTTCAACTTCCAATTTGCTTTTTGGAAAAAGAAAAGAAAAAAAGAGTTTCATTTAATACTAGTCTTCAATGAAAGATAATTAAGTGTACAATAGAAACTTCAAATATTTTCTTTTGATTAGGGAGAGATGAAGAACTCCCCCATCCAACCGTAGATCCTCAATCGAATGGAATAAAAATTAAGAGATATGCCCAAGTGGCAGACAACCGTGGGAAAGAGTCAATAGGGTACCGGGGGATTTTTTCTCACATCACCATAGTGCTTACCAACTTGGCTACGCCCTTGGGCAACTTCAAATATTTTCTTAATTTATGTGAAAATATAAATAGATATATTTTTATGAGATGGAGGTAGTATTTTATTTTTTTTAATTCAATGTGGGACACACATTTTTGGTTATTTTTTTTCAAAACTCAAATATGAACTAACTTTGTTATTTATGTAAATAATAGCTAAATTCAATATTTGATTTTGATTTTTTTTTTTACTACATTTTGATTAATTTATTAAGTAATGTAATTTGCTTTGAAGATGAAGCAAACAATTCTATCACTTCAATCGAGTTACCAAGTTTACCTTTTTATACGATTAAAAAAAAAAAAAAAAGACTACCTTTTTATCCGCTGGTTAATATAATTATTATGATAATTTATCACTACTATAATTCGATCATCTAATTATGATAAAATTCCTATTAGGTTTAAAAGGTGGTTGAAGTGAAACTTTAAATAAATCATTAATCCTTCTTCACTATATACAAGCATTTACTAACTTTATTATCCCTTTTCCACTGCTTGCCATTAGAAATTCCCATTAAAAAAAGTTTGAAACTTTAGACCTTTATTATTTATACTTTCTACTGTTTCCAATTTGAAATCTTTACGTCTAATTTGCTACTTTAATAGGTCACTAGTTTGATCTGCATCCAATCCGAATCTTCTATTACATACATTAAGTATATAAACTCATATTTTATTATCTTCAACACATATTACATACTCCCTCCATCCCGTTCAGATTTGCATGTAGGGACAGACACAGAGGTTAAGAAAAAACTGTTTTTGGATTTTGCTTTGATTTTTCAAAGCTGTTTATTCAAAAAATCAGTAGAAAGTAATGGCAAAATTGTGAATATGTTGAATAGTAAAGGACAATTTTGTAGATTTTATTTGCCATTTTTTGAGTGTGCAAATCTGATTGGGACGGACGAAAATGGAAAGTGTGCAAATTTAAGAGGGACGAAGGGAGTATTAATTAATAATATTATTTAAAATCTATATAATATGATTATTATTTTGAAATATCAAACCAAACACACAATAGAATGGATGGTCTCGTCTTTAATCATCATTTGTACAAAAGTTTCCTTTCATTAATTGGCACTATTTATAGTTTGCATTGATCAAACTTTTGAAATTCCTATCCCTCCATTTGATAAAAACTTTAACCAATAAATGATTTTAGACTAGTGATATTTTGCTGGTTACATGTAATGATGTTATTAATTTTCAATATAATTATAGCATGCATACTATTCATTTGTATTAAGAATAAAATAAATTCAGATTAAAAGTTTATAAATTTAATTCCAAAACACTGCTTTCAGACATGTAAATCATTATATTGAAAGTTGTTCTTTTTTATAATTATTATTTCGGAGAGTAGGACCAATCTATTAAGCCATTACCACACGAACAAGCTATAATTATGATTTTACGTATCATAGTCTTTTAGACATGATATCATTAGTTAATGCTTAATAGAAGTATTACATAAACAGAGTTAATTGAATTCAATAATTACGTTTATATTGATTGCAAAAAACAAAAAAGAGTAGTGTTATCGAATAATTCAAGGCCTAGCAGGCCGAAACCACTTTCCACCATCTCATCTTATATTTAATTAGGCTTTGGTTTGGCCCAATTCAGTTTGGAGTTGTCAAACTTGGGCCGAATTCCCATTTGTGTCATATGGATTTCCCCGCAAATAAAAATTCTTGAACTATACACCTTCACTAATTACGTACAGAAGATTTAAGCTCGCTAATTAAGTTAAAATCCTAATTGTTATTATATATATATGCATCAGTGATGTTTATATATATATATATATTAGATAATCGAATTAGTATTATCAATATGAGGATAATATAAACCATTAGTTATACATATAGAACATGGAAAGGGGATGCTAGAATTTTCCGTCGTGACGTGCAAATTGCAACATAGGTAGATGATGAGAAATAAAAAAATTCGAGTGAGCAATGAATTTACTGTGATCATCACACATTAAATGAAAATGGATGGAGATCTCCGATTAAATTAGTGATGAAATAATCAGATGTGTTTTCTTATTACTTTCAAATTATTCTAGACATGAATAAGTTTAAGAAATATAGTTATTTCATTATGTCTAAGATCTTATCAACTTTTTCATCACAAATTTTACGTAATCAAAGTTGTCTTTTTACTACTTTTTTTTTTTTTTCATTTTTTTAAAATTTTTGTTCGGCTTTATTCGAAATTTTGATTTTACTGTCAAAAATTGTTGAGATGTTGATTTTCAATTATAAAGTCTATATAGATAGAAATTTGTATTTCGATGAAAATTTAAATATAAGCAGAAATTTATATTTCAGATAAAAATTAAAAAAGTAATAATTTATATCTCATAATGACTTGCAACCGCTTATGGGATTAAAAATATAAATTATTTAAAGGAAGATAATGGCAGACGGAACGAGTAGATAAGACAAGTTTGGTTGATAAGGATTTTCTCTACATAAGTTGGGACTGTTTCATCGTCGGCGCCGGAGACTGCTGCTCACTGGTAAACTCCAATTCAAAATCGCAGCTTTCAAATTCCGTGGTTGCGATAACTCTCAATTAGGTTTTATGTTCTTCAACTGTTGCTTCTACTGTGTTATTCTGAGATTTTGCAAGTAAAGCACTAAAATACCTTTTGTTTAGAAACCTAGTGCCAATGATGTTATAAGTTAGCTGTAACTCTTTCCTGTTTTTTGTGATCTTAAAACATAGATAATAAGATATGTTTTGGCAGGGATGGTTAGTTATTTTGGGGTTTCCAAGTTACCAAAAATGGATATTGAAATTTCTTGGATTCTCATCCTCACTTCCATAGCTTTATAGATATACAAAGGAAATTATCATCAATGTTGATTCTTTACATACAACCTGTTTTAGGTGATCACATTGACATGGGTTCATTAGCAACTGCAGAAGTTTGTGACACCAATGCAGCACTTGTAGCCAGTGGCGACATCCGAATTCTGCCACCAATCTTCAAGATTTACGGGCAATCCCGCGCATTCTCGGGCCCCATCGTCACTCTCAAGGTGTTTGAAGACAACGTGTTGGTTAGGCAGTTTCTTGAAACCAAAGGTGAAGGTAGAGTTCTGGTCGTAGATGGTGGTGGAAGCATGAGATGTGCCTTAGTAGGTGGAAATTTGGGTCAGCTGGCTCAGAACATGGGGTGGGCCGGGATTCTTGTAAACGGGTGTATACGAGACGTTGATGAGATCAACAGCTGTGACATCGGGGTTCGGGCGTTGGCTTCCAACCCCCGGAAATCGAACAAAAGGGGCCTTGGAGAAAAACACATAACTGTTACCATTGCAGGAACTGTGATTCATGATGGAGAGTGGTTGTATGCAGATAGTGATGGTATTCTCATTTCTAAAGTTGAGCTCTCTATCTAGTTATTCAGCATTTTTAACTACTTGTGTAATAAAAAACCAGTATTTGGGTTTATGAAACCCTCTTTATTGCAATGATAATATACCTAAACACCTATTATAGACTATATTACACCCTGTTTGCAACAAATTGGGGCCTGTTCCGACACGTGAATGGGTGCCGATTTGATTAAACAGCATTTAACACATCAATTCATACTAAATTGAGAGCAACAACAAAATGAAAAGGATAGGAAAACTAGGTAAGAGCTCAAAATACAGAGAAACTATTCGTTGTGTTTATGAGGTTGGGATGTGTTTCTGTTCCAAACATGAATCTAAATATGTATACGCTAAGCCGCCTTCTTGAGAGGTAAATGTAATAACAAGATCAAAAAGAATAGAAGTTTCTAAATGAAAGCAGTTCGACCACCCCTTCGACTGTGCCTGTCGTAAGCAGTGTTGAATTTGTCGACCAGCTCATTCATTGTACTGCATTAAGAAATACATCAAGCAACATCGAATTAGTTTATTAAGAGGTGAAACTAAAATGCACATGATAATAAAGCTTTGACTGTCTAGTATAAAAACATTTAAAATGTACAGAAGCAATTTCACATTAATCAAAATACCCGATGCAGGCTAAGCCTAACAATTTCAACACACAGTGGATTTTCTTCTGCTATAGGGTAATCAAGAAAATTCAGATAGGATAATGAATAGCAGAGAGGTCTAACAGCCATACCTTGAGCAGTTGGTGAACATGGCAAGATATGTCACCAATAATGTGTCATTATATTCCTGGAAATCACAAGAATTGGGATCGTGAGAAAAGTAATATTGAAAGCAAAAAGAAAAAAGAAAACACACACACACACACATCTATACATATATATCCAGATAATATATAAGCAATTAGATGAGATATTACTGCAACTGTCAATAGCCAAATATACTCAAAATAAGCATTATAAGAAAACTAAGATTACATGAAAAGCACAAAAAGTAAAAAAGAAAATAGATGAACAAACATGTACACACACATATGTATTAGGACTATGCAAGCAATTAGAGGATATAAATGGCAACTGTCAGCAGTCAAATAAATTCAAAAATCAAAATAAAAATTTCCTTGCATTATAAGACAAGTAGGCATATATGATACTGAGTTGGAAAACCAAAAACTTGAGGATGAATGCACTGACCATCAAGAAATCATCTTGAAATTTTTCAGATTCAATAGCTGGTAGTCTTCTCAAGAGACTAGATACTTGCCTCAGCAATGAATTCTCAATAGGAATATCCCCTGCAAGCAGCCGAAAATAAATAAACACAAACTTGCCAACTAAATAATACTCAGAATGCATCGCATTTCAGGTTTATAAAATTTTTGCTATGGACAACTTTAGAGTGACAAAAATTAGGCATTTCACTTAACCAATGATGAGAAAAGGACAATATTATGATACAATTTCTTCATGATGGAAATTGAAAAATTTAATATGAACTTGCATACCTTTATGCATGCCTAGAAGATAGTGATGAAGCACTTTGATTCTACTATTGAGCATCTTGATGGCACTGTGTATGCCAGTAAGATGAGCAGCCACTACAATAAAAAGTCAATTATAATCCCATACATTATGAGTATATAGAGGGTATAAAAAGAGGCAAAATTTTTGATATCAACTGAAAAGAGTATCAGAAAAGCAAAGACTCACGCTGAGTTGCAGCTGAACCCCCATCAGATGGTTTAAGATGGGCGACATGATCAACTGATATTCGTTCAGCTTCCACTGTCTAGCAAACAAATAAAAAAGAGGTTGCCTCATATGGTCTCAAACTTCCTTGAAGTGTGACATTAGATTTGTGAGTGAAAACAAAACAAACCTCTATCGTGTAGCTTGATCGAACAAAAATAAGCTGAGGGATTCCATCAATAACGTGCAGCTCTTGTATGATGATAATTGGTCATCAAAAACAGAAAAACCAGATAATAAATTAATTCCGCAGATATAACAAATAAACAAAAATAAACTGAAAGGCCACATAAGTCACAACCGCGCAGTTCATGATTTAACAATACATAATTCATGGAGTATATCCTATCAAGTGTTCCTTCCTTAGATAGACAGTGGCAACTATTTAGTTGCCAGAATGTGGGTTATGTTGCTCGCTTCAAACTTCATAACCGAAATGCAAATAGCTAAAAATTGAGAATTGTTTGCATATCAGCAGAGAATATATCATCCATCTAGATGTAGGCATGCTCATACACATACTTATTTAAGGCACAGGGTGCATCAAGGCGCAAAGGTTTCACTGGAGCCGAGGCACAAGGCTCAGGCGCATGCCTTTTAAAAGGAGCACAATTTTTTAAATAACTAAAAATTCAAATTCAAAATCATCTAATAATTTTAATAAGAGTCAAAGTATAGGACATGCATAAAATCACATTCTAAACATTACCAACAAACAGAAACTTACTAAGCATATTACTGTACACATAATAAGAGCAAAAAAGAAAAGTATGTAGAAGAAACACAAAACCATAACTGCGAATTTATTTTTTCTACTAGATAAATTATAATTCCTACAGTATGTTTCATTTAGATAGATTCATCATCATTGATCTCGGTATAGTCATCCTCATCCTCTTCATCAAATTCCTTATCTCCTAGAGCCAACATTCAATTTTCTCTTCATCATCTTCTTTATAATCACTCTCTTCATTGTAGGTTCAATTTTTTCTAGCTAACAGGGGCAATATTTGAAAGATCCAACTTACCTCTGGATGCCTATTTATAATGTTTAGCCAAATTGAACTTGAAACTAAAAGAAACAAATGCACACCCCAAAACCCCAAACCCAATTTCTTTAAGTCATGCCTTTTCGCGCCTCGCGCCTTGGGGGATCTAAGGTGCTAGGGCTGGCGCAATGGATGCACCTTTAATATCACTGCTGACACACTTTCAACTTTGATATGGCTAGCTTACTATATAAAACGATATGGCATCCATATGGATGCATACGTGATCACAATCTCAAACAATTTGAACAACACAGTCAAATGATGTTGCTGGCATACACAGAATCTCCATCATGCTCATCTTCAGAGCACATGAAATTGACACACATATTTGTAATATACGATTTCTTCATCAGTACGAGATAACAACACGTGTAATAAATCCAGTATCTGGCTCTCTAGGAATTAGGTGATATCAGAATAACAGATACATACCACTTTCAAAAATTGAAACAGGCAGATCTTTCTGTGCAGGATTGACTGCAGGATTGAGAAGAACATAAACTGGACTCTCATTGATATCCATCAACTGTTAAGAAAGAAATGATTCTCACTAGTCAGAGAACAAATGAAATTCGACAGTAACACGGTACAATTAATGAAATGTATGGCAAGCCAGTTTTTAAACAACAAATTCAGTCAGTTTTATATACATATAATTGCACACATGTCCAAGACACTTGATTCTGGATTTTTTTTCATCAGATCATATTCCAACTTACTCCAAATAACATCTAAATCAGAGGCAGATAGCTTATTATGTAAAACTGAATATTAGCAGCAATTCGGAAATCTTATGGCACAAATTAGTAAAAGGATGGTGCAGCACTGTCTAATAACCCTCTGGTGTAAATATTATAGCGTCGAAATGTCAAAATACTAAAGATAAACTTGCAGCTCTTCAGATAATATGATTCTGATCATGTTAGCATGTTAAAGAGAGAAAGTGCAACGGTGATAAACATATATGTACAGTAAACAAATTCAACATGTTCAATCACTCAATAAATTGCCGTATCTATCATAGGCAAAGAAAATTCAAGGGCTCACAGCTTTGTGAATAATCATATCGGACTCATGTGCATCGCTTCCCGTTGAGTACCATCCGAGAATATAAAATTGTGGAAACACCTTCTTATCTGTTCAGCACATAAAAAATCAGTAATTCTCATAATTCATTTGCCCTAAAGAAAGCCAAAGAAAAAGATACCCACAGAGATCTTGCTTTTTCTCGATAAAAGCGCGGTCGAGTGAGTGTGTGGAGGCGTCGTAGAGAAGCTCAAAGCTATTGAAGATCTCGACGGTGCGGCCGCGCTGGACGCCGATGACGCATCCGAACACTCGCGGAGGAGGAGTGGGAGGAGGGAGGGAGGAGGCGTCGGCGCCGTTGGGGGCGGAGTGAGGGGTGGAGGGAGGTGGAAGAGCCTGGGACTTGACCCGAGTGTAGTGATCGGAGATGTTGACAATGACGAGTGGGTGGAGCTTGAAAGTGAGACCGCTGCTCGACGATGACGCCATGTTCTTCCGCCTCCTGGGTTTCGGATCCCACACTGTTTCTCTACTTTTTCCTCTCTTTTTTTTTTTTTTTTGATTTGATTCAAGAAGATGGAATGGAATGTAACTGCTGTAATTTGAAGAGGAACCAGGGTTTTACAGTTTTTCCCCCTTTTCACGTTTTATTCTTTTTACGTTTTTACTCCGTGTGAGAGAGACCTAAAATTCCTAATTTCTACAACTAAGTAATTATAAATTTGTTTCTACTATAATTTAATATTAATTAAATTAAGATATTTAGCCAGCATAGTGTTGCCGTCCAATTATTTCAGTCCATATCATTAGGGGGTGGAAATAAGTTAGAACGAGCTGCGCTTTTAATTGGTCGATCTAGGCATGAAGTATAAATAAGGCCTAATCTAGTCTATTGTATATGAAATACTTTTTTCTTAACCTGAGTCTGGGTCTTTTCATTCCATATCATTATGATTGGAAATAGGTTATAACAAGTTTGGCTTGTTGTTGGTCGGCCTAGGCCTATAAATAAGGTCTAGTCTAGTCTATTGTATATGGAAGACTTTTTTTTTTTAACCCGAATCTGGCCTATTTTATAGTAAGCTTGACATAAAGTCTATCAAAAATCTATTAAAAATTTACAAAATATTCTAGTATGAAATCTTTTTTTATTTTTTTCAAAAATTAAACTTCCATTAAAACTTAGAGAATTACACCGGAAAACATAAAAACAATAAACTATAAGAAATACAAAATATAAACTAGACAGTTCTACACACACATATATATATATAGAACTATGAAAAATATAAAAAAAATATCACATATTTTATATAAATATTATAAATAGGCAGACCTATTAGGCGTATTAGACTTTTTTTTAAAGTTCAAGTTTAGTCTATATTCATAAATATGTTTGATAAAAAGTTTTAGTCTGACTCATTTATTAAAGAGGCTGGCCGAATTAGGCTAATAATGGGTTGGACCATAGGCCTCTGTCGAGCACCCTAAACTATTCCCACCCCTACCTATCATCCAAATTCATATCATATATCACCTTATTCGATATTAATAAAATCAGATTTTTTTCCATATATATGAAGTTCAACAATCATGTTTTAAAATTATCATTTTGAAAGTATTGTTAAATAATTATAAATTGAAAGTGTTAGACAAAACTTTACAAGTTTTATTGATTTTTAACTTTGTTGTCTTTAAATTAATTGTTTTTATCTTTCAAACTCCATATTTTACTACTTATCGCATTTTAATTGATAAAAGTTCAAAAAAAAAAATTCAATTCGAGGTAGCTATAGCTAAGGGTGTAGATCAATTCAGCTCAACATCTAAACCTATTCGGAAAAAAAGACACCGAATTATCATTTTTACAGAAACCAAACCAAGAAGAAGTATAAAACTACATCAACTGGATGGAGTTATTCGGTTTGATTCAATTGTAACCGAAACAACTGAAATTTTAGAGTCGGGCCTTTTGGACAATAAATTTGTGTGCCGTCTTTCAGGCTCTCATATGATAATACTTAGTAGCAGGAAACATTGCCTACTTTATTATTTGATGATTTGATTATTTTGATGACTTTTTTTAATCAAATTGAACGGAGACTGATTTTAATGGATTTCAAGGTCAACACCAAATTAAAATTTTATAAATCATATATATATATATATATATATCAATTCGAATTGATTTTGGGTGTTAACCAAATAATGTTTCCAACAATGAACATGACTACAAGAATATACAAACGTACTAACACAATAACTTATATAATATACTTGTCATCTTTTGTTTGGATTAATTTATAAGCTAAAATTATGAAAGTAATTTTATAAACTTTCTTTTTAATAAGATGTTATAATATCATAACATCATATCATTTAAAAAATAAAATAATAATAATAATTACGTCTCAACGTAACAGCATTCAGGAAATCAAATCAATTAAAATATTTTTCTTTTATCCTTTATATTTCAAAATTGTAGGATAATAATTTTAGTGATAACCTTTCGAAATACATTTTTTACAATATTTTCATTCTCAGTCAACTCAAAAGAATGAACCTTAACTAAAAAAAAAAGGTTAAAAGAAAAACATGAATCTTATCAAAGCTTAACCTGATAATGTAACAAAATGAAGATGCAACAATAAATAAATAAATTGACCATGCATGTTAAAATTGTTGAGAGAATGAGAAACCTCAAATCCAAATTAGAACAGTCGTTGCCTACTAAGATTTGAACATATTAAAAAAAATCCATGTAGAATGTAGTCAAAATACTCTTGATTTTAATACATCCTCTTATCCTGTTGTGAATCATACATATGTTGTCGTTCATATAAAATAAGTAAATATGAAGATATTGATCCTAAAGATTAGTAACCTAAGAATTAGTGATACAATTTAATCAATAGTCATAAGGTGTGGAAATTAAGCAAAAACTTATATAAAATCGTATCTTACCTAAGATGAATTATTATATGGTATTATATGAGATCAAAATTGATTGTATTGAATGAATCGATCGTTTTTACCGATATATATATATATATATATATATATATATATATAATAAACTGCATCTTACACAAGGTCTACATTTCACCTAAGAACTACTCTTGCAATGTAGTTGAATGGATCGATCGTTTTTACGAGATGCAATTTATTATATATATATATATATATATATATATATATATATATATATAAGATGCAGTTTATTATATAAGCGAAATCGAAATTGAGTGTATTGAATGGATCGATCGTTTTTACTGATGTATATGAACTGTATCTTATATAAGATCTACATTTCACATAATAAATATTGGAATTAATATACAATATATATATATAAATCTATAGGGAGAGAGGATAATATTGTGGAAGCAAAGAAACGGGGCAAAGTCTTATCGCATAATTTCCCTTCTTCCCAAATCCCAATAAATAAAAAAATAAATAATAATAGCACCCAACCCCAATCCCCAACCTACCCTATGTGCAAGTGCAACCAACAATATAGCTGTTTATAAATTTATAGTCTCTCTGCTTATTATTTCGATATTGCAGACCATAATTTTTTCCGTTTTCTGTAAAAAGGGCAATACTGGGGCTCGAGCGGTGTCGTACACCGGAATTCTGTCGGTATGGCGATGAGGGACCTAGTCAGCGGTGGCGCCGCCTGTGCGGTGCCGGGCTCCTCTTCTTCCTCTAACCCTCTCGGTGCTCTCGCTAACGCCCTTATTGGTTCTTCATCCAAAGCCCAGGTTCTCCAATCATACCCTCTTTTCTTCTCTATTTGATTCGCCTCATCATCTTTTAACTGAACAATATACTGATTTGATTCTCCAAGTTATTTTTGTTTTTCGTGCTGGTACGATGTTTTCCTTTAAGTATATGTTTGAGCAATTGAGATTGCCTTTTGAGCGATTGTGTAAATAGGAAAAACTGAAATGGATGGGGAACTCCATGAATCATTTATATATCATATAAACTTTTGAGTAGCCTTACTGTGTGTAGACTTCAATCATGGCAACTGCATACAGTTAACAACAATATGACTATATGAGATGCATCTTTATCACTCACCTGAATACAAGATGCTGCAACAATATCAACCTTATCTATGGAGATTTTTTTTTTTTGGTTGTAATGAAGTGCTCTCTTGAATTGATGTCTTTCTTCTCACTCATCTTGATTAATCATCAAGCAGGAAAGGCTTCGAGAGATACCGACTGCAACAGCTACAACATCAGATGGCAATTTGTATGCCGGTGTGGAAGAGCCCTTTGCTGCCCTTCCAGGGTCCGAGCGTCAACTTGCACTACATCCTAATGCCCAGGTTGGTTTTATTTGTCTGTTCTTTCTGCTTGCAAGTCTTGTGAATCTATCAGATCAGTGCTTATTTATTTACTTGCAGGGTTCAGATTTCCTTGAAGGTTTCCGTTCCATGGATCAAAGTAGATTTACTGATGCTTGGGATGAGATACAGAGGCCTCAAATTCCTCATTTTCAGGGCAGGACCGGTCCAACCAACTTTCCGTTAGAGCAACCTCGGCTTCAACAAGACTTTGATGGTAATTTTATATTTTGTCTAAAACTACTATTGATTTCAGGCAATTGCTCTTTCACTCATTTTTGGTTTTTCTGTTGTCTTCTTTTATGCGGATCAAGATCATCTTTTTTTCTATAGCACTTATAAGTTACAACCAAAGTTGGTTCCTTCCACTCCTCAGGCATTACCTTGATATGATGAATTTATAGTATAATTAATTTACAATATGACACATTCAATAAGTTTAAAAATTATCTGATGCATAAATGGAGAAGAACAACTAAGAACTCAGGAACACCAAGTTGAGGAAAATGAAACCCATAAAGCAATTCAAGAGCAATTGATATATACCAAATTTAGTGAAGGAAAATATATGGAATTCGTGAAGAAACAGAGTAAAGATGAGAAGAAAGATATCTCTATTGCATTTTGCAGTGGTTTAACTTGAAATCCATTAACATTTGGAGGGATAACCTAATTAATAAATGGAAGTGAAAAACTAGGGGATTTCAAAATGATGATTATCTTGATAGATTAAGTTCATGGTGCAAATCTTGGAGATTCCATTGGCAACAACCGAATGTGAAGAGGGGTATTTCCCTTTTGTAAATAAACTGGATTCTGGATAAATTTCAGTTGTCATGCAAGTCAAAATTCAGTCCAGTTGTGGTAACTTGGAGAATCAAGTTGACATGCATGCGATCTGGTTCTTCTTTAGTTACTGGTGGTTGAGAGGAGACGGCCTCTGAGTGGAAGATGGAACCACTTTGGTGTGGTGGGTGCAGGTAATTCATGATATTTTTAGATGGCTTGATGAAGGAGAAGTTAAAATGGGTGACATGCCAGAGAAAAGTCTGGAGATGAGTGTGTGGGTACAAGTATTCTAGTATGAGATGTTGGGATAAATACATTTATGAAAAGTTGAAAAGGTGGTAGAGGCCAGTTCTGCAGTTTCAGTACAGATTGTAGAGATTGATGAGTTCCTGGAATCTGGAGTTAATAGCAAATGAAAGTCCAAGTGAAATCTGATGTCATCTGTTTTGGTTGAGTCAAAAAAAATCCCAAGGTCTTCTTTAGTAGATTGAAACGTTGCTGTTGAGCCCAAATCATAATTTTTAGCACAAAATCTGCTTTTCACTTTGAATAGTATAGATAGTGCTGCCATTTGTTCGGCCAATTGTGAGTATTTTCGACTTGATTATATAAACTTACCTCTCAAGCAAGCTGATCTTTTGTATTGGTTAATACTGCTTTCAGAACGATATCATTGAAAATTATGCATGAGTCTTTTGGGTTCCTAACAAGCTATTTTAATTTGCTTATGCAGGTCCGCCTCAAAGAGTTTTGTCAAATTTTTTGCACTCATTTCTTCACAGCAGTCATGGTAGCATACCTTTTCGTCCAGCTTCACTTCCAGTTTTAGGATTGTCTGAAGGTGATAAACAATGCATCCGTGATCGTAGCAGTATTATGGCTCGTCATCTATTTGCGGACAAAAGCGAAGACTTTATTCATGCTCAGGTTCTCTATTCACATGCAAATTTTATAAAGATGTCTGACTCGCTGCTTGTCATATTTTGTTAGTATGTCCAATCACCCTGTTGTATCTTTCTACATATGTCATTATGCCTTAATTGTCCCTTGGGTATATCCTAATTCCTAATTTTTCTAATCTGCCATTCATTTACTAGTGTGGGTTATCATAGGATGGAAATTACAGGGTTCGGTGTTTGACTTATAGGACGTGTTTCTGCTACATTTTTCAGGGCATAATATTGGTCCTGATTTGTAATAGTAGAATCAAAATTTTAGAATTTACCCGTACAGTTTATGCTCCTTTTGAGGGATGTGACTGCATTTTACAGATAATAATTGTGAACTTGCCATCTTTTCAGGTTAATGCCCTTTTGTCATCTCTAGATATTGATAGTGATATTCGAGCCAGAGGACCCATTCCTGGGAGATTCCCAGAGCTAGAGGAGTATTGGAATGAGTCACAAGGTATGAAACCTTGGTCTGATGGTGCAAATGGATGGGTTTCTGAATTTGCACAAAACCAAGTCCCTCGTGATGATCCAAATACGTGGGTTCAGTCTTTTGAACGACAGCATGGTGCAAATGGTTGGGCATCTGAATTTGACCATGTAAGTTTTTCTTCTGTTGATTTGATTGTGCAGACTACAAGGTTCTTTGGTTAGCTAATCCAGCATTATATTTTTTGGGTATTGGATATACTGGAACCTGTACTGTAACACCCCCCCCCCCCCCATCCAGCCAAAAAAAAAAGGAGAAAGAACGATGGGAGTTACTGCTTGCCAAGTTTGGAAATGCTTATCTGAACAAATGCATTTTCATTTACTGAATATGACATCATGGTTTCAAGGAGCAACGTCTCAAGCATCAACGTTGTCTGTTTAACCCTGTGGGAACATTGTTCTTATCTTTATCCACTACTATTTAGAACCAGGACTGGAAATCACTTGGATGGTTTGTAAACCTTGTTGTTCTTTTGGAAAACACATTAATACTTGGCAGACTTGAGCTTATCTTATTTACTTCTGGTGTTCAGTGGCAGCAGTGACTGCATAGTCCTTCATCTGACAGACAAACTAAGAGTATAAGATAAAAGTTTACACAAATCATTACTCCCTAATTTTGACTTAGTTTGCTGCATTTCCTGTGTTTCTTATGGTAGGAATGTAGATGGTATAGTCCCTGTTTACATAGGCCTTCTGTTTCATATTTGCTTTTGCTTTATGAGAACATCCTATCAGAATTGCATGCTGACAAATGCTATGCTTGTTTAGTTTTCCTGACAACATTTCAATCGTCCTTCAAATTTCAGGAGCAGTCCCAACTTGCTTCAATTGATCAAATGAGAGGTGCAAGTATCCCCAACTTGGCTGCCATGGAGCAGACTCGCATGCTAGCTCATACATTAGCTCAGAACAATGACCCAAAGTTTCAGGTGATGTTCCATCTTGAAAAAGTTGTGCCTGTTGTAAATTCCTCTTTATTCTGTAATTTATCCATTTTGTTTGGTATTTGCTCAACATTGTTTGTGAGTGTATCTGGAGTTATTTTCCTAAAGCTGGTTCTGAAAAATAACAGAAGATCTGATAACAATTACGTCACCGATCAAGTTTGTAAAAAGAAAACATATATGATCTGATACTCAATTATGATGAATAACATTCCCATTTAAGTATTATTTTATTAAAAGTACAAATGTAAAACACGATGATCCTAGCAAACATTGCATCCACATGCATGAAGGTCCTTAATTATTCAAGTTTGTTGCGTTGCAAGTTTTTGCTAATATTTCATTACTATATTGGACGAATAGAATTCAAGGTTCCTCCAGTTTGTATCAAAGATGAGCCGCGGTGAAATCACTATTGAGGATAATCAATTTAAGCCGGCTGCAATTTCAACTCCTGGAGACTGGGCAACAGAATATGATCAACAGTACAGTGGAGGTCAATCATGGGCTGATCAGTTTGCAAATCAGCAGGTAAGTGCAGACATCATGAACGAGTGCTGTTGTAATTCTTTATCAGGATGTTTACTTGTATTTTTAAAATGTTTGTGCTTCATTTTTTTATTGGTAAGCCAGTCTGTCAGGGTTGGAGCCAAAATCTTTATCTTCTTATTTTTTCAACTGGAGTATAGCTTTCTGTATGAAATCCTTTAAATTAATGTCCAGCATACGGTTGCTGGTTGCTAAACTCTTCCTATATACAGGTTTCTCATGGACCGCATGGCTGGGCAAATGAGTTTGCTGCTGAACGTGAGCAACATGGATCAGCAGAAGATGAGTGGGCCAATGAATTTTCGAAATTAAATGTCAATGACTGGTCAGAAGAATTCGAGCGTCAGGTTGCTGATGGAGTATTGGGTGATTCTTCTACTGATAATTGGGCAAATGCATATGATGAGTAAGTACACTGTTTTCTACTAGAAGTTGTGAGATAGTAAATTAATTTTCATTCTGTTGTTCAATTAGCTTGAATTATATTACCTTAATTTTGTCTTAGTCAGTCTATCTGTATTTATCATCTCTCAAGGCGAAAACTGAAGCTTGTTAACATATGTTTCTTATGAAGTATCAATATTTTTGCTGGCATCATTTTCTTTCTTGGAAGTAAAGGTATCAACAACCCATGTCCAGGAGTGCATTGTGTGGAATAATGTATTTGTTTTGGTGGCCATCATCCTTTACGAGGAAAAATTCGGTGTGAATATGTAGCTGGACCATAAACAGCGAATGAATTCATAGTACCTGCTTTTATCTTTGCGTTCTTGGTATACTTTGTGTTCTATTTACTAGCATGCCATGTATGAAGTCATCACCAAGCTGAGATCCAACAAAATACTATTCCAGTCAAATGCCTATCAGCCTATGTAATAGTGTGTTTGCATGAGCTTATCACAGCTTCTAGCTGCTCACTTTTCCATAATTAATTTTTGAGTGTTCGCAATGAACAAAATCTGATTACCACAAGCAGCTAGATGTCTTAATTTGGAAGTTGGGTGGGGAGTGCTTTTGAGGGATTATGGCATTCTTTTAATAAATTCACAATTTTTATGATATAATAAGTTGGAAGTGATTTTTCACCAAGCACTTCATTCTGAATTTTTTTAGCTTTTATTTGCAAACACTATCCACTTTTGTTGATAAATAATCTCTGCAATCTTTAAATTTTAATCACTTCTCCAATAGCACAACCCTCGTAAACAGAGCCTAAATTGCATGAATATAATTTCTGTTTTGATATGCAGATACCTAAATGAGCAAACTGCACTAAAGCAGAAATCAGACGCATCAAGGGGATATGTGTTCTCTGATCTAAATCCTTATGTTGGCCATCCTAATCCTTTAAGGGAAGGGCAGGAACTCTTTCGCAAGGGACTTTTAAGTGAAGCAGTTCTTGCTTTGGAGGCTGAGGTTCTCAAGAACCCTGATAATGCAGAGGGTTGGAGGTTACTTGGCATAGCGCATGCAGAAAATGATGATGATCAGCAGGTTAGGGAAAAGAATTTGCTACCTTTGCTCTCTTTTGGATCTTCAAATATATTTATGTTGCTTTGGTCCGTCTATTGGTGCATCTTCATGCTTGTATAACTCTTAGGTGTAAGTAAATCCTTTTAGTAATACCATTGATTACATTGGGTTCTGGCTATAAAACTTGAAAGGAAATCATTTGTGAGATTTAAAGATAATTTAAATTCTGGTAGTCTGATTAATTAATTAATTATTTATTTTTATTTCACTCCTTCATATATTGTTAAGATATCTAGCTTGTCTCAGGCAATTGCAGCCATGATGCGTGCGCATGATGTTGACCCGACAAACTTGGAAGTTCTTCTTGCTCTTGGTGTGAGTCATACAAATGGTTAGTAGTTACATCATCGAAATTTGAAACAGAAGGTTTATGGTTTCCCCATTGTTTGGAGTTCTCTTTGGGTATTGTGGTAGTGTGGAATGGATATGGGTATCACTTTCATTCCCCGCAATGTTTAGGGGTATATCTCATTCCCCATTTTTTGGGTATCAAAACACTCATGATGCTATGATTCCTCCTCACCAAGCATAAGGCTTGATTCCTTTCTCATTCCCTTATCTCTATATGCATAAAACAAGCACACCTAAATTGTAATGCTGCCGTATTATGATCAGAGAACATTATTCATACACTTCTCATGTTCTACATAGGTTTATCTTTATGCGATTTTATAGAATTTCATTCTCATAGTATATATTGTATTATTTAAGAGCAATAATATGGAAATTTACGTTTGTTAATAAAATTTCCAGAGTTGGAACAAGCAGCTGCCCTTAAGTACTTGTACAGCTGGCTGCGCCATCATCCTAAGTATGGGGCCATTGCCTCTCCAGATCAGCCCGAGAATTTGTATTATGCCGATGTAAGTGTCTAAATGGACTGCACCATTGACTCAAATGCTACACTCCACTGTGTATATGCATGGAGTATTCTGTGTTTTCTTTATTTTGTCATAAATCTTGATGGTGGGTTAGGGACTTGTTCTAATATTTTCGTTTTGTCATCGTACAGGTGGCTAGGTTATTTAATGATGCAGCTAAACTCTCTCCTGATGATGCTGATGTACATATAGTTCTCGGCGTGCTGTACAACTTATCTAGGGAATATGACAAAGCCATTGAAGCTTTTCAGACAGCTTTGAAGCTCAAACCGCGGGATTATTCACTGTGGAATAAGCTGGGTGCAACACAAGCTAATAGCGTCCAAAGTGCAGATGCAATTTCAGCTTATCAACAGGTAATTACTTGTATTCAATAAACTTATCTTCACACACGGTGATAAAGTTTATGTCTCGATTGATCACATGCTTTGTAGCTTAGGTGGTACACCAACCTCTAAAAGGTGCAAATAGGGTAGGCGGTTCGAACCTGGATCACTCAAATTTTGTAGTTTTTATTCTCTCCCCTGCCCCCGCTTCCTTAGCTAATTAAAAAAAAAAAGTATGTCTTGGATGTAGTTGTAACTTGTAAGTAACAACATGTGCACACTGCGTCCTTACTGATGCCATTTGGTAGATATTAACAAATTGATGGAATAACTGTACATGATGGCAACTGACGAGGCTTTTAGTACCTTGACATCCATTGGACCCTATACATGATAACGAGTTCTTTAAGTGGGCATCTATAGCTATAATTTTTAGCTCCTTTGCATCTCCTGAGATTGCATGTAGAATTTTGGTAAGAGCAATGGTATATATAAACTCTTCTTAAACTTTCTTTCTACATTACCCTCATTTTCTGTATGTATAGTGTACTAATACACTTGGCTCCTTGAAATAAGTTGGTTGCTTTCCACATCAAGATAACATGAAAATATGATGAAGGATTAACCGGTGATGTATAACATTTCTTGTCAGAAAATGTAAATGTGGTACCAGGGTTTCAAGGCAGAGTTAAGTCAATTTAACGTGTGAACAGTAAATCTACCTACTTTTGTTAATTTTGTTATGCTTGTACTGAATGGAAGCCATTGGTTTTGTCCATATTTCATGTGCATAATTTAGTGATGCCGTGGTTATCTTTTAGACTATTCAGCACCCATGAATCCGATGCTGGCATTGTTTCTTTTATCTAATGCATCAAATTTAAATTTGCTTGTAATAATCTTACAACTCTCTCCTCACTGGATCCAGCAATTGGGATCCATAGTATTTTTCAAGTTTCAAACGTTAAAAGTATGTTTGTTGGTTTTCAGGCTCTTGATCTAAAGCCTAATTATGTCCGTGCATGGGCAAACATGGGTATCAGTTATGCCAACCAGGTATGATTACTGGTGATTTATAGCATTAGTGCAGCACGTAATTACGATTATGTAAGAACTATTTGTTGAGAAGAGATGGCTATGATAGTTACATAAGTAGCAGAGTGAAAGGGATGCCTTATGAAGTTGAAACCGGACACTTGGAATTTTCACTTGATGTATAATGACATGTACAGATGGACATGACTTTGCTTAACTGTATTTTTGAAGTCTGAAGTCTCCATTTTGAATGATAATTGACTCTGGATTTACCTGCCATGACACTCATTCAAGTTAAAATACGTATTCTGCACAGGGTATGTATGAGGATTCCATTCATTACTATGTCCGTGCCCTGGCGATGAACCCGAAGGCAGATAATGCCTGGCAATATTTGAGAATTTCATTGAGGTAATTAATACTAGTAGTCAGTTGATTGCTTAATGAATAATAGTAGTGGTTGATTGCTTTATATGCATTACCCACCCTTCATTTTTCAGCTGTGCGTCACGGAATGACATGCTGGAAGCTTGTGACTCGAGGAATCTCGAAATCCTTCAAAAAGAGTTTCCCCTTTGATATAAAATCAGATCCTGTTGAGAGGAGGCCCATCCTTGGTAATTTAATCCACTCCATGGTGTAGCTATACTCAGTTTACATTCACTCTTCACTTGCATATCTAAATCATGCATCTCTTCTCCAACAACAGTTTGGACTTGTTGAGGAGAATGGATGAAGATCAATCAGTGGAGATGGCTATCGTGTAAAAACTACCCTAGACATATATCACAACATTGCCAGGTATATTATAGCTTTCAGAAATTGACAAACAAGATCAATATGTTGTATCATCGTATGGAAAGAATAAGAGATACATAGAAAATAATTGAAATGATATGAGAATCGTTGATTATTTGGAAAACAATCAAGTCTTTATTCCACATATTTTTTGTTCTGCTCTGGCTTGCTGATAAGCTCTTTGTTCTCTAGATGTATTACTTGACTTGAGGTTTTTTTGTCTGATTTATTGCACTTTATCCTCTCAAATATGTGTTTAGTTTTGCAATAATTATATTTTGTCATATATTGGGTCTTTTAAGAGTAATCTTGGTATTTTGGATGTTAACAACACAATAATGGATATATTAATGGGGTTTGAGGTTGTCAAATATGCAAAAGTTGTTGAATATAATAAGGATAAGATTGAGATGATTATTAGAGAGAAAAGGGAAGGACAATCAAAGTCATATCATCAATAGAAGCTTTGGAGTTGTCCCTATGCACGCACGCTCTCTGCCCCCCTTTTTCTCCCTATCCACATTTTCATCCTTATTATTTCTTCTCTTTCTTTTTATTAATCTTTTTTTATATATTATTACCACATTGCTATATAACTTGTAATCATCCTTCTCCCTTTCTTTCATTCAATCATCACCTTTTCTGACCTTATTATTCTCTCCCAACCATCCTTTACCTTTTTTCTTTTGTGTGGTTTATGTCCGTAATTACTCATGGATTATTAAACAATAAGTAGTATATTATTACTTCTTTTTTTTGACACATATTATTATTAAAATTACTACAACAAAACATATATACATAAGAAGAAGGATGTGATTTACTCTAATACTTAGTGGTAAATGACGCAATTCAATAAAACAAGAACAAAATAACTAATATTTTGATCAACGTCCAAATTAACGGTTTTATTTTACACATTACTGATAACAATGACGGACCTACATGAGAGCCAAGGGGGCACTGGGCCTCTTGAGATTTAAAAAAAAAAAAAATATTATTTTAGGTACTTTTATATTTTTATTCAAAAAATATGTATATTAATTAATTTTACTTGCATATTATCAAATTCTTATTAAAAATATCAATTTTTAAGATTTTTAAGGTAAATTCTTCATATATCTAAACTCATTATTTATTTGTCTTCATTGATTAATGATATTATTTTAATTTATTTGATTATCAATTGTTATAGAATATATAATATATTCATTATTTTGGCTTAATAAAGTATGAAGTGATTGTAAAGAATTATTATCATTGATTGTTATTTTATGAATTGTTAGCTTTGAGTTAGCATTGTTGATAAGTTAGATGTTGATTTATAGTTTGTATAATAGTAATGTTAATTTAATAATTCTAATTTTATCTTATCTTTCATAAATAATGAAAAAATATTATAGAAAAATATCAGTACTAATATTAAAAAGTGTTTCAAAATGAACAACATTCAAAGGTCACTTTTGAATCCAATGAGCGATATACTATTGACTAATTATTTAATAATACATGATACATCAGAAAAGGATGTATTTGGAAATGTTAACAACGAATGTATCTTGCAATGATTTCAAAATAGGAAAAAATACAACATAAATATTGTAATGTTTTTATTTATTTATTTGTCATGTTGAAATGTTATAAAAATATTGATTTTAGATGTTATTTTATAATGTGATACACGGACTTTATCGTAATTTTATGATCTTATTCTTAAAACTATTGCTATTCTTTTATTAGTTGGCCCCTCGATAAAAATCCAGGATCCGTCACTGATTGATAATAATATATTTTGATTTATATATTTGTACTAATTTATATACACGTAATTAACCAATAAAGTAAATGATTGAGTATATCACTATGCAAATCGATCCCTGCATTCGGTACTAACTACTAACTCATGCATGTTATGAGGTTTTAAGTTTGTATGACATGTATTTTTAAAAGAAAAAGGAAAAAGGAAAATCCTTTAACATTATAATCTAAATCTTTTATTACTTGATATTTAATCTCATGTGATGATTTTTTAAAATAAAAAAAATGAAACATATAATGTAGTAAAAAATGTGATAATGGTGGAAGAAAAGAATATAGAAGTCAAGTACAAACAAAATCATCGTCATTAATATATGGCCAAATGAATGTGGGAAAAGTGTCCACTCAAATTTTCGACATTGGTACAAAGTAGTAATTTTCAACTTTTTGGAGTTGGTATATTACAGAAGACTAATCAATAGCAGTCTGCATATATATTCAATTTTTTTTTCCATTTCATATTTCATTTAATATATACATCAGTGACACATATACATTAATAATATAACACCCCACTAATTAAATTAAGAGGTAAAGTTTTATTTACTTAAATATTAATTAATAATAGATTAACAATAAGGTTGCAAGGCCATGTGTAAAAGATTGGGGAAGGCTTAATCATCACTTTTGTTAAAATAAGGACACATGGTACTCTCTCTCTCTCTTCTCACCAAGGTTTGACACACACCTACCCTACACTGTGACTCAGCTTGGCCAAAGTAGGAAAAGAAAGAGTCAACTCTCTCCTTCTCCACCTCTCACTCTCGGACTCTCTCTCTCATCTCTCTTTCACACCAAAGGACCACCATCGCCACCGCCGGAATGTTGCCGCCATCGTCCGAATCCGGCAGGTAACCGGAGGGGGCAGTGTGTGTATGTGTTTTTGAGGTGTGAAGTGTGTGTATTGGTGGGTATGTGTGGAGGTGAGTGGGTGATGTGGCGTGCGTGTGCTGTGACGGTGGGGTGTGAAACGCGTCGCCGGCGGCGGCAGACGGGTGGCGGAGAAGGGGCAGTGGTGACGGGTTTGGGTTTGAATTTGGGGGTGGGGTTATCTTTTCAAAATTAGATAAAGTTTAGGGCCAAAATACAAACCCCTTTATTTGTGAAACTTAAAGTTTAGTCCCAAAATCTTTTGATATAACAATTAACACCCTCAATTCTTGCAATATTGCAAATCAAACCCCCTAAAGTATGAACAGTGGCATATGACATCCAAATATTACAAAAATGACAGTTTTGCCCCTGAGGTTTTCAAGAGCTACAGTTTGTTCCTTAAAGTTCCAAATGAACTTCTGAAAATGCCCTTTTGGATCCTTTAATTCCTAATTGGGAATAAAGCCCTATTTCCAGTAGTTTGGGCTATGTAAGCCCTAAATGCAAGAGTTGGATTTCCTAAACGCTATATTTTAAGTCCTCGTTTTCCCCTATTAAGCCGTTTCTTATTACGAATTCTTGTTTTTCCAAATGATACGAGAACCCTTTTTCTTCATTCTCGATTAAGGTTTTAATTCAAGTTACGAATAATCTAGTTTAGTCGCTAAAACGAGATTTTTATATCTCGTAAGAAACTCGAACGAGGGTCGTAGTTAGGCACGCTTAGCACCCCGAAGCTTTCCGAGATGCTTTTCAATAGAGGTAGGGATAGGGATGGCAACGGGGCGGGGCCGGGGGAGCAATCCTCGTCCCTGTGTTCGCGGGGAATCCCCGTCTCCGTCCTCGCCAATGAATCGGGGAAAATTTTCCCCCCGCGCCCCGCCCCGCCCCACGGGGATCGTGGGATCCCCACCCCCGCGTGGATTTCCCGCCCCGTCTTTTTTTTTAAAATTTAATTAATATACAAAAATAATTCATACAACTCAAATATTAAAAAAAAAGACTCAAAATCCAAATGAAAGATGAAAGCATAATTTAATAAAATTAGTCAAAACACAAAGATAAATTATCTTAATGCATTTTCATTAATTTCCATTCAATACTTTTATGCACTCAACATTTCAATCTCTATATAATTAATTTTTTATATTCATTTAATTATATTATTTTAAAAATATATTAATATATAGTTTATATATATAATTAAAATAAAATTTATATTTTATAATAATTAATTATATTATATTAAATATAAATAAATAAATATATATATATATAATATTTTCGGGGCCCCGCGAGGAACGGGGCGGGGAATACAATCCCCGTCCCCGCCCTGCCCTGCCAATCGGGGAAAATTATTGCCCGGGGTGCATTTTGGGGATTCTCCACCCCGTTCGGGGCGGATCCAAGTGGGGAACGGGGAATCCCCGGCCCGTTGCCATCCCTAGGTAGGGGTAACTTCCACGTTTTCTCTTATGCGTCTTTTATGATTTAAAGTGCAAGTCTGAGTCTTTTAAAATATATGTTTCTAAGCAACGTGATGTATGTGGTGTAATTTGCTTGCTTTCAAAGTTAGGTTTTAAGTGAATTCGATGAAAAGTGATGTGCTTATGTGAAGCGTACGTGAAAATTATATGAAATACGTATTACATGCTTGATGAAACGTGAACGAATATGTGTAATTGGCAACGTGTACGAATGTGTTAATGGTTCATGGAATGCTTACATTGCGGCTAAGACCCGCAATTGTTTACATGGCGGTTAAGACCCGCGAAATGCTTACATGGCGGCTAAGACCCGCAATTGTTTACATGGCGGCTAAGACCGACGATTCTCTGAAATGACTATGTTTGTATTTGTTTTGTTTTCCTTTTTCATTATATTTTGATTACTCACAAGTCCCAACCCACTGAGTGTCTTTATGCACTCACTCTTTTATGTCAAAAATGTTTTCAGTTTGAGGAATCTTTGAGCGTGGTGCGCGAGCGGTAGATGCTGCTAGCCGATGTTCTAAAGGTTGCAAAAGAATTTTATTCATGGCGTTGTCTTATGGATTTTAAGAAAAATGTTATTCTTAGTTATTCTAAATTTCGCTATATTTTTTATTTTTTAAAATGGTGAATCTTTATACGCAACACCTTAGTAAAAAAAAATTTTTATAGAAAAGAAATGGGGCGTTACAAATAATGTTATCATTATAAAACACAAGTTGAAATAACAATTGTGCAAACTGATATTTGGATTCTTTTGATTCATTATTCATATATACATACTAAAAGCATGCACAATAAATTGTTTTACAGTGAGAAACACAAATTCAATTATGTTTAGTGCTCAATCATAGAATTAATGATATAGATTCGCAAAAACTCATATAAACTGTTTAACGAATATAATAATTCTGTGAGAATAAATTCTCCCTCGTGTATATATTTGATTTTGAATTGAATAGTGATTTATTTTTTCTTTTGACAGAAATAAATGTAAGTAACAGATAGAATTGAAAGACACATGAAATGAATATGAATCATTGAAAAGACAATGTGGAAATGATAGATCCAAAGTGAAAGGAAAAAAGAAGAAGCAACCTACTAGTTTCAATTTAGAGTATAAAAATAAGAATTAGATAGATGCTGTGGCCAAGAAAACAAAAACAACATACCTCTCATTATTTCTCCACATCAAACCATGTCTCTATCACATTCTTACATCAATCACAAGCTCAATCAACACTATTCCTCTTTCTTAATTGCTCTCTTTATTCTTTTTTCTTTTTCTATATTTCCCCTCATAAGTCTTATCAATTTTCAACAATATTTATCAATATTCTACATTAATGGACAATTTTTTTTTAAAAATAACTTGGAAAAAATCATATATATATACATCTTTGTAATTTCTTTCTTTCTTTTTAAAGAGAACGGCTGCAATGTACTTTTATTTTTAAATCTTGAGCTTTTTTTATTTTATTAATCTTATATTTTATATTAAAATTGTGTTGATCCTATAGTTTTATATAATAATTAATCAAATAAATATAATAAAATGTAGAGAAATGGTGTTTCTCGAAAAATACGATGTCAGCTACTAAACCTTAGTTAGTTTGTGTCAGGCATTTAAATTAAAATTTGCGACCCGATTTATGCCTTTGTTGTCTCCCTCAAACTACGCACAACACACTAATTTGGAACAATCCCACTTCTTAAATATAATATTATGTCCCTATGGGGGAATATTACTCTATTGATTAGTCGTCTATACACACTTTTCTGGATATTTATTGAGCTGACAAATTGAAGATGTATAGTTAAAAAGTTCTAACTTCAAATTCAATGTTGAATGGAATTCAATTTCAATATAATATACTACCAGTAATATTTTGCAACACATGCGTTGATTTTAATTAGCTTTATTAGAAATCTAACATTTAATTCTATATCAACTTCTACCGTCAATTAATTCCATCTGTATTTATATATATGACAAAGTTTGACATCCCATGAGTGTTTGAGTTGATATAAACACATACAGACAGGACCATTCAATAGTTTATTAATATGATTGATCGGAAGAAGATCCTTCACAAAAGTAGTCAATTATTACAATCTTACTTTTATTTTTTATTATTTTTATTATTATTGTTGCTGTAGTATTTTATTTGCTACTAGTACTTAAATATTTTGGTTATATTGATTTGTTGATTATTGTAATAGCTATATCACAAAATTTATATGAAACAGGTTCATACATGCATGTAGATTGCGAATTGTATGAGTTGATTCTTCTTACAAAATTAAATCCGTGAATTAGTTAAATATTGTTTGCATCTTCACAAGTTTTATTTTTTTATAAGTTATATATGATGAAAAGTTAATACAACATACTACCAAATTAATGATAAACCAAAGCAAGAAAAACGAGAGAAAGAAACTGGTGTAAATATAAAACGAACACCCTAAAATAATAGTAATGAATAACGGTAAGTGCATGTTTTCACAAGGATTCTTGATTTAAATGCCTGAACCTTTAATTTTAGATGGTCCACCAATATTAATTGGTATGATGACAAAATGAAATAAAATAATAATGTCAAATAGTAAATAAGTTAGATTCGAGTATACATATTATCTAAACAAGTTAGATTCGAGTAGTGTAGTGTTTGACATGATTGTAGCATGTGGGTTGAAGTTGAATTAGCAATTAAGTAAAGTAATTAATTAATAAAGTAGAATAGAGATAGGAAGAAAGGGGATGGGGGCACAATTAGAGAGACAGAAATGAGGAAACAGGGATCTAGAACTTGTCACTTTTTGCTTCATTTTTTGTTCTAGATTCCTTCTATAACCACTCCTCCAATACCTAAGATTTAACTAAACTTTATTCATTAAATCTTACTTTCAATTAAGAACTTGATATTTGTGTGTGATTCAGTATGGATTTAAAACTCATGAGAGAAATATAGTTATACAACTGATCGTAACATCAAATTTGTCACAAATGAACTTATTTGTATAGCAAGAATTTATTAGTACGTATTAGTATATTTCATCTTTGAATGGAGGAACAAGTTTTTTTTCTTGAAAGAATTATATTAATTTTGCATTTTAATTTATCATACCAACTACCAATAAATGTTGTCTTTAACATTAATATGTGAAAATGGCTTCAAAAAAATCAAAAGTTTGTGAAGAATTAATATAGTTATAATTAATAACCAAAAAACATTAACAAGATGAAAAATGAAAGTTGATTAATTAGCTAGGATGCATGGATGTGAGCTAGGTAGAGAATGGACGGCTGTGATGTTAACAATAATATTCCATATATAATTGCAAGAGAGAGAGAGAGAGAGAGATGTTGCGTGGGCGTCATGAAATACTAGTGATAACCATCTTATCAATGTCAGCTACTATTACTTGTACACAATACAAACCCTATCATCATCATCACTCCACTGAATTTCAACATTTCTGGATCTTTCTTTTCCATCTTCTGCACCTGAATACCACACTCCCTATTTAATTCCCACATCCTCTTCATGCATTCATCATCATCACAATATATCAACATCTATTTCATTTTGGGCTTCTGCTTTATGTCAGATTTGCTACTATCTTTTGGTTAAGAATTAATAAACTTACAAAGATTTGATGCTTGAGATCATTATAATAAAGAAAAAGGAATTGTGGTCCTCCTAATTCGAATATTAATGCCACTAAACACGAGAGAGATCCGATTGGTAAGGTGTAGCTAATGAGAACTTTGATGGTTTTGCTGAGGGGACAAAACCCTTAAATTAGGGCAACAAATAGTGTAATTACAAAGACAACCAACAAGTATATACGGAATATTGCTTGCAACACTCTTCTTCTCTGTATCCCACTTTTCACTAAGGAATTTTTGGGAATCTACCTAAATCTGCCCCCCCTTTTTTTTTTCTCCTTAAGACAAAGTTACAACTAACTCGATTGGTTTTCAACAACTTAATTATTATAGCATTTATTTACTAGTACTACTTTCTCTTAACCACCATATATATAATAAATCTTGTAATGAAAAGTACTAGTACTAAAAAGCCAAGTAGATAAGGGAGTGGCTGATTCGTGAAGAATATATATATATATATATATATATAAAGGAATATGAAGATATTATTATTGAAGAAGAAAAAGTTGAGCATCATTGACCTCCAGATAAAAAGTTATGCATCATTAGAAATAATTTAAAGTGATTACCTGGCCACCAATAAATAGGAGCACTAGATAATGGTAATTAATTTAACACTAAATGGAATATTTTAGAACGGATTTAATGCGCCACATCGCGTTTGATTAGGTTATGGAATCTTTGATCAAAATCAATACACCCAGAGAGAGAAAATAATCAGATGATTAAAAATTATATATAGTTAATGATATCCCAAACACCACTAGTATAAGAATAAAATTATCCCCACGTTTCAGCACTCCAAGAAAAACCTGAGTGAAGACGAACAAGTCAATGGAAATTGGCTGGGCTGGATCGGCTTAATTGATTCCCGATTTCCATGCAGGATCTTTGGGAATTTAGGGTTAGGGTTTTAGTGCCAAGAAGAGACTGAAAACAGAGGCTGATTCTGCCATCCCAAGAAGAAGGAATCATTCAGAATATGAAGCTGGTATCCTTCTGAAGGGTAATGAAGCCTAAGCAACAGCTTCGCCTGAGACAGAGCGAATGGGCTCAATGGAACGTTGCTGAAACCTGAGCTTCTCAGAATCATCTCCCATGATCTGAATCTCTCGTGTCTCTCTCTCCTGTTCTCTCCCTCCGCCGCCACTATGTCGCCGATCTCCCTGCCGAACCATATCTGTTCCACCGCCAGCCGGTCGCGGCTGTTGGGCGGCAGAGTCGCTTCAAGAGAATCGAACACCGCCGCGTAGTGGTCCACCGCCTCCACGAATCGCTGCTGGAAAATGGGGTGGTTGTGGTTCGCCTCCCTCTCAGCCACCGTGAGCACGCCGGGGTTCATCGACTTGATGCGGTGGAGGAAGAGGTGGAGGCGGTCGCGGTCGTTGAGAAGGCGGTGGAGATAGTGGACGCAGTTGACCGCCAGGGTTTCGTCCGGTGAGAGCAGCACTGATGACGTCACTGAAATCGGGTCTTCGTTTGTGAGGAGTATGAGTGGGTGGAACTGGAATCTGAGGCCTAACGAGTGTGCGAATTTGGCCAGGCGATCGCCGGTGCGGCGGAGGATGTCGAGGTCGGTGCCGGTGCCGGTGATGCGGAGGGTCGGCGGCGGGAAGCGCTCTGCCACGGCCTGCATTAGGGGCGGCCATTGTACGCCGTGCATGATGTCGAAGTCGAGGATGTGGATGGCTTGTTGCCCTTCGATGGCTTCCAAGATGGCTTGATTGGCGGTGAGCTGAGAAAACCTAATGAATGGAGTGACTTGGTTGAGTGACAGGTACGAGGACTGGACTAGGGTATCATCGTGAGTTATGATGCTACTAGAAGAGGCGGCGGCGGAGGTGGGGTTAGGGATCATGAAGAAAGTGGTGGCGCGGTTGAGGCGGAGAGAGAGGGCTTTGGTGAACTGGTGGACTAATCTCTCCGTGGAATCGCCGTAAGGCGAAGAATTTGATAGGAGAATGCCGATGAGGCGGTGGGCGGCGGCGAAGTCAGATCGGGAGACAAGGTCGGCGCAGGTGATGAGGAGCTGGCGCATGTGGACCGGCGGCGAGGAGAAGCTCCGGTGGTGAATCTGGTGGTGGCGGTGGTGGAGGTAGACATTGGGCGGCGAAGGGGGCTCCTCCTCCTCATGGGAAGAAGAACCAAATGAGCCTAACATATTAGGAAATGCAAATACCAAACAGGAATAATTAAGCAGTATTTAGTGAACAAACCCTAGAGAGAGAGAGAGAGAGAGAGTGTTTGGTTGTGTGAGAGTACTAGAGAGAGAAGAGTAATTAAGGATGAGTTGTGTTGAAAGTAGAGGGGGGTTGAGTGAGAAAAGAAAGTAGAAATTTATGGAAGTGGTGTTGCAGAGGGAGATGAAGAGGACAATGTTTTGCATATAAACATATGTAGTGATATGATGGTATGATGATGACACCAAGAAATACCAAGAGAGATAGATGATTCACTTGAATAACATGGTGGTGGTGGTGTTATTAGTACTACCACTGCTTATTACAGAATATAGCTAGCTTGCAGCAGTAGAGATAACCTCTGAAAGGGTAGCGTCTCTCTCTCTATACAGAGAGAGAGAGAGAGAGAGAGTAAATAAAACAAATTATAAATAGGGTTTGTTTGTGTGTGAAGCTTATCTTTCATGGGCTGGCTAATTTTTCACACACACTATTAACGATTGGGAACAAACAAGAGTCGCCGACATAAATTACCAAATGTCTGCTTCAACTGATTAAAAAGAGAATATTTGCCACTATTACGATTATTATTATTAATCTTATTCTTCTTACATTATCATACATTTCGGGCCGGGCTAGCTATACAATTTTTATCCAGTTTCAAACTTGTAAAAATTAATTCCTTAAGTAGCCAATTGTTAGACTTTTATTTATAGCAAAATTCTCTCAATATATAATAACTTGTAATTTTTTCAATCATATGCCATCATGTTATCGTCTTATAAATCTGAATATAGAATTCATTCAAGCATTAGTAAAGTAATTTCCATGTGCATATGTTTACCTTTGTTCTTGAATTAGTTAATTATACTTTTAGGTATTCTTTAAATTATCAGTAATTTATGTTATCAAATGATCAGATATTGTTAATTACAGTAACAAGTTTCGGATTAATATAGTTTATAGTTTGAACTCATCAAACGACATTAATCCAAACTATAGAACCCTATATATGGTACTGCTAGCTATTGCAACTTGCTATATATGTCACAGCATAGATGGATCCTTTCAGTTGAATGTTTTGGAACTAATTATTTATGTCCAAAATATCATGATGGATTTTGTTCCAAATACGATTCCGTTAATTAGGTCTTTGGTTCTACAGGTTTGATTTGAGGTAAATTTTTTGGGCAGGCGTTTTACGGCCTCCCATAATTAACTGCAATGTTTTCTTATAAATTATGTGAATCTGAGTAATTTCTTATAAAATTAATGTAGAAAGACATCTTTTTGAATAGGGGATCTCGATATTGTGATTTGTCATGAGTTGTGTGCATATATTGTTGATATTAATTAGCCTAATATAATTATAGTTAGGGTTAGGGTGTAAACAAATTTGCGTGCATCAGTTTGTTTAATTTTGAAATTGTGTTATCGGATTATTCTATTTAATTATCAATTACATCAAATTTGAACCAGCTATAACTCAAACTGATAAATGAGTCAAGCTAGCTCAAGAAGTATCAAATGGGTAATAAGATATTTTTCTATTCACATTGTACCAAAATAAGTTTTCAAACCTCTTTTTTATACACGATAGTCATGCATCCTCCATGACACATTCGTTTCGACTTTTGTGCCATGTGCAATTTTACCCCGTGAATTTGTGATCTGATGAGGTCCGTCAATCTTTTAGTAAGGGTAAAATAGTAAAAATAAATGAAAAATGATGTTGGAGTAAGTGAGCGGAAAAAATGAAAAAAAAAAAAAAAATTCCCCATTTAATATATTTATTCAGCTTCAAATATATGATCTCATCAAATACCAAAAAATTAATATACTCCAAATAGTTTGCAATATTGTTGATAAAACAAAAGCTGAATGAGGTCCTAACATGGAATCTCAAGTGGAATATATATCATTTGATTTGAACCCTAACGTAACAGGGGTATCTTTCTTAATAATTACATATGAAATTTGGTTAACAATAAATGAATTAGTTGAAGAAAAGGAAAGAAAAAGTGACAGGTAAAACGACAATGAGCATTATTCTTTTACATTAATAAGCACTCTCCATTTCCATGAAAGACAAAGAGCATAATTCTTTGTTGAAAATAATATTATTAAGTAGTAGCTCATGTAGATGTATGTATTGAGAGAATTGAGAGAGAGGGTGGTTGTGTGGAGTGATGTACACAAAGTGATGGAAGAACACGCAAAGCCTTAAATGTGTCGAAAGCTACATCATCTACACATATATAGATATAGAGATAGAGATAGATAGATACATATGTGTCTTAACACTGACAAGCCCCAATTTCTTTCCATGTTTGTCTATTTATATTGGATTCTCATTTCTGGCTTTTCACTTCATCTCATCACTCTTATATTTTGACTCTGCTCCTACCCACGTGCCCCCACCAACTGTGTACGCCAAACTAACCTTTTCTACTCCTATTTTCTTCATCTAATTTCCATCTTCATGGATCATATGCATGCTTCTTCTTCCAATATTAATCCGTATTCAAGCTATATATAGGGTTCCAATTTCACACTTAATTTTGATCAAGGCCTCCCAACATATGCCCTTTACATGTTATCCTATAATACTTTGTAGTTACTTTCGTGATAAACAGTGCGGAGGAGTAAGATTTTTGTCAGAGTCGACTGATCATTCCACAACTCATATTAACCATCGCTATATGAATTTTGTTGGTGGATAATTGTCTAACGATCTTCGTCACACAAATACACGTCGGGTCAAATTTGATGTGTGAATCGATTAGGTTCAAATTCGTATATTGATGATGGGCTGGGCTGGTCAAGTTGGGACATTTTAACTTATTTTTTTAAATCACGACTTTAACATTCATCATTTTTTAAATCAAATTTTGATATTTTTACCCTTCTAACCCATATTAATTATACTAGACGTGTCATGCAAACTCATGTAAATTAGCAGTCTACTTATAGATTCATTGGAAACAAAAGTAGTTAAGAAGAATTAAAAAAATAAAAAATACTATTTTGACATTTCGAATGTTTTTAAAGGCGTAGTAGCCCATCAAATCCAGACTATAAATCTAGGAATTAGATAGTGATAAGCCTTCAATGATTGTGAATAATGCAAATAATTAGGATAATGCAAAAGGTGAAGAGAATTGAAGATGCTCTTTTTTTGGCAAGTCCATTTGTGGTAGTGTGAAAGTTTGATCGTGCGAATAGGGTTTTCAATTGACAGATATTATTTTTTTCATACCTGCCCAACTTTCTCTTTTCAACGCCTTTATTATTATTTTGTTTTTTTTGGTAAAAAAGTATTGAAACAAAAAAATAAAAAGCACAGAAAATGAGAATCATTGGATGTATATATGAATCATCTCATGTAAGAGTTATAGAGACTTGGTCAAGCTCCTATCATTAATGATTTACTTAAATCTTGTTTGGACACTGCTATCTGTTGCAAAACTTGGATTCCCCTTTACGAATATACTATTTCACTCATATACACACACATATATATACCATCAATACTTGAGAATGACTTTTGTTTTGAAAAGGTATTCCATTTTACATTTCTTTTTTAAATAAAGCTTGTGATTAATTTGGTAACATACCTAATTATTAATATTTTTTTATATGTGCTATAGAAATGAATAATGATGGTTAGGCAATCATGCGAGACTGATTTTAGCGTAAATTTTAAATTATTTGGAATAAATTTTAATTTTTTCTTGAGTTACTATTCCAAAAATATCATTTGACGCTAAAAAAAGAAATTACTTACAATTTTACGCTTAATTTTCAATCTGTACCAAAAAAGAAGAACTGTACATAGAAAAACTGTAGAGTGAATTTGATAGTGGCAAGTAAAACCACCAAGAAAAAGCCAAATATGCATGCACTTCATTAAAATCAAAGGAATAATAATACTTTTTCAAAAAATAAAGAGACAAAAGAAAGGAACATTATTTACAACGTTATTATTATTATTATTATTTTATTTTTTTTGTCAATATCTTATGAGATCATCTCAGTCTCTCAAATTCTTTATCGATTTAAGTCCATGAAATAGAGTTAAAGAAACCCTAATATATAAAAAACAAGTAATGTGATGATATATAGTTTATATATACTCGTATGAATATTACAGTTCGGGACGGATCAAGAGACACTGGCTACCCTGAAAATTAATTTGCAATTCCTAATTTTTCATTTAAAATAAATAAATTTGTGAACTTAGTTTCTTCTCCCAAGTCGGTTTCTTATTCTCTCTATCTAATTTCTTCTCCATCTAATTAATAATTAATTGTTAGAAATGTATGTTTTTAGTGTGAAATTATAGTATTCTTTTTTATTAATTGAGTGCGTAAATATAAATTGTGACAAGATATATATGTTAGTTTGGGTTAGAGAAGCATGAAAATATATATATGCATGAAAAAAAGAAAGAAAGAGATGGGGTGGTTGGCTTTATTTGTAGAAAATTAGGAGTGCAAGAATTGAAAAGCTGATGATGTTGCTTAGCTTCTTCACATATATATGTACTTACTTGTTCACTCTTTTACCTTTTTTATTCTCTGCACCTCCTTTTTAATATTAGCCTTCTCTACTTTCACCCCAACCCTTTTTTCTTTCTATTTTCATTTTTTTATATATAACATTATTACAATTTTATGTTTCATTTTCTTATATTTTATTATCTTCCATGTATATTCATTTAAAATTATCCAAATTCGTTTCATTTGTGATAATTGCATAGTATGAACATGTAACTTATTTCTGGTCCAAAAATAAAAACATGTACATTGATGGACGGTGGTAGATTTGAGTATTAAAAATTTCTGTTTGGGATAGTATAAAAGACCAAACATTTAAGGTAAAAATGTTCCTGTTTCTCATACATAATTATAGAAATTTACCTTTTGCCCCTAAATGGTACAAATCACGGTCATAAAATGACATATTATAAAAGTTATTTATGATAAAATTGTACATTTCATCAAATTTTATTTTATTTTATCCTTTGGAAAAAAAGAAATGATTAATTATTTAATTTGATGTTCACTTTCTCTCTGTTTTTCTTTTATTTGCAATTTTTTTTTTCCATAAATGAGGTATAAAAACGGAGATATACTCATCTAAGTAGAGAAGAATAATATACCAAAGGGGTGTCTTATAAGTTGAAAATAACAATGACAAAATGCTTATATTAAACCATTTTTTAGATATAGTTTTATAAGGTGTGACTTTGTTACCATTAACTCAAATTCATTTTCATTATTTTGTGAGTTATGAGGTATTTCTTACAGAATTAGATTCAATAGAAAGGTTCACAAAAATAGTACTCTGACAATAATAAATAAAGAAATTCATGATATTCCCATTTGATGACTTACAAAATTCGTTTGGATATAATACTTAGTAAATGATCCTTAATAGTATCAACTATCGTTGTTTTCTTGTCCTGCTTACATTTATCAGCAACTAATTTGTCATACAAAAAAGAAAAAGGAAAAAAGCCAAGAAATATCTGCATCCTGCATTTATTGTCGTGACCACGGCATTTATGGCCACTGCCATAAGTTTTAAACTATTATTTAAAAAGAAAAAAAAAAAACTATTATCATCCGGATGCTACTCTCTTATGTCTTAGATCTCAAGGAACTCTTTTACACCAGAAAAACTATTGTTTTTAAAAAAAGAAGAAAAAAATCTTTTTATTCTTGGTTCATTAATATTTTCTTTATTCAATCTTAGAGTAATATTTTAATAAAAAAAAGAGAGCTATTAATATATGTATACCAGCTCCTACGCGTTATGCCGTGAGGGGTACCAACCTCTACTTAATAATATATACCAACTCATAATAATGTTGAATAATATTTATGTTGGTCTGATGTTAAAAACATTAATACATGAATGCCCAAAGTTTAATATAAAAAATAAAGAAATACTTTAATGATTCAGACACTCTGAAGAAAGAAAAAAACTCCCAATGTAATTGTGTCTGGTGTGAAGTTTTGTAGCACATCTGTAATAGTGTATAATAAATTGGTCCATCAAAGTCTGGTCCTAGAATACCTGTATTTTGGAGAAATTTAAATGGTGAATTATGAAACCCATTTTAGGGAAAGTTGTTCCTACTGAAGATAATGCAAAGAGAGGAATGAAAGCAAAGATTGTAAGAATTGAATGAACACATGATTACTTTATGGGGGGTGAGTACAGATTACAAACAGCCAAAATGTGTAACTAAACATATATGGAGTTTAAAGTTTAAAACATACAAAATTCTCCTACCAAACCCCATTAAGGCCGATAGCAATTACAATTATCCGAATCATCCACACTTTCAGACCCACCACAACATTAATTCAGACAAGGAACTCAGCTCCATTCTCTTCATGTTACAGCCATTTTCTCCAACTGGTCGATCTTCTATCGAAGGGCAAGAACCTCGGAAGACTAAGCAGACTGTTAACTCGTGTAATGCCTTCAAGGGCCGACCAATCCTCATCCTCTGCTGTCGAAAGGCACTCTGCTAAGCTCCTCTTAGACTGACCGATACTCTTGTCTATCAGCTTCTCCTCCACCTCCTCCACAACTGGCACTATCTCGCTCGACTCTTTGCTTGTCCCTATAGCCACTAATGCAGCCTCGGTTTTATGGTTCTCGGAGTTGGCTTCTGTGCAAGCCTTGGTTGTTTCCTCTTGAGGAACGATTGGTGCGTCGTTTTGTGATCTAGGCTCGGTGGTGAAAGCCACTTGTTCGAGGAATAAACATACAACTGCACAGTCGTCGTTCTTTGATGTTGGGTACTTGAGCCTCCAGGCTCTGGTGGCGCAGTCGACTAGGGCTCGGGCGGCCGTTCCGCGGCCTGGAGCCGAGGCTACGATGTCCACTGCTTCCTTGTTCGAAAGAACATCCCATACCTGTGTCATAATTGACAATTTTAATGCCAAGGAGTTCACTAACTTAATTAATATATGAAAGAGGTATGAAAGTAATACCCCATCAGTGGCAAGAATGACAAACTCGTCTTTCTCTGTAATGCGGCGGTGGTAAACATCTGGGATGGAAATTAGACCAAAATCCTTCAGACAGAAGTCCCCGAAGGCTCTAGCCATGGCCAGGCCGGGTGAATCGCTATTGGGCAGCCATACACGTGCTACTTCTGGTTCGTCTTGTAATGCAAAGACTCTTCCTTTGCATTTCTGGATTCTTGCAGCTTCCCCTGAAATTTGGAGGCATGTCGCTCAGCATAACTATAGAATGTAAGTTCTTGGCATGTGTAGTTTCAGGAAAAAGACGAGCATATACAAGAGTGTTTAGAAAGAGGATTACTTGGAAGATTAGGTTTCAAGTCCACTGTCAACTGTACAGCCACCAAAGCATTGTCCATATCGCGGGTTGCTAGTACTGCTCTGGAGTCACCGACATTTCCAATAATAAGATCCTGATCCTGTATGATTGTGTTCATAAGATTTTAAGACCATCTATCTAGTAAAAGGTGTCGTCATCATAGATGAAGACCATCCAATACTTGCAGGTTATTACAACGGTAATTTCACTGTGATACAGCAATAACTACATAGTATTGGCAACATAGATGTCAGGTCATGTAACTCAATGAACCCACACAAAAACTCTCTCTGGACAAACCATGCTATATTCTTGACAATCTATTTTACACTTCAGATATCTTTTTGAAGTCACTCGTGTGAGCAGAGTCTACATCTGCTTGCCTGTGGTTCAGACATTGGTCTAGATCAATCCAGGTCGATGATGAAAGAATGATGTAATGACTATAGCTATTGTAAGAGTAGCAAGAAGACTCCCAAATTGAAAGTCTCTGTATAACTATTTCTGATTATCAACACAACAAAGCGCCATTTCTCGACTTTATAGGCTCTTATAAGGTTAAAGAAAAAAACAGAAGGTAGTTCCACTTCTACATGGTTCTATACGCCAAAGATTCAATTTAATTACACTCTACAAAGTCGATAGTTCGATGCATTTACAAATTCACTAACCAAGCCTTAGAATAATGACAATCAGTATAATCAATTCACCAAAAATCACAAATGTTTACTTCCAATTCTCAAAAAATGGTAACTTGAACGTGAATACCATTCTTAAAACATGAAACCAATCATGAAAACTCTTTTAATTCAATTCTTCGACTCAAGCAGTTAATCTAGAGCAAAAAACATAACCAAGCAGGTTATAGTACATACTACAATCAGCACATCAAAATACAAGAAAGAATAGTACCTGCTTTATCAAAGCAACAGTAGTCGAACCACTACAAAAGCAGTCAATAGCAGGATGCAACTTCAATTCCTTATCCATCAACTTAAAAGCCTTCAGTATTGAATTCTTGAGCGGAATATGCACCTCGGGTACTTTGTCAACGTCCTCCCCTTCCACTGATTCACACCCATCCTCATCCATGAAGTCATCGAACCGCCTCATTCCTTCAAACATCCCATTCTCATGCACATCATTTTGCTCATTTTCAGACACCCCATTCTCGCGCCCATGATTCTGCTCGTTTTCAGGCATACTTTCCCACTGTGAACGTATTAAAACCGGAAGAGCATCTCGCACTTTCCTTGCAACCATGTGACCATAAGGGCCATGGCCATCAAAAACCCCACAAAATGTTGCATTTGCTTCATTCCCCGTGGAGAAATTCTACCGTATAAACAATCCAAGCAAGTCATAAACTGACCCAGAATACACAAGAACAACATCCATTATTTTTTCACAAGTTTACCCAATCATAACCTACCAACACTACATTTTCCTTCACAAAGTATTGCAATTGAACAATGAAACTAACTAACTATGAATTAAGTGCATCTTGATCAGTCAAGGATTAACCCTAGTCTTACAACTATATCAAATTAAACACAGATATATAAAATTAAGATTCAAGAAATGAAACTGACCTCCCAAACGATCATAGCATCCTGATTAGTGCCTTTCTTGCCTTGCTGAGTGTACAAGCTAGCGATGCGGCTAGCCCCATTTGAGAACAGCCGACCAGGGACTTGATGCAGCGCCCGCTCCTCCGCGACGACGGCGGCCGTCGCGGCGGCGCCGCCGCCGCTAAATTTGCTAAGAAAGGTGGCGAAATCACCGGAGCTACTCTTCTTCAACTTGGAATCAGCTTTGTCATTTCCGCTCTCCCACTCCGTCTTCCTCTTCCCACTATCCGACGAATAACAAATACCCATTTACCAAAACCCCAAAAGGTTTTATTTTTTTATTTGTTTTCCCTGAATTCTTGTGAAAAAATACCAAAGGAAAAACCCCAACTGATCAAGCTGGAAACAGAAACAAAAGAAAAACGAAAAACGAAAACAAAAACAAAAAAGGAAATGGAGAGAAAATAAGTGGTTAGAATAGGGAAATCCGGAGAGAGAAAAGGGGGGTTAGAGAGAGAGAAAAGGCAGGATTCAGGTGAGTGAGGTGCGAGTAGGTGTGGAGTTTATGACTTTTTCTTACCAAGCTTTTACTGCTACTAATGTGTCGAAGGCATTATGTGAATTATATATATATATATATATATATATATATATATTTTCGGGGAAAAATATGTCGCTTAGGATACTGTTAATGTGAAGTTTCAGACTTGAGTTCAAGTGTGTGAGGCCGAGCTGTACTCTTGTAATCAAAGCCACACCAATGTCCACGTGGCGACACGTGCGACTGAGTGCCTTTCGAAATTATTATCAGTAATATAATTATGCTTTTCATTGTTTTCATCTTAACGGTCGTTTGGTTTAGCCGTTACTTAATTTCTTTCCTCTTTTATCCACAATCACTCTTTTTGGGCCTATATGTGGTTAATATATTTCATAATTTGTGACAAAAAATAAATTAACATGTTGGAGTTCAACCAACCCTATTATCATCCCCAATGAGTCTCTGTATCAATTATTTGAAATTATTGGAGAATCTTTGATGGGGAGACCCCACCCCCACCCCTATTATATTTTTATTGCATGGGAAATGAATTGTGAAACTAGTAATGGATAGAGGTCAGCATTGAATTTAAATTAAGCATTTATTTGCTACCAATGCAAACTTTGCATCGACCTCTTCAATAAATTACTCCATCACTTTCAAAAAAGAAAACCTAAGTAATTACTAATACTATATTCACATACTCACGGTAGCACATCTTATTATATTTGCTATTAAAATATTACGATGGATAAGTGAGCAGACTAAAAAACCTTTTTTTTTTTTTTTTTTTTAATAATAATAGGCATAGAAAGAAATACAACCACACAAATAAATTTTAAATGAGCATTAGTTTCTCATTGAATATATATCAATGAAACAATAAAACCTAAATAAGTGATCAAAATAAACATAAGCATACATATAAGAGAGGGGGAAAAGAAAGGTCAATGATATATTAAAATAAAAATAGGTATAAAAATTATACGAGTCAAAGTATGACGAGTTTCATTCAAATAACTGAAACAACTTAATTACATTCTCTTAAAGTATCCTCACCTCATTTGTGTCAATATTCCCTTTTACTCATTCAATATAAAGTATCTAAATTTATGGGAAAATATTCCGAAATCAACAGTAGATTCAACTTGGGTATCAATCTTGTCTCGTTCTGAATTTTAGTTCATTTTTATATGTATTATTAAATTCAATCTTCAAGTACCGTTGTAAACATACAAACAAGGTCAACAATTATTATTAGCGTTGAAAATGATTGTTGGTTAACTAAATCCGAAAGTCAGAAATGAGCAGAGTTGTTCAAATTGTAATTCAATAAGAAGATGAGAAGCATGAAAAATGATTAGTAGAGAGCAAATAAAAGGCAGAAAAGCTTCGTCAAATAGCATAAAAGCATGAATAAGACACGCACCTAAAATCCAACCAATTACCTCCATCTTGGCCGACCCACACATGCCCAAGAATCAACATCACCTTATTTTTTTTTTTTTTTTTAAATAAATAAAATAGTAAATAAAAAACATCACAAGTCAAAGTTTTTGAATTGAAAATTTTATGATGATCTTGTAACAACCCTTTTATATATTACTTATAACAAATTTTGTATGATGAATCTAATAAATAAATGAAAATGTCATAAATGAGAGATTTAATGACTTACAAATAATAACGCACATGATTAAAAGGTTATATTAGGACAAACACGATTTGTTTTTGGACTCATAAAATAATAATGATATAATTATATATAAGCAACTTACAATCATAAAGTAAAGAAAGTGAAAAGCATGACAAACACAAGAATCCGTTGACCCAAGCTGCCTATAAATAGAAATTCAGCCGACAATATCATCGGATTCAGACATCTAGCTAAGCTACCTCCCACAATGGATATTAAATATTCGTATACCCTTTCTCATTGGAATATTTCATTTAAAGAAACAAATAAATAAATAAAACAGCGTAAAATTACAAAAGCCCACTACTGCAAAAGGCCCAGCCCAAATAAAAAACTATATGGGCTTATGGCTCTAGTGAGAGATGAAGGGATGATGTTCACGCGTGTTTCTCTCTCCTCCATACTGCAACCCGTTTTCTCGCTCCGCCAAAACCCGGGTCGACCCATAATATCCTCCGCCGTTCTACCGACACCGCAGACTCCCCTTTACCTCCGGCCACCGGCATTCCATGCCACCATCTCCGAGTTGAAAAAATGGCATAATTGGGCCAAGAATCAGGCCGCTGCAGTGGGCTCCACGTTCTTGGACCTCGACAACGGCCCAGACTCCACGCTCCTCCACAGAGAGCTCAAATGGCTCGTCGACGACGCGCTCGAAAAACCCGCCGTGCTTTCGCAGGAGAACAATCACGACGGCTCCTCTCCGGCGTCGATAAGGGCGTGTTTGGATGACCTCTACAAGTTGTGGAAGCAGAGAATTGAGGAGAGAAGGCCGTTTCAGTATATAGTGGGGTGTGAGCACTGGAGAGATTTGATATTGAGTGTTGAAGAAGGGGTTTTGATTCCTAGGCCCGAGACTGAAATAATTGTGGATTTGGTTGGTGATGCTGTGAAGGGAAAGGGGGAGTTGAAGGATGGGTTGTGGGCTGATTTAGGGACTGGAAGTGGGGCCCTTGCCATCGGGCTGGCCCGGATTATGGGCCCGGATGGTGGAAGAGTGGTTGCTACAGATTTGAGCCCTGTTGCTGTTGCTGTTGCTTCGTATAATGTGCAGAGGTATAATTTGCAGGTTAGGGCATTGTTTTCTGTTTGATTTTATAGTTTTTTGTGCTGAGAAGTTTGTTGGCTTTGATTTTGGTTAAATGGGAAAAATGGGTCTTGAATTGATGATTGAATGATCATATTTGCATGACTCTATAGTTTATTTCCTGAAAAGTATGTGAATTTTGATATCAGTGAAGTGGGAAAATAGTGCCTTTTATTTTTTATATGTAAAACCATTCAAACAATAATCTAACTTAGTTATGATGGTATAATTATGCTTTGATGATTATGTTTGCTGGCTAACTTGTTTGAACATGAAGGAGAAGGAATATTTGACATAATCGTGTTGATGTTTCACTCAATAGAAAATTTCTTCACCTGTTTTTGATGACACTCTTTAAAAGGCATAACAGTGACAAACATGCATGCATATCAGGATAGAGTAGAGGTGAAGCTGGGATCTTGGTTTGATCCTTTGAAGGATGTTGAAGGGGAGCTAAGTGGGCTTGTTAGCAATCCACCGTATATCCCCAGTGAAGAAATTGATGTGCTACAAGCTGAGGTCTGTATACATGAACCAAGACTTGCTCTTGATGGAGGCGTAAATGGTATGAATGGCCTCATCCACCTCTGCAATGGAGCTGCTTCGATGTTAAAACCTGGTGGATTTTTTGCTTTTGAGGTATCAATCTGGATTCTTGTTCACACAGTTAAGTTTATTTGAATTGCAATGGAGCATGTTTGAGTATGGAAGCCTCCGAACACACATTCAGCTTATTTTTATGTATCCGATTCACAAGGTTTATAACGGTCATCACAATCTAATGTAAGTTAGTGAATTAGGTGGTTTGTCTCTTAATCAATGCTCTATGCTTATAGCCAGCACCATATTGATTAGTAAGAAATAGTTTTACCATATTTGGAAGTTAGAAATAGTTAAGAGAAAGTCGAGCACAGACTTTCTGGCAAAAGCTGCTTGACATAGCATTGTTTGTTGAACATGCTTAGAAATTTGTTTTTACCCCTCCTAGTCACTACATCCAAGAAAGTGTCATCTTTGATTGAATGGATTTTAAATGACTAAGTAGAAGCAAATTATGCCATAGATTCTCAAAGACATTGCAGATTGTTACCAAGTTGTCGCACCGTGTCAACCCTCTTTGGATGCGATCTTTTCTTGAAGAAAGTTAATACGAATCATATTTCAAGTTTGAATCGTTTAGATCATGTTCTATAGTGCGATGGCTCTCATTTTGTTTCTGTTGCTGCAGACTAATGGTGACACACAGGGCCAAGATCTTGTGGATTACATGGATACGAAGTTGAAAGGAAGCTTCTATAGCATTAATCTTATACCTGATTTTGTTGGAATCAAAAGATTTGTAACCGGATATAGAGCATGAGTTCTTCCAGTTTATGATCATCAAATCTATTATTTATGCACAACTAAATTGTTTTGAGTGAAAGTAAATGTGGTTTTGAAAATTTGTTGAGCTCCCTACTCTATTGTTAAATGTGTTCCTTATATTTACTGTTAAGGTATTTTAAATACAAATATACTATGTTAGCCAATACTCGTATTCATAGTTTCATACCCTTCTCTATAACCCTTTTTTCCTTTTTACCAATTTGCAGGTGTTAATATTTGTTTGATTTTATACAACATGTGTTAGTTGGTTCCTGTGTTTCTGTTTGAGTAATTTTTTTATTAAATTTGACAATGCAAAACTGAGGTTCAAAATTGGTTAAAAGATATGGAAACAATGGCAGGATACAAGTATTAATCAATAATAATTGTGAATATTGTTTTAGCACCTAAAAATGCTTTACAAATATTTCAATACCTACTTTAACCATTTTTCCTTCAAATTAATCTTATATTTGCAGTTGCATTATATTATCTGTGTATGTTAAGAGTAAACATTTAAGAGCATATTTTAACATTTTTCCTGTTGCAGATAATTATGATATTTAATGAATTTCCGAGCCACTTTCTTGACATAATAGCAAAAACTAACAAAAATTTTCGAAAAAATGATTCTACTCACTTTATTAAATCTGCTTAAGTGCTTACACTTATCAGTGAATGTACACAAACAGCATCAGATTGCTATTCATCACAATTGCATTCTAAACCTCTAAAGGATGTGGTGGCATAACAGAGGAAAAACTACAAGATTCTGACATATTTACAGAATTGAACCGTGTAAAAACAAGTAGATTTTCATCCTCTTTGCACGATCCACTTCCCACACTACTATCAGCTTGCAAGTTTCTCGAGCAAAGCTAAAAAGTGCAGTAATCTCATTCCCTATCTGCTCACCATATGGATGGATGTGTTTCGGCACAAGGGGGAGAAGTTTGATGCCAATAAACGAACGTACAAAATTGTTGTCTACGATGATCTGCGCCAGTGGTTCTTTCCTTTCTTCTGCGGCAGTTTAAAGGGACTCCAGCTTTTCCTGCGTTTTGAAGTTTCACAAAATAGTCCAGATGCAAGGGCTTGCTGTAGCCATATTTCGAATTCATCCTCTTCATCCATCATCTCTGCATCCAGATCCCATGGATATCGGCTTGAGTTGGATCTCTGAGTTGACTTCTCCAACCCAACCATGTTTACATGGAAACTGGGCCTATGTGTGTTTGGTCTGCATGCCATGCCCTGTATTGACAAAAGTAGAGCTCCATCCAAGTCAGCAAGAGAGAGAGAGAGATGGGTCATCCCCCACCACCACCATACGAGCACACACAAAGAGGAGAAGATGTAGTTTCAACATATATGTCTCTATCCAAATCCAAATCTAGTTTCAACATATATGCTTATCTCATCACCACACAACTGCTCATGATTAGTCCTATAGCGATTAGATAGATAACTTCTTATAAGAGCATACAAATATCACCAACATCATCACGAGTCCACAAGCAAAACAACAGCTAATGTTTCAGTTTCATCAAGTTAATCTTCAACCGGGATGGATATCTTTCACCAGCATTCAAAATATGGCTAAAACAAAAGGCAATTGAAGAACTAACAGACAAACCTGACATATAGCCCACTCTGACACATCAAAAATCCTGCTTTCAGCACATACAAAAGCACGAGGTATTTCCACCTACACAACAGATATGACTTATATATTAGGGGCCCAACATATACATATAGATTAATAAACGAATAGAGACATAGAGATCTTACAGAAATAAGATTAACAAAAAAGAAAGACACTATATATGCTGAAACAAACTGGAGAAATTGCATCAGAAACAAAGAACACAAACAACATGCAATCATGAATTTTGAAAGCAAAATAACCCACAACAATCTTTGATTTTTCCTAAAAAATTAAATAAGCAGAACTCATAAAGAGATGAAAATTTGAACTCAAAATGGGCTTTTATTTGAACCATATACAATTTCCCTGGAGTGTGGGGGCATGCTGCATGGGGCAACCTAGGATCTGGAAAACCTTGATTAAGATAGTGTTTGTTATGTAATAGAATAGATCACACCAATCAAAAAACAAAAGTTGATGTTGGTAGAAGTGGCTTTCTTAAAAGCATTTGTGCAACATTCATATTTTCTAATATTTGGATTGAAAGAGAGATTATATAACTCAGATATATAAGCAAGCAGGTAAAAGCTGATAACAAGTTTCAAGAGCAGATAGCTCAATTACTGCCAAAAACACTAAGTATGAAACCCCATAATTAACTGTATAGTCTCAAGCCAGCCAACCCCAAGCATCAGGACTTGGTTTAAGGACCATCTTTAAGACAAGCTCATCCTACAGGGCTAAAAGAACAAATAATTTAAGGTATACAGTTCTATATTTCAGTATACCTTTTGCGGCCGATCAAACACAAGTGAGCCTTTGTACTCGACCCATCCATCCCCATCTTTGGCTTGATGATACTGACAGCAATCCTGTATGCAAAAAAAAAAAATCACAGTCGATTGGTATGCATTATAAGCAAAAGTCAAACATACTACACTTATCAGAGGGTAGTCAAACCTGACACCATCTGGCTTTTGCCTTGGTTCTATTCGTACAGACCCAGATGTGCGAGTTGCCACATTTTGTGCACTGTATTCGCCTGGACTCCTCAGAGCAAAAGTCAGTTGTATTCTGCATCATGAATATATGGATCATCTATCAATAAATTCATTTAATAATTACAATAACCAAGAAACAGAGAAAAGGTGTTCTTCCATTGGTTAACCCAAGTTTTAAAAAGAAATCTACATTAATGGGCATAAATATAAATAGACTAAATAGTACTTGAAACAATCATAATGCAAGGCTAGAGGAATGAGGAGTGCAGGTTAACATAGGTTCTAGAATCTGGAAAACAAAATATTTGAAATTTAAATCCCCAAGTCTACATATCTTCATAGAATCTCAACTATAACTGTTTCCTTTCTTCAGATTTCAGTGCACAAAAAACTCTTGCCTTGATTTCTGTGCAATTTACAAAGTACATTTATTAAACAAAAAAACTAATTAAGCTTCACCTGATAAGAACTGCTAGCTGATTTCTGCATAACGCACTTAGATTCTTCTTTTATGAGCTGCTCATCATAGTCCCTCTTCTTCACAGCATCGGAAAGAACCTAGCATCAATGGCAACATGAGCCACCATTGTAACCCATAGCCAGAATCTATTTCAGGCATCTATTAGCCAGGAAATATGAGATTACTCACCTCATATGCACATTGAAGTTTCTTAAATGATTCACTTGCTTGTGGACTTCCCATATTTTTGTCAGGGTGCACAAGCATAGCCTGAAAAGATGGCAAAAGTGGTGTTCAAAATATAAAGGCTCCAGCAATTACTTTCACAAAAGAGAAGTGTATCCTCATAGTATCAATACATCTACAAAAAATAAGTTGGTATAATGCTTCCTCCATTGTGACCTCACAACCATATATCTATGACAATCAAATAAGCATAAAAAGAAGTAACCCAGTATGTGATGTAGTATACTGAAATTTTCAGCCACTGTGAAAGAACCAAAAAAGTATCAAAGAACCCTTCCTTAAATAAATTATATAGAATTCAAGAAATTTTGTTTTGGCCAGCACAAACTCAAGTTAACCAAGTAAATATCAGATAGCACACCTTTTTACGATATTCCTTCTTCAATAACACAGCATCAATTTTCTTTTGGCGAGGAAAACCAAGGGCTTCATAGTGATTGCCACTATTTAAAATCCTCTCCATCTCAATCACAGAATTCACATCTTCTCTAACCACACTCTTAGCAGCAGATTCTCTAGGCTTTTCAATGAAAGATGTAGGACTAGCAGGTTTAGTGGTTGATTTACATGATTTCAGCTTCTCTTCTTCTTCTTCTACTTCTGCTTCTACTTCAGTAGGAGCAGAATATTCACACTTTGTGCAGAAATCATCTTCCGTGAATGATTCAGATTCTTTATGTTCCTCAAAGTGAGTGCTTTCACTCAAATTATCACACCATTTGATCAAGTAGTTCAACACATCATTAGATAGGAAAGCAAGATTAATGGCAAGAAAAACTCCAAGCCATCCTACTCGGATTTTGACGCAATACATGGAATACATGGTTGCCATAAACACCACCAGCCTTGCATGATTTAATGAAAATAGATAACCTGCAAACCCAAAGATTATGCTATTATCAGCAGATTCAGAAAGAAAATGTCAAAGCATTGGAGAATGTGAAAGCAGAAGAAGCACGTCTCAGAAAAACAACCACACTACAGCCCATCCCAGGTCATTTTTAGAAGGGGAAAAGCAATCATTTGAAGAAATCCCTCTATTTAATTTGAGTACCCAATTAAGGATTAAGAAGCAAGTCATAAATCAAAGATAATGCAGCTTCCAATTTGAATATTCAAACTAGAACACGCCAAAGTAAGGTGTTCACAATGACCAGATGAATCTGATAAGAGACTATCCACCATTTGCTAAAAAAGACAAACCAGCATAACTCCCAATGTCTCGGAAAATGAAAAGGATACAAGCCATGGACGGAAAGAAGGCTGAGACAGTGTATAGTTAAAAGTGACACTGGGTAAGCATATAATGCCACCATCACTGAGTTGAAAATAAATAAAGACAATGACTGAGTTCTAAATAAATAAAGAGAAGCAACATACCACCAACTATAAACAAGGTACCCGTTATCCAAAAGTTAGCATACATCCATAAAATCAAAATGGCAAACAGCCCCACAATAAAAAGTCCAGGAGTGTAGCCTAAATACTGAACAGCAGCCCCAGCCGTCACCTGGGAACACATAGGAAAGAATTAGAATTTTAAAAAAGTACCTGTTGGATAAGGCCTCACAGAACTTCTCAGAGACCTTTAGCTTAAAAATGATCACAATAATAGGAAAAAGTTTTAGCAGCACATAGATACAACTTTTTTTCCTACCGCAAATATCAACCAAAACCATTGATACGAAAAATTGCTGCTTGATAAAACCTCAGAGAAGTTCAACAGTTAGTAAAGTTCTTTTATGGAATAATTCCACAGTATGAGATTTGATGATTGCATATCATCTGGCTCAATGTAACCATGCTAAGACTCTTTTCTCATAATGACAAGAACTGAATTCAATGTATTTCTCTAAAATGTAAGAAATTATTTGGGGGAACTAGCCCATATGATGAAATGAAAGATGAATAGAGATAGATATATATTAAGATGGACGTCACAAAAAAACATCCAACATAGAATTAGAAATGAAAGGATTGGGAGATATGTAGGTATAACCTACAGAGAGGATCAGATTAGACAGAGACATCTAATATAGTTGATCAGATTAGATCACATAGGGCCCCAATTCAAAAGATCTTAAGACTGCCAAGTTAGCTTAAGGAGTAGAAAGATGGGTAGGCCGTTGAAAAGTTGTGTGAATGTGGTTAAGGAAGACATCCTAAATCTTGGATTAAGCAACTGCAAGTGAGAAATTCTAACTTGAAAAAAATATCTATGTAAGCGATGGTCAACTGGAAGGGATGGGCTTTGATGATGGTGATCAAATTTGTGGAAGCTATTTGGTAGAATATTTAAAGGTGTACTGTTCTCATTCTTATAAAACTCTAATAAAACTCTACAACAAAACTGTTCTTTGCATCCAAAAATCTTAAACTGTGCCTTTTCCTTCCTACATTAACAAAAACTCATACACGACTTCTTTTCAAGATCAAGAATACCCAATTTGGGCATCTATCAAATAAAATCAGATCTTGAATTCTTGAAAAGCTTGAAATAGATAAGTAGCACAAAACTAACAGCAAAAAATAGACATAGACATTACAGAATATTTAGCAAGACTGGGAGGCATACCATACTAAGAAGCACATATAGAAGACATGAAATTGATGTCAAGCTAAGAAAGCAACTCCACATAATGATGAGCAGAGCCGCTGATCCCAGCCCAATAAAAGACTGGAATCCAGAAATAGAACAGTTCTTCCAATAAAGCAACAAAAACAGAAGACCTCTCCCAAATTTGGCACATCCACAACAAACCATCGGCCAATGCCGCTCCTTGAAAATTCCTATTTTGTCCCTTAAACAGCTTGCAGTAGTCCTTGCAACAGAATAGCAGTCCTTTGATCGCACCCATTTCAACCCTTGATTGAACAGTCCAATATCCTCCATCACATAAATAAAAACCCTTGGATATTGGCTAATAAACAGTAAATTTAGCTGCAACCACTGAATCCCATACAACAAAGCTAACAATTTCGCTCATCTTCCAAAAATCCTGCTAGTGAAGGCCCATTAGCAGAGCAAGAACAAAGATACTACCTACAAATGTGCAAAAATGTGGCGCTGGAGCATCTCATTATCTATTAAGCAAGGCTTAAATCTAATCTAGTTTCCACTATTACAAAATCCCCAAAAGCGATCCTCAGCATTGTAATTGCGAATCCAGAGTCTGAACAAGCAAGTGCTATAAAACAAGAGCAAAAAAGATCCAGAATATTCCTTCTCCACACAGTTAAAAGCTAGGATTCAACAAGTCCCAATTGGAAAATAAGTAAGAACTGAAACTAAAACACCCCAAATTGCTTCACATGTACGTCTTCCAAAAAAGCAAACCCATTAAATGAACTCACAGCATTTCCACTTTTTTGACCCCAACAATCTCCCAAAAAGAAACTCCCTCCGAATCCCCGAACAATTGCACAAAAATAAAGAAAAGAGAGCGAAAAACCCCAACAAATCACATAAATACAAGTTTCAACCGAAGCAAAAGAGAGTAAATTGTGAACCAAAATGTAGGGGAAATCTTCTCTATCTTCGGTTAATGGGAGAAAAAGTTGGAACCCTAGGCTTTTATTCACTTTTTCAGGGAATGCCTGTGAAAATAAAAAGTAAAAGAAGAGATTAAAAAAGTTTCAAAAAGGAGTCATGAGAGAGAGACAAGCAGTGATGATGAGAGAGAAACGAAGAAGCATTTTGATGAGAGAGAAGGGAGTGGGGAATTTATTTGTGGATTAGGGTTAAGTGATTGATTAAACGTGGGACCCATTTAATCTTTTACTACTAATTTTTTTCTGCATATAAGCAGATTTATTCTTGGTAGGTAAGTTAGTAGTCTTGAAAAAGCAATCTTACTTGGTCGTTTTCTTGTATATTAGCCGGTATACTTTTCTTTTTTATTAATAAAACCATTTAAAATTCCTTCTCTAAAACGAAATCCCATTTCATACAATTTGAAACTACTTTTAAAAAACAATCTTTATTTTATGATTTATGAAACCTGGATTAACTCATCTGATACAAATGAATTTGTGTTTACAATATTACAAAAGTCCTGTTTTATTTTTTCTGACATTTTTTTTTGTTGTTGTCTATCTTTTTTATTTTCATACAAAAAAACCATAAATGTTAAGACTTTATATATTAGCACAATTAGTGCAGTTATCATTTCTCTTGAATCCACAAACATAATTGTGCAGTATATAAAATAACTTCGTCTTAAAAGGCCGTAATATTGAAAATTATTAAATAATGGAATAGTCGAGATAAACACTGCAATTTGAATTGTGATACATTATATGCCAACAAGTTATAATCAGTCCATAACTTTTTTTTGGGAGGGGGGGGGGGTTGTATTAAATAAATATGCTGATAAAATGAAATTATAAAAAAAAAAATTACACATCTTCAAAAAAACGAGGAATCGAAACAAAATAAAATAAAATTGGAGGATATATGCCTATTAGATCTCATATCACATGAGGGTTGAAAATTATTTGTCTTACTCAACCAAACCCAACAATCAAAAACTTCAAATTCCATCAAATTTGTCAAATTGTGATTATAAAAAAGAGGCATAATCCTCCAAACCAGTTAAGAAAGAAAAAGAATATGACACTTTACAGGGTTTGAGGTTTTTTTCTAAAAAGGAAAAAAACTTTGCACGATAAATAATGAAAGTTGATTTTTTTTTTCTTTTTCAAAAATAATATGTGACAAATAAGCAGTTGTAATTGATTAGAGAATTGTCACTTTGTTTTTTCTTATACATTCTGCTGTAAACTTGAGATGAAATTTGGAAAAAAAATAAAAAAGAAATATTTAAGCAGAGACTTTAGGTGGGGAAAGCATTGACTTTGAATGAGCCCATGGTTGACATATGCCAAAATGTAACTTGAAAGTCTCAATTTTATTTTCATTAGAACGGTGATCTTGACTTGTATAATAATAATAACAGTAGTGGTAATAAATAATAATATAATGTGTACTATTAATAATTATAACATTGAGTCATAATTCACAAGAAAAAAAAAGGGTTTGATTTTGTTATATATGATAACAAGTGTACAGTTTGTAGAAATTAAACATTACCATTTACTATATAATCAGTCAAAATTAAAATGTTAAAATCCTATATAATATTCCACATTTATGATACTCTCTCCAAAAAAAAAAAAAACTAGGAGATTATAAAATATTATTTTGTTAATTAGAGAAGACAGGAGAGTACATTTATGAAACTTAATAATGTAAGTAGAGAATAAATATGTCCAATCAAATACTCTTATTTTATTTCATTATTACTTTATAATAGACCTGGCTGTCAACAGCCTATTTGAAATTGTCGTTCTTAATTATATAATAAAATAAAATAAAATAATGGGTTGTACATTCTATCAATATTGGATGCTTTATTCCATTGAAGTAACATATAATGAGAATACTGAAAGCGATTGGAGCTGGAACCAACAATTAACCCCAGTAATTATTAGTTGACCTATTTAAATAAACACCCCATATGCCATTATTTATGTATTCAATATTTTGTGATGTGACTAAGATATTTTAATTTGGGCTGATAGTTAAATCAATGTTTTCAATAAAGTAACCATCTCTTATGGTTCACTTTAATAAAAATTATAATTTTGTGAAATATAGTTTCATTATTTATAAGTCTTACTCATTAACACGCCTGATTATAATTTTATAAGCCGTGGATATAATGACTCTCAAAACATCTTAATATAACTTCCAAATTTACCTATTATTAAATCAAATATCCAAATTCAAACATTTCATTCGAAAAAATCGGTTTTAAGATAACCTACATTACATTTAATATTACGATAGTATAATTAATGTGTCTGAATATATATAGTAAATTAAATCAGTTGGTTACGTTGATAGGATATATATATATATATATATATATATATATATATAACATATAATACAATTTATCAAAAGTATGTTTGGTGAATTTTATATGCACTCTATTTTAATAGTTATTGATTAACTTGAAAACTTCTTGATTTAACTAGTCAACTCATTAAATTTGGTCCACTAACAAAGATGTATTTAGCAATATAATTTACTTGAACTAGAAGTGCTTTCGTTAATTATATATACACTTGAACTAATTCATAGTCAATTGATCAGATTAATGAATACAAGATTCGTTTTTTTTTTTCTGGATGGGGGTGGGGGTAATTGAAATACTTTTAGCCATAGCTTTTAGTGTCACTTTTTATTTATTTATTTTTTGTTTTTTGGTCGAGAGAATTGTTTTTTCACCAACCATGCCTTAATCTTTTTTTTTTCCTTTTTTTTTTTTTTTTTTTGGTCCAAGTTAACAGTTTGGTTTATAATTGTATGAGGTAATATATGTTTTGGTAATTCGATTGAGGTATTTTCAGGATGAGCAAACTTTAAACACAACCTAAAAGAAAGAAACAATTTAGACAAGGCAACCTCAAATTTTACAGGCAACGAACACTATATATATATATAACTCTCTATCAAACAAATAAAAAATTCTCACTCTATTAATAGCGAAGCTCTTCACTTCACATGCTTCGATCATATACAGCAGTGAATGTCATGGTGGCATGAGAAGAAGGTGCTGAAGTCCATGTTGAATTTTCCATCGTATCAGAGCCCGATGAGTTGAAATTCGAAGACATAAGATTAATATCAGGCTTTGGTTTGGGATCGCTCTTAATCTTCAAGTCCATGAAGTCAGAGATCAAGCCAGGTTTCGTTATAGTGTTTTCATCAAAACCTTCCTGGCCTGTCAGCATTCGGACAACAGTCGACATAGAAGGTCGAAGCTTTGGAGAATCCTGAGTGCAGAGTAGACCAATCTTTAAGAATTTACAAGCCTGTTCAGCATCGAAATCTCCATTCAATGCTGTGTCTACCAATGCTATCAGCTCCTTTCTCTCGTAAAGTTGCCATGTCTACAAGGAAACAGATTTAAGTCGCGTTAGTTCCTCAAAGAAAGAGAAGTATTCAGAGGGTTCTTACAAAGATCCTAGGACATATGATCAACTAGCAAGCAGCTTAATAGGTTGCTTGTTTATGTAATAAAAGGTTGGCCAAATGGAGAACACTTGAGTCCAATATAAGAATAATACCCTGTTTTCAAGTAAAATACAGCAAAACCTGCAAGGAAGGTTGGTTTTTTATTATACCAAATTTGATGCTTCATTTTTTGTTATAAATGTTAATTAATCTTAGATATGGATGGTACCGATTTGTAATAAGTTTAAGGAAAATCAGAACTTTTTGTATGGAGCATGTGTTGGTTATCATTCTCCCATCATAATAAAATGCAACCTTTTCACAGCCAAAGTTGATCAATGCAGTGTAACTAAATGCATACCCTTTCAAGAATATATTGTTCATCCACGGGTAGTCGTGTATTTGTATTGCATCTCCCGCTGACTATTTCAATAAGAAGAACCCCAAAACTGTAAATATCTGCCCGCCGTGTCAGCTGGCCTCTTATTGCGTATTCTGGGGCCAAATAACCTCTGCAACAACATAGATACATTCAAGTTAATACATATTCTGAATATGTTTAAGGACAAAGTCCCTTGCAGCACATGTGTATATACAGTCTTCACTTTGTGTATTTATAGTTACTACACTCTAAATGTAGCTTAAACTATAATTTTTGAATGACTTGCATTATTAGAAAGTCGTAACTTTAGAAAAATGGCTAAGTGGATGGATATTTGCAAGTAAACAAACTTCAATGGTTTTATTTTTTTTTTTTTGCTAAACCTTAAAGTAATTTTGTAATTGTCCTATTAACTTATGTACTGTGACTCTGAGAAGTTTCATTACATTTAATAACTTACATAGTTCCCGCGACCCGTGTACTGACATGTGTCATGTTTGGAGGGATGAGCTTGGCAAGACCAAAATCTGAAATTCTTGGGTTTAAATCTTTGTCAAGAAGAATATTACTTGCTTTGATGTCTCGATGGACAATATGTGGTCTGACTTCCTCGTGAAGATAGGCAAGCCCCCTTGCAACTCCAACGCAAATTCTAACTCGCGTTCGCCAGCTAAAATGGATACTGCAGTGACCTCCACCTGGAGAAGGATAAAGATCATCAGATCAGATCAACTTATATGATAACCCCAAAAGACAGTATCCAGAATGTTAACAATAAGAGTCAAAAGATGCAACAAGCCCTTGGTTTGTAGACCACAAACTGATCTTCCACACTGTCATAGAAGTTCAACTTATATTTTGTGAATGTCAGCTAGGAACACAGGTCTCCAAATTTTACTCACGATTTATCTCATGTCACAGTTATTTTAAGAACTAGAATTAGCAGCATTTTTATGCATAAAATTATACATCTCAGAAATGGAAAACATGTATAGACATATCTATATTCATAAGTACAATAACTGAAGGATGCTACAATAGAGATTGAAATAAAAACATGGAAGAGGCATACCTAGTAGTGTCTGTGCCAGACTGTTATTCTCTAAGTAGTTGTAGACAAGAATTCTTTGATTATTATCCACACAACAACCATAGAGCTTCACTAAATTTTCATGCTCTATGTCTGAAATCACTTTAATCTCTGTCAAGAACTCTCTCACTCCTTGTCTTGATTCAGAACTGAGAACCTTAATCGCAGCCATCTGCCCATTCCTAAGTCTTCCCTGTTTATACAAGAGGCTTTTGTCAGAATACTTATTCAGCTCTAAATATAAATCTTATTTTTATCCATTTTACAATGAAACATCAAAGAGAGACTTGATTTACCTTATAGACAGAACCAAATCCTCCCTCCCCAATTTTATTTGCTGCACTAAAATCATTGGTTGCGACTTTCAGTTCCTTGTAAGAGTATGTGGTGACATTAAAGGTTCCTGAGAGCTCTGTTCACAATTTAGCTTCATTAATAACAACCAAAGGAAATACAGATGATAAAAACATAAACAAAAAAAAAAAAAAAAAAGGAGTAACAAATAAGCTATAGTATCTTAAGAAAATGAATAGGTCATGCAAAAAGAAACTACAATCAAAATCACTACTTGTAGAGATTATTTACCATCGCCAAACTCAGGATGTCTATTCACTGAATCCAATTTTCTGCCGCATAAGAATGATAGACAGGTCATAACTCTGGGATTAACCAGTGATTTCAGCCTGCTCTAGCTATGGATAGCTCACTTCAGAAGGAACAAGATGTACACACTGCCATAATAAAGATAAAATAGATCAGAATTATAAGTCAAAGAACGTTCTAAGTTAGAAAATAAAAGATACGATATTGCTTGGAAACATGAAATTAATCCTGCTCCTAGCAGAGCAACCAATAAATGTAATTTAGTGGCACACTACATCCACATTCAATGAGTTTGCAAGCCCTTACATTTCATAACATGTTATTGGGTTTATCCAGCATGCACCTCTTTATATCAATTAAATTTCCAAATTTGTTTCAGAATTGTCATATCATAAGGTTTCTATTTCAGATGCAAGGACAGCTAACATGTGTAGTATGACGTAAATGTAGAACTTATATACAACATTGCTGAACTTGAAACGGGATCAGTATTCTTGTGGAACCGTTTCCTCAAAATAATGAAATGGTTAAGAATCGCATTCCACATTTATTTCCCAAAAGTAATATATTTCCCAAATGCCTACTAATCTAGATTGAATCATACCGAATTTGAAGTGAAATACCACACAACCTCTAAAACAGTTTGGATTGAATAACCAATTTATCAAATTTGAGATATGCAACAAAGGACTATGAAAATATATAATAAATCAAATAACACACTTATGGACAGCAGGGTTTTTAGAACTTATGTTCCACATGAGATTACTTCTGATATCTGATACTGCAAGAGCAACTTTTGTAATTTGATTTACCTTTATTTATGAACAACTTAGATGCTCAATGAATGAAACATGAAACTGAATTAAAAGTGTATATGCACAAAAGGAATAGGGTAGAGAGATTGGTTTCATTTAAAGCTGGTTTACAAATAAATAAATAATTACAGCACATCACTTCTTCAATCAATCAAAATCAGAAGTAAAGCAGCAAAAATCAACCAAACAACCCAGAGACGAATCTCAGGCAACTGAAATGAGAACAAAAAAAATACAGCAAAATTAAAAGAAAGCTCAGCAGAGACGGAACACCTGAAAACCTCAGGAAAGCAAGCAGCTAAAATCTAGAGAGAGAACAGAAACAGAAATCTCCTCAGATAAGGCAATCAGGCGAGGCGCAGATTACACAAAACGAATTGCAGTAAGTTCTGGAGATTTTTTTTTTTTTTTAATTCAAAAGTCCAACAAGCGATGGCGTAAGATCTGGGAACTTTCAGATTTGAAGAAGAGTGATGATTAATTCAGGATTAATAGACAGGTAAAACAAAGAAACTGCATACCAAAGGAGACTACTCTTATGATGGTATGAATGGGAGTAATTGACAAGTCGACAAGACCTTAGAAGTCAACCATGGCGTACGACCATCTTCCATTCCGTTCTGCTCTCCCCCCTCCTCTTTTGGTCCATGGGGCCGCTCCACCCTCCACTCACCTTCTCTCTCTCTCTCTCTCTCTCTCTCTCTCTCTCATATACCTCTCTCGCTCTAGTTTTTTTTTTTTTTTTTTTCTAATTGAAAAAACTCATAATATTCTATTTCATAGTTAAAGGTCAACCTGTATACTGTTATTTTTTTTATGGTTTCACAGATAAAAATATGTATACCGTGTTAGTTTGTTCCACAAAGTTAAGTCACTTATATTTATTTTTAATATCCATTCAATTCTTAATTAATGTCTGTAACAATAATTTACATCAACTAGCTAGATGAAGTATATAGTTTGTGGGATATGAATGTATTTATTAAGGAAATTAAAGTTAAAATTTAACGTGTTGACTAAATTAATTACTCGATCTTCGTATATAGTAATTTGTAGCACAAATATTAATTTAATTAACTTCTCACTATTTCCATTAAATAGTTACTGTCAACTTCATATGCTCCACCCTCATTTTATGTCAAGACTTTATGGGAACTTGAATAATTATTTCACAACAACTCATGTGACGGTTTCACAGATAGTTTTCGTAACACAGATCTCTATCACCTACAAACAACATGTAAATTGTAGAATTTAGATGATAGATAATTGGATTGTGTGTTGACCCGTCTCACACAATGCATTAAAATTCTGTGAGACGGTCTCACAAGAGACTTACTCTAATTATTTATGTATTCGTTAGGCCAATTTACGGATTTTAGGATGGAAAAGTAATGAGTAGTAAGTTCAACTAAAAACACCATTTAATTCGCAGAAAAAAAGTCTTCAAAAACGACTTGTAATTAATTAAAACAAGAGGGAGTATTACATTTTAATTAGTGTGAAAATAAGTATAAGCATACAAACGAATCTCACAATATCGATCGGTGGGTTGGGTCGGTCCATAACCCATCATTTGATGTAGGCGGACTGTCAAATTCCAACCCAAACCAACCCACAAGTGGTCGGCGGGTTAGTGGGTTGACCCATCAAAATTATTTTTATTATTTATTTAATTTTTAAAGGGAAAAAAGTATATATATATATATATATATATATATATATATTGTTAAGACACATATATTCACTTTCATATAATATATGAAAACATTTTTTTTAATAATTATTTTATTAAAATTTTCATTCCTATAAAAAAAGACTCATATCAATATTTTATAAATCATTACTTACATAAGGTAAGAATTTTTATCATTTTTATTCATTTCTCAACTATATTTTGAAGGAGAAAATATAACGGACTAACTCAATAAAAGCCTAACCTACATGGACGGAGCCAGAATTTGTTAACGAGGGGGGCGAAATATATTTTTTAGAATATTTATCAAAGTTTTTGAAATTTGAAGAGGGCGAAATCCGTGTTTCTAACTACAACTACATTGTATATGTATATACGAGTAGTTCAGTCAGAAAATTTGAGGGGGGCGGCCGCCACCGCCAGTCCCCCCTAGCTCCGTCTCTGCTAACCTAATGCAGTTCAAATCTATTGGGGCATAGTCTTATCGCGAACCTCCAATTACTCAATTTAATCCACCATTATATTGTGGCAGAACGGGCCCAGCCAACATACATAACCTGTTACGATAACTCGATTTATCAGATGTATAAATAATTGTTTTAATTTTTTTACACAAGATTGTGTTGCCTTTTGATTAATCAAGATTAAAAAAATCAATTATAAGGTTCTTAAGGTTTAGAAGACCGAGTTGCCCTAGGGTATGTTTAGAAGGGAATTAATAAAAATATGTGTTTGTTTAAGAATTTTGAAGGATAAAATTATGTTATATATGTCAAATCAATGCAGTAAATGATGAGGTGATATAATATTTTATTGTATAAAAATTGGTTGATGTGATATTTTATGATGAAAAAATATATTTGATAATGATTGAATATAGATAATAATGATGTGTTGTTCGAATTTCGTGTTCTGAATTTAAATATAAAAACAAACATTATTTAGAACATTGAAATCCAAAATCATGCCATGCAAATCTCATTTCAAAAATACCTGTGCTCAACCCAATATTTGTACGGATGAAGACTCAGTAGTTTCCCTAAAGAAAAAAAGAAAACTTATCAGAGTGAATGATTTTCCAAAATCGTTTACTTTTATAATAATAAAAGATTGACTTTCTTAATCCATTCTAAATGCACGCAGAAATTGGACATCTGAGATCCAAATCCAATGTCTGTTTGTTTACATAATTACCAAACGGGCATACAACAAAATATTTTAATTACATTATTGGCAATGTAATAAATATGTACCGCATATTATTATTATTACTTGTTTTTTTTTTTGGTTGGTGATTTTCTTGTATTGAGATCATTAGCAGGTAGTTTATTTGGATGTACATGTCACCCTATTTTATTCTATGTTGACATAAAATTGAGCAATTGTAGATTTGTAGTGTTATCCTATACTAATAGTAGATATTGATGCGCTAAACATCTTTATATATATAAAAGTAAGATCAAAATATCACATGATAAGCCTACAATGTTTCCATATTAAATATGCTAATTAATTACTATAAATTTAATGTTGATAAAAAATATTATTATTACTAAATAATAAATAATATAGAAATATTAATTAGATTTATCTAAATAACATATGCTAGAGTTCAATGATAGATATTATTATATATTTGAAATTTAACATTATTATATATTTGAAATTTGTTAAATTTCAAAATGTAAGGAAAAAATATAAATAGATACAAAAGAAAAAAAACTAAAATAAAGGTGGGCAGCTTGAAAATTATTATTCAAACTTATTAATTATTAAAATCAAATATTTTTTTGAATATATGCTTTAAAATATACTATGGAATTTATTTGTAAAATTTTGACTTTCATTTTGTATAATTTAATTGAAAATAAAAGTTGAGGGTTGTTACAAATGTAAACAATAAAGAGTAAACTGAAAAAAATGGTGGGTGGGTTGAATAATATAATAGGTATAGTAATGTATATATATTGCACAAATCATAAATTTAATTTTGTTGTGTAAATGATATTAAAAAAAATTTAGTTTCACTAAATTTAATTTTTTTTTTTATTAAATCCCGTATATTACACGGGTCCTACGCTAGTTGTAAATATAAAGTGGTTGAATGTAATTATGTCGTACCAATTTATGTTAGAAAAAATAATTGATGGAGGTGTTTTGAAGTTTTGAATTTCAGTTTTCTTAATTGCTATTAAGAAATTACATATAGTTCAAACTGATTTTTTTTTTTCCTTTTGTGTCTAATGAGTTGAAATTTTATGATAGTTAGGTTTCGTAACTATTGAGAATAATGTAAAAACAAATACGTGGAAGGAGAATTGTTGTTTATTCCATTGGAATGAATGTCTTTGATTGAGTTTGGATAAGTAATCTGAAATACAATATTTTCAAATCAATGTATTTAAAATCCATCCAAATTACTTAAATATTAGTTTAAAATAAAAAATGATGTATTTCAAATGCACATGAGTCCGAACATTACAAATTGTTTCGCTAGTCTGAAATTTTGGTCCTTCCATTGTTAAATAGGACATACACATTGTATATATTGTTATGATTGAATACATTGAATTTTGATTACATGTTAGCACTTTGTGATGGAGACCAACGAAGATATCAAACCCCTGACCAAATATAAGTCCTATATCAAATATCACTTTTGTTACTATTCACATTTCGAGAAATTGGTAGTCTGGTATAGAGACAAGAATTTTTCCTTTGGAGAATAGATTTCCGACGGGGATTTGAGTTCTTCGAATTTATTCTTCTATAAGTTCAAATTTATCATTTTCTTAGACAATTCTCGATAAATAAATATCAAAATAACAAAACAATTCATAAATGGAAGAGTTGCAAATTAAGTCTATTAATATTATAGATATAGTATTAAAATAACAAAGAATCCCTATTTATAATAAACGAGGCCAATTTTGAGGTTGGAAATTGGGTGTGTATGAATATCATCCATAAACCATTTTCATAATTTTAGACGAGGAATCACCGTCTTCATTTCATTCCCCAAAAATTCGATCAAGTAATTCTCATCTTATTAACTTTGCTATTTATCGGGGAAGGTTCCCGACAAGGAAATTTTCATCGCTAATATGAACCACTTAAAATATACCTAAAAACATGATTTAAACATGAGTAATGATGATATTTGAAGATTTTTAAAATGCATATGGTAAAAGTCTAAAAAGTTGCTTAGATGGTTGGGAAAGACTAGTAGTAAGTAGCAATTTAAAAGGCATGGGTCAATGAATTGAAACTTCACTAATGTATAGGTATTTATGCTGAGTCAAGTCTTTTGAATAGTTTTCTACAACATGATCATTTCATTCATATTCATATGTTTACAATTAAATAGTTTTCACACTTTGAGTTTCATGCAAAAAATTAGACCAAAAAATTGATTTCCAATTCTTGACCTCACAATTGTGTCAGTCAACAGTCAAGCATTACAGGTGCAACATTAAAATCGGTCCCTGTGAAGTGTATTGGGATTTGGGAATAGTACTATGTTTTTTAATTAATGATAATAAATGCTGTTTTAGAATTTACAAATAAATTAAGAAAACTAATACGAGGTCAGAATGGTAATTTCATTTTATGGAAAAGAGAATTGGAATAGTTTTCTGAAAACAGTGGCCATCGTAGCCTAATTTCTATTTATAATGCAGGCGTATATTTCCAGCCAATCACCGATGTCCACGTGTCCCACACAAGGATAGTAGAGGATGTAAACATATGTGGATCGAAGCATAAGCCGTTAAAAATTTTGAGTGTGCAATTCCGATAATGTTTAAACACCATATCCACAACCAAACCACAGGAGAGGCGCCACGTGTCAAAATGAGAATGGCTAAAATCCTGATATTTGGTTTTGTGGCTCCTTAATATTGGCAATCCACAGAGAGAGCAAGGGTCATCAGCAATAATCAGAGAGATATGGCGAGCACAGTGATGATGAGTTCCGCCACCCTAAAGCCCTCCGCCTTCACGCCGGAGAAGTCCGCCGCCGTGAGAGGGCTGCCGTCGCTCACCAGAACCACCAGTTTCAGAGTCCAGGCTAGTGGCGGCAAGAAGATCAAGACTGATACTCCTTATGGTTAGTGCCTCTTCTAATCAATATATTTTGCCCCTTTTTCTAAATCGATAATTGTAAATGAATCGAGTCGGGTCGAACAGACAACTGTTCCAGTTTGTTTGAAGTGTTATGAGCTTGTTTGATAATTAATGGGGTCATGATTGAATGAACTTTAATTCAGTCGAGTTCAAATAGTTTGATATTTTTTTACTTGTTTATATATACTTCGAACTGAGCTTTAGATTTTATTAAACGTAAAAGTATATTCGAACTTGTTTGGTGTATTTATCGAATATCAAGAAGTTTGGTCTGATTTTCAACCATAATTGTGGATTAATGATGTTAATGTATGCTCTATCTCTAAATTAATAATCTACTTTGGATATGACTATAAATAAAATGAGTAGAACATGAATGAAGTTTGATCCAGCCTAGTATGAGTTGAGCTTTAAATTTTACTATATACGTAAAAGTATGTTGAGGTTTGTATTATATATCAAATCGAACTGAAACAAACAATCTCGAAGTATTTTGGTTTGATTTTCAGCTCTGACCATGTATTAATACTGTTTAGGAACCGGTGGGGGCATGGACTTGAGGGGTGGTGTGGATGCCTCAGGCAGGAAACCTAAGGTTGGTTCAATAATCATACTATTTTATTCTCATAATAATTGAAGAATTGAGATGGGTTCTCTAGGTTTGATTGATCATACTAATACAGGGAAAGGGTGTTTACCAATTCGTCGACAAATATGGTGCTAACGTCGATGGATACAGGTAATCTAGATTCATATAATAAAGCTCGAGTAATCTGATATTCAACTCGTAAAACATATGTACTAACGGTCATGAATGCAGTCCTATCTACGACGAGAATGATTGGTCTCCAACCGGCGATGTTTACGTAGGGGGTAAGTGTGCTAAACTCAGACACGACTTGTCTTAATCTAGTTAAGATGAAGAGGTATTGATGTTAAATGATTTGGTGCAGGAACAACTGGTTTAGCCATATGGGCAATCACACTTGCTGCAATCCTAGCTGGAGGTGCCCTTCTTGTTTACAACACAAGTGCTTTGGCTCAGTAAACATATGTAATCACTTGGTCTTGTCTCTACAACCATGTACCATCTCTATTTTTAAGGATTCTGCTTTTCTCTGTATTTCTCAAACTTACCTTAAATATAAATAAGTGTTCATTACATTATATGTCAATCATTATTTCCCAACACATTTTAAACAAGTAATCAAGTAGATTATGATCAAGCTGTTTCAAAATACAACGATAAGTCAAGCTTATTCAAATCGAGCATGGCTAAATGTCGACTTGACTTGGATTGATTACACCATTAATTTCAATGATGTATGACCAAAAAAAAAAAAAACTGACAATGCGCTTCACAAGTATAACTAGTCGGGTAAAACATAATTCTATAACGACAGATATGAAAGACGAACACAAACGTGCACCAAAAACTTCAAGTTGAGAAGCTATCGTCTTTGTTCACATATCAACATGAAGGGGTTGGTGTATTTGGACAATAACTAAAAGCAAATGATCTGAGTTCTGAGCAGTGCTAGTGTTACACTTACACAGGAATGGATATGAAAACAAAGACCAACTCAATGAATAGAATCCATCTTTTTCGGGGTTGGGAAGTTCAATAGAATCTCTTTTCCATTCTTCAAAAGGCGGTGAGTTTTTCCGAGACCAAATCCTTCAAGGAAGCATAGCTTCATCCTGTCATTGCATTTCTTGGAACAGATCTTCTTCATCAGGTGGTGGAAGTGACGATTTTACAAACGAACCTATTTGTCCAGTGCCCTCTGTCAAGGCAGCTCGAACTCTCTGCAAAAACATCAGATACCAATGTGTTCGATTTCATTCCTCACAGCAATAAACAACCAACGATATAGTGTACTTCATGGTGTATTTCATCCACTCAAAATAAACCGTTTAAGCATTTTACGAGGCATCACAATCTAGAAACATTTCAAGATAGTGCCTGAACTTTGTGCATATGAAAGATTCATGCCTTGGAATTACATACCTTCTCTATTTCTTCAGATATATGAGGATTTTCTTTCAGGAACTGCAATGCTCTATCTCTTCCTTGCCCCAGCCTGCATTGCAATACCAAGTACAACATAATGGGATTGAGGGGTACTTGAGATAAATATGAAGGCGAATAAGCATTACATAACGGAAACACATTCCTATTATCAATATCAATATCAATATTTTAGACCCTTTCAACTTCTCAGCTTGGATGATCATTTCATAGTACTATTATGATCTCAACTGAATATCACGTTATATGTGGACTAAGGTTGATAAACTGACGAGAACCAGTTGAATCATCAATGGAACAACTGAATGCACTTCTATGGGGAAATGAAGTATAGCACATTGCATGCTAAAAGCATTCAATCGTTGCAATCAATAATAAGATAAAGCACACCTGTGATCTCCATAGCTATACCACGACCCTTTCTTTAAGACAACATCAACCATTTCAGCACAATCCAATACACAACCCTAAAATGGAAGTCCAAATCATTATGAGAGTCTTGGAGTAAGAAAATAGTAGCAGAAAAAACAGAAGGTAACAATACACAAACCAATTTGCTGACGCCTTCTCCAAATATAATTTCAAACTCAGCTTGTTTGTATGGCCTTGACACCTGTCATATAACTAATTAGCTTGATCTAAGATACCTAATACTGTGGAGAACATGCGGTGAAGAACTTTTAGGCACTCAAACTGTCATGATAACACATGCAGAAAACAGAACAAAGTAGCAAAAAACACTCTTTAACACCTACCTTACTCTTTTGAACTCTTACACGTACTTTAAGGCCAACATCTTCATCACCTTTAACCTTAAACAATACACACCATTTATGATTCACTGCCAAGTCTTCAGATTGAGTAATACACCATAACCAAATAGAACAGGCTGAGATTTGTTAACTTGAGCAGTTTTTAGCCTTACCGATTTTATCTTCCCAATAGGTCGTATCTCAAGTCGGACGGATGCAAAGAACTTTAAAGCAATCCCACCACTTGTGACTTCAGGATTTCCATAATATACTCCTATCTGGCTCAGACAAAGATGTGATATCACAGCGCTTTAGATTGACAATCATATTGAAAAAAAAAAAAACACAACTAATGCAAGTAACTATGAATACAAAAATTGAATGAAAGAACAATTATTTTTAATCACATATTTCAACTTTCCACAAAAGAGGATGATCCATTTACTTCTAAATAAGGTAACAAATTGAAAACAATTCGATCACAAGTACCTTGTATCTAATTTGATTCAAAAATACAAGTGTACATCCAGCTTTCGAAGCATTGCCTGACATTTTACGCAAAGCTTGGCTCATAAGACGTGCTTGCAATCCCATTTGCTGCATCCCTATTTCACCCTATGGAGAAAATACATACCGGAAAATGTTTATGGTTTATGAAGAGACCACCAGTATTCAAATGCAACATAAGAAATGTATTTTACTTCAATTTCAGCCCGTGGAGTAAGTGCTGAGACTGAATCAATGCAAATGAGATCAACGGCACCAGATCTACAGATGCGATCTGCAACTGATACAATAAAAGAAAAAAAATCGGAATTATTGATTTTCCCAGATAGCTGCAGCTTAACAAAAGGGCCACTAATCCTAAATGTGTATTAATTTCTGGGAATGTCAACTAGGATAGAAGAATTACTCTCTAGTGCCATCTCTCCATTATCAGGCTGGCAAACAATCAAATTTTCTACATCAACTCCCAGAGATTTAGAGTATGCTGGATCAAAAGCGTGCTCTGCGTCAACAAGCATTGCATTTCCACCAAGCCTCTGTTCATCCAATGATTAAATGTAGGTTGTTTTAAAAAATATGGAATGTGGATAGACATCAGTTCAAGAAGAACTCTAGCAACTAAATTTTAAAAGCATGGATTTATCAAATGGATATTCTAGTGATGAGTAACTGACAGAAGTAAAAGTGAGCAACATACTAAACCTGAACTTCTGCAATTGCATGGAGAGCTATAGTGGTCTTCCCACTACTTTCTGGCCCATATATCTAACAGGAAAAAACACAAAATTATCAGGTTCTACAAGCAGTAACTACATATTGAAGATGCTCAATGTCAAAGTAGTGAAACAACTAGGCATCGACCATTATAGAATTTGTTCATTAAACTACAGACTGCCAAACGTAAAATTCAAATATCAATTAATTAGGTCTTGCTCCATTTTACATTAAACTGAAAATACAATGAGTCCACGGAGATCTTAAATGTACAGGGTGGGTTCAACATCATCTCACGTTTGGGCTACTTCTATATGAGTAGCCAGCCCATAGCTTGACAAGGATAAATAAATTTCCCAACTGCATGTCTGTATCATTAGGTTGCAATGAGCCTTCTGCCTCAAGTTCCATAATCTGGATATATTCGTGATTATAAATAATGCTGAACCAAACATGCAGCATCAGGTGGAACACAAGTGCATTTTTAAACATTAGATCCATCTTACTCAAGCTTTCGAAATGAATAGTAACACATACAGTTGGGATAGTGCATAAATAATAGAAATAAGACCTCCACGATTCTTCCCCTGGGAAGGCCACCACCTAGGGCAAAGTCCAATGTCAAGCAGCCACTTGGAAAGGTTTCACTACACGAACAAAAGAGAGATGAAACAGTGATGGAAATGTAACTAAAAGGGTGCAGAAACAAAGCATACTAATCAGGAAAATGCATGCAGGCATAGCCACATCCCCTGAAACAGTAATAGAATATAGTGATTTCAAGTCATCCCTTTTCAAAGAATATCATGGTGGATTCTCTAAAGAGCAAACAGACTAAATGGGCTGGCTTAACAACCATAATTTAATTCTTCTTATTAAACAACGTCACAATTGGCACTAATAAAATACACTTACACCAAAGCTCCACCAGCACTTCCAAGCCTTGTAACACTTCCTTTCCCGAAAGAGCTATTAATGTCATTCATGGCAGCTTCAAGGGCTTTTTGCTGTTGTAGGAAACACAGAAAAATTCGTTAAAAGTAGTCACTTCCACAATAACTCTGCAGAGTCTTCACAATTAAGAAGAGGCAACAAAAAGATAAAATCTTTTCAAGAATCAAGCCACAGAACTAAACCCATGCCACAATCACACAACTTCACAGCCCATTGACATGAATAAACAATGCACTTGTAATTGAAAACCCCGTTCCAGAACTTCAAACAAACAACAGAAAACACAAACGAAGAAAAGCAACAATCATTAGATGGTTATCATGCTTGCTAGCTAACCCGGTCAAGAAAACGGGGGTCGAAGTCAGCTGAAAGGGCGCCATTCACTTTTCCGTCGAATTCAGAGCGAACCCTAATATTTTTGGGGTTTATCCGGGCTAGACGACAACGCTGAACGAAACCTCGCTGCAAAGGAGCATTTGAGAAACTCGGCGAATTACAATTCTTGGGGTTTGAGGACACATACTGAGTTTGTAGCGGGAAAATCAAATCCATATTCTTTTTGATTTTTTCTGTTATCCAATAAATTTTAAGCGTAAATATAGTAGCAAGTAGCAACGGAAAAGTGAAATATCAAATATGTGTTTTTTGAAAGAGCAGATTACAGAAAGGCAGAGAAGAAGGTATAGCAGAAAGTGATGAAGCGTGAGCGTGCTTCTCTTGTCACCAAGAAGCTCCTCATTGTTTCAGGGAAGGCCCATTGGGCCGAACGGCCCAATACTTGCTGAAATATGCTGGGCCCTAAATAATGGAAATACACGAGTATGTTATATTTACATAACAAATTTATCAACTTAGAAGGTTTTTTTGTTTTTTTAATAATTGAGATTGCATTTTACTACAATATATATAATCAGGATTCACATTCACATATATATAAACAAGTAGACAACGAACGAACCAAATTTCTAACAAGAAAACATAAAATTGGATAAATTACATACAACAAGCATTTTTGAAGCCTTTATGCATTGACAGTTTATTTGAGATTGATAGACATTTTGTGTTTAGAAAAAAGAAAAAAAAAAACAAAATTTACACATAATTAAAATTAAAAACACAAAAACTCATGTGAGACAGATAGTTACAGTGAGACGGAGCCCATCATCCACAAACAACATGTGAATTGTAGGGGTTGTGGTTGACCCGTCTCACACAATGCAATAAAATTTCATGAAACGGTTTCAGAAGAGACTCACTAAATTAAAAATAATACACACGCAAAATCTGAATCATTAGGCATTTGGTGTTTGTAAGGAAGTTCTATCTACCTTAGCTAACACATCATAATAATCTATTAATATTGTGGTAACATATTTTATTAAGGCATAGCCTCCTTATTCCACAATAAAAACATTAGAAATCAAGTTCATTTTATTTTTCCAACTTTTCTGCATCCAAACAAAAGTTTATAATAAAATCTGATATGTAGTTTTATAAATGTGAGTCGTTTTTTACGGTCAATTTTCATGAAACCCGTAAACACTAGAGAAGGGTGCCTTCATATTATAAAAGGATTAACTTTCACCTCATATCAACAATTCAGTTTGACAATTTTGACTGTTCTATTTAAGCACTTTACCCAATAATTTTCCAAGTAATTTAGCTCAATCCGATTTTTTTTAATAAAACAATACTCATCAAATATTTTATTTTATTAATTCACTTTGGTGTGGTAATAGCAAACTTTTTATAGCACCAAAGTCAAAATGTGGAGAATTAGGGGTAATTTAATTATTTGTTTGTATAATCAAACTAACTATTGGTGAATTTGGTGATGAGTTGCTTTCAAGAATCGCTGGCAAACGGGGAAGTAGTGAATAGAATTGGATACTGAGATTAGTGTCACTAATAATAATTAAGACATTGTTTGGGGCCACAATCCAACCTAACTCTAATTATTTAATCTTAACATCTACTATCTATGTGTATTTCTTCCTCGTATAATTATGTTATATAAATGAGTAACACTTCTGTGCACCAGTTGCACCATACAATCCATACATTTATGTTATAAATGTAATACTTTTATGCATGTTCATTTTAAAAGGTACGGATATTTGTACATAAAGGTACTACATTTATAACATAATGTATGAATTGCACGAATTTTCACTTCAGTCTTCCGTGCAACTGGTGTACAGAAGTTTTTGTGTATATAAATAACATCCAGTCATCCCTATTCTCTGACTCACCTCCCAATATATATATATGGTCCTTCTGCCCCCTCGTGCGGTGGTTCATGCCAAAATAATTATTTTCATATATATTATGTCGAAATTTTGAAGTGAAATAAAAATAAATTTTTTTAACTCTAATAAAAATGTATTTAGAATCATTCATTTTACATCATTAAATTTCAAATTACACCAATGAAATTACAACATAAAATTATTTTCCATAACTTTTCCTTAAAGTTAAATCCTTCAATCCAATCCAATTTGAGTAGTGTCTTGAATGGATATCATACCCCAATCTATTCAAGACAATTTAATTTAATGATGGTTGATTAAATGGTGAAAAACACCTATTTCATGCAATTCAAACATCAATTAAAAATTAAGTATATTGCATTCGTTGCACAGTGATACGAAAATTTAAGTGGATATAATCTTTTATATGGAATATTATATTTCTCTTTATTGTTTGTCTATCATGACATTCTATTATATTGATTTAGAGAAATTCAAATTTGATGTGTGACAGGTAAATTCAATTGATTTTTTTTTTAATTCGTTTATAAAGAAAATTCGCAAATGCAACCCCCAAGGAGATGAAATTAGAAAATATCATTAGGAGAAATCATCATATATTTTAATTGTCCTCCACTAATGCTTATGAATTAAGTTTAATTGTAGAAGCTAATACCATATAAAATTTGACATCTGTCGTATTTTGATAAGTTCAGTATTTATTATCTTTTGATTTGTTTAATTCGTATGTTATAGTAGTTTTTATATCTTTAGTATATAAATTGCACTTAAGGGTATTTTTTCAAGATTTAATAAATTTTAAGGGAAAATACATGTTTTGATATTAAATTATCAAATGAAAAATCAATTGAGAAAGACGAAGAAATGGAAAAAACATGTAATCGAAAGAGGCTCGGACTCGAAATTGTTAGAAAGTGGGAATTTTTTTTTTTTTTTTTGTGTGGCTTGTTATTCGTCGTTAGAATATGAAACAAAAATAATTATATATATTCTAAAAAGAAAACCATTTTAACAAAGTATGGAAGTAAATATTTAATTTATTAGAAGTACATATAATAAATAAACCAAAAATATATAAAATATTTACTACCCGTGCTTGCATCTTAAAGAATTGAATAAATATATGTATTAAGAGGATATTAAAATCAAGAAAATCAGAGTAGTGATGAGGTAATAGGGATTTAGATTTTTTCTTCATCTTAATTTGTTTAGATAGTTGTCATCTTATCTGTCGAGTTAGATGGGTGAAAATGATAGTCAAATTATTCTAATTAGGTATCCAAACGTAACCCTCTTAAATTTGATGTTTTCTAGTGTTTGGATACATGTATAAGGTCAGCACGCAATTGCATTCCTCTGATTTCATCTTCTTTGACATTGGACAATTTATGGGAGAGGTTGAATCTTTTAACTTTAATTATTGCCATTTTCAAGAATTTTATGCTCCACGTGTCATGATTTCCTTCTTCTTTTTCTTAATTATAAAATAGCTTTGATGTTTGACATGTGTGTCCTCTTCATTCTTCATATTTACCATCATATTTTTCTTTGAAAGAAAAAAAAAAAAAAACTTTTAAAGTATAGTTAGATATTTATTTGTTTATGTACTTGAATATATACGTGGCCCACTTGAATAAGAAAAGTTGATTATAAGTTCATTATAGGTGAGGTACATAAAGCGACTGAAAATAACAAACTAGATTTTAATGTTACTATATGATCAGATTGACTATATTAATAAGGCTCGCGATACCATATGGAGAATATGTTTAAGAGACTTATTTATTCACATAATAAAAAAGATATATGTACAAGTACAATAAAACTACGTTTAGTAAACATAGATGATGTGGGATAAAGAAATATACAAATTATATAAAGAATGTACAAAGACTAAATCAAATACTCCTAATATATACGAATCATATATGGCTAGTATGCTCGACTGAGATATATGTTTATTTTTATTTTTTAAGTACAACATATCTTTTTAATAGTTTCCTCCCAAGTCCTTTTATATTTTCCTCTTTTCTTTTCTAATTTGATTTATTGAATTTCTACTTCCTACCCAACATACATATTTAGAGCGCACACACTTATAATCAATTTTGATCTTATATATAAAACATTTTCCATTTTTTAACAACCAAGTATTCGTTTTTCAATTTTGGTTCCCTATAGTTTAAGTTTTTCGATTTCAGTTCAATTTTGGTTGGAAATTTCAAATCACTGAATTGGCAGCCGGAATTTGGTTGTTATGTCAGAATTTCCAGTGTCCCACATCATGATTTTGAAAATTACAATTAAAATTAAAAATATAAAAATTATCGTACATACATGACTAAAATTGAAATCAACCGTATTTATACAATATATCGAAACCATGTTAATGCATTTCTCGGACTCTTACATCTACGTGAGCTATTAATTATTCCTCGCTCCCTCTTTCTTTCTAACGTAATCATTTATGATCCAACAATATTGTTGAAAAGTAAGAGATTTATTATTCATTATTTATTATTTTTGGTAAAATGGCTCTACTATATAAATTTTGTGAATTACTTTGGACTTTCTTATCTATAAGACTAAATATAGTGTTGGAGAATCTAAGTAGTGACAACCAAGTACCTCTTCAGTACGTGTCATATACAAGAACTTCAAATAAAATTAAATTATTCCATATCATTTTGAAATATGATCAAGTTTAAGCTTTTCTTTTAATAAAGCTGTAACCACATTAATTTTGGAGCCTAATTTAAAACTGTTATTCATGAGTCGAGGGTTCATGGATTATAGTCCACACAGCTGGTGAAAAGAGTATAAATATTGTCGTTATTGCTTTGGATATAAAAGTATGGTAGGTATGTATATATGTGTGACACTTTATTCCATTTTTATTTTTGTCAATGAGCACATAAACGGAAAAAGATACACTGACTGGCCAATATATATCTTCAGTTTTGTATAAATAATAAAGGAATAAAGTGTTGTACTATATGTTCTTTTTAACCCATTTATATCAGTAATCTAACTCTTCAGTGAAAACCCAATTTTTAGTCAACTTCGATATATATATATATATATATATATATATATATATATATATATATATATATAATATTTTTTCTTTAATTTTGTTTCATTTTAAACATTTTGGTCAAGTATACCTTCAATATATATAAGATAAAAATATATAGTCTCGTCAGAACAACATGATTCTATTGATAAATAATAAGAATGTATGATGTGAATTTATATGGTACGGATTGATATAAATGAAACGTACCAATTTTGTTGAATATGTAATATTTAATACTTGAATATGTAATGACGGTATATGCATATGGGCTACAAGTAAGTTGAGTGGTTCTAAACGAATAATACGATATAAGGAAATGTTAGAAACATTGTGAAATTTTACTTTGAGTGTTACCAAACGTGTAATATGAAATAAGGAAATATTAAAAACGTAGATGAAAACTTTACAATCCAGTTTAATTCTTCTACCAAATTTTTGTGTTACATTAATTGGGACGCAAAAATATACACTACCACAAGTGGATAATTAATTTATCCAGTTAATTATCATTATATTTTCTAGATTAGGTTAAGAAAGTCAAGTAGATGAAATGACCAATACGATTTCGTTGACTTTGCCTTTCTCAAAAGTTTATACCAACGAGGGAAATAAAGAATAACTAAAATATTTGACAATTAATATTAATATTAATTCTAGTCGATGGGTTCACTTTATATATATAGTGAATAATTAAGAACCACCGACTCTCATCTTCTACTTGCAATATTTTTGTACCCACTTATTATTGTTTGCTAACAACTTGCAATATTTTTTACAAACACATATATAATTTTTTTTTTTAAATAATAAGCTAGCCGACTTGCTTTTCCAATGTTGTATTAATGCTACACAATAGATTACATAAATGCGTATTGTAATATTTGCAACTATATATATATATATATATATATATATATATATATATATATATGCATTTATGTAATTAGATGTGTATGAAATGATAATTAAGTTGCATCCCCTGTTATCAATAATTAAAGATATATAACCTGATGATTAATTGACTCTAAAATTCAAAGACTGCAACTTCATATTTAAGTGTGTTACAATTTCAAGACTTCTTTTTAGCCCGATCATAAGTGTCCCTTACAGGTCGGCTAGGCTAGGGTCAGATGGGTCCTAAGAATTTGTTTATTGTTTATATGTTTTATATTATTAGCATTTTTATATCATATAAAAATATATAATATTTTTATGTCCTTTTAAGGACTGGATTTCTCATAGGATTGGCCCTAATGTATAAGTGATGGATATTTTTTTACGGGAACAATCTCTATCGGGTACCAAAGTTAATGAGATGAGAATTTTTCGGTTGAATTGGGAAAAGAAATGGGGACGGTGATTTCCCATTCCAAAATTATTAGGTTGGTATTCATGTCTCATCCAATCCCTAATCCTGAAATGGGCCCGTTTATATAAAATGGGGATTCCCTAATTTTTTTTTTTTGATATTATATATATAATAATTAATAAATAATAAATTTATACCAAATGAGTTTTTTTTTTTTTTTTAAGTTGATGATGAATATATTCATGATAATTTTATAAGTTGTTAAAGGTTGTTTTAATATTTATTTCTTGAGAATATCTAAGGGTCCATTTGGATAGATGAATTTGAGAAGAGATGGATAAATGTGGATTTTAAATTAATTTTTGAGTAGTTTTGGTGGATATCAAATCACTCTATCCAAATACAACCTAAAATAATAGAAATTTTAACTTGTAGAAAAATAAATGTAGAAAACCTGAATCTCCAGTGGATATGTTGCCCATATATATGTTGCATCATGGATGATTATTCTTGTATAAATTTGCTGATATATATATTTACTTACTATGAAGTGAATGAAAAAATTTCAACCAAAGACAATCATCCACAAAAAATAATATTATAAATTACCAATAATAATAATTTGACAATAAACTCCGATAATTTCCATGTGGGATAACACACACCTATATATCTGCGATTAATATAAGATTTTTTTCACTATACAAAACTGAATCATCATCCAAAACATGTGTCTTAGAGCTGCAATGATCTATGTGGATTACATGCACATAATCCTAGATCTGCACCAGAAACTGGATAAGGCAAATTAAACCAAACAATAAAATTTACATATTTTCTATTCTTAGATAGATCAAATATTGCATATGTATACATATATATAACAACCTAATTATATATCTAGACTAATTAAGGAGTGACACATAACATACTAAATCCGACATATATGTAGTTCTTGGTGGTGACAAAACTCCAAACAAGCTAGTCATCGATCATAGGACTTTTCTAATGGAGGGACATGATCATGAGTATTGATTATTCCACATAGAACACAACCCCACTTCAGATAGATAACTGTCGGAGCTTCCTTCCCCAAAGCTTGGAGACCCACCCTTCATACTCATCTCTTGATCATTACTTATTTCCCTTTTCGTGATATGGTTCAACACTGCCTTGATCATCTTCTTATCACAGTTCATGTTGTTGTAATAATCATTATCACTACTGTTTACGAAGGAGCTATATACTTGAGCAGGGCCAAAGTTTGGCATGATCATATTCTTGGTGGGCTCCATCATCTCCGGTGGGGTAGTGAGGAGAGAGAAACTAGGGTTTGTTTGGTTGAAAATGGAGAAGCAGGGCACCTGCTCGTTATACAGATCGGTCGTGCCAGCCTGAGTCATGGCGATCAACGGTGGTAGAGATATCGGTGAAGATGATGAGACTGCTGCTTGGTTCATGCTCGTTTCTTTGGGTGGGGTTTCTGATCTGCTTTTGAAGAACACTCTGCATAGAACCCAATCGTCCTGTATGGAGGAGGATAAGAATAATACCATCACGTGTGATTAATTAATTAATCCACTAGTTTAAATATAAATAAATGTTATTTATTAAGCCTACTTTCTGGTGAGCTGAAGTTGAGGAAAGCATAAAAGACAAAACAGATTACTTTAATTTAAACCAAAGTAATAACTGTTTGTCTCGATGCATTGAATACTTTTAAACACAAGAAAACAAATCCAGGATTAAAAAAATGGAGATATTCTCAAAAGTCTTTTCTTAATGAAAACAGCCTGTAACTTAATGACGTCCATAGTATTGACAAGTTGAAGATATGGCCAATAAAAATCATCAACTAGACTTGCGATTAATTAGTCAAGGCTTAACAGAATAATCATGATTAATTACCTTGACAATATGAGAAGAATCCGGTTTCGGGCCGGGCCCTTCAATGCGAAACTCATGCATGACCCAATCGCTCTTTCTCCCCTTGGGGGCCCGCCCCTGATAGAACACCAGCGTCTTCCGCATTCCAACCAGGATTCCTTTCCGGGTTATGGGCCGGTCCTTGCCCGTGGCCTTCCAATAGCCCGATACTGTGGCCCGATTCGTTCTCATCCCAGTTGCATATTTCCTATCCCTTTGGCTGTAAAAATACCACTCTTTACCCCCCACACATGCAACATCTGCGTTATAATTACAACAAACTCAATTATATTTTTCGAACAAAATTAAATTAAAAATTAGGCTATACTTTTAACGTGTCTCAACACACACTTCACACACATACACGTGGGTGTGTGTAAATTGTGTGGTGAGGGATATACAATACGTAGTACATAGGGAAATGGAAGAAAGTATTTGCTAGATGGATTTGTCGATATCGAATGCCAAAATAATGTCGTAAAGTTGATGTGGACCTGTTGGTGACAAACACGTGGCCTAGCATATATTGACACTATTTTTGGTCTATGAGCCCCCCCATCTTGATAGCTGCCATTATACAACAATTATTGTACATGGGCAAACTGTCGATATCTCCAATTTCATAATTATGGATCAATACAAGCTTCTACTTACCAATCTGATCAAGAAGATGACGTTCCATTATGTAATTTTGGATGTTCAAAATAATGAACATATATGCATCAGTTTTCCAACCACTCGTCTAATCGAATTAGACAACGAACGGGCTCTGGCCCGATTCAAGTGCACACGTGTAAGGTTGTAGACAATATGAGTTTGAATTTTTACCTTAATTTGTTATCTGGAATAGCTGTCCCCATCTTAAGGGTTAGGACAAGGCCCAGAGTGTCAGTTTCTTCAAAAAGGTAATTGAATGAGAAATAATATTCCATTTTACAAATTTATCTACAAAATAGATAAAATTATATACGATTTATCCCTTGGTAGAATCAAAAGGAACCACGCATGTTGTGATATTTTAAAGAATCTTCCAATTCACACTGTATTTCTGGAAAGAAATCCTCAGCCTTTCCATATTGTAAATGCCATCCTTTTTACAATTATTCCCATTAGTAGTGTTTTTGGTCCTTTTGGATCGACATGAATTTGAACCCCATCAATGAACAATTTAGGTGGAATTTGGATCGATCCGAAATACATTCACTTCTCAATTAAAACAAAACCTGCTTAAAGATTTTACTGGTAATTAACGCGGGGTAAATACTATGATATGCAGGTAAAAATTTCAAGAACAAAACTTTCTTATATATATTTGGTGATTTGGTTGAATTGAAGCCATATAATTGAGATGATGTTAAAGATGACCATCCATACCATGATCTTTCCTTAGTATCCACAGAAATGAAAATCTAATGTCATGAGCAATATGAACATGAAAAACAGAGGCATGTTGCAAGAAATCACACACACAATAAACTCGTAATTTGAAGGTAACTCAGAGGATCACGAGTCAGGTCGTTGAGAACAGAGGAAATTAGTAAAACATATGCAGTGCAGCACAATGATGAGGTAATAATGATGTTAGAGAGAGAAATATTACCAGGAATGTCCCAAGGCTCGCACTTATTAAGGTCAACTTCGATCAACATGGGAAGTGGATGAGAGCATCCACTTATCCATTTCATCAGATAATCGCAAATCAGTTCTTCATCTCTAGGGTGGAAACGAAACCCCGGTGGCAGCTTCGTCTCAACGCTGCTCAGACTGCTCATTTTCTGCGGCGGCGCTGCGGTGGCAGAGGGGGTTGCCAGTTTAGTTGTGTTTTATAAGAATGAAAATTAGATTATAAAAGCCTAATTGCAAAGGCCAAATGGCACCCTCTCTATGCCTTATATATAACACTTACCATCTTTGTATTCGAAAAGCAGAGGTGAAACTTATATACTCTGATTTTACTGTGCGGTAAACTACTTAGAAATGTATTACCATAATGGTTGATTTTTAAATATTTTGGGAAAATGTATATATAAATTGTGATCACAATAAAATTTATTTAGAAAGTCAGTCTATTAATTTAAGTGAGTGACATATAATAACAAATCGTTGTTTCGCAAAATTAGTCCGGTTAAATTTGACATTTGAGTTCAAAAGTGCTTCCGTGTGAACAGTTGTTGATTTCTTGCCAATTTTGAATAATACTCGTATGTAGTCATCTTTATTTTTATTTTGGGGGTGGATGGGTAGTGTATAGAAATAACAAGTTGGAAGTCAAGAAAGGAATTTAGCGAGAGACTGAGAGGGCGTCCGTGGGGGTTAGAACTTCGAAAATGATTTGTCGATGACGTGGACATAGGTGGACCTTCAACAATATCTGACGTGGACACAGGTAATACCCATTATCTCTTTCTTTTTTCTTTTTAAAGCATTATCTCAGTTCATTATTCGTTATTCCCGCCACCAAACATGGACAAGATTGTTATGATCCTACCTCATTTCCCTGAAAAAAGTTTGTGATTATTATATAGGGAAAATCTCAGGACATGTTTGGCAAGCCATCTTTAATTTATCTCGTCCAAGGAAGTAATAAACGTTGCGTCAGATGAGTAGTTCAAGAAAACTCTATATTTCATCTTATATTCTAAAATAATTATAACATGTTACATATATCAAATAACATTATTTATTAAAATTTCCCGTATTATAAATATAATGTAACATGTTTTTTTTTTTTTACATGATATAGACATCATATATAGCTTAAAGAGTTGGTCTCTTGTACACCCGTCACACGGTGTGACTGGACCGTGCACGATCGTGTCCTGGGGCACGGTCGACTGTACTCCACAACACAAAAAATCACATATTTATAGTCCTAAAAGACATACTTAGAGCTAAAAATCACATATTTGTGTGCCGCACTATCGACCGTCCCCCATACCGTGCGCTACACATGCGCTGTATTGTCACGTACGAGCGTGATAAAAAAATCAAGCTGAAAATTACATGTTTAGAGCAGAAAATGATATACTTGTACACTATTGTCGCGTACGACCGTTCACGATTCCGTCACACGATGCGATGGTCGCACGCAAGTTTTGGTATAACTTAAAAGTTACAACTCCTAATAACTTACTAGAAGAAATTTAGCCATGTAACGGTGTAAACACACAAATCCCTATAATCAGTAGTCCATTTAAAATATATATATATATATATATATATCAAACATTCAATTCAAGTCAAAGTAAATTATTGAACTCGATTTTACAATATAGCTGTAGTTATTTAATCATAGATGCATTTAAGCATAAATGTTGGGCCTATGATAGAAACTTCACGGTACCATCAAATCACAAGTTTTAATTTTATTTTTTCAATATAAATTGGTAAAATAAAATACCCAAAAAAAGAAAAAGATTATTACTCTATTAGGGTCCAAACAAGTGGCGTTTTGTTGGTGTACAAAGTGGCCCATTCACTGTACTTATCAACGAATAGTGAGAAATTGAAGGGCTCGTTTGGCTGTATATGAAATTGAAATATGAAGTTCCCTGTAAACAGAGGATTCTTCTTGAAAATAGCCAGATAATTATCCAGCCTCCATACACTGTCTTAATCGTAATACGTTGGTTACGCTAACACCAAGAATTTCCAGTCAAGGGTATATTTGTTGTGCCCACTATAGTGAGTAGGTTTGAATATGTTAATTGGTGCCGTTTATCAAAATTAATATCATTTTCTCTTAACATCAATTCCAATGTTCAGATGTATAACAGGGTATTTGACTAATTTTATTTTTATACGTTTTATCTTTTTTAAAAAATTTAATTGTTGAAGTATTTAGATAAAGAAGATGGTGAAACTTAATTATAAGATGGTATTAATGATAGTTTAAAGGAAATGGTCAAGAATCTAATCTGATTAGAAAATAATAATAAGATATGCTTTCATCACTTATTAAAAAATTGTGTTTATAAACTCCTAATATTTTATTTTATGATAAATTAAGATCACATTTTTAGAATTTTGTTAAACACTCTTGATAACTTATAGGTTGTTAAACAATTTGTAAAATGTTGGTGTTTATAAGCTCAATCTTAACACCCTCTAGATTTAATGTCATGAACTTATAAATTCTTATACATTTTATAAGATTTTTAAGGAGTTTATAAGATAAAAAATTCTATCGAATAAATGGAAAATTACTCTGATAAAAAAATGATGCTAACTCAAATAGTTTGATCCGTTATTTATATTTACTAAATATTATTGGTTTGGATAATATTTTAGTGAATGCATACCCATCTCAAGACAACACTCAATTTAAATCTAGAGAGTTACATCAACGACTATATATCCATATCATTTTTATTAGAATTCTGGAGAAAAATGTTGCATTGGTATTTATTTATAGAAATAATTCAAAGAATGAAAGAAGGCCTTAATATATTAGTATATTGAATAAATCTAATCGTCTCTCATATTTCATTTAATTCAAATTGCATATTTAACAACCACCACCACCACCACCACCCACACAACCACATTAAATTAAATATTTTAACAGCAAATATATATAATATATATGGATATATAAATTTGCACTACGTATCCAACACGACCTAGATTCTTGCTACTCAGATATCAAATTACCAAGTCTTCCCTGCTTAGAAGATTAGATCCAAATCAGGACTCTTCACATAATTTAATTAAGTATATAAAAAAAGACTTGAGGCTATACAACTTGAGAGTTGACCGTAGTTGACACAGCTCATTGGCAGATGTATAATCCACTAAGCCAAATCTGTCTTTTAGATATAACTTTCATCAATATTATGAATATATATAGATACATAAAATATTCTTACGCCCTGAAATTGTGCTTTTTTGGGCTCGAGTCAATGGACTCGTCGACATAATTTTTACTCCTATCTTTTTTTAATTTCAATCACCATAAAGATATGATAGGTTTACCAATTTTAGGACTGATTTGAGAAAGTGAAAATAAAATACTTAAAATAGAGGAATAAAATAGCAAGATTGGGAGAAATAATTCAAGTAGTGATGTTGAGATATGGAGAAGAATCTCCACAAGAAGAAGATGATTATTATTTTGATAAGAATTAGGGCACTTTCATCCACAATAGTAGTGATAATGATACATTGTCATGGCTTTCCAAATGTTATTGGCATTAAAGCAGCTATGTTTATCATCACCACCTGCTAAAAAAGAAAGTTGATAGTGTTTCTATATATGCCCAAGTACTTTGAATAGTCAAACCATCCCTCCTTTACTATGATGCTGACCTTTCAGGTCGACATATTACATTAATTCTGGGCAAACCAGTTAAGTAGAGGCTTCTTTTCTTTAACTTTTTTTACTTTACAACCGATTTTGAGTCGAAAAATAAGCGATATAAAACTACGTATAAAACGATATCATGCATAAAAACTGTTTTGATTCAAAATAATCGTCGTTGAAGTTGGATATTGTTCCTTAAACTCAGCTACCAAATTTCATTTTCTTGATTTTCTCAAGTCAATATTCAAATTCATTTTGTGATATTGTCTACAGGATTTGTTAGGTAGCTAAAATGAATGTCCAACAGAAAATAGTCTCTCTCATGCATTCTGATACATAGGCTGCTCAAGCAGACAAAGTCACTACATGTATAAACAAAAGAACCTTATCTAATTGATAACTCTTAGCATCAATAGTTGGCCACCACATAATAGTGGTTCCATTCAGCATCTTTCCACCACTTTTGTCCTGCTCTATTCCGGTTGCTATTTCAATCTCATATTTCATTTTACGTCACGCGTTATACGTATACTATAATGAAAACTTGTTACGAAACGAATACAAGATTCAAATACAATCAAGAATTACATCCCCCAATCTTGGCAAAATCAGCTACAGAAAGAGTACTTGTCACATCTTAAGAATTTGTGACTATCAGTCAAGAATTGATAACTCAAGTGAAAACGTGACTCATGGTTGGGCCAAAATGCATCACTTTGTGCAACTTGTTGTATTGTTTCATAAATTCTTTTCGGCTATTAAAGCTACATTCCTTGGAGATAATATAGGATCAAATAAAGGAACCATAACTGCCTGAATATTAAGCTCACTACCCTTCTCTTGGAGAAACAATAACCGATCAAGCAGCAAGAGAGTTTCCAAAACAGGTCCTAGAGCAGCTCGTAGTGTCCAGTAAGGACCAACGAATTCCTACAATCAATTAGTTCATCAATCTGATTAAGAAAGATACGGTACAATCTGAGAAAAAGTGATGCTCTAGTTGAAGAAAAAGAAACTTATTGTGGTACTTTCTTTAATTATATATTTACAAGTCTTTAGCATAGGAATTTGTAATTTGAACAATATAGCATAAAAACAGGGGTAATAAAATAACATTTCAGATAACAAAGTAGCATCAGTAGAGCCAAACCAACTCCATTCATCCCACCCACCAATTTTTAGGAAGTCAGATTAATTTACCCTTTGATGAGAACAACGTCAATAACAGTAATGGTTCTTCTGGATTGGTCCCATCTATTCATTCTCAAAATATCAAACGAATTATTTCAAGCTACCTTTACACTGTATGTCTCTGTTCAAATTCTGTTATAATAGCTTCAGATTTGAAAATTTTCTTTTAGAATCCGCCTCTTGCAAGAATTTTAACAACTATATTGTTTAAAACTGAATAGCAGATGCCAAATCTGATCATGCATTAATATTATGTTTCCCTACCAACAGCATATTGACCGAATAATAACATTTAGTTCTCATCTATTCAACAGATACATATGAACATACATCTTCAAGATAATGAGGTCCAAATAATTGCATGACCTGATTTTGCAGTATTTGGTTGTCAACACACATGCTTCTCTAGTTAACCCTCAATGTCACCCAAAGCAGAGAACCGATTTACTGAGTGCAGGGAAAATGAATCACTCCCATAACACTAAATTGAACATGTGTGTCACAAAATATATTTCCTTTAGACTCCAGAAACAACAGCATTAAGAAAACATGTCAACCAAACAAGCATGGCCAAGCAAGAATTGTTTAGAGCAAGATAGCAGTGAGAATATCAACTTTAATCTAACCTAAAATAGATGTTAGGCATGAGAAAAGAAAAAAAAAAAAAAGAACAACAGAGGAAAAACAAACTTACAGAAAATTCTTCTGCTTTCTTCCACACGTCAGAATATTCAATATCCTGTGAATCATGCAGACCAAGCCGACCTAATCCAGATTTGCAGAACTCCACAAATGTGGAGTATCTATCAACAGAACAAGACTTTTCATTTGAAGGTTCTGGATATTTAGCATTATGCAAAGGATTTTCAGCCACTGTTGAACCTGCAAAAGTACCATAAGAATAGTAGAAGAAATCCATCAGCATAAAAGAAGAATTAATTTCTTAAGTTGCTCGTATACTGTTTAGGTGATGGGGGTTGAAGGTATCTGGTGTTAAAATTGTAGTGTAGTTCCATTTAAAGAATATGTTTTCTTCCTATATGAGTTTTATCAGCATCAATTGCACCAGGAATATAAAGAGATTTCCAAAAGACTTTACAGTGAAAGATCAACTCAATAACTTTTTTGAAAAATTCTACATAAACTAAGCAAACTACGGCACTCTGCATGCAAGCAGCAGGCACAAAAATTTTCTGAGAGAAAGATACAGCAATACCTGCATTAGACTCTAGGATTCTTTGATTGTGCTGGCGACGCAAAGCTTTGCCTTGACGTCCTATCGCAGGGCTTCTGATTATGACTTCTGGATAGTACTGTAAAAGAACCTTCAGATGGAAACATATTGGTCAGCGAAACTTTTGGAGAAGGAAGTGGATTAGATATTTTACTTAAGACACTGATAGAAGCAGGTATTAGATCTACCATTGTCTTAGTATTCGCCATGGCTTAACAATTGAATTGTCTAAAAAATGAGTGTGCTCAGTATAATATAGGTTACAGATAACAAGAATTCTTTTAGAAGCTACAGTTTGTACCATCTGAAAGGCTGCACGAAATACATGAAGCTCAAAATTGCGGAGGCCAGCAGCTTCTCCCAAAGCTCCCCATCTCTCTGGACTCTGATGAAATAAATAAAAGTTAGTGAACAATTCATGTTCATATAATTTGATAAACACGTCATATTATGAAATTAAACATTTAAAGTAAAACCAAGATGTTGACAAACATATGGAAATACAGGCTATCTAAGTTGCATCCCAATATCAACCATAAAGCATAATGCAGCATTAGATAATAATACAATAACACACAACCAACATCTTAAACTAGTTATATAAAAGGGAAATTCTCTATTGATGGACCAGCAATGCAGAATGAAACTATACATGGATTGGATATTTTGGAAGTCTTCAAGCAATACAACCGCATGCAGTGCTTGTTCAAAAATCAATGTAGCATCTATCTGTCCAAGAGGGCAAACCAAAATAAATAATACCTGACATGCAAGGTCGCGGGCATTTTTTCCTAGCTGAAAATTTGTAGATTTAGCACCTGTACTCACTGGGAAACCACATTGATTATCAGCTTCTTTTGTGCCGCCTTCAGATAATAAGTTATAACAACAACCAATGCTAATCACTGCTTTAACTTCATCACATTCCATGAATGTCCTATATATAAATAACTAGAAGTCAGCCACAAGAATAAGCAAATTACAAGATGCAGCTCCTGTATGAGTTCATTTATACACAAACAGTTTCAATAATATAATTAACTTAATATACTATGCTAACACCATGCTTTCAATGTCATTGCTCAACTTGCAACCTAAGAGATCAAGTACTAATGAATAACAGATCATACTTTATGGACTTTTAATGAAGAATATGGAATGGAACTTCTCTTACCTGCTTTAAGAAATAAAAGAACTACTTTGAGCTAGAATAATGATGAGACTAGTAAGTTCAAATGTCAAAGCATGAAGAGTTTATGATTTTCACCTAAGCATTGTCACCGAAAGATCTCCACAGGCATGAAGTCCAGCCAGAATCAATGAAGACTTCTCATTGGCTTTAAATGGAGATGGAGTATCACTTCCACAAATTCCTTGTATAGCTTTTCCATTAGCTTGTTCTCTGATAATAGTACGGTTCGCCAAATCATCCACTTGCACTAAGGAGCTGCTGATATGATTTAACATCACAGGTGATAGCACTTGGCATGTGACTGTTCTGGGTATTCTGAAACCTCTATTTTCTGATCTGGTAGAAGAATTCACATGATCTATAAGCTTAAAAAGGAAGGAGAGTTCTCTCAATCGGGACACGGATTTTGAGACAACAAACATAATTCAGGAGAATTTCTAACTCAGCACAGACAGACAGAAGCAACAACAGGATAGGCAAGACAGCACATAAACAAGTTAACAAAAGCTGCTAGTATGATAGACATAAAAAATATCAGGCATGATCAGTAATCATAGAGGGGTGAGAATTCAACCAACGACCAACAGGAGAAGCAGAACAATCCAGTTATCTAGAAAATAAAACTCCATGCAATTTATGGAAAAAAATTAAATCAAGAATCTGTGTTATGAACTCAAAAGGCAATATCTTTGCATGATATTTGTTCAAAGCAGCTAAATAGGCTAAACAAGGAGATAAACATTCAGAACCACAAAGGTAAAGAAAAGATTTAAAGCATTAGAAAGGTAAAAAAAAAGTTATAGTGGAATAGGAGTGAGAATGATCATGTTCATGGGAAAATCTCAAGACCAACAACTTAAATTTTAAATAACTTAATCCAGGTATTGAGATATGCATATCTTATCTGCTGCACAGTACTTCAACTTCAAATAACTTAATTTCATACCCAGAAATCTTAGCAGCATAATGTTTTTCGATTCTCTTGGCACGTGCATCAGTAATGCTTCCATGGTGGGAAGAGGCATCAATTGCTATTACAGAAAGTTCATGCTCAAAAGAAAGAACTTGAGCAAGGTAACCCTGGAAAACAAAACCATATGGTCAAAGTTGCTTAGAAATGCACTAGCCTGTTGGAATAAAAGAAAGAATCAAATCACATCGATATGTGTTAGAGAGAGAAAGATAACCATGTGCAACAGAAAGCAAGAGGCACCACACCTGACCAGAACCAACATCCAAAACTGTGTGCACTCCAATTCTCCTAGCAACAGAACCAATAACAGCAGCAAGGGCTTCTATCTACTCAGGCAAACATCATATGTGTAAGTTATCCTTCCATGTTCCACAATTTCAACTGTCAAACAAATCCAAACGACATCACATTGACCTCTAATTTGCAAATATCTGGTCTATTAACCTAAATTTACGTTAATCTCTCGAAATTCTTCAGAAATTTCCACATGGAATTTTCACAGTCAAATAAACAAGATCAAGGGAAATAAACCAATTGTATTGTCACCTACACTATTAGAACTAAACGTATGAATTGATTTCTGTAGCACCATATACCAATAGTAAAGGGAAGCCTACCCAAGACACAATAGTAACTTTAGCATTTCACTCATGAATTACAAGGTCAATGTCATCTCACACACCATCACCCGTATCATAGTTTTTAGAGGCGAGAGGCGCACAGAGGCACAAGGGGTGCCCTGGCGCCCGAGGTGCGCCTCTTGAACAAAGGCGAAAATAACTAAAAAATACAAATCATGTAGAAAACATCGCAATAACTAATTTAAAGTTCAAACTTCAACAAACTAAGTTCATTATCATCATCTAACTACTTGAAGAGGATTTGTTTTGTGTTTTGTTTCCCTCTTTTTTGGTTCTTTGATCCAATAACTTCTCCAAGCTCTAGTTGTCTAAATATGTTTGACTGATATATATGGTTAAATATTACCATTGGAACTTGGAAGAGAGCTGAAAAGAAAAAACGTGTTTGATTTGGAAAAATACTAAAAAGATTGAACAAGAGGCGCGCCTGAGGCGCCAAAGGCGCAAAAGAGGCGCGCCTCCTTAACCGCGCCCGCCTCACCTATGCAGAGGCGCAAAGCCCATCGCCTCGCGCCTCTCGCACGCCTCTAACAAGTATGACCCGTATACAAGCTGCTTGATGAACTTCATAGTAATCCTGATAGTTCAGGCAAGGAAATGAAATAAATGAACAGAAAAAAGATCATAGCCTACTTCATGTTTTTTCTTAGGATTCATGCCTTGGGAAATGACATTATTCAGTGGCGCAATTCTCACACCTGGGAAAGCCTGAATAGACAATGGAAGAAACTTAATAAATAAATTTTACTCCCTATGAAGTTGTAAGTTGTAAGTAGATATACTGTTTCAATCAGAAAACAACTATAAAGAAGATAACGTCAAATTTTCTGCTTAATGATATTTGAAAAATGACAGAAACAAATAAGACTTGATACCATCTTCAAACAAAATAAGCTGCCCACAATTACGAAAAAAGTCCCATTTTACAGGATAGTATAATTAACATAAAGAATGGAGTATAGTGGAAAAGACCTCCTGCAGATCTGTCTGACCACGAGGAAGAGAAAGGGACTTCAATGTAAGGACATATTCTTTAAGTGAAGCTGGCCAATTATCCTGTCATCGTGAAAATTAAGAGTGATACTCAAATGACAAAGGTCGTATTCATGTTACATGAAGTTGATAAACTACAAGCAGCATTTTGCCTGGTATACTGGTAAAGCGAATGGTAAATATATCTTATGGACTATCAATAAAAACATTGAAATAAAAAATTATAATATATTTGAAACATCAGGAATATAACTGAAATCATAAACATTAAACTGAAATTGTTAAAGAGCAGTACAAAAAAAATCAAGGACTCTAAAACATGTGAATACACACACACACACACAAGACCTAAATTTTACATTAAAACTAAGAAGGTTATAACTAATATTATAAAAAGATGAATTAAGCTTTTCAAGACAGTTCAGAAACTAAAGTCAATAACAAAACCAAACATGAATCTATGCAAATCTACAAATTACATTTATTCAAGCAATGTTCTTCTGAATCATGGCCAATAAGAGACTCCAAATACTGATGGCATCAACTTTTGAAAAATAAGAAAATTACCAAAAGTCCAAGGCATGTATTTAAAAATTGTATAATAACTATTTCAAACAATGCAAGAAGAACAGCGAACCAAACTATGATGTTAAAAAAACTGTAACTGAATATTGAACCTAATAAAGCAGACCATAGTTTGTCATAGAGAACCAAGTTAGCCAGCATAACACATGAAATACAATGTTCTATCCTTTTATGGTTTTCTTTTTACTTTTCTTTACAATCAACAAAACACAACCACATCCTCCAGTCTTTCTTTATAATACCTTTCGACTTCTGAAACCTGTATGAAACAGTAGCAAGAACAACCCTTTAGTGAGTTTGATACTGAATGCTAATTTTTCTTTTATTCTTTCACACCTGGAATGATGTTACTAGGAACTGTTCCATAAAGCAATATGCATGTTGACGATAATCACTTTTTCAAATTTGCCAACTTAAAAGCTCACCTAAGTGCATCATAAAGTTTATTTAAAACATAATGAAGTTGCATCGAGAATCAATTTGCAAATTCATGCATGATACTACATTGCTTCAGATAATGCAACATAGAAATTGCTTAATTCAGATTGAATCCTCGACACTACCATTAATCATGCTGCCAGCTAAGTAAACTATTGATGAGATAATTCGTAAAGTATACATAGAAACCTTACTGAGAGTCTAAAAATTATATCAACAGTAAATAATTCGCAAAACGCCTAAAAATTCGACGAAATAAGAATAGCCATACAATTTTAAAGGAGATGCCAATATAACAGAATCATTAGCAGAAAGTGAAATCAAGAGAAATTAAAAAGAAAAAAAAAAAAAGAACCTGGACCAGGCCCGAAGGAATTTGCAGAAGATTCTTCACTGGCTCTTTCCGCAGACAATCTATCCACTTTTCATCAACTGCTTCCCATAGTCTGTCCTGTTACAATCCGCCAAATATTCACAGTCGTTAATACATACTTCAAGCAACATTAGTGGTAATTACTTCAAATTAAGATGAAAGATGAATTGCCTTGAAGAAATTGACAACGTGAGCGTCCAAGAAGAATCGGTATGATTTGAGGAATTGAATAATGGCGTTGATCCACTCCAGAGTTTGACCCGCTGTCTTGCACGAGTATTTACGAGCGCCGTCAGTATCAGCCATGACAGCCGCCGTCAGCCACCGGCTGCCACTGAACCCGTACTATTCCACCGCCGGCCGCCGCTGAGCCTCGTCTCCACTCGAAATTCCGAGATACGAAGAAATGGCATTAATTCTGACAAAACGCATCCACGCGACTGCTATTATTGTTGAATCCTTTTTTTCTTTTTTTTTTCTTTTTTTTTTGGTAAACCATCTTCTAAATTTTCTGTATTTTAATTTTGAGAAAGAAAAAACCCTTTTCTTGATTTACGCAAGAAACGGAATCGACTCTTTTACTTCTCCCATGTTGGGCTTCCTGTTAGATCTACTTCGTATAAGGCCCAATAGGAATTGACTCAATTTATGTTAGTAGGCTTTGGCTTGGACTACTTTATCCGTACCCTAGTAGGAGCAATTAGAAAAGTTTTTTTTTTTTTTTTTAAGGAAACAAGTTTTCCAAGTGTTAAGCAATTTGGAATACATATATTTTTATTTCTAGAAACTAAAAATTTTGTATATCTATTTTTTTTGTTGTTAAGATACCTTAATTTATTAGAAATAAACACAAAATAATGACAAACATATCCTAAACATTTTCCAACGGGTGTCAACATCGTTACAGATAATTTCATGATACCCAAATCGATTATATATTAACACTGATGAATATGCAATATATATATATCGATTTAAAATATAACATTAATAACTAAAAATATTTTTATTTTTTCAAATGTACACATATTACACATCTTCGATGTTAACTCAACCAATGAAAATAATAGAAAACCACTTCATTCATCAGAATCATCACATTGCTAATGAGCCCATTTTACCACTCAACCTGTCACTATTTTTTCTTTTTTCTTTTTTTGTCGACTTGGAAATTTCTAAGTGACTTACTACCTAAATTTTATTTTATTTTTATAAACCTTCTATATTTCCCCAATATTATCCCTACATTTTGTCAAAAAAATCATACAACAAACTATCCGACAAAATATATATATATATATATATATATATATATATATATATATATATATATATCAGTTCTATAGCAATTTTTTTGGAAAAGGTAACCCACATTTTTTCATTTTTATAGAACGCAAAAATTTATATGAAACAGTTTCATAAAACGAAACCTCATTACCTACAAGAAATATGTAAATTATAGGGTATGAATAAATTCGTCTTATAAATTAAATCTGTAAGACAACCTCACAAGAGTTATTCTATTTATCAAAAGATCATTGAAGTTTCGATCAGTTTCGGTGATTATTCAATGCTTGGTCATAAGCATAACTAACTCGCTCACTACAATACTTTGCCAACTAGCTAATTTTTAAGATATTTATACATATTCAATTAATTATGAGCTTTCATATTACACACGGTATGTGTGTATATAATTCACATATTACAAAATCATATATAGACCATGTAATGTATAATCAGTATTTACTTTACATAATGCAACAAATAACTGAAACAAATATTGAAAATAATGAAAGCTGGAATTAAATAGGTTATGAAAATAAATGAGCTGTGAACATGTAAGTGTTGAGTTGAATAGTGTTAAAAAATAGAATCAAAGTGAGTGAGAGTGGGTGAATCAAAAACCGGATAGCTGTTAAATTGAGCCAATAATTGGTTTCGATTAGCAGCTTCGCGCTTTGGCGTTTGGGGGCAGCAAAAGCTAACTACAGCCGAGCCGAGTCGAGCCAGCCGCTAAGCCACATGTGAGACAACAAATCCAGCTCAGCTTATAGTAATTTATATAATGAGGAAAACAGTGGTTGGTCAGATTCAGACTGTGGATCAAGACGTTGAACATCTTTGATTTCGACCCAACCGTTGGATACAGATACGACAAAACATGAATTCTTTGGCGGGAAACTAAAATGATAAATGAAAAACTAATATATATTTAGTTTTCCAAATTCTTCTTCTACAATATTTGATGCCTCTAGTCGATTTAGTGCAGCTCTTCACGCGTACCGACATTTTTCAGATCTCAAGTAAATTTATGTTCAATTTTTTTTTTTTTCAAGTAATGTTAAGAGTTATATTTGTAAATACTTAACTTATAAAGTATAGACTTTGGTGACTTTATTTATGTCCTCTACTTCTTTCTTAAATAAATAAATGAAATTTAAGGATGAAAATACTGTATTTGTTTAAGCAATAATATATTAGGAATGTCTATAGCATCATTAGGGATTATGGTGAATTTTTTTACGCTCGAATTAAATTGAAAAAAAAATTAATTATTAAATAGATTAGATCAATATGATACTTGAATAAATAAAGAAACAGTGTAGGTGTGTAACTCTACATGCTGAGAAGGGACATGGACGAGGCATCTAGACCATCAAAAACGATTTTTTGCACTCTTTAATGGACTATAATTAAATATCATTCTTAAACATCACAATTTTTTTTTCCACTAGTAATTAATTTAAAAGTAAGTCTCTTGTGAGATCGTTTCACGAATTTTTATTGCATTGCGTGAGACGAATCCCCACAACTCAATCACCTGCAACTCATACCCTACAGTTCACATGTTGTTTGTAGGTGACGAGGCTCCATTTCACCATAACTATCCGTAAAACGGTTTTACATGAGTTTCTGTGTTAATTTAAAATAATCTTATTTCACTATTTATGGCAAAAGAGAAAGTTAGGTTTATTTGGATTTGAATCCTTGTTCGATCTGAGATTTAAGATATCATACATCTTTACCATACTTTTTATATTTTTTACAATTCTCAACAACATCATCACATATTTTTTCTACGGTTTCTAAACTCTTTATTATAATCACATTCGAATAAAATCAACATAAGAATATTATCAAAATTCACTTAAATCTCAAATTCAAACTTGTAAAACTCACTTCCACCTCAACCAAACATACCCTTAGAATTAGTACCATTGCATATATATCAACAAAATTCTCTTGATCAATGCACCATTATGTTTCAAATCTTGATTCCAGCATTGATCAAAATAATAATAGGATGAAACATTACTTTACCAAACTCGGAAAAAAAATAAAAAATCATGGGGTTGTGACCTCATCAATAAGGGGAAATCCCACTAAACATTCTAAACTATTCAACTTTTTTCACAAACCTTTTATATTGTTTCACATTACCCACCAAATCATGTAAATTGTTGATTTTGTTTTCAATCACCAAAATTAACACCAAAAAAAAAAAAAAAAAAAACACTGATTTCATGTAAATCAAGAACAATAAAATAAGCTCACAAGGGACAATGGAATATTATACGTATCTACGCCAGCACACACACACACACACACACACACACACATATATATATATATATATATATATATATAATATATATCTGAAATGTATATTATCTGTCAAAATTAATGTATTAAATAGTGTGGCTAATTAAACTCACATATGATGTTCATGGGATAAAGCGTTGTCGGCGTCACTGTCAAACAAGTACAGCCCGGTAACCACTAAACGACAAAATGCTTCCTCTTCTGCTCCCACTCCTTTTTCTCTAATTAATAATTGATTAAACCCCATAAATAAACAAAGAAATATTAGTTTTGCAGTAGAAAGTAATAAATTTATATAGGCTGCAGTTTTCATTTTCTTTATTTTATTAACTCATAATTTAAATAATTTTCCGACAGCACATTAAATTAGTTCAATAGTTAATATCTTTTTTTTTTCTCTGAGAAGAGACAAGTAAGTATCTTGGTATTCTTCAAATAAGTGGTGGACCTGAATAGTGGATTTTAATATTCTATAGAAGTTGAGTTGCAAGACACGAACTTATGGAGGGCTGAAGTGCAATTTCAGAAAATATAGGAGATCTTGTTTTTGTTGAGAGTGAGGATGTAATACTATATTTGGAATGAAAAGGATCACGTGATTTTATCAGTCTCAAAGGGGACCAAACCCACAAATATATTTTCTTAACAAACCTTCAAATCAATCCTCTTTCAATATTATTTACAACTAAGCCCCTCTCTCTCTCTCTAGAGAGAGAAAATGAAGCAGCAGGAAAGGAGGCCCCCTTAGGCAAAGAACCAAAAGCACTAGGCCAGCAGCTTTAGCCCTTTTCAAATTCAATATTGATTGGAATCTGATGAGATTAAAAAAAGAAGACATGAAAATAACAAACTTTGTTTGTTGCAATAAATACACCATTTTTTGATTTTGATATGCCCTCTCAATCTTTTTGGTTCAACACATGATGCACCAATCCCCATTTTTTTAGTTTTTTTTCTTCTCTTTTTGGTTTTATTGGAATTTCATATATTTATTTATTCTCGACAATGGGCCGAATTGGAAATAGTGTATTCCTTTTTTTAAAAGAATTTCAAATCAGCAAATAATTATACCCTACATAGCAAGAGCTATTATTCTTTTAAAAGAGAGATATTTTGGATAGATGTTAGCAAGCAGAAGAGGGTACAAAATCCACTGTAGTCGGTCTAATAAACCATGTGCAACATACTAAAATATGTGCCAACGGATATATACTCTTTTTATTTTAATATCTTTGTTCAAATTATTCTTTATTTCCCACTTTCACTTTAATTGCTGAGGTTACAAACTTGTCATGTTTCTGCGAAGATTATCCGATTTTATTCTGTTTAATAGGAAATTCTATTGTAAAGGAGTAAAGAATAAAAAAGATTGTGGCATAATCAATGCGTATTTAATAATTAATAGTTTGTGAATAAATTAAATATCATTTCACGATAATCAACATCAACAATATAAACAAGTATAGTTGTAACTGAAAAGTACATTGGCAATAACTATTAATCTTTATACATTTACATTATTTGACATTATCTTGGAGGCTTTTTTTTTTTTTTTTTTTTAAACATAATTACTGATATCACATTTTATTAACTGAAACGAAATAAAGATGATTTTATTCCAGTTTACTTGAAATTACGATCATTTTGATTAAAAGGATGAAATGGCACCAATTGGTCAATTGATATTAATAATATTATCGATTATATTACTTTGATCTATATGGAACATAATAAAGATGCTCACATTTATACTATTTGGAAATGCTCAAAAAATAAAAAATCCAAATGTTACCATACTAAAAAATTTATTTCATCATAAATTTGACATGACAGTTCAAACAAAAATGATAATCTCGATCTTACTTCTAATTAATAAGCTACAAATACTCATAGTGATTTGAATTCAATTTTACATTTTTTATTTCCTACAGTATTGTGTTCGATTTTATCTGTATATATATTACATATAAATAGTGTTATACCCCGTTTGATAAACCCGAGCTGATATTGAGAATACAGCGAGCCGAGGAAGAATAAAACGTTGGCCGGTCAATCGAGTCGGAGCCGAAAACCGAACCAACCTCAGAAATTAATCCGGAAATCAGCATGAGGTATTCATCAATCCGACCAGGAATTTGGTCTAGCCGACCAGTAAAAAAGGCCGAAATCCCACAAAACCCGAGATGTCCGGCTGACCCGACCAATATGACTTACCCAGAAGACCCGATCAGATGACCTGTATAAGAAGAGCAGACAAGACCTGCTCCAAGAAATCTTCAAGAAAGGAAACAAATCAAGGCCAAATCTTATCTCATTTAGATAGGATTCAATCTTTTCTTCCCTTTTATACGCCCTAAGATCAAGGGATTTTATTCTTATTTTCCAAGTTTCATATCTTGAAGTTAGTCTATAAATAGGGTCAAAAACCTCGTAAAAGAGGTTCGAAATTCATTGTATTCAAGCAATCAAAAGAGTGATTTACTCTCAGTACTTATATATAAAAACGTTCTGGCCGGCCTAAATTGACCAACCAGGATCAGCCTAACAAACTTGCCATCTCTCTTATTTTATTTGATTTCGTATTTCTTGTTCGGTTCGGTTTATTCAGGCCGGATCGATTTCTTGGGTGTTTGGCTAGGATTTTGTACTATACAAAATCTGACGTCAACAAATAGAACATTATTAGGATATTGAACGTGACCTACACTAATAAAAAAATAAAAATAAAAAGATAAAAAATGGTAAATGGGAACAAAGGCGTGGCATCCCTTGCTCTGGAATCGCGAGTTGTGCCCCTAAATTCAAACAAATTTCCCAATTTCTACCAAACCAGCCTAATTATTTAACTACAATTCGTATCAATTTGCTACTACTCCTTTACACTAATTTTTCTAACAATAAATATATGGATAAATTTCATAAAAAGACTCAATTTATATATAATTTCTCAATTTTATAATCAAATCAAAATTTCTTAATAAGAGGTTCAATTTATCCTTATTTCTCAATTTAAGGTTTAAAATTAGATTGAGTTATTAATTCAAAAATGGGTAATGATGAAGATTGGTCCAAAATTGCACTAACTTGTCGTAATTTATTCAAAGTGTAAATTTATTGAAATATATATAAATTTGTAAATATAAATAAAAGGAAAAAGAAAAAGAAAATAAAATTTCGTATTTAATTGAGAACTTGATAAAATTTGAAACCCCCAATCGAAAAATAAAGTTAATTGAATTTAGTTCCTTATTGAGAAATAATTTAGGTCTATAATTCAGAACTAATATATAAATTGAATCTTATAATGAAATTTATCACAGATAATTTAAGGGATATTTAAAGGATCAATTAAATACATATTATTTTTAATTGTTTCAATTTTATCATATAAATTTTTAATTTGTTGCATATTGTTGACTCGAGCACACCATATTGGTTAGTTGCTAGATAATGTGTATCAGTGTATGTGGCTATGTGCAAATCACAATATTACTATATATATGTGTGTGTTCATAAATACTAATGAACATATTACTCAAAAAATTAATATAGGAAGGGATTTAATTAACAAATGTTAATGTACTATCACTAGATCGAATTTCTAGTGACTCATCTTCAAAATTAATGTACGAACTTCTGAGGCTAGTATCATTCTTATTTGTGGTTAGATTTTGCCACAATTATCTACATAAGAATTTTTATTACATTTTTATTTTATTTTACAATAATCATCACATGTGCAGAGATGGAGTTAGAGGGATCCGCGGCGGCTGCCGTCGCAAATTTCCAACGAAATTACTGTATATATATACAATATAATTGTAGTTAAAAATATGGATATCGGCACCCTCAAATTTTAAAAACTTTGATAGATATTCAAAGAAAAATATTTTGCCCCCTCGTTAAAAAATTCTAACTCTCCGCATATGTATCAAATGATATCATTAAATAATAAAATAAGTATATGAAATACAAATTGTGACAACATCCAATCTAACAAATATGATAATTTCTCTCTGTATGAAATAGCTGATTCGCTATTAAGGTGTTACCTGCTTGATGTGACCAAGACAAACAACTACTTCAACTTGGATAGATATGGATTATATCCTTCCTTTTTAATTTTTTTTAAAAATTCTTTTAACAAATACATTATCGATTTTTTATTATTATTCGTGGATATAGAGATTTAAACAGTACATATATATTTATGATATTTAGAATCACAATATTGACCTCATGTTTCATGATATAGTGGCAACCTCACAACCATAATTGAATGTATCTTCACAAGGTAGTCTCAAATCCACCACCTATTACACCATCCAGCAATAATGCCTCTATAATCGAGTGGAAAATGTAACAATCCTAACTACATTTGAAAATAGTATGATGGAATCAAAGCGAATTCCTACCTCAATTCAAGTATTGGATCTAATGCCTTATCTCAACTCACGACACGGATGACAAAATTGAGCTAGGTGGTACAATTTCATAGAGTCACATCCAATGTCGTAATTATAAATTAAAAAATGAGATCAAAATGTTCGTAATTTTTTTAAATCTATATATATTAACAATTACCCCTTACAAATAGAAATGTAAAAAATTTTCCGTTCATTTTCACTTACTAAATATGTAATATATTAATAGTTAATAATTGATAATTATTAAATATAGAAAATATATTTTGTGTAATCTTCTACATATAGAAATTGCACCTATCATTAATTATCTCATATTAACCAATCACACACTTTCTTATTTAATGACAGTATATCTAAATTTAAGCATTATTTTTCTCCACTAAGTTATCACTTAAATTTATATGTATATAGATTGAGATATATACATATATATATATGAGTTAGTTTAATTAATAATTACTACTCATCAACTGAGTAAAAAAAAAAGATGACATTTTGTGATTCTCGATTTTTTAATTTTTTTTACACATGCACACATATATTGATTGAATAATAATTACAATTAAATTCGATATGAAAACTTGACTTTTATACATAAAAAAAATTAAAAAACATGTTTAACAATATTAAAATGCAATAAACTGGTGATTATGATATAAATTTATACATACATTGATAAACTTTGACTGCATAACTACATTTTAATATAACAGATAAAAAAATTCCAAGATTAATAAAAAATTAGTTGAAACATGTTTGATTGACACACTAAATAACAAATTAAATGATGCATATTTTTTTATTTTAAAATGTTTTAAATAAATTTGGATATGCCATTCGCAACCAATTTCTGGATAAAAGCGACTTCTTTTTTATTTAGTTTTTAACTAAAAACATTTTCAGTAATTTTTTCAATTGCATTTAATATTTTCAAATGTAACAAATAAATGGAACTATAGCAGAACAAACAACTTCCCTATTTTGTTATATTAATACATTAATTTTAAGTTGTGATGTGTATACAAAAATAAATAAATTAAACAAATAAATTTGAACAATTAATATATTCTCTAGGAAATATCTTAATATTTGAAAAATGTAAAATAATTGAGTACACTAACTATCAATTTTAAAAGAAATAATAATACTTGATGGAATCTAATAGAAAAATGTACAAATTGGAAAAAAAGTAAATATTAAAATTTAAGATATCCCTTTATATTTTGATTTATGCAATTGTATGGATCTAATTAGAATTTTAATAACCTGCCTCCTGCCGACAGTTGATTTCGGCCATCTGTTTCGGCCTTTTTTGCTTGTTTCTCTTTATGTTTTCACTATTCATGTACTCTTTGTTGTTTGGTTTTTATGCACAGGTTGGGGGTCTGCCTAAACCCCTCACCCCGTAGGGTATTTTCTTTAAAAAAAAATAAAAATTAGAATTTTAATAACAAAATCAACAAATATATTCTAATATATAGTGAAACACTTATTTAATATTTTTCATCAATTTGTTATAAGTTTGTTCCTCCAGTAAATCATCAAGATTTATGACAATATTATGACTATGAACATCATACACAAGTTTTCAAGTGAGAAATATTAGAAAGTTAAAATATGTCGTAATGGTGATCAATATTATATGAAAATTCATTGGGGGTTGATAGAGAACTTAATTTGAGAATGAATGTTATTTGACTTTCTACTATTTACGGCGATGTGATGAAACTTTTTTGAAAAAGAATATCAAAAAAAGTTTGTAATATCTAAAAGATATTCTAAATAATCAAAGTTTGTTTTACATAATCAACATATCTAAATTAAAAAATTACAGCACTTGAAATTTATATACCATGCATCACATGGGTTATAAAATGAAATTGAAATATTATTAAAACTTTGATTTTCCGTATACTGCAGATAAAAGAATAAGTAGCAGATAAGTAATATATATTTTCTTCTCATGGAATTATTTTCTGTTATAAGAGTGTAAAGTCAGCTGCTACTCTGACTTGCTATGTCAAGCATTTCTATTAGGAATTGGTTACAGTAGCTATATGTTGTATCCTTGTTTTGGTTCGCTAATGCAAAATCATATTTCTTCTGTATATTTGAGTTCTCAACACCGTAATTGACATTTTCACATTTAACTTGAAATATTTAAATTTTATGGTTATACATCACACGAATAACATATTATATTGAAATTAATCTAAAATAATATATTATTTTGTGTTTAACATTTTCATATTAAAAAATCAAAATAATAATTTTTATATGAACTATATACTAGTTGATATAGTAATAGAAATATACATCACACGGATAATATATTATATTGAAATTAATCTAAAATAATATATTATTTTGTGTTTAATATTTTCATATTAAAAAATCAAAATAATAATTTTTATATGAACTATATACTAGTTGATATAGTAATAGAAAATTGACCGAGTCAGTTGATGATTTTGTTTTTTTGTATCATATGAAATGTATTATTGTATGAAATGGTGATATTATATGAAATGTAATAGAGAGGTGTTAAGTGATGCAAATGGCAACAGATCCATCCATGAAAAAGGGGATGGGCTGGTGAGGTCCCGAGGAGAGGGTTGGTGAGACCAGTGGTCAAACAACTCATCATTCAAAATCATGATCCACACACATACATATACAGACACTACATTCTAGAGATTTTTATGTGATTTTATTTATTTATATAATAAAACAAACCAACCATTCACATCTCACACTATTCACCTTTGACCGTCAACCCAAATGGACCCTCGGTTCGGCTCCACCAATATTATCACTTCAACTCATTTATTTGCACAACTATTCCTTCAATAATTATTATTGAATTCGGTTGGATTAACCCAAGCCACAATTCTTCATTGTATAATACAAACCTCATGACATAAATAATGTGAAGATGAAGGGATGATGGACAATGACAACTGAAATCCATACTTGCAACTCCTTATTTGATACAGATATATATTGCTTTCTTTTTTAAAGGGGGACACCTTCCTTTTTTTTAATCATAACTTTCTACTCTTCTTCACATGCTTTAAGGGATCATCAATATTCTGCTTTTTTTTTTTTTTGTTGGGAAATTTTAATTTTATACTTAAAATTAAAGAGCTACGTTTAATCTATTAACCACCGTTAGAAAAGAAAAAAGAAAAGAAAACAGTGATCTGATGTAAGAGTCGCAATTGCAATTTAATGCCCAAGATCTAGTCAAGATAGAGAAAGCAACCCTACACATATTGATTAGGTCTTGAAACCCAATTTAATGACACGACATATTCATGATATTTCCCAACTGCTAATGGACAAAAATTATGGTTCAGTGAAAGTTATGACATTTCTGAAGCAAAATAAGATAATAAATTACTTATTTAGATCCTCCTTTACACCATGCTTTTATGTGTCGTTGGACTACCACTGTAAAAACTAAACACTGTAGTTTGATAGGTAAGTAAAACTAGTAATTAAAATCAGAATTTTGGTAATGCTGGAAAATTGAATTTGGGGAAAAAGAAACAATAATTGAAAAAAATTGAAGGAACAAAATAAGAGTACTATGCTAATGCAACAGTGAATGCATACAGGTAAGAGCACGCAGTGCATGTCATAATATGGCATGTTACGTTGCACTCAAATTCTGTTGTTAATTATTTTTTGGAGCAAAACGAGAAAACCAGTCGCGGAGTGGGAGCGTGGGCTACAAGCGCCATTGGCATCACTCAGAGAGTCACATGCACAACCTCATATGGTCGCTAAAATCCACAACACATTATTAAATTATAAAAATATATGATAGGGAGCAAAGAGCCTTTTGAAAAGCAGAAGAAACAGAGATTCCATTTAACTTTCCAGTAAACAAAAGCAGATGCGATGAAAAAGAGAACCATCTTAACAATTCTCGTTGCAAAAGGCGGAATTTTGGAATCACAAACAACTCCAATCATAATCATCAACAAAAAACATAGAGATTCATCCCCTGGAAAATTACTTATGTACATACACAGTAGTAAATCTGAAAAATTGTCAAGAAATTAAAAAAGCAAACTAGAGAGAGAATCAAATCCGCACAGAAGAACTTTGATCAGAGAGAAAAACATAAAGCTCAACTCCAAGTTATTTTGAAGAAAAAAAAAAGAAGAAAAAGGTTAAGTATTATCCTCAAAAAAGAAACTCTACCATCTCCTCTCTCAAGTTCGATCTGTGCGGTTCTTGCTGTGACTATGATGATGCTGACTTCTGTTTCCACCAACGCCACCACCACCGTTTTCTTTCTTCTGTGGAGTTGAGAACAAGGGGAAACCGAAAACACCGGATTTCGACGAGCCTCGAAGTGAACAAACCGGAACGTTGAGAACCGGAGTGACGCGGACATTAGCTGAATACGACCTTTCCATTCCACGATGCTTGTATCTTGGCCCACCATTGAAAGTGCTTGGACTGCTTGAACTTCTCTCTAAACTATGGAACACAATTTTTCCGGAGGAGTTCATTCGAGGACTATCGACGGAAACGCCACGAGCCGGAACTGCACATTCTGGAGCTCTTCTCATCGGACTCCGGCCAACTCGAGTCGGTGCCGTCCGGTTTTCCGACGCCGACGCCACCCTGTGTTTTACTAATCGAACCTTGGATAGATTGCTAGTGGTTTGATGAGTGTTGCGAGTAATAGTAGGTTTATCTGAATCGAGAGAAAGTCGAGGAAGATCGTCGTGTTCATGGCCTGACGAAGAGGATGATAGGGAAAGCCTAGACGATATCGAAACTGATTCATTATCCGAGTCTCTCAACAATGGTAGATTTAAGGATGAATCGATTGAGGCATTTAATGAGGATTTCGAGCTGCGGTGAAGCAAGTGTTTAAGGCTTCTAGCGGCATTCCTATTCTGACTATGAGAGGACAGCGACGATGTTGTTTTGTGATCCTCCTGCTTCGCATTGCTGTTTTGATACAGTTTTTTCAAGCCGAGAAGCTCCTTCCACCGGCTCGAGCATCGCGGCGCCTTCGGTGAAAACAAATACGGATCTCTGGAAGACACCTCATTTCTACGGCGAAATTTAGGCGTTTCCGGTGATCTGACTTCAGAAGATGCCGGAACTGACGCAATCGAGGACCGAATCATGGAGAGCTGCAATGGAACGAGTTTCCCGTCGGCAAAGAGCTCATCGGCGGGCAGCATCGTCACCGGATCTTCGAGTCGGAACTCAAAATCAACGAAATCCTTGCTGGAAATTTCTGGATCTGGCTCTTCCGGTTGCTCTTCATCCACATTGAGCGGCATTGGTTGACTCTTCTGAGAAGGCCTCTTCGCTGCGCCTTTAGAGCCTTCCTCATCGGGAAACTCGCGGCTGAATGATATTCTGGGGCTCAGCCAGCCGTACGACGGGAATGTGGCCGGAGGACAGTCCAGAAAACTCTCCGGCGACAATCCGATGTTGTTCACGCATGCCGACGCCATTTCAGGCGAACATGCAAAACACTGGCTATACTCACAGCACAAAAAAGGGCACACAATACGGTTTGGCAAAGGAATGAATCTCGGAGTATATAAAGAGAAACAGGCTGTAGCATCACCGGAAAATGCCAAAGACCAGCTAGAGATTCAGAGAAAATAAATATGAGCGTAGATTTCGGTGAGCTAGGGTTTGGAGATAGATAGATAGATACCTTGTTAATATTTTGTGTGCGCGCGCCCTGCTGCTTATTGTGGACTAGTGTGTGCCCCAGTGGGGATAGCATAGGGGTACATATAAATAGCAACAATCGTACAATGGGGCCCTTAATCGGACCCAATAGGAACATGACACGTGTGAAATCGGTCAAAACTAGGTTGACGTGACGGACAGCGGGAGATCGTTTTGGGATGGTTCTTGGAAGCATCTTGTTTATAATGTGAGAGAGGGATCAAAGTGAAATAATGATAAAATGAGGGGGTAAAGTGGTAAATGGCAATAATGTAGAGATCCATGCTTATCCGTTAAGATCTGAAGAACTTTTGGGTGGAGTTAAAGGGCCATAGAGTGATGGGCCGGTGACTGCAAAAAACTGATGTACCTATTTATTTAATTAAATAAAAAGGACTGCACCTGTGATTCTTTTGATGCCTCCACTGGCTACATTTGGGCCGTCACATTTTCTGTTATGTTTTTTTCTAATAATTTCCCTCCTCTCTTCTCGTATTTAGCCCCTTAATTCTGTATTAGAGAGATTTTATCAGTTCAAATTCTGAAATATAGACTAATTATAATTGAAAGATTTGAAATTATTAAATTGAGATTATAAAATTTAACGTGGTTAATATTCTTTATCAAAGATTATCATTTTTCTCATATGAGTTAATGTGCATGTGGTTAGCATTAAAATTGGACACAAATCTGGAAATAGTATGGATATTTTCACGTTGATATAATAAAATAGAGTTTGATATTCCTAATGTCTTTGTATTATTAAAAAAATGTCATTTTTTCCATTAACAACTAATTTCTGGAAATAAATGTATAAATACTATATATTAGAGGGATTAATGGGATAAACATAATTGATCAATAAGAGCTGGTGAATTGTTTTGTTTTCCCAATTATTATCTATATGTTATTTGACAGTCACATTAGCATCATTTAAAAGAATGTCAGTTCATGGTAGCGTGAGATAGATAAATGCTTAACAACTTAAAATTCACAAATTTTATAGGTTTGTTTTTTTGATAAAAATTAACAAATAAACAATTGCTTATGGAAAAGTCAACAAGTTGATCAGATTGATCTCAGCACTCCTCTCACATCACCTTGAAAAACGTCTCAATACAAGTCTTAGCATCATGTATTGTTGACTTCCCATGGACTTTTTTTTTTTTTTTTACTTTTATCATAAGAGTAATTTTATTCATTTGCATGATATGTGGTAGAAAAAATATAAAATTATTTATAATGATAAAAAAAATACACTATTTGATTTTATGGTATTAAGAGCTACTATCTCTAAATTGATATTATTTTTTTCAATACAAATATAAAAAGAATGACAATTTTACTATTGTTAATGAGACATAAATACAATAACACATAAAAAGAGTGAAAAAAATTTCACCACAAATATAATCTCATAGATTTATTTGAACGAGCAAGTACTTCTTTTATTTTCCTTTTAAAATAATAAAATCTAAAAATCTCTAATGTAATCTTCGAGCAGAGAGAAAAGTGATCATGATTTTACCATCCAATAACACTTCTAAATATAGGATATCTAAATATTAATTGAAATGATATATGTTTTCAAGTCTTATTTTATTATAGTTGCCATTTGTTCATATTTTGACATTCTTGAATTAATTATCTTATTGCATTAAGTAAATCATTGCTTCATTTTCTGGAATTACATTAATTGAGAATGAAGGATTCGAGTTTCAAACATTGTTTCAGTCGAGAAATCCAGTTCTTATATATGTCTGATGTTGCTCCAATCTGATCCTCTTCTTATTCGGATAAAACTTGATATTTTCGATTGAATTACCTGCAAAATAAACACCGGAGGGATTCCCGGCGATGGAACTCCGACGCTCAAGTCAGTAAAGTTGCTAGGCAATTTTTTAGTGAAAGTGTATATGTGTGTTTTAGTAATACGGTTGTATGTAAAAAATGAAAGAATGAGCATTATAAGTTTATATACTCTCTGTGATACGTGACAGTTGGAATCATCCGATAAATATGGGAAGTGGGCGACTAGTCCGCGAAAATGGAGGTTATTTGAATTCAAATCTATTCGCTTCGCTCATCATTAATTAGTTCGTTAACATGCCTACAAAATTACTTAGTTCGCACTCCGTTTGCAATCGATTTACAATCATGCCTTACATGTAAGCTAAAATTACTTAGTTCGCACTCCGTTTGCAATCGATTTACAATCATGCCTTACATGTAGGCTCATACGAAGTAGAAATTAGTTCGCTCCTCCTATAGCAACCTGTAAGCTCATACCAAGTAGAAATTAGTTCGTTCATCCTAAAGCAACCTTTATTCGCTTCTTTAAGTTGTTCACATCTGTTGACTTTGACTTTGGTTCGATTTAGAAGAAAAAACCCGATTCGTTTTAGTTCGACCATAACAATCTCCAAGTTATAACCATCTTAATACAAGCCACAGTTCACAACTTAATTATTGAATAATATATGGATATAAATGGCATGCATAATTTACTTAAATTAATATATATGGATACGAATTTTCCTATCCAAGTTTGCCAAATGATCATTTTACTTGGGAAATATTCAATATTTCATGATCAATTATTATTTAATTTATTAACAGTGATTAAATTACACATCCTCTACACTAATTTGCGAGATCAAAAGACACACACGAAAAAAAAAAAAAAACGGTAATATAACAATCACAATCTCATTTAAAAAAAGCATTAATTACAACATAAAACCTGGAAACAAGAATACAAATCAATAAACTGATTACAACAAGAAGTTTGTCCAATCTAGATTTGAATCATACATCAACAATACATAATTTATTCAACACTCAAACTCAATCAGGAGGAGCAAACTGGTCATTATTCTGCAAACACACCCAAAAAGAAAAAAAAAAAAAAAAAAACAGAAAATACACAAGTTCAAAGATAAGACTTGGAATATATTCCATATATTGACTACCAATTTCAATATAACCATTTTTAGCATATTAGCAATCTCCTCCGCCGCAGCATTCGTCGAGGTTGTTTCATTTATGGTGACGCCAAAAAATCTAAAAAATGACACTTCTAATATTTTGAAAAATACAATTTTAGATATGCTGTTATTTAATTAAATCACTTTAACAACATGCTTCTAAAAAACTATCTTACATTTTATAAAGGCAAAAACTTCTGTGCACCAGTTGCACCACACTTTCATGTTATAAATGTAGCATCTTTATGCATGTTCATTTTAAAAGGTACAAATATTTGTACATAAAGGTACTGCATTTATAACATAAAGGTCTTCCGTGCAACTCTGTGCACCAGTTGCATGGAAGTGTTACTCTTTTATAAATTCTTAAAAGTTAGAAATTGGTTTGGAAAAGTTTGTGTTTACCAATTTTTAATCAATGTTTACATGGTGTTTTTTTTTTTATTAAAACAGAAAAAAGTTGTAAATTTGAAATAAAAAAATTTAGTGGATAATTGTACAGAACTTAATTTCTAGAATTCAAATTTTGGACGAATGAAAAATTAATATTGAAATTTACAACTCTTAAAATGTAAAATGAATTGAAGAATGGATGAACCACATCGGAAAAAGAAAAGAAAATCAACATACCACCTTATATTAAGGAGTAATTAAGTGAGCTCTTCCTATGATGCATCCTATTAGTGTTTTGAAATCATTTAGGTTAACTGGTTGTGAGGATGGTTCGCAATATCCAAGCACGTCGCACGCACGCATCGTTGAGAGGAATCGAGGAGTCCTAAATTTCTGCAATTGAATTAGGTGGCTTTGTTGGCGTGGCTTGAGGAGGTGGTCCAGGTGACTTGATGATATGACAACGAGTCTAACGCATGGTCCGACCTTCGAGACGGACGTGCATACGGTGCGATCGAGTTCAACCCGAGATGTTTGAGATACAAATATGAGTTTCAAACTCCACGTCAACAATTGGAGTTTGAAATGTTGGTTTATGTGTAAAAAAATATACTTTTAAAATTAGTAATTTATTGTGTTAATATTCAAAAATTGTGTGAATGAAAATCAATTTAGATTTAGTTAGTGATATTTTAACCCTTTAAAATACATAGTAAGACACTAAACTTTTAATGCAATTAACAAAGTAAACTAATTAAATTTACATTTATAATGCAGCATCCTTGTATCAACAAAGTACTTGGCCGAAATCCAAATCGGTTTAATCATTAAAGAAAAAGATTGAAAGGTTTGAGATTCCTTGGGCAACCACATCAATTCAGACCATTTATTCTATTAATATAATAAAATAATACAAAGAAAAGTTAAAAAAAAGAAAGATAAAATATGGTGTATTAGTCCAACCTCTCTCCTTCCATTCTCTCTTAAAATAATATTATTAAAAACATTATTGCAGGCTAATTGTAGAACCTGTAATAACATAGATAATATTGAAATAATAAGGAATCGGTTATTAATGACCTGTAAATTAACTAATGTAGTTGTCCTTAATAGAATGTTATGCTGTTTATAACCTTATTTTTAATTTATTCATGATTAAATAGTGCAGGATCCATATGGTCATTAGGCCCCACCTGAAATATAAACTTGCGCGTCTACGCATAATTAACAATTAATCAGAAATAAACTATCAAGATTTCATAAATGCTAGTAAAAATATTTGTACATCCTTTTAATTTGATTTGATTATTTTTACGACATAGGCTTGGTGCTTCAGATGCAGGTCTCTCAACTGTATAGGACTTGCATTTTCTTTTAAAGAATGTTCAAAGATAGTGATGGGGTTTGGAGATTTCTCATCATCAATTAACAAAAATGCAGAAGAGAATTGGATAAGAAATGATGAAGATTAGAGAGAAAGTGTTGAAGAATGACTATTATTTGTTGGAGAATGACATACTTGTCTCCAAAAGTTTCAATAGGTATAGTCGCATAAATTAACGATACGTATAGTCGCACTCCGTGTATGCGATTTTACTTACTTTATTAACAACTCTTTACTAATAAAATTATTAAAATAGAAATAATTAATATAATTATTTAAATTATAAAAATTAATAAATTAATGATAAATTATTAATATTCAACGTCTTTTTTTTTTTTAACCAAGGATCGGAGGAGAGATTTGAAAATCTGACTTGAATCAAGAGATGCAGCTACCACTAGACTTATCTTGCACATCACAACTAAGTTAAATTAAATAAAACTAATAATACCAATACGCACTATAAGAAAATTCACCGACTGTGACGGATTTTAGTGACGGAAATTTTCCATCACAAATTTGTTACTGAATAGTGACAGAAAAGATTTTGTGACGGAAATATCTGTCACTACATGAATTCTGTCAAAACAATGTTTAGTGACGGATTTTTCCGTCACAAAATTCAAAATTAAAATAAAAGAAATGTCAAAAATACATGTTAGTGACAGATTTTTCCGACACAAAATTGTGACGGATTTAAATCTGTCACAAAATTCAAAATTAAATAAAAAAAATATCAAAAATACATGTTAGTGACGGATTTTTCCGTCACAAAATTGTGACGGATTTAAATCTGTCACAAAATTCAAAATTAAATAAAAAAAATATCAAAAATACATGTTTGTGACGGATTTAAATCCGTTACAAAATTCAAAACTAAATAAAAAAATATCAAAAATACATGTTTGTGATGGATTTTTCTGTCAAAAAATTCAAAATTAAATAAAAATAATAAAAAATACATGTTAGTGACGGATTTTTCCGTCACAAAATTGTGACGGATTTAAATCCGTCACTATTTTGTACATGAATTCAAAATTGAAATAAAAAAAAAGAATGCAATATATTATTACATAAGCACCATTGGCCTAGTGGTTGGAATACCACATCAGCACCCGGGTTCGATTCCCATATATCGCACCATATTTGCATTGTTGACGTGGTGACTTGGCGGTGACGTGGCGACACGTCGATGACGCGTCACCTCCATGATGATGTCAAAATAATGACTAAATGTTAGTGACGAAATTTTTCATCTAGTGACGGAAAATTCTGTCAGAAATGTAGTGACGGAATATAATCCGTCACTAAAATTTAGTGACAAAGCTTTTTTTGACAGAATTTTTCCGTCACAAATCCGTCACTAATACAAGTTAGTGACAGAATTTTTTGTTTTAGTGACGGATTTTTCTGTCACAGTCAGTGAATTTTCTTGTAGTGACGGATATATGGCATAAATTAAATTACTTAATGGATGGATATGTTTTTTCCTATCCAATTGTTTGTAAAATCAACTTATTTATTTGGGAATTATTCAATATTTCAAGGTGTAATATTTTTATATATTGAAGAGCATACATATATAACACTAAAGCTGAAATCAAAACAAAATAATTAATATTACATTCACAATCTCAATAAGAAAAAGCGTTACAATTACATCATGAAACCAGACAACAATAATACAAATAAATAAACTTGTTTCCGAGAAGGAAAAAAAAAAAAAAAAAAAAAAACTCCAAATGAAACCACATACAAATTTGTCAAACCCAAACAAGACTGGCTAGCAAATTGGTCCACCAGTACTGGTACTGGAGTTATTCCAATTCACCCACCAACAATATAGCAATCCAAAAGTGGGGAGATAAATATGATGAATAAATTAAATTAAGAAGAAATATTGAGAATTGATCAAGATGATGATCAGTTTGGTCCCCCGGATGAGACCAAATTTGCGGAGCCCGTACCGGTAGCCGAGTCTCCCAGCAGGTTGCCAGTCAGCGTGCCGGTAGCCCCCGTTTTAGTTATGGTGCCCTTGCCCTCCAGAGCACCGTTGGCTGCACCATTAGCCACTGAAGCGGCCCCACCCACAGTGCCGGTTGCCGCCTGCAACAGGTGGCGCGTGGCTTCACTCTCATGTGTGATGGCTATCATCACCACAAGAATGAAAATGCATGCATGCTTAAACACTCTAGTAGAGCTGGCCATCTTAATGAATAAGTGGTAGCTAGTTGCAACTGAAAATATATATTTGTTTGATTAGTTTGATGATGATGATGATATATTCAGAGGGGTGTTACTATTTATAGCTGAGAATCGAATGTTGCTAATACTTGACTGATTAGGTAATATTTCTTCTACTATTTATTTAATTTCAAGTAATGTAGACAACCTTGCACGTCGTCTATGCCATTACTGCTATTTACATGATTTGGACTTAATTTCTATTAGTCACATCCACGTTAACTAATTGAGTTGGTTTACCACTAATTCATTTTCAATACAGTATTTATTAATATATATGGTTTAGAATCACAAATCTTTCTTATTTAATTAGGTATATATAGCTGGCTAGCTGCTTATCCATCTCACAATTTCTTGGGGTGTTAGATAAAAATCTAATATTAAAAGAAGATTTCATATGCTTCAACATATTTTAGTTGGTTTTTGTTATATATAACAGCAGATTTCATAATCTTGTTCAAAGATATATAATAGACTTATTTATTTTATTTGCTTTTGAAATCTAAACAATTTCTTAAATTATTTTTCTTCATATTAATCTAAAAAATCAAATTGCAAATGTTTTAAAAGTTCAATCTTGATGAGTAAGTTTTATCTGAGGTCGTCTCATGAAATTCTTGAACCCCATATGAGCTAGTTTTTCATATTAATTTATCTAAAAAATCACATTGCTTATGTTTTAAAAGTACCATGTTGATTATATTGTTATTTTAATACTTTAATAAAAATCTTTAAGAAATTAAAGATCTAACGTTATAAAAATTCAAAAAACTATTTATAAAATGTAAAAAAAAACTTCATTTTAACATCTTAATTACAATAAAGTAAATTAAATAAGACTATGAAATATTATGAACAAAGTAATATTTGGCCAAAATCCAAATGGTTTAATCAACAAAAAATAAGAGTTAAAGTTTAATTTGAGATTCCTTAATTACTTAATGTCGTTGTTGATAACCTTATTTTTAATTTATTAACTAATTAGTAGTGGAGGATCATACGTCTTATTATTAATGCATTAACTACATGACAAATCACCATCTTTAATCCTTTTTTTACCAATTATAATACATAACATTTCGACTGTTAACTCGACATATAATCACCTTCAATTTTTTTTTAAATCGATACACATGCATGGTCAGGATTTTCGGGTTTCAATTTCTGACGTGGAGTACGAAATTAAAAGCCACATAAATCAATGACGAGAATATTTCTCTAAATATTGTCAGACTTCATATCAACATTTGAAATTCGAATGGCCCGAGCCTGACCATATATCGAATTGTTACAAAATTGAATAAAAATGTTAAATGTGATGTGCGATTAACATTTTATTAATTAGGCCTTAGAAATTAAATATAAACTTGCACGTCGATGCATAAACAATTTCTCAGAAAATAAACATTCAAGATTACATAAATACAAGTGAAAATACTTGTACATCTTTCTTATTTGATTAATTCTACGAGATAGGCATGGTGCTTCAGATTGCAGGTCTCTCAAATGTACAGGCCTTGCAATTTATTTTATAAGAAAGTTCCAGGGTAGAATATTTGTTCCTAGCTTACTACACCAAAAGAATATAAAAGTTGATTTATATCATTCAATTAGCTAGATTTAAGTTTGCCAAATGATTTTTTATTTGGGAATATATAATTCAATATTTCAAGGTGTATTGGTATATTTATGTTAACGGTGATGAAATTATAATATCTAGTGCAATCAAAACAAAACATTTAAAGATGAAGAAACCCATGTTTTGGTATTTATAGTCTCCGCAAGTACAACTGCTTCATTTGATTTTGTTTATTTATTAATTAATCTCTTCTTTCTCCTAACTCTTTTTTTACTTCAAATTAACGATGAGAGATGCCTTAAATTTTATTTTTTTGACAATCAATTTTGCTTTGTTGTCCCCTCGGGGACATCCAATAAAATTGGAATGATACAGAGAAGATTAACATGGTCCCTGTGCAAGATGACATGCATAAATCGAGAAATTATCTAAACACGATGTGACGGTTGCACATAAGTTTATATGATTTAATTTTATCAAGATATACTAATTAATACATATATATATTTTAATCGGGATTATATTGTACGTCCTCTATACTACCAAAATCAAAACAAGAAGAACAATAATGTAACAATCACAATCTCATTAAAAAAAAAAAAGCATTACAACATAAAACCCACAACGTCAACAATAATACAAATCAATGAACCGATCATTATAATAAAAAAATAAAAAATAAAAACTCAGGCAATGAAATCACAATTAGCTAGTTTATCCAATCTAAATAATTTGGATTGTAAGTCAAAACTAATTACGGTTTGTACGTAATTATTTGACAGTCAAACCCAATAAAGACCGTCAAACTGGCCATTATTCGAAACAATTAAACCAACAAAAAAATAGGAAGAAAATTTAGAAAGAAAAGATTTATTCCATGAGATTGCAGGAGTTTATAAACCCGTTTTGAAGATAATACTATAGCTGTCATGGTGGTGGGATTTGCCGTAACATTAGTGATAGGTGGGGCCGTCCCGTTCACAGTGGCGTTGACAGCTGTCGAGTTCACTGATGCGCTTTGCATAAGTTGTTAATTTATTACAATAACTATATATATATAGTTTATGGGACATCCTTGCACGTCCTATGCCACTGCTGCCATTTAGATAAACAATTTCTGTTTATTAATGCTATCCACAAATTTTCAAGAGATTTGTTATGATTTTCGTCTATATTCTATTTCTATTGGAGAGACTCTAAATAATAAACCTGAAACTCATCTCCTACATATCTCCCAAAGAGCCGGAAGTTTACAAATTAAATCTGAATAATTATTGTGGCATATATTGCATACATAACTATTTATTTTAATTATTTGATGTTACAAATGTATATTCAATTTTATTATAATGAATTACAGATTAATACTAATATCATGACTTATATCTATAATAAGATGAACAGGAAAAACAATTGTGTAATGCGAAGATGACGTGTTGACAGCTAAATTTAAGTAATTATGATTAATTATCCCCCCCCCCTAATCTTTCTGACATGATTGAAACTATTTCACAGTTCACCTTCGAGCACCCCATAAATTAACAATAGCATGTAATAACTCAATTAATTATGTGTTAGAAAACAAAAACAAAAACATTAAGAAACGTCCATGCATTGAATATATCCTTATCATGAGTTTGTTATATTAATATCGGGAGTTTGGTGGATTTTCTACCACAATCCATATAACAATTTATTTTCTATTATAAATGATAAGAAATTAATTTTTTCTACCAAATAGAAAATTTGATAATTTTCCCCGAATAAAATTTTGATGAAAATAAAAAAGTTTAATTTTTTCGGTCATGTCGTGTAACATTTAGGGACCATATAGAGTAACTCCTTATGAAAACACTCATCCAATAGTATTTTTTCCTATATCATATATCATATAATGTCTCAGCATTGACGAAGCAAAAAATTTTATTTAGGGATCCAATTTATAATAATATTATTAAAAATTAGATTATATACATAAAATGTACATTTTATTTTTACAATAAACACATGTTAAACTTTTGATCTTCAATACATTTTTTTCACAAACTTCAAAACATAGATCATTGCTTGCATTTTTCAACTTTTAAAACAAATAAATTATACTGATGGCGACTTACCCATGCATCTTTAACAAATTTGTTTAAAATGTTCCATAATTAAAATGATAAAACTTAAATTTTAAATACTAATTTATTATAATAAAAAAAACTCAAAGTTTTCTAACTACAAGTATAATTACACATTTTAATTTTCAAGAAAACTTATAATAACATTATACATTGGAATTATGTATTTAAAATGATTAAAAAATTAAGGTTGCATATTTATTTATTGTAAAATATAAAGATACGTGGCATACATACATACATATATATATATATATATATATATATTGACTCAAGAAAAAATAAAATTATAAATTAAAGATAATGGTAACTCAATTACATATAAACATTAAACATAAATAGCTCATTTACATTATAATTTTTTTCTTTAGAAAAAATAATTTCAAAACTATTAAAATATATTATAATTTATAATTACTTAAAATTTCAAGGGGTCCCAAAACCCCCTTGCAGGTCTCTGTTCCTGCCCCTCAGTGATCATATCGTGTAATCCATGTTGGATTACATTATGATTTGATTTATATTATATTTCACAACATAATATTTCAAATTACATGTATGACGGTTATATGATATGACGGTCTACACGATCTGATTTGATTCATATTTTCTTACATGATATAATTCATATGAGTGATTCTCCTAGGCTTCGAGGGCACGGATCCAAGCCCCTTTTTTACCCGCGCATATATACTTTTTTTTCTATGCATATATCTGTGCCCTTAGTTTTTTTTTTTTAGGTATTACAAATTTATTCTATAGGTATTACAAACATGAACTAAATGTATTACACAATTACATGTTTTAATGATATGTAAGTTATGAAAAATAGTTTTGAGGTATTTCATATTTGTTCTATAGGTATTATATACATGAACTACATGTATTACATAATTACGTGTTTAATGATATGTAATACTCGAAAAAAATATGTGTGATACTTAAAAGATACTTGTGTAGTACCTTAAGAGTATATATGTGATACTTGAAGGGTAAATGTGATACATAAAGAGAAAATGTATAATACCTGGACATAATACATTATATGATACATTAAGAGTATATGTGTAATATTTGAAAAGTAAATGTGTAATACCTAAATATAATACATTATATACAGGCTATGTGATACCTGAAGAGTATATGTGTGATACTTTTAGATCAAATGTGTAGGCTATGTGATACCTGAAGAGTATATGTGTGATACTTTTAGAGCAAATGTATGATATCTGGCAGGTGCGTGCGCAGCGTGGGCGAGCGTGAGAGCAGCCCACGCGTCGAGGCGGGTCGGGGGCATAGATCTTATATAAGTTTTTGCCAATTTATATAGGGACTACATGATATTATCCATACAACTTTACACGACATACACAAATATAGTGTTACATGATATTATCCATGAGGAGTCGGTTACACAATATAAAAAAACATTGCTCATTCATGATATATACCACAATTTCTTTTTTTCGAGATATTAAAATTGTACTTAAGAACAAATTTATCAAATTATTTGAAATGTAGTGGAAAAGTAAATTTCTTATTTTTTTTAATAGAAAAGTAAGTTTCTTATATTTTAATGGTATACAAAGTTGTTTTTTAAATGGATATAGGTAGATAGTTGCCATTTGTAGATATTTTGACGTTTTGTGACTTCAATTTAATTATCTTAGAGCATCTCCAGTAGTCTGCACTACTCTAGTGTAGAATCTGCACTAGAGTAGTGCAGAAACAATGTTTTATCTCCAGTAGTTTGCACTAAATTTTATACAAAAAAAGAATATTCCATATTATTTCTAATTAATAATTTATTTAATCATATTTTTAAAATTTTGTTATAATTGGATAACATATTTACACATGTAAACATTATTTAATATAGTTTTAACTTTTTGTATTTTAAATTTAATAAATAAAAATTAATATCATTAATTGATTGAAACTCAACGTAAAATGAAAACAAAAACAATAACTTATTTTTATTGAAATGAAACCAAATCCCACTAATATGTTTGATATGCTTGGACAATTTCCAGATTTGGGAGGGTCTAGGTCTGGGGCTGGTCTCTCAGATTATTAGATTTAATTGTTATTTTCAGTAATTTTATGTTTTATTTTCATGTATTTTATTCAATTTTCAGTTATTTTAAATTTTATTATCATGTATTTCAATGTATTTTAATTATATTTTAGTAATTTTATGTAATTGTTTCCTTATTCTCATGTATTTTATTCAATTTTCAGTTATTTTTTATTTTATTTTCATGTATTTTAATTGTATTTTAGTAATTTTATATAATTGACCCAAAAGTTTTTATAATGTAAGCCCATTTCCCTTTTCCAAGAATTGGCCCAAATTTGTAAAATGCTCAATATGTGTAATTGACCTAAATTAACAAAATATATAACATGTTTAATTGGCCCAATATAAGAAAAAAAAGAAAAGAAAAAAGAAATAAAATTTCTGGCGCTGGAATGGCTCTGCGTTATCTTTAGCGCCGCAATCCACACATCTCTACAATAGCGCAGAAGATGGAGCCTTGCTGGAAGGAGAAAAATAACAGCAGGCGCTTCTCCAGCGCACTGTTGCGGCTCTTATATCATCAAGTAAATCCCGACTTTAGTTTCTTGAGAAACAAATTAAATTACAACTTAACTTGAATAGTCTACATCTTACATGGATGTATAAATATATACAAAACTAACATAGTAACATTTACCGAAAGATGTGAGATATCCTTAATTGTATTTTAATATTTACATGTTTTATCATTTATGTTCATTTAATAAGATATTACCATCACACGTGTGTACTAAAGGAAAAAGGAAAAGTTTTCATGTTTTATTTTATCATGTTGTCATTGGGTGATATTTTACATCTACAGTTTTCTCAATACTTGATATTTTAATTGCATAAAGTAAATCGCAGCTTAACTTTTTTTTTTTGGGTTATAACAGATGTGAAAAAGATCTAAAAACGATAAACAAAAAACACAAAATTTATGTGGTTCACTAACAATGTGTTAGCCACGTTCACAAATAGAAAATATGATCTCGTATATTATTTATGAAAGCGGCTACGGTACAAATTACAATGACACTAGGTCAAATAGGAATATATATAACCCCTAACAGACTGAGCCCATAAAAAACCCAAAATCAAACCTAAGCTCAAACACATAACATACACCAAGTAAGAATTCAAGACATTCTTACATTTTTCAACCAACTTAGAAGGAGGGATTAAAAAAATACTTAGATCAGAGAGATACACCTACCACTACTAATGCAGATGTATGGGCTAAATTTACTTAAATAAGTATGGAAATATTTGTTACCCAAAATTGCCGAAAATGGTCTTTTTATTTAGAAATTTAATCTTGTTACCCTATCGACGATGGGCATGTTAAGAGTTTTTCACAATGGACATTTTTTACATTTACATTTGGAAATTATTCAATATTTCAAGATTCACAAAAACTTATGTTCGTGTAATCAATACTTTTATGTTATAAATGTAGTACCTTTATGTACAAATATCCGTACCTTTTAAAATGAACTTGCATAAAATGTATTACATTTATAACATAAAGGTACTACATTTATAACATAAATGTATGGATTGCATGAATTCACTTCTGTGCAACTGGTGCACGGAAGTGTTACTCTTCAAGATTTAGTATTTTATATTGAAGAACAAATTATATATATATATATATATATATATATATATATATATATATATATATATATATATATATATAAAACACCAATGCTTTAATCAAAAGAAAATAATTGATATTACATTCACAATTAATCTCAATAAGAAAAAGCATGACAACAACATGAAACCACACAACAATAATACGAATTAATCAAATTGTTTCCCAAGGAAAAAAAAAACAAATTGACTCGTTGACCGGGTCAGATTTGACCCGTTTTACGGAATGAGATCCGTGATATTGTCTACCCAAAATTTTGCCTTTTAAATTTATTAACTAATAGTCAGGATCCATATTGTCTATTTATTAATCAGGACCCAGAAATATCAACTTGCACGTCTACGCATAAACAATTTCTCAGAAATAAAGTTTTAAGATTACATTAATAATAGTGAAAAAACAAGTACATTTTTTTTTAAAATTTAATTTGATTGTTTCTACGATAAGGGCTTGAGGCTTCAGATCCGGCCCTCTCAATTAAACTGGACTTGCAAAATATTTTCAATATGCAAATTTGGGCCCAACTCTAATAGCATGTTACCTTAGAAGAGTTTTACTAAAATAATATTATTCAATATAAAAGCTTATTAATAACAAGTCTATATCATCATCATCATCATCATTATAATTATTCTAATTCTAATGCAAGTTTTAGGCACATAATTGCTGTTAATTTGCTTTAAAGCGTTTACATATACTCAGCCTACTGTCTTTTTCTAAAATTATAGTTAGTGAGTTATGGTAACTTTGCCTTTTCGTTTAGATAAATTATTTGGATAAAAATTGATTACTATTGAAAATTGAATTTGGGCCTTATTATTTGTAATTCCGCCATAAGAAAAGGGCCCAAAAGAAAAGATAAATATTGCAAAATGGGTGTTTCGGGTCAACCCGGACCCATCGAATTAGGGTTTCGACAGACCCTATAAATTCGCAACTACGCATCGATAGGAAGAAACAGAGGCGTTGGAGGTGAAACTGAATTTCTCTGAGCTGAGATGAGGGCGAAGGTATGCGACTCTGTTCTTTGAGGGTTCTATGTTCTTATCCTTATTGTGGAGATTTTCTGGATTTCTGTTCTTATTTATTTCCACTTTTTCTGGATTAAATTCTTATCGTTTTTTGGCTGTGATGAATTCTGCACTTCTTTGTGGCATTGGTGTTTGCTTTATTCATAGTGCTAGGTGTTGTATGTATAATGGTGGAGATTGTCTATTATGACATTACATGATTTGGTACATGGTTGTGCTGCGCATCTGTTTGATATATTAATTATCGATTAAGCTATTTACTTTGGTAAACATGTTCGAAGTGCAGTGTCCTCTTGCTTAGAACGCTTAATGAGTATGACCAGTTATGTTCTTGTGAATTTTGAAAATACTGAGAAATCTGAAATTATAACTTTGTTTGGCACTGAAAAATGTAGGGGTATCTGTTGTTTAAAGTTTTGTTTCTTGCACACTATATGTGATCATAGTTTTGATCAAGGGTTATTAGATTATGAGGTTCAATTAGGAATCTTACTGGATGATAGGTCAGTTATTTAGCTTCACTTAGTTGCAATAAGTTATAAGCTTTGAGGGACAATTATAAAGTAACAAGTGATGGATTTAAAGATTTTTTATCATCCACTTTGCAGTGGAAGAAGAAGCGTATGAGGAGGTTGAAGAGGAAGCGCAGAAAGATGAGACAAAGATCCAAGTAAGAGAATGGACACGGTTGATCAGAGAGCTTCTTTTGCACGGATTGCTTCTTCATCTGCTGCTTTGCTATACAGATTAGTGGAAGCAAGTTCTGTACAGGGATATCTTTGTTGCCTGTTCGGCTCTGATTAGGGACCTAGTTGTGGTTCTTTACGGCTTGTTCTTAGTCAAGTTTGGGTCGATTTATAGAAGGTTTTGCACTGTTTTTCTTGTTTTGATCGGAATCAAAAGCAACTTGTTTGAACTTATTTTGTTCACTCTACTCATCTAAACTCTATTATGGATGAATGCAGACTATGCAGTTCTTCATTGAGCTTATATTTTCTGGACCTGTTATTCAGCAGCTCTACCATATTCTGCTATTGTGTTTTTTTTTTTTGGTTTAAGCTCATGTCTGTCTTTTGTCTTTTGAAGTGTGTTTTAGAATCGCTTGATATATGTGTGTATTTGCAGTATTATGAAGTTGCATTAAAATAATGTTATGTTAGTATGAAGTTGAAACCGAAGGATTGTTTTTGGTTAGTGTTTTGCCTTGGGCTCTGGGTTTATTTGGGAGTAGCAAGAATCTTGTTTGCTGTGGGATATATGCCTGAAAATTTAAAAATAACAGGTGGAATTTGTGACATGTTGGTGTGGTATTATTGTATTAGATGTAAATATAGACATAAGAACAGTTAATTTGTTCATTGTTGATATGTACTAATTAATATATTCCCAATGAATTGGGATTTTGAAAGTCCCAATCCCGGTTCAAGTACCCAACCAAGATGAGTGGTTGACAATGATAAGATCTCTGTTAGGATCTTTGAGCTCAAATAACAGGGAGCCAAAATGATGTCTATTCTTTCATGATATCCAAATGCAACCCAAGATTTGTGAGTAAGAATGCATTACATACAATTATTGTTCAAGCTTTGTTTAAATGTTTGTCATGCATTGATAATTATGTTACAACCTCATTGATCCATTAACCATAACTTGAAAGTGGAACAGGTTATCTTCTATTATTTCTTGCTAATCGAGCTTGAGTTCAAGTAAAGCTTTAATCTTTTATTCAAATTCAAAACGTGTACAGAAAAATGGGATCAAAATAACCCTAGTGTTTATGAAGCAAGCAAAGTGATTTTACATAATACTCCTGATTTTACCAACTCTACCACCACTATGAGTGTAATCCTTTACTATTATCAGCTTCCAAAAAGTGCTTAATATACACTACTCCCAATCTGTATAAGCCCAAGTAAAGTGTAAATACCAAATTGTTGTTTTCTCTACCTTCACCTTCATACAATGTGTGCAGATAGACCTTCAAGATCATACTGCATAGTGAGTCTCTTCACCGTGTTCCAGCTCATCACTTGTCTCGTATGCAGCTCCTTCAAGAGCCCTGCTGCTAGCTCCTTCTCTTGTTCATAAATGATCCCTTCAACCAAGATCGTGTATGTGGTCTCGTTAGGCAGATGCCCCTTCTCGATCATCACCTCTACCACGTCCAAGGACAAATCCGTCCTTTGGCACTTGCACAGCCCAAGCACAAGCGCGTTGTAGTTATCAACGTTAGGTTTGTGCCAATTCTCTTCCATGACCCTAAAAACATCCATGGCAGCACCCAACATCCTCTCCAAACACAGCCCTCTAATCAGCGATGAGTACGTGTAGGAATCTGGAGTGAACCCACACGATGTCATCTCGTACAACAACTGAAAGGCTGGATAGGTGTTGCCTTTTCTGCATAGACTTGTAACCACATTTCTATAGAAATCATGACTTGATATATCCTGCTTGTTTCTCAAGCTTTGAATGATCGAAAACGCCTCTTTCACCATCCCCTCATAGCAGAGCACAGCAATAGCATTGAATGTGCCCTCATTAGGACAACAGTTCCTCAAAATCATCTGATCAAGACACTCAACAACAGCTTCCACTTTCTTTTCCTTACAAAGGCGTTCGATAATAGGGTTATAGCTAGCAGCATTGGGTCTAAACTGACCATCCCGGAATAACTCATCCAAAACTTCAAAAGCCTGATCAATTCGACCATGGACTGCAAGTGACCCTATCAATGTATTATACGTCACTATAGACGGTGCACGTTCATCACCAACCATCTCTGCAAGAAGCTCGTTCGCCTCCTCCCAACGCCCTTCATAACACAAACTCCTCAACAAAATGTTGTAGCTCACAACATTAGGACTAAATCCCTTAGCTGGCAAATCCCTGAAGAGTTGAATTGCCTCCACCACTCTATCTTCCTTGCACAACCCTGTCAATATCACATTATAGCTAACTAAATTCGGGTTTCCACCCTTGGCTATTATATCATCCAAAAGCCTCATAGCCTCATCAACCCCTTTCTCCTTATATGCAGCCTCGAGCAAGATTGAATACGTAAATGCATTCGGGGCAAGCCCCTTCTGCATCAACCTCTCAACAAACTGAAGGCTTTTATTCAAGTTTCCTCTCATACAAAGCCCTCTAACTAGAGAATTATATGTCACAGTATTGGTTGGATAACCATATTCTTCCATGGTTTCAACAAGCTGCATTGCATGCCCTACATTTCCTCTTCTACACAAATGATTCACCAAGAATGTATAGGAAGCAGCATCAGGAATACTACCTGATTTAACCATCATCTCCATAACTTTAGTAGCTTTTCTAAGTTTATTGGTCTTGCAAAGATCATACAACAGCTGAGTGGCATTAGCTATATCAGGTTTTTGGCCTTTGCCCACCATGTATTCTAAATACAAAAACGCATCGTTTAACCTAAGCTCTCTGGTTCTTGGATCAACCTTACCCGATCTCCAATTGGGCAAAGTGAAAACACTGTCTTTAGGAGCTATGGCTGTTTGAGGTGAAGATACAACTTTGGAAAAACTATTACTGAGTGAGAAAGATTGGAACTTTGGTAGCAGGGCAAGGAACCCAGAGGATTTTCTCCCACATTCTGTCGATGGTTTTGCTATTGGAGATGATGAGTGGAAAAGAATCGCCATAGATTCACGAAATTTTTTAAATTAGTGAATGAAAAACAGGTTTTCACTCAACATTTGAAGAATCGAAAAGGCAAAAATATCTCGAAATGTGAAGAGAGAAAACCTAATCAGAAGGTAGTTTTGCAGCTCACTGAATCTTTGTGTTTTCAGAACTCTAATTCCGTAGGGATTCTTAATTTTGGAAAAGAAAAGGAAAAGAAAAGTGGGTGTTGGCTTCTTTCACTCCGGTGGTGTCCTCATAGGCTCATGTTGAATGTTATCCACAAACTGTGAAATGGCGAATCACTATCTGCAGGGTTATTCAGGCCTGGGCCCGAATAGCTCCTTCCTTATTGGGGTTTTACGACAAGTAAAAACTACTCCCTCCTTGGGCTTAGGCCCTATTATACTGTTTTATTCTTCAGCATTGGAACTGCTTGCTCAATTGTTTATTTATATCTCAACGCCAAATATTGAATGTTGTCCACATCGAAAACATAGCATTTACTTTTAAACATTTTGTTTTGTAAAGGGTGAGTCGAAACTCATCTATGCAGACTCATTTTTTTTAAAAAAAATTATATTATTGTTGAAATCAAAAGTTAATATTTATTGTTTAAACTGGTTCAAACTCCATCCTCAAGGTTCTTGTTTATACGGCAATCAAGAAATTTAAATTTTGATCAGATCACCTTTCTTTTTTAAGGAAATTTCGAAAACATAACTATTTATTTTGGGCATTATTAACCAAATTTACCACATGTTAAGGAAATATAGCATAAACATTTGGTGATTTTGTCGTTAATGATTAATTTTTGTTAATGATTTTGCTATTTCTTATTGAAACCTGAAGGACGTAAAGTGCGTAAATTGTAATGCATTTCCTCAAATAAAAATAAAATACAGAAACAAGCAGCCTAATATCACAAAACCAGGAGATTTGCAAGTGATGACTAACAAAACAACATTCGATCCTTATAATTTGGACACTGGACTTTGTCAATTGCTCAACTCTCATATAAACCTTGTAAGTAAAAAGCTTTTCAATTTAGTAGTCAAAATTTCACAATCTGTCTGTTGCATCATACACATCGTACACAAAATTTTACTTCATGCCCTCTGCTTCAATCTCGTTATACAGCAGATCCCTCTATAATGCTTCTCACCACGGAAACAACTGATATCACCAAAACATTTTGAAAAAGCAGAGCGTATCTGCATCCACCATTAATGCCTGAATCTGCACAGGACACCCCCCCCCCCCCCCCTCGCAACAAGAGGACGACGTTGTAGAAGGTCTCTTGCACGGTGCTTGAAGGTCCCTCGTCACCCAAAAAGACTAAATACGGGCAATCTCTAAACAACTTATTCCACAACAGCAGACCTTCTCTCCAGCAGTGACTCGAGAAAGTCAGAGCACAACTTGGGGAGAGGAGGAAGACTGTGAGATGGCCCACTAAAAATTGTGCTCCAGGTTTTCTCTGACAACATTGATGAGAATGGAGACTCATCTATTTTCAAGCTGAATTCTGGTAACTCACCGTAGATTGATGCATAGCCATATCTTTCTGCTCAAGGCAAATCAACATTCCACATTATTAATAAATCTAGGATACATGTGTAGGGCAGACAATATAATACAAGCACTGGAATACATGAGAATCCATTTGCATGATAAAGTTTTGGAATGAAGTTGCAGAATTTCAGAACAAAATGCTTTAACGGATGGTCACTTGACCACATGTTACCGTTTTTAAACAGATCTTAGCAGTTGCTTGTGAAAACAGCATGTTGTTCCATTGGAAAACTAACCTGTTTCCTCAAGGGTACTGAAGTCCCGCTGACGAGAAATGCTGAGCTTATTAGCCTGCTCACCATATGGGTTGAAGAGAACATACTCGTGAGCACCATTCATGTAAGCAAGTACTTCATCAGCTGCTTTTGTTTCACTAACTTCATCTTCTGGTTTAAGGCTTGACTGAACAAAAGAGAGTCCTCCACCTTGCGCCTGCAGCATGAAATTTTTTAATACATGTAATATAACTCTGCTCCAAACCCCCCATTACTCCCACGGCTAATATTTTCTTTTTTCCCTTAACACTTTATACCATCAAATGCTATGTTCCATTAACACTTTAGATGATGTATCTGAAATCCATGGTAGTAAACCCATCTATATGGAAAATGATATGGATTTAAAATCCACCAACCTCAATTTGAACTAATTCTGGAGTGATTTAGGTGGACATGAAATCCAATCACGGTAATGTTTCTTTTATACTAATTTCCTAGACCAGTATAATTATTTCAGCAGTATTTCAGTGAAAAGAAATTAATTTTAGCTTCATTATGACAGTTCCCAAATCAAAAGTCCGAAAGGCAACAGAAATTGCAGTTATAAAGCAAGCTCAATTATCTTAGAATTTCTGTTTATGGAATCAATCATTAAGTATAACATACAGAAACCATAAAAATAACAGACGCACAAAATTGCCATAACACCACATGGTTAAAAGAAAAAGTAAAACTGAAACAACTATTACAAATACGAGACAATGAAGAAAGACCTACCTTGTTCACAAACCATGTAGACAAGGGAACTGCATTTTCTGCATTGAACAACAAGATTATCCCCTCTGCACCCTGCATTGTGGCTTCAGCAGACTCTATTCCCTTACAGAGAGCAAGAACAGCAAAGGTGGACTTATCCATCGAGCAAGCAATGGCTGCATGGACAAGAATATTATTGAGCTACAGGAGAAGCTACTATAAAGAAAACATTGAAGAGTTACCACCCTAAATGGTAAAGCTAATAAAGTTAGTCCAAGCTATTGATTAAAAGAACTTCTGAAAGTAAGAACTCTATGATGCATGGAAGAAAACAAAAGTATATATACTAGCAATAACTAGTATTGTGAACTAAAATTCAACTAAAAAATGCTAAATTACCTAAGGTACAAAATATAAGTCAACTATTGCAAGAAACCAGTGGGTACACCAAACTAAAGTCATCTCCATATAGTGCAACACATAAGTATGCCAATAATGATATTCCTTGAAGGACCCAACACACTTACCCTCTGCATCAATTCTGTAAGACCAAGTTGTACATAACTTCGACAAACTCCAAACAGTCAACTGAGGGTTCAAACCTCGTGAAGCGGACACAAGATAATCTGACCTCCCGATAAATGAAAGTGTTGTAATTGGCTGTTAAAGTACACAAGTTTGATCAGCACATAGTATCCATGCACAACAATAGTAAGGACAACAAACAACTTGAGAATTAGCAATATATAACTTTTAAAGCATAAAACCTCAAGACTCTCTCCAATTACAGCCAGCAGAGTATTCTTGTCTGGATCCCACAAGGTGATAATTTTTTCTGCAGCAACAGCCAACACAGACCCATCGCTAGAAAATGCAGCACTAGTCATAGGCTTCTCCCTGGCAAAAAGGATCTTTGTTAATACAAGTCATCCATTAGTAAAATGGATCTACTTGATATAAGATATGCTGGCAATATGCAAATACTTGTATGATCCAAGAGCATGACATGTCCAGCCAGTATTCTGATGTATCTCATCATTGGGGGGGATCTCATGTTTACGAACCCATACCTGCCAATCAGAAAATTCATATAAGAGCAACTCAGAAGAAAAAATCACTCAAAAATAGGCTTCCTACCTTAAAATCTCCACCATATGATGAACTGACAGCCATGTGACTGGTTGGACGGAAAGCTACGGAGGAGATCCCAGCCTCCCTGTTCCATTTATAGCAGAAAGCATGAAACTTATTAGATTTATGAGTGCAATGGAAACCTCAATGTCGTAGTCATCAAATGACACATGACAATCTTAATTGGAAAAATTAAGTAAAAGCAGCATACAAGTAAAAGCATTTAAGAAGAGAATAAACCTATGTGGTTCGTATATGACAGTTGACAAGTTAAATTGTTTGCTCTGTGAGCCACATGCCCAGAACTTAAGTGTAACAAGGCTTCCAATTCCTTCTTCAGGAAGCCTGGTTTCAACAGTACTCATAGTTGAACCATCCCGAGAAAAAGCAACCAAATTCACTTTTACCTGCAAGATATAATATAAAAAGATTATAAACTTATTACATCTGGAATAAAGAGTGTTCCTTCATCCTTGCAATATCCAGGAGAAGATGGACTATGCTGAAAAATGAAGTATGCATGATAGAATAAATAAGTGTCATGTTTTTTAAGTTTCATATAGCTCATGACCAAGATCTTTAAATACCAAAAAAATGAATAAATCATGAAAAGTAGTATAAACAGACTCCTAAGCTAGACACATGCCAAGGGATAAACAGTCAAAAGAGAAACTCAGTCATATAACTGTACTAACAGCCTGCAAAAACTATAATCATATAGACAGCATCAATGAATGCTGCAGAGCTTGAATTCCGATGTTAATAATATTGATGGTTTTTTTAATGGAAGGCACAGCATAAAAAAAACAAACATTCCAATAGGAGAGACAAATTGAAAACAATGAAAAGAGACAAACCCCAGCAAATGTGAACTATATGCCATATAACTGACAAGTGTTCCAAAAGCACCATCACAAATAGAATCTGGATGTAAGTACAACGCATGTGAAGATAGATACTCGATTTTGGGATATTAATGCATCTAGTGAAAAAAACTAAGAAGATTTCTTTACCGTGATTTCATCACCTGGCTGATGGTTTCTCTCACAGATTTGAACCTGCAAACACACAAACTCAAGAAATCATCTTCTGAAAGACAGCGCAAAGTATCGTGATTGGAATGAATGAACGGACAACCTTATGCCAAGCATCTAATCATTCAAAAATATCATGTAAAGATACTTCAATGGTTTTTTAAAACCCAAAAATGAAAGAAAATGAAGGACCAAACTATTTAAAATGAGGAAAATCTACGATGGAATTGATTAACAGATGCAGCCTTGTACATTTTTGATAGTACTCACCTCCGAAATCTCACGGTCATCAAACAAACTATATAATTGAACACGGTAGTTCTCCGCAGGTACTGCACTCAACCCAGCTGTGGGATTGAAAACAACAGCAGAGCCAAATCCCTCATACATATCCATTTGTGAGCATGGAAGCTGTCATACAGAAAAAGACTCCCTAAGATTAACAATAGGTTGCAGAATTACACAGCAATGATTTGCATAAAATATGAGGACTTGCCCTCTCCTGTGCATCACAAGCACTTCATAAAATATGCAATTAGCCAAAGATAACAGATCTCACTTTAAGAGAAATAGTACATCTTTTCATTTACAATATCATGTTTTATCAATGATTAAGGTCAATAACTTCCAGTAACATACCTTAATCCCCGAAATGGACCTCAAGATCTCCATTGAAGGCATTCTAAGCAGTTGAATTCGATTATCTGCACATGATATCTGAAAATTTACTATTAAGAACTCATCCATTGAAGCAGATGGAGTCAGGAAATAGAACTATCCAAAAACTTTGGTAGTTCTTACAGATGATAATGAAGGGTCTGGAGAACTGATGAAATACAGAAGCGGAGATCCAATCCGTGGAAGAAATTTTTTCTTTCCAGAATCTAACTGCCAAACAACCAACACTCCCTCTCTCCCACCTGGAAAATTAGTAAACTTTTCAAATGTAGTAGATGAAAGATTCGTTTCTAAATGAAAAAGATGCAAGAACCCAGCCAAAGAAAGACTTATAGATGGGAAGCATGCATTCACTACTAATAATTCCACCCAAGGATAACACAGGCACTTGCTTGTCACCTAATAAATCACCAGTGCAGTCACTTGCATTACCTGAGTACAAATAAGCACCATCTGAAGAGAAGAAGAGCAAGTTAACTTGTGTTGAATGCCAATGCCATGTGGTACACGAATCTGCATCATCCTCATCCATCACTCCTGGCCTGTCCACTGAATCCTTGCTGAGTTGTCCATTAACTAACTTACTATTTGAAAAAGTTTCACGTCCAACACCTCTCCATATTAAGATCCTTCCTGTAACATCACCTGCTGCTACTACCCTCTCAGTTGGATGAAAAGCCAGAGCAGTAATTGACTTTGTGTGATGCAATCTGATTTTCTTGTAACCAACATCATCAGAATTTTTTCCTGGAATTTCCCATATTCGAAGCTTGCGCTTTTCATGCATTCCAATATACTTCCCAGACGGACTAACGGTTAAGGAACCTGGTTTCTGAGTCTGTTAAAAGACCAAGTTGTTTGGAACTTAAAATGGGTGATATAAAAGTTATACAATAAGTAGAGTTTGATAACATTTTTGTCTCAAGCATAGGACTCCAAAGAAAATTCAAAAATAATCTGCTATATGTTGTGGTTCCAACTTCTCGCAAAGAAAAATGATTGTGAGGATTAAATCACTAACGATATTATAAACATAGCTTATCTGTATAGGCACTACAAATGTTCAAATATGTCCTCTATTTTACAATCAATTGTGCTATCCAGAGTATGCCAAGTTAAAAAACTAAAATCAATAGACAACCACATAAACCAATATATATAAATATATATATATACCAACACATATCTATTCTTTTTGCTTGGTCATTTTCAGCCTATCAGGGACATGAATCTACAGAATGTAACAATAATGACTTTAGAAAGTTACATGTTATCATGAAATAAAGTTAAAATTAAAGATTGCTTGATACCGGTACCCACAGGCTTACCTTATGGTAGGTACATTTCTCAACCTGAGCAAAGTCTTAGGTTTGAGTCTCCCCACCCCATTTGTAAATCAAAATAACTTGATACCAGCACTATACATGGACTAGGGAGATTGAAGAGAAGATTCAGCAATTGTCTGATAATTATTAGCATCTAAATCCAGAATTTGATTGATGAACATTAACAGGGAACTCAAAAATGAAAACATGAATGATCATAAAGTCATAATTATATGTGTCCCCATTATTCAAAGCCAAGTTATGTCTAAATGATATCTCTGTAAGATAATAGCCATTCATGCAAGAAATTCAACCACAAGCAAATCAGGTAGTTGACAAGCACCTGAGCCAAAGTAACTCCGCCCACTAAGCGAGACTTTGTAAGATTACATTTCTGAATCTGTCCACCCAAACTTGTTTGTTCATCCTTTTGTTTCACATTCTCTGTATAGACGTAAGCAAAAAGATCAGGAAGCTTCCCATTGCTCTCAGTTATCTGGATTAATAAACTTGGAATCACCTGAAATTGACAAGACCAGTCAGATACAAACCATAAGATTTAAATTAGAGAACCATATATGAACAATGTGTTTGGATAATAGATTAAAGAGGAAGTAGAATATTTTTTTACGACTCGAACACTCAAATAAAGAAAAAGACAGCATGATCTCAACGATTTACTAGAAACAGTGTACAATGGTTTGTATACTCAAATTAAACAAATATATGTTGCAATAAAGATGGAAGTAAATGTCCAACAACTTCAGTTGCAAAATATGTCACCCTTTTGCTCATAATTCTCACCAAAAAGAGAGAACAAGAGTAACTCAAGAACACCTCTTTAGAAACAATAAAAAAAATTATAAGAAAAAATGCTAGTCTGTTCACAATCAATATGATAACTATAAAAGAAGATTAAATCACCATGCAATGGATAGGGAACCGAATGTTTATAGTCTTCATCAATTCAGGAGCAGCAAAATCCCAGTATTTGATCTTCCCATCGAGGGACGCCGTCCAACAATAGCACAAGACTTTACTCGCCGGAGTAGAAGCTGGGACAACTATCACCGAGGTCACCTGCGCCTCGTGTCCTTCCAGCTCACTTGTCTGAAATCCAGGAATATTGAGTAACATTGTATAATTAGTCCAATAAAAACTCAAGTTTCGATTTTATGAAAGCTAAAAGAAGTCAAATACTGAATACGAAAAGGAAAGAACCTGTAGGCCAGTGGAGGTGCTGAAAACGGAGACGGTGTTTCCGGTGCAGACAAGAAGTCGTTTGGCATCGTTTGAGAACGCCGGCTGTGAGGAAACGAAGCTTTTTCCGCCGGTAAACATCTCTCTCTCTCCCGTGGTTGAGGAAGCAGGGTTTAGGCTTACATATAAACCCTAGTCCCTTCAATGCTTGAATTAACCGTTTCTTTTCTCAAAAATTACAAATACAACTATACAAATCGGTATCTTTGGGCTTGGGCTCCATAGTGGGCCTACGCTGGAACAAACCCAATCCCATATGCTGCACTTTCTTGGCCCAAACTGAGCACTTCTTGTATGTCCTTTTTTTTTTTTTAACTCCGTTAACACCTCGTTTGACCGCGTTAAAGAAAATAAAAAAAATATATCATATTTTGTTATCTTCTCAAATAAAAATATTGAATACTAGAATTAACAAAGTAAAAATTAAAAGGATTAGTAAAAAAGAAAAGGAAAAAAACCCTAGAAAATGCAATGAAAATTCAACCACCAGCTAACTTTCTAGAATGCAATTCAACCAAGGACAAAGAAGAAGACAGTCTCAACTATTGTTTCCAATGGCGGTTTAAGTCGTGAATTTGACTTTGTGGATTTAATACAAGCAGTGCTCCGAATCGTTGGGATTGCTCTAGCAGGACACTGTGAATTGAGCTGTGGCCGCAACCGCCGTAGAGTAGAATCAAATGCGATCGTCGGCGAAGCACGGCGTGGCGGACAACAACCGCGGCATAAGCAGCCGCGTCCTCACCCTCCATCAACGCCTTTATCATGCCCTCAACCTCGGGTATTTTTTAATTCATCATATTTTCCTCGATCTTTTTGCTCCCAAATTTCTAAATCAATTGAGTCTATCTTATTTGAGGTTTGTTGGCCACTAAAGCTTCTCCTTTTTTTGTGTTTTGCTATGTGAACTGTATTGGTGAGGAGCTTGAGACGTATATCACCTCATTCTAAACTTTGTGTTACTTTGCTACTTGTGATTGCAGAAGTTGGGAAAACAGAGAGAAGTGGAACTGTTCAGACATTGAGATACAAAGATTGGTGCTTCGTTCAATTGATGCATTCCTCGAGTGTATTTCTAGTGAGACATTACAATACCCACTTGTCAAGGTACATCACATCTAAAGTTGCCACATAAAAATCTCATTGATATACGTCTCACTTAAATTGGTAATCGTTTTTTATATATATCTCCCCTTGTTGTTTCATTAGGTGATACCATTCATTATAATTAGATTTTGATGGTCGTGAGATACCTAATAATTGAAGAGTTTTTTTTTTCTAATTCTGAAATTGATGAATTGTGTATAGATATCTTAAGATCGCATGTCCCACATATAGAACTAATTAATGCATAGAACTTGAAAATGCTCTATGTGTGATGTGACGAGGAATGCTCTATGTTCAGTTAATGTATGTAGTAACTTGATATAGGAATACCAAGACTCTGTTAAGTTGGCCATCCTTACTTCCATTGTTTCTCTCTTTGAGTGTAGGTATTTCCTATCTAAGAAGTTAGAACACCTGAAAATTTCTAGCTGCAAGGAGAATAGGAGATGATGCTGACTTAGATTGTTATGGGTGTTATTCGAAGGTAACACAAATGTCGGCAATTTGGAGATCTTAGTATAGCATTACAGAATGACGTTTTTAAGCCTATTCCTAGCCTAGAAAAGCCAATGTTTGTATTTTCTTGTTCTATGTCTTGTTTACATGAAGTTAAAGAGTTATTGGTGGCGCATGAAATTGGAAACAATATGGATGTCTATCTTCTGCTTGAGAAGTTCTGCAAGTGAACCTCATAGTATATGTATAGTTGGTTTCTTGACTTGGATGTTTACTCCTGGTTTGTCTTGCAACACCAATCTTGTTCGAATAAAATGTATGATGGAGCACCTAAATTATTACCTCATGCAGTTATTACATGGTAGTATAAAATGTGTAGTCTGCTTCATTTAATATATATAAATATGTTTCTGAATAATATGTTTTTACTTATTCCAGGATTCAGTTGTCAATATGGTCAAAGCACTGGGAAGTATACTAGAATTCAAAAGTCAATCGATTTTGAGACTGGCTTCCTCTCTTACAGTAAAGATGGTTAATATTTTGCCAAGTTCAATGAAGCAAATTCGTGTTTTGGATCTACTCTGTCCTTTAGCAGATTTGTTATCTTCCCAACAATTGCAAGTTGCAATGTCATGTGCTACTGCCATGAATATCATTATGTCAAAGCTAAATTCTAGACAAGAGAGAGAAGTTTGGGAGATTTTGAATGAAACAAAAGCTGTTGATTGTATTGTCCATAATATTAAGCAGTTCTGTATTGATGAAAAACCAATTGAGTACTTTCTGGAAATGGCATCTGTTTTGAGTAAAATATTGTGGCGGTGGCCATCCTTTAGATTCTGTGTGTGGAATGATCCTAAGTTCTTAAATGTTTTGAACAATGTCAAACTTGTATCAGAAGATTCGGTGACGGTTGTTGTGCTGCAGTTGTATTCATCCATAGGTATTTATTCACACTGTCAATTATGAGTGTCCTACTAATTGAAACTAATCTTGTTCAAATAGCATGTTGGGGGCACAATTGTTTGTCTTACTTGTGCTTTGACAGCTCTGTGTGGCAATTGTACGGAGAGGCTTCTTGAAAATGGAGAGGAACTTCTAGGAATGATGGTGCGCTGCATGGACAGTTCAAATAGTTATCCAGTCCGCATTGAAGCATTTAAACTTGCTCGATGTTTAGCGGTAGCCTTTCTCAATTGAATCCTTAAAAAGCTGTCAATTGTTTAGCATTTAAACTTGCTCGATGTGAGGAAGCTGTCAACTTTTGTGTGTCTGAATTGTTCTGCTTCATGAATTTATCAGCTCAGGAGAAGAGGGTGTACAAAAATGATGAACATATGCTGTGCGCCTCTTGTCAAAGCTGTGACCAGTGCAATGGAAAATTGGAGATCAGTATCTGAGAAATTTGATAAAAGCCAGTTGTCTGTTATGGAAGAGGCATGTCGTTTTGCTTCAATCACCCAATGGGCCGGTGATCATCACACACACTTTTGGAAAGCTGGCATGGATAGACTTCTTCTCGATCTTCTTCTAGAAAACTATAACAAAATTCACCAACTGCAGCATGAGTTATCACTGAATGATCTGATAATGACTGTGCAGGAGAGTTATAATGCAAATTTTCTACTTTCTTTTAGACCATATGTATGGGATATTCTTGGAGGGCTTGCAGCAAATTGTGCAGAAAATATCAACCATAAGATCCAAGGACATGAGCTTCGACTTAATGTCCTTGTAATATGTGCATGGTAATACATCTATCCACGACAGAGTGCTTTTTTATCTCAGGTTTGGATTTTTTTTATTTTTTGCTTCTTTTGTCGTTGTTTTTGTTTTCCTGGGTTTTCTCGAATACTCCCCGTTAAATTTGGTAATACTTTTCCTTATTATATAGTTATTTGTAGTGGTTTAGCATATGGTGCTTACTTTATTCTTGTCCCTTTTTTTCACTGTTTGACAGCTTTTCCTTCGTCAACTCAGTTGGAACATTGCGCCAAGTTTCTCAAAAAGGTCTCACAAATATGAGCGAGTGTGAATCAGCATGTAGAGCAGTTCTTATGATGGTTTATTCTCCTTGTAAATACATTGCATCCTTGTCTAGGTCCGTACTATGTGAAATACTCAAGTCATATGACAAGGATTATGTTAAATACTTTTTGGAGATCCTGAATGCTGGATTGACTGGAAACAAGTTTGGGCTTCCAGGAAACCTTCAGATTGTGGTAAGCTTAATGAGTTTAGCATGTTATTGTAGTCTACCAACATATCGGGAACTCATAATTAACTTCCAAGGGATGAAAACCATGGTGGCCTTCATAATGTGGTGGTTAAAGAATCCTGTTTATATAAAAAGGGCAAGTATGGTGCCTCATTTACGTGATTCGTTCAAAGAGAGGAGTTGTTGTATTCTAGGCTTAGAAGAATGGGAAGGGGAAGACATGCTATTGCTTTTTAGTTTGTGGATCTTTGCTGAGTTGCTACATCATTTAGCTGATGTACAAGGTCATCTCACTGACAACCTGGAACATATGTCTGAAGCTCAATTGATTCAGAAACTGGAGGAGATATGCAGAGACCATAATTCTCATGGTTCAAGATGGTATGCTGCTTATGCACTTAGCTATTTTGGACTATTTGGTTTCCCAAATAAATTGGGGAAAAGAATTGGAAGATCACTTGGTGAGAAAGAGCATTCTGATGTGAAGCTAGTTCTCGTAAATGAGGAATCTGTCCATGTTCATGAAGTAATTCTCACTGTAAGATGCCCATCACTACTACCTCCTGGAAAATCAGTTCCTGAAGAGAAATCATCCAACGGGGCCTCTATAAAATCAGAAATGGGAAGAAACATCATAAAGGCTATTCATCTATCAGCTCACGTGGATCAGCAATCATTGTTGAAGTTGCTAGAATATGTTTACTCAGGATACTTACTGGCCAACACAAACCTTGTCAAGAAGTTGAAAATTTTTGCGAGGCATTGTAAATTGGAATCTCTGGTGCATATGCTTTCTAGAAGATATCCAAAATGGGGTGTCCCTATGCCAAGCTTTGATCTTAGTCCTGCTCTTGGGCCAGTTGGACATAATTTTCCGTATGCACCATTTCGTAATAGATGACTTTAATCATTTTCATGTTGTGATTTACAATTGTTGTTTGGTATAGATGTTGGTATTGAGCCGCATTTCAGGACCTTGTCCAGAAAAAATAGCTGCTCAAGTGGACAACATCATGAATAGGCACACAATATAACTGATTGAACAAAAATCCTTATGTTTATCACTTTATAGCTGACATGCAAGTTCTTGTTTTATTATTTTTCCCATACACTATCTGAATTTCTGGCAATAGGTATAGCATATCACTAGGTTCCCACCAGGCACCTCTATGAGGTTGCAAATATACCACCTCAAAATAGTTAGCAGTTCCAGAGTATGGATATATTACTCCGTTGTGATTCATGCACAGTTAAGAAAGGGCTAGTTTTAGATGAAGGATAGCTTTTATTCAAGTAGATTTAGACACATTTTATATTCTGATGTAGTTTATGTGTTTATTGTGATGTAACATCTCTGTTTTTCTTATACATGGATTCAGGAATCTTATCATGGAAGCCAGCAGCACGATACAATTGGTAAATTGGAAGTGCAGTAGTTGTGCCGCTTTGGTTCCTCATTTACATGTTCACAAAGTTTTAGTCGAGTCAAGTTGTGATTATTTGCGAGCCTTATTTCAATCAGGAATGCAAGAAAGGTATGTACATCTTAGGATACAGTGGGTTGAAAATACATCATATGGGAATGGTGTTCTGATCGGTATTAGCTGTTTATTGAATCTTTTATAAACTCTCAAGGTTATGATGTTATTAGATGCGGTATCTTCTCTATTTGCGATATAAATTCAGTTGTTTCTTGAAATTCTTCTCCAAAATCCCAATGTTTTAACTTATGATTTATTTCACATTTTGATAATTATTTTGTAAGAATCAAGATGTTTCTTATTCACTCCATTTACACCAACTTTTTTCATGATTGTCCTTGCAGCCATTTGCAAATCATCAAGGTTCCTACGAGTTGGGAATCACTTAATAAACTAGTTAGTTGGTTCTATTCTGATCAGTTACCTGTACCCGCTTTTGATTGTCTATGGGATAATTTGGATCTGGAGGATAAATATCGACAAGTCCAAACATATGTAGAGCTGTGTTGGCTTGCTGAATTTTGGCTCATTGAGGATCTTCATGAAGAATGCTATGAAGTAGTCATCTCTTGCTTAGATTCATCTACCTACTTGTCTACTAAAATAATTCAAACTGCTGCTAATCTCTCCCAATGGAAACTGGCTCAAGTTGCAGCAAACTATATGGCCCCTTCGTATCATCTTCTTCGAAATTCAGGAGAGCTTGATGCTCTAGACAACAACCTCGTTGAGATGGTTCGTGCTGCATCTGTTCGACTTTCTCAAGAGGGCAGTCATTAATCCACCGTTTAAGTGATTAGGTAGAGTAATATCTTCTAGAGTCGATAAAACCATAGTGTTGTACGATTTATCTAAACATGACATATTAGTTGAGTTCATTTCTCATCTTCATGGTCATCATCAATCATCGTGCATATGTATAAATAGACTATAGCTTGCATCAAGTGTAGTGATGAAAACCTTTTGTTTGTCAGTCCTAGAATTTGTTCGAGGTGGAATTTTACACATTTTAAATAATTTTATGCCAGAACCTTGTGATTGAATATTGTTATGAGTCTTATGTCACAACTTGTTTATATATTTATTTATTTATTATGCAAAAGTTTCAACTATTAATCTCACCAGAAAATCACTATGAAAAGCATGATATTGATACCTACTGCCACATTTCTTATTCAAGCCAACTCAATAAGCTACAAACATGCATATTTCTCATATGAACAACTATGCTTATTTGAATTCATAAAAACCGTATCATTACACCAGACATAGCAAATCACTCTCCTAAAAAAAAACTACTACAAACAGTAGTCATAAACAGGGTACAAAAAGAGTTATTACAACAAAACACATTCTTGCAAACATGCTACATTAACCAGCAAGGGGATTAAGTACTTGGCCAACGAAGAGGACAACCCCGGTCAAATCTTCTCTGATAACAAACAGGAACGGATGATCAGCCACGAAATCCAACTCGTCCTCCATTAGCAACGCCCTAAGTTTAACCACACCAGCAGAAGCAGCTGCAGCTTCCGTGCCTTCCTCGTTCACCTCAATGAACGACTTATGGAATATGCTCGAAACATAAAGATTCTTGTCAACACTAGAGTCCACCATCTCTGTGAGACCACCACCCGAAAAAGGAAGCACCAATCCCAGTCCCTTGAGAACCTCTGAAGCCTCGAAACCAAAATCTATTTTGAACTTTGGAATACGGAAATCTTTAACTTTCACTTGTTGATGCGGGAGGTGGTGTTCAATGAACCCGGATTCAGAGCCAACTTTTTCCAGCAAACCGGACAGCCCATCTTTAGCATTTGGGAGAAAGAAATACATGGAAAACTTACGCTTATCGTCTCCTTGCTTGTATGGTAGTCCCAGAACTTTGAAATCATCAAAAGCACCAATGTATTGCTTCTTCTTGGTGGTCATGAAGGGCACTTGAACAGAGGTTCCATTTAAGAGGAAAAATTCATGGTCTTTTGTCACTGATGCATCAAACTTTTCATTCCAAGCTCCTTTAAAATACACTGCATTTGCTAAGATAAGCCTGGTTGAAGCATCAACTGAACCAGATGGAAGTATTTCTTTGATTAGCCCATTTGTCTCCTTGTCTGCCCATGTATTAACCTCTTTGATCACCTCAACAGCCTTTGGAAGTCATCAACACAAACAAATACATGTAACAATTACCAAAATTAGGTTTTCCCTCAATTTATCCATCACACTTCATGTAACAATCAGTTATTATTAGCATATTATTACACTTACCAAAGTAATGATTGATCTAGGGTTTATCATTAATGGAGTTTTGCAAATTAAATAGCAGCATCAAAGAAACTAACCTTGTTCTGAAAATCAACATGAGTGGAAGCAGCCTTGTAAGCATTCTCCACAGTTTCTTTGAAAGCGGGCTTCAGAGCAAAACTCTGATCAACCCAAACGCCGTTAGCGAAGGACAAACGGGGCCCGCCAAGCTGGCCACCGTCGGCGAAGACCAGAGCTACGATCTGTGAAGAGAGCGAATTAAGTTCTGCCGTGGACTTGGACTTCAGAAAACCGAGAAGCTGGTCTCGGGTCGGGCCATCCGACCCGGCGGCAATCAAGGCCATAACGACATGGATGGAGAGCGGCGAGAATGCGAGGTTAGTGTCTTTGCCGTGGGAGGAGATGACGTGAGCTGCCAGAGAAAGCGAAACGTCCGTTTGATTGAGGATAGATTGTCGGAGGTCCATTTTCCGGTCTTCTCTGCGTGTTTTCGGATTCCTTGCTTGAGCCTTCAAGTTTGAGATGGCATTGCCTTTTTCTTACAGATGTCAAATTAAGCAAGGGTGCGGCTATCCGCACCCCCAAATCTACTAAACACACTCCAATTTTTAAAAAAATGATTTAAAAAATTAAAAAAATAATAAAATTCTATTTTTAACCAATTTATGAGTTAACAAACTATATAATAATCGTATGAAATCGTGTAAAAATAACGAAAAAAAAAACAAATCTGGGACCCGTTCGATCCTGATTTGTCGAACACAAAGAGGTGTGTTCGACTAGTGTTCGAACACACCTCTTTGTGTTCGACTGGTGTTCGAACACACCTCTCTGTGTTCGAACACCAGTCGAACACATTTCTTTGCATAAGGGTAAAATTGTAATTTTATTATTTTTTGAATTTTTTAAATCAAAAATAAAAAAAATTGGGTGTGTTTAGAAATTTGTGGGGTGCGGATAGCGGCCCATTAAGCAATAATATCCAACATTTTTCTTTCACACGGTTGGCAAAAGGCATTATTATACGCGTTTTATTGAAGTCTTAAAAGAGGGGTGGGACTATACACGGCCAACCTTTTCTAAACACATCTTATCTTTTTAATACTTTAATAAAAATAATGAAATTCCAATTTTATACTTAAGAATTTGAAACCCTCTCCCATTCCCCTCCCCCTTCCGCGCCCCCTCTTCTCTTTTTTTATGTAATCATCATATGCAATTTGTGTAAAAATCATATAAACAAATATTAAAAATCGATGAAGCTGAACAATTCTATTTGACCGCCGATCATACACAGGTGTTGAACATATCATAGTGTGTTCAATCACTAAACATTAAACACACTATGATATAATAAAAGGAATTTTATATTTTTATATTTTTTAAGTAAAAAATAAAAATTTAACGTGTTTGGAAAAAGATGGGGTATGTCTCGACTAAAAGAAATAGAGAGAAAAGGAATTGGCAATATTCCTTTAAGATGAAAAACCTAATTTGCTATTATTCCACAAAATTGTAGAAGACAAGACAACAGTAAAGATTACAACATTGCAACTCTTGAAGAAAAAACACTATAGTTGACCAGCGGGCTCAAGAATAGAAATCTAAGAAAGCAAGGTGGATTAATAGAAATGGGAAATGTAAAGGTCAGGAATAGGAAGAAGAGAGAGGCGTATTACTTTGAAACTGTACACATGTCTAAACTCTAAAGGCATTACACAACCAGAGCAGTAAAATAAGCTCCCAAGTAAAACAAAATCAAAAGGGTGGTCCACTATAGTCACAGATGCCCACACAAGATTATCAAAGATGCTCAAACTCTATTCCTTTATAACCAACCAGGAGCATTTGCAAGCTCAATGCTACATTTAACATGCATTTCTCAACTCTGACCACTGCGTTCGGGCAAAGGCATGGACCGCTGTGAAAATTCCAAGAGTACCCTTCTTTGCGGCTCGCTTGTGTGAGGAAGGCTTGCGCGCAAGAGTTCAAAAGGCATTTCTCTACGAATTGCCTTGGCTACATCAGACCCGAGGGCAACTGTGTCTGCTGGTGCGCCCTGGCTGAGGAAGGATTGCACGATAGAGTCATATTTATTAAAGCAGTACTTTGTAAGAAGACCGAAGAAAGCATCAAAAGAGGCCTGCCAAAAAACCCTGTTAGAATGGCTGCAATTTCCGGCGGCTTGAGGATCCGTGAGAAGCTCAGTTGCCCTCTCAAGTACAGATTTAAGGATAATGGAAGCTCCATCTCCAGCAGTACTCCCAACAGGGCGGAGAGGAGGATGCTCGGTTGAACAGACCACCGATGCAAGACAAGCAGCTAGAGCTTTGAGTTCCATACCATGCACGCAGGATGATATAGCGGTTGCAAGATTTGCAGTTGTCTCCGAGACCCCAGGATCAGAAGAAATATTGCCAAAAAAGAACCTCAAATTGCGACAGATAGCCATGCAGACTACTCGAGTGAGTTCACCAGGAAAAAGGAGTTGAAGGTACCTTACGAGGAGCTTCCTACCCTTTGGAAGAGAGACTAACCTCAAGAACACATGGTCATCTTTAGAAGTTAAATCCACTGTGTGACCATTTTTTTCCAGCGGGTCAACGAGTTGAAAGGATGATGCTACTCCTTCTAGAATTGCTTGTCTTCTTTGTCTCAGCTGGGCCCCACCATCTGGTAATTGGTTAAACTGCAAAAATCGGTCGATATCATCAATGTCAAGTAGGAGGTAGGTGCCATCCTCGATAATTACCCTGGCTGCAAGCATAGGCTCCTGTTCCAAAGGCTTCTCACCAACTTTCGATTCAGCACCATCAACAGATGATGAGTTTGGGGAGTCAACTTCAAGAAGTGGTCGAGGCCTGCGTATTGAAGAGAAGGAAACTCTTCCAAGAGCATCAACCTGGAGAAAAGCATGTGGCTCATTGCTAGCACGAGTCCTTGACGAACCATCTAACAAATTAGTGGGGCAGAAATGATGTTTCAATTTTGCTCCAGCAGATTTTCTGGCCAGGCAAGCTTGATAATAATAATCATCAACATAAGGATCATTGCTATGAGTTGCAGCAAGCTGCACTCTAACAATATTTTCAATTTCAGCTGCACTCATGTGCTTTGATATGAACCTAGGCCAACCACCATCACCCTTCTGGTTGCCAAAATCAGAGCCATGATGAGGATATCGCATTCCCTGTCTATTTCTCAGCATTGGTGGCATAGCCCTCTGATCTCTCAAATCAGGCGGACCAAGCACATCAAAGTTGTTCAACATAGATGGCGAAGGAGAGAGGTGAGGATTAAACTGCAAACCTGATAAATGACCAAAGGATGGCGGGAATGGTTGCTGCATTCCAGCTTGCTTGGCATGATGGGGCGGCATTAGTTGTGGAGGCATTAAGCCATTTTGATGGGGAGAAACATTGCCTGGGAGGCCAGGACGATCGCCGGGATATATGCTATTTTGATTCATCCATTGGTTCTGGAGTCGACCATTAACTGGCAGACCATGAGGTAACTGAGGCAAATTCCCACCAAATTGCGACCCATGCGGCGAAGCATGTTGAAGCTGAGTATTAGGGAACATAGAAGGATTGGATGAAGAACTTGGCATTTGGTGACCACCCTGATGATAAGGAAGGTTGGGATGGATGGCCTGGCCATTTGGTGAGGCATGCTGAGATCTGCCACCAGGGGGTGGAAACGAAGTAAATGATGATTTTGGAATAAGAACTGGTTCGCTGGAATAGTGATGATGTAGCTTCTGAAGTTCATATGAGTGGTGCTGCTGCTGCTGCAGCTGCTGTTGTTGTTGTTCAGGGTATGAGGATGTTCTGTGCAACGACTTGGATTCCATAAAGCCAGGATATTGTTGAGAGGACCATTTGTTGTTCTCATGTGTGGATTCAGCATTAAAAGCACGCTGATCAAACCAATCAGGGACACCTGCCTCTTGTGCCCACTCAGCAGCAGATGAACCTGCGTATAATTATAATAGCATATCTTGATCAACTGCTTGAAAAAAAAAAAAAAACCATATTGAGGTATTTAAAGCATTCCAAGACATAATTTTCGACAATCACCTGGAACCTAAGCAAGACATTTTAAAGAAGAAATATATACTGAAATAGATGGTTACCATATTGATAAGTAAGACAACGCTACAATGCTAGAATATAATATGCTGACACACCAATAAAAATTTACTTAACAAAATGCTTCCTATGAGAAGAAGCAATCATTCCCTATGCCCCAAGTAAAATAATACTGTAATGTTGAGAACAATTGTTTGGTAAATTTAAAGAAATGATTTGATTTGGCACAGGACTCAATACACATTCATTTACAGCACATACAAGCATAATATGAATCTTATCATATAACTTCACTGGAATATTGTAGCAATATCCATTGTTGAGCTAACTAGTGCATTACATTTTCAATCATTACATACAAATTCAGGGCAATTGACAGCAGGTAGTGACTCTAGAGGCTCAGATTAAAGTAATGGATACTTATATAAATATCAAGAAACGATCATTTTAAGACCATGATATAATAAACATCTCCATTAATTTCATAAACACACTCCTTTATGAAGCCACAAAGTTCAACCTGTAAGACCCCCATCTGCCAGTTTACAACTTAGGTAGCCGTGTGGATTCCCACTACAGTCCAAAATATATATTCAAGTGTTTATATCATGAATTTCCACCACCACAACCCCCCCCCCCCCCCCCAAAAAAACTCATTATGCTGTAAAAGAAGCAGATTGGTTGTCCTTGTATGCAAAAAAATAAAATAAAATCCGAGTAGTTGATATTAGCTTTGAGAGTTAGCCTCACTATGTAGTTATATATAGCATTGAATCTAATTCAAAAACACTTTAGCCCGCACAGTTCGCAGCATATCCCTATTCCCACTGCTCTACAGATAACTAATTCCAAACTTAAACCAGCAAAGCTCATAAATTTCATGCAGAAAAAAGTATCAATACTTTACAACACATGATACTCAACTCAATGAAACATAAAAAAGCAGTCAGCCAAAAAAATGGTAATGAATACAGCAATCTCAAGCAGCAAGAGTATCTGGTTTAACTACACTCACTTTCTCTTGGACCCCAGTCTCCACTAACTCCAGCACTTGTAGGCCCACTGACAACATTGTTCAACTATGCATAGAAAAAGTAAGAAGCAAACCATAAGTGCATAATATACCAGAATATTCATGCCACGATGCAATCAAACATAACTACAAGGTAGAGAAACCCAAAAACATTGACATGTGCAATTTAAGGCCACAACGTGGCATGTGACATATAAATGAAGGTAACTTGACTAATAGAAACATTATTATTTAATATTAACAATCACATAAAAAGGAATAGGGTTCAGCAAGATAATTAAAAATGCATGGTATCATCACCAACCCAAAAAAAATATTATTGTGCTATATTTTTCAACAATACAGTGAAGTAGCGAGAAGGGAGATGAGCAGGTAAAACTTAAACATATACAATTAACTGGAAGAAATTGGGAAATTGTGTTGAATAGTGATGTGAATTTAAGTTTTTGTGTAGATAGACATTGACACAAAGACAGAAATTGTTTTAAAAAAAAAAAGGATTTAATAAAGATTTATCGACTATTTATTAAACAAAAACCCCAAAAATTAATTTGAGCTTTTGCATATTCATTTGTCCACTTCTTAATTGACCTAGAGAAAATTACACAAACCCCCTAAAGCACTTATTATATTTAGAGTGGAGTTTACAGCCTTAGAACTGCCTGAGCAAAATACTCTGTGAGGGAAAAGGGGGAGGGGGGTGAAAAATGTAAAATAGGCCAAGGAATAGAAACATTGAAGGCCACTCAGCAAGCTTAAAATATACTGAAAATCCATCTGAACTTGAATGAACTTCTGGAGGAAATTTTTTCCATATGTACGACGTCTCACCTTCAAAAATGATCTTGAAAGATCATCAATTTCAGACAGAGATCCAAATGCATCTCCCTACAAGAAAAAGAGAATCAATTATTTTCCAGACACTTCATGACATTTAAAATTCAAGTTATGAAATGGTGACAAATATTGGAGTATCCCTTTACCACCACAATTCAGACAAATTGAATGACAATACAACAAGCTACCACTAAAATCACATTACAGACAGAGAAGAAAGTGTTTCATGGTTGAAAAAATGGATATACAACACAATGAACACATGCACCCAAAACATATCAATCAGGATACATATTTGTATATACAAAGTAAATATTCGAAAAAAATTCGCAACAAAATCACAACAATAGTAACAAGTAAACATAAGGTATGCTCAATCCTATACACCATTTTAAACTATAGAAAATGCCATAGAGCACAATCAGACATTCGACCAAACAATTATGAATATAAGCTTCTTTCTCACCCAAATTATGAATATCTTGGACTTTTACATCCAATCTAAAAAAAAATCCAATAACATAAACTGATGATTACAACTTAATTTTCAAGACAATAAAACTGAACTCTGCACCTTAGAACACAATAATTCTCCACTCTGCACCTTAGAATCCAATAATTCTCAACTTCATCTCCAACAACACAAACTCTCTCTCTCTCTCTCTCTCTCTCTCTCTCTCTCTCTCTCTCTCTTGTTTTCCTGTTCTATTCCTTCAACTCTCACATATATGCCTATTTTCTTCTCTTCTCTACTTTCCTTTTCCTACCATTCTCTTTTATAGTTTTTATTATCCATTGACGACACTTGAATTCTAATGGTCTAATTCCTACCAAGTAAGGATATGTTTGTCATTTTATGGATGCATTTAATCTGACTATAAAAATCGTTAATGCCTGGAACATGATTTATATATTTTATGGTATGTGTCTTATTAACTTTGTGGGTGTGTGTTACATCGCCTTAATTCGAAAACACACAACTTGCCTAGAGCCTCCGGCTCCAGGAGCCCTTTGCGTCTTGATGCTCCTTTTGCCATAAATAACTATGCTGAGATGGTGTGTGATAAAAATAGATGATGCAAAAAATATGTGCATTCATAGTCTCTGCATGTAACAGAAAAAACAAATTTATTCACTAGGCAAAATGCTTCTGCTAGGTTTGGAAGGCATATGCTCTCATGGTAATACATACTTCAACCACCAACCAAAATAAGAAGCATATCGCTAAAAGACAAAAGACAGAGAATGCAGAATTTCTTCATATAAATAGCTTGAATCTTTTTCAAGTTCATTGCTCAAAGATAATAACGCCAACTCAAGTTAATAGAATAAAAAAAACCTTCATAAGGAAAGACGGGAAACTAAAATGGCTCCAAGGAACACCACCAAAAACTATAGAAATTAAATCATGGATCTAATGTAGGGAAAACCGGAATAAAAGACACGCAGTAATAAATAATACAACACGTGATTTTGAACAATTAAAAAGCAACCTGTTCCCCCTCCAATTGAAATCCTTCTTCCTCGAATCCAACTGGAGCAGCGTCATCTTCTTCATCATCTAATCCACCCAGCTCAACTTCCTCCAAATCTTTACCGAAAAATTCATATTGTGATGCATCGAATACTGTATCCCCAGCTTTACCAAAAGTTAAATAAAAACAGTTAGCTCCAGAACCATCTAAGAACCCCGTCAGAATTCAAGTTAAGCAACACAAGTTCTTCAAGATGCACCCAAAGAGACCATTAGCAAGCTCGTGACATCCGTAAAATACCCATCAATTCTTTTATACTTACAAAGCAATAAAGTCAACTCATACGTGGGTCTAGCTCCCAATGGAATCACAAATAAAGCACAAAAATATGTTTGCTGAAAACAATAAACACATCAAAGAAAAACATTAACAAGTTCATTAAATAAGAATGAAACATGGCATAGAAGAATCCCAACTATTCTATTGTGTTTCCTGAATCCAACGGTATCAAGCATTCACAACACTCGACCTTCCAATGATTAAGTTACAAGAATTACACGACATTAAAGTCAGTATGCCGAAATCGAAGAGCAAACAGATCTATGCACAAACGAATCTGAACCTCCGAGGTATCAAAAACCAAAGACCAAAAAAAAAAAAAAAAAGAAAAAGAAACTCCACAAACCTGTTGGAGTTGAGCCAAACGGTTTAAGATCTTGAAGCTTGGAGGACTCATTAATACTGCCCCCGCCTTCAAATCGATCCATTTCAAAATTATATGCTCTAACAAACAAAACCCAATAAACTCTGTACTTGAAAAACTACCGCGAAGCAAAAGATAGAAAAAAAAAAAAATCAATCGGAAGAGCTGCCAAAACCCAAATATTTCTCAAAATCAAGAACTGGAAAAGGAAAATGGGACAAAGTATAAAACCCTATAAACCGAGAAATAGAAGTCAAAGTATCGAAGGCGAATCTTAGAGCACGTAAGTAATCGTTTAGCGAAATTTCTAGGGTTTGCGAAAAGATCCGGATAGTTGTCAGGGTAACATCGGCGATAAACTGAGAAAAGCCCCAATTCGCCTAATGTTTTTGGGCCCTTGGCTTTAAGGATAACGATTGCTCATCCCTCTATTTACATTTACATAAAGGGCACAAAAAATTAATATATTATTAGTGGAAGGAACTCAGGAAGGAGTGGCTGCTGTCTAATGGTGAGTTACATATTTGTGCCTTTATTTTTCGTCTTTAATTATAAAATAAGTACAACTTCTTCTTTTCTTTTCTTTTTTATGAAATCTAAATCAAGTATTCTCTTTTTTTTTTTTTTTTTTCAAATTTGGACATCGTCTACAATTGAATAAACAAAATACTAACTTTTCTAAATCTTTTTTAATTAGAGTTAGTTTATGCCTATATTTTAGGACATATACACAATTGTCTTCATTTGTGCATATTTGCAGATATCTAGCTATAATAAGAAACTGAATAAAACAATAAAATGAAATTTAATATATAGACTGGTTTAATAGACATGTTTGAGATACAGAGTTTACGATACAAATTAAGAATTAAATTTCATCAAGTTATAAATTGAGAACAATTAACATTAATTTAAGGGAAAGTCTCTTGTGCCCCAGGGCACGGATCTCCCAACCCGACCCGACCCCATATATGTATGTATATATATTTCTTAACCTTAATCTCTCCCCTCTCTTCTCCAATATGCTCCTCCTCCTCTTCTTCTAAATTCAGAGCATCGCCACCACTGCAATCGTCGTCTCTTCATCTCCTCGTCGATGCCCAATAATCAATCTGATCTCATCTTTCATGAGGGAAACCAGATTTTGAAGAGCAACTTGACACAAAGCAGATTCAGCTATAGTAAAACAAATTTGAGAAATATGTTTTGATTGTAAAATTATGAGGTAGGAGATGAAGAATGATGGTTAATGAAATGCAAGTATTAAAACGAGATGCGCATCTGTCAAACCCCAAAATTCTGTATTGATGTGTGTTGTTTACAAGAGACAAAAGTAGCAGGATTAGGGGTGAGGAATTGCAAGGCAATTTGGGGCGAAGGAAATTTTGATTGGGTTTGTTTAGATGTAGAGGGTAGGTCTGGGGGCATACTGACCATTTGGAAGGATGAAGCTTTTTGTAATACATATGTATAATACTATAAGTTATTTGTGTAATACCTGAGAGGTATTTATATAATACTTGAAAGTAACATATACAAAAACCTATAAGGTATTTATATTAATACCTGGAAGTAATATGTGTGATACTTAAAAGTTACTTTATATTAATACCTGAAAGTAATATGTGTGATACTTAAAAGTTACTTTGTGTAATACCTAAAAGTATTTATATAATACATGAGAGTAACATATACAAAATACTTATAAGGTATTTATGTAATACCTGAAAGTAATATGTGTGATACTTAAAAGATACTTGTGTAATATTTGAAAGTAACATATACAAATACTTATAAGATGTTTATATAATACTCGAAAGAAATATGTGTGATATACTTGTATGATTCCTAAAAGGTACCTAAGAGTAACATACAAAAACCTATTAGGTAATTATGTAATACCTTAAATGATTTTATGGCAATTTGAAGAAGAATAAGAAACAAGAAGATATACAAGAAGAATGTTCTAAACAAATAAAAAGAATAACAAATTAATAAGAAAAGAGATTAAGAAGAAGAAGGAGAGAGAAGAAAAAAAAAAGGAAAAAGAAGGAAATGTGCATTTTTCTGCCATACTATTTATCTATTTGTTTTGCATAATATGTGATATCTAAAGAGTAAATGTGTAATACCTGAAGGGTAAATCAGGTGATACCTAAAGAAAGAATTAGGTGAGTGCGCAATGCGCACCAACTATGGTGTGGGCGCGCTGGCGGGTTGGGGGCACAAATTTTAGATCCGTTCCCTCGGGGCATACAATTTTTTGCCTTAATTTAATTATTGGACACTGAAAAATATATATAGACCATGGCAAGTTTATATTCAATTGACAAACACTTTCTCGGCATCATTTGATTAATGCATATTGTGACGTTTGAACACTTATTTCATACTAATTTCATTCGTCCTTTTATTTATTTATTAGTTTTTTTTAATTCATCCTCTTATTTATTTGTTATTCACCGTCCATGTTTTCGTTTGTTTTGCACTCTCTTCTATGGTTGGTTTTTCATTGGACTACAAATATTTGTTAATATCTTCGTCTGACTTTCGAGTCATTTTTTTATTCTTAATTATTATTATTTTCTTTTTTGATTAGGGGTTACATTATAATTTATCATTTATAAACAATATTCAACAATTATATATGAATGTGTAAAATTGGGTTTATGATTTTAAAATATCATTCAATCATTAATCAGCGTACAATATTATTTAGTTAGTTATTATCATTCAAATTAGTGAAAAAAACTACTATAGCAATAATGAATTACCCTTTATCTATGCTGGTATGAATGTGTCTACTTTCCCATGATCTTCTCTTTTGATTGTTTTCTCAATTAAGAAAAAACAAAAGGGTTGTTAAGGCCTTCTCCAACCCTGCGCTAGGTGCTATTCTAGCGCAGAGTTTTCTTCTCCAATCCTTTGCTATCCTTTTTACTAAGGTAGCGCAGAACCGCCATGTAATCTGTTTTGTGTTACTAGAAGCGCAGAGTTAATACAGCCGTACTCTTTTTTTTTTTAATTCAAATTTTATATGGATTTGGGCTTGGGCTTTCCCTTTTTTTCCTTTCTTTTTGTTCAATTTTTTATGGATTGGGCTTGGGCTTTCAATTAAATTTATTGTATTAAAAATTTAATTAATTCAATTTAAATTATATTAATGTGTTAATTAATTAAAATTTAATTAAGTTAAATTTATTCAATGAAAAGTTAAATTAATTTCATGTAATATGTATTTTTATTGCACTTTTATTTCATATAATATGTATTTTAATTACATTGTTAGTATTAATAAATTTAAAAAATGATATTAAAAATAAAATATTATTGAAAGTAATGCAAACTATTGGAGAAAATATGCTGATTCAAAACTTGCACTGCTCTGGTGCAAGCTGTTGGAGATGGCCTAAATATTTAAAGGGAAATATAGGCAAACCATAAAGGAGCCCATCTTTCATGCATGTTGGATAAAGATGCCTAACCGGTTTCCCGGTTCCGGTTTCGGTTCGAACCGCCGGTTCGACGGTTCCGAAATGGTGGAACCGAAACCGAACCGTGGAAGGAAAGGTTTCGGTTTCGGTTTGAAACCGCCGGTTCAACCGGAACCGGACGGTTCGGCCGGTTCGAACCGGCGGTTTTCGGTTTTCCTTTTTTTTTTTTTTTTTTTTTTTTTTTTTGGTTTTTTTTAATTTATGATTCTATGATCCAAATTTAAACTTTAATGTTTGTTTTGAAGTATAAAATATCATGAGAAAATACAATTCGGAATAAAAAATATATTTAAGAATTGTATTGATCAAACTTTTTCAATAAACTTGTCAATATAATATAACTTGGAAAATTATTACAAGTTGGAACTTGGAACACTTAGAACTATATATAATCTATGATCTAATGATTCTAATCTATTACAAATGTTTGTATATATTACAATTAAACTTGTCAATATAACTTGGAAAATTATTACAAGTTATAACTATATAGTCTATATCTAATTTATGATTGAATGATTCTAATCTATTACAAAAGTTTATACTATATATTACAATTACAAAAGTGAGCATAAAAAAAATTAAAGAGCTTGAGTTTCATTTTAAGTTTGGAATTGAAATTTCAAACTTAAAATGAAATTGCCTACGTATCCTTAATTGAAATCGAATTAAGGAATCAAAGCTCACGTAGTTCTCTTACCTCAACTTACCTTTTTCACTCGTCGAGGTTGACGCCACTTCCGCCGGAGGATGTTGTGTTTGAGTCGTAGCCATACAAATCTTGTCCACCGTCCTCCATGTGTGACAAATCAAGGTTTTGTTGACGTTTGGCGGCTTTGACCCAATCGTCAAGAAGCATAAGGTTTTGGACATTTTCGACGGCCAAGTTTGCTCTCCTCTCACTCAAAGTGTGGCCCGAAACGCTAAAGGCATGTTCAACCGAAACCGTGGAGGCGGGACATGCAAATATTTCCTTGGCAATAATTGTTAGTATAGGATATGTGGTGATCCTTCGTGACCACCACTTTAATAGATCCAAATTGTTCTCAAATGCAATTGATTCAAAAGTAACACTAAAATAAGAATCCAATTCTTGTGATGAATTAACACCTCTAGCTCTTTTTTGAGTTCTAATATCATAAAAATTATAAAATTGAGAAAGAGTATCATCAAAAGTAGACGAAGAACTACTAGAACCTACATTATGATGTCGAACTACATCTTCACTACTACATGATTCACCATACATTGTTTTATATTCTCTAAATAAATCATACAAATAATTTTTCGCCCGTTTAACCACTTCACTAGGATTAGGCACATAATCAACTTGATCATAATCACTAATATAGCCAAAGGGGAACAATGCATTATAGTACATAGTCAAAAGTTCTTCTAATCCATCTTCTCTAATCCTAGGATCTAATAATTTAGCACATAAATATAGGGGGGGTATCTCATGATAATATTTTAACCATTTAGTTTTCATCATAATAATGGCATTACTTAAAATAGGATCATCTTTATAAGATTTCATTATCAAAGCAATTTTAACACATTGATCTAAAGCTAAAGGAGATGTAGGATAATAACATCCACTTATTTCTTTAGTGCCTTCTTCAAAAATTTTTAGCATACCAATCATGTTTATACAAGAATCCCAAGAATGAGCAAATAACATGACATTACTATCTCCAAATTCCATAAAAAAAGCACATAAAAGTTCTCTATAATTATATGAATCTTGAAGCATGTAATAAGTAGAATTCCACCTATGTTCCACATCTTTCACAAATTTTTTTACTTCCAATCCATTCATTTTACAAAATCTAGCCCATCTTTTTCGCATTTGTATGGTATGACAAATTAAATTAATTGCAACTCTAATTTTTTCTATTTCCGTTTGTAAAGTTGTTAATCCATCTTGAACACATAAATTAAAAATATGACACATGCATCTAGTATGAAAAATATCACCATTTAATGAAGGTTTACAAAAATCAATTAACGTAGGCAAGCTCGCTTTATTATTAGTTGCATTATCTAAAGCTATAGCAAATACTTTTGTTAATATACCATAATCATTTAAGCTATGTATTATTTTTTGTGAAATATGTAAACCGGTATGACTTTCATTAAAATCAACAAAAGCAATTAAACGTTTTTGAACATCCCATGCATCATCAATCCAATGACAAGTAATGCCCATATAATCATTCTTTTTATAAGGATCTTTCCAACAATCAACACATATTGCAACTTTTTGTTTAAGGTTAGCTAAATCTTGCATAAGATTATATTTTTTTTCACGAACTCTTTTATCAATATCCCTAGTGGCCGTGTTTCTACTTATCATTCTAGCCGGTGGTTGCAAATATTGACTCACATAATCTTGATAATATTCATCGGAAGCCCATTGCAAAGGCAAATGTTTAGAAGCAATAAAATCGGCGGTGCCTTTCCTAAGTTCAAGTTGGCTAAATTTAAACATTAAAGAATCCATACCTTGTGAAGACCCGGTGAATCCTCGTAGTTGTGTTTGAGAAGGAGCCAATCCAACCTTGTCGGGATGCTTCTTCGTGACGTGGTTGTTGAACGTTCCATATCCTCCTCCATGCTTGAACTTGTATTGCTTCCCACAATGATTGCACGTTACTATGTAGTCAACGGCACTATTAGGCACGGCCTCCTTCTTGAAGTGAACGGAGAAGATATCACTTCGAAGTGAAGAAGGTGCTCTACTAGAGGGGGTACTCCCTTGTGTGTGTTGCACGGTTTCTTCCTCTTCAACATCATCGGCTAAGGCTTGGGCGATTTGTTCCCCCAAATCGACATCTTCATCAAGCTCGTCACACCATCGATCAATTAGCTCGTCTTCGTAGGATTGTGGAGGTGGCATGGGACTCTTTCCCCTAGCATGAGACGAGGAAGCGGAAGAACCTCTTCTAGACATGATGATAGCAAATTAAAAAAATCGAAGTGGAAGTAGCACTACAAGTAGATGATAATACGAACTAAAAAAAGAAATTTGAGAGCTTTTGAACTTGATATATTAAAGTGAGCAAGAATGCAAGATAATTGAGAGAGAGAGCTTGAGAATTGGTGTGAAAAAATACACCATTTGAACCCCTATTTATAGATCTCAAAAATTCAAAAAAAAAAAAAAAAAAAAAAGAAAATAGGGACGCTCCGGTTCGAACCGCCGGTTCCGGTTCGGTTGAACCGGCGGTTCGGTTGATCTGACCCGTCCATCTCCTACGTTCAACTGATCTCGGCCGCACGATTCGAATTTGCTCCAAACCGCCGGTTCGAACCGGCGGTTCCGGTTCGGTTCCGGTTCGGCCGGTTTCCAACGGCTACTTGATCTCCTCCGTCGATCCGCAACGGCTAGTTTAGTTTAAACGTGAGCCGTACACGTGTCCAAGGCAATAATAAAAAAAAAAAAAAAAAAACATAAACCGGCGGTTTAACCGGCGGTTGGAACCGCCGGTTAAACCGCCGGTTCGCCGGTTTTTAAATCGCCAAACCGAAACCGAACCGTGTTATGGCGGTTCCCGGTTCCGGTTCGGAACCGAAACCGGACCGCCGGTTTGCCAAACCGCCGGTTCACGGTTCGAACCGGCCGGTTCACGGTTTTCGGAACCGGTTGGGCATCTCTAATGTTGGACCGTTGGTGGTCGACTTTTTTCCCCCTTTTAATTGTTCCTTAAATTGAGTCTAGTTAGATTCTTTGTATATCCTCTCTCTGTGGCCCATAAAACGCAGGCCCATATGAGGAGGCCCATAAAACGATGAAGGGTAAATAAATACATCTCCTTACCCTCACCAATAGAAGCGATTCAAAGTTTCAAACCTTGACCATAAGAAATTGAATTTGAGATCTAAATACATTTTAAAAATTGTGGATTTTAATAATTTTGTGTTTGTTTTAAAATTTTATATGACATGATTATAGTTAAAATGTAAGAATTGTATTTATTTTAAGATTTTATAGGATATGATTATAGTTTAAATGTAAGAATTGTAGAAAAAATAGATGTTGTTGTACTATTTTATTTTGAAAAAATAGATGTTATTGGGAATTATAAAAGGTAAAAAAAAAAAAAAGGATAAAGTTGTAGGATTTTTAAAATCTTATGAGAAACATGAATTGAAATTTTGCCGACTTATATAAAAATATATATTATATACAAAATTCATTTTAAACTTTTTATTCTTAACCTCCACTTTGAACTAGTTTTATATAATCTGGTAAACTTTAAATTCACCTGATTATATGAAGTTTTTTGAAATCCTTCCTCTAAATCATTTTCTAAAAAAACAATTAATGTCGAAATTCTTCTACTAAATACAACCTAAAATAATTATATATATATAATAGGTTTATTACACACATATATAATAGGTTTATTACACATACATTGTACAATCGTTGCGCATGGTACTTATAACTTAATGATATGAAGTGATATGAGAATTTCTATTCATTTTGTGTGTTAATTTAACATTTCCAAATTACTACTATACAGTACAAATCATCATTAATGTAGATATTATTTGTATTCAATATATTAATATATAAAATAAAACAACAATGATAATAGGATAACATAGTCAGCTTATGACAAGTCGAATTTTTAATTGAACTTTTACTATCAATATTTCATTTGCATCAAATTTTCCACAATTATCGAATAACGAGTCTTGCAGTCTAGCAAAAAATATCAATATGCAAAAGTTTAAGTTCATAGGTTGTTGATTCGTAATAGATATTTTGAATATTTTACTAAAGAACTCAACATCAATCAACTATTCAAATGTGGCATTCATCATAACACAAAAACTACATATATTTGTAATTTTTTATTACTAGTGATGAGCGATGGATTTAGGGGTGTGCGAGTTGCGATTGTCTTCTTGAACTTTCGAAATTGTTTTTTTATATGTAATTTTTCTAATATTTTTCATTTTTATCATTGGTTTATAAGAATTCGCTATTGTAAAATTTTGTCCACTATATATATAATTTTTAACCTTCAATTTGCTTTACGTATTGATCTGAAAATTTTTTGTCCTTCTTAAAACAAAATCCTAGATCCGCCCCTACTAATGATCAAAAATATTTCACTATAATATAACCGTATATCCAAGATCAAACCACATGAAAGAAATTCTGGAGCTTTAGCTAATTAGAGAGTATATGTATATATAATTTACCACTCGGTATATAAGTTAAAATTATATATACATTGTTTAAGATTGAAAAACGATATCCATTTTATTCAGAATCGAATGTAAAATTTCAATTCTACGTGATAAAATCAATGATTAAGTACCCATTAATTATTATTGTGTTCAACGTATGTATAATAACAAATCATAAATAGACTCAAATATCTCAATTAAAAATCTATGTTGGAAGTGTTATACCCCACTAATCTAACCCGACCAAGAAGGCAGAAGACCCGACCAGGGTCCGACTAGAGATATCCGAGGGGCACGCCAGATTTAATTTATTTCACGAAGGAGTCCACAAAAAAGAAACAAATCCTACACCAAATCCTATCTGATTTAGATAGGATTAAATCTAGTTTTATCTTATTTAGACCCTAAATCCTAGGGATTTATTTCTTATTGTTCAAGTAATGTATCTTAGTTTAGCCTATAAATAGGGTCTCAATTATCATTCAGAAAAAAATCAAATTCTAGAGAAATATCGAATTCTAGATTCGAAATCACTGTAATTAGAGAATTTATTTTCTCTCTTCTTTATATAGAACAAGACGAAAAAATTTGACGGGTAGGCACCGGGCACAGTCTTTCTTTTACTTTATTTGATTTTCTAAATTCTATTCGATCCAATTCATTAAAGCCGGATCGACTTCTTTTTACTTTATTTGATTTTCTAAATTCTATTCGATCCAATTCATTAAAGCCGGATCGACTTCTTTGGTGTTTGGCTAGGATTTTGTATCATACAAAATCTGACGTCAACATTTGGCGCTAGAAGGATTCTATTCGATCCAATTCATTAAAGCCGGATCGACTTCTTTGGTGTTTGGCTAGGATTTTGTATCATACAAAATCTGACGTCAACATTTGGCGCTAGAAGGAGGGGGCTGAGAAACAACACATAGCTCAAAGACTACCAACACAGCAATGTCCTACCTAGTCTCCAAGGCCAGAACTTATAATCGGGCCCATTCAGAGGTACGTATTTTTATCCAAGGTATTGTATATTTTACATATATCATGATGTGTCATTAGAAAATAATCATGATCATCATAGAAGAAAACTTCCACTAAAAAAAAAAAAAAGCCGAACGAGTGCTCGGGAGGAAAACGAGGGCTACAGCCCAAACTCCCAAAGGAAAACGAGGGCTACGGCCCAAATTCCCAAAGAACAAGAGCCACACAGTGTTCGGGAGGAAAACGAGGGCTACAGCCCAAACTCTCAAAGGAAAACGAGGGCTACGGCCCAAATTCCCAAAGAACCGAACGAGCACTCGGGAGGAAACGGGCGAGTGCAATTTTAAAACTTGCAAAGTTCTCCAATAAATCTAATACTTCGTATTTTTGTTTCAATATTCATTTGATCCTCCTTATTAATTAATGCGTTGAATTTTTCCTCCAATAATTGTACGAGCATGGTCGATACATCTTTCATACAAGTTGACAGAATCAGAGTCACACCAACCAAGCTCGAGGCCCAATCAGGATTCAGCCCGTACCGAGCTCGGGGGCTAAATCAGGGCAACGAGCCGTATCGAATTCAGGATCCAAATCGACTAATAAGCTCTCGACATGTCGCAAAGGTGAGTCAGCTTCGCGGGGCTGTCTTGAGTTAGACACCGGCCAGAACGAGTCCAACCACTGTCTATGTGGCTAATGTTATACCCCACTAATCTGACCCGACCAAGAAGGCAGAAGACCCCCGACCAAGAAGGCAGAAGACCCGGTCAGGGTCCGACTAGAGATATCCGAGGGGCACGCCAGATTTAATTTATTTCACGAAGGAGTCCACAAAAAGGAAACAAATCCTACACCAAATCCTATCTGATTTAGATAGGATTAAATCTAGTTTTATCTTATTTAGACCCTAAATCCTAGGGATTTATTTCTTATTGTTCAAGTAATGTATCTTAGTTTTAGCCTATTCAATTATCATTCAGAAAAAAATCAAATTCTAGAGAAATATCGAATTTTAGATTCGAAATCACTGTAATTAGAGAATTTATTTTCTCTTTCTCTCTTCTGTAATTAGAGAATTTATTTTCTCTTTCTCTCTTCTTTATATAGAACGAGCCGAAAAAATTTGACGATTTGACGGGTAGGCACCGGGCACAGTCTTTCTTTTAGTTTATTTGATTTTCTAAATTCTATTCCATTCAATTCATTAAAGCCGGATCTTTCTAAATTCTATTCGATTCAATTCATTAAAGCCGGATCGACTTCTTTGGTGTTTGGCTAGGATTTTGTATCATACAAAATCTGACGTCAACAGGATGAGGATGAGAGGTTAAAATCAAGGGAAATATTTCGGTTGCAAGTGGGTTCACAAACAATGACCCATCACCCACACGCACTCATCCATCCATAAGTAATCTTCAATGCAGGAGTATATAACAAGTCACATAATACACACACAATCTGAACAACATCATGAAGAAGATCAACTCTCTACTGAGAAGATGCAAGACATTGTCGCGACAGTTGGGACGAAGCTCTTCTTACAGCGCCCTCAGAAGTAAGTCGAGCCACGATCATGGCTACCAACACGTGTCGTTGGCTCGAAGCGCCGTGCAAGACACGGAGCCATGCGAGACCATCTTTGTCGGAACCTCGAGACGAAGGTACGTCATCAGCTCCAAGCACCTGAGCCACCCCTTGCTGAATGCCCTGATCCAGAAGTCGAATACGGCGGGTCGGGTCGGTGACGACCCGGATCTGGCTGTGAAATGTGAGGTGGTGCTGTTTGAGCACCTCTTGTGGATGCTTGAAAATGCGGACCCGAATTATCTCGCTTCCGATTCGCTGGAAGAGCTGGCTGAACTCTATGTCTACTGAAATTAATCAAACCTACGTGTTATAACATTCCGCTGATGACGTGGCAGGCAATTATTCTGCACTCGTGTTTTAATTAAATGTTTTTTTTTTTTTAATGTAGAATTTTAGTTTGTCTTTTTATTAATTGTGGCTGGATCTATGAATGTTGAGAGGGTACCAGCCACATTATGTCAACTTTGATGATTCTTTTTGTAACCTGCTGTTGGTGATGATCAGCTGAAGAATAAGTGAATTGTACAGCACTTCTAGCCTTCATTCGTTTTTTATATGTATATTATAACCCAATATTTTTTTTTATTTGCCAATTGATTTGTTTAATATAAAATGCTTGAAAGAATTAAAACAGGTAAAATTGCAGAAATTAGTGGGCATTAATTTTCTTTTTAGTGGAAGTAGTGCATTCTTTTTAGTGTTGGTATACAGTATACTCAACGTGACACGCTTCTCAAGTGCCCATTGATTCCCAGTATTAGCAAAGTTACTCAATTCAAAATTGAATACTTATTTTAGTAATTAACTAGTAGTACATCCGCGCGATGCGCGGTTTATTATGTATTATGATAATATATACGATTTGCAATAATATAATGAAATTGTTATATTAAAAGGTTATTCATGACATCTTATTATTTCGAAATTTATAAAAATCCATATTTTTTATTGATAACATCAATATTCAACAATTAAATATGAAAATAAAATTAAACATAATATAATAATAGTTTTGTGTTCGTGAGTTTTAATTTATGAATAATTAAGAAGTGATTAATAATTATACTTACTATATGTTTTGTTCATATTTTCGTTCATTTATATCTTATAATTATTTTCAGAATTTATAAATAATTTTATGCAGTCTTTTTTAGATGGATTTGTTCAAAAAACATTATATTTATTCCAAAAAAATTTTGTTTATATTTATAAATTTAGGTTTCAAATTAATTTTAAATTTTAAAACAATATTTCTTAGATTTTTTAAACCATTTTTCAGATTTTTTTGGAACATATTATAGTTTTTTAAAACAATTTTTAGATTAATTATATCTATTTATTTGAAATAATTTTGAATAAAATTTATCACATATTTTTATTATTTTTATTTAAAATATTTTATTCAATTTATTGATTTTTATATCTTACACAATTAATATTGCATATATATTTGAATTAATTTTTTAATTTTATTTGCTGAGTTAAGATTGTTAGACTTATTCTCACAACCTTATAATAATAATAATAATAATAATAATAATTATTATTATTATTATTAATTTCAGATTTATTATAATTTTAATATTTTTAAAATAGTTTCAAACTTTTAAACATTTTACAACCCTTCATAAAATAAATTTTGATTTTAAAACTATTTTCCACATTTATATATTAAAATTATAAACTAATTTTCAAAATTTTTAATTTTTTACAATGTTTAAATTTCATTATTTTCAAATTTTAATTATATCATTAAAATATAATCATATCATTTAAAATAGCTTCTTTTGTTTTATCTCTACTCCTATATATAAAATATAAGATAGTTTATTGTGTAAGATATATATGAAGCTTATTTTATAAGACACTTAAAAGTTATTTAGTTTTTTTTTTCTTTTTTTTTTATTGGTTGATAGTTTGGGAGGGAAAATGACAAATTTGAAATTATCACCAACTTCTTTGTTTTTATATATAAATAGATAGATGCGTTTTTTAGTTTCTAAAAATGTGTTATTTTCTACCTAGAAGAAAAATGTGTGTTTTTGTTTAAGTTTAAATGAATTTTATAAATTTATATAATTCTTCTTCTGAAATCTTTTTGTATATGAATAGTAGCAGTAGCTACTCGTTTATTTCCCTTCTTCAAAAAAGGAAAAAAAAAGTTTATTTTTAAAGTTTTCTTTTTATTTAATGATCTTTCGAAAGTTATAATATTATTAGTAGCTGCAGCTGAAATAAGTGCATATAATGATTTTGAATAATTAATATTAATTATGATATACAATGTGAATCATAAGTAATAGAGTAAAAACTCTATACATTAAAATTATTGGAATTTGGAACCACATGAAGTGTACCGAGTCAAAAGATACATGTTTAGTTATTGATCCTATAAATGTAACTATAAATACTAAACTAAATACCCATTTATTTGGTAAATAGAATGAAATATCGATATAGAATATGTTATTTTACTTATCACGACATAAAGCTAATGTTATTTTACTTATCATGACTTGGATAATAGTAGTATTTAATCATTTTCGGTAGAAGAAAAAAATCAAACAATATTGCCTATTTTTGGGAAAAAAAGTATTGGACTAGAGTAACACTTGCACCAGTTGCACCGTGCAATCCATACATTTATGTTATAAATGTAGTACTTTTATGTTATAAATGTAATACATTTATGCATGTTGATTTTAAAAGGTACGGATATTTGTACATAAATGTAGTATATTTATAACATAAAAGTATGGATTGCACGGAATTTCACTTCTGTGCAACTGGTACACATAAGTTTTTTGTGATTGGACTATTAAGATTAACCGGACAGGGAGCTATCTAAACATTTAGATAATTGTGTATTTGAAAAGAAAGCATTTGATTTTGTATTTATTAATTAAAATAAATGATGGAAATATCGGAATATTTATGAGAAATTGATACTCTATCTACTTGGAATTTATTGTAACCTTATTTAATTTTTGAGGTATCATTCAATCATGTTTCATGTAGAAATAGAATTAAGAAAAGTAGAACCACCGAAACATATCAAATCAATGTACAAGGAAAACGACAAAAATATAGAATAATAGTTATTTTTTCTTTCTCCCAAGAACACTCTAATTATATATAGGTTCAATTGTATCTACGATCCTTCAAATTTGATTAAATTATTAAACGATCTCAAAGTTTGTGAAATCACAAACTCAAATTTGTGAGTGATAAAGGTAGTGATACAAAATAAAAGAAGCCACTGCAGGGAACTGGAGGAAGAGGACCGGAGGCACCTTCTTCCTTCTCTCCTCTACTCCCACACCAGCACTGAGAGCACACCGGGAAAAGTGAAAATAATAGACTTTTTTCACTTTCCTGATTAGTGGAGAGAGAGAGAAACAGAGAGAGAGGCTAATCCCAGTCAAAGAGCGCCCTAAGGTAATTACGGTGCGGTTGTTTACAATTTGGCTATCTTAGGAACTGTCATATCCTGCTCTCTGATTGTAAGGTAAGCTCATAATCAGAGATTCTGTTTTTTTTTTTTTTATGTAAACAATAATTTTATAGTTCTATTATTGTTTCTCAATAAACATCTTCCACCTTGGAATTGTTGATACTACTTTCTGTAGAAAATAATTTTATTTTGGTCAAAAAAAGTCTTTGATCAGTGGGCTGGATGCTGATTTCATCATTCAAAAAAACTTACTTAGGTTTCTCCGTTTCTGTTGATATGAGCAAATTCAGGTAAACTAGATTTCCAAGTCGTTCCAGGTTTCTCTGTGTGCATTTTCGTTTGACTTGTAGAATTATCTTCTGGCTTAAAATTTGTAAGATCATAGGTAAATTACTTTTTATTGGTGTAGTCTTTTTGTTTTATTTTTTGGTTGTTCTGAATCTGAGCTGTTACTGATGGTTGATCCCTTTAGCAATTCAGAAACTTTCAGGGTCGAGCATTAGGTGTTATAGTTATGAGATTATTGTTCTTGTGCATTTGCATGGTTTGCTAAATGCAGAATAGAAATAAATATAGTTTTTGATATCATGGCACATAATCGATATGTCTAGAAGCTTGGAAATTGTTTGCCACTTAAAATTACAATCTGGAACTTTGGAATGAAACTTCAGTTTGCCTGACCGATTCTATTCAAAAGATCGTTTTTTCCCGGTCCCATTCAATACTTGGTATTTCTCTAGCGAAGGTAGGTTTGATATTCTCATGCTATGCAAAAGCTACCATCGTTTGCACACTTGGATTTAATATAAAAGTAGTTGAGGGCATAGTGTGACATTTACTGTTTGCTGCATAACTGGCTTTGCATATAGACAGCTAAATCTTGTGGATTCTCTGGCCTACTTTACTTTGCCTCATTCTTAGGTAGCTCTAGCATAATGGGAACTATTCCAATAACTTTTTATTGAGAACTCTCATAATACATTATTTGCTTGTTAAATTTCAGCTTGTTGATTCCTAATAGATGGTTTAATACGACCAAATATTATGGTATACTATTTAGGGTTTTCTGTTCTTCCTTTTGTTGTACTTATGTTATTTGTGGACCTGGTTTAATGAGTGGACCACTATTTCTTTGTAGATATGTACAACTTCTCCATTCGTCCTAAATTTTTTTTGAAGTTTATGAACATAACTTTTTTTTGTTTTTTATAATAAATTTATGAGCATGTTGATTGTGGAATGTACTGGTTCTATTGTAGAAAACATGTCTAAGTGTTCTGCTGTCTCTGGTGTAATAATAGTATTGCCATCTTTTCTCATCATCATTTTCTTTCTGTTTTAAAATATATCAGGTGAATTAATGACCAAGAGAAACCGGTTGTATATAGATCCTCGAAAGTTTCATAAAAACAGAATTGTCATTGGACAAACCATTTGATTTCATAACAAGCAGAAAGTTGATATCTGATGAGTTTCTTCATGATAAGTTAAAAGATGGATCAAGGAAGGTCACATTCTAGAGCCCGAGGCTCTGGCTCTACACCATCTGAGGAATCGTCTTTGGATCTTGAGAAATATTCTTGCAATCAACTTTACCGGACATCATTTAGCCCCCCACCACTTCAGCCCCATGCATCAGCTGGGCAACATTGTGAGAGTAGCGCTGCATACTTTTCATGGCCTAGTCGAATAAAAGATGATGCTGAAGAGAGGGCAAATTATTTTGCTAACCTACAGAAACACATTTTAGCTGAAACCCATGGCAAATTGCCAGAAGTTCAGCGAGCTAATACCTTGTTGGAGCTCATGACCATTAGGGCATTTCACAGCAAAATCCTGCGATGTTATAGTCTCGGCACGGCAATTGGTTTTCGGATTCGACGTGGTGTTTTGACAGATATACCAGCAATACTAGTCTTTGTATCAAGGAAAGTTCACAAGCAATGGCTTAGCCCTATCCAGTGTCTGCCATCTGCCTTGGTGGTAATAACAAATGCTTGTTTTTTTTTTTTTTCTCTGAAGCTCCACTTTGGGTAAACTCTATTAAGACTGTTTTCTTTTGTCTATAGATTTCAAAGAAGAAAAATCTAAAGTATTTTGCTCAATGATTTTTTTTTTTTTTCAAAGTTCTTTTGTGAGATTACTCTTGTTAGCTTTAGGATCAGCATGCCTGAAATTGTAATCACAGGTGCCTTCATCTTGGTGGGAGAGATGGTAAGAGTTACTGTTTGAATGTTCACTTAAATGCTTTGATTTAAATGGCATTTTTACTCGTTCAGGGACCGGGAGGAGTATGGTGTGATGTGGATGTGGTGGAATTTTCTTATTTTGGTGCCCCTGAGGCTTCCCCTAAGGAACAACTATACACCGAGATTGTTGATGACCTGCGTGGGAGTGATCCGTGTATTGGTTCTGGTTCTCAGGTACATAGAATATCTGTTCCACTAGACAACACCTTATTGGAAAGATGCTCTTCTGGATACTAATTCTTTGATATATTTCTTGCTGGAAGTAACCCTGATCCATTTTATAGTGAGTGAACCAAATACATTGATGGGGTTAGTTGCTGAACCATATGATGTAGTTCCAGCGACAATTGAAGCTGTATATAAAATAATTCTTTTGTTACCATTTTAAGTATTGCCATTCACATGCTTTTCTAATTGAGCCATCTCATGTTGTCACAAATTCATTGTTCTTGCTTGGTTAGGCAAACCAGTATTAGTTTCTACATGCAATCCAGTTTCTGTCACCTAATGTACATGGTGTGTATGCTGTTTTATGTATTTAAGAAATACGAATTTTGTGATCAAACGTTTAAAATTAATCTATGTCGAATTCATGAAAATTTATGCTAGGAATTGATCGCTAACTTGGAACTTTTGGAAATATTGAGGACTTTGAATTGGAAATTATGAATCATACTAGAAACTTCCACTGCATTAAACTCGCTAACTAGAAACTTGTGGTTGCACAGATTCAAGTTGGTTATGGATGTTGTTTGTACGCCTAATGTAAGAACTTTTTTTTCTATCCCTGAAGTTTTTTAGGAATTTTCCATATAAGACCATCTTTTTCTTTGGGGTGCGAGTTTCTTTTTCCTTTTTACCTACTGCACCCTGTTTTCTGAGGCAATTTTCGGAAACTATGTCAGATTGACCTTTCATATAAGTTCTCTACAGTAATATAGAATCACAACTATTTCCTGCCATGTCAGGTTGCGAATCAGGAAACCTATGGAACCTTGGGTGCAATTGTGAGGAGCCAGACAGGTAATCGACAAGTTGGTTTCCTCACAAATCGGCATGTTGCAGTTGACTTAGATTATCCAAATCAGAAGATGTTTCATCCTTTACCGCCTACACTTGGACCTGGGGTTTATCTTGGTGCAGTAGAAAGAGCAACTTCATTCATCAGAGATGATATGTGGTTTGGGATATTTGCTGGCATTAATCCAGGTTCGTTGTTTTTCTGGTTTATTTAAGTTGTGACTAGCAAATAGGTAATAGCAATTGTGGTATCAAAACAATGAATAAGCAACATCTGCATGAAATCAAATTAATGCCTGTTCCTAGGACACCATTTGTTGTTTTTCAGACAATGTGATTACGTGCTTCACGATTTTGTCCTTTCCTTCCCCTCTCTTCCATTTAATGTCTGACCTTAACCACCCCTTTTAGTTTGAGGTCTCATTTTCTAAGCTAGGAGTGGATGATTGATAAAATTTGAATACATGCAGAGACATTTGTAAGGGCAGATGGTGCCTTTATCCCGTTTGCTGATGATTTTGACATGACTGCTGTAACTACATCTGTGAAAGGGATAGGAGAGATTGGAAAAGTCAAAACAATAGACTTACAATTTCCAATTAGTAGTCTTGTTGGAAAGCAAGTGACAAAGGTTGGGAGAAGTTCTGGTTTAACTACTGGAACTGTACTAGCATACGCTCTTGAGTACAATGATGAAAAAGGGATATGCTTTTTGACTGATTTTCTTGTCGTCGGTGAGAACCAACAAACTTTTGATCTTGAAGGGGACAGCGGGAGTCTTATCATATTAAAGGGTGAAAATGGAGAGCAGCCACAGCCAATAGGCATAATCTGGGGTGGAACTGCCAATAGAGGACGTCTTAAGCTAAAAGTTGGCCAGCCTCCAGAAAACTGGACTAGTGGTGTTGATCTTGGACGCCTGCTCAATTTCCTTGAACTTGACTTGATCACTTCAGAGGACGCACTGAGAGGTTGGTATATTTTTATTTGGTCTTTTACGTGACTCCATTTATATAACTAGCATGAACTAAAAAAGATAAACTTTTTTCATCTCATCCATTTAACAATTGCCCAAGTGTTTATCGTATGAACATGGCGGTTATTTACCACATTTTGTATTGTATAGTTGGTCCATGATATACTCTCTATTGTGTTTGGGCTGTAAATTTATGAAGCTGTTATAAATTTTCTGACCAATGTGCTAGCTCGCTTTAAAAACTTGAGCTCAAGCTTGGTTTATTAATAGTCAACCAGATTTGAGCTCAGACTTGAATCAGAGTTCGAGTAACTGTAATACTCAAAATGTTAATATTTTCCACCAAATCAATATGTAAAATTTGAGCTCAGACTTGTTTGGACATCCTCTGATTTTCTATCTTGGGGCATCGTTATAGTTGCAGTTCAGGAACAAAGATCCGCTTCCATGACAGTGGTTGGATCGACTGCTGGGGACTCATCGCCTCCTGATGTATTGCTTCCAAAGGACAAATCTGAACCTTTGGGTCTTCACATCCAGCACCTCCCTCTGGAAGATGGTCCAGGTGGACCAGATATAAACTCGTCTCCCATGGAAGGTGGTGCATTTGATTTGGAAGACGGAGTCAACACCGGTCCAAGTTTTGAGCATCAGTTCATACCCAGCTTTCTCGGAAAATCTGTTATGCATCATGGTGATCAGCAACAGAGTTTGGAATTGGAGAATCTCTATGATTTGAGAAATGCTTGTGATGAAGACCTTAGTTTTTCGTTGAAATTGGGTGAGAACGAGCCCAAGAGAAGGAAATCCGAACCTGCACCCAGGATGGAAGAACCAAGCTGAGAATTGACTTGTTGCTTTCTTGTATGATGATGATCGAGCCGATTTGAGTTTTGCCTGTTGCTTGAGATGATTACATTATTGTTGTTCGTATGTTGTCTGAGTTATTATATGTGATGTTTGTGGCTCTTGCCTTCCAAGCTGAGGCAAAGCCTAAGTTGAACTTTTTAATTGTATAATTATTTGATTATGCAAAGATTATTGCTTGGTGAGGTGAATAACTTCTATTCTTTTGCTGCATTTTATGTTTATGTTAGATTATTATTTTCTAAGTATATCATCAGAGAAAAGGGTGAATATTACAAATGTACCGGGACACACCTTAATAAGAATTGCAAATGAACGGTGACATTTTTTTTTTTTTAATCACAAATGTAAATTTTACTAAACACTTAATCTGGGTTTGTCCTTAATATGATGGAAATGAAGATAAGGAATCGACGTGAGCACCGCATAGGCACATAGACAAAGTTAGTAATGATATAATTTAATTTTACTAATGAATGGTAACATCTTAAAAGTTAAAAAAGAATCCTTCAAAAAAAAAATTTTAAAAAGAAAAATTATGACAATCATAAATCATATGATAGTTTTATGTAGATTTTCCTATATTATTAATAGGACAAAAGACAAAAAAAAATTCAAAGCTTGGGGAGTTTTTACTATTTTAGTCAATTTATTTATTTTTGTCAATTCATCCATAATTTGAAGATTTGGTTCGTATTTTGGCCAAATTAAAATTCAAGTCAAAATTAAATGACATGGCAGATAGGTGGCAGACACATAAGCGATTTGGCCCCACTTTACATCATGCTTTCATCTTCCCTTTTCCTCTTCTTTCTTCTGTATGTCTCTCTTCTTCTTTCACATCAATTTATCTGTAAAGAAATTGGATATTTGAAATCATCCGGCAGCCATTGGTTTTTTTTTTTTTTTGCTTTTTTTCAAAATTCTTAGTTGCCTATTATAAATCGAGAACACGCTTTTCTAGATTCAACAAACCCCATTATCAAGTCCCTGCAAGTTTGCTTAAACCAAAACATCACACATTCACAATCCTTCTATATATCAGAGTCGTGCAAGACACTCACCCCATATTCCAGGGACATCTTTCTAATGTATCCCTTCAAGACCATAATAACAACTTTGATCATGCTTCAATTCGCCGGATGAACTACATGGGATACAAAATCTTAAACATCAAACACCTGACTCAATCAGAAAGCTGTAGAAAATATCATGAGAGCATGGATAAGAAATTGGGCGACTAAGCATTTTGAAAAAAAAAAAGTAGAAGCAATGGCCGCTTAGTTGTTGGTCAATTCAAATGCCCAATTTCTTTAGAAATAAATTGATGTGAAAGAAGAAGAGAGAGATACAGGGGAAAGAGGATGAAGTGAAAGAGGAAAGGGGAAGATGATGTGAAGTGAAGCCAAATCGCTCATGTGTCTGCCATCTATTTGACATATCATTTAATTTTGACTCAAATTTTAATTTGGCCAAAATAACAACTAAATTTTCAAATTATGAATGAATTGACTAAAATAATAAAAACTCCTAGGAGTTTTTTTACCTATTTGGCCTTATTAATATTATTAAAACAGTTTGAATTAAAAGAAAAAACTAAAAGTGCACGTCTGACTTCTCCAAAATATAAACTAGCAAAATGAGAAAAATAAAAAAGAAAGGACTAAAGTTAAAAGAGGTGGCTGGTTCGGTACGGTATACCGAATTTTTTTTACCATACTGAAATATTCGGTGCCAAAAAACATACCTATACCGTATCGAAATTTTCGGTATACAGAAATTCGGTATACCGAATTTTCGGTATATTTAGTACTGTCAAGACGGGCTGGCGGGGCGGGCTGGCCCATAACCCGCCAAAAAACCACAATTGACGGGGCGGGCCTAAAAAATCCTAGCCCAGCCCAACCCACTGCGGGTCGCGGGCCAACCCGCCAATTTTTTTTTTTTAATCTATGATTTTTTATTTGAATTGCTAGTTATGATTACATTAATTTGTAAACTTGACAACTTTCTAAACATTTGATATCTAAAATATTTATTAGTTTCTTGGATATTTCTAAAATATTTATGTTGTTTTTTGGATAATTCTAAAATATTTATGTAGTTTCTAGGATAATAGGGCCTTTGGGATTGTTTTAGAAGAAATGTTTATACCATATTTTGGATAATAGGGCCTAGGCTATGTATAAATTATTAAATTATTTAATTAATATTTACTTATTTAATTATTAGGCGGGCTAGTCCGCTCCGCCTCAGCCTGCAACCCAAATGGGCCAGCCCGTTTAGGCCCGCCTTTTAGCGGGTTGTTAAATCTCTGGCCCAACCCACCTTTAATGCACGGCGGGGCGGGCTGGCCCAACGGGTTCGACCCATTTTGACGGCTCTAGGTATATTGATAGCCTATACCGAAAATTACTGAATTACCGAATTTTTCGGTATACCGAAATTTACAGTTATACCATACCAAAATTTACCGAATTTGGGTCATTTTAAAATAATAATAATAATATATATTATTAATATTAATATATTTTGGTATTTCGGTATATACCGAAATACCGAAAAATTTTAAATCGCATACCAATATTGTACCGAAATTTTCGATATTTTTCGACACGATATGTGTGGTATACTGAAATTTTCTTTTCGGTATTTTGTCCAAGCCTACAAAAAATCCAATAAGCCCAAACCTTTGAGTGGTCCAATCCCGAAGGCCCACCAGAATTTTATCGGCCCTTACCAAATACGCATCCCTTCATTTCGAAATGTGTTCTCTTTACCCAGGTTAGGGTTTATCGAGGGATTTGATACGAGGTTCTCCAATGGCGAAACCCGCCCGAGGCCGGCCGGCATCTCCGTCGGGTTCCGACTCTCGCTCTTCCCGCTCTCGCTCGCGTTCGCGTTCCTCTGGCTCAGACTCGCGGTCCAGTTCGAGGTCACGTTCTCGCTCTCGTTCTAAATCCCTCTCCTCATCCTCTTCTCCTTCTCGCAGTGGCAGTTCTCGTAGCGCCAGCCCTGCTCCTACTCGGAAAAGGTGAATTATATTCCCTCCACTACATTATATATATACATATATGTTTAAATCTTGTTCCGTTTCAGATAAAAATTGCTTTGTCTTGTAAAATTGTTAATCGTGCACAAGTCCTGTGTTTGTTGAATGATGTGTTAAAATGCTGGAGTTTTATTTGTATATATTTTACTCGTTTAAAGAGTATTTGGTGTCCAGGTTTTAGAATTTCTGTGAAAAATAAGTGTTGGTTTTACATTTTCTTACATATACGGTATACCATCTTCTTTCTTCTTTATGGGGAGTTTCTCTTTTAACTTACTGGTATACCTATTTTCTGACATGCTGATGTGCTCAAAAACTTTTGGTGCTTTAACCCATTAGTGCCGTTTGTAAGTTTTAACATATTTGGGTAACAGACAAACTGAGAGCAATATAACTTCATCAAATCGGTATTTGATTCAGTGATTAGTTTTCATTCTCTTGTTGCCCTTTTTCCTCTAGCTGCATCTTATTGACCATATTTTAATCTCAATCCACTGTTGTTTTGCATAGTCCTGCTGAAGGAGTTAAGCGAGGTCGTTCACCTCCAGCACAAACCAAGAAAGCTTCCCCACCTCCAAGGTGAGAATAATTTTTCCATTTAGTTGAAAATCAGTTTTTTCTGTCCTAGAACCTCCCATTGATTTATTCTGTATGGTGCAGTTATTTTGTTCTAGATTCATGTGTTTTCTTGTTAAAAATATTCAGAAATTATATATCAGATCATGGCACATTGTACCTTCCAGATATTTTTATGGGAAAAATTGTGCTTTAAATTCATTTTAGGATAAATTACATCTTAACTTCAGTGTTGATGCTCAAAATTTACTTGTCATTTTAAGTATCACTAATCTTCTATTTATTATTTACTTGGAGGTAACGTCTGCCGATGTACTTTTATTTCTTTTTTTTTTTTGTTTTTTTTTAGTTAATTGTCTTTGGCTCTAATATCATTGTAGATCTTATTGAGTGTTTTTCCCAAACTTATTTATGTTCTGTGACTTCAGGAAAGCTTCTCCTATTCCTGAATCTCTTGTGCTGCATGTGGACCAGCTTACTAGGAACACAAATGAGAACCATTTGAAAGAAATATTTGGTATACATTACAGTACTTATTGAAACTTATAATCATTGTTGTGTCCCTTTGTTATGAACTGTTACTACATATATACTATAAACTAGTGGTATTGGGGGCTGATCAATTGATGTCCATTCATGATGATACTTTCTAATAGTTATTGATCTTGTTCCTAAGGCTGGGTTTGGTTCTCGTGTCATGTTCGTTTTCACAGGTAAATTTGGTGAAGTGGTGAATGTTCGACTGGCAATGGATCATGTTGTAAGTCACATGCCCTCATGTTTGGTGTTGATCTCATAACCAGCTATGCATTCTTTCATTTTTGACATTTTCTCTTATTAACAGGTTAACCTTCCCAAAGGATTTGCATACGTTGAATTCAAGAACAGGGCTGATGCTGAAAAGGCCCAGCTATATATGGATGGGGTAAGGTTTTGTTAGTTCTTCTAGTCCAGAGCTTCTCTTGCTTCTCTTGGCTTGTAATCCAATTTTATCTACCATGTACTTCAGGCTCAAATTGATGGTAAAGTTGTTCGTGCCAAATTTACTTTACCTGAGAGAAAGAAGGTTGCTTCTCCTCCTAAAGCTGTTGCAACCACTTCGAGGAGAGATGGGTCAAAAGCTGAGGATGCTCCCGCAGATGGCGACAAAGATGGAGCAAAGCGCCCGAGAGAAGGTGAGATCTCGTTAGGATAACACAAATGGATTGTTATATGCATTTCCTTCTTCCATCCATAGTTGTTTTAAGCAAAATCTTTATGATATCATCAGTGTCTCCTAGGCGAAAACCCCTCTCTCCCCCTCGAAGGAGGTCTCCCATAGCACGAAGAGGATCTCCCAGACGGGAGCCAGATTCTCCACCCCCACCTCGTCGTAGAGCTGATTCTCCTTATAGACGAGGTGGCTCCCCACCGCCTCGGAGAAGGCCTGCATCCCCTCTCAGAGGTCGTTCACCTTCTTCTCCGCCAAGGCGTTACCGGTCACCTCCAAGGTTGTGGGTTTTCCCAAATCCTGGATTCTGATATGCTAATTGTATTTATTCTTCCATATTTTGGGGTTGGGGTGGGGGTTTCAGGTTCAGCTTCTGATACGTGTTGTTCTTACAGGGGATCTCCAAGAAGAATTCGTGGTAGTCCTGTTCGTCGCCGTTCTCCACTTCCACCTCGACGCCGGTAGGCCAAATCACTTAGACCATCTTCCTCCCTAACTATTATAATTCCTGTACTTGCTCCTTTCTAATTTTTTCTTTTATAATTGTTTGATCTTTGATGGTGATTAGGATGCCATCTCTTTGCTCATTTTTTGTGCCTTTTTTTTAAAAAATATTTAAGAGATGCCTCTATAGAACTTGTATTCCCAAGATGAACTTTTTCTAAATACTCTCTGATTTAGAGTAATGATGTGACCCCTCTTGCATTATAAATAAAACCTTTTTTTTTTTTTGATTTGTCTTGGTCCATCTTAGTGAGAAATTGGAGTCATTATTTCAGGATGAAGGGTTTATTTGTTGGGTGAAAACATGGTCATTTCAAACTATCTTGTGCTCATCTTTTTAGATATCTAAGGATTCTCAATTGTGTTACTAGTTACATATTGAAGAGATACTTAATTTGGCAAAGTTTCTGACCATAGGAAATGAGGCATATGTGGTACATTTGGCAAATTTTTTTTTAACCTTTCTGGCAGAATCTCCTTGACCTCCATTGTTGAATAGAGTGGGCAGACATCCCTCTCTCCTTCTTGCAGTGGCAACAAATACCCATTTAAGGAGGTTGCAGTGGGGGGCTGGCATAGTCTCTGACTGTGCTGGTGTCTCAACATGCTGTTTTGTTGTTTGATATACACTGCTATGTATCATATGACGGCTTTTTTAGGCAATGAAAGCTTTTTCTTTAACATAATGCACCAAGCTGTTATGAATTTAGCATCCGTGTACCTGCATTACTTTTCTCATATACTGTATGAGTGCATTTCTTTGAAAATTCAAAATACTTTTGCGTGTTGATTGTTTAAAGATCTATTTTTAAAAATATTTGAAGCATAGTTGTAATGATCTGATCAGGTATTATCATCAAATCATCTTTTTAATCATGGATTTTATGTTTTAGTTCTCCAAGACGTGCTCGAAGTCCTCCTCCAAGAAGGTCTCCTATTGGTCGCAGACGCAGTCGATCTCCTATTAGGAGGCCAGTTCGTTCGCCATCACGGTCACCCTCTCCTAGAAGGTGAAATGCAAATAGTTATTGATTTTAGTTAATGAGAACACATAATTTCTTAACCATTTCACCTAAAGTGAAATTTTTTTGAAAGGAGCTACCTGGAAACAATATACCTTTAATGTCTTAGGACATACTATATATGCATTTTGTATGTTTTATTCTTTCATTATCCATCTGACTCTGGTGTTTCCTCTTGTCATGTGTACAGAGGTCGTGGTGGTCCACCTGGTAGACGTGGTAGATCGTCATCTTATTCTTCATCGCCTAGCCCACGCAGGGTCAGTATCTCTTTGGTATTTTGATCTGTAAGTTCTTGTAGACTGGTGGCTAACATAGGTACATCTTGTGGATTTGTTGCAGGGGCCAAGGAGGGTGTCACGGAGCCGTAGTCCTCGAAGGTAGTTTTCATGAATTTTCTTATCGTTTTGCATGCCTCTCGACACACCATCAAACTGCTCTTTCTTAATGATCCAGATTTGCTTTCTTCTGAAAGCTACTTCTGTGTGTTTGTTTTTCACCTGTCCTCTAGTCTCACTTTCAAGATATTATTGTTGTAGTGGATCTTGTTTGGTTATAATTATTTGTTTCCTCAGGCCTATAAGAGGACGTAGTCCCAGCTCAAGCAGCACAAGCAGTTCTCCTCCTCGTAAGTCTTAACTCAGGTGATAAATTTACCGATCAGAGCATTGATCCTGGGTGGGATCTGTGGAAGAGGGTGAAGACTAAGAGCTTCATTGCTATCCAAGATTTTAACATTGTGGGTTGATGTCTAAATGGTGTTTTTTTCACCGTGGGTTCGTTTGTATTAAAATGTTGTGACTTGACTATTATACATTTTGTCTACTGTAAGAAATCTCTCTTTTGTACCATTTGTATTCCCTGTGACATCAATTACAGGGGAAGATTGCTCTATTCTGTGATTTTTAGTGAATGATTCGAAATGAGTAGTAGAAAATCGGATTTGAACTGAAGTAATTATTCTCAACTCCTGATTCACTAATTAGTAATGTTTCACAGAATAGATTGCTCTATTTTGTGATTTTTAGTGAATTATTTGAAATTAGTGGAAAATTTGATTTGAACTCAAGTAATTATTCTCAACTCCTGATTCTAAGACCATATAGTTTTTCAAAGCCTGTGGTACTATGTTCTCTTTGCATATCATTTCTTTAAGATGATGTGTACTAGAGGAAATTTGGTAAAGTTGTAAACTGCACGTTGTGTCACGTTACGCGCGTTGATCTCTATTTCAATATGCTTATTGAAACATCATTTAAATAGTTGGAGCACGTCTCTAAATGGTTGATTTGAGTTTCCATCACGACAAGCAACATAGCACATAATCCTGAATGACTTCAAATGACATCTAACTTCTTGAAACAACTATTGTTACCAATCAATAAATTACAACAAAGGGACGTTACATTTTCTTCGGACAATTTTGGTCACTCGATCATGAATCTAACGATCATAGGAAGATGCACCATGTCTTGTTTTGCCACTACATTATTGAAATGAGAGTTGAGTGTCTATCACTCTGCAATTTCATTAGCGAAAAGGTTGTTGGTCCTCAAATGGTAATTCGATAGATGTTGCATTGCCATAGAACTCTTCCAAATTGTAGTATTCCCTCTGTGGAGGAAGAAATATATGTACTACCACATCACCTGAAATTAGTACACACACAGCAGTGAACTCAAGTTAATATAATGGTTGTCAGTATGTAGATTATAATATCTAGAGAATGTCTAATCTAGTCAAAGATCTATAATTTAATGGACCAACTTCTGTAAACAAGCGTGTCAACTACAAACAAGAACATAGGAACTGAACTATGTTAAGAATTGCAAGCAGAAGTACAATGCGATGGCAGATGAAGGCACATATAGTTTGGGTTTCTCTTATATTAGCACATCTGAGTTAGTCTTGTAAGTTCTTGATATCACATTTCGTTTTGAATCATCCTAGTGATTCAGATATACTTACCGAAGTCCAACAATGTCCAAGAGTTGGGTTTAGAATCCCCAGTGGCAGTTCTCCCATATTGTGTTTCTGCTAAATCTTTAATTCTCGTCCTATGAAAACATGAAACACTCACTTTTATTATCTTTGTAGGAGATAGTAAGAAACAAATGAGAAAGAAATTAACTGAAATGTACGAGGCAGTAAAAATCAGAAGCCAAAGTATCTGCCTTACCCAATAGCATCAATTTGAGGCCGAGAGAAAGCAGTGGCGATGATAAAAAACCGAGTCCAGTAAACCAGAGGTTTCACAAAGAGAAGCCTTATGTCTCCTGCTTTGACGTCACTTGCAACCTTAGCCAATGCCATGGCAACTGCATCAACCACAGAAATCGTGTTAAACTGGCTATGCATAACAGCAAATGCATTACTTTGTTAAACTTCTATCTTGAGAGGTCACTACACAGTCCTCGATCAATGCATTTATTGGGATAAACATTGTAGCCAATACAAGTTAGAGATTGGTGTTCACAAAGAAAGAGTATGGAATCGTCTCATGAATCTAGGTCATGAATCTCTCCACAGAACCAGGATAATGTAAACGAGATGAAAATAACCTACAATTAATCAAATTGCATGTGAATAAGATACGATATGCTATCATAAACAGAAAATAACCTCACACACACACACACACATTCCTCTAACTTATATTAATTTAGATCACTCAATACTTCAGAATACTAACTTCAAGATCCATATTAGAACTTACTGGCAACAGTGGCCACCAAAGCTTGTACAATTTCATGAGAAATCTGTTATGTATAAGCGGCGACGCAAGGGAGCGATGCAAGACGTTCGCGAGCTTTGAATCCATATTTATTTTCTACTTATTCTTATTATTTATTTTCAGTTGTTATTCTGGCCCGTGGGCTTGTCCACGGCCTTTAGGGCAGTAAGAGTATTTAAGAGAGAGTTGCAAGATTGTAAGGGGTATTGGATATTATTGTTATTTTTGCCGTTTGGGGATATTCCGTTGGTTTTCTCGTATTTGTGCGTGTTATCCTCTTGTCTCAAACAATTTGGTCCGAACAAAATAACTATAACCTAAAAATACCATGAGGGTGTAAACATGGCAACAACTTTATTTTGAGGAGTAAGGTAAGATAGAACAAGGCATAAATCAGTGCATCAACATATATATAAGTAGGAAGAACTTACAGGACAAGCATTCAGCATCATCATCAACCTCTGCAATAGCAGACTTTTGGTCCTTTCGTCTAAACACCACCTTCCCATACTTTTTGAACAAATCATCGTACATGTCATCTGTATCTTCACTCACATTCTGAAGGAATGTTAGTAGCGTATCAACTACTTTTGCAACTTCAATAACAATGATGACAATGCATATGATCACTCAACAAGTTTACCAGTATTGAGATTAAGGTTAAAAGTCAGTAATATATAATGTAAAAACACCAAACAACACAAAATCTACTTTTGTTTGAACTAGCTAACACTTCCAATGGAAAATTTTCACAAACTAAAAAAGAAAGTAACATTAATCTAATTCCATATATCATCTACAATAGTTTGGTTTTAGCTTAGCTGACTATCAATTCAAAACAACAATACTTCCAAACAAGTCTGCAATATAAATAAACTACCTTCAAATCCACAACTTCCCACAAGATTAAAAATTATTGAAATTTTCAATCAAAATTACAAGTGATGCGAAATTTTCAACAAAATAAAAAGGAATTATTACCGAGCCGACCGCCATACGTGGAAGCAAAGACTTCTTAAAGCCACGCATTTGTAGAGATTGGCGGCCAGTGAAGTTAGATAGATAATGGTTTCTGGGTGTCTGAAAGAATTCATATTCTCGCCGGAATTGGTCGCCGGAAATCGGAGTTTTGGTGCAAGAAAGAGTGCAGCGGAAGGGGCCGGAGGAGATAATCATTTCCGACTGTGGCTTTTCACAAAGTCAGAGCATCAATGTGCAGAATTGCAGCCGCAAAAATGAATTTATTGCACTGCAACAGAGTTTGAGAGTGAAGATAGAATTGCGTCCCAAATTCAGTTTCTTTGTAAAAAATCTAATCCCATAATTTAAAAAACAATCTCTCGAATTGGATTTCTGTTTGCGCCAGTATCACTGGATTGGGCTGTATTATCAAGCCCATGTAATATCTTGGCCCAATTTTCTAGCACAATCTGATAAAACAATGTGATAAAAACTTTACAGGGAAAAAATATAATCAATTTAATTAACACTGGAAAATGAGAAATTAATATGTTTGTATATTTGTAAAAAAGTTATTTATATTCCCACAAATGACAATTTTAATAAATATTTATTGAATATCTAATATATATAATAAGATGGAATAGATATGAATTATCATTTTAAGTAGTAAAGATATTTTAGGGCTAAACAAGATATAATCCTCATTCAAACACTATTTTTGGTGTTGGGCTAGATAATCTGTCGGCCCATTTTTTGAGGCCCATTAACAAAAACCCTAAACCATTCCCCAACTAAAACACGAACATATATAATGAAATCGGCATCAAAACCCTAATTCACCATCGCCTTGGCACAAATCGCACACTCACACAGAGACAATCCCTAAAAATGGTGAAATTTCTGAAACCCAACAAGGCGGTGATCCTCCTGCAGGGTCGTTTCGCCGGCCACAAGGCCACCATCGTCAAGAATTACGACGACGGTACCCGCGACCGTCCCTACGGCCACTGCCTCGTCGCCGGCGTCGCCAAATACCCAAGCAAGGTAATCCGCAAGGATTCCGCTAAGAAGCAGGCGAAGAAATCGCGCGTGAAGGCCTTCGTTAAGCTCGTCAACTACAACCACATCATGCCCACCCGCTACACGCTCGACGTCGATCTGAAGGATGTTGTGTCCGCCGACGCGCTCGTGTCGCGTGACAAGAAGGTGACGGCTTGCAAGGAGATCAAGTCTAAGTTTGAGGACAGGTTCAAGTCCGGCAAGAACCGTTGGTTCTTCTCGAAGCTCAGGTTCTGAGTGGAAGCTATTTTGATGGTGATACTTTGCTGTTTTGTTTCTTTTACGTTTGCTTATGTAGTTTGCTCTCGATGAAGTTGTTTCAATTAAATTCGTATGACAATGGTTAAATTAATATCAAAATGTTCACTAATACTTTTTGCAATTCAACATTTTGTTCCTTCAAGCATGAAATTTTGTTGTTGATGTCAGCTTCTGATTCTGTTTATTTCTCATATGACACCTGCAAATTATTTGATTGTAAATTTACATGATTCAATTTTCTAATTGAGAGTTAGTGTAGCCCTCATTAACCTAGAGCTGGTTTTGAATCCATACAATCCAGAAATACTTTCTAGGTGACTTATTTTGCCACTTGTTTTACATGTCGATTTGTTGGCGTTCTCTTTTTAGTTGGTTTCTGGCATTGGAAAATTCCTTAAATCTTTGCCATTGACAGTTGAATCCAAATTTGACCATTCTTTTCATATCTGAATAGAGGAAAAGAAGCCCAAGTTCTTGGATGTTCAGGTTCAAGAATATAGCGGCTTTACTTTGGTCATTTAGTCCTCACTTAATATGATTAGGAAGGGATATACAAGTTAGCTTTAGAATGTAACCATAATGTGGTTGACTTCATTCGATTTGAGCCAGATTATCCCTAAACCCAATGTGAGTTTTTCTATTTGGATTTGCCCTTTCTGCGATTCAATGAGGATGGAATGGATTAGAGTCTCGTTGAATCGACATTTACATGTTGGGATTTTTCCAGTTTGAAAGTGTTATTCATGTTCACTGGGGACGTTTTCATGCAGGTCACTATAGGCAATATTTGATTGTTTTTCTGTGTTTTTTTACGTTGTTTTGAATTCTCCATGAAGCATTATATTTTTCTTAAAAATGCTCAAGCAGATGAGATATGCAATGTCTTAAAATCATATAGGTTAACTTTCTTCATTGTGGAATTGTGTATGCAACTTCATCTGCAAATTCTCTAATGGTTTGTTTCACTTGTCGAATTCCAGCTCCTTAAAATAACAAATTTAGGTGTAGTCGTTATTCCAATTTCTTCTGAGAATCAAGAAATATGGGAAGCAATAATATCTGAATAGAGAATCAAAATGTAGACAATATATATTTATATAAATAAATGCTATAATCTATTACATAAACCGTATATATGGGTCGAAGCTCATTTTATTACAATCAATCGAAATCTTCTAGTTTCCATCACCAGAAGCACAACTTAGGCAGCAACACAATACTTGAAAACTGAAAAAAAAAATCACATTTGATATTATCAGTTCAAACAATCCTTAATTTCAACAATCACATTATCCTCCATTAAATAGTAGAGATCCTTACCATCCTTTGAGAGAGCCTCCTACTCCCCTGCTTTTGGTCTCCACCTGTCCATGACCTTGAGTCTCGCCATCCTTGGTCGGATAACCCATGGGTGGTGGTGCCGCCAGATATGGACCATTATTGGCGTTCGTTGATGGTGGATACGCGACTGTGTCAAAATAGCTCAACTCAATACAACTAACTATAAAAACCGAGCAACCATTGATTAAAACACGAACAATGTGTAACGTATAATGTACCTGGAAGTTGATTTTGTTGATCGTATTGTGCCATGTCTTCTCAGATGAAATATGAGGGTTTGAAAAAAGCGAGGTTTAAGTGTGAATGGTAATGGTGTTTAGTGTGTGTTTAAATGGTGGATGCAGTGAATAAATGAGAAATAGAAATGGCGGATATATAGATGCCTGTTGAAGTATGAAAATATGGTAAAGTCGACTTCGGTCACAACCAAGGACAAAAATATCGGTATCGGTAGAAATATCGGTATTTTGATTTTACGGAAATATCGATGGATATATCGATTTCAATGGAAATATCGATTTTTTACGCAAAAAATTTAAAAACTTTGTAAAAAAAATTGAAAAATATATCTAGTGCTTTACATAATATTATAAGTAACATTAATACATATATTGAACTTAAATTTCAAATAAAAAAATATGTTTACAACAAATTTAGAGATAAACGATAAACTAAAAAAACGGACATTTTAAAAAACAAATATAAAAACTTTGTAAAAAAAATTGAAAAATATATCTAGTACTTTACATAATATTATAAGTAACATTAATACATATATTGAACTTAAATTTCAAATAAAAAGATATGTTTTATATCTGAACTTATTTATATTTTATATTTTTGGAAAAAAACCAAATATTTTTAGCATATTCAAGTCAAGATAGCCTCCAGTTTTGAATGGCTCTTGGACTCACCCTTATAAGGGTGTGTATGAATAATTTTTCTTGATTACAGAGAGAAAATTCCCCACATGCCAGCTCCAATCCAGGAGAGTCGCCATCACGCCAGCTTCAATAATTCCCCACATGCCAGCTCCAATCCAGGAGAGTCACCATCACGCGCCGCCGCAGTTGTTGAGCCGACTCCTCTTCTTCTTCCTGAAATGTGTGATCATGGTAATTGTGATGTCCCTTTTCCTCTTCTTCCTCGGATTCGCCGCCATTGTCCACCTCCACTTCCTCTTTAAAAACTATTTTTACACAGTATTCTCGGCGATTTTTTGGCGAAAAATTGGCGATAAATCTGGGATTTATCCGATTTATCGCCGATATTGAGCAAAAAAAGCCACTGTTTGGTGACTTCGATTTTTCACCGATTTTTTTGTCGGAAAAAAAAACTTGCATAATCTCTTTCGGCCCCCTCGATTTGCCGATATTTCGCCGATTTTTCGGCGAAATTTCCCGATTTTTTTGTCACTAGCTCCGACTCACAACACGCTTAAGAAAATTCAGATTCTGAGTTATTCAACAAATTGTGTCCTTCTACAAGTATTCCTCCTCACCTCTTTCTACGAAATATCCAAACTTTATGTTGCCATACATGTAATTTTTATTTTTATTCATCCAGTAACATCTTGAGAATGACTTTTATGAATTCATCACACTAATCTAATTTTATGAGATGAGTCAAACTAAAAATCATAATTAAATATGAATTAATATCCGTAAAAATTATATATATATATATATATATATATATAAAGATAAAAATATTCATATCGATAGAAATATCGGTACCTTGATTTTATGGAAATATCGACGGATATATCAATTTCGGTGGAAATATCCGTTTTTTAAGCAAAAAATTTAAAAACTTTGTAAAAAAATTGAAAAATATATCTAATACTTTACATAATATTATAAGTAACATTAATACATATATTGAACTTAAATTTCAAATAAAAAAATATGTTTTATATCTGAACTTATTTATATTTTATATTTTTGGAAAAAAACCAAATATTTTTAGCATATTCAAGTCAAGATAGCCTCCAGTTTTGAATGGCTCTTGGACTCACCCTTATAAGGGTGTGTATGAATAATTTTACAGAGAGAAAATTCCCCACATGCCAGCTTCAATCCAGGAGAGTCACCATCATGCCAGCTTCAATAATTCCCCACATGCCAGCTCCAATCCAGGAGAGTCACCATCACGCGCCGCCGCAGTTGTTGAGCCGGAGCCAGCGGCGACTCCTCTTCTTCTTCCTGAAATGTGTGATCATGGTAATCGTGATGTCCATTTTCCTCTTCTTCCTCGGATTCGCCGCCATTGTCCACCTCCACTTCCTCTTTAAAAACTATTTTTACACATAGTATTCTCGGCGATTGTTTGGCAAAAAAATCGGCGATAAATCTGGGATTTATCAGATTTATCGCCGATATTGAACAAAAAAAGCCACAGTTTGGCGACTTCGATTTTTCTGCGATTTTTCGCCGATTTTTTGTCGAAAAAAAATTGCGTAATCTCTTTCAGCCCCCTCGATTTGCCGATATTTCATCGATTTTTCGGCGAAATTTCCCGATTTTTTTGTCACTTAATAAGTTTATATATATATATATATATATATATATAGGGTCCTTTTATTAATATACTGGTGTTTTCAGCCATCAAATCTTATTTGATTTCATCCTGACCCTTCATTCATTTTTTATCTTTTTTACCTGCCTTTGAGAAATTACTGCAGTAAAAACTAAGAATTCCCCCCAACAAGTAAAAGAGTCTGGGCAATGTAGTCTAAATCTACCTTCTTTATTAATCGTATATAGCATTAATCTGCAACATAAAAACACAATCGTATATAGCATTAATCTGCAACCATAAAAATGCAATCAAATATGTTTGTATTATGCATCTCGTTATTACGAATCATTTGAGATCCATATTCAATATGTTTGGATATTTGTTATGAAACCTCGTCATTAAAATTTCACATAACCATTGCTGCATCCACTTTATACCATGATAGTATCTCTACTGTCTATGATTATTTGAAATACCACAAAGTAATCAACCCATTTAATTGTTTGTTTTGTGTACGAATCATTCATCGAATTAATTGTGTACTGTGGTTTCCTATAATCCTAAGTCTAATATGAATATGTTGTAAGAATGGCTGAATACGAGTGGTGTAATAGTACATTTGTAATGAAACAAAACCATCCAATATATGCACTATACCACTTGGAAAACATTGTTGCAAGAAGCAATGTATGCACTTATTTTGACCGCAGTGTTGTATATGATCGACAACCATTGCAACAAAAATATTTTGTAAGCAATACTGCATAGATGTAGATGCATCTATGTATCTAATGTCATCGATGTAGATGCCTATGTATCCAATGTCATCGATGCATCTATTTATGTACCACAAAAACCAATGTATTCGATGTAGATGCATCCAAACTCATTGCCGTAATATTTTGCGATGCAACAAACCAATGTATTCGATGTAGATGCATCCAAACTCATTGTCGTAATGTTTTGCGATGCAACAAACCAATGTCATCGATGTAGATACATCCAAACTCATTGCCGTAATGTTTTGCGATGCAACAAAGGTTGTATCCAATGATGCCTTTAAAGAAACATTGCTGCATAAGCTTGATGCCTATGTACAAAAAATGAATGCAACAATGGTTTTGATGTTGCATAGGATCGAAATAGATTGCAACCATTGTTGCATAAGACTGATTCATGGGTATCCAGAACGATTGCCACAATGGTTTCGATGTTGCATAGGATACAAAAACATTGCAACCCTTGTTGCTTAAGATTGATGCATATGTATCCAAAATCATTGCCGTTTTGATGTTTCATATGATCCAAAAACACTGCAACCATGGTTTTATATCTTGCACATGTATTCATATTATTTAATTAATTATATTTAAAAGTCGGCCTTGACACAAACCTCTATATCTTGTGAAATAAATATATTTTGAAGAAAAGATTTTATAATAGTATTAAATCACAATGTAAAAAAAATACTTGTGGTTCATCAACGACCAATCTTTTCGAATTGATATAAATTAATTTGCTTATTTTTAGGTAACGAAATTTAAAAAAACAAATTATAAAACTCCTTTGGAAATGTATTTACTTTATTTTTGTATCCAATTATTAAATAATATTGGTGTTTTTTGTATATCTATATTTTTGTAAATATAAGGTCGAACATGCATATCCAATCGAAATCTAAATATAACTTATGCCAAAATCCATCCTAATCGAAGCCATATATTCTGTAGATATGAAAATCCATTGTAATCAAATCCGGATCTAAATAATTAACATGACGTTGGCATAGATAAAAATAGGAAAATCCATTCTAATCAATTCAGGATCTCCCAAATCGAATACATATATTGTGGAGATATGGAAATCCGTTCTAATTTATAATAGATTTGAAACAAGTAATTCCTCACGAATTAATACCGTTTCTTGAAATTTAATTTGGGATTTTGATGTATCAATACCTAACTGTAACCAATTGTACTTTTCAAGTTTATCACTACACGTTCAGTGAGATTTTTTAAACTAGGGTTTACGAGTGTATGAGCCAAAACCCTTATTTTGGTGGAAAGTTTGTAAGCTGATCTAAGCCTTTTTTTCTTATCGGATTGTTACGATTCATTCACAGTGGAAGTCGGCCGATGTTGTCCCGCTGATACATTATAATTCTTGGGCTACTCATAGTTCAAAAAACCATAATTTCTTGGAAATCTTGGCAGTTATAATGATATATAACTGAAAGGTCGATGTTGTAGCGCCGAACCACTATAATTCTGGGGCTATTGGATTTTGTTTTAGTTTGTTTGTCGATTGATTTTGTGTACAATTAACGTATGCTTATGCTTATTAAGTTTGGTCGTTGGTTTGAATTGTGAGTTATTTTTAGATCAATCCACTATATAATATCACGCCTACAATTAAAAAATAGATTCGTGAGATTACTACATCAATATCACATGCATTAAACTTATCTGTAATTAAAAAAAATATCACGCCTAAATTAAAAAATAGATTAAAAAATAAGTGGTTGAGATTAGTCGATAAATATCACGATACATGAAACTTATCTACAATTAAAAAATAGATGGTTGAGATGTATCTACAATTAAAAAATAGATGTACCTACATGGTTGAGATGTAGAAGTACATGAAACTTTTAGAAAAATTCTAAATTTATGTACAATTAATGAAAAATATGTCTTAACAAATATTTTTTCAAGTATTATTGGTATTATTGACAACTAAAAGAGAAGAAAAGAAATTGACACTTTACTGAGATATAATGAGATGAGTTTGAAGTATTATTAATATTAATGGCAACTAAAAGAGAAGAAAAGAAATTGACAATTTACTAAGAAAGAATGAAATGAGTTTGAAAAAAAATATATTTAAAGAATGATATAGAATAAGAAAATTTACTAGACAAAATGAGATGAATTTGCAAAAATAATAATTAAAGAATGATATAGAATAAGAAAAAAATTGACATGAATAATTTTTTTTTATCTAAAAAGGGGATATAATAAGAAATAATGATATAGAATAAGAAAGAAATTGAGATGAATAAGAAAAAAAGTTTATTTAAAAATGGAATAAGATAAGAAAGAATGATAGGCAAAATTAATTTATGTAAAAAAAAGAAAAAGAAAAAGAAATTATCTGTAAAAAACAAAAATAAAAAATTACGTGCATAGAAAAACAAAAAAAAATATAAGCGTGAAAAAACAAAAAAAATTACGTGCTTAAAAAAGAAAAAAGAAATATAAGTGTATAAAAAAGAAAAAAAAAATTACGTAGAAAAGAATATCAGTAGAATATCGCGGAACTTAAGATATACGTGTATTGCCAGCCAGATTTGCTCCATAAGAAACCCAACGATGGGTTCCTTATCATTACTACATATATATAGAGTGTTGATCAAGCATAAGTTCCTTATCATTACTATATATATAGAGAGTGTTGATCAAACATGCACCTAAATAATGCACACCGTGCTCACTTTTTTAAAAAAAAATCTTTTTAATTTTTAATATATCATATTATTTCTTTTCTCATGCTATTGCTCCACATACAAAATTTTCATCTCACACAAGGACCTAACCTATCATCAACATATACAATTTGCATCCCACATATCAATATAGATCTTCTTCCCAATTCTATCATCAACATATACAATTTGCATCCCACATATCAACATAGATCTTCTTCCCAATTCTCATCTCACAGATATTACACCATGAAAATTTGGTTATCTCAAAAAGTCATTTATTAAAAATTACAAAATATGAATTAGTTAAGAAATATGATAAATCTTCAATAAATCCTCAAGATCAATCCTGTTGTAGCCCACAATTAAAGAAAAGAACGAAAAATATTTAATTAGCCAATTCTAAAGAAAAATCCTAATCAATGTTCAAGAAATCCTCAAAATGAATAATAAAAATTGAATGAAATCCTCAAAATGAATAATAAAAATTGAAATATGAATTAAGTAACAAAGAGAATAAATTCTCAACAAAACTTTAAAATCGACAAATCATATCTCAAACTCAACAAATTCTCAAAATCAACCAATCATATCCTTCAACCTAATCATCAATTTTCAAGAAGTCTTCAATGAATTTTCAAAATCCCCAACTCTCTTTAATTACTTGTATTTTGTGTCTTCAAATATAATGAATTTACATCGTGAAAAAAATTTAAATAATGTAATAAGGAATAATATATTACTTATCACATTATTTATATGTGTCTTCAAATATATTTATATTAAATAATAATTATAATAATAATGTGATAAGGAATAATACTTCGTGGTTGCTATTCAACTGAACACCAACAATTTAATTCATCTATAGACTATATATATAGATGACATGAGAGAAATATAGCAACTTCTTCCATCTCTCTCGGATACTCTCTCTCTCCAGCCTTCTCTCTCCCTCGGTTTTTCTGCATAAGAAAGATGCCTATGTATTACAAACCAATTGCAACAATGGTTTTGATGTTTGTATAGGACTCTGCATTTTGATGTTTGTATAGGACTTTGCATAAGATTGATGCCTATGTATTACAAACTAATTGCAACAATGGTTTTGATGTTTGTATAGGATCCAAAAACATTGCAACCATTGTTGCATATGACTGATGTATATCTATCCAAAATCATTTTTGACGTTTGTATAGGACTCTGCATAAGATTGATGCCTATGTATTACAAACCAATTGCAATGGTTTTGATGTTTGTATAGGATCCAAAAACATTACAACCATTGTTGCATAGGACTGATGTATATCTATCCAAAATCATTGCAACAATGGTTTTGATGCTTCATACGATCAAAAACACTGCAACCATGGTTTTATATCTTTCATATATAGGATCTAAAACAATTGCAACAATGTTTTTGTATTCTAATCTTAGTTAACAAACATTATTGCATATCATTGCTAAACATGTATTCAGAATCAATACAGTGTTGCAGTAAGATCCCAATCTCTTGCTTTGGTACCATATGATTCAAAACCATGCTAAAAAAGTTTTTTATACATTGGAACCAATAGAAACATTGATTCATATCATTTATTTATTTTGTTTGGAACCCTTGCACCAACGATTTTCATACCGGTTTCCACGCGATTCAAAACCGCTGCAAGAATGATATACATGCATCCCAAATTAGGGTTTGATATCCATGAAGAGCACACAATTGCGACAATGATTTTGATACCAATACGATTCAACACCAGTTGAACAATGATTTTCGATACATGTGTTATATCAAAATTCTAATTTAATGTTATCCCAAAAAATGTAGCACTTGAATACAAAATACAGTATAACACAATCAACAAGGAAGATCGATTTCCCTATTCTTAACTTTTATAAATTAACCTGGCACCGTATACATCACATATATACAACCTCAACCTCTTGTGTTGAAAATACTAATATGCACATCATAAATTGGAAACATTCCCGTTACCAAACATAGGACAATAAAACTTTGATCCATGTACTCGTGTAGGACATAGACAATCTTCTAATATTGACAAACTATTAATTGATTGCACTTAATTATGATATATTGCTCTATATATATATATATATATATATATATATATATATATAAAAGAATGATACCCACAATTTATGTATGAAAAATAATAATGTGGACACAAATATTTATCCATTGAAATTTAAATTTTATTATTTTTAATGTGGATAAGTACTCATTGTTGGAGTTAAATATAATTATTTTTAATGTGGATAAGTACTTATTTATCCATTAATATATATATATATATATATATAAAAGAATGATACCCACAATTTAAGTATGAAAAATAATAATGTGGACACAAATATTTATCCATTGAAATTTAAATTTTATTATTTTTAATGTGGATAAGTACTCATTGTTGGAGTTATTGTTTATACGAAACATTACTAAATAATATAAGAATTATTGTTCGATTTGTTAAAACACCATATATAAATTTATTCAATATTTGCAATATATATAATTTAAAGAATCGATTTTATAATATTATTAAATCAAAATGTAAAAAAAAATACTTGTGGTTCATCAGCCACCAATCTTTTCAGTAGATACTTGATTATTTAATAAACTCTCGAAGATAATATTTTTGTCCAATCCCAACTCGGGGATAGGGTGCTAAATTAATAATTCGCTAAAATTATAAGATAATAAATTTGGGAGAGAGATAAACTCTCTTCTACCATCCATTGACGGAGTGGAGTGGTGATGCATCTGGGAGATATATCGTGTGCAATTACCCGATTGATGTGTGGTGTACTGATGCATCTGATCCTCTTCATTTACAAAGATTCCGTCTGTGCTGCACATGCCGTCCTGGAAGTCTTCAAACATTCATGCACATGCATCCAAGTTTGTTTGTAGATTGGTTCTTTCTTCTTGCAAGCTCTTCATCCCCTGCACCATTGAAACAAGAGTATGGTTATATATAGATGGTAATTGATTTATTACCTGTTGCATGAATACTCGTAATGCTTAGTGAATGAATATTCAATAACTTACAGTTGAGTCTATCAATCGTGTGTGCTTCTGAGTTCATGGCGATGTACAATTCATTGTTCATACTTCTATCATACTCATCATTTGTATTCATAGTATTGTTTATGCTAGGGAAGAAATACTCTTCTTCATTTGTATCCATGACTTGATTAATGTCGATTGATTGTATATTACTTGGTATGAAGATGTCTTAAGATGTTTTGTTTTATAGACTGTAGAGATGATGTATATATCGAGCTATACCTAATCATTTCCCTTGTTGCAGTACGTGTTCTAGGGTACGCAATCCTTTGTTATTCATATGTACTCGAGATGATAATCCTAAGGGGTGTCCAACAACCAATACTGCGTAAGTATTTTCGATCTTTGTCAGTCAAAAATGCTAATTACCCGAAGAAGCCCAAACGTTTTTTAAAACACTGTGGCCAGCAGAGATGATTATTTTCAAACCCGTTGACTGACAAATTGTGTATACAATTACCACACAATTGATGGTCTATTTTGTGTAATGTAAGATTGTTGCATTTTGATTTTTTATCATTTCCTTTCATTTTCAAAAAAATCCATTTACAATGAACACCATATGTAATGAATTGCTGCGAAATTTCAATATTTTAAAAATTCATGTACAATAAAAATAAAAATTTTCTAAGGTTTTGCACAATACCTATCACCAAATTTAGCTATCATTAAATTGACTGAAATATATTGTAACGAATAAATGATGCATGGTTTTGTTTTGTGAAACATAAATTTTTTAAATAATAAAAAAAATCAATTTTAAAGTGTATATATATATATATATATATATATATATATATATATATATATATATATATAGAGTAATGATAAGGAACCCATCGTTGGGTTTCTTATGGAGTGAATCTTGTGACAACACACGTATATCTTAAGTTCCGTGATATTCTACTTAGCGTGATATTCTTTTCTACGTAATTTATTATTCTTTTTTATAAGCTTATATTTCTTTTTTTCTATTTTTACGCATGTAATTTTTTTTGTTTTTTTATGCTTGTATTTCTTTTTCTTTTTTTATCGCATGTAATTTTTTATTTTTTTGTTTTTTACGTACGTAATTTATTTTTCTTTTTTGCCTATCATTCTTTCTCTCTTATTCTATATCATTCTTTCTTATTTTATCCCATTTTTAGATTTTTTTTATTCATGTCAATTTTTTTTCTTATTCTATATCATTCTTTAATTTTTTTTTTCAAATTATCTCATTTTGTCTTAGTAAATTTTCTTATTCTATTTCATTCTTTAAATATTTTTTTTTCAAACTCATTTCAGTCTTAATAAATTTTCAATTTCTTTTCTTCTCTTTTAGTTGTCATTAATATTAATAGTACTGCAAACTCATCTCATTATATGACAGTAAATTGTCAATTTCTTTTCTTCTCTTTTAGTTGTCATTAATATCAATCATACTTGAAAAAATATTTGTTAAGACATATTTTTCATTAATTGTACGTAAATTTAAAATTTGTCTAAAAGTTTCATGTACTTTTACATCTTTATGAGTAATCTCAACCATCTATTTTTTAATTGTAGATAAGTTTCATGTATTGTGATATTTATTGAGTAATCTCAACCACCTATTCTTTAATCTATTTTTTAATTGTAGGCCCAATATTTATTTTTTTAATTTTATTATCTATTTTTTTAATTGTAGATAAGTTTCATGTATGTGATAGTTATCTACAATTTAAAAAAATAGATCATTGAGATTACTCATCAAAATCTACTGGTCAACTTCTTATACATTGTGAATATTATGTAGAATTAAAAAATAGATGGTTGAGATTACTCCATAAAAATTCTTATAAGAACTTTTAAATAATTTTTAGACAAGTTCTAAACTTATTTACAATTTCAAAAAATAGATGGTTGAGATTACTCATCAAAATCTACAAGTATATAAAACTTTTACACAATTCCTAATCTTAGGTACAATTAAAGAAAAATATTTCCAAAGTACTATTAATATTAATGACAACTAAAAGAGAAGAAAAGAAATTGACAATTTATTAAGACAAAATGAAATGAGTTTGAAAAAATATATATATTTAAAGAATGATATAGAATAAGAAAATTTAATAAGACAAAATGAGATGAATTAGAAAAAAAAAATTAAAGAATGATATAGAATAAGAAAAAAATTGACATGAATAAAAAAATATATCTAAAAATGGGATAAAATAAGAAAGAATGATATAAAATAAGAAAGAAATTGAGATGAATAAGAAAAAAGTTTATTTAAAATGGAATAAGATAAGGAAGAATGATAGGCAACTAAAAACAAAAAAACCAAAAAAAATTTACGTGCGATAAAAAAAGAAAAAGAAATACAAGCGTAAAAAAAAGAAAAAAGAACAAAAAAAAATATTACATGCGTAAAAAAAGAAAAAAGAAATATAAGCGTATAAAAAAGAATAATAAATTACATAGAAAAGAATATTACGGAACTTAAGATCTACATGTATTGCCACATAAGCCAGATTGACTCCATATGAAATCCAAGGGTGGGTTGCAATCTGGCTTATGTATGGATCCAATCTGGCTTATGTGGCAATACACGTAGATCTTAAGTTCCGTAATATTCTACTTAGCGTGATATTTTTTTCTACATAATTTATTTATTTTTTTTGCGCTTATATTTGTTATAATTTTTTTTTTGCTTTTTGTTTTTTACGTACATAATTTTTTTTTTTTAAATAACTTAATTTTGCCTATCGTTCTTTCTTATCTTATTCCATTTTTAAATAAGCTTTTTTTCTATTCATCTCAATTTCTTTCTTATTCTATCCCATTTTTAGATAATTTTTTTTATTCATGTGAATTTTTTTCTTATTCTATATTATTCTTTAATTTTTTTTTTTCAAACTCATCTCATTTTGTATGAAAAAAACAACTTAAGAAATATCGGGTTACATGCAATTAAATAAATACATGAAACTTATCTACAATTAAAAAAAATTCTTATTCATCTCAATTTCTTTTTTTATTTTATCCCATTTTAGATAATTTTTTTATTCATGTCAATTTTTTTCTTATTCTATATCATTTTTAATTTTTTTTTCAAATTCATCTCATTTTGTATGAAAAAAAAAACAACTTAACAAATATCGGGTTACATACAATTAAATAAATACATGAAACTTATCTACAATTAAAAAATAGATTCGTGAGATTACTCGATAAATATCACGTACATGAAACTTATCTACAATTAAAAAAATAGATGATAAAACTTATTTGCAATTAAAAAATAGGTGGTTGAGATTACTCGATAAATATCACATGAACCTTATCTACAATTAAAAAAAATAGATGGTTGAGATTACTCATGGTGAAGTACATGAAACTTTTAGACAAATTCTAAATTTATGTACAATTAATGAAAAATATGTCTTAACAAATATTTTTTTCAAGTATTATTAAGATAAGAAAAGAAATTGACAATTTACTGAGATATAATGAGATGAGTTTGACGTACTATTAATATTAATGGCAACTAAAAGAGAAGAAAAGAAACTGACAATTTACTAAGACAGAATGAAATGAGTTAAAAAAATATATTTGAAGAATGATATAGAATAAGAAAATTTATTAAGACAAAATGAGATGAATTTGAAAAAATAAATAAATAAATTAAAGAATGATATAGAATAAGAAAAAAATTGACCTGAAAAAAAAAATCTAAAAATGGGATAGAATAAGAAAGAAATTGAGATGAATAAGAAAAAAATTTATTTAAAAATAAAATAATATAAGAAAGAATGATAGGAAAAATTAAGTTATATAAAAAAAGAAAAAGAAAAAGAAATTACGTACATGAAAAACAAAAAAGTCAAAAAAAATTACGTGCCTAAAAAAGGAAAAAAGAAAAATAAATTATGTAGAAAAAACAAAAAAGCCAAAAAAAATTACGTGCGTAAAAATGGAAAAAAGAAATATAAACGTATAAAAAAGAAAAAAGAAAAATAAATTATGTAGAAAAGAATATCATGTAGAATATCGCGGAACTTAAAATCTATGTGTATTGCCACATAAGTCAGATTGGCTCCATGAGAAACCCAATGGTGGTTATCATTACTGTGTATATATATTATATATATATTAAAATAGCTATATTCTACATTTCCATGGTTTATTTACATTAAAATGTTTTTACATTACAGTGTAGAATTGATTTGTAAATAATTTTTAATCATATTATGTGTTATTAGATGTTAATAATAGCATTTAATATTATATGTTGTTTTATTGATTTGTAATATTAATACAATGACAATTTTGAAACAAAATTTTTTGAAAATGGAATGATTGTGATGATGGAATACTAGATGTCTTCCACTATAAGACATAACAAAAAACATTAAGCTTAATTATGAAATGAAATATGTATTCAATATATCTAATAATCTATTTTTGGATCCGATAATATATATGTGTGTGTATATATATATATATTTATATTTTGTAAATATAAGGTCGAACATGCATATCCAATCCAAATCTAAAAAGAACTTAACATATCAAAATCTATCCTAATTGAATCCATATATTCTCGAGATATGAAAATCCATTATAATCAATTAATATCTAAACATGACATTGACATACCAACGTGCGTATCAAGGTTGTGTAGATCATAAATTATATGCAATATGATAAAATAGGATGCAACCAATATTAGATGAAATAGTAAGCAATACTATGCAATAGTATGTAATACTATGCAACCAATATCCAATGAACTAAAGATGCAATGTAAATGGATGCAAATACGGTTTTCAACGGTGAACTTGAATGCATGTATGAAGGAATTAATAACAATACATTACCAATACCAAAATGCATGCAATCTAAATGGATTATAACGTACGGCTAATTTAAATAAATTTGTTTCACTAGACTTGACATAAACAATGAATAATACAGTTTCATATAATTATTATTTACAAACCATTATTCAATTTATAATCACATCGACAGACAATAATTAATACACAAAATTAACTTGGCACTCCATTTCATCACTCTTTCGTATTCCTGAAAGATTGGTGTACTATACGAGGCTTTTATAGAGTAGACTCATTCTCCAGCCATATTAGCCAATGAAATAACAATGCAAAATATATGATCGGATGTTGCAATGATGAGTACAACCTGTGGAGTTGCTCATTCGGCCAATCATATATGGTTGTTTTGTAATGGAATATATCATACCAACCAAATGGATGGTTCTTTTTGCTCATAGTAGACACACAATTAAACCCCAGATGGTTTTATGTCTTGAGAAGCGTAAGCAAATTCATGTGGCTTGTGGTTTCAACCCTGGTAACCCAAATAATGCAAAGAAAAAATAATAATATGTCACCATTACATTGGGAACATGTTATTTAAATGGGATTCGGGTCAAATGCAAACCAGCTTGGCCAATCGAACCATATGAAAATTGGAAGCTGGATTTTGCAATGATGAAGCGATCCCGGTACCGCAAGTCCATCCAATGGAAATCGTGATCTTACAATAGATACTATTATTATATATCATAAATTTGTTAAATTTAAATAATGTATAATAATAAATATAAATACATACAAAAGAAAAAAAAAATTAAATAAACATGGTCATAACAGAAAATTATTTTTGGAATTCCTCAAACTCATCAATTAGTCAAATCGAATAATTTGTTAAATAATGTCACGTTATAATTATTTAGTCATACTGTCATAATATGTTATATGTAAAGTTAACTACCTCAAGTACAAAATCATAAATGTAATTTCCAATTCACAAAAAAATTATCGAATTTTCCAATTTTTGAAGTCTAATTTAAATTCTTATAAAATCTCGTGTATAACAGGAGCCCTAAACTAGTACATTTATATATATACATATGTAAATATCTTCATTTACATAAATCTATATACACATGTATATCATTCATATATACATATACATGACCTATGAAAACTAGAATTTCCATTCCACTTCGTCTCATTCACCAATACATTAGTAATGATGGTAATTGGAAATTAAAATTTACATGTACATACATCGGTATAATATACAACCAGTATAATAAGAAAATAGTGTATCAAGTCAATTCGTAGATATTGATTTGTTTTCAAATATGTTTTTTTCACATAATAATATTGTTTGAAATCTATAACAGAACATAGATTTTATTTCATTAATTCTATATACATTTTAATCGATTTCATGTTAGTTTTGGCTACAACCATTATGAATAAATCAAATTAAGGGTTAGTAACTGAGACTACACATTTGTTTGCCAACTCTAATACTTTAAGGACAAATATTAGTAGTATTTATTAAAGTGATTAAAAAAATTTATTTTCATTTACAGCATTCAAGTGAAAAATATAACAAATTTTTCAATTTGTAATACTTTTTTTTTGGGTTGCACAATTTTATTTAACATTGGGAAGATACGAGATGGGAAACTTGTTATTTATGTCTTCATGACTGATCAGTAACCAAATTAATAATATTCGCCAAATTGCAATATTGAGATCCTACTCAACTTAAAATCATTAATTGCTCAGCCTTAATACTTGTTGTGTCGTATAGGAATCGCGGTTCGTATAGAGACGTCACCATTCAATTTTGTTACCAATCACCTACTCCATACGTATATGAAAGTGCAACAAAGCGAACAAAAAATACAGAAATCTAAAATTTCTTCATTTCTCTTTCATTAAAACCGTAATTGTAAATGCATTTGAATATGGTCAATGTTGTGCGCTTCAACTTTTGATAATTACCTTTCACTTAAAATATTCGAATGATGTATCAGATTTATTTCATGGTGTGACCAATGAATATATTTTGTTGTGATGCAGTGAACAATCAATATTAGAATATTTTGTAATGAAAGTCGTCCATTTTGCATCTATTTTGTAATGAAAGAGTATATTTAATTACAATATACTCATATAGATAGAACAAGCAAACGTCTACCTCAACATAGATATCACAAGCCAATACACGTGTTCCTCAATGATTCCCAATAAATATAAACAGCCCTCTCAAATATCACTGTCTTATTCCAATGCATTGATACGATATATATATGATTGCCCGTGTGAGTGACTCTGCACAGGTTCATAATCATTATGCAGTATTGAGCATGTATCTGCATGTCATTTGATTGGCCAAAATTCCTACGAAACTGTGCCTCTCCTCTGAACGAGACATGTTTTACAAACTGTTGTACTATCTATTGCACATATGAGAAAGTGAAGTGCAACATATTATTAAAAAATATTAATATTCTAATTTTACATTTTGTTTGTATTTTGTTTTCTTAGGGAATCCAGCTACTTATACGGGGCATATAACCCTCTCATTAATGTATACTTTCAGAAAAACTCAATTAATGAATCAGAAAACACAAACATTTAATGTCCTTAACACTTTATACAACGAACCATTTTGTAACATAATGATTAGTATTATATTAGTCCATCCACAACAAAGTATGCCCAACCTGTTGGACTATGTATTCTAGTAATGAAAATTGTAGTTTATGAAATTCATACATTCAATCATGAATTGAAATAGTTTAAATACATAAATATATACTATTATAAACCCTGTGTATCACACTTGATTTATGAAAAAAAAATATTTTTAAATAAAGCAATGTGCAAATGTAGTATACTATTTGTAAAATTATAAATTTCTAATTAGTCTATCATTGAATACGAATAAGAAAGAGACAACATTCAGTAATTATTTACTTAGTGTATCTCATTGCTTAACTCATCATTTCATGGACACTATTTTTTCGTAGTCAAACGGTTGATTATAAAAAAATATAATTATTATAAATTTGAGGTTTCAATTTTTGTAATGGGTCTACAAAACTTTCTAAATTGTACATAGAATCCACAAGGAATTTCAATTTTTCATTGTTATTATTAATTTAGGATTTAACCTAGCATGAATGCAATAAGCATCTATTATTTTACGATTACAATTTTATCAATATAGGACATACATTGTTAAACTTGAAATAAAACCAAGCAGTCATTTCAGGAAATCAAAGTTTCAAATAAAAAACTATATTATAAGACCAAAAAAACAGTGTTGTCAATGTTAATATACAAATTAAAAATATGAACTTGGTTCATGTCGAAACTTAAATGAACAAATCACACCCCGCAGTATAATAATAATACCATATCATGAATTACAATTAGGGTCAAAATACTTCAAAAACTATATCATGATTGCAATTATGTAATATAAAAAATATTATTACTATTCATAAGGATATTAAGTAAACAAATCGTAAAAAATATGGTAACAAACTTGAACGAAAAAATACAAGTGAACAAACTTCAACAAATAAATACAAGTTCATGCATAAAATTTAATTTAAGTGTACATGAAACCACACAACATACAACCATGTTAGAAATTCAGATATCTTTGTCACATACATTGACTACCATAACAAAATCTAATATATGAATGGACAATAATAAAAAATGATTTATCTCAAAAGATGTTATATTGATGGATTGAATGCTTAAAAAAATGATTTATTTGGATTTCAATGAAGTAATAGAAATTACATGTACGTACTTATATCATAAATGGTAGTGGATTTATTTGGAATGGTTTTATTAATTTGGCACATGCATAAATGGTCAACACATGCTAGGTTCCATTGTGGATCCTAATGTCATTTGAAATGACAAAATTGGGAGGTCAACCGTGTGGCTTATAAACAAAACAAGGTGTTGTATTTATTTTGCTAGACAATCAATTTTTCCAACGCTGAATGTAATTGGCCATTTCAGCGGTGTGCAGTCCGTGGTCATCATTGCAGCCACAAAAATTACACAGAACCCACTAACATATAAATTTAAATAGATAATAGGCTCAATTGTGCAGCTGAAAATCAACAATTAATCAGGGTCTGTTGGTCTTTCAGTAATCAATAATTACTTTTGAGCAAGTGTTCGCTAATTTCTCTTCCAAATCTCAACTTTATATTATATGTAGCATAAGTCTCGTGTAATAAATCGGATTTAAAAAATACTATTGGTCCCAAGTGGTGCCCGAGGTTCAGAGGGGGTGAATGAACCTTGGTCGATTTTGAAAATCTGTTTAAACTTTACTGTTCTGCAAGTTACTTGAGCTTGCAGCACCAGTCAGTTACTGCTTACAGCACTAGGATGCAGTGCTGCACGCTGTAACTTGAGATTTATACGCAGCGGAAAAAAATAAAGGTTTTAAGACACAAGGCTGGTTTTCTCAAATATGATCTTTTTCAAAATGTTTTATGCTTATGACAGAGATAGATATCAAAGATAAAACGCATATAAGAAAGCAATAAAACACTTATGGCTTATAGTGGTTCGAAGGTGGTTTAACCCTTCTACTCCACTCTACTGTTACCTCGAGCAGAAACTTTGTTAAGCAAGATTGATTTACAGGACACTCCTAACAATCTATCAACTTACAAAGCTAAACACCTACTAGAGTCCAGCGTACACACAACAACTGCAAACTCTAAAGGCTAACTCATACAGGGTTCCACACTCCCACACATGGAAGCTGGCTAACTCTTTAGTTTCTGTTATAATATAGTTTCATGATTTTAAATTTATCAGGTGTTGAAATGTTTATTTTTTGATATGATTTTTAGTGTAGATAAATTTTGATTTTAAGGCCTCTGCACTAAAAATACATGTTTTATAGATTTTTTGGACCATATGTAATATTTTGAAATTTTATTTTGGTATAATATACAATAATATCTATATTTTAAACTCATTATGAATAAATTATTGAACATATATTAAATAGTCAAACAATTATGACCACAAAAAAAAATTAGTAAGATAGTGAAACACAAATGATGAAAATAATAAATATGTAAAATTGATGAATTATATGGGTAGTAGATTAGATTGAAATAACTATTCGTTGTGTATGTTTTTTTTCGTAATCATCATTTTCATATGAAAAAATTACCAACACTAAAACACAGATACCAAATGAGGTTGAAATACAATGAACATTTGTTCATAAAATACAATATAATATCGCCATTTTATACTCATTACCATTGAACATAAATTTGTATAAGTGTTTCTTAGGTCAATTGTGACAACAACAATTAGTGAAGTAGACAAAAAATGTATGATGAAAATAAACATATTTAAATTTGTAAATTATATGGGTACTAAATTAAATTGAAATAACTCTAAACATTTATATATTTAAATTTCATGGTCATGAGTGAAAAAGGTAAAAAATAAGATTTAAATTCTAGTTTAAAAATAATTATTTTTAGGGTTCCCTATTTTCATATCAAAATGTATAAGTCAAAGTCAATTTATATGTCAGTGCATCACACGGAACTTATACTAGTCAAATATATGAATGACCACATTTGCAACTACCCAAATTATTTTTTTATAATAATACAATCTTGTTTTTTAACATGAGAGTATATATTTGAAGCTCACTAAAAAAGCTAATTTATTATACTAAAGTTAACGTTCCTAATAAAAATTACTAAATATTCTGCAAAACATATCCAATTAATTGTAGAAAAGAACACACCCTTACAATATACATATATGAAAACCATTTTATATAAATTAAGAGAAAAATATAAATTAAAAATTAAAAAAATTATTATAACAATTGATGGTGAAATTAAAAATAATTTTCTTCTTAGTTAATTCACTTAATATCTTTAATTTATTGTAAATAAGTAAACGCTAAAATAGTTAAGCCTAGTTGAAATAATTAATTGATGACTCCAAGCTTAAACATGCATTCTTTGAAATTAACTTGATGAATCTAAAGCTGCAAAATTTTATTAAATGGCTTTCAATTTGAAATTTCATATGAATCCAACCTATAATTCAACATATAACCTCATAAACTTTTTTTTTTTTTTTTGAAAAGTCACCTAAAACTTTTGAAATCATTCTTGTTGTTGTTCTCTTATGCGTAAATTTCAATTTCAATTATATGATAAGCATTTTCAATAAAACTTATTGAATGTAGAGGCATACGACAACCAACAACATTTAATACGATTAGGAGAATGATGATATTGGACGCGGTTAATTGTCTTGGAATTCGTTCATACTCAAGTTACGCTCACAATGCCTATATAAATGATTGTCAGTTGTCGACGACATATGTCAAAATCTCAATTCAATCTCCAGCTCCAGTGATTGAAAAAGATTCCAACCGCTTCATCACTACACAATGGTCAGTCAGTGCAAAGTACTTTGATTTGAAGATTTATTAGTAATATGAATGAAAACTAAATATGTTTCCATTGTTTTAGGTAGGATAACATCCGCTACATCATCCTCTCAAACAAAGTAGTTTTAATATCTATGGGCGACAAACACATGATTTATTAAATGATTAATACTTGCAACATTGATTAGTTTTCATGCTATAATACTTCTATTCACATGATATTTTCAATCATTCTTCACAGCGAGAGGAGGTTGAGTTGATGCAAGAATAATAACGTATGCTCGCGCAGTACGATGAAGGACATACGGCCGACTGGTATTACGCGATCCGTCTACTACAGTACAAACAATTGTTTGTCCTTCAAAATGTTCACATAACTGAATGGAGGATTGAGATGCTCATGTCATGCGTAAGGCTACAAACTAGTCTTCTCGAGCTCCAGAGCAATCATGACGATTCGGAAAACAATTGCAATGAGGAGCTCTTGCAGGAAAGACGCATAGTTGAGGAGGCCATAAAAGAGTACGAAGCTTGTCTGTTAGGAATATGATGCTCAGATGTTTGAAAATATTTGTCATTTATTGTCTCTTAGTTAATGTCTTTTTTTGATGTATTATCAATGAAATTAATATTATTATTTAATTAGTCTGTAATTTTCACTTTTTTGTTCATATCAACTAATAAGTTGGTCGTATTAATCATTTCATACGCAGCAGTACCTATTATGTAATGTAACTGGTACGTACATTAAAAACAACAATACAAAATAATAATTGATTTACTTTATTTTTTAATAAAACAAATTAACTGGAGGATTTGACAATATTGTAATGATACGCAATCTGCATGCCGGCTCGAATTACAATGTGACTAAGCAAGGGATACTGTAACAGTTGACTGAGTGTAATATTGAGATGGCTAGTTCAAATTTATCAATCACGCTAGCCCTTCATATCTCTTCCATAGAAGAGTATCCAGACAACCAAAACAAAAGACATAATGAAGGAAACGAAGCCCAGATGCCTACCTACAAACATTAGGATCGCCTGATGCGAACTAATCAGTGGTCTCAACTACATTTCTTCTCGAACTGAAAGGTGAGTTTTTATTGTAAGCAAAACAACACATTAATCAGAAATGGTTCGATACAACTTATGTCGTTGATCTTGCAATGGGCATATATGATGTTGGGTTTTGGACTTGTCAGATGACATATATGTAAAATTACATGTGTTGGATTAAATCCTTCGATTAAATCTCATTTTCATCTGTTGATCATCCAACTATCATGTGTAAAATTTCAAATACATCATATGTAAATATATTGCAGCTCTAATGAAATTCTAAAATCATGTATTTAAAACTATCGATTAAGTGTAACAAACCACTATGTCATGGGTGGGAAAATGATCAGCGTCTTTGTGGCGTATGTTTGTGCAAGTTCTCTACGCAAATGCATGTAATATTATGTATTAATAAATTCAAGATTAACAAATATTATTGTGATACTTCATTTACATTGATTTCGATTTATATATACATACAACATGATTGATTTACAATGATTAAATGCAAGCAAAATAGGTAAATGCAAGCAAAATCAAATGCAAGGAATGATGCATTGAATTAGATGAATTCCTATTTTCAATGAATTAGATGAATTAGCATGCAACCAATATCCGATGAAATAAGATGCAATTGATGCAAATATAGTATGGTTTACATTAAATATAGTATGCAACGTGAATTAATTCAATCTATTAAATCATAATTAAGATTTTGAATATTGATTTCAATGGATTCAGTTGTATCCCAACAATATATAACTTAGATTTGGATGAAAATGCATGTAATATTACGTATTAATAAATTCAAGATTAACAAATATTATTGTAATACTTCATTTACATTGATTTCGATTTATACATACATACAACATTATTGATTTACAATGATCAAATGCAAGCAAAATCAAATGCAAGCAAAATAGGTAAATGCAAGCAAAATCAAATGCAAGGAATGATGCATTGAATTAGATGAATTCCTATTTTCAATGAATTAGATGAATTAATATGCAACCGATATCCGATGAAATAGGATGCAATTGATGTAAATATAGTATGACTTACATTAAATATAGTATGCAACGTGAATTAATTCAATCTATTCAATCTATTAAATCATAATTAAGATTTTGAATATTGATTTCAATGGATTTGGTTGTATCCCAACAATATATGGCTTAGATTTGGATGCAACAATATATGGCTTAGATTTGGATGCAAATGCATGTAATATTATGTATTAATAAATTCAAGATTAACAAATATTATTGTGATACTTCATTTACATTGATTTCCATTTATACATACATACAACATGATTGATTTACAATGATCAAATGCAAGCAAAATAGGTAAATGCAAGCAAAATAGGTAAATGCAAGCAAAATCAAATGCAAGGAATGATGCATTGAATTAGATGAATTCCTATTTTCAATGAATTAGATGAATTAACATGCAACCGATATCCGATTAAATTGGATGCAATTGATGTAAATATAGTATGACTTACATTAAATATAGTATGCAACGTGAATTAATTCAATCTATTAAATCATAATTAAGATTTTGAATATTTGATTTCAATGGATTTGGTTGTATCCCAACAATATATGGCTTAGATTTGGATGCAACAATATATGGCTTAGATTTGGATGCAAATGCATGTAATATTATGTATTAATAAATTCAAGATTAACAAATATTATTGTGATACTTCATTTACATTGATTTCCATTTATACATACATACAACATGATTGATTTACAATGATCAAATGCAAGGAATGATGCATTGAATTAGATGAATTCCTATTTTCAATGAATTAGATGAATTAGCATGCAACCATTATCTGATGAAATAGGATGCAATTGATGCAAATATAGTATGACTTACATTAAATAAATGCAAGCAAAATCAAATGCAAGGAATGATGCATTGAATTAGATGAATTCCTATTTTCAATGAATTAGATGAATTAGCATGCAACCAATATCTGATGAAATAGGATGCAATTGATGCAAATATAGTATGTCTTACATTAAATATAGTATGCAACGTGAATTAATTCAATCTATTCAATCTATTAAATCATAATTAAGATTTTGAATATTTATTTCAATGGATTTAGTTGTATCCCAACAATATATGGCTTAGATTTGGATGCAACAATATATGGCTTAGATTTGGATGCAAATGCATGTAATATTATGTATTAATAAATTCAAGATTAACAAATATTATTGAAATACTTCATTTACATTGATTTCGATTTATACATACATACAACATAATTGATTTACAATGATCAAATACAAGCAAAATAGGTAAATGAAAGCAAAATAGGGTCTATGGATGTCAAATGAGTGTTGGAAGGTCCAAACCATTGCAGCCCAGCCCAACTTAAAAAAGTTACCTTACACAAAAATTACCGCAGTAAAAAAAACCGGTGTATTAATACAACGGTGTATAGTAGAATTACCCATATATATTTGTAAGATTTTTACAGGTTTGTAGCAATATCACTTGTGAGGCTCAATTTAGAAATAAATTAAAATGGGTTTAAACTCACATATATTATTAGTAAAGAAATTTTATTTCTATTTAGAGATGTAGATATAGCGTAGAAAAAATTAATGTGTAGCTGCAGGACCATAGCCGGCCTAAAGCCAGAAATAAAATGGTATCCAAGAAAGAAGGCCCATTATTTTATTTCATTACTTAGTCTATTATCAATGTATAGCCCATTAATATTTCTGCAGGCCCAAGATGGGTTGAAACCCACAAAAAATTCCTTGCTCTTTTTCCGAATAAAAAAAAAAAAAAGAAACTTCACAATTTTTTGAATTTTGATACTATAGTTTAGTAGGAAATAGGAATCATAAAATTCTGACCATTTAAGAAATCACTAAAATCGAACCTTTTTGGCTTTGGAAATAAAGATAGGTTAATTAATTAGTTCAGTAAGATAATTTCATAAGATAATATATAAATTGTTATCTATTTTTAATATTTACTCTAACATATAATATTTAGATAAAAATATTAACTATCTTTATCCATCATTTACTATGTAATATATGAATGTTAGGATAAAAGTGATATTTTCTAAATGTCTTTTTTTATGAAAATATTTAATGTTTACTAGAGATAAAAATGTAATTTCCCAATGTTATCTTAAGTTTTTGGTAAAACTATCCTAGGGGTGATCTAAATTATTATCCAAATTATTATTTTGATTTTGGTATTTATCCCAAATCGATAGGATAACCCGAATTTATATTTCCATCAAGTAAACACCAGATAAAAAGTAACTATCCTAAATTATCTCCAAAGTATAAGGATACCGTAGAAATAAATAGACTTGTTGTTTAATTTGGTATCTATCATTGATTCATTAATCAATAGTTTAAATTCGATTGAGTAAATATAAAAATAAATTCTTAGATTACTTCAAGCTCCAGTCAATAACAAAAATAGATTATAAAAAAACAAGTAAAGAGATTTTGTAAACACCAAAAAAAAAAAATATATATATATATATATATATATATATATATAATAATAATAATAATAAAGAAATCTGTACTCGAATTGACTCAAGCCTTGAGTAAAAATCTTTCAAAATTCATTTAGTTGATAGCAAATTCGCTTACGCCCTAAATTTATCCAATTTAATTCAATAGATTGATCAAATGAGAGTTGACTCGAGACTAGAGAATTGATTATTGGCTTATTGATCAGTAGATTGAGAACTGCGTATCATGCTCTCGCTTAACAAACTCAAACTCAAACTCAGCATTCGTATTCGTTTGTGGTAGATGATTAAGCTGCTCCTTAATGGGTATAAAGTTTATGGTTAAGCGTCTAATATGATGGACGAGTCGGTTTATTGTTTGAAGTTTAGAGACATCACGCCTTCTACCTGTTCGACGGTTGGTTCCTTAGAAAATTCATTATATTTGAGCAACTATTTATGAATTTATGAAAATGTCTTTAATCAGATCAACCCTCAACATTGAATCACTTCATGGAAAGGTATAGTGCACCATTCTAAGGATGGAAATTTTATGAAGTAATGTACATTTTTAACGATATAAGGCTGGGTGGCACCCCCAATCTATGCTGCTGATCATGAGATTGACATTTTTTTGATGTGTTTGAAAGGAAAAGAATCTTAACAAATCTTCTTATTCTTATCCAATGATTGGTGTTTGATGCAGATTATGGACTTGGGATGTTCATCTGGCTCCTCCAGAGCTTCTACAGTAATTTATTAGTTTTTGAGGTAAATATGGTGATACAATTACAGTATTCTTTCATTTACTGCATCTTTTTTGTTGCCTTCACTGTATTTCTTTCTCAAGTTCCTGTGATTGTTTGATTGCACTGAATTCTGGCACAACCAATCTGTGTAGATTAGTAGAACTGTGCTTGTTAACCTGTACTGAATCTGTTGTCTTTGATGATAACTTAGCATCATGATGATTTTTAATACCATACTATTCTTTTAGCATCAAATGGGCCCTGAAAAACGTGCGATTTTTCCGGGCTTTATACTTGATTTTCAGTTACTCTCCATACAATTAATAAGTGGGGTTCTGGTTTCACTTGATGAATTGTCAACTTCATATCACTCTCTATTACTTTGTTATTTGCAAGCTATTTTACATGTAGTATTTCTATAGCTCTCAGCATTATATTAAGATAAAAACTTGCGAATTTTTTTGTTGAGTGATGGAGTTTAGACTACATAGATGCATCCCACAGAGATTTGTGCTTTAGACTTTATATTAAGATTCCATTTTATTCATTAAATGAATGCAGTTAGATCTATGAGAACAATGTGATCTAAGGTCCTTTCATTCATGAGCATAAAGTCCTTACTAATATTGAATACAATGGACAGTCATCTAGTTCAGTCCTTTCATATTGGATAGAATGGTAATTTACTATACTAGTGAAGTCGTGTAGCTCGTAAATCATAATGCTTGTTTCTGAAGCAGGGTAAAATCGGATATCAGAGATTCTTGGTACACTGATTTGGAGCCCTTGATTGTCAATAGTGGGTCACCTGTATTAATTTTTATGAAGAGGATCACCAATCAGAAAATTATCAGAATCAAGATGGGTAGGATAGCTAGCTGCTTCGAATAATGTACCTGTTTCACGCCATCAAATTGTCATTTCTATTTATGGAAAGCAGAAGTGATGTCCCCGATGAAATCATAACTTTGATCTTCCGAAATTTACTATGGACCCCCTTCATTAATTATTTAATTTTGCACAACCGTTTTGTAAACAGGCTTAATTCATCTGACAACATTAACATAGTCAATAGTGCAGCTGATAATAGTGTCGAGGAATGACTTTGGTGCCAATAAAATGACATTTTTTAAGAATAAAGAATAGTAGATATATTTTATCTACGAAACTAATGACATAATTCAAGAAGTTATTTAATTTTTGCTGTAAATAATAGTATGTTGAGTTGAACTTTCTGAATTGGTGAATACATTACATTTCTGAGATGGTAGCTTACTTGAGATATCATTTTGCACAATTTCAAGTATGAAGTTAACAAAAGCCCTAGACCATTCCCCAACTAAAACACGAACATATATAATGAAATCGGCATCAAAACCCTAATTCACCATCGCCTTGGCACAAATCGCACACTCACACAGAGACAATCCCTAAAAATGGTGAAATTTCTGAAACCCAACAAGGCGGTGATCCTCCTGCAGGGTCGTTTCGCCGGCCACAAGGCCACCATCGTCAAGAATTACGACGACGGTACCCGCGACCGTCCCTACGGCCACTGCCTCGTCGCCGGCGTCGCCAAATACCCAAGCAAGGTAATCCGCAAGGATTCCGCTAAGAAGCAGGCGAAGAAATCGCGCGTGAAGGCCTTCGTTAAGCTCGTCAACTACAACCACATCATGCCCACCCGCTACACGCTCGACGTCGATCTGAAGGATGTTGTGTCCGCCGACGCGCTCGTGTCGCGTGACAAGAAGGTGACGGCTTGCAAGGAGATCAAGTCTAAGTTTGAGGACAGGTTCAAGTCCGGCAAGAACCGTTGGTTCTTCTCGAAGCTCAGGTTCTGAGTGGAAGCTATTTTGATGGTGATACTTTGCTGTTTTGTTTCTTTTACGTTTGCTTATGTAGTTTGCTCTCGATGAAGTTGTTTCAATTAAATTCGTATGACAATGGTTAAATTAATATCAAAATGTTCACTAATACTTTTTGCAATTCAACATTTTGTTCCTTCAAGCATGAAATTTTGTTGTTGATGTCAGCTTCTGATTCTGTTTATTTCTCATATGACACCTGCAAATTATTTGATTGTAAATTTACATGATTCAATTTTCTAATTGAGAGTTAGTGTAGCCCTCATTAACCTAGAGCTGGTTTTGAATCCATACAATCCAGAAATACTTTCTAGGTGACTTATTTTGCCACTTGTTTTACATGTCGATTTGTTGGCGTTCTCTTTTTAGTTGGTTTCTGGCATTGGAAAATTCCTTAAATCTTTGCCATTGACAGTTGAATCCAAATTTGACCATTCTTTTCATATCTGAATAGAGGAAAAGAAGCCCAAGTTCTTGGATGTTCAGGTTCAAGAATATAGCGGCTTTACTTTGGTCATTTAGTCCTCACTTAATATGATTAGGAAGGGATATACAAGTTAGCTTTAGAATGTAACCATAATGTGGTTGACTTCATTCGATTTGAGCCAGATTATCCCTAAACCCAATGTGAGTTTTTCTATTTGGATTTGCCCTTTCTGCGATTCAATGAGGATGGAATGGATTAGAGTCTCGTTGAATCGACATTTACATGTTGGGATTTTTCCAGTTTGAAAGTGTTATTCATGTTCACTGGGGACGTTTTCATGCAGGTCACTATAGGCAATATTTGATTGTTTTTCTGTGTTTTTTTACGTTGTTTTGAATTCTCCATGAAGCATTATATTTTTCTTAAAAATGCTCAAGCAGATGAGATATGCAATGTCTTAAAATCATATAGGTTAACTTTCTTCATTGTGGAATTGTGTATGCAACTTCATCTGCAAATTCTCTAATGGTTTGTTTCACTTGTCGAATTCCAGCTCCTTAAAATAACAAATTTAGGTGTAGTCGTTATTCCAATTTCTTCTGAGAATCAAGAAATATGGGAAGCAATAATATCTGAATAGAGAATCAAAATGTAGACAATATGTAATTATATAGATACATGCTATAATCTATTACATAAACCGTATATATCCTAGTCAATAAAAAAATAATCTCACACAAATCTATATGGGTCGAAGCTCATTTTATTACAATCAATCGAAATCTTCTAGTTTCAATCAGAAACAACAGTCTAGGCACCAGCAGCAACACAATCCAGCAAGACTGAAAAAAAAAATCACATTTGATATTATCAGTTCAAACGATCCTTAATTTCAACAATCACATTATCCTCCATTAAATAAGTAGAGATCCTTACCATCCTTTGAGAAAGCCATCTCCCCTGCTTTTGGTCTCCACCTGTCCATGACCTTGAGTCTCGCCATCCTTGGTCGGATAACCCATGGGTGGTGGTGCCACCACATATGGACCATTATAGGTGTTCGTTGATGGTGGATACGCGACTGTGTCAAAATAACTCAACTCAATACAACTAACTATAAAAACCGAGCAACCATTGATTAAAACACGAACGCATAATGTACCTGGAAGTTGATTTTGTTGATCGTATTGTGCCATGTCTTCTCAGATGAAATATGAAAAAAGAGAGGTTTAAGTGTGAATGGTAATGGTGTTTAGTGTGTGTTTAAATGGTGGATGCAGTGAATAAATGACAAATAGAAATGGCGGATATATAGATGCCTGTTCAAGTATGAAAATATGGTAAAGTCGGCTTCGGTCACAACACGCTTAAGAAAATTCAGATTCTGAGTTATTCAACCAACCGTGTCCTTCTACAACTATTCCTCCTCACCTCTTTCTACGAAATTTCCAAACTTTATGTTGCCATACATGTAATTTTTATTTTTATTCATCCAGTAACATCTTGAGAATGACTTTTATGAATTCATCACATTCATCTAATTTTATGAGATCAGTCAAACTAAAAATCATAATTAAATATGAATTAATATCCGTAAAAAAATTTTATATATATATATATATATATATATATATATTTGTAAGATTTTTATAGGTTTGTTGCAATATCACTTGTGAGGCTCAATTTAGAAATAAATTAAAATGGGTTTGAACTCACATATATTATTAGTAAAGAAATTTTATTTCTATTTAGGGATGTAGATCTAGCGTAGAAAAATTAATGTGTAGCTGCAGGACCATAGCCGGCCTAAAGCCAGAAATAAAATGCTATCCAAGAAAGAAGGCCCCTTATTTTATTTTCTTTGATCAAGAAAGCCCATTATTTAGTCTATTATCAATGTATAGCCCATTAATATTTCTGCAGGCCCAAGATGGGTTGAAACCCACAAAAAATTCCTTGCTCTTTTTCTGAGTTAAAAAAAAAAGAGAGAAACTTCACAATCTTTTTGTTAATTAACTTCACAATTTTTTAAAGGGTGGGACTATCGGCACCCCATATTTTTTTAAGCACGCCCCAATTCCTTTAGAGATTGAGCACAGCCATATGTGGAAATCGGGGTATGTTTAGAAAAATATGGGGTGTGGATAGTCCGACCCTTTTTGAATCTTAATTGTGATACTATAGTTTTGTAGGAGATAAGAATCATAATTTCTGACCATTTAAGAAATAACTAAAATCGAACCTTTTAGGTTCGTTTACTTTAGGGGGCTTTCTGCCCCCAAGCTGTAAATAAAGATAGGTTAAGTAATTAGGATAAAAATATTTACTATCTTTATTTATCATTTATTATGTAACATATGAATAATTAATTAGGATAAAAATATTTACTATCTTTATTTATCATTTATTATGTAATATATGAATAATTAATTAGGATAAAAATATTTACTATCTTTATTTATCATTTATTATGTAATATATGAATGTTAGGATAAAAGTGATATTATCTAAATGTCATTTTTTTATATAAATGTTTAATATTTATTAGGGATAAAAATGTAATTTTCCAGTATTATTTTAGATTTTGGGTAATCTAGATTATTATGTAAAGTATATTCTGATTTTGATATTTTATCCTGGATCAAAATGATAACCCGAATTTATATTTTTATAAAAGTAAACACCAAATAAAAAATCATTATCCTAAATCATTCACAAAGTATAAGGGGACCGTAGAAATCAATAGACTTGATGTTTAATTTGATATCTATCATTGATTCATTAATCAATAGTTTAAATTCGATTGAGTAAATATAAAAATAAATTCTTGGATTACTTCAAGCTCCAGTCAATAACAAAAATAGATTATAAAAAAACAAGTAAAGAGATTTTGTAAACACCAAAATAAATAAATAATAAAGAAAATCTGTACTCGAATTGACTCAAGCCTTGAGTAAACATCTTTCAAAATTCATTCAGTTGATAGCAAATTCGCTTACGCCCTAAATTTATCCATTTTAATTCAATAGATTGATCAAATGAGAGTTGACTCGAGATTAGAGAATTGATTATTCGCTTATTGATCAGTAGATTGAGAACTGCGTATCATGCTCTTGCTTAACAAACTCAAACTCAAACTCAGCATTCGTATTCGTTTGTGGTAGATGATTAAGCTGCTCCTTAATGGGTATAAAGTTTATGTTTAAGCGTCTAATATGATGGACGAGTAGGTTTATTGTTTGAAGTTTAGAGACATCACGCCTTCTACCTGTTCGACGGTTGGTTCCTTAGAAAATTCATTATATTTGAGCAACTATTTATGAATTTATGAAAATGTCTTTAATCAGATCAACCCTCAACATTGAATCACTACATGGAAAGGTATAGTGCACCATTCTAAGGATGGAAATTTTATGAAGTAATGGGCATTTTTAACGATATAAGCCTGGGTGGCACCCCCAATCCATGCTGCTGATCATGAGATTGACATTTTTTTAATGTGTTTGGAAGGAAAAGAATCTTAACAAATCTTCTTATGCTTATCCAATGATTGGTGTTTGATGCAGATTATGGACTTGGGATGTTCATCTGGCTCCTCCAGAGCTTCTACAGTAATTTATTAGTTTTTGAGGTAAATATGGTGATACAATTACAGTATTCTTTCATTTACTGCATCTTTTTTGTTGCCTTAACTGTATTTCTTTCTCAAGTTCCTGTGATTGTTTGATTGCACTGAATTCTGGCACTACCAATCTGTGTAGATTAGTAGAACTATGCTTGTTAACCTGCACTGAATCTGTTGTCTTTGATGATAACTTAGTCTCATGATGATTTTTAATAACATACTATTCTTTTAGCATCAAATGGGCCCTGAAAAAAGTGCGATTTTTCCGGGCTTTATACTTGATTTTCAGTTACTCTCCATACAATTATTAAGTGGGGTTCTGGTTTCACTTGATGAATTGTCAACTTCATATCACTCTCTATTACTTTGTTATTTGCAAGCTATTTTACATGTAGTATTGTATTTCTATAGCTCTTGGCATTATATTAAGATAAAAACTTGCGAATTTTTTTGTTGAGTGATGGAGTTTAGACTACATAGATGCATCCCACAGAGATTTGTGCTTTAGACTTTATATTAAGATTCCATTTTATTCATTAAATGAATGCAGTTAGATCTATGAGAACAATGTGATCTAAGGTCCTCTCATTCATGAGCATAAAGTCCTTACTAATATTGAATACAATGGACAGTCATCTAGTTCAGTCCTTTCATATTGGATAGAATGGTAATTTACTATACTAGTGAAGTCGTGTAGCTCGTAAATCATAATGCTTGTTTCTGAAGCAGGGTAAAATCAGATATCAGAGATTCTTGGTACACTGATTTGGAGCCCTTGATTGTCAATAGTGGGTCACATGTATTAATTTGTATGAAGAGGATCACCAATCAGAAAATTATCAGAATCAAGATGGGTAGGATAGCTAGCTGCTTCGAATAATGTACCTGTTTTACGCCATCAAATTGTCATTTCTATTTATGGAAAGCAGAAGTGATGTCCCCGATGAAAGCATAACTTTGATCTTCCGAAATTTACTATGGACCCCCTTCATTAATTATTTAATTTTGCACAACCGTTTTGTAAACAGGCTTAATTCATCTGACAACATTAACATAGTCAATAGTGCAGCTGATAATAGTGTCGAGGAATGACTTTGGTGCCAATAAAATGACATTTTTTAAGAATAAAGAATAATAGATATATTTTATCTACGAAACTAATGACATAATTCAAGAAGTTATTTAATTTTTGCTGTAAATAATAGTATGTTGAGTTGAACTTTCTGAATTGGTGAATACATTACATTTCTGAGATGGTAGCTTACTTAAGATATCATTTTGCACAATTTCAAGTATGAAGTTAAACCATTTTGCTGGTATTTCAGTAAAGTGTTTGAGCATATCAAGTGAGTCAGTAAAAGGTTAGATGCCTCATTTCTTGGTGAAGTAGTGAACTTGATCAGCCTTGTCAGATTTCCTTTAATCTGGCAGTGAACTTAGTCAATCACTCCATTGTAACAGTCATGAAATGAGCTTCCTTATATCTTCCTTTTGTCCCAAGAATCCTATCACAGAAAAGTAATTGTTGATTAAGGTTGAGAGCAGTAGGGACAAGCAAGTAAAACATAATCCTAAGATATAATAATATGATTCAGTCTAGTCATTGATGGCAAATGTTTCACACAGAAACAAGCAAGCAACGTGATAATAATTCATGCTTTGTTTACCTTCACTTTACATTTTAAACACACCTAATTATAAAAGCATTATGGAGTTAATTTTGAGGTGAACATAAACGACCGACACTTTTGTGGATAACACCTGTAAGGTAAAAGTTCCAAATGTTGGAGTTTGCATGATGCTAGTGTTTCTCCCATGCAGTAAATAATAATGTATCCCTGAAACGTTGCCCAAATAAAGGGGTACTAGTATTCTATCATGTATTGAGCATCTTAGAAGCAATGAACAAAGAAACAACCATTATAAGTATTCTAATGTATGGTCTCTTTCCCCTACCCACCCCACCCCCCACAATGTGATCCACAAACTAGGAAAAAAGGACAATCCCCACCTATAATTCACCTTAGTGAAATGAATTGAGTATTTAATGTAAGAAATATCCATGCATGTTTGTGTGAATGTAAAAATGAATGCCCTCACCTCTATTGGCAAAGGTGGGCCCTGAAGCCTCTGTCCATCATAAAGCCCAAAAATATCAGATTTGGTTAACTCAATTAATGGGGGTATTGAATACTTGCAGAAACAGGCTTGCAGTTGATGATTGGTGTGTCCAGGTGGCCCAGTGACATTACTGTTGTTGCATATGACCCTGTTTTTCTTCTGACAAGATCAGGTTTCTGATAACAACCTGGAAAAACTTTGGGCTCTTATAACATGATCAGCTGATGTGAATTATGGCTTTGGGGCCCTTACAACAACTATAATGGCAATGCCCATTATTCAATGTGATATAATTGTTATGAGGGCTAGCAATAACATTTACCTTTTCTTTCTCCATTGCCTCATACCTTTAATTAACTTCTACCCTAACTCACACTTTTCTAACAAATTGCCTCTATAGTTTACTTCATTTATTGATTACTTTACAGATAATATGAGGGATAAGAATACATTTGTATTCATACTCCTGAATTAATTACTCCACAGGTCCGAGTGTAGAATGTGAACAAAAAACGGAATTTACATGCCAGGAACTTTATACTAGGAATCGAGTTGGAATTAGTATCCTCACTTCTTAGCCCAAAAATTCACATTTATCACGTGCCACGCAAAATCCAGCCTTTCATCGTTCTAACATTGGATACTATAGAATAATTTAGTCCAATCTGCCTAATCCTGCAACGTAAACAAGGCCCTAGAGTATAGTACTTTTTTGGTTGTTGTCGTGAACCACATACAATGCAGACCCTGTGGAGTGCACCATAGACCATTTCAGATGCCCAAAGTGTGTATGATATGATAATTTATAATTAGCATTAAATTAAATTAGGATCAAGTTCAAAAAATGCTTTGATTTTTTATGCGTGATTTACATTCTTGATTAGACTGATAGATTCTGATAAATATTTGCAGTAGACTTGTGCGAGCTGCTTGAACAAGTATATGGCTAATTCTGCTATACGAGATAAGTAACTTCTTAAAATTCTGCTTTTTAACCATTCATCATGTGGCTTTTTTATTTATTAGTCAAGTTTTACTTGCTCTGTGCATTACTTGTTGGGTACACATAGAATCCATATAAGTACACATGAGATAACAATTCATAAACTTAGCATGCTAATCTATCTAGAAGCATAGAAATCATATGTAGGGTGTGTTTATCTTATTAGCATATGGTAAACATGGATGTTATGGTTAAAAAAAAAATAGTGGAAGGTAAAATAGAATAGAAAGATGGGTAAAAGTGAAAAAGGAATAGTTTGATGTGAAATTGTATAAGCAAGTTGGTGGGGGTTGATTTTAGTGTGATGAAAGATCCTTAGGGTATGGTCCAGCAAAGTGGGGCAAAAGTATTCGTGCATTTTCTCGTAGAGCAGTTGACAACACTAACATAATGCCATTTCCTATATTGGTGAATGGTTACCAAAAGTTGTGTGCAAATTTACTTGGTTCAAAAGTGATGGCAGATTCTTGCTTCTGTCACTTTCATCTCTCCAATCCTTGTCTGCTTCACTGTTGGAATGTGCGACTTTCAAGCAAAGAGAGATGGGGAGAAATAATAATATACTGTATATTATGCCAGGAATTATTTTCTTTTCTTTAGTTTTTCAAAAAGTAAAGGGAAAAGAAGAACATAGGACATGTAGTATGATGTATCAATCTCCACTTGTCTTTGATAGGGATTATAATTGCATTTGGAATACTTTTTCTTTTCACCAGTATTTTCAACTTATGACCCAACCAATCTAATAGCTTAAGCCCCACATCATATATTATCCATCCACATAGAAAATCCATTCTCTGTTAGATATCATGTGTGCTTTCCTGTCTACATTTGGCACCATTGAAAAAGTTCTCCCACTTAAATGATTCATGTTTTTGGTTGAGCAATGCGGGGTAGAGAGAGAGAGAGAGAGAATAGTAGTGTAGTTTAGCATAAACATAATTATGAATATCAAAGATATTGGGGAGTTGGCTTTGCCACCAAAATCTCCATTTAATGGGATGGGTGTAAGTCTAAATAGTCCTGAGCACATGTGTTTTGGTGATTTAGTGGGTGATGATGCTCATTAATCTATCACCATCACTTGCATAAAAGAATAGATACTGCAACATCTCTGCTTTCTTTTCTTGTGCTCTTTCTTTTTTACTATTTGTTTATGTACCTTTTTTCTGATCATCACACCATATTGGGGGGGTTTTCAATTCAAATCTGCAATAAAACACTTGTTTATCTTTAGCCTTACTCCAAGATAAAACCAAACCCATTCATGAAAAGTGAAGTGATGACAACAACATAGAAATTCTCGCATAAAGCTAAAACTCATTCTGTAAGATATGATTTCAAGGTGAATGGTTTATGCCCACTTTTCTCCTCTTTTCAGCATTTTGGATTCTTATCTTGACCTACCACATATATGACTTTTACAAAAGATGGGCTTTTTTGCATTAGGCTATTTACCATTCTCAATTTACTCTTAATTAATTATTGCTTTAGTGGGAGGAAAGAAAGATACATCCATTTTCTTGATATTTAAATACACAATCTCCATGATTGGCTAGCTAGGAATTAGGATCATCACAAATATGAAATGTATGGCTTAATTTCATAGCACCTTTCCCATTTCTTAGTTCCATCATATTCGAGCCTCTAGAATAATTGGAGTGGCACCATATTTCTTGTCTTTTTCCAATCAAATATTGTGACTTGCAATGGAACCAAAATGTGGTGTTGGAGTAGAACATGAACCTTAATTTGACAGGATGATGGAGGGGTCCTTCAATCTTTTGTAGTGTGCAAGAATGATGTTTGGTGGTCCCTTTCTTTAAAAGTTAAGATGTTAATGAGAGAGAGAGAGAGAGAGAGAGAGAGAGAGAGAGAGTAAAATGAGATCCTATAGAGATGAGATGGAGGAGTTGTAAAAATGATGCCCCCCTTTCACAAGGGTAGAAAGTTAGGAGGGTGGTATCATGCCCCTCCATCCCTTTTTGATTGGATCCATATTTATATGCTTCCAACTATCTATTTATTTTGTAGCCCCACTTTAGCTGATTTTTTTGGTATATGGAACCTTATTATATTATGACAAAAGGCGGACAAATGGTGGTGTGATGAACACATTTCCATGGCCTTACATTACATGCCTTGTACAGAAAGATTATAAAAGTGAAGAGAAAAGGCACTTACCATGGCATGGCCCTTTCCTTCTCTTCCCCCCAAAAATATGCCATTCTCATTTTCCTATTCATCCCCATATTCTTGCGTATCCACACATAGTTAGGTTCCATTCATTATGTAGCGTGTATTCATACAATAATGTATAATTTGAATATAATCAAGCAAAATTAAAACATTTTAAATATTGGTCTACTTGTCATGAAACTAACGTGAATTTCAAAGTTCTGAATAGTTGGAGCGCTAATCTGTAATATTGTATAGGTATCCTTTTCATTGAATTAGTCTTTAGATTAGTTGCATTGATTATCAAAGGTTTTTAAATTTCAAGTACCAATCGTGACGTATTGGAAGTTAATGTATGGAGGAAAATAAAATAAATAGCCAAGTTTAGAGTAATTGAAGCGTAAATGGTGCAATTTCAACGCAATTTAAGGAATAATCTTCTAACTTTGATATTGATATCGATATAGATTTTAATTCAAGAATTAATTAGTTTTCATTCTTTTGAGGGCAAGCATGGTAGGGCTCACCAATTAATACAAACAGCAGCGTGAAGGGAACTAAAGCCAACCACAATTTGGTTTGTTAATTTCAATTTTATTCAACCAATTACATTATACCATCAAATGCTAATTAAGTTGCATTTTACTATTATATTCACAACTAATAAAATTCACAAACACACAAACGAAAACAATAATCTTAACAATAAAATACATTATTGTTGTTATTATTGTCATTATTATGTTAGTAAAGAAAGGGATATTGGGAAAATGGGATGGAGATTCCAATGTCAATGTATGACTCAACCAACCAATTAACACCAACCCCATTTGTTGTTGACAATATTTAAACTTGTAATGAAATAATACATTATTGTTGACAATCACAAATTAACACTCAAAGATACCATTTTATAGGAGAAAACTTTATGAATAAAATCTTGTATAAAAAAAAGAAGAAAATGGCATAGTGAGTGTGATGTATATAAATAAATAAATAAGAGATGGATGTAGATTGGGTGTTGAGTGTTACGAGTGGTTAATGGTGATGATGATGAATTCATTAGAGAGCTCATCCCCTCCAATTAATGTCTCCATTCCTTCTCATACTTTATTTTCTCTAATGTGGACGGTAACCAAAAATATGCTTTTTTTATTCTCAGTCAAAACCTAATTAAGTTTTGGAAAATGATGACAACTCTGTGGACCCAAATAATAATAATAATCCGATGTTGTTCTGAGAAACCATATCATATCATGCATCTTCTTTCATATTATATATACACACACACACAAGTGGATATCCATTATCAACATTTGAATTCATACATATAAAATTAATTATTGATTTTCTACCATATAAAATCCCATTAATTTCAGCCTAGTTTACAGTTTTGATGTTACTATGTATAGCACTGATAGATAATCCTTTGGCACAATTTAAATTTTTTTTTTCTTTTTAATGCTAAAACTACTTTTTGTATCGATCCATGCACAATGAGTTTCGATATATTAGATGTAGTTATGAGTACATTTTGTGTGAGAGAAAATATATACTTCCTTCGATTTCAATTAAATGTCTTTTTTCTTTTTCAATTATTTTATCTTTGTAGCTATTCATATAATTTTATTTTAAGATTCCCAATTACCATTAATTAGCTAAAATTTGAAATCTAGAAATTTGATTGGATCTTTTTTATGGAATTAATATAACTCTTTCCAATTTTGATTTAAATTCTTTGATTAGTTAAAAATATATTTTGTTCGGTTTTTATCTATCTTAATCTATGATAATAAATTGAAATTACTTGATTAGTTGAAAGTATATTTATCAAAAAAATTATTCAATAATTTATAACAAAAATTTTAGAACAATACTTTTATATTATCGAATTTGTATTATCATTCGATAAATATAATGGGGATAAACTATTTAGAGGATAAAAATAGAGGAATTAGATGTAGCAGGAGAATTAAAAAGAAAGTATTTAAGACGTCGACACCCCAATTAATTAAATTTTATTTTTATTTTCCAAATTGGGTGAGAGAAGTTGATTAGATGAAATTGAGGATAAGGACAAGTGCTTGTTGAATTAGTGGTGAAGTCAGGTGTTGGATAAATATATATATATAATTATTATTATTATATAATATGGGTTCAAGACTTATCTCTTTTGGTTGGAGACAATACGATGGAAATGGAGGTGCACTTGGAAACAACAACATTTTTTATTTTAGTCAATTTTCTTTCCTTCTAAGTCATCTCTACATTGTTTAAGTGTGTGTAACAAAGGATTATCATAAAGAGATAGTTCAACAAGCAACTAGTTTATTAACGTAATACTATTTAATATATTATCAAATAGAACTCAAACAAGTAATATAGAGCTCAATATTGGGTTTTTAAAATCTTGATTGAAATATATTATCACCACCAACTTTAAATTTACCTTCTCTTTTTTCCTACATGATCTTTTGTCTTTATATATGCAAATATGTTTATTTGTGGATCATTAATTTCTATACTAAAAGTAGAAATAATAATTGTGATTTGACTACTAAATAATGGGGTATAAAATTTCATATCAACAACTTGAAGGTGAAACATCTTTTTGAATGATGAACTCAGAGAAATATAAGTAACACCAATGCAGGCCGACAAATCATGTATTGTAAGTAGTATTAATATCCAAACCAAACTCAATTATATATAGGGTGGGGATTTGAAAATGACCAATATTTTAGATTTTTATTATATATAATGTGTACACACACACAAAACATATTCCAATTTAGACAAAGTAGACTATACAATGAATTACGATTGCTACAAAATGGTTGCCCCTAAAGCAAAGAAACTGTACAAGTATTTAAATATGAACTAAGTTTACTTTCATGTCCAAATCAAACCATTTTATATATGTCCAAAAAATAAAATTTGCCTAATAAATAGGACTAGATATGTGAATTAATTAACCTAAAGTCCTCACAAAAATAATGCACATGGAGCGCATGACTACTATTATTGTGAATATGACTTTTCCCTAAAACAATAAATTCCAAAATTTATGACATTTGCCAAATGTGTTTGCCTAATTCCCCACAGTTTGGTGTTGATATTTTGGCCATTTGTTTAGTTTAAATGTATAATGGTGTCTTGCAACTTTATTTCTCTTATATATCTTTTTTCCTAATATTAAATGTTAATTTTGTCACCATCTCTTTTGTTGGGTATTAATTTAGTGTAAGAGTACAATAATTACAATAAAGGGGAAAAATGGATGGGGATAATTCAAAATTGTACTGCACAAAATTTATCACAATATGGATAATGGATAGTATGGTGCAACATTTCACGATGTCTTATATTTTGGTTTTGATCCCACATTTTTAGCGTAACTTATTTGCAACATATATAGCTAATAGCATCATGTCTCTTAATAAAGTTGTCATGTGTGTGGGAGAGAGATAATTTCATATAAGACAGTTTAATACATATAGTTTAAATTATAATATTTTGTTTATCAATTGTAGATTTTACTAAAGATAATTTATTTAATATAATTAAATAAATTTGGATAAAGTATAATCTCTCTTTTAGTATCTTTTGCCCATTCAAATTGATCGAGTATTAAAGTTTTAATATTAAAGAATGGTAACCAACCTCATTATAAAGGGGTGAGTTTTAAATTATACATTCAATAATTTTTTTTTTACTTTTGTATATTTATAATATATGCTAATAAAACTTAAAATATAAAAAAAAAATCAACTATATTTAGTTCGATATAGAAATATAATTAAGTCAAGTCATTTCGATATACTGTCAAACTCGATCAACCTCAATTTTTTCACTTAACAATTTAATTAGATCAACTCCAATTTAATAGAAAAATCCCATAAAAATTGACTCGACTAAACATATATGTACTCATATATATTAAGAAAAAATAATTAAAGTGAAATTTTGATAAGATCTTTCAGGAGCAATATTCGATGAATTTCACAAATCTAATTAATTTTAAATAATTTAAAATAAAATTTTCAATTCAATTCATCTAGCTCACTATTAGATTTTAATCACTTATTACCCAAATTTAAATTAGTTAAATATTGTTGAAGAAGAGAGTAAATAAAATAAATAAATAAATAGGATAAATTTCATAATAAGACCCAATTTATAGTTTATTTCTCAATTTTAAACCCAATTTTTAAAGTTTCTCAATAAGAGACTCAATTTAACTTCTTTTTTTTTTGCTTCAATTCAAGGCTTGAAATTTAGATGAAGTTCTCAATTCAAGACAAAATTCAATTTTTTTCTTTTTAATTATATTTATAAATTTATTTATATTTTTATATGTATTTATATTTTAGATAAATTAAGACAAGTTAGTCCAATTTGGAAACGATCTTTATCCGACTTATATTAATTTATATAAAGAAAGAAAGAAAAATATTATTAATTCAATTCATAAAATTAAATTTATATTAAATTGATTAATATTAAATTTGGGTTTCTGTACTTTTATTCATAAAATTAAGAAAATAAAAAGAATCATAATTTTATGAATTGAATTAATTATATATATATATATATATATGAATGAATACAAATTGGATGTAAATCGTTTCAAAATTGCACTAACTTGTTATAATTTATTGTAAATATAAATACATATTGAAATACTAATAAATCTATGAATGTAAATAAAAGAAAAAAAATTGTTTTAAATTGAAAATTCAATGTAAATTTCAAGCTTTAAATTAAGAAAAAAATTAAATTGGACTCTCATCAAGAAATTTTAAAAATTGGTTTTACAATGGAGAACTAATCTATAAATTGAGTTATGTTTTGAAATTTATCCAAAATAAGATAAAAGAAATAAAAAGATAAGGGAAAATGAAATCACGTGCAAGGGTGGCGAGGGGGATGCCGGTCATAAAGCGACAGATGGTCCTGATAGTGTGGGACCCACTTATGTCCTTTTGCGCTTACGAATCTCCTCTCTATTATTTCCGTGTTTGCACTTTGCATTTTTTTTTTTGGCCTTTGTACCTGCCGTATCATGGGCCCCACTCTCACCTCCTCTTTCCTACCCGATCTATAGTATTTTTATTTTATTTTATACCATCTTTATTTTTATTTATAGATTTCTCTACTTCCTTTTATAAATCTAATTTTATAGAACAAAACCTATAAAATAAAGTTTGATTTTAAGAATTAGTTAAAGTTATTATCTTATAGATAGTAGTGCTTCATCTCTCGCGATTGGTTTCATGAATCCGTCTCATTGACAAAATTTCACACACATTTGTGAGTGAGTACAATTATTATCTTCAATATATTATATTGGATGTAATATTTAAAACATCTATTTGGAATCAGGCAAAATACAAGATTTATAATAGAAATTTTCTTTTAGACTTTTCTAGTTTATAGTTTCTTTTTATTTGAAAATATACAATATTTTGTAATACATGAAATTTCACTTATAACTATCTATTTATTCATAAGTCCATCATTCAAAATTTATTTTAACTAATCATAACTTATTTATAAGGGTATTTTAGGTTTTTCAATTAAATTATTTTGAAATATAATTTGTTTTTTAGGACTAAATTTTTATTTGAAAGATTATTCCTATATGGGACGGAAGCAATACACAATTATGAGTATAAATAATGAATAATTCAACTAGGTAGTTTAATAAGTCCAATCAGCTATTCCCACAATCTCTTGGTTGACATTCCATCCAATTCTCCTATCTAACTTAAATAGAACATTGACTTTTAAATTAAAAAATTAAAGCAAACAGTTTTGATTTTATTTGTAAAAAAATAATTTTGAAAGTAATAATTTTAATGTTATATTAACAATTTGTTATCACCAAAAAAAAAAAAAAAAAAAGGGGGTCAATTTTGTGATAGAGAACATATGGGTATGACACTAATGTGATTTCATTTTTCTGGACAATGTTTTTCGTAGAAATCCACATAAGTGAATTATGTTAGGAGTTTGAAAATATTAGATAGCATTGTTATCGTGTATTTTTTATTGCAATCATGAATCATTAAAATATTGGGAATAAATAAAAGTATATATTATTGATGATGTTGATTGATGAGATGGATACTTATATGATTTAAATTTAGGTGGTGGCGCATAGAGGGTTGGTTGGACAAATCAGATGTCTATTTTAAGATTTCTTTATCCTCACTAATCCAATTTGATTTTAGCCACCCAAATTGATTGATTTGTATTATTATTATTATTTTTTTTTTTATTATTATTATTTTCTTATTTTGGAATAACACGACAAATGTAATGCTATGTAACAACTTATGGTCGGCCATCATGCTATATGATGACTAGTCAATTTTCTTTAAATAACATGTCATTTCATGTTTTATAAGCGGTTGTAATTGAATTGAATAGTCGGATTATGATTTGATAATTTGAATTTTGAATTTATTTATAGATGATTGAACTTACATGATATTGTAAATATTTTTTTTGATTATTTATATCATTTTACATTTATTAAGATCGTATTATCAGTTTACGTTAATGATATAATCAGCACATTATTCAATTAAACTATTGAAGTTTCATTTAATTTTAAATTTAGCTGTCAAGCCTTCAAATTATTATTGTTAAGATAAAATTCAAAATTGGATAAGATCAAATTGAATAAACTTATATAGAATGGAGCATTGATGCTATGGGATTTGCTTTTAGGACTTAATAGTTTATTAGTTTACTGTGGATATAAAGCGTTACAAAAATCTGATAAGTTTATTCTTGACTCATCCTATATATTTGTTAATTAATGAACAGTTTTTACGTTTTAATGTTCATCTCTTATTTTACATTACGAATTTGGAGTTATATCATTTTCTTCATTATTCATTATACAGTAGCTCGCCTTAATTGAGAAAATAAGTTGCATCAACATATACAAGTAAGAATAACTCTAAAACTATGTCATCCAAGTAAAAATTAAATACTATTCAATACAATATAATTTTAACTTCAAGCATTAATGATTCTTGTTAAGTAAATTAAATGTACTATTATTACTAAATAAAACTTAAAAAAATACGTAGTGTCTAGTTGATCATTATAACCTTGAAGTATACACCCTCAAATTTAAAGATATTATATATATTTATATTACATGAATTTTGCTCGATGTATAGCATCTATCTTTAATTCTTTAATATGTTGAATTCTATCTAATTAACGCAACACCCAAATTAGATCATATAAACACATTTAAATTTTTAAAACAACTTCTACCTAAAAGTTTAAAACTTAAATAAATGAATAAACAACAAAAAAACAAACTAGGAAATCAACTAATCGCTGTCAATCTTTAGCCATAATTCAAACCATAATAACTTCTAGTTCTAGATGTAGCTTTTATATGAACTAGGAACAATATATACAAAAGGAGATGACAAAAATGCACATGTTCATGGCCAGCTCATTAAACAATCACACTTGAGATGAGAATAACATATGATCATATGTGATATGACCAGCTACTTCTATCTTAATCTCTTGTAATATATACTGATAAACTTAGATTACACACTTAAGCAATAATTGAATTTTGTCATCCGAATTATATGAGTTTTTGACACGTTACCATATAAATTTATTTTTATGATCATACGATGAAACTAAGTAACTTGTTAAAAAAAAAAGAACTTCCCCAAACATGTACATAATTTAGTTATTATTAACTAAGCAAATGGTCAAAGAATAGATCTACATTTAAGGATGCAAAAAAAAAAAAACATAAAAAGAAAGAGTATATAGTTGTAGATAAGTCATACATATCTATCACACAGCTGCTCATATTCTTCTCTTCTAAGTTGTCCACCAATATATACATTTCCTCTTACCCAGGGCCCCTTCTTATAGTTATTATCTGCAGGTATCTTTCAAACAATATATACCATTTCTATTCTACCATTTTCTAAATTATAATAATATTATAAAAATATAATTGGTTGCCTCCTCAACTATTTGATCTAGATTCTCTACTACATCTTGAGATTTATTTTATATTTCATTGTATTTAACACGAGCATGTCACGATTAACTTGAAACATCAAACCAACCACCCATATTAAAATAAATAATTTATATTTTTTACTACCTATCAAAATAAAAATAAAAATTTCAATTATTTCTATGCGTCACGAACTCGTTTTCCACGGGCAACCCATCATTCTTTTTGTTGAACCCATCAAAACAGGCATAGTTGCACATATTTGTGTAGATGGGGAATTTAATATTATGTTTGGCATATTTGTGGCCTCGTCTTTTTCTTCTGAAAAAAAAAAATTTAATTAAAAGTAGGTGATCGATGATGCAAGAATTTTACAATTTCCAAGAATTGGTTGCTGCAAAAATATAGCACATATCCTACTGATTCCACGTGAATGCCCATCCTTAGCCTTGCCTCTTCCAAGTTATTTTCTCGTACTTTGAACTTGGTCACTTGTTTATATTCTCATTGAAATATATTAATAATATTTAGTTGAATGCTATGTATCCATCTAAATTAGTATCAGAATATTGAGAACTATTTATTATGACTTAAAATCTAAACATTATTTTTACTTTTTTTTAATTAAATCATATTGTAAATTACTAAGAACAAAATATCATATAACTTATGCTTGGAAAACCTAATCTAAAAGCAAGTGGAGAATGTAAGAATAATCATTACCACAGTAGTAATTTTCTATAACATCTTATAAATGGTCCTACATGTATTTGTCAGAAATTTCAGGAAAGCATTAATTAGTTTCTAAAATAAGATGCTGAAAAAACTTATCAAAAAAAAAAAACAAAAATCTTAATTTCTAATAAATGTTACTAATCCAAATTTTACTACTACCACTACTACTAATTTTAAACCCCATATCTTTTTATTTAAATATTCCAACGTCTTAATTCCAAAAAAAAAAAAAAAAAAAAAAGGTAATAATAATATTCGAGCTTATTAACAATTCCCCCAAAAAAATAATGATAAATAAAATAAAATAAAAGAATCTTACTCAAACACCCTCTATTCCACTAGTAGGACAACATATTTGGTTAAAATGTAAATATATAAAAAAAAAAAAAAAAAAAAAAAAAAGAGAGAGAGAGAGAGAAAAGCAAAAGGGTAAAGCCAAACACGGCCCAACAATCAATCCTTAATGGAAACATTGTCTGTACAGTGCCAAAAATGGCAGACGGAATCTATTTATAGGGAAATCAAAGGAATTCACCCCTACTCTCTCTAAGGTAAGGTAATTTCATTTTCATTTAATAATAAAAATAATAGTGGGGACCTACATAGCCTATACCCCCTACCCTACCCTAGTTCGAAAGAAGCATATCTAGAGATTTAACTTTTAACCACTCCCCACGCCTACATAAAAATAGTATTCATCACATCATTAAGACAGCATTATTGTATGTAGCCTAATCCTGGTACCCTTCCACAGCGACTTCAGATATATAGACCAACCAACGTGCCTACTACGCGCCCCCATCCCTCTATACCTACGCCTATACCTACACCCACCATCCCTTTTTTTTAATTTTCTAAATCTGCATATACTTTAAATAATTACTACTGCTATTTAGATTCCACTCAATCTCAATTTTTGATGCAACAATCTGACAGAAATAGGCCATAATTCGATGGTAGAATCTAAATTACATTGTGTTTTATATACAAATTTTATATTTTTAATTAATTTTTTATTGAAAATCCAATATCATTTTTTATGTAAATAATTACTTATTATTTCAAGCACTTCCTGTTTTTATTATGAAGTAATTCTTCAACAACCGATGAATTAAATCATTGTTTTATATATATTTTTACAAATACTCCCTAATTCGAAACACTTAACAAGTGGCTTTGCACGCAAATCCTATTGCATTGAAACATGTGAAAAATTGTCTTCAATTGAGTAAATAAAGTTCTTCTCCCCTGAAAAGGAAATCATCAATCAGATGCTTTTACGTTTCTTAGTTTAATTATGACAACGCGTTACTAAATTCCCAAAAAAGAAAAAAAAAATGATAATGCTTCTTGTTTTCAAAATTTAATTTATAGGTTTATGGTATTCTTTGTATCTTAACTCTTGTTTTCATTATTTTATTAATTAGATCGAAATTAAACTGAGATCCAGATTGATTTATTTCGTTTATTGAATTAAGAGTCATCTTTAACTTTTATATATAGTGTTGATTCAAATTGGTCTAATGGTCTTTAATTGAATAATGACAAAAGACTCTTTTGTCGTATTCCATGCTTGTTCATCACCGATCAATCATCAATTAGAAGCTTTTACATTGCTTGGCTTATTAAGATAATGCTTTATTACTTGATTTGTTAATGATAACAATGGGACAATGAAATCAGTTGAGTTGTTATACTCAAAAGTAATTAGAAAATACTACTTGATAAATATAAAGTAATTCATTATTAATTACTCTTTCCGATTTCAATTCAGTGCCATTCTAAAAGTTTTTTTGTTATAAATTAAGAAAATATAAGAATTGAACACCTAACTAATCAAGAATTTAGAACTCAAAATTGAGAAAAAAAAAATTCAAAGAGAATATTTAACTTGGATTGAGTGGCTGTGAATTTTGAAAAATCAACTGTTTCATATTTAACACTACATTTGTGAATTGTGATAATCAATGTATGATCTCACACATCTAAATTTTTGGGTTTCACAATAATGTATTGTATTAATTTTACATAATTAAAACACATGTTATAAACAAATACAAACAAAACAATATCCAAAAATCCATCCTCATAATCATTGAATATATTTTTAATTCTAGTAATTGCCTAATTAACGTTATTAGTAAATATAAAAAGTGAAACCAATAGTAATTAGGGTAAGTAAAAAATCAAGATTGGCATGAGAATCATATTTTGGGGTAATCAACATGAGAATAGCACCGTGTATTGTACGCAATGGAGCGAAGAATACGGTAGGCATCGTACCTTTTGGTTGTTCCAACTTTCATTTTCAATATTTTCCGTATTTTGTCCTCTCCCAGTAATAATAAAGTTAGTACAGAAAGAGAAGGAGACTGCACACACTTTCTTTGCTTTCTCTCTCCTCTGCCGTGCGCATCGGTGCCAATTTTTACAGTTCGCACATCAAACGAGGTCAGGGGTTGCTTAGTGGCCATATCCACCTTTTTTTTTCTTTTTTCTTTTTTTTAATTCATTTTTAACTCTATACTACTCCTCTGTGCCACAACAGCGACATTTGCGCGAGTCCTACGTGTCAGCCTTTACGCTGCACGTGTCACCATCTCCACTTTGCAGTTGACTTCACGCTCCCTCCGCGTTTGCCACGTACGCTCCTCCGTAAACCACCGCTTTTGCTATCTTACGCATATTCACCAAAACCCCGCCAAATTTGACGCATGATGAATACGAAAGGGATGATAGAAGAGCGAAGAAAAATGCATGCTTAATCAAATCAGGAAATTGAAAAGAAACAGTAATTACATTGATTAATGGAAGAATTAACAAGTTAGTAAAAGTCATCATATAAAACAAAAAAAGATATCAACTGATTCTATCTGAAAGCTTTTCCCTTTTCCTTTACTTTTTTTTTTCCCCGATAATACCGAATTTCTATAACTTCCGGTAGTTTCAACGGCGAGTTCCGAAATTCATGAACCAGAGAGATTAACGTGAACGCTAGCGGTTTTGGTGGAGTTGCAAACGGGGCAAGTATGAAGAGATGACCCGCAAACAGTACACAGGCAGAGATGTCTACACGGCAAAAGCAACACACACGATTCCTCTTTCCCACAGCTCCTGCACATTCTGTTCCTCGGTCCAATGCACCCGTCGTTATCGCCAGAGGGGCTCTCCGATGGGCCCACTTCTTCGAAGTTGCTGCCGCAGCAAGACTCCGCGTCGTCCATCAAAGCCGCCGCGGTGCGGCGGGGCTGTTGCTCGTCTTGGACTTGAGCAAGGACCTGTTCGAGATTGCATCTCAAGGCGTTTGCGGTGGCTTCGTTTGTTTGAGCCACATCTCTCCATATTTGGTTTTCCACGCACAAGGATTTCACTCTTTCTTCAAGCGCCCAGTTTAATTTCCCAATCTTCTCGATCTCTTCTTCCTTTGCCTTCAGTCTCTTCATTACGTTTTCTTCCACCGCCGCCGCGATTCTCCGGGAGTATCTCTTCCGCCTCTCTTCGATTTCTATCCTCACTTTTTCCGTCTGTTGTACCATCCAAACGAGGTATCAGTAACTGATACTTTCACGATTTATTTATATAAAAATGTTATTTGAGAATTGCAAGGATTTTAAAACGATCATTCACGTACATGTTGTGCGATGAAGCGATCGATCTCCAATTGTTGCTGTTGGAAATGAAGCGACAAATCTTCGCCGAGAAAAGTAAAGGAACCACAACGACTATTTGCAGTCGGATAATTATAAACGCCGTTCGTTAACGCCGAAGAAAAAGGAGGATTGACCGCATCTCTGGAACGCTTCCTCGAAGCAGGGACTGCGTATGTCAAACCACTATCGGATTTCATTGCCGCGGTTTTTCCGACGAACGTTTCCGTCAACGCGGAACCGTACGTCGGAATCGCAGTTTCCGTCGTGGTCGTTCCGGATAGAGGAGGTAACATTCCATACCCCATCGGAGTGCCGTACACGTTGTCGATGCCTTCTATACTATTGATCATCAAGCCTCTGCACAACCGATCAAAGAAGATCAATTCCTATTCAATCCACGACACATCTCGCACCAAATCAATCAAAAAGAAAAAAAAAAGACATGAAAATAGAACCTACCTATTGCTTAGAATCTGCGGAGAAAAGAGATTTAGATGGCGAGCTTCAACGGCCATATCAGCGAGCAGTATTATCTTGACAAGTGAGGACGAGATATGCACCCTTGAGTGTGCTTAATTTGGTTTGTGGACAGAGAGCATCGAGATGGGGTGTAGAGAGAGAGAAATGAAAAGCAAAGTGAAATGGGGAGGGGCACACGAATATATATAATGCAAAATGGGTGGGGTTTATTAAGGGTTTGGTTTGGCATCAAGTATAGAGAGAGAAAAGTTTGTGAAAAGATGTTTGTTTTGGAGTATTTAAAGGGATGGGGGAGGGAGGGAGGGAGGGAGAGAGAGAGAGTAGTTTGTTTGTTTGTTTAGGTTTGTAGGAAGGATTAGACTTTAGAGTACATTTTCCGGAGATTGTTGGGTTCTCATAATACTATTGACTCCTAATTTCATAGCTACAAGAGGGGATAAGAGATCGGATCGCTCCGCCCTAATCACAGGGGCTATTCCAGCCATTCTTTTAATTATTTTTAATTAATTAATTAATTGTGAAATATGAATAAGTGTGAGAAGGGGCAGAATTGCACGTGCGAGGGTGAGGGGACCCACGTGAAAAATGAGGGCGAGGAGGTTGGAGTGCAGTGCAATTGAGGACAAGTTTAATACGTAGAGGTGGAAATTCAGGGGTGCGGGGTGGGATGGGGTATTAGATCATACTCTACACTCTACGTGACTCTTCTTTAACCTCAACGCCCACCTTCTTTTCTATTTTTCTTTTTTTTTTTCAAAATCAGAAAAAAAGTTCAAAATCAAAAGATTAACATTCATATGCATGGTGAGTTTTGTGTGAATAGGCTAGGATCTCCTACATTTTGATCTAATGTGTACAATATGTTGTAACCATGTCCAAATTAGTATTTTTACATAGTTAATCTTTTTGTAATTGCATCGATTTAGAAAAATTTAAAGAGAATGGGACTCAAAAGGTTCAAATTGTATTGATTTGAGAAAAGTAAATATGTTCATAATATACAACATGTGTGGATGTCGTTTTTGTAATGTTAGTTTTTATTGAAAGGTTGGATCATTACAGATGAAAGTCATTTAATATTTATTCATAATTTTGAAATTTGATTCTTTTGGAAATAACATCAACGAATGAGATAATTTTGAAAGTGATTTTTGTATGAATTAACTTTTGGATAAACTTGAAATTTTCAGCCATAAAATGTGAACCTACTATATAAATTAAGACAGTTGCATGTTTAATGATACAAGAATAGTTCATGCCTCATGGGCCGGGTAGGTTTGCCCCACCATTCTTGTTGCAACCTCATTTTCAAATACATTTCTTTCTTTTATTTTATTTTTTTATTGATTTATTAATAACATATTCGAAGTTTTGTAGCATTCATCTTAGATGGATGAATCCATTGACAATATAATATTGCTGAATTCAACAAGAAAGTTGTGATTAGATGAGTAAGACAATATGAATGCCACGCTCTTATTTTCTTTCATTTTACATTGTTTGTAGGTAAATGAATAAGATAACTTATATTATTGTTAAGACTCTTATTCTTAATTATGTTAGCCCTTTAAATTTTAAAACATTTCAAAATCAACATTATCAAATAATTATTACCGTTACGAGCCAATACAAAGCATCTAATTATTTTCGCTTGCTTCTTTAATCCTCTACCATATTCATCAATGAATCTGCAAAAGTAACTTAAAAACGTATGCAGCAATTAAAACCTGTTCACTTCCCACATACGATATTAAAGGATTGCTTGAAAATTATAATCCAAATTATTGATTGTCACTTTTATAGTATAGTTATTTAAATTATAAAATTGGTTTCTTGCCAATGCTCCGAGATTTTTATAAGTAGGCTGATAACGCGTGTTTCTTTTTATTTCCTTTAATAACAGTCACCAATTAACATTAGTGAAAAACATTTACCACAACAAACAATTATTTGTCCACTTATTATAATATAATATTGGGATTGCGATTAGCCCGAATCCAACAAACAATAATATAGATATACTTTATGAATAATTTGGTATTACATTTAAGGATTAATACAAAAATCAATTTGAGGTGTGATCATTTTTTTCAACTTATAACCTAAAATCTTTTGATTGCTTTCTAAAGTTCAAATTTTTTTTTCAAATTGCAATGTAGGATCATTTTTCGGTTAAAAAAATATATATATATTTGAGTTTGATTTGAAGTTTCATTAGATTTTGAAATGTAGAGTGTGCTGACATAAATTGCATATATTTTGGTCAAAACAATTCGGACATCAAATTTAGGCGTGACAGTGTGATAGACTGATAAGGAATCCATGTTCCCTACGGAGATTATATATATATATATATATAAAAATTGTAATAATTTGATTAAATATTTATTAAAATGTAATTGATTAATTTGTCATTATGTTTTAATCGGATTATACATTATACCCTGTATTTTCATAAGTTAAGTCGGATTATAAGTCATTTACAGTAAGTCATTATACAATATATTTTGATGATATCTTATAAGTCATATATTTTAATGTAATTTTATGGGATTTTTTAAATATTTATTAGGATACTAGAAAAAAACTTAAAATTAGGACTCCACATGGGGATGGATCCTCACAGAGCGGAGAATGGGAAAAAGTTTCTCCCTACTAAATTAACGGGAACAATTATCCCCGCCACAACCCATTACCAAGCCTAATCAAATTCAATTATGGCGGAAAAGTCATCGAAAAATAGTCTAGATTGTCTTAAAAAATCGTGTTGCATTCGGAAAAAAGAAAAAGAAACTTATATTGAATATTGATCCTAGATTGAATTAGCATATATGAAGAAGAGAAAGTAAAAGGAGAAATGGTGGCCTGCTAGAGTGGAATGGAGGCACAATGGGATGGGTCAAGGCTTGGGTTTTATCATCATAACAGCAAGAGAAGACCACCGAGTTAAGTAGAAGTAGGTGTGGCTCTAAATATAAAGACAAAAGCAAAAGGACAATATTTACACATGATATGATATGAATATATGATAGATGCTTTCGAGGTAATTATCCTCTGCATCTTTACCTATTTCACCTTTTTATGCTCCTCTTTCAGACACATTAGCTGCAATTAAGGACACAATTATAGCAGGCCTTCCATTATTTCTTTATTTAGGCGGTTCACCCATTTTGTTATTTAATCGCCTCTCTTGTTCTCAACTATTTATTTTATTTATTGTCTATTATTTTGTTTTTCCTTAATAGTAATAATAATAATCATAGACCCACATGGCTATGGAAGTTATCATGTGTTTTATAATATAGTACGACGATGATAATAATAATATAGGGGTGTGGGATTATTGGTTTGAGGCCGTACAGGGCAATCTAGCTTCTGAAAAATAAATGTGTAGATCACATTTTGTATAATTAAGTAAATAAGTTCTGTAGTTATAAGTTGTGTTCTTACACTTTAATAATTATTTCATTAATTCTAACTTAAATTTAATCAATTGATTAAAGAATGACACTACCTACAATTAATTCTAAATGTTTAGTATTGTAAAATTGCCTATTATTCAAATATTTCTAAAATGAAATATTCTTACAGAGAATGATTGTTTTCAATCTAAATCAGTGAATGCATTTTATTTAAGTAAAACTGATTCGAGAGTGATAATTATTTGGTTCGTATATAACGTAACTTTTAGCCATCGATAAGACATATTAACTTTTTTAATTGATCGAATATATATTTATTGAATTATAAATGTACTTAATTAGATTAAGCCATATTCAGTTACTTAAATTGATAACATATAACTAATGATGTTTTAATTGATTTAGCGTACGTACATTTTTTTTTAAAGCATATGTAAATTGATTAATTAATGCCTCTTTTAATTAATAAACTTCATGGCCCCGAGGTAATCAATCTAAAGATGTATTTCTGTTACACATTTCATAATATAAACATGAAAGGAATTATTAATTTGCAATAGGTGATATATGATTATTTTTCCCTAACCTACTGTAAATATTTAATATCATATTGTTATGTCCCTACAAGAAAGTGTGTTTGCCTTGTTCTATTATTTACTCTTATGTCCCCCTCAAAAGGTTCCTATACTTGTAACGGTTGCTTCTATATCACTTACAATATCAAGTGTTAATTACATGCATATAGTTTTTTTTTTTTTTTATAAGGACATTGTAATATGAGACATATATAGAAGTTTAATTTGAGTAAAATATACACAAATTAAGGACAAATTAATAACAAAAACATTAAAATATGATTGATTTATTGAAAAATAATCACATTTTTCTGTTACATGAAATGATAATGTAGTAGGTTGTATGATCTACTAAACGCTTATTATATGAAATGATATACATAATAATGAATAAAATTGGTTTCCAATTGTACTCATAGACTTAGCTTAGTAATAGGTACATCACTCACCTTAAGCAATGTCTCAGGATCGAGTCCCTCCTCCTTTAATTGTAATTCAAAAAATTGGTTTTCAATTCAACTACTAATTTTATTTTATTTTCATTTTTCGGCATTTTATTAATTGGGTCCGCGATCGATTCCTTGTTAAACTGCTTGAAAGGTTTAATTGTCAAATTCTAGAAAAACCACATGTAAACATATCATTTTCTAATAAAAAAATTTACCAAATACAATAAAGGAAATATTTTGTCACACACTCACACTTGATGAGATATGGGTTATATGAAAAAACAGTGTTGTAATAAATAACCATAAGTTCAAATAATTTACCACCGTATTCCAATTGGCTTTATTTTCGTTACAATAAAAAGGAAAAAAGTGAAGTTGATGACAATGATGAAATTGCAATCCCATTCCAATGATGGTAAATAATTTTGAGGTTAAGAGTGAGGATTTGAATAATGAAAAAGTAAAATAACTTTTTTTTTCTTTTCTTTTAACATTGGACTTTGACAGTGGATATAAGTCGATTCAACTTCAAAATCAGATCATTTAACCAAATTTTACAATTTATGTGATAACAACTTAAAAGATGATATACTGTTACTCCAAAATTAGTTTTAAGTAGAATTATTAAAATGAAAAATAAAAAAAGTAAGAAGAGGTAAAGTAGATGGATTGGTGGATTCCCCAATGAAAATAAATAAATTCTTTCTCCACTCTATTATTGCTTTCATCAACCCAACCCCAACAATTCCTACTTTCCTTTAACCACCACCCCAAATCCAAACATCACTAAGCTTAACTTTTTCCTTTTAATTACAAAAATTAAATGACAAAGATGATAATTAAATTAAAAGTTGGTGGTGGGTCACAAGAAATATTAGTATTGGATTACTACCACAAATAAAGGACTAAAAAGAGATGAGAGAGAGAGAGAGAGAGGGGAATACATTATACACATAAGCATGTGTGTTTGTGCTCCCCTCTTTTGAGGGCAAATGAAAGAGCTTGACTTGTTGGATTTTCCTTTTCCAATCTTTTTTCCCCTTTACGTTACATTCAACTTAAAGTTGCACTATAACATATAGTAGTAGTAGTAGTATGTGATTATTCCACATGTGAATTCCAAGCCTTTTCTTTCTCTCTCTAGATATGGGTTTACCAGTTAAAGGGTTTATCTGACAGATTCAAAGCTTCTTTATTTATTCATTTCCATTTTGTATTTTGGTGGTGTATATATATATATATGGATGATTAGATTCCCCGAAAATATTGAAAAAGTATCCCATAAATTGATTCATAATCAATGAGGGAGGCCACCAACTACCCAGACAACTTATCTGAACCAGAAATTTAATTTCTTTAGATTAAAAAAATTCACAATACAAAGCTATAATTATTTCACTCAGATTTGGACCAACATTTATGTCAGTCAAATTCACGCACTTTTACTACCACTCTCTGTTTTTATTCACAAAATAATAACTTAATCGAAAGTATTATTTACAGCAGAATCCCAACTGCACCCCAAATATTTAATTTTGTCTATTCAAATATTTTTTTTATTTATAAGGGAGAGTTTGGTTTATTTCACACATATAGAAATTAAATTTCAATACTCAATGTTATTCACTTATGTTTATCACTATGGCATCTCTATGGACATTTATATGCCTATCATTTTTATTTTTTGATAGCAAAAGTAGATCAAAGAAGAAAAGCAAAAATAGAAAAGAGGGAAATGACAGAACAGTACTTGACTCCACATCTTTTTGCCTTTAATAAATATTGATGTTGAAAGTTGTTGCACAAGTTAGTGTATGTTGATGTTTCATTGAGGATGAGGGGTCACATATATACATATTACATATGACATTGTATTATAAGTGAATGATAAAAAAGGGATTGCAAGTCATGCTCAAGGCTAATAGCCTGAAATTTGAATTTAAAATAAAATAAAATTCACTTCTTTTATTATAATACCTCATTAGTGATGTCAGCGAACCAATTTAGAAAACAAATTATTCACATTTAGACGAATATTAGCAATTTGGAAAAGCGATAATACCTTACTTTTATGGTGTGCTAAACTTTAAAACAAAACTCTTTTTTTTTTTTTTTTTGTTTGAGATATCTTTACAAAACTTGAGATAAATAATAATAGCTTTTACATCTCTGACAAACAAATTTGACCGTTGGGTTGGAGACATAGTGGTGCTCTGTTTTCACGGGGTTTTGTGGGCCACCCATTCACTACCATTCTACTCCTCCATTTTCTTTTATTTTAGGTAAATTAATGTCAATTTTTGGTATCTTTTTATGAATCATAATAAAATAAGAGTAACACTTTTGTGCACCAGTTGCACCGTGCAATCCATACATTTATGTTATAAATGTAGTATTTTTATGTTATAAATGTAATACTTTTATGCATGTTCATTTTAAAAGATACGGATATTTGTACATAAAGGTATTATATTTATAACATAAATGTATTGATTGCATAGAATTTCACTTATGTGCAACTGGTACACAGAAGTTTTTGTGATAAAATAAAGAGTAACATTCATGTGCACTTGATGCACACATGCATTAATTCGGGTAGGGTTTGGGTGTGAGTTGATCCGGATTCGCGTATTTTTACTTTTTTATTTTATTTTTGATCCTAACCTCTATGTTATGTTAGTTATAGTTTTATGTTATATTAGTCATACCTTTATATCCAAATATCATATTTTTATTTAATATTTTTAATTCTAAAAAACCCTAATTTCGCCACAATTTGTACATATCTATACTATATATAAAATGAGAGAAGTTGACAAATTTTACTAATTTGCCACGTTCCCTCCTAAAAGTACCACATCAAATTCATGATTGTATAAATATTTTATTTTTTATTTTTTTGTAAACTCTAAAAAACAATATTTTATATGTAATCATGCATTTTTTTTCCTTTTGTCATTTACAAGAAAATGTTATGATAATAATATTTAAAAATTCAATTGTGGGCCTCATTCCAATAGAATTTACTTCATTGCACCCTAATTTTAAATTTACTCAATACATTTTTTAGGAAATAAAAAAGAGTAAGAAAAGTACTAAACAAAATTTGTCCACATCTATAAATTATTGAGAAGTTTAGCACCATACACCAACATAATTTCATACATATTCACTTTGGTAATCATATACTTTAAGGATATGATTATATTTTATTGATGTGATTAAAATTTAAAAATAGTAAAAATTAAACATTATGTCAAAAATTAAAAATTTGGAAAATTAGTTTAAAATTTTTATATATAAATGTGAAAAATAGTTTTAAAATCAAAAAATAATTTTACGAGGTGTTATAAAATGTTTAAAAGTTTGAAAACTATTATAAAAATATCAAAATAATAATAACAAGGTTTACCAATTTAATATCAACAAATAAAATTTAAAAATTAATTGAAATATATATGTAATATTAATTTTGAAAGATATAAATATCAATAAATTGAATAAAAATAGCTTAATAAAAAAAATAAAAATATTTAGTAATTTATTCGAAATTATTTCAATTAAAGAGATATAATTAATCTAAAAGTTGTTTTAAAAAAAACTAGATTTTGCTATAAAATAATCTGAAATATGGTTTCAAAAATCTAAAAATTATTATTTTAAAATGTAAAAATAATTTGGAAGCTAAAAATTTTAAATATAAACTAAATTTTGGAATAAATTTAATTTTTTTTGAACAAATCCATCTAAAAACAATGCAAAAAATTATTTACAAATTCTAAAATATATAGAACAAAAAAATATGAACCAAACATATTAGTAAGTATAATAAATCACTTCTTAATTATTCATAAATTAAAACTAACAAACACAAAACTATTATTATTATTATTATTATTATTATTATTATTATTATTATTATTATTATTATATATTGTGTTCAATTTTAATTTCAAATTTAATTGTTGAATATTGATGTTCAATTTATTATTTTATTATTCATATTTTATTATTTTATATTCTATTGTGTTATATTTATAAATTAATTATATTCATAATTTCATTTAAATTTCATTTTTAATGCATGTTATATTAAATTCATATCTATTTTAAAATTCATAATCTATTATTTACATTGCATATATAATTATATCAAATTTAAAATGTTGACTTTCAAAAATTTTTGCATTCAAAATTTCTAATTTTATCAAATATAATTATTTAAAATAACATAATTTTAAAGTTGCAATATTAACATTTTTATTAACATAGATATTAAAAGCAATATATATTTATATTTAAATTATATATCATTACATTATGTCATAAATATTAAAGATTATTAGATTTTATATAACAAACCGCGCATCGCGCAGTTTACCTTTATATGATATTACTTATATATTTATATCAACATAGTCAAATCTTTATGTAATATATAAATGTACAACTAACATAACTACAAGGTATATCTATAATCTGATATAATTAAAAGATATGACTGTTATAACTAAAAAAAATGAAAGATTAATATGTATATCTAAAAAAAATACTAAGGTACAAGCCTTACAGAGGTATGATTAACATAACTAAAATGTATGACTAACACTACTAAAATTTATAGTTAACATAATATAAATGTCTGACATCTGTGAGCATGTTTGGGCGGATTTTGTCCACAACTTGGTGGCGCGTACAGACGCGTGGCGGGTCGGGTCGACCTGGGTGCACGGATCTAGGTGCACAAAAGTTTTTGTCTAAAATAAATAAGTTAACCTCAAACTTAAATGTTTTTTACTCGTTAGTTTGTACATATATTCGTAAGTAAATTTATGAGTTTATTAGTAAAATATAAAATCAATGATTACGTATTTAATTAATAAATTTGTATTTTTACTTATTTAATCAATGATTTTAGTAAATATGTTTTTTATTTTATTTGATTTGATGGTGATGAGAAATAAAAATATTAAAAAAAATTATTCCATCTTGATTCCATTCAACTAATTAATCGAACTATGGTGATCTCTGTATCGGTATTTCCATTTCATACATATTTATACATGACCAAAATTATCATGGATCATCAAAGAGGCAAAACGCGTTTATAGGTCATTGTTAGTGTAATTTTAGGTTATGTATGATTAATCGCTAATAACAATCTGATCCTTCTAAATTACACTAGTAGAATTTATGAATGACCTGATACACTAATAACTTTCATCATGATTTACAAGAACATTTTTTTTAGTTCAACTATATGCATGACATTTCTAGTATTATCCAAACTTGAATAACGTTTTCATTATCTAGTCGAAATTTTGATGATGTGAAATGTCGTTTTTTCCAAGGCCCATAACTAAATATTAGGCAATCACAAAGTGGGCTTCAATCCTCATGAAACGAGTCTTACCTGGTCCAATTGAGTGGGCCCAAAGGCCTTCTAGTTAAGGGATCTGTATTGGGCCTAAAATTGTCAGATAGTATCAGGTCCACTTGGCCCGTGGGCTTTATTATTAGTATTTCATAAGAGATTGCCCAAAGGGCCTTCTAATGTGATTGCCTATTTATATCCTCCAATAATATTAGTGTGTTTGTTCTACAGCTTCAAAAATATTTATCGATAAATAGAAATTCTAGGGCAAATTTTATTTTCTTGATTTTCTTTCGCTGGTTTAAAATTCAACATTATATAGTATGGTGTATATATTGTAAATTTAATCCTGACAATTCGAGTTACACTTTAAGTAAATGATCAATAAAGTTAAGTATGATCCGAGTATTGCTCACTGCTCAATAGATATATTACCATGTGCAAGTATATGAGATCCCTTTTTATCCAATTGGACCAATTCGATCCCTAATTAAGTATATAATTATAATATATACATATCAAAAGTAATGTTATACAATTGAATATCAGTCATATGATGTACCTTTTATATTGGGTGTTGTATTATTTCTTTCTTCAATGTGATAGGTGTGAAATATGTATACAATAAGATAATTTTATATTGATTTGTATTATAAATATTTACGATGAGATAAGTTTCGATAAAGTTTGATTCATTTATATTAACATGCAAATGTAAATGAAAAGAAATAAAATCATATATTGTATATATATATTTTGTTCAAATTGGCGGGTCAAGGCAAGTGAGTTCATTTATCCAATAAAATTTAAATATGGATTGCATTCATCAATATTACTCGAGTCCGATCTAGTGCAGAAAATCAAGTAATAGAACGAATATATAAAGATCACGTACTAAAAATGACCCACTCATACCTTTATTCTACTAATTACATTACATTTTTATTACAAGATAAAAACTATTGTACAATTACACTATGGTCTAGAATTCATAAAATCTCAATGCGACCCATTTTCATACGTCACACGCTTACACATGCCAAACTGTCAACGCCCATATTTTTTCGTATGTTTGTATTCTAACATGTATTCTAACAAACATGTAAGAAGAAAGAAGAAGAGGTAGAGGAGAGGATGTTAATATTTTATTATATGCAATAAAAAAAAGTAAAAAAACCTATATATAAACGAATTGTTGATTTGGATCGTATTGACATGGATTTGATGAACAAGAGCCCAACTCACAACATATTCAAAGATTTTCCCACATCAATGATTTAGTGTGTGAGCCCAAAAATAAAAGTGCCTGCTATCAAACCTTAAATCTTGAATTCAAGTCATGGGAATATGAGTGTAACCTTTGACCTCTTAATTAAAAAAAAAAAACTGACCTCTTAATTTTTTTTATTTTTTATTTATAAATGTCAGTAGTGTAAATGGACCCAAATAAATAGGAGTTGGCCCATTACATTGAAGTGCGGACAAGAGTGAGGATAACAGTGGATAAATTGGGAAGCCCAATCAAAATAAGATTAAAATCTGTAGGATAACAATGAATGGAAAAAGGCGTTGAAACAAAATCCAAAAAACTCCTAAAGAGATTTCTGTCAACGCTATCCTTACTCACATCGCCCTTCCATCAGCAATGGAGGCTGCCGCCATAGCCAGCGTTAATCAAGCTCAATTTTGCATGAAAACGCGCCCCCTTTCTGGTAATTTCACTGCGGGTTCCGTTTCAGCTCTTCGGGTTTCTCTTCCCTGCAACACTAAATCCCCGGCGTTCACGCGCGGCAGAAGTTTACTCACAAGGGCATCCGTCGCTGTCGAGGAGAAGACTCAAACTAGGACTGCTGTTATCAGAATCGGCACTAGGGGGAGGTAATGTTTCTCTTTTCCTGCGTTTTCTGCGTATTGCTTATCGGATTTGATGCATTTGGAGTTGGAATGCTTCGCTTAAGGAATGCTTCTTCAGCTTCAATTTTTCACGATTGACTAATCTTCTGTTCTAAATTAGGGAATTTACTTATTTTGCTGCATTTTGATTTTGATTTTTTTTCCCGAGTTTTCCTGGAAAGAAGAAAATGTGCATGTTTAATGGCGTTTGCCCTAATTTTTTCTCAGTTTACAGTCAAAAGCAACTTATATACTTTGTGATTAGGAAGATTGAAGGGCGTCTTTTTGAATTTCATATGATGTTTGGAAAAAATTCGATTTGTCACTGGATGATTTAATTATATAATTATTGGTTAGGACAGTCCACTGGCCCTTGCTCAAGCTCATGAAACCCGAGATAAACTGATAAAGTCACATCCTGATTTAGCTGAGGAGGGAGCAATTCAAATTGTGATCATTAAAACTACCGGTGACAAAATTTTGAATCAGCCATTGGCAGATATCGGTGGAAAGGGTTTGTTCACTAAAGAAATAGACGAGGCGCTCATTAATAGTGATATTGATATAGCCGTGCATTCGATGAAGGATGTTCCAACTTATCTTCCAGAAAATACAATATTACCTTGTAATCTCCCAAGGGAGGATGTCAGAGATGCTTTTATTTGCTTAACTGCAGCTTCTCTGGCTGAGCTTCCTGGGGGAAGCATTGTAGGCACTGCTTCATTGAGAAGGAAATCACAACTTCTCAACAGATATCCAACACTGAAGGTGAATTTATGATATGGTATTTACTCATTTTGCCTTCTTTAGTCTTAGATTTTGTGTGTATGGGTTTAAATATAAATGAGATGTGTCTTGAGTGGGAAAGTGATGGCGAAATATGATCTATATAGTTGATCCCACAAGGTGGGATTAAGGCTTAGTTTGTTTTGTTGTGTGCGTGAATTAAAAACTGCATATTTCTGCCATAACCTCTACATAGATAATTTGATTATTAGCACAGAACTTTTTATTTTAACTTTGCATGTAAAAGTTTTGGTGTTGGCCACATGTGTTCACTTTTGCATCTTTATGCCTCTAATATAAATTAATTGTTATTTTTTTCTATGTACTTGATGTGATCATACTCTCAACTTGTGATTTTCAATCAGCACCAGACATAAAAGATCATCGTATTTGTCCAGAATTTGTTCATTTCCGACATGTCAGGGACCAGGCATAATCCCTTTTCCTGATTGTGGTAAGTGTTGCCGGTTTTCCAGATGGTTATTAACAGTATCCATCATGAAGAAACTCTATCCGGCTGCTGCCCCTTTAGTTTGTGTAGATGTCTGTCTGTGTAGCTGTGCAGTCATTCATTATGAAAAGATCATTGGGAAACTGTTGAGGTCCAAGTCAAGAAGTTTTCTCTATGTAATCTATAATGTTCCAAAGTCATGGTGGCTCTTAATGATAAATTCAGTTATCCGCGTTCAAGCTAATTTATTGCCATTTTTAGCTTTATGTACTCTTTACTGTCTTTTTGGAGTGTCTTGATCTGGCATTCTCACAATTTCATGACTTCTAACTCATAGATATAAAGGACAAGGATTTTTCTCAGGAGTTGAATGGGAATGCAATATATGTTTTTCTCACCTTCACTTATTCTGATGCTAATATTTTGTAGGTGGTGGAGAATTTCCGAGGTAATGTACAGACAAGGTTGAGAAAATTAAGTGAGGGGGTGGTCCAAGCAACACTGTTGGCATTAGCAGGATTGAAGCGCCTAAACATGACAGAAAACGTCACTGCTATACTGTCTATTGATGACATGCTTCCTGCCGTAGCTCAAGGGGCTATTGGGATTGCATGCAGAAGTGATGATGAAAAGATGGTATGTCATATTCTGCTCTACCATAGTTTTCGACCGAGTTCTTTTACTTTATCTTTTCATTGCACTAGGAACAATAATTAGTTGTGGTACACATTCCTTATGTTGTCAATGGGTAAAATATCATAGAGTTTCTCGAGGATTTCCATGTTATCTAATTGAATATTTCTCCTCCATCCAGATTACTTATTTGGCATCCTTGAATCATGAGGATACCAGGTTAGCAGTTTCTTGTGAGAGAGCTTTCCTTGAGAAATTGGAGGGATCTTGTAGAACTCCAATAGCTGGATATGCATCTCGAGGTGAGGATGGAAATTGTATTTTCAAAGCATTGGTGGCATCCCCTGATGGAACCCAAGGTACTTGGAACTATAACTTAATACAATAACAAAACATGGATGATATTACTTCTTCAATTGGAAAGTGATGTTTTAACTTGTTTATTTCATTGAACATACAGTACTTGAAACCTCACGAAGAGGTCCATATGCATATGATGATATGATGAAGATGGGTGTGGATGCTGGTGAGGAACTTCTCTCACGAGCTGGTCCTGGTTTCTTCAACCAGTAAGTAGTTGAGTGAGGCATAACACGAGGTCTAAGAATCGTGATTTGTTATTTGAGGTTAGCTGTTAGGACGTCCATTTTGTACTATTAACTGCAGTGAAGATAAATTTTGGTTGCCCAATTCTTATTGTTTGTTGTATCATTATGTATTTTGGGGTAACATTTGCATCGACTAACTGCTTTGTTCGATCATTAAGCAATATTGGTCGCCTTCTCTTGTCAACCACGATCAAGTCCCATCCTATTTGGCCTCTTTCGTTTGAAGGATTGGACACTTAATCTCAAACATGATCAGTCCCATCCCATCTTATTTTGCTATCCTTTAATGCATCATCCCAAACACAAGATTGATTCAAATTTCTGAACGATGCAATCTCATTATTTCTACTTAATCTCGCATATGTGCTTAATCTCGTCCTTCATACCAAACGAGGCCTTCGTGTTTGTCAATGAATTGCTTAATGATTGAGATATACAGGTTTTGTTGGCCTTCAGAAATCAATTTTACCGAAACAATATATTTTTTGATCTAATAAGGCACCTTTTTTACCACTCACAATCCTTCAAAACACTAACTTGGGATCCGGAGAATTTACATTGAGATAATGTCTAAATTTAATTTAACAAAAGTTAAACCCTAAATTCAACTATACACGGAACCATTATCTGATTTTTATAAAAACAATACGATTAAAAACATACCCATTCACCATAATTCAAAGACTCAAGCAAAGTATTTAAGAAAATTCCGTTGGGGAAATTAGATAAAGAAAAATCAAGAATCTCGGAGTCAAACATCAGGAAACATTTCAAACACACAGAAAACGTGTAATTCTACAGACTAGAAATAAACACAAAACAGACATCCCTAGAAAGAAATCAAATTAGAGTAAATATCTTTAAAAAAGTAAAGTTGCAACAGCTAAACAATAGGACATTCATGTTCTTGTTATGGTACCCCAAATAACATAATCCAGACAGTGACTCATCAACATAATACATGGAAAATTGAAAAAACAGACTAAAATGAAAACACAGTAAAAGAAAATTTACTGCCTTCAGGTGATGTTGGGATTACTCCCAGATGTGTTTAACACACTCATAACTCAAAGCTTATCCTCAAAGTCGGACAATGGTGTCATCTGCTCCTTGAGACCCTTCCTCTTACGAATATCAGCCACCAAAGTAGCAGCTTGAGATCCAGCTTCAAGAGGATCAGAAGACATCATGTCCCAGTGATCGAACACGCACTGTGGAAACGCCTGCCCAGATGTTGCAGCTCTCAAAGTGCTGGAGAATCCGAATGATTCAACAACAGGGAGGTATGCCTTGATGTTGTAAAGAGGTGTACCCGGCCTCTGCATTTCTTCAAACACGTGTCCACGTTTCTGATTCAGCACACTGTAAATTCCACCAAGAGCTTGCTCAGGTGCTTGGATCTCCACCATGTACACTGGTTCCATAAGGCGAGGCTTCGCAGTAAGCTGCGACGCGTAAATGACCCTCCTCGCTGTTGGAATAACCTGACCGCCTCCTCTGTGAATTGCATCTGTATGAAGAACCACATCGCATACCTCAAAGCATATGCCTCTCATATTTTCTTCTGCCAGCGGCCCTTCCTTTGAAGCCCATTGGAAACCTGCAACAACAGAATCCTTGATTTCATTCAAATACTGCACTCCCTTACACATATCAACCACCATGTTTGGACCAGTTGTTTCCGGACCGAAGCACCAAATTTTCTTGGCCAGCTCCTTGTCCCACCCAAACTCCTCTGCTAAGATCTTTGAGCGAATCTTGGGATCGTCCCTTGGACCAATACGCCCATCATCAATGGCCTCAGCAAGTCCCTCTTCCAATGGCCTGGCTTCCATGTACAGACGATTGTGCTTGTTAGGTGATTTGCTCATCACTATACGACAAGACCTCTCAAGAACAGTTTCACGGAAGGAAACAACTGGATCGGATTTTATGATCTCAGCGCCACCCATGAAATCATCCTGCAAGTCCTTCAAGCAGATCTCAAGATGCAATTCTCCAGCACCAGCAACAATATGCTCTCCAGACTCCTCAATGGTACACACAACCATAGGATCAGATTTGGCCAGACGCTTCAAACCTTCAACAAGCTTTGGCAGGTCTGAAGCAACCTTGCACTGCACAGCAACTCGCACAACAGGAGAGACAGAGAACTTCATTGCTTTGATCGGATGAGCATCAACTTCTTTCTCATTTGTCAGTGTAGCGTTTTTGGTGATGTATTGATCAAGACCAACCAATGCAACCGTGTTACCGCAAGGAACATCTTCAACAGTTTCTTGCCTTTTGCCCATCCAAATAACAGTTCTCTGGACACTCTTGGTGTACAAGTCCTTTTTCTCCCCAGGAACATAGTTCGGGCCCATGATTCTGACCTTCAAACCAGTAGATACCTTTCCAGCGAATACACGACCAAAAGCAAAGAACCTACCCTTGTCGGAGGCTGGAATCATCTTAGAAATGTAAAGCATGAGAGGTCCCTCAGGATCACAGTTCCTGATAGCATTAGCATAGACATCATCAAGAGGGCCCTCGTACAGGTTCTCCACACGGTATCTTTGGGCCTTACTGGGTGAAGGAAGATGGAATATCATCATTTCCAATAGAGCAGTACTCGCAGGAAGCCAGGTTTGCATAACACGCTTCATCAAAGGTTTCCCCATCAAATCCTTCTCATCCGACTTCATTGTGATGCCAAGCTTTGTCAGCATAGGCCACAATTTGTCCTTCTGATCATTCATGCAGGTGTTAATGATCTGCTTGATGGGCTCATAACAGAACTGAACAAATCCACGTTTGCATGTAGGAGAGCCGGTATTCTTGCCAGTCCACTTCTTAGTGGCAGGATCAAAAAAGTTCTCTCCCCAAAGCCTTTCCATCATCTTGGACTCATCAACGCCAAACTTTGAGGCGTACATCTTAGCGAAGTTTGTCAATGTAAAAGCCCAACCATGCAGACCAGCAGAGAAAGCAACAGTACCTTTCTCTGGGTAAACCTGAACATCACCTAGGAGGGGATCCTCATATGTGGCCATGATCACGTTAGCGTTTTCAATAACCCTCTGGAATGTTTGGTAAGCTTCCTCTCCATCCACTTGCAGCTCAAGGAAACACCTGTCCATCTTGTTAACGGTCAGCACAGGACGGATTCTTTCACCGAGAGCCTGACGGAGGACAGTCTCAGTCTGGACACATACCCCTTCAACACAATCCACCACGACAAGAGCACCATCAGTGATTCGAAGAGCAGCCGTGACTTCAGAAGAGAAATCGACGTGCCCAGGTGAATCGATGAGATTGATGAGGTACTCATTGCCCATTCGCTCTCCCGTGAAGTTCTTCAAAGACGCATCGGTCATTTCATAATACAGTGAGATACCAGTTGATTTGATAGTAATACCACGTTCTGCTTCATCAGCTCTTGTGTCCGTCATTCTAACATCCCCAGCAACTTCTTGGGCAATAATCCCAGCAGCCGCAACAAGAGAATCTGTAAGTGTTGATTTTCCTGCCAGAACATTGTAATATCAATGTTAGTTCATGCTTCAAACTAAAAGTCTCAAGTCTGACAATTCATCCTAAAAGGAAGATGATACTAGCATCTTAAATCATAACATCTCCAGCTGTCTTACCATGATCCACATGGGCAATAACAGACATATTACGAATGTTGTGTTTGAGATCCATAATCCTACGGAGCTCATCTGCTGTGAACTTCACCTGAAATCATAAAACAGTACTCACGTTAAAATCTAATTAAATACTCTGATGACACTATTAACTCAGAAAATGAATCATTATCCTTACCATTTTGACTGGTTCTAAATATTTCACCAGTCAACAAAATTTATAGGCCGATTTCCAACAGAATTTCCTGCAATTATAATTAGAAAAAAAAAAATCAAGATGGATCTTCAAAAATATATATGTAAAATATATCATGTTTGAATGTTTAAAGAAGATAACTTTATAACAAAATTCCACACCAAAAATTAACATTGGCATGATACGATGAATCAAATGATAACAGATAATGATGCATGATTTTCTTGGCTAAACTGTAATTAGCACAACCACTATAGCAGCCTTGTAATAACTCGATTAAGAATTCCCAGAACAGCACATGGCAAATTCTGTTCAGTAATTTCTTTATACATCTAGTAGCTGCCTAAAACATATTTTTTTAGCAAAACATACGATTAATATTCATATCATAAATACTCGCACACTGAGACATATGTACATAAATCCCAATTAATTGTATAAATAGTTCAAAGGCATCTATGTCGATTACTAGAACCAGATCAAGTAAAAATTTAGAAACATTTTATGTCAACACAACAAGAATCAAACAAGAGAGCGCAGGCATAGATAGATTGATAGATATATAGAGAGAGAGAGATATGCTTCATTTGAAATCAATCATCAAATAATATTCCCTCTGTTTGTTCTTACTCTTCCTATACTAATTTAAAACACTTTATCATCCAAAACAATGACAAGATATGAAGCAACAGTTACAATTATCCACCAAAGATTAAACTAAACTAAGCTTCCTAAATGAGTAAAAGTTTAGAGAGAGAGAGAGAGAGCTCACAACAGATTGGAGATGGAAGATAGTCTGGAGGCGGCACTTCAGAGACGAGTTACAGATATAAAGTCCACTCCTCAAACCCTAATGATAAAATGGTGAGAATTTTTTAAATTGCACATACCTCCCCGAAATATGTTCTTATTCTCAAATCGATCCGAAAACTCATTCAGAATTGTCAAAAATACCTCCAAGGGCTCCACATCCACTTGAGTCGAGTTGATTTATTTGGAGAGGTTCCAAGTACATAAGTGAAAATGATAATTATAAAATTTTGAATTTTGTAGCAAAGGTGAATAATATAAATGTTTTTTTTTAATATGAAATCAAAATTGTGACTAATCCCAATTAAATCAGCGATCTAAGTAATAAATTTGATCATGCAAATTTTGATCTTATATAATTTTTTCTTTCTCTTAAATTTAAGCACTCATTTTCAAAAAATCATTAATAGTTAACTTGATTATTTTTATTACCCAGACACACATATTCTTATTCTTATGATATTTATGTATATATTTTTTACCTTTTCAAAATTAATAAAGATAGTTTACAAGTGTCAACAACCTTCTAAAAGTCATATTACTCAAATAACGGTGTTCATACATGTGTAATCGATAATAATATTTGTTTATAATTCTACGCGCAGAGGCGGAGCCTCATGGTGGGTGAGGGGGGCTTTAGGCCCCCCAAAATTTTAAAAAAAATTAATTACCTATATATACTTTTAGGATTTTTTTTTTATTTTTAGTGTTAAAATACAGATTTTATAGTAATCTAGCCCCCCAAAATCGTTCAGCCCCTTCCGGATTTTTAGTCTAGCTCCGCCCCTGTCTACGCGTATAGGTTAGATTAAAAAATTATCCTAATAAATGAAAAAATTATCCTAATTGAAGAAAGTCGTTGATGGTAGCAAGAAACAATTATTGGTGGACAACGATTCGTGACAAGTAATTTATTATGTGTTATAATTGGAAAGAAAGATGATGAAATTGAGATTTCTGTTTTTCTTGTTCTGATCCTTCTAAATCAATAAAATTCATTTTTCGTGTTTTAGAATAAAAGTAATGATAAAGTGAAATATAAAATAGATTGGTGACATTTCTATTAAAAAAATTGAAGCACTATCTTTACAAATGAAATGGCCTAAATATCCAAATCTCTTTGAAAAGGAAGGGGGTGGTTTTGTAGTATTTAAGTAATTATGGGGTTAAAAATAAAAGAGGTAACGGAAAATTCCACTTATCTTTCTTCTATAAATTAGTAGAGATATCTTGGACGCCACGTACGACATAAAAGAAGCGCCATCAATCGCTCTTCGGAATTTGGATTTCTTCCTGGGAATATTCGAGTCATTAGGTTATCCCATTGGGCTTTCATTTCAATGGGCTTTTATTAGCCCAAACTTAAAAGTTGTATACTTGCATTTGGTTATTAAAAAAAGGATGATTCTATACACAACACAACCATCAAAATTTTCATTACAATTATCATGAATTGAAATTTTAATTTAAATTTTATTATGAAATTTTCTACTGCTTATTTTCTCTTTTTTTTAATTATTTATATAGACATTGTATATTCAATCAAATACTGTTAAAATAAAATAAAAATCATTATTTGAAGTGGATTTAAATTTTTTCATAATTATTCCAAATAACTCTGAATTTTTTATGTTAAATTTCAAATATCTTGAAACTATTGTGCTACAAATTTTTTTTGTAAGGTATAATCAAAATGTGGATCTATCATGTATATGCGAAAATATTACATCAATATAAATCAAAGCCTTAATGAAAAAAGTGAGGACTCTGAACAATGATGTTTTTTTTATCTACCTATATTTTCTTCTTCTTTTTTCCAACGGCTACATATTATGATCATAGATAGAGTTCTCCAAAAATTTTATTTGAGGTTCTCCAAAAGAAATTTGAGGGTTTTTCAACAGCTAATATCATCAGAGATATGTGATTCTCCAAAAATCTTATTTGGGATTCTCCAAACTAGAGATTTGGGGTTTTCCAAAAATCTTCTTCTTTTCTCAACGGCTGTATTTGATCAAAAATTTTGGGTTCTCCAAAAATCTTGTTTTCCAAAAATATTCTTCTTTTTAAACGGCTGCATATGATTAGAGATTTGGAGTTCTCTACAAATTTTCACTCCCAATAATTTGGTTGGGTAATAAAATTTATTTTTCAATTTGTATAAAAATGGTTGTGTGAATTGTGAATTAAAAAAAAAAAAAAAAGGTTGTGCAGAGGAGAAAAAAGAAAAAGAAAGACTGTAGCTTTAGAAACTAGAAAATATTTTCAAAAAGAAAAACTAGAAAAAATCAATAATAAGAATAAAATAGAAAAAGAAAGAATGTAACTTTACAAACTAGAAAATATTTTAAAAAGGGAAAAGAAAAAAAATTCAAATAAAATTAAAATTAAGATGTTATTTTTATCGTGGTGGTTGTATTGAGAAATTTTTTGACTGTATATAGAACCATCCATTAAAAAAGTATATTATCATTTCCTCGAAGCCCCTATTTTATTACTGCCCTCTTGAAACTTAAGTTAATGAACTTTTCCTCTCATTTTTTCTCCCAAGAGTATTCTTTTCTTTTTAACCTGCTAATACTTCTTTTAGAACTTCTTTTTATAGTAAAAACCCACTAATATGGATGAATTAAAATAGAAATCAAGATATCGAGACATAGAAAAACAATAATAATACATTATAATAATATAATATAAAAATAATATAAAGACAATAAATAACCACTTAATGAACAATAGAGATGTGTGTCCATCATACAAGACTATGTTTATCAAGAAATCCAACTCAACCCAACATTTTAATAAAAAAATTCATTTGTCTCTCATTCACATACATAATCTATAATTCAATCCAACTCCAATATTTTTTTTTTTTTATTAATAACACCAATTCAATCTTTAAAATAATTTTATCTCATTACTTAGTAATTGCATATTATTTTGGAAGTCTTTTTTTATTATATTTAAACGGTGTAAGGAATAGATAAATAAATATATCACACTTTAATATTGCAATAATTATAATAATAATTTTTTTTACCATACACTTAAAATAACCTACTAACATATTAACTAAATTAAAATTACAATAGTTGGAATATAAAATAGAAAAAAAAAATCAAACTACCAATAGATGCATGAAATACTAAATTACAAATATAGAAAATACAAATTATATATTTAATTATCAATATTTCACTCTATTTGTAGAGAAAAAATATACGAATTTTTATAATTTAGGAAAATTAATAAATATCATCGTCAACGTCGACAATTTAAATTATACATATAAAGAATCCATTCCCACCAATTAATATATGACGAGCGTTAAAAAAAAGAAAAGAAAAAGGAAAGGATATGGTTGATGAATGAGTTGCGACTCAAGGTTGGGCAACCAATTAAGGTCATGGCCTTTTCTCCTTCCTTTTTTTTTAAATAATAATAATAATAATAATAATAATAATAATAATTATTATTATTATTATTATTATTATTATTATTATTATTATTATTATTATTATTATTATTATATTTATCTTATTTTATTACTCAACCTTGAAATCACCGATAAATGTAGCCTAAAGCACATCATCGACCCTTCATGTCCATACTGCTTACTATGTCCATCTTATTACCAGCTTTAAGTTTTGAGATAACCTATTGCCTGTCATATTATCCTTACAGTACAAATTTATCTCACTCAAACAAATAGATAACACATTTTTTTCTACATTTAACTTCCATTGAAGTTTGAGATATGTTCTATGTAGCATATTTAATCATTTAAAATTATGCACATGCTGTATAGTTTTCTCATTTCACATTAACAAAAAAAAAAAAAAAGGTCAAAGAGAAATGAAACCAACGTAAAAATTAATCATGAAAACCGACCTTTCGTTTTCATGGTTTGTAGCAACTATCGAGGATATTTGAATTGATTTTCACCAACTTATTTATTTCACCTTGTAAACCTGGTCTACATTTTTCATATTTTATAGTAATGAATTCGTCTTAAGGAGTGTGTAGAATTTTCAATCTCATTTCTATGGTGTAGAAGTCAAATGGGCATTCTGACAAGAACAAAGTGATGGGCCAAAAATCAAGAAGTTAAAAAGGGAACATCGATCAAACATTAGATATTTTGGATAATCGTGGTTAAAGCTAGATACTGTCTTAAAGAGAAGTTTCCTCTCCCTATTGGCTATTGGGAATAAAGTTAAGGTTGGCACATTCTGTAAATTGAGATTAACGAGAGTGGATGGTAGAGCAGATTTGTGATCTAGAGTTAAATCAGGATATTGAGTGCTTAAACTAGACTCAAGTGTAAATGCACTGGGATCGCCCTGTATAAATCCTCTATCTGAGAATAAACAATAATATAAATAAAATATTCATGAGTGAAAAAGACAGAAGGCCAAAGGCAAAAGTTAAAAGTAGGAAAATGTGTGCATGTAAAATACTCAACATAATTAATATTCAGATGCGACTCATCCTTGTAGTAACAAGGAAAACTGGAATACAAATAAAAAACACTAACATCAAAATTGAGTAAAAATAAAGTACGACCCAGAATAGGAATAGTTCTAGCAATCACAAACTTCTTAAATTGCAAAACTCACAGCTTATCCTCAAAATCAGACAATGGTGTCATCTGCTCCTTGAGACCCTTCCTCTTACGAATATCAGCCACCAAAGTAGCAGCTTGAGATCCAGCTTCAAGAGGATCAGAAGACATCATGTCCCAGTGATCGAACACGCACTGTGGAAACGCCTGCCCAGATGTTGCAGCTCTCAAAGTGCTGGAGAATCCGAATGATTCAACAACAGGGAGGTATGCCTTGATGTTGTAAAGAGGTGTACCCGGCCTCTGCATTTCTTCAAACACGTGTCCACGTTTCTGATTCAGCACACTGTAAATTCCACCAAGAGCTTGCTCAGGTGCTTGGATCTCCACCATGTACACTGGTTCCATAAGGCGAGGCTTCGCAGTAAGCTGCGACGCGTAAATGACCCTCCTCGCTGTTGGAATAACCTGACCGCCTCCTCTGTGAATTGCATCTGTATGAAGAACCACATCGCATACCTCAAAGCATATGCCTCTCATATTTTCTTCTGCCAGCGGCCCTTCCTTTGAAGCCCATTGGAAACCTGCAACAACAGAATCCTTGATTTCATTCAAATACTGCACTCCCTTACACATATCAACCACCATGTTTGGACCAGTTGTTTCCGGACCGAAGCACCAAATTTTCTTGGCCAGCTCCTTGTCCCACCCAAACTCCTCTGCTAAGATCTTTGAGCGAATCTTGGGATCGTCCCTTGGACCAATACGCCCATCATCAATGGCCTCAGCAAGTCCCTCTTCCAATGGCCTGGCTTCCATGTACAGACGATTGTGCTTGTTAGGTGATTTGCTCATCACTATACGACAAGACCTCTCAAGAACAGTTTCACGGAAGGAAACAACTGGATCGGATTTTATGATCTCAGCGCCACCCATGAAATCATCCTGCAAGTCCTTCAAGCAGATCTCAAGATGCAATTCTCCAGCACCAGCAACAATATGCTCTCCAGACTCCTCAATGGTACACACAACCATAGGATCAGATTTGGCCAGACGCTTCAAACCTTCAACAAGCTTTGGCAGGTCTGAAGCAACCTTGCACTGCACAGCAACTCGCACAACAGGAGAGACAGAGAACTTCATTGCTTTGATCGGATGAGCATCAACTTCTTTCTCATTTGTCAGTGTAGCGTTTTTGGTGATGTATTGATCAAGACCAACCAATGCAACCGTGTTACCGCAAGGAACATCTTCAACAGTTTCTTGCCTTTTGCCCATCCAAATAACAGTTCTCTGGACACTCTTGGTGTACAAGTCCTTTTTCTCCCCAGGAACATAGTTCGGGCCCATGATTCTGACCTTCAAACCAGTAGATACCTTTCCAGCGAATACACGACCAAAAGCAAAGAACCTACCCTTGTCGGAGGCTGGAATCATCTTAGAAATGTAAAGCATGAGAGGTCCCTCAGGATCACAGTTCCTGATAGCATTAGCATAGACATCATCAAGAGGGCCCTCGTACAGGTTCTCCACACGGTATCTTTGGGCCTTACTGGGTGAAGGAAGATGGAATATCATCATTTCCAATAGAGCAGTACTCGCAGGAAGCCAGGTTTGCATAACACGCTTCATCAAAGGTTTCCCCATCAAATCCTTCTCATCCGACTTCATTGTGATGCCAAGCTTTGTCAGCATAGGCCACAATTTGTCCTTCTGATCATTCATGCAGGTGTTAATGATCTGCTTGATGGGCTCATAACAGAACTGAACAAATCCACGTTTGCATGTAGGAGAGCCGGTATTCTTGCCAGTCCACTTCTTAGTGGCAGGATCAAAAAAGTTCTCTCCCCAAAGCCTTTCCATCATCTTGGACTCATCAACGCCAAACTTTGAGGCGTACATCTTAGCGAAGTTTGTCAATGTAAAAGCCCAACCATGCAGACCAGCAGAGAAAGCAACAGTACCTTTCTCTGGGTAAACCTGAACATCACCTAGGAGGGGATCCTCATATGTGGCCATGATCACGTTAGCGTTTTCAATAACCCTCTGGAATGTTTGGTAAGCTTCCTCTCCATCCACTTGCAGCTCAAGGAAACACCTGTCCATCTTGTTAACGGTCAGCACAGGACGGATTCTTTCACCGAGAGCCTGACGGAGGACAGTCTCAGTCTGGACACATACCCCTTCAACACAATCCACCACGACAAGAGCACCATCAGTGATTCGAAGAGCAGCCGTGACTTCAGAAGAGAAATCGACGTGCCCAGGTGAATCGATGAGATTGATGAGGTACTCATTGCCCATTCGCTCTCCCGTGAAGTTCTTCAAAGACGCATCGGTCATTTCATAATACAGTGAGATACCAGTTGATTTGATAGTAATACCACGTTCTGCTTCATCAGCTCTTGTGTCCGTCATTCTAACATCCCCAGCAACTTCTTGGGCAATAATCCCAGCAGCCGCAACAAGAGAATCTGTAAGTGTTGATTTTCCTGCCAGAACATTGTAATATCAATGTTAGTTCATGCTTCAAACTAAAAGTCTCAAGTCTGACAATTCATCCTAAAAGGAAGATGATACTAGCATCTTAAATCATAACATCTCCAGCTGTCTTACCATGATCCACATGGGCAATAACAGACATATTACGAATGTTGTGTTTGAGATCCATAATCCTACGGAGCTCATCTGCTGTGAACTTCACCTGAAACCATAAAACAGTACTCACTGTTAAATCCAACCAAATAATCTGATGATAAAATTACAAAAAACTGGAGTAGAGCGTTTACCATTTTTACTTGTTGTAAATAATTCCCAAGTTAACCAAATTATCTGTAATTGGCAGCACAAGAAAAGAATCAAGATCGTTGGCAAACTAAAAGTATAGGAGACAGATACTAAAATTTAAGAGATCTGAATTCTGCACGTAGTAACATAAGAACTGAACCATACATATCTTTAAAAAATGAAATTCTAAAACATATCAATCACAAGTTAGAGAACGGGTTTAAAAGTTTTCATTATAGGAAATCAGTGCTGACATAACTAAAAGTAAAACTGACTATGCTTTTTTGATGAACTTGAACAATGATATTCAGTAGTAGATCGCATATGTATATTCAATAAATAAATAAACAACAGCTCAAATTATATTCTGAACCGCCTAAAACATATTGGTTCGTAGATGAAGCACTGGATGACGCAATAATGAAATATTAATCCGAAGAAATCATTGGAATGATTGCATAAAAATTCATCTCAGTCATCTGATGGAACCAGATCAAACAAAAACTACAAGCAAAACAATCGAAATGCATCAAAATCCATAAAACTTCAGATTTCTCGATCAATTCATGAGAACGTTCTCAATCAAGCGAAAATACGCAGAAATATATATATATATGTAAACCAGACAATCTACACGGACTGGTGAGGAAAGAGAGTGGAGGCGGAACATACGAGACGAGCAGACCGTAGGAGATGGATAGTAAAGTGAACGGCGAAACTCGTTGGAAGTCTTCAGTGCCCAAACCCTAATATGAGTGAAGATTTGCAGTAACCTCCCCCGAATATATACTAATTGCAAGCATATTATTGTTGTAGAATGACGAAAATACCATCCTATTAACAAAAATTAACGGCGACTTGCATTTAGTATCTCAAACTATTATAGCATTATTATATCAGTCCTTTGATTTGAAAGAATTGAGATTAAGGTCCTTGAACATATAAATAAGGTCCTTGAACAAACAAAATATAAAATTTAAAGTATGATAATATTATATACATATATATATTTATATATCATATGTGTGTGTCTATATAAACACATAATTTTTTATCTAAAAAATCCACATAAATGTATATCTATAAGAACAGCTCCAGCAAGGAGCTAGAATAGAGTTGGACGCTATTTTTCTTCCTCCAGCAGGGCGCCACTCTTGGTGCTATTGTGAAGGAATGAAAATCTTGGCTTCACATGTGAAGCAGCGCCAGAATTTTTTTTTTTTTTTTCTTAAACATTATCCAATTTATTTTGTAAATGGGCCAATTTATTATGGGTTAATTTTTGGGCCAATTCATGTGGAAATGGAAATGAAAAATGGGCTTAATTTAATAATTATTGGATCAATTTATATATTTTGTAAATGTTTATTAATTTTATAACAATTTGAGGTAATATAAATGTTAATTTTTCAATATGGATGATAATATAAAAATATAAAATAATATGGTTGGTAATTTTAACGATGTTGTTGATAATAACACGGGTCATTTTTCAACATAAAAATATGAGAATAAGGAAGCAATTACATAAAATTACTAAAATACATTGAAATACATGATAATAAAATATAAAATAACAGAAAACTAATTAAAATACATGAAAACAAAACATAAAATTTGTGGGAAGAGTATTCTAATTTAGAAAATTAGAAATGATCACTATGTAACATCTATTTTCATTTCAATAAAAATAAGTTTTTGTTTTTGTTTTCATTTTACATTGAGTTTCAATCAATTAATTATTTTAATTTTTATTTCTTAAATTTAAAATACAAAAAGTTAAAACTATATTAAATAATGTTTACATGTATAGATATGTTATCCAATTATAACAAAATTTTAAAAATATGATTAAATAAATTATTAATTAGAAATAATATGGAATATTCCTTTTTTGTGTAAAATTTAGTGCAGACTGTTGGAGATAAAACACTGTTTCTGCACTACTCTAGTGCAAAATCTGCACTAGAGTAGTGCAGACTGCTGGAGATGCTCTAAGCAAATAAGTATAGGATTTAACAAATATTTAAATATTCACTATTAAACACATGCATTGGTGTCAAAAAAAAAAAAAAACTTCATTCCTTCTTTCATAATAAAAATAAAAATATTAACATCATAAGCTCGCACTTAATAAACTTTGAATGTCTGTAAAATCTTACTTTGGTTCATATCATTTATTAATTAAACACTACAACCATAGCAAAATTTATTTTGTTTTAGTAAAAGTTTTTCTTGTAAGGAATCATTTGAATTTGAGCTTATGAAGTATTGGGATTTGAGAAGTGTAAAATGACTCCAATGTGACTAGATTGTGTGAAGTTTTCTTATAATGTTTTAAAATTCAAAATAAATCGGGTTTTCAAGCTCGATATGTAGCCATACTTGTTCACTCTATTTTAAAGTGTAGCATGTTTTTATAAGAAATAATTATCATTAATAAGTTTGTTTATTAAATGATCTTTATATATTATCCCTTACATAATTGGCGTGAACTATTCAATTTGCTCTATCAATCATTCGTGTATTCTCATTGTGAAATAGCAAGACACTTCAATTTATTAATGATAGTCTTCGTTTTCGTAGACATGTGTTTCATGGGCCTGATTATTCGCATCCCAAAAATTTCTAAACACACCCCATTTAAAAAAAATGATTTAAAAAATACAAAGAATAATAAAATTCCAATTTTACCTTTATGAATTAAAAAAAAACTGAAAATTGCTCCAAATTTCTTCTCATGCCCGCCTTTTTCTCCCTTTTTTTTTTTTTTTCTTTCATTCATCAAACCTTAAATTTATAAGGGGATAACGTATGAAAAACCATTATATGAGATAACAAACTATATAATAATCGTGTAAAAAAAATGAAAAAATAACAACAAATTTGGGACCGTTCGATCCTGGTTTGTCGAACCAAAGAGGTGTGTTAGACCAACCAAGGCCGAACACACCTCTTTGCATTCGACAAATCAGAGTCGAACGGGTTCTAGATTTGTTATTATTTTGTCGTTCTTTTTACATGATTTCACATGATTATTATATAGTTTGTTAACTCATAAAATAAATTTTCATATATTATATATGTTGTTATAATAAGTTTGAGGATTGAAAGAAAGAAAGAGAGAGAGAGAGAGAGAGAGAGAGAGAGAGAGAGAGAGAAGATAAGGGGCAGGGAAGAAAGAATCCGAAGTTTTTAGTTTTTTTTTTTATTTATAAGGGTAAATTTGTAATTTTATCATTTTTTGAAAATTTTAAATACAAAATAAAAAAATGGGATGTGTTTTAGTACTTGATGGGGTGCGGAAGGCCGGACCCTGTTTCATAAGCTCATCTTACTCAAAGTTTGTATGTCCATTCAATAATTTATTTGATCAAACTACATAGTGGTGTATGTTGATTGTAATTGTTACAATATATACTAGTAAAATAAAATTGGAAAATGCAATAGAAATATTGAATTATTATTCATGCAATATATGATTCCAAAAAATGTATTTATAAACTAAAGAGTTAATTTCATTTTCCAACTTGTATTATATACGTTTTTTAATTTTTAATTTTAAACTATTTTTTTCTTCTTCAATCACAACCAATACTACACGTGTTGTTTATCTTGCAATCTTCGGCCAACATTTTTCGGTGAGAAAGGGCCCATGTGATTTTCATGTGCTAGTTAATGGTTATATTCATCATTTGCATTTCTAAGACATGGGTAAATTCGATTATTCAGGGATATTCAATGGTAAAAAAAATTGATTTTTGTTTAAACCTCATCATCATCACTGATTTTCATTTACTAAAACAGTTTGTAGAAGAAATTGAGATTTTCCATTTATTCAAATAGTTTGTAGAAGAAAGAAATGAGAGAAAAATTAGAGCTAAATTTGATTTTGAAAAGGAATTAGTTACTATGTATGGATCAATTTGATAGTGCTTTTCACTCATTCTCTCTTTTTAAAACGTCAGGAAAACTCCAACACTTTAAAACACACATAATATTTATTTTATTATTAAAATATTACTTTATCAAAAAAACATCCATAAAAATAATTGATATGGCTGAGCTAAGAGTCTATTTCATGTATCTACCTTTAGTTTGATTAAGACCAATTTCACAATTTTCGAAAAAATATGAGACTATTCTGATTAGACTAAATTGCAATGACCCGTGTCTTGTGAAGGTGCTTGATTCTTTGCATTGAGAGTAGCTTGGAAAATCCGATATTTTAAATCTGATTGGGCTTGGGCTAGGGCCATGAAGGCCCAGTCTCACAGTCCACTACTAATAAATAAAACCCTCCAAAATCTAATACGCCCAATAAACCCTGTAACTAGTAAGGATTTTTCTTCGCCTCCCTCTCAGCTTTTCACGACGGAAAAAATGGCGGATGATAGAGAAGAGAACGACAACAACAATGCCGATGAAATTGAAACAGGGGAGAAGAAGCAGCTGACTAGGCATAAGGGAAAGCACGACAAAGATAAGCCCTGGGATGATCCGAGTATCGATCATTGGACAATCGAGAAATTTGATCCGTCATGGAACGAAGGCGGCATGCTAGAAGTTAGCTCGTTTTCTACTCTTTTCCCCCAATACAGAGGTTCCTAATTATTTCCATACTTCTATCATCTTATTCCTTTTTTTTTTTTTAAATCTTTTCTGATGCAAATTGTTGGGTGTTTGCGCTCAGAATGCTTCACAAGCGTTAAATGCAAACACATATGTACCGTGTTCTGTTACGTATATGAATTTGCCTTTTCCTATAAACAACAGTGACTTGCATGAGCCGGGATTATGAACCACTAAGAAGTGTTGATTTTAATTAGTGAAATCATATGTGGTGCAATTGATATATCAGTGTTTGAAAGTGATTAAGAGACTTTCATAATTTATTTTAAATTTTAGAAAAGATGTTTGGGAGCAGGGGTGGAGCTACAAGAATATCTAATATCACTGAGGGCTAAGAACAAAACAAAACCATATCTGAACCTACGAACACACAACCTTCTTCATTAATTCAAAATCAGCTATTATCAAGCATGGTGAAAGTCTGAAAGTAGACTTAGTGTAGTGTGGCAATATATATACTTTTTTAAAAGTAAACAAGAAAGTTATTTGCGAGAAACACACCATTGAATTTCTGAAGTTTCATTTTGATTTATTCACTAGACTAAGACAACTAAATTCGTTACCAAATTATTAGAGCAGAGTTTAGTGTTAGAAACCTTGGTGAGGAGCCGTAAGCTGGCTCCGAGCAGGTGAAAAGAAATTGAGGATATTTCAATTATCAATGGTGGTGGAGACCATAGTTTTCTAGTGAATAAATAAGAAAGGAAAATAAGTTATGTTGTTTTTTATGTTTTTTATTTTACAAGCGAGTTTCACTATAAATTTGGGGAGACTGAATTAGTATAGGAATAATATTAATAAAATAAACTATATATAGTATAAGGGGCTCTTCAAAAGGTTGAGGGGGCTCAAGCCCCTCTCTTGCCTAATGAGGATCTGCCCCTACCTTGGAGTAAAAGCTTGAGCCAGGGATTTTTTCTGCAGCTTGTTGTGTGAGTTAACATTCAGCATGATTATGTTGAACATATTTATAATTTGGATATGGATAGCCTGTTCTTGTTTGTAGAGAATTCTTGTGCTATTGAACTGAACTCACATACTTAAAGCAATGTTAATCTCATCAATGCACACTTGATAACATTGGTACTAAGACGCATCAGATTGCCCGGCTTTTAAATTGCTAATCTGATTGCCCCGTCTACACCTATGTACGATTCATGTGTATTCTCAAATCGATTGGATTATTAACTAATGTTTTAATACAATTTCAGTACTTCAAGCTTGCTGATGTCATTTCTATACTGTCTACTTTCTTTTAGAGAAATATCTGCAAGAGTGCTGGCCTATAGTAAAAGGTGCATTGAAAGAGCATGGGATTGCTTGTGAGTTAAACTTGGTAGGTCTATTACATATACTTGTTTCATTTTTCTCAATTGTGTTTTGAGTTATTGATTTGATGGCTTACATGTTGTTAGGTTGAAGGATGCATGACAGTAACAACAACCAGGAAGACCAGGGATCCGTATATAATAGTGAAGGCTAGAGATCTCATTAAGCTTTTATCAAGAAGTGTTCCTGCTCCTCAGGTTGCATCTCTCTAGATTCTTTCTCTCTTAGTTATTTGCTCTCTTCCTGTCCAGATGTTTGTTATCAGTTATATTTTATGGACCTAAAGTTCTTCTTGGTAGTTATTCAAGGATCTTACCTAGCTCATATTGGACTTGTCTGTTTTAGTATTTCTTCTTTGTGCTTATATAGGTTTTATTACAGGCAATAAAGATCCTTAATGATGAGATGCAGTGTGACATAATCAAGGTTGGGAACTTGGTGCGCAACAAGGTATGATTTAAGTCTAATCACTTTAAGAATCAATTCTTGTTCCATAGATAGCATGGATCTGAAGTATGATATTTAAAACGTATGCCCTTCAGATATCGAGTAGAATTTGTTAACCACAGGGATCACTTTAAAGAGTGCATGTTTGTAAAAATAATCAGATGTGTATGTGTGTGTGTCCTTAACTTCCATACTTCTTTTGGGGTTTGGGTGATTTTGTCAGCAAAACTTTACCATTCAAAAAGGGTATAGCTTTATGTAACACACAAAAGAGGTTAAGAAACTGCAGGGAAGACATTTTTCTGAGTCTCTGTCAGCCGAAACTTTGTGAAACTTGAAATTGATATAAGGACGCCTTTGCCTGCAGGAACGCTTCGTGAAAAGAAGACAGCACTTAGTCGGACCCAATTCCTCAACTCTGAAGGTTTGTACTTTGATTGTTAATTTAGTGCTACACTAGAAAGAAAAAAATGATCAGAATATTTGAGACTAGATAACAGCATAGAACATAGGTCAAAGAGTACTGTGTGTCTTCTTAACTTGTTCGACCTACTCACCTACCTTGAATGTTGATGTTTGTGACATTGATATCTTCCTTTAGTTTTCTATTTTGAGTATATTAAGCCTGACATCTGAATATGGGCAATGAAATGCAGGCACTTGAAATTTTAACTGGCTGCTACATTCTTGTTCAGGTACACCTTTATGATTTCTTTTCTTCATATTTTTATTAGTCATCTATTAATGATTTTGCACCTTTTATTTTATTAATTGAAGTAAATTGCAAGTCATGTATTGATATCTGTTACATGAGCAGGGGAACACAGTCGCAGCAATGGGTTCATTTAAAGGTCTTAAACAAGTGAGGAAGGTTGTTGAAGAGTGTATTCTGAATAAAATGCATCCAGTATATAACATCAAGGTGAATGGTCAAATATGCTGGTGAAATTGATGAACTTTCAGCTTTTTTTGTTTGTCGGATTAAAAGATCTGATGTCCTCTTTGTGAAATTATACACTTGCTTCTGTGACAAAAGATCCTAATGATGAAGAGAGAACTTGCTAAAGATCCTGCACTTGCAAATGAGAATTGGGACAGATTTCTTCCAAAATTTAAAAAGTATGCACCCGAATATCCATATGCCCATTTAACTTGTACATTTTGCTTTGCTGTGGGAATAACAGTTTCCTTTTATTTCGACTCCCAGGAAAAATGTCAAACAGAGGAAACCTAAATCTAAAGAGAAGAAACCTTACACACCGTTCCCTCCACCACAGCAACCTAGCAAGGTGATTTATCATTTTCTGTTGCTTGATTATTGACATTGCAATAGTCATCCCCTGTCATGAAGTTATTACACTATCTCCTTTTGCATAATATGAAGGATAGCATGAAATAAAATTCAATTGCTGCTGGACATTTTTAGTTTTAACCTATTATTGTTAACTTGCTATGTGTAACCTGTCTGATATCCTGCTTTATTGCTTTTCTATACTGAATTAGTATTGGGGAGATGGTGTTGCTATTTTCATGATTTAGGTTGTGGTTCTAATCTCCTTGTTTTCCTGCTATCAAATACTACATTGTAGTTGTAGGAATTGGTGCTCCAACTTCTTTATTGAACTCCTTTAATGTCAATATTTTGGGATGGCTATTATTAGTTTGATCTCTGAGGTTATGAAGACAATGCACTCATGAGAAAAGAGTTTAATTTTGATTTTGAGTTCACTCCTCTCTGCCTATATGTGTATATTTTGATTTTGAGTTTATGTTTTGTCCACATGGGGGTTCAAGGTAAATCTCATTCTCTCTCATTCTACCATTTGAATAATTTTAGATTGATACACAACTGGCAAGTGGAGAATATTTCTTAAGTGACGAGAAGAAGAAAGCGAAGAAGTGGCAGGAGAAGCAACATAAACAAGAAGCAAAAATAGCTGAAAGCAGAAAGAAACGAGAAGAGGCATTTATTCCTCCAGAGGTTCGATATATAATACCTTGGTTTAATTGTTATGGTTTTACAATTTTTTTTTTTTTTTTCTAATGGAGAATTCTGGTTTGCTAGGAACCTACCAAACAAGATCCAAATGCTCATACTGATGACAAGAATGATGTGGCTGCCCTTACGTTGTCTTTGAAGGTAAGCCAAACCAAAATTGTTTAACATCCATTGGATCAGATACATATTTTAATTTGATGATGAATGAATTAAATAGGATATAACCATATCCAAGTTCCCTGACTCTCTTCACTTCTGATGAAGCAAATATGAGGTTCAACGGTGCTCTTTTGAACAAGATAAATATAAATATTTGCAAGATTGAAGGTTTTTATTGTAGAATTGGGATTATGATTGGGTATAAGCAATTTCTGAAAATCAATTAGAACTGGTAACGAAACCTTTTATATATATATATATATATATATATATATATATATATATCAGTGAAAGGGTCAGATCTGCATGTACACACATTGGCATGTTTTTACTTGAGACAAATACAATGATAATATGATTCGAGTTGGGTATTGGTTCCTGGAAATAATTTCTCCTGCTAACTGAGTCATCAACCGTGAGCTGTGGTTTATTTTATTCCTTCTGTTTTGTAGAAAAAAGCAAAGGATTTTGGGAGGCAAAAATCTGCTGAAAAGATGGATGCAGCTACGTATATTGCAGCGCCATCCACGAAGAGGAAATCCAAGAACTCTTGATCCTTTACGATTCGTTTGTAATATGAGAGATCTGTTGTAGCAGGACATAAATACTCAAGAAACTGCAGAGTTCTGTATTTAGAGTGGATTCAACAGTACTGTTTGCCTCCAGTTTGAAGTATTCCTGAGAACTGTGAATCTAATCTCATTTCAGATACTTAAATTTGACTTGGGATTAAACGTTTGTTCGTTAGAAAATTTTGTCACACAAGCCAAACAGTCCAATTGAATTTCATGTTTTTTTCTTTTTTGCCTTGCACGTGTTTTTTGAACACTATGTTTTGGTTTCGATTTACATGGGCCAAGAAAAGCCCATGTAGATTAAAAGCCCGTGAATCTGAAATCTGACTATCCCTTTATATCCAATGAGGCCACGACTTTTGTTAATTATCTGGCAGAAGCAGCAAAAATATCTACTTGTACTGCCTACTAGTGGCCTGTAGCTACAGAATACAATATGATAATTTATCTTTACTATTTATCTGTATTTTTATTTTGTAAATTGAAGTTGGGACTTGGGAGAAATCATTGGGGCACTCTTTTTACATGCTAATAATTTCACATACGCACACCCCACTTATATTATATTATTCTCGTAATAAACTAAACTAATTCTGGGAATTAAGAAAATTATAATAATACCTTTTCATTGATATATTTTTCAACTAGTATAGTATACAGAATTTTATAAGAAAATAAATTAAATTTAGTAAAATTATAAATTTTTTAATATTATTTATACAGTAAAATTAAATTTATGATTTGTGTAATATATATCGATTAATTTAACATTAAATATAACATAAAATTATTAAATAATTATTTAATTGTTGAAATACATATTGCATTTGTAGAGGATCGTATATAATTTTGAATTTATCATTTTGAAAACAATATATATTACTATGCTTATTATGTCATACTAGCAGTGCACCCGTGAGATGCACGGGATTAAATATAAGAATTATCTATTTTATTATTATTATTATTATATTTATATTATTTTAATATATTTATAGTCAGTAGTCCAATTCAAATTACGAAAAATAAAACAAAATAAACGGATTATCAAAGCAATGTAATTGATTAGGTACATAATACGATAAATTGAGTGTAACGTTGACATCATTGTTTACAAATTTTGAAATATTTCTTTATAAATTACATTTGTCGTTTTATTGCTTTGTCCACCCTCTTTATCGCATATCAAAATCTTGAGTCCTTTACGGTTAGTAACTCTGGAGATTGCGACGTACAACTGTCCATGACTGAACAACGGTTTTTTAAGGTACAAACCAACATGATATTATCAGTATATTTAAATTGTTTAAATTTATATTTAGAGTCAATAGTACGTTTCAAGACACGATTAATCAAAGTCATGTTAAATCACTTTAATCAACTTTTGATGTAATTATAAAAAGACATCTTATATATAATATAGTTCTTTGTATATATTTTTATTAAATTATTGTTAATATATATTTTATAAATTAAGATTTAATTTGAATTATGGCAACACCAAACTTAAAATATTGATATCTATAGAAATATCAATATTTTAAATTTACGAAAATATCAATGGATATAACATATATCAAATGTCAATATCAATAATATTGGAGTAAATTTATTGGGGAAATTTCAATTTTGACCCTGTAGGAAAGACTTGGGTCCGATTTTGGCCCCTAGGTTCAAAAAAGAATAAAAAATAATCAATTCTGGCCCTCTTTGTTAGTTTTTCTAATGGAAACCGTGAGGACATCTCTTTATTAGCATGTGTCAAATGTGTCAGAGAAAAATATCAATTTTGACCTTATAGGAATGAAAATATATATTAGGATAGAAAAAAAATTCTTTGAAATTTATTATATCTTAGATCTTCATACTATTTTAGTTTATTGACGATTTTGTCAATTCATTCAAATTTAATTTATGAATGTATGTAGTTTATTTTTAAATTTATAATTTTATTCATAAAAAATTGATGAAAACGTTCTGGTGCTTCTTAATTCATTTTAAAATTTATTTATGAATCTATTCATTAGACTATTATTTATATTTTCACTCATTTTGGCATTTCTTATATATTTTTGTAAATATGATAAAATCATATATATATACTTAGTGTAATACACGGGATTTAATAAAAAAATTTAAATTTAGTGAAAAAAAAAATTAAATATAATTTACACAATAAAATTAAATTTATGATTTGTGCAATATATATCGTCTAATTTAGCATTAAATATAATAAAATATGATCAAAAAGTTATTTAGTTGTCAGAATATTTATTTCATTTGTAGATGATCATTTAAAAAAATTATTATTATTTTGAAAAGAATATACATTGCTATACCTATTATATTATTCAGCCCACCCACCATATTTTTTTAGTTTGCTTTTTATTCTTTACATTTGTAACAACACTCAACTTTTATTTTCAATTAAATGATACAAAATGAAAGTCAACATTTCACAAATAAATTCCATAGTTTATTTTAAATCATATATTTAAAAAAATTATTTAATTTCAATAATTAATAAGTTTGAATAATAATTTTCAAACTGCCCACCTTTATTTTAGTTTTTTTTTTCTCTTTTGTATCTATTTATATTTTTTCTTTACATTTTAAATTTAACAAATTTCAAATATATAATAATATCTATCATTGAACTCTAACATATGTTATTTAGATAAATATAATTAATATTTATATATTATTTATTATTTAATAATAATAATATTTCTTATCAACTTTAAATTTGTAGCAATTAATTAGCATATTTAATATGAAAACATTGTAGGCTTGCCATATGGCTCTTTGATCTTACTTTTGTATATATAAATATAAATATATATATTCTAAATTTATTTTCTATAATTGTATAATTTTATTTCGATAAATTGTAAAAATATTGAAAATTTATTTTCACAATTATTATTATTTTTTTGCAATAATATTGAAAGTTTATTTATATTTCATAACTATTGTTTTCTTTATATTTTATAATTCTTTCACATATATAATGCTTTTGATAATTTGTTTTCACAATTTCAAATGATCATCTCAATGATTTTATTTTAAATTATTAGTTTTTTAAATATATTTTATAAATTATTAGAGAGATTTTTAAAAATTTCACTAATTAAATACATTTTTTGTATATTTATAATTTTTATGAGGAAAAAAATTCAATTTGAACCATGTAGGAATGAGTTTTATCCACTATCTATTGGCCCAACTGCTAACGGCCCCGTGACTTGCACATGTCAGGCCGTTAAATATATAACAGAAATCGATCAATGGGCCAAAAATGCCCATTGAAGGACCAAAATCAGACCAGAGGCATTCTCATTGGGCCAAAATTGAAATTTTCCCTAAATTTATTACACCATACGACTTTTGAAAACCTTTTGAAAGTTTGACCCAAACATTTTTCATCTTGGTATAGAGTAGCTACAATAGTTTGCTTGCATCAAGGTTGCATTAATAGTCTCTTATCACATAGAATTCTATGATAATTTATTTTCATTTTCAGAGCTCTACTACTTTCTCAAATTTGTTTTTACCTCATAGAATTTTGTGATAACTTATTTTCATATTCAAAACTCTACTATTTTCTTCATTGTCTTATCTTCTTTACATTTGCACTCTCTAGTTAACAACTTTACGTTTGTTGACCATGATGTGATTTCCACTAAGCATTATATGAGAGAGATGCGATTATATCTCGATTTTTCAAATGCTTAATAGATGGTGATATTTGTTGAAATATTGCAAGCAAACGTGATGTCATATGGGTGGGACTGATCTCTAAATTATAACACTATGCCTTAAGATATATAAAATAAAAGGTTTATATCAAAATCAATAACAGGGTGTAAAACAACAATATTTATCTGATATAACAAAATATGATATAATAGAGTGATGTAAAAAACTTATATGCAATCTCAATTTGATGACAACAAAATCTGATATAATAGAGTGATGTAAAAAATATATATGCAATATCAATCCGATGACAATCTGAATCTGATGCAACAGATCTCAATCAATCATATGATATAATAAATTACTAAAGGAAACTGATATAAAAAGTTATATGACAATCTCAATCTCATATAACAAAATATAATATAATAGATCTCAATAATTGCTAAAGGAAATTGATATAAAAATTATATGACAGTCTCAATTTGATATAACAAACTCTAATATAAGAGATCTCAATAAATCTAATGTAACAAAAATCAATCTTAATTTGATATAGATCTCAATAATTGCTAAAGGAAAGTGGTATAAAAAATTATATGACAATCTCAATCTGATATAACAAAATCTAATATAAGAGATTTCAATAAATCTAATGTAACAGAAATCAATTTCAATTCGATATAATAAAATCTGATATAATAGGTTGACCACAATCTCAATCTGATGTAACAAAAGTCTCAATATGATTAATTTGATATAATAGAATGCTAAAAAAAATGTGATATAAAAAAATTACATGACAATCTCAATTTGAGTCTAAAAAAATATCAAAAACTCTGATATAACAAAATCTAATATTATAAAAATCTGATTAGAACAACTTTGATATAACAAAATCTAATATTATAAAAATCTGATTAGAACAACTTTGATATAACAAAATCTAATATTATAAAAATCTGATTAGAACAACTTTGATATAACAAAATGTAATATTAAAAAAATCTGATTAGAACATGATATTATGATTGCTTGGCCCTAGATTAGATTCATCACCTCAATGAATGCCATCTTGGATTCATAGTACATCCATAAAATGTGATGTTGAGTTCGGAATTAAAGTAGAATGTTCGGATTCAACAACGGTCCCATCATTCAAAGCAGCAAGAGCTTTCATCCAAGTGTATGCATCTGGCATGATATTACCAACGTTCAATTCTTTTATAAGTTTTTTACTACATACAACAAACAATTTTTCAAGAAGAGGGTCATAAAACTTTTATATGACGTGAAACTTATTTCTGCTTATTTCTACTTTTACAAATATTGTCGAAATACATATTGCATTTGTAGAGGATCGTATATAATTTTGAATTTATCATTTTGAAAACAATATATATTACTATGCTTATTATGTCATATTTATTTATATTTTTACTCTAAAATTTTAAATTTAACATATTTCAAATATATAAATAATTTATATTATTGATTTAGAGAAATTTAGTTAACATTTATATATTATTGAGTAATGTTTCTTGGCAATTTTTTTATTTTATTTTGAAATCATTAATTAACCATATTTAATGTAAACATTATATGTGCTTGCCAAGTGTCCCTATTGGTCTTACTTTTATACAATATATCTTTAGGTTTTACTTATATATATATATATAAATATATGTGATTTCTTAAAAAATTAAAATATGATTTATAAAAACAAATTAGTTCAAATTAAATTATTCATATGAAAAGATCAAGATATTGTTCGAACTTATTAGGTTTAATGAATATAATTTTAATTTTCACAAGCCTTAAGACTCTATTTGAATTGGGGGATTTGAAATTCCTCATCAGAAATTCATCAGTATTGTTTGGATAAATGTGAACTTGAAATTCATTAGTTTCATTTTAAATTAATTTTTAAGTAATTTGAGATTTTTTTAAAACTCGTATTTCAAATCATATTATTCGAATAGAGTCTAAATACATTTTAAGTAAATTGATTAAATTTTTGTAAGAGCATTTATGAAGGGATCATTGTGTCAATTTTTAGAAGTATCAAGCACGGTGTAAATAGTACATATTTGGGGGAGGTAAGTGCAATATTTCCTTATATTAGGGTTTGAGTATTCCTGCCTGCGCCTCTCATTTCATATCTCTCGCGGTCTGCCCTTCTTGAAGTGCAGCCACCCGATTTTCTTCTTCCCCCAATCTGCAGTGAGTCTGTTTGCATTTGCTTGCTTGATTCTTGATGGTTAGCATAAAATGTTATCAAAATTTTACTTGATCTGTTTCCATCAACTGGCTCTGATAGATAATGCCTTTGAACTATTTATGCAATCAATTTGGATTTATGTATATACGCAAATGGCGTGTGTTTATGATTTGAATTATAGCTAGATAATCGATTGCTTTACTAAAGAATATGTTTTAGCAGCTCATAGATGAATATCGGAATTATTGAACAAAATATGCCATGTGCTATTCTGGGAATTCTTAATTAAGGCTGTCATGGTGGCTGTGTAATTATAGATTTCTAGTGTTTACGTTACTTAGTCTTTCTCCAAAATGTGATTTTCATCTTTTTGAGTTTCAATATTTTAGGCTTCTAAATTCTTGCAATTCGTTTGTCATGGTATTATGTGTATGGAAACTATCACTGTGTTATAAGAATGTTTCCATGTACTATAGAGTTTCAAATTAGCCATTAGAATCATGGATCATAAACTGTTAACATCATATTATTTAGTCACAAGTAGATGTTAATTTTTGGTGTGAATTTTGCGTAACAGCATGATCTATTATACATATCCTGTATTTCTGAAGAGCTATCATAATAATTTTCTTATGAATACCATTGCAGGAATTTCTGCAGGAAATCAGCCTTTAAACTTTATTGATTGCTGAAAATTTAGAATTAGTCAAAATGGTAAGGATAATGATTCATTTGATGTTTTAATACCGTCATTGGATTAATTAATTGGATTTAACAGTGGTATTTGTTTTGTGGTTTCAGGTGAAGTTCACAGCAGATGAGCTCCGTAGGATTATGGATCTCAAACACAACATTCGTAATATGTCTGTTATTGCCCATGTGGATCATGGTAAGACAGCTGGAGATGTTATGATTTTTAACATGCTAATATCATCTTCCTTTTAGGATGAATTGTCAGACTTGAGACTTTTAGTTTGAAGCGTGAACTAACATTGATATTACAATGTTATGGCAGGAAAATCAACACTTACAGATTCTCTTGTTGCGGCTGCCGGGATTATTGCCCAAGAAGTTGCTGGAGATGTTAGAATGACGGACACAAGAGCTGATGAAGCAGAACGTGGTATTACTATCAAATCAACTGGTATCTCACTGTATTATGAAATGACCGATGCGTCTTTGAAGAACTTCACGGGAGAGCGAATGGGCAATGAGTACCTCATCAATCTCATCGATTCACCTGGGCACGTCGATTTCTCTTCTGAAGTCACGGCTGCTCTTCGAATCACTGATGGTGCTCTTGTCGTGGTGGATTGTGTTGAAGGGGTATGTGTCCAGACTGAGACTGTCCTCCGTCAGGCTCTCGGTGAAAGAATCCGTCCTGTGCTGACCGTTAACAAGATGGACAGGTGTTTCCTTGAGCTGCAAGTGGATGGAGAGGAAGCTTACCAAACATTCCAGAGGGTTATTGAAAACGCTAACGTGATCATGGCCACATATGAGGATCCCCTCCTAGGTGATGTTCAGGTTTACCCAGAGAAAGGTACTGTTGCTTTCTCTGCTGGTCTGCATGGTTGGGCTTTTACATTGACAAACTTCGCTAAGATGTACGCCTCAAAGTTTGGCGTTGATGAGTCCAAGATGATGGAAAGGCTTTGGGGAGAGAACTTTTTTGATCCTGCCACTAAGAAGTGGACTGGCAAGAATACCGGCTCTCCTACATGCAAACGTGGATTTGTTCAGTTCTGTTATGAGCCCATCAAGCAGATCATTAACACCTGCATGAATGATCAGAAGGACAAATTGTGGCCTATGCTGACAAAGCTTGGCATCACAATGAAGTCGGATGAGAAGGATTTGATGGGGAAACCATTGATGAAGCGTGTTATGCAAACCTGGCTTCCTGCGAGTACTGCTCTATTGGAAATGATGATATTCCATCTTCCTTCACCCAGTAAGGCCCAAAGATACCGTGTGGAGAACCTGTACGAGGGCCCTCTTGATGATGCCTATGCTAATGCTATCAGGAACTGTGATCCTGAGGGACCTCTCATGCTTTACATTTCTAAGATGATTCCAGCCTCCGACAAGGGTAGGTTCTTTGCTTTTGGTCGTGTATTCGCTGGAAAGGTCTCTACTGGTTTGAAGGTCAGAATCATGGGCCCGAACTATGTTCCTGGGGAGAAAAAGGACTTGTACACCAAGAGTGTCCAGAGAACTGTTATTTGGATGGGCAAAAGGCAAGAAACTGTTGAAGATGTTCCTTGCGGTAACACGGTTGCATTGGTTGGTCTTGATCAATACATCACCAAAAACGCTACACTGACAAATGAGAAAGAAGTTGATGCTCATCCGATCAAAGCAATGAAGTTCTCTGTCTCTCCTGTTGTGCGAGTTGCTGTGCAGTGCAAGGTTGCTTCAGACCTGCCAAAGCTTGTTGAAGGTTTGAAGCGTCTGGCCAAATCTGATCCTATGGTTGTGTGTACCATTGAGGAGTCTGGAGAGCATATTGTTGCTGGTGCTGGAGAATTGCATCTTGAGATCTGCTTGAAGGACTTGCAGGATGATTTCATGGGTGGCGCTGAGATCATAAAATCCGATCCAGTTGTTTCCTTCCGTGAAACTGTTCTTGAGAGGTCTTGTCGTATAGTGATGAGCAAATCACCTAACAAGCACAATCGTCTGTACATGGAAGCCAGGCCATTGGAAGAGGGACTTGCTGAGGCCATTGATGATGGGCGTATTGGTCCAAGGGACGATCCCAAGATTCGCTCAAAGATCTTAGCAGAGGAGTTTGGGTGGGACAAGGAGCTGGCCAAGAAAATTTGGTGCTTCGGTCCGGAAACAACTGGTCCAAACATGGTGGTTGATATGTGTAAGGGAGTGCAGTATTTGAATGAAATCAAGGATTCTGTTGTTGCAGGTTTCCAATGGGCTTCAAAGGAAGGGCCGCTGGCAGAAGAAAATATGAGAGGCATATGCTTTGAGGTATGCGATGTGGTTCTTCATACAGATGCAATTCACAGAGGAGGCGGTCAGGTTATTCCAACAGCGAGGAGGGTCATTTACGCGTCGCAGCTTACTGCGAAGCCTCGCCTTATGGAACCAGTGTACATGGTGGAGATCCAAGCACCTGAGCAAGCTCTTGGTGGAATTTACAGTGTGCTGAATCAGAAACGTGGACATGTGTTTGAAGAAATGCAGAGGCCGGGCACACCTCTTTACAACATCAAGGCATACCTCCCTGTTGTTGAATCATTTGGATTCTCCAGCACTTTGAGAGCTGCAACATCTGGGCAGGCGTTTCCACAGTGCGTGTTCGATCATTGGGACATGATGTCCTCTGATCCTCTCGAAGCCGGATCTCAAGCTGCTACTTTGGTGGCTGATATTCGTAAGAGGAAGGGTTTGAAGGAGCAGATGACACCTTTGTCCGACTTTGAGGATAAGCTGTGAGCCATGAGAGTTTGAAAATATGCATGGACAATTTTCTGTTGGGAGTCTCTTTATTATTGCTCTATTTTTATTTTAGTGGGTTCTGTTTTTCGTGTATGAGAATATGCTGAGTTACTGTTTGAATTCTGTCGTTGAGTATTATTAGAACAAGAATTTGCCCTGGTTTTCACCATTAGCTTCTATGGGTTCTGTAGTCTCTTATTTATTATGCTCTATTTAATGTATTGAAATATATTGTACCGAATCATTAATATTTAGTATCCTATTACTTCTTTTTAAATACACATTTAGCTTATTTTGCGCTTTGCTCTTAGAACATTCAAGTGCATGTTTATGTTTTGTTCTTTTATTCGATTTGCCTTCCTATATTAGTTTCCTTTCAGTTATGTTTAATTATCGGACAGCAATCTTTTTTCTCTGTACCACCTACTGAAATGACAAAAAGCAATGCCAATACAAGCAAACAAAATTTTCTTCATGATTCATAAACTAAGGTTATTGAGAATTCAAATACTTTGGTAATAGAATGTACGTAATAAGCCAATACAAAACAATGAATTATGAGGACCTTATCTACAAAAATGCTGACTTCAAAAGCTCTGTAGACTGAGATTGCCTAAGGTAAGGTTGCTCCAAAAATAGGTTGAGCTTTGGACTTGACATTATCGTACCTTCTTCAAGAGATCGGCTGTTCTAAATTCAGCATCATCCTTTATAAAACTCCACCACATGTAAGTGAAAGGGATAGATGAAGCTTGCCTAAGAGCATGCCCATCTACTAATCCTAGATACGGGGGGAAGTTCAAAACCTCTAGAAGCATGCCAAGGCCGCCTCCCACGACAACAATCCACAACTTCCATCGAGAAGGGTGACGAGTGATAACAGTCCAGCTTGACCAAGTGATAAGTTGTACAATACCCATGACAATAGACACTTTCATATTCCATTCTGTCAAAAATATAAAGGGTCACAAGTAGAAAAGAAAATTAATTTTTGCCTTGGAAATAACTAGCCTAATGGGGAGAAAGTGAGTTCAGAAAATTTGAGCATGTTGAGACACAACATTTCTTGAATATTGAAAGAGGGTGGTTATCTAAAGATGCATACAGGTTCAACCTTTTTCAGGAAGAGATTAATGCCTTTGATTCAAACAGAAATTCTATTCTAAGAAGATATAAAAAAATGAAGATAAAGTAGGAATGATGATACCATAGTCCATCTCATAGTTGCAAAGGTACAAAATGTGGGTAGTTGCAAATGCCATCAGTGGAGCAGCAACCATGACTCTAGCAGCATCATTCCTTAAACCGAAGCTTCTTATTATTGACAACATTATTGAGTATCCAAGCAAAACAACCGCAGATGAATAATAAAGCTTTTCTGTCAAGTCCATATCTCTGCATTTAATGATTGTAATAAACTTATCTCCCTTGGGCCAAAACTAAAAGAAATAGTATATCATAAACATAGATGAATAATGAAATGAGGAAATCTTACCGACTATGGAAGACAGCACTCCAAAACCACGCATTCATAGACAAAATGCCGAAGATGTTAAACAGGCCGGAATAATCATAAAACGGCGCCTTATCTGGTTTCAAGGGCAAGCTATAGTAAAGAAGGGTGGAAAAGGAACGCCAACCATGAAAATGCATCAGGAGGTTTAGAGCTGAAAAGGCCACAGAAATCGGCTCCTGAGTAAATCATGGGGCATTATTACATCAGGGACATGCTCAAAAATGAGTCAAAAGAATGGTACAAGAAAGACGCTCTTGCTTAATTCATGCAACCTGGATTCCATATAGGTGGTGTTGAGAGATCCATTTTCCATGATATAAAACAGACCCCTGACCAAGTTCCTTTACATTTTCACTGTCAAAGATACAATGGTACCGGCAATTGCTCTTGCAATCTGATTGCTTCCACCGCAAGAGAAGAGGCATATACCAAGGAGCATCAAGGGAAGAACTATCTGGCGAGAACTCACAACTTGAGAAGCATCTTTCACCAACACAACCAGTCTTTTCACATTGTTTCACACAAGCCCTAATCATCAACCAAAAACAGAAGGTCAACCTATTTAAGTATTTTGTTTTCATATCGAGCAGAAGAGCTTGCAATCTTCATATACGACAAGTTATTACAACTAAGAAAAATGAAGCAAATATGGTTTTCTATGAGATGGGGTTCATTATCAGTTTCTACTGAAGGCATTGAAGGAAAACTTGGCCAGAAAATAGTAGAGCCAACTGAAAAATGTATTCACAAGTTATTTCCATATTGAAGCTAACAATTACCGAGCTATGAACCCTTTTCTTTTCCTCATGAAACTAAGAAGCAACAAGAACTATAAAATTTTAAATATACGAACAAGAAGTTTACCTATAAGAAGGGTCCGAATCACGAGAACTGGCTTCATAAACTCTAACAAGGCAAGAGAACACCATAAAACGAAATATCCAGTAACAATTGGCCATCTGGAAAGATAAATGGACAAATCAAGTAGTTGCCAATATTTAAAAGAAAGTATAAAATTGAAGACTCACTCCGAGGTTAAGGCATGATACTTGATTTGATGATAGTCCTTATTGGTTTAATTCCTAATGTTTATACAATTAGCTAAAATTAATTGCTCAGAGTACATAACATTGTAAAAAGATCAAGCAATAGTACCTCCTAGAGAAAGTGATCATTTATTTCATGCTGACATTAAAATGAAAAAGAAATATCAAGATAATAAGAACCAACTACAGCTAATTAATCAAGCAATCAGCAAAATTCTATTATACCAAAACCTTTTCAACTACACTTTTCATCTCAATCCATCAAGTAATGGATAACATTTCTATACCATATCCATTATGATAATTCAACAGCAAAATAGTAATATTCAAAGTAGACAACGAAAACTCTATCATCGAGCAACTCAATTGTAAATATCGCATTGGCATTACAAAATTACGGGACAACTCGCACAAATTACATTGAAATCTATGAAGATCACCACCACCAAAAAAAGAAAAAGGAATTATTCACTAAAATGCTTATATATGGAAACGAACCGCTCAAAATCGATAGGGAAATAGAAGAGTGAAACCGCAGAGAAGAATGTAGATTACATACCAGTTTGATGATGATGAAATTCCAAAATTTCACAGAATTTCGAAGGAGCTGATAATATTTGGAACAAATTGAAGAGAAAGAGCGAAGAGAGTGGAAATAGAAGAAGAGAAAGGCGTATAATCGGCCACTTCACTCATTGCCACTTCTTCCACCCCTTGAATTATGGCGGCATTGGACACCTCACACTTACCAAAAAAACTCTCTCTATTTTTTGTTTTCAACTCCTCCAACTTTCCTTATTTATCTTTTGGGGCTTCTGGGCCCGTCGACGTCACTAAGAAGAGAAATGATTTTATTCTATAGTTTTTTATTTTTATTTTTAAATAAGCATACGATCTTGGGATAAAAACATTATACTAATTAATCATATATTAATTATTTTAGAAATATACTAAATATAGAATTTAAATTCATAGTTGACATCATCATTAAGAGTGGGAGAAAAGAGTTTGGCTCCGCCAAGTTTGAATTGAAATGGAACACTTTAATTTACTCATCAAAATTGACCCAATTTAAAAAATTGAATGTGATCCATTCAAACTATAATTGCTATAAAATGATAGGATTAGGGAATTAAGTTTATGAACGATCTTAGACACTAAGTGAAGACACATCAGATAGCTCGACCACTTTCAATGAAGTCGCATATAAATATTTGATTTCAGTATTTTTAGTGGTTTTTTTTTTATGAGATACTATTTATTAGAACAATAGTATTTTTTTATATTCATCGTAGATTCATGTTAATGTGTCCATCATTAACATGTCATACATTATCATAACTTAATTATGTTTGTATATATAATCGCCTTTTCAATTATTGAGCTCGATCGAGCTCAACAATTTTGAGATCTTGCCAAACATAAAAGAATATTAATTTGAGTTTATTTCTAATGTTTATCAAATCTTATTAGAATGAACTCTCAACCTGCATCAATCTTTTGATTTGAATATCAAAACAGTTTGATAAAATGAAAAAGAGCCTACTTAAGTGAAAGTTGTATAACATGCAAGTTTCTGTAATAAATACTATAGCACTTAATAACTTGAAAATAATTATTATACGTAAAAAGTTAGCAATATTTAGTTCTGAAATTAGCATAAAATAAAATGTGAAAAATGAGTCCGAAGAAAAAGAGAGTGGAACCCCAATTCTTAGGTTCCTATAAAAAGAATTCTTTTTAGCTGTTTTGATCAATTATACCTTTAATTTGAAATAACAGTTGGATCTAAGTTTGGATGGTATGAACTAATAAAAAGGAAAATATTTGATTATATTAATACGAGATAGAATGATACAATTTAAAATTGGATGATATGAACTAATGTTAATAGAAAATCCCGATTTGATGGTACAAAAGAAAATGATATGACCTAAATTGTTATAGTACATGTTAAATAGATGATCCGTTGTTAAAAGAGTAAAATGTGTAAATTTGATAAAATTAAATAAATAAATGTTGAGTTGCAGCTAGAGATTTATTTTTCCCCACAAATGGTTAGAAATGAAACTGCGAAGAAATACATGGTTAAAGATACAAAATTAGACACCTACATAGTCTGGTAATAAGCATATGATAAACCCTAAACTAGCACCAACACTCAGCAACTTAACAAAAGAAAACACAATTATATATAAGTGAGGCCAAACAAACAAACTATACATGTATATGAGCTACAATTAATTAATATATATCCGACTCTCAATGCCTCATAATGTTATTCCAATTGATCAAGTCTGGTGTATATATACTACACACAATCAACCCATTAACATTAATAATTAATGAAGCAGTGTTCACAAAAACAAAGGATTAGCAGCAGCAGAAGCACAGTCAACGATGGCTCGAAGATCCTCCCAATCTGCATGCCTTAGCAGCTCATTAATGTCGCCACACAGATAGCTCTGAAACGATGTCGCAGCAGGAGATGGAGCTTGATGATGATGATGATGAGACACTACTGATGATGATGAGCTGAAATGGCCCACAAACTCATGTTCTTGATTTCCATAGCTTTCAACATTCCCAGAATTATACAACAGTTTCTTCTCATGATATTGTTCTATCTGCTTAGGTGCACTGAAACTAATATAGCTTCTTTGTTCATTAATATTCTGATGATCACACGACTCGACACTGCTCGCAGGATTCACCCTCTTAGCTGCACCTGTTTCTCTCCAATCCGGCACGCATTTTTTGTATGAAACGTCGCGTTTTAGTATTCGACAAAGTGTCCAAACTTCCTGCATATTCATCACCATTATCATTAATATTAATAATGCATGTTTAATTATTGAAGCTTTGATGAAGAATGGAGATTAGATATATTTTATCTTTATCTTTTAGGATTTTAGGTTTATATTAGCATAAACATGAGTTGTCTTTATTATTCTAGACAGTGAATGATATATGAAATAAGAAAAAAAGTAGCCTTCTTGGAAATTGTTATTACTTTCCAATATTTTTAGAATCTAACGGATTGTAATTATCTTTTATCACGCTTCTGCCTAGAGAGACAAGGATTAGTGTATTCTTACAGCTTCTTGGGCGATGGTTTTAGTGTCCATGTGTTTGGTGCTTTTGTCGTGGGAGGTTGGTAACCGGAACTCGTGCATCATCCAGTCGGTTTTGGTGCCTTTTCCGGCGCTGCCACGATAGTACACCAGAGATTTCTTGAGGCCGATGCACTCACGCCCGCCTTCTCCGGTGGGCTTGGATGAGTATATTGGCTTGTCGATGCCCGTTGCTTTCCAGAAACCCGAACCCGTTACTCTATTCGGCCGTATGCTGTTCTTGTATTTTCTTCCTCTTTTGCAGTAGAAATACCACTCTTTGTCCCCTACTGTGTTCGATTCTGAAAAAAAGTAATTTATTTAGAATCGACATTATCTCATGATCATCTATTGAATTTTAAGGGAACAGTCATATAAATAAGATCACATGTATTTTAATATGATGCTTCTAAATAGGTTTTGACGATCAAGTCATTTTGTGACGAATTTGAACACTATTTTATGTGAAATTTGATCTCAAGAGTTCAGTATTGAATCTTTTGTTTTAATGAGCTAGAAGGAGTGGAAAGAATTGAGAGAGTTAAGATTAGAAAACTTGCATGATCAAGATTCGAACTCTTATCATCATAATCTGCACCTTTATAAAGATGAGATACCATACTGAATCTTGATTTCATGTAATTAACTTATTCTTTCTGTAATCACATGAAGCTAAACAATTCTTTGTATTCTGACCATAAACAGAATTAAACCATAACACAAAATATGAAAATATAATATACTAAATGGATCATGAGTAGAATTCATACTTGGAAGATCCCATGGATCATATTTGTAGATGTCAGCTTGCTTGATAAGTTGGATACTAATTGGTCTCTTCTCAACTTTTCTTCGAAGATAAAACCCTACGAGCTCTTCGTCCGTTGGATGAAATCGAAAACCGGGGAGTGGAACATCATCTTCTTCCTCCTTAATACTTGTAACTGTGCTGCTCATTTTTTCCACTTCCATTATTGCAACCTTTCAACTTAACTCCCAACAATATATAGATAAAAACCACCTTTTTCCTGTTGGTTTTTTTCAGTGTGAAAAGGGTTTGATGCTTGAGATGCACCTTTGAAAGAAGAACATTCTTGATAGAATTATATATATAGTGCATACAAACATACATATATGCATATATATAATGCATGTATATGTATGCAAGAGAGTTGATCATATGAGAGCCTATAATTTATTTGGTCAAGTCAAGAGTGTTGACTTGTCGTTTCTGGGGTCATGAAGTTTTTGATTTTTGAAACTGGAACAAGTCTTCAGTCTTTTATTACCTCACCAAACTAGGTTTTAATATTCCATTTACCACATTATTTTATACCAAGAAATTATGATCAAATCCAAATTGAAACAACATAAGGATCTTGGGTGCTACTAATTCAAACAATTGCTGACGTTTCTGGCATCACTCCAAAATTTCAAGTTTTGATAATTCTTTCCCATTTTAATTTTGTTATTATATATTAATATTTTATTCTTTTTATTGCAGAAACTGTCAACCAATTATTTTCTAGTGGTGCTCTAGAAACCATGGTTATATGACCTTCCAAAATAACAAATGTTAGATTCATGTTTTTTTTTTTCTTTCAAAAAGTAGCATTATCTATAACCTCCAATTAAATAAGCTAGATAGTATAAATTCTTTTTTCTTTTTTAAATAACTAAAAAGGTATCTTTAGTTCTAATTAAAACTAATTAATAGCTTTGTTTCTAATTTAATCTGTCAACGAGAAGCTGCCAGGACATAAATGCCTAATCAAATAACAATCAATTTGTAGAAATTAAAGACAACTTTTCCAGGGATCGATCTTTATATCGTCCGACGACTTCGTTGATAATCAGAAATAATTATTGTCCATTGATCTAAAACTATTCAATTTAAGATTTCATCCATTAACAATCTTGAATTTAGTCTACCTATAAAAGGAAGATCCATAATTATAAGAAGAACGTTTACAAAACAAATTCGAGCAACCAAAGGTTAAACTTGAAAATCATAAGGCTGTGTTTAATATTTGAAATTTAAGATTTAAAATGAATAAATTTTAAATCCACTTAAGTTGGAATGAATTTGACATTTAGTCAAATGATTCAAAAAATAGTTTAAAATAAAAGTGATGAATTTCAAATCCACATCTATTCAAACACCACCGATGGATTTACCATCATAGATTTCAAATCACTCATCAAACCCACATATCCAAATGAACACTTAAGAAACTCTAGAAGACATTTTACATTTTCACTGATATTTAACTAAGTGATAATTTCAATTTTGGTCATATATGTAAGATACTTTTCATTTTTTGACAACCAAGTATCCCTCTTTTAATTTTGATCCTCTATATTTTAATTTTTTAATTTTTAATTTCATTCTTTCTTTGTCTGAATTTTCAGAATTACTGATGTGGCAATCAGAAATTCTGATGTAACATCCAAATTAATTTCGACGGCCACTTCAACAATTTTAAAAATTTTGACAAAAAAAGATTGAAATTAAAAAAAATTAAGACATAAATGACTAAAATTGAAAAAAAAATACCTGATTGTTAAAAAATGGAAAATATCTTATATATATGACCAAAATAAATTAACCCCTTAAATTATACTAGAATTTAAAAGTGTCTCCTCTTATTGCTCTTATAGTTGGATATCAATTTGTAAGTTCTTTTAAACTGTGTTGCTTTCCTTTAGGTTATGTTTGGAATTTGAATTGAATTTGGTCAATCCGAATTTTGGATAGGCTCAGTCTAGATAATGTTTGGAGAGATTTGTAAAATGTTACAATCTTACCCTATTTTTTCTACAATTTTCAAAAATAATATTTACATTTTCTACAGTTCCCCCAAAAAACATCTACTTTATTTTAAATATCAATGTGAAATGACATGTTATAAACTATAATCACACCCAATCAAATCTCAAAACAATTACAAAATTTTTTAAATTGAAAAAGTGCTCAATCATTTAAGACAATTAAGCAATATAATAGTGTTGATTTCCGACAGGGAAATTAATTGTTCAATTAGTCTTGAAAGACTAGTCAGGAACAATAGATTTAATGTAGTTATTCTTGAATTTACTACATAATTTTGGAATTTTAATTAAATAGTATTTTGACATTTGGGGTATTTTTTATTTATTAAATGGTTTAGATTATTAATTTTTATTTGATTTGTTAAATAATTTTTCAAATGATAACTATGCATTTTTACTTATTTCAACATCTGGAATTATTGTAGAGTAGCTAGAAGTCAATCACATAAAGTTAATTCCTAAATTTAATAATTAATGAAAAGAAATTAAAATAGCAATTTTACGTCAATTTGTCCTCGCACAGTTTTTAAGATATGGGATCAAAATTGCTCTACCTAAATTTATGAGTTAAAATCAACATCCTCAAATTGCGGGATTAAAAATACAAATTTCCCAAATAAGTATAATACTATATATTAAAATGCAACAGAAAATATATTATTCAAAGCTTAATAGTTAATTGAATTATTTCCAGAATTGAAATGAAGCACAAGTTAGTAAGTATATTATAGATCTGAACGAAACTAAAACAGCAATTCAATTATTCCCACATGTGGCTAACAATTCAAAAGGGAAAATATGTCACTGTCGTCTTTAATATAATGACATTTAACGCTCTATTTGAAAGGAAAAAGGAAATAAACCCACCATATACAATTCTTATTAACTTCATTTATTTCTATTTCCAAACAAATAAAAAACTTCATTCATTTCAAAATATTTGTCGTTTAATTTTTTAAAAAAGATTAAGAAAATATGTAATTCATATAATTATACGTGTCAAATAATAACATTACCTAATATTTAATAAACATAATTAGTAAAAATTTAGTATAAAAACAAGATATAGACAAAGTTGGAAAAAATACAATAATTATCTTCTTGATAATAAAAAAATGGACAAATAAATTGAACAATTATATATATTTTTTAAAGCAACATTTATTTTGAGAGAATTAGAGTAATTAATTAATTAACTATTATGACACACAAAATACTTAAGATAAAAGGTATGGTGGGGCCTAAACAATGAAATGTTGAATAAAATTACAAACGATTGATTGAATGTCGTGGATTACAGAATTGTCAAGCTTCAAATATGCTAAGGGTATTGGAAATAAAAAAATAGTTTCTGCACTATAATTCTAATAAGTTATTAGCAGAAATGAGGAATTATGGATCGTGAATTATAACATGCACAACACATTATGAATGTAAATAATTAATAAATAGGCATTATTAATTTCATAGGTAAAAAATGATTAAAGTCGCATATTTTTCAAGGGATTCGAGAAGGCGCACAATATTTTGACCAAGAGAGTGTTAGCAATTGTGGCCAGACAATTCTCATTGATGGGCATGTCTACTCTTACTGTATAATATATGTATATATATTGTCCGCTTAGAGACATTAGTATTGGTAAGATGATATTTTCATGTTTGTGATGGGCACACATATAGAGGAAAGGGAAAAGTCAAACTAAATACGATAATGTCAAAGTCAAGAACAACATGTTTGACTTACCTTTTCCCCTTGGACCAGGATGCTTGCCCTTGGTCTTCTTAGTAGAAACTTGTTAGCTCTCTCTCTCTCTCTCTCTCTCTCACAATTTGTCAAGATAAATTAAAGGAATAGTCTTTTTGTTACGTTCTCGGATAACGAAATTTGCAGTTATATACTATTAAAGATGTACATTGATTTTATACAATAACCAACCATTCATATATATGAATGTGGAGAGAATTAGATGATCATATGAAACATTCAATAATTTTGTATTATTATTATTATTATTATTATTATTATTATTATTATTATTATTATTATTATTATTATTGTGATTGTGACATGAAATCATGAATGAACCTGCAAAATCCATATATCTTAAAGATTTACTTTGTTCGAACTTCAGGACCTCAATTATTATTTGCATAAAATTAGTAAAAAATCTGTTTTGATTTTAATTAATGGGGATGCATGACATTATCTTCTAGAGATGCTCATATGAAAACTTTAAATGTCCATAAATGAGAGAGAGGATTTTTTCAAACAAATTGCACTCCTTCGAATACACATTAAGAGTTCTTAATAAGAGTGGTTTAAAAGATGAAAGTGAAATCTATAATATATTATGAGGAGGACATGCAAAGAATGGGAAATATTGTTCATAATGTAAATATTTGTCCTACGTCGATCGTGGCATGTTCGATGCATAAGAGGGATATATAAGAAATTTTAGGAAAGTCTCTTTGCTGATGCTGATGTTTCTTTTTCTCTAATTTTAATTACATACTCACACAAATTTATATTATTTATATTCCACTATATTGCTGTAATCAGTAAGAAAACAAATTAATTAAGTTAGATCAGTTAATACTATACAACTAATCTTTTAATTTCAGGCATATTACATGGGTATGCTAAATTTGTTAAATATGTATATCTAATCTATTTTATTAATATATAGTTATTAATTTTTGACAATGATGTATAGTTATTTATTTATGAAAGAAAAATCACAATAGAAGATACTACACAGAGAATCTTATAAAATTGTAGGACCGGAAGATGTCGATTTTAATAACTGCAAAATTAAATGCAAAGAAAGATGGATTAATGAATAATGAGATGGATTCAGAGTAACATCAAAGCTCCTTTGGTCAAGTCCGTAACACTCTTGTACTAATTCTTTGACAATTTTGGTTTTACCATTTTTCAAGGATTCTTCTTCTAAATTATTTATCACAGACAAATTTTTTATTTAATATTATAAACATTTCAAATAATATTATCAGTAGATTGACATATATTATTTTTTTCGTGTATAAGATAAAATACCAATGGATCCCAACCCAATAGGACCCATTAATTATAAACAGTGCATTGTGAATAATATTTCATCTAATATAACAACACAATTAATATATATATATATATATATATTATATAAATATTAATTATTATAAAAATAAAATTGTAAAAATTAATATATAGATATGAAAACCTTCCTACATTATTAAATTTTACATAATTATGAAAAACTGAAATTATGGGTTTTGTCAGGAAGGTCGAGTTGAAATAGTATGATCTCCTCGTACATTATTAATTTTGAATTCCATTTCATTTTCATTATTCGACCATATTTGACTTGGTTCTAGCTAGTCCCACATAAAAGTATTGTTAAAAAGATAACTTTAATTAATAGAAGAAGAAAGAGAGGAATGATTAATGCATGGCATGACTTGGTTCAAAGTGAAATAACCCTAATTCAGTTGTATAAAAAGAAGAAGGTCGATATCATGAACTGGATAAGTTTCAGCACAATTCTCATAATTATAGTCATTAATCCTCCAACTCTCAACATTTAATTATGAAATTATTTCAAAATTAAAGTAATTTTAATTGATTTTAGATGTAAGAGATGTGCCGCAAAATGAATGAGGAGTCTGATGGATTTATTAGCATAATCATATTGTTTTTATCCCATGAAGATAGACTTAATAGTTATTTACAAACACATTAAAAAAAATTTAGTTTATATAGTTAAAATATTTGAAGTTCCATTTATACTCTTACGCTTCATTAATTGAGATACACATTGAATGGAATATTTTTTCAAAAAATAACATATGAAGTGAGGTGAGGTAATATACTAATATCAATGTACATTAATTAAGGACATATGAGGAATATAATACTAACATTTGTAGGACATGTAAATAGTAATCAGTCCTATCTTTGTGGGACAAATAGAGAATAAGAAATCATTATTCTACTATAAAAGATAATTTTATTACTTTTCTACCACAATTCAGGAAATCTGGCAAATTTGTCCTTCTGATGAAAGTCCAAAAAAATTATTTTTAGTTGATGTCACACAATATGATTTTTCATAGTTACGGAGAATGAAAACTGAAATATTGTTGCAGAAGGGGAAGTTGATTGTTCAGCAATGGAGATTTGGGAGCTGGCCTGGTGTATTCATTATATATTAAGCTTTTCGTACTTAAATAAAAACTTGATTGTCTTTAAAAAAAAAAACAATATTAGAGATTATTTTTTCATTTTTTTTTTTGTTATAAAACTTTTAGGAAAAAAACGTACATTCACAGGTAATATAACCAGATTTTGGTCAACGTTACGTCAATTTATTTAAGAAAAAATCAAATTTGAAACTAACACAATTTTATTAAAATAAAAAATTCTCTTTTCCCTTTTAAATATATTCAGATCATTTGGGTTGAACAAAGACTTGTAACGATCACCTTTTGGTTTATTATTGCGAATCATTCTTGGACAAGTGGCAGCAGTCACTGAATATAATAACTGGTCTGAAAATAATCAAGTACATATTTCAAACTCATTATCATAATACACACATATCGGGTTCACGCAGACTAGAAGCTATCAACTTAAATAACATAACTACATATGTAACCACCATTATTTTTAAGGATTACGTAGTAACTATTCAGCATTTTCAGAGATACTTCATTATTTAATATTTATAATCAAATAAAACCACTGTTCATAACTCTAGCACGCTCAGATTTTAGAACTATTCTTTAATATTAAAATTAAATGCAAAAATCAACCTAAAATATTGACTCTTTTCACTTTTCAACCTAATTTTTTTTTATTCAATTACAACATCCGATTTAAGACACATTCTGATATTTGAGGTTGTAATTGTATAAAAAAATAAAGTTTAGGTTACAAATAAAAATAATAATATCACATGCGAGTTAAGTAATCTCCATTTTACATTTTGATAAACTCCAAAACTTCAAAGTTGCAATCCGATAAAAACAAAAGTTCAAGTTGCAAAAGTGAAAAAAGTCTCTTTTTTAGGATAATTTTTTCATTTAACTTTAATATTTTAATAACTATTGTTTCATAACACACGTATCTATCATAAACACAAATCAAGAAAAGCTTCTTTTTAAGTGTAGAAATATTCCTTTATTACAAAGAAAATGTCAGAAGGAGACGCAATTATAGAAGGACAATAAATCTCGTGCCAAGACTTTTTGCCTGCTTCCACGTCCTATATAGTAATCCACTCATCCTCTATAAAATAATAATAACAATTATTTTTCTAAAATTTGAAACATACCTCAACAAATAATAATGGAACACACAACTTAGAAAAGAAAATAAAAGGAAAAGGTCAAAGTCTGTGGTCCTCGCTCCACTACACGTAAGATGGATCTTATTATAAACTGACAAGTAAACTATTGCATTTTCTATAACATTTATCATAATTTTCAATTTCTTTCACATAAGTTTAATATTCACCCCCCAAATTCTCTTGCAGGAAATGTCAAAGACCATAACTTTCACCTTTCTCGCTCATCCTCAATACTAATAACAATAATTATTCCAAGAATACTAGGTATTCCCTCAACTAATATATATATTTCAACTACACTATTATTTACCAACAACCCTCTCGTTGAGACAAACCCCGTGATAATCCAACGGTCGGAAACATTCTAAGTTTGAACAAAAGCATTGAGTCAAGCAATAATCTAAACTCGACCTCATCCTAGGCCTGCAATAAACTTGTCCCTTATGTCATCATCATACTTAATTGCGATCCTACTATCATCAATGCACATATATATATAATAAGCCCGGTCAAGGTTTAAGGGACTCGGTCCATTCTATGAGTAATGGATAATGGTCTAGATCGACACTTCAAATCTCCCTGCTTATACATGCCACTTATATATCGTAGAATGATTGATACATTAAGTGTGTTTAAGGTTTATTCAGGAATATCCATAATAAAGACAGTTGTCAATATCTGTGTTCTACCAACTGCTTGAAATGACTATACTGGCCATAAGAACATGCAGAGGATGGCTACATTACCAGATTAACTCCCAAAGCTAGTCCTCGTTTGCAAATATTTCTTGTCCGGCAGAGAGCCATGCATCTTGGTCGACTTCATTGGACAATTTTAACAGCATTCCGAAATATATCTTCCCCTGTTTAATTGAAATTGCAAAACCAGATGTTAATCATGTAACTAAAACAAGACATAGATTTTGCTTTATAGAATTAATTTTTCTGACCTTTAATCTTCTGTAAGATGCTAAAGTGGCTAATGGTTCGTTGGATCTCTGCACCGTCTCAGACAAGTGGGTCATATTGATCATCTGACAACGGTTGCAACCACCCAATGACTGCAAAAACAAATAACATGAGCAAACGAATCCTCACAAAGAACCATTCAGATTCATGAACTTTAATTTTCTTCAAGGGGCAAACAAGAACTCAATAGCGTGAGGAATATCGGCCTAATACATAAACTAGTGCAATAAGAATGATCTTAATACTGGAGAAAGCAAAAATATTGGGCCACCAACTATAATTTTCAAAGTGTGTAAACTAAAATACACCAAAACTAACCGTAAAATTACTGTCTCCGATCTTCAGACTTTTCCATTCATCTTCTGCATACGGTTTGCCACCAGAGACAACCAAATTTGGACGGAATCTCATTGCATTAACTTCAGTAGGTTGGTTATGTGAGCCATTACTCAACTCTAGTAGAAATCAATGCGAGTTAGATCCCATTAAAACATACTCATGGTTTAAGCAAATTTTCACGTTTTATGATTGAAAACAAGTAATGAATTGTCACAAATATCGAAACTTTGAACTTTCTAAAAGGAAGTGTAGCAACATACTTGATCGTATTCTGTTGTTTAGATCTGCAACACTTTCCTCCGATATTAGTAAAAACTGAGCTTCATTGACAAAATTCAATCTGGTCTCCACATCTCTGCACATCCCTAATATAATTTGATCCCTATTTGAACACAAGTGGTTTTCAAAGGGATAACTCCTTACAAGGGTGCAAGGTCGGCCAACAGCATTGCTAAACCAAATGTCGATATCATTGTGGTAGCCTCTGACTTCATATCTAGTCAAGAAATTGATTTCATCATTTGATGATTTACATAGTCCTTTGGTTTTCACTTTTTTTTTTTTTTTCTCCTTTTTCTTTTGTGTGTGGGGGGGGGGGAGGTGTTGCGCTATGATATTGGACTTGTAATAGTTGAAAACAAACAGTGAATACTAAACAAAATAAGCCTATGGATAGAACAGAGAACACAAATCAAGCTTCTCCAACTACAGAATATTTCAAGTTTATCCCATCGGCTTATGCATACATATTCAAAACATATAAAGTCAAGGACTCAAATAAAGATTATAATTGTAAAATTAAATTGTTAATAAGGAAAATGGTGCCATCATGAAGAAGATTCCCGTACAATGTAATTGGAAAAAAAAGCCACATTTACATTGGGGAATAAATAATGGGGTTTTAGTATTTCGTATTTTAATTATTATTTTCGTATTGGACTCTTTAGTTAGCAGATTGATGGGCTTTGTGAATGGCCAATATCGATTAGTTGAATAAAAGGAGGTAGCCTCCACAGGAGAATCTTATGAGATATTTTAGTAATTGAGTTTACGGCGCTGTGCGCTTGGACTAAAAAGTTTAATCTTCTAATTGCAGTTATCATTGATTATTTTAAACAATGACAACTGCAATTAGAAGATTAAACATTTTAGCCCAAGTGCACGGCGCCATAATGAAGGAGAGATGGAGTCTCTATGGCCATGGATGTGACTAAGACGGTGTTAGGGTGAGCTAATAAGCTCCTTAAAACATCGCATAAGATGTTTAAGAGCTTATAAGCTTCTCAAAAATGATTGGCTAAGTTTAAAAAATAAGATCTTATTTCATCCTAAAACAAGAAGTAAGGAGCTTATAAGCTTTTTTTTGAAAAGTAAGAGATCCCAACTTATTTCTAAAATAAGACCTTATTTTTTTAAAACACCTTCACATTTGATCATTTAAATTATGCAATTGCCCTAACACTTCAACAACTTATTTTTAAACTTAAATCAAACAACTTATAAGCTCTAAAAACATCTTATAAGATGTAAGAACTTATAATCTCTTTCAAATAAGCTTAGCCAAACAGCCTCTAAGGCCAATAATGGAAAGTAGTGGAGAAATGAGAGAAGGATAAGCATGTTCTCAAAAATATAAGAGAAAGAAAGGAAATTTAGAGAAAAGAAACCCACAGAACACACACACACACTAAAAAAAAGAAAAGAAAAAAAAAAAAGAGGAACAATGAGAGAAGAAAAGGAGAATATCTATTTTTAACAAATAGAAAAGAAAAGCAAAATAAGATACAAAAAGACATGGAGAAAGAAATAAGAAAGTGAAGACAATATTCAAGTCCGGGCAAGATGCTTAATTACACCACTTAGTTCCACATAATTTCTTCAAAACAGCCTCATTTAGAAACCATGCAAGATCAATGAAGTTTTTAAAAATATATCCTTCAGCATACTTTTCAAGGCAGGCAGCGAGAGAATAAAAAACAACGATGTCAAAACCTTACCTATGAGAATGTATTTCCATCACCTGTCTTTCACAAATAGATTGACCTGATGTCAGTTCAATCTGCAGTTTTTCTTTGCAACGGGGCGACTCAACAACAAGTATCCCCAATTTGAGATCAACCAGTGTAGAAATAAAGCCCATTTCTGGAACCTAAAATTAAATAATTTGTTGGAATTTAATAAAACATGGTAATGATCAACACTGAAACATCATGTTCAGAGACTTGCTATGGTCATCTCCAAAATGAATGATTTTCTCATCAAAGCAAATCAGCCAAAAATCCACAATAGCAAATGACCTACTTTTTTAAAACTTTGGAGTGAAGGGACATGATAAGAGTACTTGAAGATAATAGAGAAGAATCTGTAGTGTTGACCCAACAAATAACTGGAGGGACATGAGTGAGAACTAATGACTTGTAAAATGGTTGTACCTTTGTTAAGTTGAACGAAAATAAAAAGTTGTACTTCAAAGAAATAAGACTTTTTTTTGGGAAGGATCGGGAGTATGACCAATGAGCCCACATTAAATACACACCCCCTATGAGATTACATCACCTTCTTTTGGGTCAATATTTCCCCATTCAAGCTCTTGAGAAGCCATTCTCTATCATGCAACAATCCTGAAATTTTTAGGAGGTAAAAAATCATAATCATGAAATAAAATCTGATAATTCTATTCTATCTGTAAAAGCAACAAATTATCATCCTGTTAATTCACAGAAGGGAAAAAAAAAAAAAGGATTCATCATGGAAAGTGGAAATATATAGTGCAAATCAGAGAATAAAAACAGATAAATCATTGCAAGAACACACAATGCCTCAATCTGAAACAGATTCCATGAACCCAACTAAAGTATAGTTTTCATTATAAAAAGTACACGTATATTGATAACAAAAGAAAGAATTCCTCTTTGGTGATGATTGTGGTAGAGCAAAATGTCATACTGAAAAGTTGCTTAAAAACTACGGTATCATACAGAAAATTCCAGCTTTTGAAGGTATCACAATCTATTTGAGAACAGACTAGCTTTTCTCTACACCCTTTGTCATTCCCTCCCTCCTGTTTCTGATGTATATAATCAAATATTTAACTAATGCTTTAAATAATCCTCAAGAAATACCAGAAACTGAGACATACCAATTCCATTCACAGTTTGACAATTGTCTAATAGGCACTCTATTTGAGTCAATAACAACAAAACAATTACAGTTCCACTATACCAATGCTGTGAAGAGTAAACTTGCAGCAGCAAAAAAAAAAACTCTGAGAAAGGCCTTGTAATGTAAGTATAGAACTTTAATGAGGGACTCGGGAATCATTCACAACATAATTGTAAAATTTGATCAAATGGTAATTAGTTGATTGTAGTCTTGTTGAATTTGCACACAATGCTTACCAGCTTATTCTCAACCCTAATCAACCTTTTTCCCTGCTAATTCATACAAACAGAGCTATTCAGGGTGAATAATGTCAGATTTCAAAATAAAATAACTCAGATGATGCCGTCCTATAGAACGTTCAACCTATGACATCCTAGCAATTACTTAAGCCATATATGTTGAATTACTAAATGAACAAATATGTCAGATTCCATCTGCAGCATCCTAACCAAGAAAAGACAGAAAGTATATCTCAAGAAACACAAAAAACTAACCATATCGAATTACTTTGTCATGAAGTATCAGGTTCAGAAATTCTCCAGCAGCAAATGCATAAACAAATAAGAGAATTCGCATAGGAACTGAACCCTAAAATTCATTTTGCAGATTTCTAAAGCCAATTAAATAATTCTTAAGAATAACATCTACAAATTACCACATGTTTATAAACAGAATGAGGCCATATTATAGTTTAAGCATAATACCAGTATTGCTTAATGGCCAGCTCTCCACACTGAAGCCAGCACAAGATTTTATTGGATATATAGTGATTGATTTGAGAAAAGATCTCGTAGTCTTCCTCTGAACCCCTGCAATTGCAAAAGGTGCAGATGCTAAGAAACAGCCAACACAAATGGAAGTGGTACAAGTCACCTATCAATAGTAGACTTTTCTTTACAATAACCTTCAGTTACAGGAGGAAGAAGCTTTCCTATAGATAAATCAAGATGCATGAGTTGGGGCACAAATGAACTCTCGATGAACTTGATCAACTTCTGCACATCAGTATAAGAGAAATTTTTAAGGGGATTAAAAAGAAAAAGACAATTGGTCCATATTCATAAACTTGATATGTTGATCACCACTATCTGACACTAAATAAGAACCATTTAGTGGTGTCATAATTTCATCATTAACAAGTTAATCTATAGGATGTAACAGGAGAACCAAATCGATAACTGTATTGATTAAGGCATTAGGTTAATAAGCAGAGTACAAGTATCAGTTATCATTTCAAGTATCATCACTTATCCTAAGACCATAAAAGCCAGAACATAGGTTTGTAACCAAACAATAATGGCTCAACCATGAACTGCAATAACAGTTTCTTCAGTTAAAACAAGAAACCACAGATAAACCAATGAACCACATGAATACCCTTAAAAACCAAGAGACCAAGAATAATTTTTGATTGGAAGAATAAAAGTATACCATGGCATCCTCAAATGTTGACATGTAACCAAATGATACCCTAATTGCTCCTGTTGGTTTTCCGTGCAATATATCACGATCATCCCAGCAAACATGTCCTGCCTGAATTAGGAAATTTACACTCTCCAATTAGACTTAAATTATTTTATCTGTTATTAAAACTGATCAAGTGGCAAGATTTACCTCAATGTTAGAAAGAAGATCCGAATGAGACAAACCAAGATGTTTTGCGCATGCACCAGGATTACAAAAACACCCTGTCTAAGCATGAGGACAGGGGGAAAAGAGATAAAACCACATCAGAGCTCTTCAAAAGAGATTGAGTTCCAAGCGAACACGTGTTCCTTACCAACAGTAATTATACAACCAAGAGACACTTCAATAGGTTATGAGATGTACATGTCTAAAGCACACGGAACAAAAGAACTGAGCCGTAGTTGATGTTGGAAACAAAAATTATAATTTCTTCTGTTTAGATCTTCACCATCCACAAGAAAGAAAAACAAAAAACTAGAGAAACGCTCAACTAAGTACATAACCTTTTAACTTGCCAAAGACAAAGACAAATAATGCAAGGTTATATGTGCCTGCGATCATTGGATATTACTGGAGAAGAAAAAAAATTGCCCATCAAGTTCTGTGGCCTTAAAATCCCCTGCCATATTCTTCCATGCTTCAACTTTAATTTGTCCAAGAAAATTTTGACATCTTGTATGAAAGTGTAGGAACTCAATTTGAAGAGAATATAACAGAAATGTCCAAAATAATTTACAGGTACTATCAGTGGCATAATTGGTGTGCTGGAAACAATTTACATACATACACCATGTTAGTCATATGGTAAACAGGAAAGAAAAGGTTCTATCACTGCAACTAATGGACTCTGGACGATAATAAAATGAAAAGGATGAGGAACATATTGGTGTACTTCAAAGCCATCAAAACTAGGACTTCTTGATTAATGCAAACAATGAAGGGAGAAAAAACATGTGTTGCCTCATACAAAGGATGAAATCTTACCCTCAATTGGATGTTGGACAAGGATGCCATTTTTTCCACCTCCCGATAGCCAAACCAAGATCTATCAGGCCTTTTCAGGTTGAATGAAACTATAGGACCCATTGCATTGCATGTCAACTGAAGGAAGAACATTGCAGTCAAAGTAAGTAAAAGGCACAAAAGTCAAAAACTATGATGAAAAAAAATCTGAATTTCAGGCTGCACAGCATAGTACTTGACAATTCTTTGAAAGTAAAAAGCAGAAAGTGATGTTCGAAGTAATGGAAATAGTTCTTCTATAGAGACCATATAAGAGTGTAGTACAAACCTCAGGACTTTTAAAGCCATAGAGTGTGCACACACGGTTTCCATTGACATGCCTCAGATTCAACAATGTATTCCTAAGATAAGAAGCAAGCAAGCTTGTGTGCCTTCAAAATCAAACCCCGATTAGAACATCAGTCTGCCAGTAAGGTATGCAAGCACAATAAAACAGAAGAAGACATTTATAAGTGGAGAAAGTTATTCAGATGTGTTCCAGATTTGATTTTTGTGACTGCGGTGGGGGTAGGGTTGGGGGAATCTGGGAACCTCTTCCTTTGTTCCACATGGTAAATGAAAAATCAAAAAGCTTCACACTGTCAACTGTACACAAAATATGCTGAAAATTTGATTATTACTTTCAGAAATTGCATGTGGGCTTTGAAAACTTAACATTAGCATGAACTCTGAGTGCAGACCACAAACCTATTTCCTGATCATAAAATAAGCCCGAATTTCAAATATCAAAGTGATCCAAAGATAGAGTACAACTAATAGCAGTATATATGCATAATTATGAAGAATGTTGTTATGTGGATAACCCAGAATGAATGTAATAAAATAGGATACAAAAGTTATCTCCAAAGTTCTTATTTGGTTTACTGTCAAAATATCATTTGATACATAACCAATTTGATTCTACTTTTAAGATTAGCCAGCAATAATGTGTGTATACTAGTCTTGGTGACAAGGGGAAGTTCTGTGGCACCTGGAAATAGCAGGCATGGTTAATGCATTGAGAATTTTGAATCCATGATGAAGGGATGCGATGCTCACAAATGATAAGGTGCCATCCTCAAAATATTCTTCAATACCATCTCTTCTTTTAAAAAAGTCAATATCAGCAATTGATGCAGCTACTGTGCCTGAAACAATTCAAAGTTAGAGCATAGCTATCATGTGTAAATAACTTAGAGAAATATGTTAAAAATTATACCTCCGCTGAAATATGTCTTCTTCAATAACTTAACAGCTTCTGTATCAATTTATTTAATTTTTAGGGGGGAGGGGGATGTTAGTTTGTTGCCACATAGCAATAAAAGTCAAAATCTCAACTGCAAAAAAATAAACACCCTTCAGGAAGAAGTTTACCATTTCGAGCAATAAGAGCTCCAATTCCAGTTGGGTAGCCAAATATCTAGAGGAACAATGATAATAATGGATAAGTAGCAGTCTCACGAATACAAAGAAAAATCTTGCAAAAATACCTTATAAAATGAGACAACAACAAAATCTGCCTTGTATTTTGACAAGTCAGGTGGAGATGTTGCACTTCCTTTCGCGGCATCGATTAAAATCATCCACTGACCACTGTTCACAGATATTCAGCCAGGGGATATTCAAGCTATAGAACTTTTTCATTCCAAACAGCATGTCCAGATAATACATTGAATTAATAATAGTTAATAGAATATCTCTAAATCAAATAAAATAACCAACTTTGCCCATTTCATAAAACGCAAAGTTCAGCAAGGATAATAAGAGCGCAACAAATCATCTTTAATATAGCAGTTGGTAGACAACGAAGGCACACACCATGTACTAATTGTTGCTCCATATGACTATCATGATAAGACTGGCTCATCTCATTGCATGCTACTACTACCTAGTCATAAAATGTTTATATACCTATGAGGTGGAGAAGTTCCAGGTGTTTCATATGAACCTTCCTTTATAGCATTAACCAGGTTGAGGTTGAACCTCAGACCTGAGAAGTTGCATTCTGATGGAAATGCAAATAAATTGTATGTATCACCTGTAAAATGCAATTTGGACACATTACATGATATTAAGGCACATATAATTGTTATTCCACTACATCAATAGCATTTCCCCTGACGTTTAGAAGATTTAGAACATACCAAGGATAAAAAACCAAATTGACAATTCCACAAATCTATATGTTGGTGCCTAAAACCTCATTCTGATAAAGAGTATATATTGGTTGAAATGCAGTACACAAGGGTTTTTGCTTCAAAAACAATTGAGGATTTTTTGTGCAGGTTAGCTCTAATCCACAGGGTTACCAAGATAATAAAATTTCCTCCTACTACATAAGACACCATATCAAACTGTTCGAGAAAGAAGAGATTTGCATTCATTATAGAAAAATAATATAGAAAATAATTTGAGTGTTTTGCAGGGAAGATGTGACAAATAACTCAACTGGTTTGGTGTTTTTTCGTGCTCACAACTTCATCTCTCCTTTGTACAGAGCGCTGTACAATCTTAATGGCAGATTTCCCACCACTCCTTTGATCAAGATCAGCAGTATCTTCAATGTCTACTGCAACTGCAGCAGCTCCTCCACCAAGGGCATACCTGGAAAACAAGATTAAGGAAGAAACTATCTGCAACACAAGTTTCATGAGAGCATGGTCCCGGAACACAAAAGGTGCAGCATAAACAAGCATCATCATTTACTCAGATCCTTTCAAAATCTAAGAAAAACACTTTATTATCCCTGATCTTCATTATTTACATCATTCAATGAGAAGGATACTCTCTGATCCCAAGAACGCTGTTGTGGTTCTCCATTGTGTACATATAAGTGCTCTCACTGCTCCATGGAAATGTCTCACCAACAAGCTTCAACGCAGATGTTGCCCCCGAGGTAAATATACAGTGATACTCTCCAGGAGATGCATTAAAGAAACTAAGGACCTGAACCAATCAAAATCCATCCTTCAACACATGCAACTATTTCACAAACAGATACTATTCAGTCTTTTTATTCATTAGGCAAAACTAATCACCATGTAGAAACACTCATATGGTTCTCCAAGAAACAAGACATCGACAGTATAAGATATTCCAATGGAACTAAAGGTCACTTATGATGCAAGGAAAGATGATCAAGATAACATCTCACCTGTCGACGAGCCTCCCCCACAACGTCATTGGCCATCAGGCTGCAGTTGCTCTGGCTATCTATAGAACTTCAACTAAGAATAACATTCCTATATGATTATATCAAATTATATCCAATTCAAGTTGTAAAGAGAAAACTAAACAATGATTATTGAAATGAAAATAGATATACAGTTAGGATACGGGGATTTCCATAGAGAGTAGAATTCAAATCCTTGAAAATATCCTCCATCTGAGATTCAGAATATAAAGTTGCACCAGCATGGTCCAAGTACACTACATCTACACAGCACAACCAACATCACAATATCTCAATCAAGAACCAGAAAAGAAATTTCAAATCCAAGAGCAAGATTTCCATGATAATATCAAGATTCTTTTTTCTTTTCTTTAATTGGTTTTCTTGTTCAAAATCAAGAATTCATATTACTTGGAACTAGTTGGCACACAAGAATTGTATCTTCTTGAGTCTTGATTAAATTCAAGAATCTTGATAGTGAATTATTCACCTATTAAAACCTAAAAGACATCAAAGGGAAAATCCAAACCATTTAATCGTTTAAATTCAGTTGCTCTCATCTCATCAACGGTTTTGGGTGCATTTGGATACCCATAATCTTGACCGAACTCCTTCAAGAACCGTTCCTTCTCGGAGTCGCCCATGAATCAACTCTTACTACACTCGAAAATGTCTCTACTGAATTTCGTTAACACAGGAAACTGTGAAAGAAACCATTCAACCACTTTGAAGTTTGAACATAATAAGAATTATGCTTGGAATAAACTGCTATAAATAGTAGGCCTTGAGTCGGTGATAATTCGTTTCTTGATTAGGCTCATGCCCGTTTAATTAATGGGCCCAGGCCCGTTATACGTAATGGCGGTGATTATTCGTCTCCTATACTCGTTTCTTAAATAGGCCCGTCCCATTTGAATATGGGCCTAAGCATGTTTCAATATATGGCGGTTTTATTCGGATCTCATTCTGGGCTTTGGCCCGTTTCACTAATGGCCCTGGGCCTATTTCGAAATATGGGCCTTTAGTTGCCCACTTTTCTCAATTATAATGTTTTAGAGTTTTTTTTTTTTCATAATATTTTGAGATTGACTCCCCTAAAAGAGAAAAAGTCATTGTTATTTATTTTCAATTAGTCATAAAATTTATATAATTTGATTGGAGAGGTCACTTCGATTTATTTGACCAAGTTTGGCCGATTATTGATTAGTTTTTTTCATTTTTCTACTATCTTTTTTTTTTTTATCAAGATTTCTCAATCCCAAAATTTCATATAGTTAGGAACTCAACACACCCATTTAAGACATTTCAAAATATACCTTTTAAAAGTTCTAAAGCCCTCAAATTTCCATTTGAAAGAAAAGGCTTGTTGACATCACCCATAGTTGTATGCATGTTTAGTCATCCTAATAGATCAAATAGAATTATTATTTTTTTGGCATCCCATCAAACAAATACATGTCAAATACATTTTTTTTTATAGTGACATGCAAAATGTATATTGATCGCTGATGCTATTATAACATAATTTTTTTATGATTATTGGGAATATATGGATCAATTGAGAAGCTGGTTCATGGACTATAAAATAGTCGAAGGGATCATATCCAAGCCTTACTCGATTAATTCTTGAAGATATGCTTGGCATTGCAACCTTGATTGGAAATCAATGAAAGTGCAAGTAATTTTCCAATGAATGGATTAATTACATAATCTTATATATAGGTTATAGGTGGAGCCATACTAGTTCAGGGCTATGTGTGAAGGTATCACGTGAATTTGAAACTTAGCTCTTCATGATAAATTGATATCAAGCATTTGAGGGACCAATCTAGACTATGTTTTAGTGGAATAAATACACAAGTCACCATCACATTCATCGCTTCAATTATTTTCACAATTCATATATATATATATAGTCAACTTATATTAGGATTAATATGTACATTTCTATATGGTGATTGATCATGTGGAACCATAGAATATCCTCCTTCCCTTGGAGGGCTTTTCGCTGTAACTTCATTTTCGTTAAGACAAGCAAAGATTCAAGATTTTGGTTGGAAAAAAACCAATTTGCTGTCATTTTGTTGATAATCATTTGAGTATGGATGATGGATAATGTGGCAATGGTGGCTTCTGATAAAAAATGGTTACAAATCAGCTACTTCATTACCGACAAATCTTTATAATCATATATTGATGAAGCATTAAGAGTTGCACAAAGATTGGAAATTATTACCAGTTTGATCCCCCACTAAGACATAGCCCCCCCTCACCTCAAAGGACAGTTATGGGGTTCCAATGTCTTTGTGGTGCTTCCTTTATTTTATTTTCTTGTATTTTTGATATATGTGCATACTGTTGGTCTGAAAAGGACTTCACTCTTGCTCCATTTACTTGGAGGAGGAATTGGACCATATATAATAATAATGTTACTATATTCCCCATTTTTAATCATCACAAAATTCCTTCATGGGAATTCACTCATCATCAATTTCAAATACTACTAATAGTACTTGTACTAATTAGTCAAATGGTATATAACATCTCATTATTAATTTAAGTCAAATCATGCATGATTTGTGTGTAACTAACATGATTGTTCAGTAATCCATGTAGTGTGATGGGGACACTTAAAAATTGAAAGGGATGTATATACAGATGCTGTAGTCACTTCATTTATTTTATTAGTGGCTTCTTACGCTTGAAAGAATGCATGCTTGGGGCAATCCATTTTCTCTTTTAGAGAGAGAGAGAGCTAAATTGTCAAAGAGATTTGAGAACATAAGGGAAAATTGTGTTTTTTATTGACTTTTGACTTTTGGGAAAAGCATAAATGCTGAAAAATAGTGTAATGCTAGTCTTTTATTTTTACTTCCAACCATATATATATATATATATGTGTGTGTGTGTGTGTGTGTGTAACATGGCGATTGACAGTGACTTTGTACTTGTATTCTCTCTTTGCTTTCACATATAAATTATTCTTTATTCACCTCTTGAGATGTGCAGTGGCATTATCATTTTCAATCTTCTTTTTTGATCTTTCAATTCTATCACATGTATATTAATTTCTGTGTGTCTGTGTGTTTCTCTTTTTTCATTATATATACGATATGAAATTAAGCACTTGCATCCTCCAACTCTCTTTTTCATTATTTGCTTCTTAATTATCAGATTTTCTTCTGTCAATTTTTATTTTTTTTATCTGATTTTCTTTGTATATGTAACTAATTACTAATTAGTCTAAGAGACACTGAACCCGGAATGACTGGGAAAACTAGTTCTCAACGCATTAGTAGATAAAAGAAAACCGTCAAAAGTTATTCCTTAATTAACCCAATTAAATCCGTCCAAATATAAATTTTAATTTTATTTTATCGATATACAATTACATTATAATCACACACATAACAAAATACGATAAAAAATAAAAAAAATCGGTGCAGAGAATTTAATTTCTTCGATCTTCTTCTACTTAATTCTTCCCTTTTCAATTCCTTTGATGAATTAGTTTTAATTGTCAAAGCAGGCTCCACATCTTTGAAGCAATTGTAGTAGAGGGCTTAATTCTCTGGCCTCAATTTGGTCACTTGTCCTTTTTGGCTTTGAATCTTTTGAGGATACTTAAAATAGGATAGAAAGATAGATATACTGATAAGTGAATATTATTGATTAATTAAATACTTAATAATTAGCACAACCACAAAAACAACTCCATCAAAGACTACTTTACAATTTACTATATGCTGTCTTAAAGTAAAGAGTAATTGGAATAATAATTCACTTTCTCAGAATTCAAATAATTAAGCCAGAAAAAGTACAATATAATTTTTCGAATCATGACTACTGCAATTTTAATCATTGTCTGATAGATATAGTTGACCTGGAAACAGCTGAATTGAATTTAGTTTATACAAATATTTCTACAATAATATTATAATTAATTAATTTCCACCGTCTCCAATGGCTAGCTAGCTAGCTAAATAAGGCAAGGGTACAAGATTATCCATGGCTGCTTGCAACCAATAATCCTCATCGTATTTCATCTGCCAAAATAAATAAAAATCAAGTATTAATTAATTCAACCATGTCATCAAACCAAAATTGATTAAAGAATAGAGCCATATATTAATTATAAGTCCAAATTAAAATTACCTCATGAAAGGAATCATCGTAAAATAAATTGTTTTGTTGATGATAAGATGTTTGATGATTTGTGTTCATTGATATCTCTTCTTCACAGGGTTCATTGTTCTTGGCAAATCTCCCACGTACTCGCACACGCTTATCTGCCAAGGTTTTTCGACAAGCATACTGCAAAACCAGAATTAATTTATATTAATCTATTGGAATTTATTTAATTTCTAATATTGTAATAATTAAAAAAATCATATATATACCTTGATGGTCTTGTTAAAATTCCTCTGGTTTCGTTTCTTTAGATATCGAAGAATTCTATCCTTTCTTTCTTCAACTGAATATCGTCCCACTTTCACCTCAGTCTCTTCCATTTTCGTCACTGGTTTCCCTTCTATTGCCTGAATTTAAACATATATAACAATTTATTAGGGAAAAAAAATTATAATCTCATGCCTACATGCATTATGAAATAATATAATATGATCCCAAGTTTGGTAAGAATATATAGAATATATTATACCCAATTTTCAGAAGCCATGGGATTATAATGAGGCCACAAGAAATTAGGCACCAATCCAGTGCAGTCTTCTCCAGGCTCAAAAACTTGATGATATTGATGATGCTGGTAATTATCACATGATGAAACAGAAAAATCACGAAACCCCATCTCGATTTCAGACATCACCATGCAATCCGAAACCCTAAAGTACTGGTCGGGAAATGAAGCCACTGAAACTGGGGAATTAACGTCGTAGTTCAATAATGGAACATTAACGTTGATTAATGCTCCATTATTGTCCAACATGTTGGAGGCTCCGCAGAGTACTTCAGTCGAGTAATCAGAGGATGAGTAGTGGTGATGAGGGATTGAAGAAGCCATTGAAGAAGAAGAAGAAGAAGATGTGTGTGTGTGTGTGTGTGAATTAATTTTGTTATAGTGAATTATGAATGAATGTGTGTAATTTGGTGTGTGTGAAGAAACTGAATATGGTGCTAAGAACTATTTATAGCATAAAGAGCTTTATACATGTTGGGTTGGTCCCTCTATCTTTCAGTCTATAACTTGGTTTAGGTTTTATTATCATATATTAATGCATACAGAATCTGCAACTGTGTACGAGGATTAAGTGCACACACTTTTAACATTTACAAGTATTATTATATTTATGTTTAATTCACAAGTAAAGCAGAATCATGGGTTGTTTAAGGTATAATAATATAGAGCATGCATCTCTGTGAACTCATCATTTTGTGATGCAAAAGAATTAAGAATATATCAATTTAGTAATTCCTTTTATCTTAATTCTGATCCTATCAAATATTCAAATGTACACTTTTTTTTTCGTTTACATGTGAAGAAAATAATAGAAATTAAAGCTAGCTAGCTTGCTTTTTAATATGTAATGTCGACAACATTTTACGTAATTAATTAACGTGATTTGATGAGATTGATTACCCAATTTTATTCACTATGTATATATGCCTCCACTATTGTCTCTTCAGTGGCTTTTGGATTCTACTCTATTAATAATGGCTTTTTTTTTTTTTTTTTTTGGGCCTCGTGTGAAACTCAATTTGTATAACGAGGTGTAATAAGTAATGCCTATTTTACTTCGTGATTAATATTGAGCAGATTTTACATCAATCCTTTATCTCTACTAGCTAGCTCCAACTTGTCACAAAATAAATCCTAATTGTAAAATACAAAAGTTGTATCTAAAAATAGCGGAAATATAATTTATATTAGCTATTGTTAGCTTGTGCATTAATATTTATATTTAATTTAGTATTGGTATCCCTGTTCCTGATTAGTTTTCTAATGAGTTGTATTTGTAAAGAATAAACTAATAATATAGAGAAGAATTGTTGGTAAACAAATGATTTTTTTTAGAACATGCTAACTTATCCACCATGAATATATATTAATGTGTCAACTGTTTATGTGTCACAAATCTAACTTAACTATTAATTTCAAAGAAAAATCATTTTTCATTTTATAACTATGTGTTTTTCAATTCTGGTTTCATAAGTATTATGATTTTCAATTTAGTTCCCACAATTTAAGATCGATCTATTTTGGTAGATCCAATTTTGATTGAAACATTCGAAATTTTTTTTGGAAAATAATGTGTATTGGTGTTTTTCCAGAAGTGACATGGTAACAAGTGTCAATTAATAAGAATTTGACATGTGTCGCCACATCATTACTAGGTCATCGGAATCCAAAAATCTTAAATTATGAGACTAAATTGAAAATTATGAGACTAAAATGGAAAGACATTATATATTTTTATGAGACGAAAAATAATTTTAACCCAATTTCACATCATATATTATAAATGGATACGATATTTACATAACATATTAAGATATATTCACGGTGGGCAGATAAGCATCGTTTTCTTTGAGGAGAGAGAGCAGTTCATGTGCATACTATTTATTCTCTACTGTTTAAAGGTGTCTGCTTTGATATGTATTCTACTGAAGATCTGACCTATATATTAGCCTACGAATCTATGATACGAACCAGCTACACTATTTCATTCCCAACTAGCCCAATACTTTTATACAATATCAATATTCACTCTCTATTACTATTCACATTTATATCTAAAAATAGATAAATTAAATTCCTACTTAAGAGTTTCAATAGTTCATACGATCAATTAATGATCAGTCAACACATTCAATATAGTATCTGCTGTCAATATAGTTAAAAATATCATATTCGAACTGCTTAAATTATCATTTAATATATATTAAAGTATGATCATTGATTGTATTAATTATAAGTTATATGTTAATAAAATTATTTGTCATATGATAAAGTATTTCCTTAAAATATCAGTTCTAGTTGTATTTAAAGTATCACTGGCAATACATATTTGGAATTAATAAAATGCACTTTCATTCAATTTTCTAAAATAAAATGTTAGATTTAAGAAAAATAAATGATTTAAATATTTTTGAACAGGAATACCAACCTTAATTCTAAACACCAATCTGTGCAATGCGCCATCGTGCCAGGTTTTTTTTAATTTGATTATTTAATTCTGAACACATTCCTTGTCGATTTTTGATTATTTATTTCAAAAAACGTGACAAGATTTAACACAAGTCCGAAACTTAATTTTTTTAAAATAAAAATCCCTATACATAAACGTGTGTATTCTATGTTTGGATTCATTTCATCACACGTTTACCCACTTTTAGGCCCAAACGTGTTAAAAAATGACCCATTTTCTCAAATTTTTTTCTAAACTATACATACAGGGTCCTTCTATAGTACACCATTGTATTAATATATCAGTGTTTTCAGTCATTACCCTTCATTTATATTTTAACCTTTTTACCTATCTTCAAAAGTTACCACTATAAAAACCAAAAATTCCTCTCAACAAGTCTAAAAGTATAGACAATGTAGTTCATATTTACATTTTTCGATCATTGTATTTAACAGTCAATTGCAACCACAAAATCGCAATCAAATCTATTCGTATTATACATCTTGTGATGACGAATCATTTAAGACCCATATTCCATATGTTTGAGTTATTTTTAAAATTTTAAAATCATTAATATCGAAATTTTTTTAAAATATTTCAAATTTTTTGAAAACAAATTGCAGATTTTTTTATAAATAAAATTATGTATATCCTTTTACTTTCTTAAGATAATTTTTTTAAAAACAATTGCCCAATATTTTTGTTTCGAATTCATTTTAAATATTATTATTAAATATGTTTTTATTTGTTGATTCTTTTTTCAAACTTAATATTACATATATAAATTAAATTTTAAATTTTATTTTGTATCTTACATTTTGAGATAAAAATTTTGTATCTTAAATTAAAATTTTGTATCTTTCAATTTCTCTCCCTCTGGTAGATCCGATCAAAACATGCTTAAGGTAATCGGAAAAAACCCACACATTTTTCTCTCACATACAACTCCATCTATTTGTATGTCTTGTCTACTTCAGTTTGCTGTTTGAAATTTATTATTATTATTATTATTATTATTATTATTATTATTATTATTATTATTCAGACATTAATAATATTTTTTAGTTTTTAAAATAACCTTCTGACTTTTAAACATTTTTTCCTATTTCTAGACTATGTTTTAATATATGTAATTTTCAATATTAATTTCTGATTTTAATATTATTTTCCAAATTTATCTTGTAGAATTCTACAATAATTTTCAAATTTATTAGTTCTTTATTTTCAAAATTTCAAACATAATTTTTAAAATTTAATGATTTTTAAATTTCGAGCATATCAATAAAGTATGTGGTTGCTATTTAATACCCTCCAAAAATTATTTAATGTTTATTGCTGGGGTGGAGAAAAATACTGAATTACTGAAATATCAGGCTTATCGTACCAAAAAAATATCGAAATTTCGGTGCAGTGTGATACCATACCAAAAAATTTGGTACGGTATCGGTATTATATTTTCAAAGTTTCGGTATTTCGGTATATACCAAAATACGGAAAATATTAATATTAATTAAAAATATATTAATTCCACATTAATAAATTATAAAATATAATACTTTTCATACTATTACTATTATTGCATACTTCGGCTAGTGAAATTAGAATCGTTTGTTCGTAAATGAAACCTATTACTACTATTGCATACTTCGCCTAGTGAAATTAGAATTGTTTGTTCTTATGTCATTTACGAATTAGGATTATGAACCAATAATTTTCTAATAATTTACTTATAATGATTTTAATTAACATCGCAACATAATTAATTTAAATAATTAATTAAATGACTAAACAATTACTATAAATTAGACATTTGGAATGCATGTAATGCTTGTAACAATAATAATGAAATGAAATACATATAACAACATACAAAATTATTAAAAGGATCACTTTATTGTAACCCAAAATTAAATATAATATAAGAAGGCCCAATGCATCCAGTCCAAAACACAAAAAATTATCTTTCAAAGAAGTTGTCACAGTAAAAAAACACCGATGTATTAATACAACGGTGTATTGTAGAATTACCTATATATATATTATATAAATACACATTATGTTATAGTGATTTTTGAAAACGAAAATTGTAAAAAAAATAAAAGTTAATAATATAGTTATAATTTATTTAATTAATTGTAACTTCTGCAAGATAAAATAAATGGTCAAAACAAGAATATAAGACCAAAAGCAGGAAAAGAAGGATGCTTGTGCTGACTCCATTATCTGTGTTTATCTGTTATTGATTGATCAAATTTAATTTTGGTTTAAGTTTATGGATTTAAAAACAAAAAAAAGGGGGCGAGTTTGGAATATAATCTGCTGATTTCATGTCAGGGAATACATACAACTATGCTTCTTATACAAGGCTTTATATATGTATCTTTTCTGTGGCTTTTTTCTTTTCTTTTTTTCCTTTTTTGAGAAACCTTTTTAGTGGCTGTTCTCCACAAAAAGCATGCATGCCTAAGAAACATTTTAGTATAACAGAATCATGATTTCTACGTACAGCTGGATAGCTTTCCTCTCTCTCTCTCTCTCTCAAAATTATACCTTAATAAATACATCACTTTTAAGTTGAATTTTAAGACAAACACATTTAATTGAACATATGTGAGTCTACTTAGTAGACTTTCAATTTTTTGAATAGGTGTCCCAATAAGAATAGTTCACTGATTTCACAAGCCAAGTCAAGTGTTAGTTTAACTTCAATAACTATATTTATGACTCATGAACTTATTCAAAGTCTAAACCTTTTAATAAATATATTATATTAAAGATTACTCATCAATTCATTGTAAAAAAGTATAAAATACATATATATTCTGAAAAAAAATACAACGTACATACTAAATTCTTATTCTAACAAATAAATTAAATTAGATGTCTATAGACTATATATTTATCATAGCTAAAGTGCAAAAATCAAACATAATGTTGAGTTAACAATTAATATTATTCCTTATGAGTTAATTCACAAGTTACAAACCAAATATATATTGTGAGACTCGGGATATTTTAAAGAGTTTTTTTTATCAATTTATCGGACAATCACAAAACGTTAATTTGTTTACAACCTCCATTGACAGTCCTACTCGAGTCTAATCAAGTAATCAGATTAAGATCGATATTATTCTTCGAATTCAAGGATAAGAACCTAATTTAACAAAATCGCAACATGTTGAAAAAACGATTCCTTCAAATTTAATCTTCAAGGTAACACAAGCAAATCAAGAATTCTTTGGCTCCATCTTTTTAGATTGCTTATCTCAATATATGGGAACAAGATCATGTTCTTGCATGTTGGTGGTAGATCATGTAAAGCCCACCTTAGATTTTTGAGCGTATAGTATAATAGTATAATTAGTCTGTAGAGTATAGAATGACTAGAGAATTTATAACAACTTTTTCTTACCAAAAAAATAAGGAACCTTCAAGTATTCTGAGAGATCTATAGTACAAAGATTGAGTTAGCCAAACAAACAGAGATCTGCTGCTCATGGATTTGTCATTCTTTTATTCAACACAAATAATTCTTTGTTCTCATATCACCAGGCCAATCATATCCCAGCCGTCAATCAAAACAGGATCTAACCTCTAAAATGTTGTTTGCTTCACATGCTATGAGAAATGACTGATTTGAACTTGTGTTATTCTTTCTCAGAATTTTGATGTCTGTTTGTTTGTGGTAAAAACAATGTGCCTAAATTTATACAACAAATATTATTACAGTTTTGCTTGTTTTGGGAAGAATAGTCAAGTTTTGTCGCATAATTGTAAATTGTAATCATTTTTTTCTAATATGGTCATAATTAAGTATTATCAGAGATCGAATTTAGATTTCTTTCGATGAAACATGGTTTGAAAACATTTTATTTTTTTCAGGGAGGGTTTGAAAACCTGTCGGGGTACTTTTAAATGAGATATTTTGGAGTCTATATATTTTAAATGTTTGATTTTTACATGATGCTCGGGGTAATTACATTAAATATAAATCAAGGTTTAGGATTATAAACTTATAATGTAGTCATACAGTGAAACGAAAACTAAAACATGCATAGAATTAAAATTAGAAAACTAAAAAAAATAAAATGGACATAAAAAAAAAAGTTAAAATTTTAAAGATTTCTCCATGTAAAAAAAAATTTCAAGAGTATTTTGGGGGGTTATAACTTTATCTTGGACGATTTTTAGTCGTATATCATGAAAAAAAGAAGGTATCAGATATGAAGAATAAACAAAAGATATGAGTAAGCTTTACAGTCCACTAGAGGCACTTTCCAAGAACCACAACATGAACATCACCTCATTTAGCTTTCACAAATCTAGCCAATTGGGATGTCATAAGTGTCTGGCTAAAATTAGAGCCGTCAAAATGGGTCCCGCACCACCAAAAATGGACGGTTGGACTAAGCATTTAGAAGCTTGCCAAAAGGCGGGCCTAAACAGGGTGGGCTTTTGACAGGTTAGTCCGCCTTAAAAAAAATTTATTTTTTTATTTTACACATGTATGAAATACGTTTAATAATAATATAAATTACCATCTAATGCAAGTAATGATATATAATATATTAAATTTGATCACTTATTTATATCAAGGAAAGAAATTTAAAAAAATTTCTACTTTTTATAATGTTTTTTTTTTTTTTTTTTCATATTTTACATATAATTTAATGCATATAAGGTTGAGTAAAGAATAAAAAATATTATAAATATTATCTTTTTTCTTTTAGAAAAGAAAATTAAAAAATTCAAATGGGTTGGCCCGCCGGTGGGTAAGGCTGAATTGGGATTTGAAGGCCCATCATATAAAAGGCCCGCCCACCCTGCCCCACCAAAGAGTGGGTTAAGATAGGTTGTGGACCAAACCGTTTTCACATTACTAGCTAAAATGACAAAGTGTATTAGAATGTGAAGGATATAATATGAAGTAGCAACAATAAAAATGTCATTATTTACATGTGCCTAACATTAATAGAAATACAGGGAGGTTTGCAAGGAAAAAAGTATGTTTGGCTTTACTAAGTTGATTATCACATCAAGTCCTACAAATAAACATTATACAAAATTATCAAGAACAAATTTTGTGAACAATTATATAAAGGAACCTGTTTGTTTAGCCTGGGACACCAATATTGCTTCCAATGGACCATGCTAAATTCGACAACACATCTCCCAAGAAAAGGGAAAAGAATGCAGTTTACACCGAGCCAATCTAAGAGCACAACTTAACGGGTCAGAAGCATGAACACTCCTTGTAATAATAAAACATAATCCTAGTGCATGTTGCGGTTGAGCAACCCCTGAAATGATATATAGAGATCTTTATTTTCCATCCCAAAAATCTCTTCCGCTTTTCTTAGTGTCTCCTGAAATTGTCAAAGGTAAAGAGGGTTAAGAAATAATATAAGAGTCTTCAAGCATTTAGATAATATGGAATTTCATCAAGGAATTTGTCAATCACCTCACGGGATTGTCTTTGGGCATTCAACTCCTTTATGTTAGCCAAAAACGCGCTGAATTGCTCAAGTGATAAACGGCTCCTGCATTTAACAACATTGGTAAAGCAACCCTTTGAAGATTTTCAGTCACAATATCAAAGATATCATATGTCGAACTCACCTTGCTTGACGGAAGAACTCTTTTCCATCAATTCGAGGAGTGCGACCTACAACATTTAACAAAAGAACAGGCTTAGTGAATGATACAAAGATTCACAGTCAATTACGGAATCCATTGAATATACTAATTACAGATCCTTCGAAATTTTATAGACCTGGCAGTGGACGTCCACGTGGAGGAGAATTGGCAGCCGATGATTGCTGACTGGACGGATACCATGACGACACAGAACCTCGTCCGTCGTAAAGGGATGTGGGAGAAGTAGCGCCCGAGGTTTTTGTAGGAGAGACAGCAGTTGAGTATCTTCTTGGGGAAACACTAGCAGATATTGTCTTTGGAGTTGCAGTAGGAGAGAGACGGGGTGTATATGGTGTGATAGAATATTTTTGCCCTGCTTGCTTTGAAACTGCAACCAAGAAATAATCAATAGATATGAATTATGATGATTACTAATACACAGCCTTCGAAAGGCAATCGGGGGAAGCAACATTTACTTCTAGTACCTTCATCATTTAAGCTTGAATTGTCACTGCCATAAGAATGGTGTTTTGTGTAACCATTCAACTCATCTAGAAAATAAAACAATTAAATACTATTAGATAATTGCATATGCCAATTGGAAAATCAATGTCACAACTTAAGAACATGCCAAGACGTGTCATTAGAACATAATATTACCGTTTGAGGAATAGGCCTTGGAAACTGATTGGTCGTAAGTTCCTATGTCAACGGTTTCTGTCTGCTGGTCCAGTAAAAGGACAATTAGCCTTGAAATTAGTGCAAATAATAACCGCCATTTTGAAAAGATGATAACAATCTTGAATTTAGGCACATAAGTGGAAACACTCAACAATAAGATAAAATAGAAGAAAGGTTATTGAATCGTACTGGTGAATTATCTTCATTCAATGACTGCATCAACTGCCTCTTAAATGTCTCGAGCTGTCAAAAGAGCAGAAGTTAGACACTGTTCTCAGATGTACCATGCAAAACTGAAAGATAAAGTCACTAAAATATTATCAAAAAAACTGCAAGAAAAGAGTGAGTTGCCACAGAAGACTGAATTTGACCTACTATCCGGCAGTTATATTTGTGGGCTCAGAAAATCTTGGAATTGAAATGTGTGAAAAGTAATCAAATTAGGAAACAACTAGTTTTAGTTCTAATTCGAGTACCAAATTGTGTTTTGCAGAACAAAAGTACAACTAGAAGATACTAAAAGATGGATTTGGTCATCAAACATAAGGGTAAGACTATACACACCCCAAATTTTTTTTTTTTTTTAAATCAGGTATAAAAATTCATTTTTGGGGTGTGGATAAACCACACTCCAAACATAATTGCGACAAATAACCCAAACAAAAAAATTCCAACCACCAAACGTAGACATGAAAAATAGATATATCACCCAAATATTTTGTATATCAAATATAATGACAAAGTCAAGGAAGTGCAAGAGCGAAGTAGCTTTTGTCCTGGGATAAGTGATGATTGAAAACAAGAAAATTGAGGTGTGATTATCAATTCAACACATAAAAGAGTTGCACAAAAGCATTGTATATCCTCATATGCAACAAATATAATTCCTTTTATTTGGCAAATTTTCACTTCTTCTTCAACCATATCATTACAATGTTAGGGACCAGTCTAATTAATGCATCAGTAACTCATCCTCAATAGGAAGTTAAAGTATGAAGCATAAACAACTGCAATTCGAAATCTCACATCAAACTGAATATAAATATGGTTCCCATGATTAAACCTAAATGTTATTACAGAAAAACCAAATACAAAAAATGTAATTACCTTAGCCAAATCACGAGTGAGCTTCTTTGCAGTCTGAGCCAACGAGTCTCTCTCCTTCAATAGCTTCATCTGCATTCCCAATTTGTCAAAAAATCCTCAATCATCTAACTTAAAACCACCAAATAAAAAAAAAAAAAAAAAATTCCTCAATAAATAATCATACATTATCTTCGCGCGTGATTTTCAACCGGAATTCGGCGTCCTGATAGGCGCCCTCGAGCTGAGACACCTTATCCTCAAGCTCTTCAACTTGGCGGTCCCTCTCGAGAAGCTTCTGCCGGAGCCTCCCCGCCTCCGTCTCGAGCTTCGTGACGCGCGACGCGATTGCCATGGACGTGATTTTACGCGCCAGATCCAGCTGGTCGTAGGGATCTGTAGGTATCACCGACAAAATCTTGTCCGGCAAATCGAAATCCGGCCCGATCCGGCTCCCCTCCGCGCCGCCGTGCGCCATCTATCACCAAATAAAACCCTTAATTTCGACAAATTACGATACGAGAAATTATTAGGGCAAAAGAAAGGGAAAGAGGGAAAGGAAGGTGGAACAGACGTGTTGGACGACGTCGGAGAATTCAATGTCGAAATGAATAATGGAATTGAGAAATTAATGAAATTTAATTTGTTATAGTGTCATGCCGTATTTGGTAAGAGAATACGTGGAATGCGGTGGGTTTGTCTGGGTTTTGAATTTTTGGGTTTTCCCTCCTCTAACATGTCTTTTTCCAACTATATTTTTTCCAAATTTTGAAGGGCGTGTTTGGTGGATAATATTTTGAGAAAAAACATTTCATGTCTTAAAAAAGTATATGATACTATATTTGTAAAATGTAATAGAAGATATTAATATATTTGGTTGTGCTTGTATGTAGGGAACAAATAATTGAAAGAATCCAGGAGATTGTAAATCAAACAAAGCCTTAGATTCTTTTTCTTGGCCTTTTTGGTGCGCATGTATGTTTAATTTGAATATTGAATTGTGAAAATTAAAATATTTTTATTTAAATCTTAAACCAAATTGTCTAGGGACTTTATTTCAAACAGTATTCAAAATTGAACCACTAGAGCAAACACTTTTATTTTTGACCCAACACAATTAATTTATAATATTTATTAATTTATACTCCCTCCGTCCCGGCTAATTTTGCACACTTTCCTTTTTGGGATGTCTCGAGTAAATTTGTACACCCCAAAAAGGAAAATAATTTTTACTTTAGCATGATTTTGTTGACTTTTCAACTCTAAAGACAAAACAATAACATTTTCTTATTCCACGTGGCGGTAAGGATGTGCAAAATTAGTCGGGACGGAGGGAGTATTACTTTATGTCAGTCCAAACAAAATGTGTACCAAACGAGCTTTAAATTTTTCAATACTAATGCTTCTTTTAATGTCGCTGAATGGTAAAATCCAACAAGTTAGTGGACTTTCAGCAACTTCCAACAAGAGGGTGACACATTAAGTTTAAAAAACTTAGAAAAATTAAAATATTAAACCAAGGGTATTAAAATAATCAAAACTTGCCAGAAAGCTTTGGAATAAATATATAGAGACCAACCATTCAAATTTTTGTATTTTATCCATCAATTTTTATTTTGTCATATATAATCCATTAAATCACGTAAATTATTGTACTTCGTGTTTTCGATTTCAAATCTTCGGATTACCTTTACAAAATACCATATATTATTCAAATTATTAAAATAAAAAAAAAAGATATTTTAAAGAATTATATTTAATTCGAAAACTTTTAAAATCATAAAACTAATCTACTAGTTCAAAATGGGTCAAAAGAGAGATCATCAAATTTTTTATTTTGAAGTTTCCTTATATTAGTGGGTAAAAAACATAGTAGTGCTACTTATTCTAATAATGTTTCAACCCGTACATATATTTTATACTTCCTTACATCGATGTTTCCTTATATTTGTAGGTAAAAAACATAGCAGTACTACTAATCCTAAATTAATCCTATATTGTATGTTGCATCTTTCTGTATCACGTTCCACTTCTGTTCAGCAACAAGCTGGCAGTGCTGTATATCATTATATGAAGGAAAATAATATACCACTCCATCCATATGTATAGGAAATTCACATGTTATTTATACCAAGAATACAGTACGACAATTGTCCTGTATACACACACAAAAGTATGTGAGTGTGAGTATCACATTTCAAAGGTCTCAACTCTTAAATACATTTAAGACAACTGAAATCCGAAAAAATGGATACATGCTTGATGGGCTATCTGTATGAAAAAAAAAAACCACAAGTCCGACCATTTTATTATCACTTCAGAGTCGCGAGCAGCATACCTGAGGCCAGGGAAGCACGTCTCGTCTCTGGTGGAGAGTGACGATAGGAAATGCTTCATTACATTGATCAAAATTTTGAACTGCATTCTCCACAGGTTCAGTTGCTCTTTATGCTTCCAATGGCTAACTCTGGAAACGAGTCAACATGAAGCTTTGCTGACCAACATTCTAACACTGTCTAAATTTCATGGCAGTTATTTAACAGCCCTTACACCAACTGTCTTAACACGGAATCGATACTGGGGCAGAGAATCATCATCGTCATCTTCATCATCATCATCTTCTTCACTTGAGTCATCTTGAACACTGTCCCACCTCGAGTAGTCTAGATGAGAGTGTCCTTTCGGTTTTGGGATTGTCCGCCAACCTGAGGTCTGTGGTTGTCTTTCATCTGTTAGACTGACATCTTCGTAACTATTTATTTCATTGTTTTCCGTGGCATCATGAGTCTCATCATTTTCTCTACTTGCGTTTTCTTCCACCTTTTCATTGTATTGTTCTTCTTCCCCATTACCTTCCTGTTTCACTTCATCTATGTAGTCATCATCTTCTTCGAACTCAGCTTCATCCTCGGGTATTGGAGCAAGTGACTTTCCTTGAACAAAGGATAAATTACTTATTGGCAAAGCACAAAGATTGATAAAAAAGAAGGTTAAAAAAGGTGGAATGTACAGTCATTTTAGTAAACATTCCAGATCAACATGGGATCAACTCAATATCTGATGTCTAAAAGGAACTAACTGTATTGTAAATACATGTAGCTTTGAAGCTATTCCAATAAAATAAAAAAAAACAATGGGACAATGCAGAGAAGCAAAAACAAGGTACCATGCCTCATTGGAAGTGGAATCATAAACTACGAGCAAGCATAATGAAGGAAAAAGCAGTAACTACCAGTTGTGTCTTTAGACGGGTATAAAGGTTTCTGTATACTTCAGATGATGGATTCAACTCAATGAGCCGGTTGACATCAAACAGTGCTGAATGATACTCCTTCAAGGTGACCAGAGTTTGAGCACGCAACATCAGTGCTCCGGTGTGCTTGTGATCAAGTTCCAGAACCGAGGTGCATTCTTCTGCAGCCTGCACTAATACAGTAGGATCAACTTCAATATTAACACGGCCAAGTTCTTTTAACTTCTGTTTCATTATTCTTTTCTTGTTCACTCTGATAAGTCTACAATTAAATACTTTAAACAGCACACTGCACAAAGAATAAAGTAAATTTCCAATACACCGTCCTAAAATACTATCTTTGGCATACTCTTACCAGTCTTATGGTGTTACTTTCTTAAGGGTAAACAAGTTAATATCAACATAATCTCAACCTAAGTATCAAAAGGTAATTGAATAAAATATATACAAGACCATACGTTTCATGGTAAATCCTTCGCCAACTCACTTGGGACGATCCTGGTATACTAGAATGTGAGCCTTTAGCTCCTTATCATTAGCTCCACTGCTTTCATTTAAGTCAGTACACCAAGCCAACCATAAAAAGTCATGCAAACCCACACATAGACAAGCTGGAGAGACAATAATGGGACTACCAAAAGCTCACTACAATCTACAATCAGAGATCCCTAATGTCTATTGGATTCAGACAGGGACCATAGTCAATTACCTCATATAGAACCAACCTTGTCCAAAATCAGATAACTGAGTCTCAGGTTTGGGATTCTCCTAATTCTTATTTCTTGCAGGCATTCAGCCATAGGACAGCACATACTAGCCTTTCAGCTATGAATCATAGATCATCAACATTCACCCTGGCCAACATTCTAATAAAAAACACACAAAACAAGGCACCAGTGGAAGATTCTTCAAGTCACATGTGCTATCTTCCATGATTCGTGAATGCTGCAGTGACCTAATCTTAGACATTCCCAATGAAATTCACTTTCAATCAACCACAAGAAATGACATCAAATTTCTAGTTTCATTATTCCATTTATACAAGGATGCTTGGCATTGTATGCTCAGTATGAGTTATTGCAAGGATTTCAACAAATCAATGCTGCATTAATGATGAAATTGAATAAACCTTTTGAAATAGCCAGCTGCATTAAAGAAGAGCACCAGTATCCATAGTGGTTAGGAGCACGTGGCATAGAAGGTGTAGGTTGTGGCGCCTCTACAAGCAAGAGGTGGCCGTTGTTCATGGGGAGCAGACCTTTTTTGTGTTTTTGGGGCATGCCACAGCCACACCTCTTATTCGTAGGCCACCCTCCAACCCCAAACACATTTTTAAGACTTTTACAGACGTGTTTGTTAGGAAAAATGTAAAAATGATCTGAACTTCATTTTGAGAGTGAAAAATACTTGGAGCTTTGGGTTTACACAAAAGACGAAAATTTTAAATCTGCTGGTGGAGCTTGACTACCCATGCCATTCTGATCACCCCCTCTGCATAACCCACGTATTTTACTCCCTTTAGTTTAACATTTTTTGTTGTTGAGTTGTTTTCGTTCTTCTCTTCTTATTTAATATGGTGCGAGCAATTCAACAAATAAATCTTTGCAGAAGTATACCCACGTTTCATATTCTTAAAACTTTCTTATATTTTTGGACCAGTATTCATCAAATATTTCAGAAGGGAACACTAATCCATAATCAGAATCAAGGTCTAATAACTTATGAATCTTCTTTAGCAGTACTACAGTATTTCTATATTTTTCCTCACTTCATCACATACATAAAAAATTAAGGCATACACAAGAGATTCCAGAAAACCTATAAAAATCACATTAGTACCTTGCAGGTCAAATTTCTTCACAGGACATCCATTATGTTACCTGACTCTGTTTTTGGGAGGCAGGGAGTAATAGTTAACAATAGGAGCAATTCACTTTTTCACTTAATATTTTACTATCCATCACCAGATAAACAATGAGTGAGCAAGGGCACCAAATTTCAAATTTGTATTGAATTATGCTGGGTAACCATCTATAAATGATCTTCAAAGGAGTGAAATTAGCAAATCATGCACAATAACTTCAAAGATTTCCAATATCATACCATGTTATACTACACAGTAATTGCACTGATCATAGCCACTTCAACTGATTAAAAACACCACAACTCTCTTCAACAATTATACTAATTGTCCCAATTAAGCTTCCAAAAAACTAACATCTTCAACTGATAAACTAAACACAAGATTAAAACTATTTCACAAGTAATTTCAACCTAAGTAGCGCATACCTTGTTGAAATCGTGGAGTTTGAGATAACAAGCGGCGCGATTGCTGTGGAGAGCAATCTTCTGAGGAACGGTCTTAGCGACGGAAAGCGCGTCGGTGTAATAATCCAGTGCTTCCGCGTACTTACCTTCTCTGTACATCTGGTGCGCCCTCTCAATCTTATTCATCGTCGCCATATCCGATCACTAATCTACCAGTAATAAATAGCTCAATCCGTGCAGATCAACACAAAAAACGTTGATTTCCAGGCGAGGAAAGACCTTCAATCGAAAGTATCCACACAGACTAAAAAAATGCAAAAATTATAAACAGATGGAATTCAAATAAATCGAGAAATTGATAAGGGGATTGAAGAGTGAAGATTTAGAAACGATGAATTTAAAAACAGCATTAAATTAAAGGATAAGAAAGGGGAGAGAAGGATGTGTGTAGGCTGGGCGGAGAAATAATGGAACGGAAAATTGGGGCGGGAGGCCACCATTGGGGCTCCCTATGCTCGAGTTATTACAAATTTGACTTTGATGTTTCAATTACGAATGTTTCGGGCCTTCGGCCCACATTTCAAAGCCCAAACTATTTGGTTGGGCCGTTTCCCTTTGACTAAAATAAACGCAATTATTAATCTTGTTCAATTATTATCAATGGAAAAAAAAAAAATATCATGTTTAATTTATATTTTGTCTCTAACTAGAGCGGAAATTTGAGTTTAATAAAGATTAAGATGGATTGAACTATTAAGTTAACGGGCAAAAAAAAAAAAAAACGTGTCTATTTCTCCCAACCCAAGTGTATTTTAATATATGAATGAATAACTTTCAATAAAAATTGAAGTTACATAATATTAAATCATTTGAAATATTGATCACTGACATGTTGACCAAGTTAATAGGACATTGACTGATTCTGACTCTGTTTTGGATTATGATTTGTGAGATGTAAACACGAGTTTCTTTTATTATATTTGATATAAAATTATAAATGGGTTATAATAGGTTTTATAACTTTGATCATCTAAAACATTGGATGAGCCCTACACCTCTTCATTATCAAACATTGTGTCTAAATCATTAATTAGTTTTCTCCAAAGCTCCTATTGATTTCTCTCTGCATTGGTAAAGAATTTATTCCAAAATGATATATTTCTATTTATTAGGGATTGATTTGACAAAAATACCAAAAAAGAAAAAGAACAACATTTCATTCAATATATTATCTACACATGAATTATCATCGCACTATTGAAGAACAATTATTAGTTAACAAATAATTTGAACCAAAAGCAAGAGTCAAAACAGCAACACAAATTTGAATTGTCCAGCGTTTATGTAATTTGCAGGAATATTATAGTGACAGCTCAACATCCATATGCATAAAATGAATTTAAACTGCATTTCTATACCGTATGTGTCACGTCAATCATCATCAACTTGGGTGTGTGTGCATAATGAACTTTGAGTTTGGGACAAAAGTTTGAAAAATAAATATTTTATTAATGGGTAGGATCAGGTTCCATCTAGTGACTTTTCATTCAAATTTATCTTTGTATTAATGGTTTCTTTATAGAAATAAATGAACAGAAATATTGTGATTGTTACGTTTTGCTTTGTAATATATCCTACCGTAGTTAAAATAGTTTTCTAGTGTATATATAATTAGTATATGAATTGTGTAATATACGGATTTTAAAAAGAATTAAATTAAACTTAGTAAAATTAAAAAATAATTATATGAAAAAATATATTTACGATTGTGTGAGAAACACATCATATAATTTAGCATTAAATATAATAGTGTCAGATTAACATATTATTTAATTATATGTTGTATTTGTAAAGGAATATGATTAATTTTTATTTATTATTTTAAAAAAATATGTAGTGTTATGTCTATTATATTATTCAACATTTCCACCATTATTTTAGTTGATTTTAATTGTTAAGGTTTAAAATACCCTAAATTTAATTTTGAATTTAATGATAAAAAAATGAAAATTAATATTTCCCAACAAAAATTTATAGTTTATTTAAAACACATATTCATAAAAAATTATTCAATTACATTAATTAATAAGTTTCAAAAGATTGAATAGTTTGAATAATTTTTTTAATTAACCTGCCTTTATTTTAGTTTTTTCTTATTTATTTATATTTTTCTCTAAATTTTTTAACTAAAAATTTTCAAATATATAAATGATTTTCGTATTTAAAGTATAGCATGTGTTATTTTAACAAATTTATTAAAAATTCTTATATTATTTAATAATGTTTAATACGAACATTATATTTGATATATTAATTAGCCTTATTAACTAACTTTAAAATTCTATTTATTATAAATTTAATTTATAAAAAATAAAAAATTAATGTAAAAAAATGTAGTGTTGACATGTGGCACATGTAGTCATACTTTTATTATATAAAGATTATTTGATTGAAAAAAAGCGAGTAACTATTTTCAGAAACAAAAATCATATCATCCCTGAAGTCAGAATTGTCAAAATATCTTTTAATAAAAAAATGGATAATTTCAATTTTGGTGTATACAAGATACTTTCCTATTTTTGGCAATAAAGTATGCATATTTTAATTTTGGTCCTTTATGTTGTAATTTTATGCAATTTCAGTCCAATTTTAATTAGTTTTTAAAATCGCTGATGCAGTCGCCGGAATTTGACTGTCATGTCATATTTACAAATGGTTACATCAGTGATTTGGAAAATTTCAATCACAATTGGATTGAAATTGAAAAAAAAAATTAAAATATATATGACCAAAATTGAAAAACAGTTATTTAATTATTAAAAAATGAAAAATATCTTACGTACAATATAAGATCAAAATTGAAATTAATCCAAAATAATACATTAGTAAATGAAGCTAGCAGTAGGTGTTAAGGAAAAATAAAAAATAAAAAAGAAGCGGGGCCGGGGTTTAAAATTCTTGATCTTGAAGCAACTAATGTTTAGGTGGATAAGAAAATAATCGTGTGGAAGTGATCAACTGACTTATTATCAAGTTCTAATATCAAGCACACATTCTTTTCTTAGCAATTATCTTATAATCATTTTTTTTTATAGCTACAAAACTCTTAATTTGTTGCAATTGTTGATTTTTTTTATAATTATAATTGTGGATGGAAAGAGTCGAATCTAAAACTTTGTCTAAATTGACAAATATATTTTGCGTTAGACTGAACAAGTAATATTTTTATAATTGTTTTAAAATACTATATTTTATGATAATATATTGATATTGGCCCACTATAAATTGGGACATATATATATATATATATATATATATATATATATATATATATATGTGTGTGTGGATATACAACCGTTTATTTTGCTATAGTAGCTTACTCTCTAATTACTCTTTTTTTTGTCGCTGCATAATGTTCAGATTTTGTTTTAATAATTTTGTACAATATATCACAAATAATTGATGTTAATTTATTCGGGCCCTTATCGTTTTTTTAGTTTCATTAGGATTCTTATTGGAACTCAAACAGATCTCTATATATGGTATCTCTGTTTGAGGTAAAATCTTCAATGAATCAATATCCATTTTTTATCACCAACCGTATATGCATGTGTTATGTTTATGTATGGTCTAATATCTACAAAACAAATATAAAAACATAACACATTGTAGTTTTCTTTTTCAAACTTATTTTTATAATAATTAACATGTGTAATTACCTTTGTCAAACTATTAACATAAAATGACACAATCTCATAAATATATATATTTCATAAAATTAAGTTTTATTATCCACCAATCAAACCAATTTTTACAAATTCAAATAAATTATAAATTATATAGGTTAACTCATTCTCAACTTATTTCGCGATACAATTCCATACTCAACTTTTAAAATCCTTAAAAAAGATTGAATATATATATATATATATATATGAGTAGGCCTGGTGTACACCATTTGCACGGATCTTAAGATCCGTGCACCACTATCCGACCCGGCCCAATACAGTCATGACCCAGCCCAATACAGGCCTGACCCAATTTCTTCCCTCAGGTATTAACAATCCGACTCAATTTCTTCCTTTTTTCCCTCAGCTGCGCGATTTCTTCCCTCAGGTCGCGTATTCCATCGAGTTTCTTCTATCAAATTTCTTCCCTCAGGTCGCAATTAACAATACTTCATATGAATCAATCAATCTTCATGGAAATTGCAGATGAAATCGCATCTGGTAAATTAGTAATTCATCTGCTAAATTTCAAACTTTTCAATTTGAAAACATTAATGAAACATGATGGTCATCTTATGAAAACGTAAAGGTATAGTTAACTATATGTGAAGGTCTCCGTATTTAAAGAAACTGAATGCCTTGTATGTATATAGTTGACTTATTTTAGTTCTGTTTATTCTGGTATGCTTGAGAATACACGATGGTCATCTTATGAACACGTGAAGGTATAATTAACTAAACCTAAAGGTCTCCCTATTTTTTTCCAGATGACACCATTCAATTAAATTACAAAAGGTATGTCTAACATAAGTAAAATGTATGTCTAAAACTACTAAAAAGTATGCTTAACATAACACTAAAGGTATGACTAACATAACTAAAAGATATGTCTAACACAACTAAAAAGTATAGTTAACATAACATAAAAAGTATGTCTAACATAAGTAAAAGGCATGTCTAACACTACTAAAAGGTATGCTTAACATAACACTAAAGGTATGACTAACATAACTAAAAGGTATGTCTAACACAACTAAAAAGTATAGTTAACATAACATAAAAGGTATGTCTAACATAAGTAAAAGGTATGTCTAACACTATTAAAAGGTATGCTTAACATAACATAAAGGTCAGACTCATATTTGGGCGGATTTCATCCGCGACCTAGAGGCGCGTGCAGGCGCGTCTGAGCGCGTGACGGGCTGGGTCAGAAGTGGTGCATGAACCCTAGATCCATGCAAATGGTGTATATAAGTTTTTGTGTATATATATATATATATATATATATATATATATTATATGTATACAAGTTGGATGGAGTAATATATGGAGTAGATAAGTTTAGGTGATGTGCCCTTAAACTTTAGGTTTATTATGTGCATATTAGTATCATTAATTTCCCATGTGCCTATCTTATCTACAAGCACGGACGTATCATCACATCAATGGACCAGTACTATATATATAGTTACTAATTATATCCCACAACACTTCAAAATCACATTAAACACCAATCCTCAAATATGTATAAAGTTACTAGAAACAGTTTTTGTGGTAAAATATATCCAATATTCCACCTGTATATATATGATATGTCATAATCATTTTAAAATATAAATTTTTTAATCTATAATCTTTAAGTATATAATAAAAGAGAAATTATACATAGTTGACAAATGCCAAACTTATGGTTAAATCATTATCCACTTAAATGTAATTTATTCCTAGCCATACACTTGTCTCTAATTTATCTATTTATTAATTTTTGTTATTGAAATTAACTAAGAGAAACTTACTTTTATTTTATTAATTTTTATTATTTATCTATTTATACCCATTATGTAAATTTATTCTTTTGACAAATTTCATAAAATACATGGTTACGAACATTACTCACGTATCAAATCATATTATATTTAAATATTAAATGAGATTACACTATTTTTTTTACTAATTATTATTTATTAATCTCGTTTACAAATCTTATTTCAACTTGCTTTTTTATTTTTTATTTTTTTATAAATCTTGTGTATTACACAAGATCTATTCTTGTTAACAAATGTGCAATTTTGGAGTACCATTCTAGTTTTGAGTGAATGGCAAAACTACATTTATTCCATGTTTTCTGAACAAAAAATTAATTTTCAAAATTCCTTTCTCTCACTCTTTTTTAATGTTCCTTTTATTACTACTTATCAAATATTTTGTGAAAAAAAAAATCAGTGATATGATCATATTTTGTGAAAAAAATAATATAGGGTAAACTATACATCATCTTTAATTTTGAATCAAATTACCAAACAGATTTTCACGAAATATGTAAAAATAATATAAACCACTTGAATAATCAAATTTTCTACGTATATGACCCTTTAAAATTTAGAATACAAAACTATACTATGATATCAATAAAAGATAAGCAAGTTCGAGTTAGGCTATCCATAAAAAGCAACCAATACATTTTGTAACATTTTTTTTAATAATTAAAGGATCAACGTGTTCAGAGATCTTGAAATCATTCATATTCTAACTAAAATTTTAGGGTGATAGATGTAATTCAATCAATAATATAATTTACTTTAATATATATTTATAATATTAGAATATATAAAAAATATTTTAATATAATAGATAAAGGAAATGCAACACGAGCCTTATACTTTGAATGAATCCATATTTTTATAAATGTGGAGATTTATTATTTAGAGTTTGAACCCTGAATTAACTTACTATTTCAGTTTTTATTATCTTAATTTCCTCCACTCTCCCAACTCATTAAAAAAAATAAGGGAAAAATTATATTATCTAACTTAGGTCTTATCTTTTTTTTTTTTTTTTTTTTATCATCAACTTCACGTATTTTAATGTTGATTCTAATTATCTTTTTTTTTTTTTTCTAATTTTCATCAATTTTTGTTCAAATTTCATTTTTGCTTACATGAACGATGAAATTGTCAACTTGAATTTTTCAATTCTGATGTTCACTATGTAGAAATAGATATTTTAAGTAAAATCAGACCAATAGTTAAAAGATCAAATTTTAAATATATATATTGATGATAAAAAAATGAATAATACTTAAACTACGTGACGAAAATTAAGATTTCCCAATTTTAAACTAAATAATATTGACATCTGCCGCTTTTTGTTTTTTGTTAGTATTTTTGTAATTAACTTAGTGATAACATTAGTTTCGTAAAATGATAGTAGTTTGGATTGTGAAATTGAAACAATTCAAAGGTTTTAACGTAACAAATACTAGTATTAAGGCTTAATTGCGAAAAAAAAAAAACCAAAACTTCACATAACTTTTCTATTATAACCATTTGCTTTAAGATTGTCAACTTTTGGATTTTTTATTTATTTTTCAATTAAGTCTACTATCTGTTGCAATTGATATTTTATCTCGTATTTCATTATTTTTTATATATAAAAATTTAGGCATTTATCGAATGAGATACCGTACTCAATTTATGATAATTGGTTGACCTGACGCCGGGACCAGTCATCGCAATATTAACATTGTAGGTTTATGGTATGTTAGTTTGACACTTTTCAACTTCTTATAATTATAATTATGAATTACCCATTTTGATGATTAACTATTTATTTTGTCATCTTTATTTGCCAAAATACAGTCCACGTTCCCGGAAGTCAATGTAACAGTTAACTTAGCATGTAATTAGAAATGAAATTAAAAAGGGTAGCGTTTTATTAGTTTTTCCTATCACCATTAAACGAAGAGGTTGACATATATAGTAGTGTTAGTTATTATGTGTTTGGATTAATTTTTAATGAAAAAGTCTATATAAGAAAATGCAATGTTATAAAACATAGAATAGAGAGAATGAAAAGTCCTTATCTTAACCGTTGGTCTTTTAAAACCGTCTAACGTACAATGAGGTTGGAGTATACATTTTATCGATATAAATGTACACTGTACAACTATAAATATACGATTTTATTTTTAAGCAAACTAGTATAAATATAAGTTTTATACTATAAGTATGCGTTTTATATCGTGCGATAATTGTATATGAGTTTTTGTGTTATCTTAAAAGGAATACGAGATTGAAATTGGTTTATGGGATTTACAAAATCATGACTTTAAATTCCCGATTTGGAAATCTTTATAAAAAAATAGAAATCTTTATTGTTATGGTATGGTATAAATTGAGATTATTCTCTTAAATGATCAATGATGGAGAAAATGAATGCAATTATATAATTAGATTAGTAATCGAAATGTTACACGGTAATAATACCTCACATATCCTGAATGGCACAATAATTGCTGTCAAAAAAAAAGAAAAGAAAAATGGCACAATGATTTTACTAGATATGCTGATTTTATGTGATGTGTTTTCATGTTGCTCTAAAAATTTACAATTTCGCCGCAATATGAATAATGTGGTGTTAGGTGAAGAAAAAAGATTTTAGGTTATATACTTATTTTGAGACAATACATTTATTATTGAAGAAAAACCGGGAGAAAAATAATGATGAGACATACCTAAAAGAAAGATCAAGAAAAAGATGGAGTGTCCTTATCAGGCTTTCTAACTTTGCAGTGGTGTGCTCAAAACGCCAAAATATGAAAAATAACATTGAGCCCCACCCTTTTCTGATGGCTCAGTGAGTCACAATTTAAATTAATATATCCAATTTAAATGTTTTATATTTTATTTGATATGTACAAATATTAATTGATACCCTTCAAAAAAAAAAAATTTAATTGTAATAAAAACCAGACTTTGAATAGTCATTAACGTCGAATCACATAAGCACAGCGTATATCTCGATTACCCCTTAATTTATACATATTTTATGATTGTTATTTACCATATATGTTTTATTAATTAATATGTTAATTAATGGTGATATTATATTCGTATAGAAGATAGAAATATGTGACGGAATGAAACATCTCAGCTGTAACAATAAAACTCGTACATCATTAATTTTGGTTCTAATAGCAAATTAGCAATATATGAGTAATCTTGAACAATTGACGTAGGATTATAAATTATTTATATTATTTATATATCTACATGTTCATCATGAACATATCAAATTTTCAGTATTATAAGTTCAATTAGGGTAAAAATATTTTTAATAATATTCACTAAAATCTCATATTACTTTTTTTATAAAATTTTAATATAATTTCCATCATTTTCTCAAAATTTTACTGAAATGAATATCATACCATATTTTCACAAATATTTTCGCAAATTAAAATATCGATATCTATCGACATTTTCGTCCTTGAATACAACTCATTAAATCTGTCTTATACAAGGGACCGGAACTGCAAGAAAATTGCACTTCTCTATCAAACTAAAAAGCCTGCAAGAATCCCACGTTAATGGCCATCTTCGAATATCCCGAGATTCTCTTCTTCATCCTCATATTAAGTTTCCTTTATCTTTGGCAAAGCACACGCCGGAAAAACAGTAATTTGCCGACGAATTGGCCGGTGGTCGGAATGCTGCCGGAAATTTTCCAGAACTGTCATCGGATCCATGATTACGCAACCCAACTATTAACCGAAAGCGGGGGCACTTTCGAGTGGAAAGGCCCCTGGTTTTGCAACATGGATATGCTTGTCACCAGTGATCCATCCAACATTCACTACATTTTCAGCAAAAACTTCTTCAATTATCCCAAGGGCCCTGAGTTCAGAAAGATTTTCGAAATCTTGGGAGATGGCATTTTCAATGCCGATTTCGACCTGTGGGAGTTTCATCGCAGAACCACGCAGTCCTTCATGAGCAATTCCAGGTTCTATACTTTGTTGGAGAGAGCAGTATGGCACAAGGTGGAAGTGGGCCTTTTGCCTGTTCTTGATCATTTCTGCAAACAGGGATCAAGTGATGTTGATTTGCAGGATGTTTTCCAGAGGCTTACTTTTGATAGTATTTGTCAGCTGGTTTTGGACTATGATCCTTGCAGCTTGTGTGTTGGCATGCCTCACATTCCATGTGAGAAGGCTTTTAACGACGTCGTTGAAGCTCTGTTGCGTAGACACGTGGTCCCGGAGAGCATCTGGAAGCTGCAAAAATGGCTTGGAATTGGGAAAGAGAAGAGGCTTAGAGAAGCCTGGAAGGCCTTCGATCAGTTCATATATCCGTGCGTGGATAAGGCGGATCAGAGAGACGATTCCAGCTTGTTAGCATTGTTCAGAAAGGAATATCATCAAGAAACTGACTCCAGAGAGTTCCTGAGAGACACTGCTTTAAACCTGATGCTTGCAGGCCGAGACACGACGAGCACGTGCCTCACGTGGCTGTTCTGGCTGATTGCTAGAAACCCTTCAGCAGAAATCAAGATTCGAGAAGAGATTGAAACACAATTGCATCTAAAGCAGGATAAGAACTGGAGGCTGTTCAATGTGGAAGAATCACGGAAGCTGATATACCTCCACGGAGCTTTATGCGAGTCGCTGAGGCTGTTCCCTCCAGTGGCGTTGGAGCACAAGGCTCCAATTAGACCTGACATTCTCCCAAGTGGTAATTATTTGAAAGAGAATAGTAAAGTTATAGTTTCATTCTACTCAGTGGGAAGAATGGAGAGTGTGTGGGGAAAAGACTGCCTGGAATTCAAGCCTGAGAGATGGATTTCCAGCAAAGGAGGAATGAAACACGAGCCTTCGTACAAGTTTCCGGCCTTCAACGCGGGGCCCAGGACGTGTCTGGGCAAAGAGATGGCTTTCATTCAGATGAAAATGGTGGCTGCCACAATCATATGTCATTACACAGTTCAACTAGTGGAGGGTCTTACTGTGGCTCCTAAGGACTCCATCATACTTCAAACCAAACATGGTTTGAGGGTAAAGCTGTCCAAAAGAAATATGATCTAATTGTAATTATTTGGTATTGTCAATTCTAGCTGTTTTAAATTTGTGACTCTTGTAAATATCAACCATGTTAATATATTCATGAATGAAATAAAGACTGCTGTTAAAATGGTTGAATGGTTTCTTGGGATATGTTGTAATGTTTAAGTTGGTCCTGAAACTTGTTGGGTTGATTGGTTTCTAGCTATTTGATTGTTCAGTACAATATTTGATCTTCTTGGAGATTATATATGTATGCATCGAGTTCTGCCATTCCAAACTGTTTTAGTATTATATATTTATATGAATTAATACCATATGCTATGCATAGACCACAATATATCTGGTAACAATGAAACATTTTTACTACAATTGATAGATAGAAAATAGGTTACTTAGTGATAATTTTCATTAAACCTGAAATCCTCCATCTTTTGCTAGTTTTCTTATTTAATTGAACTGAATATGGGAGAAATAATTTATTCCATCATTTCTCGTAGTATCGATTCTAACTTATCACATGTATTGATTAGTAAGATTAGAAAGAAAATTAAAATAATTTTATCACGTAGCGATATCACTTCCAACAATGCTCTAAAACTCAGGTCAGTTGGAAGCTATGCGACACCTAGCAACACCAACTTTAGGTGTCTGACGTAAGTAGGGCTAGACAGAGCTTATTTGATATATACCGACTGTATCCTCTATTCCAATTCAACGTTTCATCTTGTATTTCATTGTGTTTACTTCACAACATGTGTAAATTAGTGATGTCATCTTTTACACTTGATGTGTGATAATTATATTGAAACATCAGATGAAACACGAATGTGGAATGAAGAATCTTGTTTGGATATCTACTAGGTGGGCCTAGGTGATGCAATTATTTAACTTTCTTTTAATTCACGTTATGGCCTAAGGCATCATATAATCCTACGTGGATTTAATGTTGTTAGGCAATCTTAAATACCAAATGTAAAAATTTTAAGCAAAACGGTGTTCTTCTTATCGTACTATATTTGGTTCTATAAATAATTTTATATAGATAGAGATATAAAATTAATAAATTGAGAAATGCAAATAAAAAATTATTTTATAATTGTTGAAAAATGCTATATAAAAATATGATTTAAATGGTATATTATGTTTTTACTTATCCTCAACTATACTCAAAAGATATTACTACCTCCGTCCCGCTCAAATTTGCACACTTTCCGTTTTCGTCCGTCCCATTCAAATTTGCACTCCAAAAATGGTAAATAAAATGTACAAAATTGTCCTTTACTATTCAACATTAACACTCAAAAAACAATTTTTTCTTAACTTCCGTGCCAAAAAACAATTTTTTCTTAATCTCCGTGTCCATCCCTACGTGCAAATCTGAGCGGGACGGAGGGAGTATAATATAAGAGTTCAAAATTATTTTTTAAATATTACAAAATTAAGAAAAATAGTTATATAAAGTTATAATTTAATTATATTAAACGTGCTAAGCGTCAATCAAGTGCCTCATTAATATATACCTAAATTTTTTTTGAACATTGATTTAAATATTAATCCATTTTTGTCTAGCCTTTTCACAATGGATCCTTTGTTTATCTTTTATCTCGTCTTCATTTGGGGCTTCATTTAGCCCAATCTACAGATCTCAATAGCCCAAAGTGACCCATAGTTTTTTATGCAAAAATTAAGATATGAGTAAAATGAAATGAAAGACTAATGCTCGACTTGTTAATCTCTGATCATAAATAAAATGAAACAAACTGTATTTTATAAATATTATGGAGATGAAATGCAGATCGTATTTTACTTGTCATGCGAGATGTTAACAAATCTCACTTTTACATAATAAAGATGCTTTATTCATTTTTCATCTAAAAGGCCAATATACCCCTAAAATTGATTAAAACATATTCCTTTGTACTTTTTTTAATTGGAGAATTTTTGAAAAATATCTTTATCATATGTTAATATATATATAGATAGAAATCTTGTGGTCGAAAAAAGAAAGAAGAGAAAATCTTCTGAACATGCCTATATATATAATAAAAAGTTGCCAATAACTTTGTAGGACAATCCCAAGACTCTCAAATCCACCTGATTGATTCAACTTAAATAAAGCAGTGGAGTATTTCTATATAGGATCCATCAAATACATATAACCATACATAGCAAGAGCAACAAAAATGGCCATGTTAGAGTTATTGTTGATCAACCCTTTGATAGTTTACTTGTTGTACTTGGTAGATAGAAGGAGGAAAAAAGTGGGAGCCCACAAACTGGCCTGTGGTGGGGATGCTGCCCACGGCTCTTGTCAATATGCTCAACGTCCATGATTACATGACTCGGGCTTTAGCTCAATGTAGTGGTGCCACTTACGAGTTTAAAGGCCCCTGGTTTTGTAACTTAGACATGCTCTTTACCTCTGATCCTGCTAATATCCACCACGTTTTCAGCAAAAACTTCTCCAACTATCCCAAGGGTCCTGAATTCAGGAAGATTTTCGATATCTTGGCAGATGGCATTTTCGGTGCTGATTTTGAGTTGTGGGGAATCCATAGGAAAATGACGCTTTCACTATTGACTCATGCAGAGTTCTCCGGTTATTTCTTTTTCAAATGGCTTCGGAAGCTTCTAAAATGGCTGAAAATCGGGGGTGAGAAGACGTTGATGGAAGCTTCCAGGGCTTTCGACGAATTCATCTATCCACGTGTTGGCCTTCTAGAAGAAGAGGATGGTGGGCTCAATCTATTACAAGCTTTCAAGAAAGTGTACTTGGAGAAAAAGATTGGCCCATCTGAGAGTTTGAGAGACTTCTTGAAGGACACAGCCTTGAGTTTAATGTGTGCAGGTAGAGACACGACAAGCACCTGTCTGACGTGGCTTTTCTGGCTGATTGCTAAAAACCCATCAACAGAAATCAAGATTCTAGAAGAGATTGAAAGGGAAGTAGTTGAATTAAAGGAGGGTAAGAGATTCAATGTGGAAGAATCATGGAAGCTAATATATCTCCATGGAGCTTTATGTGAGTCTCTGAGGCTATTCCCTCCAGTTGCTTTGGAACACAAATGATAAGATGGGTTTTATGCATATTTTTCATGTGTTATGCGACAATTATTATAGTTAATTGTTCGCTATTCTATTGCATTTACCCGATTATTATCATATCCGTCTAGTTGGCTTTGATTTTGCATTTTCCATGGATTTTAGGTTGTTTATATACTATATGATGATTGGTGAGACAAGCCAAGTGAGAGGATACACAGGCTGCAAGTCGCGTGGGCCGAAAGGGAAAAATGAAGTCCAACATTGAGAACTTCAGTGTTGGGATTGTGAATGATAGTTGTTTCTGGCGTGCAGCGGCCCAATTCATCAAGTCTAACTCTTCCTCAAATCAATCTAGAGAGCAAAGAAAGGAAGGTGACACCATTATGCAAGATAATAATAACTTCCATAATTTATATCAATCTTGGAGAGATTGATGCCACTCAAATTTAGAAAGGAATTGAAGAGGAATTGGGGGTTATATTTTGGAGAACTAGAGAGAGAAGAGACGTGTGAACAGAACTGGAGAGAGGAGAGAACAGAATACATTTTAGAGAGTTCTTTGATTACTTTTGTGATGTTCATAGCCATGTTTGACTAAACTTTTGTTCTAGTCCAAGGAGATGCCAGAACCTTGAATGTTTCAATCATTGATTAAGTAGTAACGATTTCTCACTCTATCTCGATTTCCTTGTTATTTGGTTTATGCTATGCATGAGATATTTATTGATTATGTAAGCCTGATCATCTTACTTGATTGATTTATTATTCATCGTTAGATTGCACGTATAATCCGTAATTGTTATATTGTGTGATCATAGTAGCTTGGGATAACAAGGTCTAGGTTGCATGATTTAGACGTTCCGCTTTCATGGTCTAGTTTGCCTTATTATTTTGGTTCGTTAATGCATTCTATGAATTGAATCTTGAATACATGTTTTGGGTTATTCATAGGGTAGATTAATTGGGGGTCGTACCTGCTGATTAATTAAACTTAAGAAATAATTCGAACTAGTTTGGTCGTACCACTGGTTTAGGGGCAAGATTCGACCTCTTACTTATCCTTCTACAGGTTAGTTAAGGTGAATAATTTATTTTTGGGTGCCGGCGACAGTACACCAACAAAGCTGCAATTAGACCTGATATTCTTCCAAGTGGTCATCACCTCCATGAGAATGCAAAGCTTATAATATCATTCTACTTGGTGGGAAGAATGGAAAAGACTGCTTGGAATTCAAGCCTGACAGATGGATTTCAGACAAAGGGAGAATCAAGCACAAGTTTCCCGCGTTTAATGTGGGGCCAAGAACCTGTTTGGGCAAAGAGATGGCTTTCAATCAGATGAAAATGGTGGCTGCCACAATAATATATCATTACAGTGTTAAACTTGTTGAGGGTCATATAGTGTCGCCACGTGATTCAATCATCATTCAAGCTAGACATGGATTGAAGGTGAGATTGTCCAAAAGAAATATATATGTCTAATTAAGTGATAAAGAAAGAAAGAATGTATGAGAAGTGTAACTAGTGTACTTGGTTATAATCTCATTTCTGGTTATAAGTTGAGTATTTTGACAAGATTTCTAGTGTGTTTGACTAGGGTTATTTCACATAAATATGTTTGATTGTGAACATACATTGAGAAATGGAAGAATTAAAATTTGTGTGAGAAGCAATGATTTTGGTGGACAGATTAATTAAGTGTGGAAGGGGATGGTCACATCCAAATCTGAACCGTGTCATTTTCTCTTCCTAACAGAGGATTACTTGTTATCTCAAGTTTAATAATGAAGGTCCAACCAATTTGTGGAGTTGATGAATGATACAAACCAGAGTCACATAAATTGTGATTATGTTATCCAAAAGATATGTTTGATTATTGATTTAAAAAAAGAAAAGAAAGATATCTTTGATTTTTATAATGGTAAATTTTAGGCAATTGTAAAACATTGGTGAAGGGTCGGTTGGTGGACCATTTCATTATGGACATTGCAATCAATTTGGTTAGTAAATATATTTTTCAGACTTTTGACTATAAATGGTAATTGTTTATCTTAACCTGTAACTTTCAAAGATTAGGCAAAAGTAGAAAATAAAGAGTAGATTTTTTTCTCTCTTTTTTTTGAACTTTTCAAACATGATAGGTTTTCTTTGAAAAAGAAATGACACGATGAATTTGTTTTTTCCTTCTTAAAATGAGTGAAAATATAGGTTTTTCTTTTAGGAGAGTGGAATATAGTTTTATTTCCTCTCATAATTATTTATGACAAAATTCATTAAACTAGTTAAGAAAAATAGTTGAAGTTATAAGAAATCATTAAACTATATTACACGTACTAAGCGTCAATCAAGTGCCTCGTTAATACCTTACAAATTTTCGAATATTGATTTAGATATTAATCTGTTTTTTTGTCTAGCCTTTTCACAATAGACCCTTTGTCTTCTCGTCTTCATTTGGGGCTTCATTTGACCCAATTTACACATCTCAGAATGTATTATGCAAAGTGACCCATATTTTTATGTTCAAAAATTAAGATATGAGTAAAATGAAGTTAAAGACTTTAACTCGATATGTTAATCTACACATGATCATAAATAAAATGAAACAAACTGTATTTAATTATCAATAACATAAAGAAGGCAAAGCGTATATTACTTATCTTGCGAAATGTTAACAAATTTCACTTTTACATAATAAAAGATGATTATATCCATTTTTCATCTAAAAGGTCAACATACTCCTAAAATTGATTAAAATATATTTCTTTGTACTTTTTATAAGTCAAATTGAAGAATTATTGATTAAAAATTGGAAAATGGCTAAAAACATCTTATCTTATATACCTGCATAAAAATATCTTTATCATATGCCAATAAATTCGAAAAAAATAAGAAGAAGTGAAAATCATCAGAACATGCCTATATAATGCAGAGCCGAAAGGTTTGGTGGTTTAAACTAAGATGCCAAACTTTCCATAGAGGATCATCACATACATATAAGCATAGATAGCAAGAGCAACTGCCATCACAAAAATGGCCATCTTTGAGTTATTGTTGGTCATCCCTTTGATAGTCTACCTTTTGTACTCGCTAAGCCGAAGGGGGAAGACAACCTCGGAGCCCACGAACTGGCCTCTGCTCGGGATGCTGCCAGCTGTTCTTCAGAATCTGCAACGTGGACATGATTATGCAACTGAGCTTTTAGGTGAATCTGGTGGCACCTACGAGATCAAAGGCCCCTGGTTTTGCAACGCGAACCTGGTTTTCACCTGTGATCCTGCTAATATCCACCACGTTTTCAGCAAAAACTTCTCTAACTATCCCAAGGGTCCTGAATTCAGGAAGATTTTCGATATCTTGGGAGATGGGATTTTCAGTGCTGATTTTGAGCTATGGGAAATCCATAGGAAAACGACGCTTTCACTATTGAGTCATGCTGAGTTCTCTAGTTATTTGGAGAGGGCTGTTTGGGAGAAGGTGGAAGCAGGTCTCCTTCCACTTCTTGAAGATTTCTGTAAACATGGAAATGAATTTGATTTGCAGGATGTTTTCCAGAGGTTGGCTTTTGATAACATATGTAAACTTGTGTTGAATTATGATCCTTGTAGCCTGTCTGTTGGTTTGCCTTATCTTCCTTGTGAGAAGGCTTTCAGCAGCGTTGCAGAGCCTCTGTTGCACAGACACGTCATCCCTGAGAGCATTTGGAAGCTTCTAAAATGGCTGAAAATCGGGGGTGAGAAGACGTTGATGGAAGCTTCCAGGGCTTTCGATGAATTCATCTATCCACGTGTTGGCCTTCTAGAAGAAGAGAATGATGGGTTAAATGTATTACAAGCTTTCAAGAAAGTGTACTTGGAGAAAAAGATGGGTCCATCTGAAGGTTTGAGAGACTTCTTGAAGGACACAGCTTTAAGTTTGATGTTTGCAGGTAGAGACACGACAAGCACCTGTCTGACGTGGCTTTTCTGGCTGATTGCTAAAAACCCATCAACAGAAATCAAGATTCTAGAAGAGATTGAAAGGGAACTACAATTGAAGAAGGGTAAGAGATTCAATGTGGAAGAATCATGGAAGTTGGTATACCTCCATGGAGCTTTATGTGAGTCTCTGAGGCTATTCCCTCCAGTTGCTTTGGAGCACAAAGCTCCAATTAGACCTGATATTCTTCCAAGTGGTCATCACCTCCATGAGAATGCAAAGCTTATAATATCATTCTACTCGGTGGGAAGAATGGAGAGTGCGTGGGGAAAAGACTGCTTGGAATTCAAGCCTGAGAGATGGATTTCAGACAAAGGGAGAATCAAGCACGAGCCTTCATACAAGTTTCCAGCGTTTAATGCGGGGCCAAGAACGTGTCTGGGCAAAGAGATGGCTTTCAATCAGATGAAAATGGTGGCTGCCACAATCATATATCATTACAGTGTTAAACTGGTTGAGGGTCATATAGTGTCTCCACGCGATTCAATCATACTTCAAGCTAGACATGGATTGAAGGTGAGATTGTCCAAAAGAAATATGTCTGATTAATTGTTAAAGAAAGAAAGAATGTATGACAAGTGTAATAATTAGTACCAAGTATATGAAGGAATAAAGAATTGTACAAGTTTACTTTGTTGTATTATATCAGAATGAACGCATGTTCTTACTCTAGTTAATATATATGATATATATAGTTCCCCTGTTTTGTAAGATTTAACTTCATACATGTTATAAAAACTCTAGTTAATAAGAGTACTTATAAGTTGAGATTTGCGTAAGATTTCTAGTGTGTGTGACTAAGGTTATATCACATAAATATGTTTGATTGTGAATATACATTTAGAAATGGAAGAAACGAAGTGTGAGAAGCAATGATTTTGTGGAGAGAATTAACTGTGGGAGGGGATGGTCACATCCAAATCGGTACCATATCATTTTCTTCAATGAAGGTCCAATCAATTTGTGGAGTTGATATAAATTATGGTTATGTTTTCAGTTATCCAAAAGATATGTTTGATTATGGTTTCAAGAAAAAGAAAAAACATATGTTTGATTATTAATTGTAAAACGTCGGTAAAGGGGAGTCTGGATCTCCTATTACATTTGATGTTACATCTTGTGTTATATAACATTTAATACACGCCACATATTAATTAGTGATGTCATTGAATACACGTGGCATGTGGTGATTAATTTGGAATAGAAGATGTAACATCAAGTGTAATAGAAGATCTCACTTGGGTAAAGGGTCGATTGGCGGACCAGTTCATTACGGAAACTGCAATTAATTTGGTTAGTAAATATATTTTTCACTTTTTATCTTAACATGTTACTTTCAAGATTAGGCAAAAGAAGAAAAAAAAAGGTAGGTTTTTTTATTTTATTTCTTTTCTTTTCAAACATTATAGGTTTTCCTTGAAATGAATTGATTTTGTTTATATTTTCTTCTTAAAATTAGTGAAAATACAGGTTTTTCTTTTAGGAAAGTGGTGTATAGTTTTATTCCCACTCATAATTATTTATGAGAAATTCACAAATTAAAATGTCACCTTAATCTTATTTCTCTTGAAACTAATAATCTTATTAGTACATGAAAATAAACCATTAGAGATAGAAATGGCTTAACGACAAGTCTTATAGCTCAAATGTAAAGATTATAATAATTATAATTCGAATTTGAATCATATAAATTTTTTAATTTTTATTCTCTTCCTTACACTCACCCATCTCATTTAAAAAAGAAAAAAAAAATTTAGAAATGGCTCAATCAAATGAAAATGGTGGGCCAAATTACCAACTTTCAACTTGTTGAAGCTCATTCATAGCCCGTAACACAAATTAATTATGAAAGGATATAAACTTCTGTGCACCAGTTGCACCATGCAATCCATACCTTATATTATAAATGTAGTATCTTTATGTTATAAATGTAAAGATGCATGTTCATTTTAAAAGGTATGGATATTTGTACATAAAAATACTACATTTATAACATAAAAGTATGGATTGCACAAATTTTCACTTCTGTGCACTAGTTGCACAGAAGTTTTTGTGCTCCTCATTATATTAAATCGTTGCCATGTGGTTATAGAAGAAAAAGAAAAACTGAAAGATATTTTGGATCTTCTACATGTGGGAGAGAACCAACACAATACAAATCTCGTATTAAACGTCCTACAATATTTTAATGGAAATTTGTCTCATACAAAAATTTGAACGTGTGTTAATAAAAGATTTTTTCACAAATCACCACAAGTCTTACGTTTCACTTAGAGCATTAAATAGAGATTTCTTGATAATAATACATATGGTATTGTGTGTGTACAAATAGGTTTTATTTCAATTTCTAATCCTTATTATCATTTTCTTTTTCACTTTACAATTTTTTTTCCTAATAGAAACCTATATAGTCAATTTTTTTTTTCATTATGTAATCTAAAATCTTTTTTTTTTCCAACTACTTTTTCACTAAACTCCGATTTGAAGGGTTTCTTTTTATTTGTATTTTTACAACTTGAGTAAGTTTCTTGTGAGACCGGAATTTTAATGTGTGAAACAAGTCAACCCACAACTCAATTACCCACTACCCAAATCCTACAATTCACATATTGTTTGTGGATGGGCTTCGTCTCATAAAAACTATCTGTGAGACCGTCTCACATATGACTTTTTGTGTTACAACTTATACCCTCCATATTTTTCAATTTGCAACTTCCAATCAAAATTTTAGCCTTTTTTTTATTTTTTTATTTTTTATCATTCTTATCCGTGCTGTTTATACTAACTCAGAGTCTCAGACTATCGAAATTCAAAACATATATTTCAAGCTAAAATTTTGATGTACTTATTTGATGATAATAAAAATCATCACGTTATTTCTTTATATGTTGCTCAGACCCACGTAAATAAATAATCTTGTCTGCCAGCACCTTGTGGTGGGAGCCATTTTATCAAATACATATTAATAATAGGATCACGTTTTTTTTTTTACCCACATTTTCTTTACTCATTTTCATTATATTTTTCTATTCATAGTTATAAAAAATTACGTTTCTATTTATTTTTTAGCAAAATCATTATTCACTTTTCAAATAAGTCCTTATAAAAATATTCTTTTATCTTTGTAAACCACAAAGTAAATAAATTTTTTTTTTTTAATATAAGCATGAGTAGAAAATTAAACCCGTATAAAAATGGGTAGTTGAAGACATTTTCATTTTATATTAGATATGAAAGACATTCTATTGCTGGTTGGAATCATAGGAAAACAATACTTTCCCATTTCAATCATTCCAACTTTTCCACATCATTGGAAACCAGTGTTTGGAATAAGGTGGAAACAGGCCTTCTCCCACTCCTTGATTATTTCTGTGAACTGGGAACTGATTTTGATTTGCAAGAAATTTTCCAGAGGTTCTCTTTTGATGTTATTTGCAAAGTGGTACTGGGTTATGATCCATGCAGTTTGTCTATTGAAATGCCTTACATACCTTGTGAAAGGGCTTTCAGTCAACTCAATGAGCCTCTGTCTCAGGCACATCATCCCTGAAAGCATTTGGAAGCTCCAAAAATGACTCAAATCGGTGGTGAGAAGAAGATAATGGATGCTTGGGAGACTCTTCATGAATTCATCTACGCGCACATTAGCAAAGTAGAGCAGGCGGAGAATGATTATAATCTTTTGAAAACCTATGAAGAGGTGTATGAAGAGGAAAAGATTGGTTCTCGTGAAGGTTTGAGAGTCTTCTTGTTCGTTAAGTTTCATGTTTGCAGGCAGAGACACCACAAGCACTTGTCTCACATGGCTTTTCTGGCTGATTGCTACAAACCCTTCAACCAATTGCTTCCAAAACAGGGTAAGAAGTGGAGGTTGTTAGATGGGGAAGAGTCGCGCAAGCTAGTATATCTCCATGGAGCATTGTGTGAATCTCTAAGGCTATTCCCTCCAGGGGCATTGGAGTACGTACGTCTCCAATTCAGGCCGATGTTCTTCCAAGTGGTCATCGCCTTTGTAAGGATGCAAAGGTAATAATATCTGTGTATACAGTGGGAAGGATGGAGAGTGTGTGTGGGGAAAAGACTGCCTGGAATTCAAGCCCGAGAGATGGATTTCAGAGAAAGGGAGAATCAAGCACGAGCCTTCGTACAAGTTTCCAGCGTTTAATGCAGGGCCAAGAACCTGTCCGGGCAAAGAGATGGCTTTCGTTCAGATGAAAATGGTGGTGGCCACAATCATATATCATTACAACCTTAAACTTGTCGAATCTCGTCCAGTTTCACCTTGTGCCTCCATCATACTTCGAGCCACACATGGATTGAAGGTGAGATTATCCAAGAGAAATATGTGATCATACATAGTAGAGTTCATGCATTAAGATGGTGTATATTTATATTTTGATCATACTCTTAATATATATGTTCTATAGCTAGGATTGAGATGAATCTGTTATTTGCCGTTTTATATTTGTACATCAGATTCTCAGAATATGCAAGTCTTTAAACTTACAGTAATTAAGTAGGAAGATAAACTTATTATGTGAGAAATAAATTTACTCGTTTTATTTTAGTTTTTTTTTTCTTCTAAAAAAATGCCACACCTAAACCTCTCAAGTAATTTAAGAATTTACAAGATATATATTAAAAATTGATAAAATTGCAATTTTTTGTCCTATAACTTAGATCATGTCCATTTTTCACCATCAATTTTACTAATATATTTTAATTTTTGTAATCTAATTATTACTTTATTCAATTTTCATCCGATTTTCGTCGAAATTTTGATGTACCTATATGGATGTATAGAATGGTTGATGTGGATTTTTCAATTCCAAACATAATCAGACCAAAAATAGATCAAAAATTAAAAAAAAAAAGAAAAAAAAGATAACTGGATGGCCAAAATCTTAATATGTAAAAGTGATAATCAGTATAAATAACCATATAAGATAATAAAAATATTATTCTAGCAAAATCCATAAAAATATATGCATTTTTAGTCAAAAATGTGTTTTGGACAAAAACTACGTACTATTCGGCCTCTTCCTTAATTCCCCTTGCTTGATTTCCTTATGAGCTTGACCTCATTTCATTAATTTTGGCTATATTCAATGTTTTGACTATTTTAAATCTTGCCTTAATTTATTAAGACTGCTTTGATCTAAAAAAACGAAAAATATCGTAATTACATAACGAAAATTAAGATTTTGTCTTATAAATTCTAGTGAAACAAACTTAAAGATTAATCCACAAGAAGAGAAATTCTGTCAAATTAATTATATTTGCTCGATGTTGAACTCGAAACAGCGAATCACATATACATTAATAATCAAGTAATCATGATCATCTGATTTCTCTTGAAATAAACTTGATAGTATAAACATCAATGTTATTAGTACATGTACATCAAAGATTCAACTTAGAAACCCTAACTTTGAAACCATACTTCATGTGAAGTATAACCGAAGTTGTCGGAGAAATGGGATGGCCTTCAACCACCTGTAAACGGAATCGAGTAATGATAGCAGCTGCCACTATCTTCATCTGAAGAAACGATACCTCTTTCCCTAAACAGCTTCTGGGCCCCGCATTAAACGCCGTAAACCTGAACGATGGCTCAACCTTAATTCTTCCGAGCTCAGATATCCATCTCCCTGGTCTGAATTTCAGACAATCTTTCCCCCATATCGACTCCAGCCTCCCCACTGAGTAGAATGACAGCACTGTCTTCGTATCAGATCTGATCTCATGTCCACTTGGCAGTATATCGTGCTTAATCGGAGCTTTGTGCTGAAATGGGACCGGTGGAAAAAGGCGTAGAGCTTCGCATAGAGCAGCCTGTAAATAAACCAGCTTCTTTAGCTCTTCCATGTTGTTGCTATCATACTTCCATTTTCCCGATTTGTCGAATTGAAGATTCGTCAACATTTCTTGACGAATCTTCTCTTCTTCACTAGGGTTTGTTGCCACGAGCCAGAAGAACCAGGTGAGAGCTGCACTTATCGTGTCTTTGCCAGCGAAGATCAAATTCAACATCGTGTCTCTCCAGATTTCTTCGGAAACAGTGGAAGCTTCGCCCTTTTCTGCCACCAATCTCATGTAACATGCCAGCATGTCGTGTTCTGTCTTTCCAGCCGTTGTCTTAAACTTCTCGCGCTTCAGTGAGATGCAATACGTTAGAAACCCGTCAACGATCTCCTTAGCTTTGGTTAATTTTCTCTCTTTCCCAATCCGTAGCCAGTTTTGGAGCTTCCATGAGAATTCAGGGAGTATGTGTCTATACAGGATTGCTTCTTCAGCGTCTTCGAAGGCTTTCTCAGGTGGGAAATCAGGTAATTCATGGGACAACGAGCCTGGATCGTAGCCTAGTACCTCGATGCAAGAACAGTCAAAGGTGAAACGCTTGAGTAAATCCTGCATATCCACCACCTTAACCAACTCCAAAGCGCGATCCAGGATTGGAAACAGGCCTGATTCAGCCTTCTTCCAACTAGTCATGGCAACGAACTCTTGGAAGGTGGAGAGATTTATTAGGGCCTTGCTGGTTTTCCTTTGCTTTTCCCATGACTCTGATTCTGCAATGAATATACCGTGGCCAAGAACGTCGAACATCTTCTTGAATTCGGGGCCTTTGGGGTAGTTGAGGAAGTTCTTGGTCAGTATGTAATGGATATTAGCAGGATCACAAGTGACCAGCATATCCATTTTAGTAAACCAGGGCCCTTTGAACATAAATGTGGCCCCATTATGGTCTAAAATCTCTGTAGCGAAATTGTGGATTCGCCCAAAGTTTAGGAACAAAGCAGGCATCATGCCAATGATTGGCCAGTTTGTGGGTAGATAGGTGTTCTGCTTTCTTGCATAGCATACAACAATTGATAGGCAAACAATGATGAACAAGATTGTTGTGTACATTGCTTCTGTGGTTATTAGTCTGTAGCCATGAGCTAAAGTGAGCATTAATGTGTAGTCTACTTGGGTTGGCATATTGATCGGTTGTGTATTAAAATTATGCAAAGATGAAGAAGTATTCAAGTGGGAAGACATATGTTTAGTTGATGTAGTACTCATGAGGTTTTGTGGTAGTGGTTAATTTATTGTGATTATTTTCAGTAATTACAGTAATTAAGTAGGAATCACCCATGTTGTTTTGCATTGGCGCGTGGTTTCGGGCCAATTTTGGAAAGTGCAATTTGGATGTTTGTTTTCTGGTATATAAACTGCTAGAATTCATGAGATTACAACATGAATGATTGTGCCTGTGCTTTATATCTGCTTCAATCTTGTGTGGCAGTCCATTGAATTTGTATAGTATAGTTAATAATATATATCAGGAGTGTTTACTACTTAGGAGTTGAGAACATATTCTAAATAACTTGAGAGAGATTATTTAAGCTAACAATAGTAGTATTTTTTTTTATTATATTCGTTTCAAAATAACTCTCGTTTAAGATCGTCTCATCGAGATTGGAAAAACATTTCATGTACATAATTATGTGCATGGAATGATCATATTACCTATTATTTAATAGGCATAACTAATATATTCATTAACTAAAAATCTAGCACAAAATAATGTATACAATTTGGAAAAAGTTATTAATTCTTATGATAATTACAGTTAAATTGAAATAAAATTTATTTTGTATAGTGATAATTATTTGCAATAGGAGGAACAACTTTTTAGATTAATAGTTGCTTTTTATTTATATTAGTTGAATTACTCTAATTATAAATATTTTAAATATGATTTTTAAAGCTTATATTCTTGTAAGGTGTAATTATCAATGCATTTCATATGCCAAAAAAAGAAAAGAAAAGGAAGGAATATTCCTCCCCCTACCCTTCTAATTTCCTTGATATATTGTTCTTTTGCACTTTATTGTAACTTTTTTTGCCCCTGCTTTTTAATTTTTTATTTTATTAAAACCTCTACATTTTTTTTCGTACTTTTCTATTGCTTGCAAGTTGCAGCTTGAAGTTTTTCTACGGAGCGTCACATGGCTATTAGTGCAACACACATTCAAAACCATATTGATTATTCAAGTATAATATGAGAGATTTTAATAGTGTCGGTTAATTTGAGCCCAATCTAATGGGTTAGCTCCAACAGCCCATAAAAAAGGTTGAATTGGGCTAGATATACAGCGGTCTGAAATAATGTGGCCCAATCCAAATGGCCCAGACAGGTTATATGGGCTTGAGTTAAATTGGCCCGTCAGGCTTGGGTTGACCCAACATTGGACCCATATTTTACATATTTGAATTTTTTCAATAATAAAAAGCCTAGCACATTACTTTTTTTTTTAAGAAAGAACCAACACATTATGTCAATCCATTACATCGTTGACAATAAAACATACTATTAAAAAAAAAAAAAAACTTATAATCCATTTATGATGAGTAATGATGACTTAATTTTTGTGGTGAATATTGATGTTGAACAATTGTTAAGTATTTATTTATATACATAATATGTTGCTATATTATTTATTTTCTCATTTTTGTTATTTGATTTCATAATTTTAATTAATCAACAATACTTTACAAAATATTTTAGAGTGTGAATTTGGCCCATTTTTATATAACTACCCATTTATGATTTGATCTGTTGATTGATATAATGTAATATTGGAATAGAATATAACTTCATTTGAAATGAACATTTTTTCAAGCTTTTTCTAAGCTAAGACTAAGAGTGAATAAATTAAAACTTTTTTTCTGGACTCCAATCACTCCATGTTCAAATTCATGACCAATGTTTTTTTTTTTTTAAGAAATTTGTAAATCATTCCAATCAATCACCAATAAACACTTTCGACTATTTGATGACAATATTTATAGGGATTTGCAAAATAAGTCGTCTTTATTCCAAGGTAAAACTTCAAATGCAATTTGGATCCTGTGAATTCAAATAATACTTGCATATGTTATACGAATTCTTTTACTTTCATTTATTCTATTTCATTGTTATAGTTTGTTTCATCAATTTACTCGATGTCTAACTATTTTATTTCACTCTTCTAGTTTGTTCCATCAATTCATTCAATGTCTAATTTATGTCATTCTTTTAGTTTGTTCCACTAATTCACTCAACGTCAACAGTGATAATGTTAATTTAATGTATAACGTAAAATAATAAATTCAAATACATACCGAAAACACCATATAGAACAAAATATTCAAGCTATGTCAATACAACTTATACAACTCAATAAATGAATTAAACATGGTACTCTAATGATAATAAAATGTGTCTACTACCTGAATTAAGTTTTAGGCTCTAGTAACCATGGATATAGGGCAAAATATGAATTTCAAAATACATTGAATCAAGGTGCAAATAAGAAATGTATTATCTTTTTGGAGTAGAAAGATATATAGTTTATTTTTAATTTTATTTTAACAGTAAGTGATTAAAGTAGACTGAACTGAATGAAAATCCCTGCAAATTAAAGGCAAACAAATTTAGGATCCTGCATGGATTGGGAATAGACCTCTTTAATTTGGACCTTCTTCCAGCTAGTCATTGCAATGAACGCTTGGAAGTTAGCTGGAAAGACTCATAACGTGACTTGGAAGTGAGATAATATTTTCTTGTATACGTGTAACCTCACAATTTTAATAAATTAACAATATTTAAAAATTATTAGAGGTATGGGTCAATTTGGTTAGTTGGCCCAAGTAAAATTAGTTTAGGCCTGATTATATCAATTGACCCATCAGATTAAGTTGGGTTGGTTCCAACAGCCCGAATTACACTCTAGATTTTAACTTAATATAAATATCCGGTCTATGTATAGTTTATAGAAGCTAAAATTTCAAATAAAGTCCGGAAGTTATGTCAAATTTATGAGTAAGAAAAGAAACCCGAGAAAAATATAAAAGCTAGTTGAAAGGTACTCTTTTAATCAAAATATTATAGTCCCTCTATTTCAAAAATAAGTGTTGTTCTAAATTTTAAATTTTGTTTCAAATAGTGTCGTTTTAAACTTTTATGTAATGTTATTCCGAAATGCCTTAATTGATTAAGGGTATATTTATCTCATTTTTATGTTCCTTAATCTATGACTAAAACTCAAAAAACGATACTTATTTTGAAACATGGAGAGTATTTGCATACCAAAATTTTGGAAAACATTGTAATCTATCAAAATATGGTTGAAGAATCAAATAAGTTAGTCAAATATTAATCCAACGTTTATGATCAAACAATCAAGGGTGAGAGTAGATTCACAAATAAATTAAGAATTGACGATAGCACAATACAACTGTAAATCATGACATTATCTTATTTCTCTTTTAATACTTTAACACTTAAAAATTATTAGATTACAACAAATATTACAACACAAATGCAGATCCAACACATGTATATATCTCGCAAACAATCTTTGAAACCTTAACCTTCAAACCATGTTTCATGTGAAGTACAACAGAAATACTTGGGTTTATAGGATGCCCTTGACTTGAACCACCTTCAAACTGAAGCGGGTAATAATAGAAGCTGCCACAATCTTCATCTGAATGAAGGATATCTCCTTCCCTAAACAGCTCCTGGGCCCCGCATTAAACGCTGGAAACTTGAATGACGGTTCCACTTTAATTCTTCCGACCTCAGATATCCATCTCCCTGGCCTGAATTCCAGACAATCATTCCCCCATATCGACTCCATTCTCCCCGGCCCGTTGAGTAGAAATATATGACTGTCTTGGTATTTGCATTAATCCTATGTCCACTTGGCAGTATATCCTTCTCAACCGGAGCTTTGTGCTGAAACGCAGCATGCAGATACACCAACTTCTTTAACTCTTCTATACTAGTCTTGTTATACTCTAGATTTCTTCTTCACTAGGGTTTGTTGCTATGAGCCAGAAGAACCAGGTAAGTGCTGCACTTATTGAGTCTTTGCCAGCAACGATCAAACTCAACGTCATATCTCTCCAGAATTCTTCTGAAACATTGGATGCTTCGCCTTTTTCTACCACTGCTCTCATGTAACACGCCAACATGTCGTGTTCCCACTTCCCATCCATTGTCTTTAACTTTCTCTGAGATAAAACCAGTCAAGAAGCTATCAACAATCTCCATACCTTTGTTGAATTCTCTCTCTTTCCCAAATTGAAGCCGGTTTTGCAGCTTCCAGAGGAATTCAGGGAGTATATGCCTATAAAGGATAGCCTCCTCAGCGTCCTGAAAAGCTTTCTGGGGGGGTATATGAGGTAAATCATGGCACAATGAGGCTGGGTCATGGCCTAACACCTCTATGCAAGAAGAATCAAACGTGAAACGGTTTAATAACTCTTGCAAATCCACATGTGTTCCCGTTTCAGAAGAAAGCTCCAGAATGGGGACAAGACAAGCATCCACCTTGTTCCAGCTAATCGTGGCAACCGACTCTTGAAAGCTAGTGAGATTTATCAGTGGCTTTAAAGCTCTTCTCTGATTCTCCCATGATTCACCTTCTGCAATGAATATCCCATCTCCAAGAACATCGAAAATCTTCTTGAAATCATGACCCTTGCCGAAATTGGGAAAATTCTTGGTCAATATGTAATGGATATTGACGGGATCACAAGTGAACAATATCTCCATGTTAGTGAGCCAAGGCCCTTTGAACAGAAACGTGCCATCACTCTCTTGAAGCAGGTTGGTGATGAAATGATGGAGTTGGCCCAAGTTGACGACCAAGCTTGGCAACATGCCCAGGATTGGCCAATTTGTTGGTATTGATGATTTTTTCAATTTTTTGTAACATATTGCTATTGAGGAAACTATAATGAACAGAAATGCAATGCCTGCTTCTCGCATCATTGTATGTATATGTGAATAAACTCATGGGTTTCCTGATCTATATATATAGAGGTATTTTTGCAAACAATATCATTTATTTCATATTGGTGTTTCATCCGATATTTCAAAATAACCACTATATACTAAGTGTAAAAATGACATCACTAATTTATACACAGTGTGAATTAAAAATAATGAAATAAAAATGAAACATCAAATTAAAATAGGAGATCCAATTCGACATTTTAGGAATAAAATCAATTTTCATCTTATCATTTTCACTATTGGTCCCACAACCATCATATTTTTCTATTTAGTCTTCTAACTCAAAACAATGCTTGATTTTTATTCAATTTTGATAAGTAAAAAATGTCACTGAGGCTTTCCAACTACCTTAAATGACGTGGCATCTCGTGACATTTTCTATTTGTTAACCATTAAAAAAAATCATTTGCACAATTTTTTATGTGCCAGATTATCAATAAAAAAAATCTGAAAATAAACTCTAAATCAAATCCCACCCGTTTCCCAAAATCTCCCCCAATAATTATTGAAATCTATTAGAAAAGTGTAAGTTTTATGTAACAACATCTTACCGATCTCATTTTATGAGATGAGTTAATTTGATCCGGTTAACAGTCAACATTTAAAAGTTAATGATTAACAATCAAAGTAAACGGTCAACAGTCAATGCCAAAATCAACGTTTGGTCAACGACGATCAACGGTCGGTCAATGTTGTTGATCCAAAAGTATTGTATGATATATATAAAAGTATTACATGATGCTTTATTTTTCATAATGTAATACTTTTATTCTCATAACATAATATTTTTATGTATATCATGTGATACTTTCAAACAATATTACGTGATATTCATAAAAATATTACATGATATACATAAAAGTAGTACATGGTGCTTTATTCTCATAATGTATATAATACTTTTATTCTCATAACATAATATTTTTAAGTGTATCATGTGATACTTTCAAACAATATTACGTGATACACATAAACATATTACATAATATATATAAAAGTATTACTTATTAAATTACATTGATTTAAAATTATAGGACCAAAAATAGTACTTGTTACATATAACGGTATTACTTTATACAAACAAAATTATCACGTAGATTTATCAAAATATAATTTTTCAAAAGTATTACATGTTATACATAAAAATATCACATTATAATAATAAAAATATTATTTATCAAATTACAAAATTTTAAATTAATTATGGTTTAAAATCTTGAAAGTAAATGTATTTCATGATACCCATGAAAGTATTATATGATAAGAATAAAAATATTACTATGGTATACACAAAAAGTATTACGTAGTATTACTTATCAAAATATAATTTCTCAAAAGTGTTAATTCATACACATAAATATATTGTATAGTACTTATTACCTAATATATATAAAAATATTACATTTGACTTTATTGATTGGGTGTTGATTTTGATAATTGGTTATTGACTTTGTCTTTGACTGTTGATTTTGACCCGTTGACCGTCGTCTTTGAACCACTGATTGTTTACCGGGTCAAATCTTACCCGTCTCACAAAATTGGATCAATGAGACCGTTTTACACAAGACTTTGCATAAGTTCCATTTTAAGTGGTATCCATTATAATATTACTAGTGGTATCCATTATAGTACAAATCCATTGTAGTTCAAGTGATATCCACCTGTCAGAATTCAAATTTGAATCATGTAAATTTTCTAACTCATTGAAAAAAAAAACGACGTAATAGTAGGCATATAGAGCATAATCAGACGTATTCCCATTTTAATAACTACCCATTTAATTGGACATATGCCCATTTTTATAGCTACTCATTTATGATTTGTTTCATTGATCGAGATATTTTAATATTGGAATAGAAATATATATAACTTCAATTGAAATGAACGATTTTTCAATCTTTTTCTAAGCTAAGTGTGAATTAAACTTTTTTTTTCTAGACTCCATGTTCAAATTCATGACCAATGTTTTTCTTTAAGAATTACTTTGTAAATTATTCCAATCAATCACCAATAAAAAACTTTCAACTATTTGATGACAATTATTAGGCATTTGCAAAGGTTAAATTTGGATCATGTGATGATTTCAAATAGTACTTGCATATGTTAACGAAATCTTTTATTTGTATTTATTCTATTTCATTATTATAGTTTGTTTTATCAATTCACTCAATGTCTAATTATTTTATTTCATTTTTATAGCTTGTTTCCATCACTTCAATCGTTGTCCAATTATGTTATTTCATTTTTATAGCTTATTCCATCAATTCACTTAATGTCTAAAGTGATAATGTTATATTTAAAATGATAATGTTATATTTAATGCATAACGTAAATTGATAAAATTAAATACATACTAAAAACATCGTATAGAACAAAATATTCAAATTGTGTCGATATAACATATACTACTCAATAAATGAATTTTATTAATGGTAATAAAAAGTGTCTACCACCCGAAGTTGAAGTCATCATGAATATGAGTGAAATTCATTATTTAACAAAAACTAATTTCAAAAATGCATTGATTATATGTTATAATCAATGTGCAAGTAAGAAATGTATTATCTTTTCGAAGTATGAAGATAGTTAATTTTTAATTTTTTTTAACAATCATTATTATGATTAAAGTAGGCTGAATTGAATGAAAAATTCTTCTAAAATGCAAACTAAACTGTGTCAGTTTGGTTCGGTTATATAATAGACATAACTAATATATTTCATTAAATAAAAATCTAGCAAAAAAAAAAAATGATAAAGTTGGAAAAATATTGTTAATTCTTCTAATAATTACATTTAAATTGAAATAAATTTATTTTGTAGAGTGATGATTACTTTGAAAGAGGAGGAATAAATTATTAGAATAGTTACTTTTTAGTTATGTTAATTGAATTACTCTAGCTATAATGACATAATTTCAATTTTGATTCTATTTGTTCTATTTTTTGACAATAAAGTATCCATTTTTTTATTTTTGGTCATTTATATTTTAAATTTTTTCAATTTTAATTTATTTTGGTAGGAATTTTCAAAATTGCTGATGTGACTGTCGAAAATTCTGACGTGGCAGTCAAATTCCGATAGCCATGCCAGTTATATTGAAAATTCTGATAAAAAAAATTAGGACAAACTTAAAAAAAATTAAAACATAAAGGACTAAAATTGAAAAACGAATATTTGATTGTAAAAAATGAAAATTTTCCCCCTCACATATATGATCAAAATTGAAATTAACCTATTCTAAATATGATTTCTAAAGTTTATATTCATATAAGACGTAATTAATTATCAATGCATTTCACATGCCAAGAAAAAACAAAAAGAATATTCCTCCCCCTACCCTTCTAATTTAGTTAATTAGTACTTGTCTTTTGCACTTTAAAGTAAATATTTTTGTCCCTCCCTTTTAATTTATTTTATTTTATTTTTACCTCTATATTTTATTTCGTACTTTCCTATTGATTGCAACTTTAACTTTTGCTCAATGGAGGGGCAGAATCTTTAAAGCACTCATGAGCTACGGAGTATCACTGGCTATTAGTGGAATACCTATTCAACAATAATATTGATCATGCCAGTATAATATGATAGATTTTTAGAGTCAGTTAATTAATTTGAGTTCGACCCGATAAGTTAGCTAGTTCGAACCACTATAAATAAAATTGGTTAGGTTATAAATATAACGGTTCGAAAATATTTAAACCGGTCCAAACAATCAGACTAGTTTAATGGGATTGAGCTAAATTAGCGTGTTGGGCTTGGGTTGGCTCATTAGTCCACTGGTATAGGTCTCGTGTAATACACGAGATTTAATAAAAAAAATTAAATATCATTTACACAACAAAATTAAATTTATGTTTTGTACAATATATATCGTCTAATTTAACATTAAATATAATAAAATATGATCAAATAATTATTTAGTTGTCAAAATATGTGTTGCATTTGTAGATGATCGTTTAAAAAACTATTATTATTTTGAAAAGAATATACATTGCTATACCTATTATATTATTCAACCCACCCACCAATTTTTTTTTTTTTAGTTTGCTTTTTATTATTTATATTTGTAACAACCCCAACTTTTATTTTCAATTAAATGATAAAAATAAAGGTCAAACTTTCACAAATAAATTCTATAGTTTATTTTAAAGCATATATTCAAAAAATTATTTGATTTCAATAATTAATAAGTTTGAATAATAATTTTCAAGCTGCCCACCTTTATTTTAGTTTTTTTTCTTTTGTATCTATTTATATTTTTTCTTTACATTTTTTAATTTTAAAATTTTAAATATATAATAATATCTATCATTGAACTTTAGCATATGTTATTTAAATAAATCTAATCAATATTTCTATATTATTTATTATTTAGTAATAATGATATTTCTTATCAACATTAAATTTGTAGCAATTAATTAACATATTTAATATGAAAATATTATAGGCTTTTAAATATATAAAGATTAAATCATTAAATACAAAACTTACTACTCATAAAAAAAAACCAAAACTCATATATGTTTATGATGAGTACTGATGACTTAAAATTTTTGTGATGAGTATTGACTTCGAGCTATTGTTAAGTGGTTATTTGTATGTATTGTTGTGTGTATAATATGTTGACATATTATTTACTTGCTTAGTTTAGTACTTTGATCTCAAGGAGACCCTCTATCTCCTTATCTCTTCACAATATTGAGGGGCTTAGTTTTATACCAAATTTTGAATAACATCGTATTTTATAAGATTCTATCAAAATATGGTGAAATATCTGTCACAAACAGGTGCGTAACCTTGTTAAAGCTACCAAAATTTTCTATTTATTCATAATATTATATATATATATATATATATATATATATATATATATATATATTAAAAATTAAGTTTACACTTATCTAGTCTCCCCTACTCATGTGCTGAAAAGCTAATTTTTTAATATTGAGTGTGTGTATATATATATATATATATATGTTTAATTTTATTGTTTTTAGTCCCTCAATAAAATTGGTTTAGCTCTATCCTTTATAAAAAAATTTACATGAGACGGTCTCACTGATAGTTTCTGTGAGTCGGATCCTCATTAATCACAAACAAAACTCATTTTCACAAATTCATATTTAAAGAGCAGATTGGACAATCAAGCCATAATTTCGGGCTATTCAGCCCGATTTGCTGATTTGTTTTTTATTTATTATTATTATAATTTCTATATATTTTTTGTAAGATTATATATATAAATGATCATTTGTCTACCCGTGTCATGCTATTTACCGATTTTTGAGATGTTACAGCTTCATCGAGTGTAACAAAGATTTAATCTGAATTTTATTGAACTAGATATATGTGGTTCTTTATCAAAGGATATGGAAATTCTTACTTAATTCAGTCAACATTAAAAACGAAGAATCCAATAACATAGTCAAATATCAATCCAACTTATGATCGCACAATCAAGGGTGAGAGTAGATTCACAAATAAATAATAAACAATTGACGTTAGCCCAACACAACAGAATAGTGAATACAGATGCAATATATGCACAAAAGGAAAACCATACAATTGTAATTCATGAACATTATCTTATTTCTCTTAATACATTTATTTTATTACAACAAATATTACCAGTAGATGTATATATCTCTCAAGCAAACTTGGAAACCTTAACCTTGAAACCATGTTTCATATGAAGTATAACAGAAGTACTTGGGTTTATAGGATGTCCTTGAACTACCTTGATACTGAAGCGGGTAATAATAGCAGCCGCCACAATCTTCATCTGAATGAAGGATATCTCCTTCCCCAAACAACTCCTGGGCCCCGCATTAAACGCCGTAAACTTGAACGACGGTTCCGCCTTAATTCTTCCGACCTCAGATATCCATCTCTCTGGCCTGAATTCCAGACAATCATTCCCCCATATCGACTCCATTCTCCCCGTTGAGTAGAAAGATATGACTGTCTTAGTATTTGCATTAATCCTATGTCCACTTGGCAGTATATCCTTCTCAACCGGAGCCTTGTGCTGAAACGGGACTGGTGGAAAAAGGCGTAGAGCTTCGCATAGAGCAGCCTGTAAATAAACCAGCTTCTTTAGCTCCTCCACGTTGTTGCTATTATACTTCCATTTCCCAGATTCATCCACCTCTAGATTTGTCAACATTTCTTGACGAATCTTTTCTTCTTCACTAGGGTTTGTTGCCACGAGCCAGAAGAACCAGGTAAGAGCTGCACTTATCGTGTCTTTGCCAGCAAATATCAAATTCAACATCGTGTCTCTCCATATTTCTTCAGAAACATTAGACGCTTCGCCTTTCTCCGACACTGCTCTCATGTAACACGCCAACATGTCGTGCTCCGTCTTCCCTGTCGTTGTCTTAAACTTGTCTGAGATACAACGGCTCAAGAATCCATCAACAACCTCCTTACCTTGGCTCAGCTTTCTCTCTTTCCCAATTCGCAGCCGGCTTTGCAGCTTCCAGAGGAATTCAGGGAGTATATGTCTATAAAGAACAGCCTCCTCAGCGTCCACAAAAGCTTTCTCGGAGGGTATATGTGGTAATTCATGGCGCAACGAGCCTGGATCATGGCCTAACACCTCAATGCAAGAAGCATCAAACGCGAAGCGCTTGAACAACTCTTGCATATCCACTTGTGTCCCCATTTCAGAAGAAAGCTCCAGAATGGGGACAAGAGAGGCATCCACCTTGTTCCAGCTAGTCGCGGCAACAAACTCCTGAAAGGTGGTGAGATTTATCAGTGACTTGGAAGTTCTTCTCTGATTCTCCCACGACTCACCTTCTGCGATGAAAATCCCATCTCCAAGAACGTCGAACATCTTCTTGAAATCGGGGCCCTTTGGGAAATTGGGGAAGTTCTTGGTCAATATGTAATGGATATTGGCAGGATCACAAGTGATCAACATCTCCATGTTAGTGAGCCAAGGCCCTTTGAACAAAAATGTGCCACCACTCTGTTGAAGCATTTTGGTGACAAAATGGTGGATTTGGCCCAAGTTCACCACCAGGCCTGGCAACATGCCTAGTATTGGCCAGTTTGTTGGTAATGATGTTTTTTGAGATTTTTTGTAACGTATGACTATTGTGAAAATAATAATGACCAGAATTGCAATGTACATTGTTTCTTGCATCATTGTGCTATATTTCTTAGCTTCTTTCTCTACTATAAAAGCAATGTATGAATGAGGCAGTTATGTATGTGTCTAAGTAAACTCACAGGTTTCATGTTTTATAACCATATTTTATGACATGTTTATAAGAACACGTAACAGAATTTTATTTCGTAAGAACCCAACACTTTTCATTAATTTCCGTTAAATATAGTATACCAAGTTTGGTTTCTCACCTTTTACCAAAACCATTTATATGAAGCGAATGATATTAGACGTGTCCAATTTTTTATAACTACCGATTCATAATTTAAGTCGCGGATCAAAATATTGTTATAATAAAAAATATAACATTTATTGATAAATTAAGGACCGCCTAAGAGTGAATTCAAATCTTTTCTAGACTCGAAGTTCAAGTTCAAAAAACTAGTAAATTTGCATTGAACTCTTTTCAATGCGACCATTTGCATTGAAATTTATTAATTTGGTTTAGAAATTTCACACATGTATTGAACTCTACACTTTGATCCATCAAGTCTTCATTGTTTTAGAAACGATTAATCAAAAATTAATAAATTCCACACACATAAAAAAAACATAAATCCTAATTTATGAACAAACAACATCAACTTAACTAATTAATAAGTTAAATCAAACAATAAATATGAATAATGCTAAATCTTTAATTGACAAAATGTGTTTAAAAAGTAAAAAAAAAAAAAAAAAGAGTAAGAAGAAGAAGAGAGAAAAAAAAAATTACTTGACAATTGAAGTCCCGAAATTCTAAGTCGGAGAACTGTAGTGATTTTGGTTGAAGGTTTGTACTGTTAGGTTTCTTTATTGTTTAATAAGTAATGACAATATTTGTAATTTAAATTAAGATTAGGGTTTTTTTTTTTAAACAAAATTGGGGTACAATTGTACCCTTGTATTGGATCCGCTAACGATGTTAATTATTAAAGTGTTTTATATTAATATCGAAAATCATGAAAATAAATCAAAGCGAATTAAAGGCGGTGGCGTAGAAGAATGAAGATACTAACATGCATTTTATGATGCGATTGGAATGAATATGAACATAAGCTTTTTTATTTAATTTTTCAAGAAAAGTTTGCTAAGCCTATGGATACTCATTCTTTATATGAGAATAGTTTTTTTTTTAACAATATATAATATATGATTTCAAATATGGAAAGACATATAATTTATCACATATCTTTATTAAAAGGAAAAAAATAAATCACCGACTTGCTCACCCAAGATTCGACCGTTACAAATTCAAAACATAGAATTCGACCGTTGGATACAAAAACGCTCCTTCTATTCACTGCTTTTCCAAAACTCCTCCCCCCCCCCCCCCTCTCTCTGCAATCAATCTGAGAAATTAAAAAATATAAATACACATATATTCAATAATAAATGGGCGATCAGAACAGCAGCAGCAACGAGAAGAAATCATCAGTAATGGAGTCAAAGGTTGTGCATCCACTCCACCAGATTGCAGAAACCCCAACACATAAGCTTCTCCTGAAACAATGGCTGAAAGAGGAAGAGCTCATCCTCAACCGTCTCTCTCTCAAAGAGACCCAGATCGACTCGACCCGTAACGAGATCACTCACCTCTACTGCCTCTTCTTCCTCTTCCACTCCACCGCCCTCCTCCTCCTCTTCGCCGCCGCCTCCCACCAGAGCGGGCCCCACTTGTGCAGGAAATCATGGATCCCAACTCTCTGCTCTCTTCTCTGTTCTCTGGGATTCGTGTGGGCGATCCGATACAAAACCGACATGGAATGCCATTTGGAGAAGATGTTGGATCGGGAAAAAGAGGACTCCAATCTCTTGGCTAAGTGTGTGGAGGAATTGAAGAGGAAAGGTGTGGAGTTCGATTTGCTCAAGGAGGTTGATGCGCTTCGCCGGGCTAAGAGTCTGCGGGCCGAGTCCAAACCGGTTCGTAAATGGTCGGGTCGGGATTTCGTGACCCTCTTCTTCTTCTCTGTTTCTTGTTGTGTGTTGGGTCTAACCAGGGTCATTTTATGCAGTTAGATTGTATTATTTTATTTTATTTTATTGTAACGCAGATGATGCTATGATCTGCATATTTTGTGTGTTAAGGATATGTTTGGTAAGGGAAGTGGCAGAACTCTGTTTTCTCTTGCAGGAGATTCATTTGCAGAAAATTTCAATAAAATGTTGATTTGCATATTTAATGTTTATTATGATTCTCTCGTTAATTATTTTATTAATTGTTTGCTATAGAAGATTGATTAAAGATGGAGAAGAAGAACATGAGATTCTGGGTGAAAAGGTTTTTTTAGTTGGTGTTGGAGAAAAGAAGAAATAAAGAGGTTGAATTCAAAATCCATACAGACTCTGGTATTATCATCAGACAGAGAACTAACTATTTCATATCACCTAATTTTCACTTTATTACAACAAACTCCAACCAACACACAAGAATTTCAAATGCATAACAAATACAGCAAACATAAATTGTTTTGTTTTGAAGTTTATGAACTTATCATCTTCCCTCTCCACCGACCCGTTGAAGCATGGACTCGGAGGCAGGAACAGGCGAATGGGATGGAGGAGGCGTCGTCTGGGTTGTACTCAATGATGGGTCGTAGCTACTCTCATCAAGACTTGAAGTTCCAAGATTATTGGTGTTCATCTCAAACGTGCTTATGTCATTGAAGTTCCATTCAGCCAAGTATCCGGGCTTTGAAGTGACAACCGGAATCTCAGCATCTCCAGAGAGCATTGCCACCACACGTGACATGGATGGTCGAATCGTTGGGGACGTTTGGCTGCATAAAAGCGCGACTCCAATCAGCCTTCGTACCTCATCCTCATTGAATTCGGATAAATTCTTGTCCACCACATCCAGATCCCTGTTATTTTCATGACAACTCCAGGCCTACAGGAGAATATAGTGTAAAAGAATGGCAAATTAAGCTTTTCCCTTGAAGCAATTTAATAACTTGGGATACATATTATTACACAATGTGCAATAGATTTTAGAGAAAGTAACCGATCGTACATACCCATTCAAGTAGATATACTCTGTCTTCTCCCTGGCTAGAGTCAGCGTTTGCCCTTCCACTGATGATTTCTAGAGCTACGACTCCAAATCCAAATACATCAGCCTTCTCAGTAAGGTGACCCCTCATAGCGTATTCCGGAGCAAGATACCCACTAGATGAACAACCACGAATATTGTCAATAATATAACGATTACTTGTCTATGCTCAGATTGGATATATGATTAAAAGAAGAAAGGGAAAACTATGCACTTGGTAATGATGGATCTTACATTGTGCCTGCAACACGGGTGCTCATATGTGTCTTTTTGTCATCATACAGTTTAGCCAAGCCAAAATCTGAAAGTTTTGGATTCAGTTCAGAGTCAAGCAGGATATTGCTGGCCTTTACATCTCTGTGTACAATCCGAACACGAGATTCTTCATGAAGATAAGCTAGACCTCTTGCTACTCCTAAGCATATATCAAATCGTATAGGCCAATCGAGATGGAGACTACCTTTTCCTGCTCCATCGAAGAAAAAGTGATTCGAGCTTCAGCAGTGTGCAAAAAAGGTTTGACATATTAGTAACAGGTAATACACAAATCATATCTCACATACCAAATAAAGCTAGATCTAGACTCTTGTTTTGGAGGAATTCATAAACAAGCAAACGTTGTTCTCCCTCTATGCAGCATCCATACAATTTCACTAGGTTGCGATGTTGCACAGCAGATATGGTCTCAATCTCTGCCACAAACTGGCTCTTTCCTTGATGGGATGCTACAGACAACCGCTTCACTGCAACAATTCTTCCATCCTCCAGTGTTCCCTTAATACAGATTTAGTGTAGATATGTTTAGCTAGTGAGCTACAGAACAGGCATTGATTTGATGTGTAAGAGCAGTAATTTGGAAACAAGAAATGACTTTTATAACTGCATGCAGGAGAAAACAGGCAGGAAACCTTAAAAAGTAGAAAATTGCTATGCTCTTATCATTCTCTCCTGTTTGCGACAGTTCTCCATGATTAGTTCCCACTTAAAGAGACCAACCATGTCATGATGCTTTCATTAAAAAAAAAAGTTACCTTGTAAACAGGCCCAAATCCTCCTTCTCCAAGCTTGTTAGTTGTACTGAAATTATCTGTTGCGGCTCTAAGTTCTGCATAACTAAAAATGTATGGTTTGGCTTCCATCCCCAGGAACTCTGGATTAAGACAGAAACATTTTCATTATTAAAAAGATAATCACAGTTATGACAAATTAAGGAATGTTACGATATGCTTAATGTCTAACTTGAGAAATCACAAAAATGTATGAACTGACATGCATACAAAATGTTTTCTATTTACAAACAATTCATGCATGCAAATTGAAACAAACTGAGGGACAGTTCTGAAATCTCGATAAATGCCATTCCGAATCATGTCGTTGAACTAAAGCAATTGGAAATGGAACATAAATCATTTTGGGGATTTATGATGATCTCCGAGTCAAACTCTGGCCACTTTTTCAAATTGATATTTTCTTGAGACATAATGTTCATTTGCATTCGTCAACCAAGGAAGAACTTCAGTGAATACACTAAAGTCGCATACATGAAACAAGAGACTCATGCTAAAAAGGAATAATAACACTTTTTGCTTACCTTCATCTTCATATCTCTTCTGCCTTTTTCTTCTCTGAACTGAATAATATATTGCAAGTAAGGAAAGAAAGCTTACGGCTCCAACAGCAACAACAATCCCCACGATCATGCCAGTCCTATTTTTCTTGTTGGCTGGTTCATTAGGGGGATTGTTACTTACAGTAGGGATAAAATCTGTAGAAAATATTTTTAGTTAGAATCCAACTCCAGAATTCTGACAGATACCAAGCTCTCCCAATGATGTTATACCTGCAGGGGTGACACTTATCGCTGAAATTGCAGGTCCATATATACCTTGAGCTGGCACACAGCAAGTTCCTTTTCCAGCCCAAAAGAGATGGATTTCAAGGTGGTTTTCTGTCACCCGAGCAGTAAAATCTTTCACCACAGCTCTATATGAGCCTCCAGCCTCTTTTCGTATGTCAAAATCTTTCAACGTGAGATTCCCCTGGAGAAAACGGATTGATGGTTGAATTTTATGTCTACATAAAAAGGGCAAAACTGATGCCAAAGAAACAGAAATACTATAAGTTAGAAGTCAGAAAACAAAATACCGATAACTCTCTATTTAACCAGAGAAATATTGAATGTAGCCAGCATTTAGTTTTGTGAGGAGATTAGGGAAAAACTTCTCAGACTGGTCACGTGCAGTCTCCATTATTACCGAATTAAAAATTCACAATAAAATAAAATCCAGTTATCAAGGTAATCTATTTCCACCTTAGTTCTTCCCCATGTGATCAAGTGATTGCATTAAACCTAGGGTCATAGTGAAGCAAGAGCTGAATATATAAATTCTACGTATCACACACCTGAATATATATATCAAAAAGGCGCCTTCCGAGACTCTTCCAGCCAGTAGTCTCGACTTTGGTCTCTACAAACTGGAGAATCACATTATAGCCTCCATTCTGAAGGCCCAAACCATAATATCTTAAAGATCCAGCAGAAACTCGTGAAGTCTGGAACATCTCTGGATCCCTTGTATTTGGAATATTTGTAATGAAGTTAGTTGTATATTCTGGATTTCGGCTACCAGAAGGGAGACCAACATTACTAACTGCCCATCTCTGTTCTCTGGTCAAATAATAAGCTGCTGGACCTAGAGTCGCGTTATCTGCCTCATGCAGAATCCCAGAAGCCGATCTCATTTGTTCACCACCGCATTTAATTGCAAAGCTGGAATCTGAAAATTGATGGATACAAAGTCATATTTCAGTTGTCAATACAGCTCAGTAATAAACTGTAGTAAAATAAATTGACTTGAATCAACAGCCTAGTGTACGGCGGTTCCTTCGTAGTTTTTACTGAAAATATTCTTGAGCCGAATTGTGTTTCAATACAATTATATTTAGTCCCTTTTAAAGATGAATTAAACCACTGCTGAGGCTTTATTAGTAAGTATTCAACAGAAATGAGTTCCAAATCTCAGATGCAGTCAACAGTGTGCTGCAAATTTTTGTACAGAATATTGTCACATACACCGGGGTTCCCCTCGGTTGCAAGGAAAGTTTCGCTGAAGGCAATTCAATCCTGATGCAAGAACACTGAAATAGAAAGATGTTTCAGACAGAAAATCAAGAATCAGGTTTCCAAAGTCGATGCTGCAAATTATTCAGAAGAGACAAACATCTATTGTTTTTGAAACATTACTAAATGGTCAAAGATTTGCAAGTATACATGTTTTATTTCGACAAGGTACTAAATATCCGATTTCTTCTTTGGAAATATGAAACAGAAATTTAATAATATCTGACATAATCTCAGTCTCCTAGTTAAAGAGTTAAGTGAGATCAGACTCTCTTCTGCAACAGAGTTATGGCCAATCTTTGGAAAGACACTCCTAAAGTCATAAACTCAATTCTGAAAAGCTCTTCCTCATAGTAGTTATCTATGTAACAGAATAGAGCTCTATTCTAATTACTTTTTTGTATGGCATCATGAAACTCAGAACGAAAATGTTACAGATGCACATAATAACAAATTAATATCTTTTGTGCTACCACATTGAATGAATATATATATATATATATATATATATATATATATATATATATATATATATATATATATATTGTCATTCTTCATTATAATATGAAAATATAGTTGAGAGATCTTTTCTGAACGATTTCATGACTTGTTGCCATAGCATATCACAAGTGAAAGTTGTATGAAGAAGCTGGAAATTTTAGAAGTACTATGTATGTTTAAAAAAGTAAAATGGTGTGCTCAGAATTCATAATAATAAAAAATAAAATAAAATAAAAGAAGAATAATAATTATTATAATAAAGTAGTAAAAAATCTAGAACATGCAATTATGAAGCCTAAAAAGTAAGGCCTTGAAATCAACTACAAAAGGACTGAGGAATGAGGAGCCGACCTGCTATTAGAACCTGCTATTGTGAAATTGTTGGCAACCATATTACTGCATAAAAAGTTGAGTTAGTTTTGGAACAAACCAACTCAAGTAAGCTGATATCTCTTCAGAAATCTGTATTTTTTTATGTGAAAATCAAATCTAAATTATTCATACTGTTGAAGATCTTGCTGGTCGATCCAAGAAGGAAAGCTCCCAGATAATTCATTGTACGACAAATCTCTACAAGCAAAAGGAATAAGAATGTTATTTGTGATATAGAAATCCAAAAGCCCTTCATAATTTGCTTCAAACTACAGTGTTATAACATCTTTTATTGTTTTAAAGCACATGAGTAATTTTATCATGTTAAATAATCGCAATAATGTTTATTTGCACAAGTCACTATTGATACAAGAAACTTCTTCTGGAAACCCAAGCTCAGATCACATATGGTTTCTTTCTTACACATTGAAAGTCAGTTATGGGTGCTGAGGTGGGGTAAAAAAACAGAGAAAATAAAATTGACAAAAACTGCTTCTGTACAAACTCAAGGCGATTGCGATGTAATGCCTTAAACCATTAATTTTTATAAGTGATCATAAATCAACTTTTCCGTATAAAAATCAACTTTACCAGATATACAGAAAAACTTGTGCCACCACTTAAAACATCAAAGATGTAACATTTCATATTTCCCCAAGACATGCAAACAAATCCAAGAGGAGGCCACAAAATTTTGTCACAATCCAGATTTCTGCATTTGCATGATCTAGCATCCTAGACAGACACCCCCACACACCAAAGTTTGCCAAGTTTTATGATTCCTCGAACTGAAAGCCTGTATCTTAAATATAATATGTCCGTCATAAAAATTTTCTTTTTCATTATGAAGAAAGGCAACTATACTATGCCATGGTACAGTAACTCCATAAAATATTATCGTGGAAAGCTTCTGAAACACTTCAAAACTTTGACAAAGCATCCAATGATGCGAAAGAAGAGAACCATATCTTTTAGGAAAAAATTAAGCCACACTAACTTTAAATCTGATAAAAGTACCCACATAAACTGAAGGCGTGGAGCCTTCTGGGCAGGCAGAGAACCTGTCAACTTGTTGTTGCCAAGAAACCTGAAAATACTGAAGGTAATCAATCATAACAAGCAACATTTGGAGGTGGGTGGGGGGTTAAGGAGTGTTAACCACAATAAGAATAAACAATTACAGGTGGACGAGGGAACTCATATTGAAAAGGGAATCTGGAATTTGTCCAGTGAAATTGTTGAAGCTCAAATCCCTGTAAGTTCAAAATAACAGATTAGTAAGATGAAGAGGTATGAACATTTTGCTTCTAAATAACCACCAAGCTTCTAAAAATAGCTTCAAGAAACAGATAAGAATTTTCAGAGAAAAAAACTTGTTATGTGAATTGCATAGAGGATCGGATTTTAGCAGGCTGAAGTTGTTATGGAATATCAACATACTGTACAAAATCTTTCTTAATCATGTGAACTCACAGCAAGGACAAATCTGGATATTCATTGAGGTTGGAAGGAATAGAGCTAGAAATGTTGTTATTTCTCAGAGCTCTGCGGATATAGAAGAGATGAGTTGGAGTTAGATAATAGAATAGTAACAAGATAATATCATATCATTGCAGATTTAAAATCCTTGTCGTGTTTACTCACAATGTACTCAAGGTCTTAAGATTTGTGAGAAAGTCTAGTGGAGAGTTCCCATTCGACAGATCAGATATTCTCCTGTGATCATAAAGATCAAGAATATTGATTATTCCCAAGAATGAAAATGTAATATGAAATTTCATAAATATTACAGAGAGGTGGTCAACACTCACAAATCTGTCAAAGCTGTTAAATTGGAAAAGGTTGATGGTATTGGACCCTCTAATGAGGTTCCTTCAAACCTTCTGCAGATGCATCACAATAAAATGGATCATGAAAATGCAAGAGAGAACTACGGCTGCAAGTTTTCTGGCATGAAATGACTCAACAAAATGAAGAGCTGAACTCCAAAGCAATAATCTTGAAAGATATTCAAAAGAGTTAGATATATGTCTCACAGAACAGTTAAGTTTGACCAACTGCCAATGAAGTCAGGTATTCGGCCCGTAAATGCAACGTCTGAAGAAAACCTGAAATCCCGAAAAGTTTTATACATGATCTTCAACTCAAATAATTACTTAGCAATTTGTCAGATATCTAAGAGCTCTTACATAATCTTCATATTCTGCAGTTTGGCAAAGGACAAAGGAATTGCACCACTAACTCCAGAGCTGTCAATCCACCTGGCAAGGTCCACAGCATAATAAAAATTAACAAACTTTCTTAAAGAATAATTTGTGATTCTCATCAGATGACTAAAGAAGAATCAGGAAGACTGAACAAAAGACTATCAGTAGTTATGAAGCTCTTTAATGACGTGAATGAAGCATTAAGAAACAATAGCTCAAGTCATGTAAGCACAAATTTTCACATGTCAAAGATTAAAGAATGGATGCAAGACATTAGAAAGTTTCTAACAAGTCTACATACGTATAAGAGATTATAGCTATAGAGTATGAAACTATTATAAGGAAAGGCAGAAAACTATTATATGATCAAGTCTATAGCAGATTGAATCGAGATGAAAAATTCTCAGCCATCCAGAAAGATATCAGAGCATTAGAACTTACAGTTCTTCTAGCATTGTGCAATCTCCAAGTTCAGATGGTAAAGGACCAGAGAAGTTATTAGTACCAATAGACCTGCAACAAGCAAGAGAATATCAAGCAGCCGTTATAATTTTTTGAGAATTCCCTTTGGTACAATCATAGTTCAAGAAGACGAGAACAATAATTAATATGCCTTACAGTGATCTTAAATCAGCAAGGTTTCCTAACTCCTTAGGAAGCTCCCCGGACAAATTATTGATACCAAAAACCCTGGTGGAATGTCATTAACAAATATTAATCATCTCTCTCAGCTATCTTCAATCAAATCATCAAGAATCAACCACAAATGAGAAAACTTACAGGTACTGCAACCGAGTTAGATTGCCAACAAATGGAGACAGGGTACCTGTCAAATAATTCTGCCCCAAATTTCTGCAATTTAATTTGAGCACGTTCATAGCATCAGGCTACACCCCCAATCAAATATACAAAAGGTTTTAGTACAATTCTATCAATATGCAAAACGTGAAATCATACAAATTAGTGAGGTAGGTTAAACCCCAAAGCTCATCCGGCAGCGCACCGACAACATTGGAAGATGAATCCCAATCCGACATTGAATACACCCTCCTATCCAAAATCAACAAGTATAGAGCCAACACAACTGAATCTCAAACACTAATAAACAAAATACTTGTGAAGGCATAACCAAAGGAGAAAGGGGGAAATAAACGTACAGGGAATAAATGTGGCAGATAGTGCTAGCATTGTAAGTGCAGTCGCACTTGATGCCGGGGCTGTAATCCAGGGTCACTGTACTATCACTGGCGATTCCACTGCATAAATCGCCGGTGGTATTCCATCTGTCGTTAGCCCTAATCCGCCACCTCCGGAAAATCGCATCTATCGCTCTCGCTGCCGGACAATAATTTTTGCAAAATTAACATTATTCCCACTGCTAAACTGGTGATTGAATAGAATTCATAGCAGATGTTAAGAGAATCCATATTGCGAGGGCTTTCAATGATTAAGTGGTAATCAAACTCAAGCTTGCTGGCATGGCGGATCAGTTGAAGAGGGACTACTTTATTGCATGCCAAAACCAGAGCTGCTTTTCAGGTTACGTAGATGTTCCTCACAGCCTCTTTTTTTACTTCAATTTTTTTCAGTTTTAATCTTCTATGTTCGATCATCTTTTCTTTGAGTCTAACTTGTATCAAAATTTGGAAAAGTATAATATTTCTATTTTCAATGACGTATGTTTTTTAGTCCAATGTCATTAGAAAATACAAAAATTGCCGTATTTTAACACATTACCACTAAATTTGGAAAGTTTGATCACTTTTTTATTATTTGACCAACTTAATTAAATTGCGGACAAACGCTACTTTATGCCTCCCCGCTTTGTCAATGTGTATAACGAAAAAATGATCAAAATCCTCAAATTTAATGGTGATATAATGTAATTTTTTAATCATGACCATTTTTTTATTTTTCTCCACTCTTTTTTCTAAGGATGGTTTGAGCTTTCTATGAGAGTACAGTGTATGTTACTCATATTAAACGAACATTAAAAATTTTGAGAATTACAATCACATCTCATGACCATCTGAATAAGCTTAATCTATCATTAATCAATAATTTGGTCTGAAAATACATATTTACTGCATAAACCATTTCTCTATATATGTCACTTTCTATTCATAGAAATGTGATTTTATATCTAGAAAGAAAAAATCCTTTGACTAATGCAACCATTCACAATTATGCTAAAGGTGTATAAGTTTAACATATTATCTAAACAAATATAACAGGAAAAGAATTCCAAAAAAAAACCCTGAACAACGAAAATGAATAAGAACATGAAATTGTGACAAGACAAAAACATATATATGGAAAAGGTATATGAAGTTGGTGTACCTTCAGAAGGATCAGTGATGGGTGCAGTGGTATTTCTCTGTGCCGGCTGTGCTTCAGCCACTCCTCCGCCGGCGATGATTATAATGAAGACAATCTCCAACAGAGACGGTCTCCGCCGCCGCCTCGCCGCCACCTTCTTCATCCTGTTTTTTCAGACTAGAGATTCAACCAAAGCTGCTGGCTGCTTACTCTTAGGTCCGAGGAAACAGCAGATAAAGCTACCTAGAGAGAGAGAGAGAGGATGTCAATGGGCCAATCTTTGTGTTATTATTTCTCTTTAAGTTATGATCATCCTATACACATATTCTAACCGGCCTATAATAAATTAATCAAATGATTCGTCAGTACTAAAATTATTGAGAATATATATATGCATCATTTCCGTTTCCATCTCTCCCTCTCTCTCATTTGTAAATGTTTGCATTTCCCTTTCTTTTAATAATCAAATCCCAGTGGCATGAATAAATGATAAAACATTTTTAAGAAAAAGTCAAAAGTAATGATATTTCCATCGAAAAGAAAGAATTGTGATTGTTACGTAATAGCAGTAGTAGTTATAAATTGAATAAATGAAAATTGCCGGCTTCTACTAAAGTTAAAAAAAAAAAAAAAAAGCTTTGAGTTGTGCATAAGCAGAACATTGATGTCTTGTTGACCTAGTTGAATGAATTATCCAACTCCAAAAATCAGTTTGACATTAATATAAAATCACCATGGGTAAAAGTAAAAACAGTTGCTCTTGGTTGAACTAAAGTTGGTCTTGAAAAGTAAGAAGTAACAGAAAAAGAAGCATGTATGTTTGAAAAGAGGCATTACACGATAAAGTCTTGTACCCAAATGCAACACAACTACTTCCTTAAACTAACGCCGTCTTCATGGTACTTGTACCCCTTATCCCTGGAAATGAAAAGGTGGTGTGCATAATTGTACACGTCAAAATCCGGCTCTTTTCATCCGTGTACAAAATGTTCAGCATACTCCGATGCTGGCAATGCGAACGAGTGGTTTGTTCCGATGAACATCGCAATCATCACAAGCACCCTTTTCTTTCTTTGTCAATCTTATAGATTTTGATACCATCTGTTGCGTTGCGTAGGGATAGACAGGATCTCTACTTTGAACATAATAACCCCTGCTAGGTTTTTCAGATGCTTTTTGTGAAAGCACAGACTGTTAAAAACTTAACGTAAATATGAGAAATATATAAATGGAGACAAGAGAGTGTATCTTATTCATACTCAAAGATTGGCTTAAATAGCCTTGCAGGAAAAACAAACTCAGAGAAAATAGCAACTAATTCCTAAAGATAAGGATTCTAGTAAAGAAGAAGTCAAAGCATATCTCTAACAACTAAAACTTATTAATCACGTGACAAACTAATAGCTAGATATCTAACACCCTCCCTTAAATTGAATGCCATTCAATCAATTTATCATAGAACTTGAGAAAATTCCAAGCAACCCACGCAACTTCGCAAAGACTTCAACTTCTAATGGTTTAGTTAGAATGTCTGCAATCTGATCTTGACTTTGACAGTGAACCAACTCAACAACTCCTTCTTTTGCAAGGTCTCGAAGAAAATGAAATCTGATATCTATGTGTTTACTCCTTCCATGTAGAACTGGATTTTTGGAGAGTTTGATTGCAGAACTATTATCACAAAATATCAGAGTAGGGTCCTTTTGAATACAACATATGTGTTCGAGTATTCTCCTCAACCATACAGCTTGACAAGCACAAGAAGTTGCTGCGAGGCTTCTGTTGTAGACAAAGTAACAACTGGTTGTTTCTTCGATGTCCATGAAACAGCTCCAGAACTTAACAAAAAAACATGACCTGATGTACTCTTTCTATCTTCTATGTCTCCAGCATAATCGCTATCACTAAATCCCATCAACCTCTCACTTTCACCACTTTTGTAAAATAAGCCATAATCAGCAGTGCCTTTTATGTAGCGAAGCACTCTTTTAGCAGCCTGATGATGAAGCTCTGTTGGACTTTCCATAAGCCTGCTAATCAAGCTAACTACGTATGTTATATCAGGTCGAGTTGCTGATAGATACATAATGCTTCTAATGACCTGTTTGTAATAAGTGCTGTCAATTTTCACTCCATCAAAGTCTTTAGTAAGCTTGGCACCTGGTATAATTGGACTTTGAACTGGATTACAATCAGCCATTTGAAATCTGTCCAAAATTTCATAAGCATACTTCTTTTGACAAATGAAAATACCAACAGACGATTGAATAACCTCAATTCCAAGAAAGTAACGCATTTTTCCTAGATCAGACATGTCAAATTCTTCTATCATACACCTTTTAAGCTCAACAATCATGGCTTCGTCATTTCCAGTATATATCAAATCATCTACGTACAAACACACAATTAAGAGTTTACCTCCTTCTCCATATTTGACGAACAGGCTGTGCTCATGAGGGCATTTTTTGAGTCCTATTTTTGAAAAATAAGTATCTATACGACTGTACCATGCTCGAGGCGCTTGCTTTAGTCCATATAGAACCTTTTTGAGCATATAAACTTTGTGTTCATTTCCCTTTTGCACGTAACCTGGAGGCTGATCAATGAAGACTTGCTCGTTCAATTCACCATGCAAGAATGCTGATTTTACATCAAGTTGATAGATTGGCCATGAATTTTGAGCTGCTAATGATATAATCAATCGAATAGTGTCAAGCCTTGCAACTGGTGCAAAAACCTCAGCATAATCAATTCCATACTTCTGCGTGTAGCCTTTTGCTACCAACCGAGCTTTGTGTTTATAGATCTCTCCTTTCTCGTTTAACTTTGTTTTATAGATCCATTTCACTCCAATTGTTTTCTCTCCTGGTGGGAGGTCTGTCAACACCCAAATCTCATTTTTCTCGATTGCTTCTATTTCAGCGTCTATGGCTTTCTTCCATTTTGTATTATGGACAGCATCACTAAAACTTATAAGATCACTGTCTGCAAACAAAACAAGATGAACAATAGGATCATCATCAGATAATTCATCACCACTTACATAATCAGACATCCAAAATTGTCTTTTTCTTGGCCGACGACCATCTGTGCTAACTAGTTGATCTTCATCTTCCCCAATTAGATGATCTCCATTTTCTCCACTTGGCTGATCTACATTTTCTTCAATCATCTCATCATTTGGTGGGTTTTCTCCAGGAGATTCCGTGTTCTCTCCGTTAGCATCAAACACGGCCGGATTGAATTATCTACCGTGTTGTTCCAACACCAACTATTTTCTTCATCGAACACAACATCACGACTGATAATTATCTTTTGAGTAGTTGGGTTGTAAAGCCTGTAAGCTTTGGATTCTTCACTAACGCCAAGAAACGTGCACTTTATAGATTTGTCATCAAGTTTGCTCCTCTTCTGATCAGGTACATGTACGTAAGCTAGACATCCAAATATTTTGAAATGATCAACCGATGGCTTGATCCCCGACCATGCTTCCTCTGGTGTTATATTTCTTACGGGAAGTGTAGGCTCCTATTTAGAACATGAACACCCCAATTCACAGCTTCTGGCCAAAAAGTCTTGGGAGTGTTGTTTTTTACCAACATGCTTCGTACCATGTTCATGATAGTACGATTTTTCCTCTCTACTACGCCATTTTGTTGTGGTGTGTAAGCTGCAGTGAGTTGTCTACGAATGCCATTCATTGCACAAAAGTTAGTAAATTCGTGTGATGTGAATTCCCCACCACGATCAGTACGAAAAACTCTTATGGATTTGCCAATCTCTTTTTCAACATGAGTCCGAAATCTTTTGAATGCAATGATAGCCTCAAACTTTTCTACCAGAAAATAAATCCATGTCTTTCTACTGTAGTCATCAATAAATGTAATAAAATACCTTTTGTTGCCATTTGATATGGGGTTGATTGGTCCACAAATGTCTGAATGAACAAGTTGAAGTGCTTTTGTGGCTCTCCACGCGCTTTCCTTTGGAAATGGATTGCGATGCTGTTTTCCAATGGTGCAATCTTCACATACCTCTTTTGGAGGCTGAATTTTAGGGAGACCTCTTACCATTCCTTTTTGCTGCAAGATTTTTAATCCGCTAAAACTTAAGTGCCCATATTGATAATGCCACAACCATCCGGAGTCTTACACCATTGATATTACACCATTGTTGGGCCCTCAATATTAGGCCGCCCACGCATGGATCGAGTTCGGACCCGAACTAAAGACCATCTGACCCAATGCACCGAGGAGGACCAGCCCCATCACCTGACAGCCCAGTCACCCTGTTCGGCCCGGTCTGACCCCGCTCGAACTGATATGATCGTTCCGCAGCTGTGACCGGTCTTCCAGCCCGGCTCGGTTATTTTGCCGACCTATGTTTCGGACGAATTAGAGGGATGACATGGCCGAGCCGAGCAGAACATGACCGTCCAGGAACCCCTTAACCGGCCTGTTGATACTTCAATGAAACCAGCTTCCTAGGACTCAAAATGGAGGGAGAGCTCGAATCAAGTCTTCCTGAAACGCCAACGTGAGCAAAAGCCGACCTTATTTGACCGGCTCGGCCAGAATGACCGACCTTCCGCATCTCATCAGAGGCAAAGCCGACCTGACCTAACCGACCTGATTGCAGCTCGGATAGCGACTGATAGAGTCTCCTTACCTAGAAATATGTCTAAAAATTAGAATATAAAAAGAGCTCGGCTCGGTTTGTAATAGCATGGGACAGGGAGCATCTAGCCCTGGCCCTATAGGGACAAGATCCCCTGACTCGGGGGATGCTGTCCAAGTGAAGGGTCTATAAATAAGACCCTTCAAACATTTGAAAAAGGGGGGAAAAAAAGAAAGAAAAGACAAGTGTTCTACATTCCCTTGAACTTCTTACCTCAATTGACCTAGCTCTTTTAACTTGGCTAATGAAGTTGGGCTAGAAAAAACAATCAATTCGAGTGTTTGACTGAGATTACGAACCAGCCGTAAGTCGACGTCAACATGTAATAAAGTACCTTTTGTTGCCATTTGATATGGGGTTGATTGGTCCACAAATGTCTGAATGAACAAGTTGAAGTGCTTTTGTGGCTCTCCACGCGCTTTCCTTTGGAAATGGATTGCGATGCTGTTTTCCAATGGTGCAATCTTCACATACCTTCTTTGGAGGCTGAATTTTAGGGAGACCTCTTACCATTCCTTTTTGCTGCAAGATTTTTAATCCGCTGAAACTTACGTGCCCATATTGATAATGCCACAACCATCCGGGGTCTTACACCATTGAGTTTAGACATGTCTGATTACTAGGTTGAGCTGGAGCGTTCAACAGAAACATCCGATTTCCTATCATTTTAACCCGTGCAATCATCCCTTTGTCTGGATGATGAATTTCACAATATCCTTTCTGCAAGAAAACACCATATCTCTTGTCTTGTAACTGACCAAGACTTATTAAATTACTGTCTAGTTCGGGAACATAAAACACATTAGTAATAGTCTGCATACCACCATTCATCTGAATTTTAATATTCCCTTTGCCCATCACACTAATTCTAGCCTTGTTTCCAAGTTTCACACGTTCTCAAAAAGTTTCATCTAATTCAGAGAATAAGAATTTGCTACCCGTCATATGATTGCTGCAGGCAGAATCCAAATACCTATCTCGTCAATATATGCCATCAAAAGTATCTCTTCTTCGGTCTCAACAGAGTTTGTCCTTGCTTCTGTTTCGTTGTTTGGACACTCACTTTGGTAATGACCAAGCCTGTGACAGCCGTAACATTCAACGTTTGCTTTATTAAATCCACCACGTCCTCGACCTCTTCCACGAAATCCACCACGTCCTCGGCCTCTTCCTTGGAATGGTTCTCCTTGGGTGCTGACTTTTAAAGCCTGTTCCTCTACAATATGGCTCCTTATTCTTTGCTCATGAACCAACATCGAACTCTGCAATTCATCAATCGAAAGACTATCAATGTCGTTTGATTCTTCAATGGAACACACCACATAGTCGAAGTTGGGAGTCATTGAGCGAAGGATTTTCTCAATAACAGCAACATCATCCATCTTCTCACCATGAATCCGCATTTTGTTCGCTATTGCCAGCGTTCTACCAAAATAATCATTGACTGACTCCCCTCCCTTCATGTGGAGAGTCTCAAATTCTTTGAGAAGAGCTTGTAATTGAGCACGTTTCACTCTTGTCGTGCCTTGGTACTTCTTCTTCATCGAGTCCCAAATATCTTTGGCACTATCCTTCTTGAGAATAGTTTCCAGGATAGCACGATCTATTGCCTGAAAGAGGTAGTTTTTTGTTTTCAAATTCTTTAGCTTTTGTTCCTCCACAACCTTAGTTTGTGCATCAGTTAATGTCACTCCTTCCTTTAGTTCAGTGACATCATTCTCCACAACACTCCAATATTCTTTCGATCTCAGAAAATTTTCCATGAGCATGCTCCAGTGATTTGCATATTTAATGTTTATTATGATTCTCTCGTTAATTATTTTATTAATTGTTTGCTATAGAAGATTGATTAAAGATGGAGAAGAAGAACATGAGATTCTGGGTGAAAAGGTTTTTTTAGTTGGTGTTGGAGAAAAGAAGAAATAAAGAGGTTGAATTCAAAATCCATACAGACTCTGGTATTATCATCAGACAGAGAACTAACTATTTCATATCACCTAATTTTCACTTTATTACAACAAACTCCAACCAACACACAAGAATTTCAAATGCATAACAAATACAGCAAACATAAATTGTTTTGTTTTGAAGTTTATGAACTTATCATCTTCCCTCTCCACCGACCCGTTGAAGCATGGACTCGGAGGCAGGAACAGGCGAATGGGATGGAGGAGGCGTCGTCTGGGTTGTACTCAATGATGGGTCGTAGCTACTCTCATCAAGACTTGAAGTTCCAAGATTATTGGTGTTCATCTCAAACGTGCTTATGTCATTGAAGTTCCATTCAGCCAAGTATCCGGGCTTTGAAGTGACAACCGGAATCTCAGCATCTCCAGAGAGCATTGCCACCACACGTGACATGGATGGTCGAATCGTTGGGGACGTTTGGCTGCATAAAAGCGCGACTCCAATCAGCCTTCGTACCTCATCCTCATTGAATTCGGATAAATTCTTGTCCACCACATCCAGATCCCTGTTATTTTCATGACAACTCCAGGCCTACAGGAGAATATAGTGTAAAAGAATGGCAAATTAAGCTTTTCCCTTGAAGCAATTTAATAACTTGGGATACATATTATTACACAATGTGCAATAGATTTTAGAGAAAGTAACCGATCGTACATACCCATTCAAGTAGATATACTCTGTCTTCTCCCTGGCTAGAGTCAGCGTTTGCCCTTCCACTGATGATTTCTAGAGCTACGACTCCAAATCCAAATACATCAGCCTTCTCAGTAAGGTGACCCCTCATAGCGTATTCCGGAGCAAGATACCCACTAGATGAACAACCACGAATATTGTCAATAATATAACGATTACTTGTCTATGCTCAGATTGGATATATGATTAAAAGAAGAAAGGGAAAACTATGCACTTGGTAATGATGGATCTTACATTGTGCCTGCAACACGGGTGCTCATATGTGTCTTTTTGTCATCATACAGTTTAGCCAAGCCAAAATCTGAAAGTTTTGGATTCAGTTCAGAGTCAAGCAGGATATTGCTGGCCTTTACATCTCTGTGTACAATCCGAACACGAGATTCTTCATGAAGATAAGCTAGACCTCTTGCTACTCCTAAGCATATATCAAATCGTATAGGCCAATCGAGATGGAGACTACCTTTTCCTGCTCCATCGAAGAAAAAGTGATTCGAGCTTCAGCAGTGTGCAAAAAAGGTTTGACATATTAGTAACAGGTAATACACAAATCATATCTCACATACCAAATAAAGCTAGATCTAGACTCTTGTTTTGGAGGAATTCATAAACAAGCAAACGTTGTTCTCCCTCTATGCAGCATCCATACAATTTCACTAGGTTGCGATGTTGCACAGCAGATATGGTCTCAATCTCTGCCACAAACTGGCTCTTTCCTTGATGGGATGCTACAGACAACCGCTTCACTGCAACAATTCTTCCATCCTCCAGTGTTCCCTTAATACAGATTTAGTGTAGATATGTTTAGCTAGTGAGCTACAGAACAGGCATTGATTTGATGTGTAAGAGCAGTAATTTGGAAACAAGAAATGACTTTTATAACTGCATGCAGGAGAAAACAGGCAGGAAACCTTAAAAAGTAGAAAATTGCTATGCTCTTATCATTCTCTCCTGTTTGCGACAGTTCTCCATGATTAGTTCCCACTTAAAGAGACCAACCATGTCATGATGCTTTCATTAAAAAAAAAAGTTACCTTGTAAACAGGCCCAAATCCTCCTTCTCCAAGCTTGTTAGTTGTACTGAAATTATCTGTTGCGGCTCTAAGTTCTGCATAACTAAAAATGTATGGTTTGGCTTCCATCCCCAGGAACTCTGGATTAAGACAGAAACATTTTCATTATTAAAAAGATAATCACAGTTATGACAAATTAAGGAATGTTACGATATGCTTAATGTCTAACTTGAGAAATCACAAAAATGTATGAACTGACATGCATACAAAATGTTTTCTATTTACAAACAATTCATGCATGCAAATTGAAACAAACTGAGGGACAGTTCTGAAATCTCGATAAATGCCATTCCGAATCATGTCGTTGAACTAAAGCAATTGGAAATGGAACATAAATCATTTTGGGGATTTATGATGATCTCCGAGTCAAACTCTGGCCACTTTTTCAAATTGATATTTTCTTGAGACATAATGTTCATTTGCATTCGTCAACCAAGGAAGAACTTCAGTGAATACACTAAAGTCGCATACATGAAACAAGAGACTCATGCTAAAAAGGAATAATAACACTTTTTGCTTACCTTCATCTTCATATCTCTTCTGCCTTTTTCTTCTCTGAACTGAATAATATATTGCAAGTAAGGAAAGAAAGCTTACGGCTCCAACAGCAACAACAATCCCCACGATCATGCCAGTCCTATTTTTCTTGTTGGCTGGTTCATTAGGGGGATTGTTACTTACAGTAGGGATAAAATCTGTAGAAAATATTTTTAGTTAGAATCCAACTCCAGAATTCTGACAGATACCAAGCTCTCCCAATGATGTTATACCTGCAGGGGTGACACTTATCGCTGAAATTGCAGGTCCATATATACCTTGAGCTGGCACACAGCAAGTTCCTTTTCCAGCCCAAAAGAGATGGATTTCAAGGTGGTTTTCTGTCACCCGAGCAGTAAAATCTTTCACCACAGCTCTATATGAGCCTCCAGCCTCTTTTCGTATGTCAAAATCTTTCAACGTGAGATTCCCCTGGAGAAAACGGATTGATGGTTGAATTTTATGTCTACATAAAAAGGGCAAAACTGATGCCAAAGAAACAGAAATACTATAAGTTAGAAGTCAGAAAACAAAATACCGATAACTCTCTATTTAACCAGAGAAATATTGAATGTAGCCAGCATTTAGTTTTGTGAGGAGATTAGGGAAAAACTTCTCAGACTGGTCACGTGCAGTCTCCATTATTACCGAATTAAAAATTCACAATAAAATAAAATCCAGTTATCAAGGTAATCTATTTCCACCTTAGTTCTTCCCCATGTGATCAAGTGATTGCATTAAACCTAGGGTCATAGTGAAGCAAGAGCTGAATATATAAATTCTACGTATCACACACCTGAATATATATATCAAAAAGGCGCCTTCCGAGACTCTTCCAGCCAGTAGTCTCGACTTTGGTCTCTACAAACTGGAGAATCACATTATAGCCTCCATTCTGAAGGCCCAAACCATAATATCTTAAAGATCCAGCAGAAACTCGTGAAGTCTGGAACATCTCTGGATCCCTTGTATTTGGAATATTTGTAATGAAGTTAGTTGTATATTCTGGATTTCGGCTACCAGAAGGGAGACCAACATTACTAACTGCCCATCTCTGTTCTCTGGTCAAATAATAAGCTGCTGGACCTAGAGTCGCGTTATCTGCCTCATGCAGAATCCCAGAAGCCGATCTCATTTGTTCACCACCGCATTTAATTGCAAAGCTGGAATCTGAAAATTGATGGATACAAAGTCATATTTCAGTTGTCAATACAGCTCAGTAATAAACTGTAGTAAAATAAATTGACTTGAATCAACAGCCTAGTGTACGGCGGTTCCTTCGTAGTTTTTACTGAAAATATTCTTGAGCCGAATTGTGTTTCAATACAATTATATTTAGTCCCTTTTAAAGATGAATTAAACCACTGCTGAGGCTTTATTAGTAAGTATTCAACAGAAATGAGTTCCAAATCTCAGATGCAGTCAACAGTGTGCTGCAAATTTTTGTACAGAATATTGTCACATACACCGGGGTTCCCCTCGGTTGCAAGGAAAGTTTCGCTGAAGGCAATTCAATCCTGATGCAAGAACACTGAAATAGAAAGATGTTTCAGACAGAAAATCAAGAATCAGGTTTCCAAAGTCGATGCTGCAAATTATTCAGAAGAGACAAACATCTATTGTTTTTGAAACATTACTAAATGGTCAAAGATTTGCAAGTATACATGTTTTATTTCGACAAGGTACTAAATATCCGATTTCTTCTTTGGAAATATGAAACAGAAATTTAATAATATCTGACATAATCTCAGTCTCCTAGTTAAAGAGTTAAGTGAGATCAGACTCTCTTCTGCAACAGAGTTATGGCCAATCTTTGGAAAGACACTCCTAAAGTCATAAACTCAATTCTGAAAAGCTCTTCCTCATAGTAGTTATCTATGTAACAGAATAGAGCTCTATTCTAATTACTTTTTTGTATGGCATCATGAAACTCAGAACGAAAATGTTACAGATGCACATAATAACAAATTAATATCTTTTGTGCTACCACATTGAATGAATATATATATATATATATATATATATATATATATATATATATATATATTGTCATTCTTCATTATAATATGAAAATATAGTTGAGAGATCTTTTCTGAACGATTTCATGACTTGTTGCCATAGCATATCACAAGTGAAAGTTGTATGAAGAAGCTGGAAATTTTAGAAGTACTATGTATGTTTAAAAAAGTAAAATGGTGTGCTCAGAATTCATAATAATAAAAAATAAAATAAAATAAAAGAAGAATAATAATTATTATAATAAAGTAGTAAAAAATCTAGAACATGCAATTATGAAGCCTAAAAAGTAAGGCCTTGAAATCAACTACAAAAGGACTGAGGAATGAGGAGCCGACCTGCTATTAGAACCTGCTATTGTGAAATTGTTGGCAACCATATTACTGCATAAAAAGTTGAGTTAGTTTTGGAACAAACCAACTCAAGTAAGCTGATATCTCTTCAGAAATCTGTATTTTTTTATGTGAAAATCAAATCTAAATTATTCATACTGTTGAAGATCTTGCTGGTCGATCCAAGAAGGAAAGCTCCCAGATAATTCATTGTACGACAAATCTCTACAAGCAAAAGGAATAAGAATGTTATTTGTGATATAGAAATCCAAAAGCCCTTCATAATTTGCTTCAAACTACAGTGTTATAACATCTTTTATTGTTTTAAAGCACATGAGTAATTTTATCATGTTAAATAATCGCAATAATGTTTATTTGCACAAGTCACTATTGATACAAGAAACTTCTTCTGGAAACCCAAGCTCAGATCACATATGGTTTCTTTCTTACACATTGAAAGTCAGTTATGGGTGCTGAGGTGGGGTAAAAAAACAGAGAAAATAAAATTGACAAAAACTGCTTCTGTACAAACTCAAGGCGATTGCGATGTAATGCCTTAAACCATTAATTTTTATAAGTGATCATAAATCAACTTTTCCGTATAAAAATCAACTTTACCAGATATACAGAAAAACTTGTGCCACCACTTAAAACATCAAAGATGTAACATTTCATATTTCCCCAAGACATGCAAACAAATCCAAGAGGAGGCCACAAAATTTTGTCACAATCCAGATTTCTGCATTTGCATGATCTAGCATCCTAGACAGACACCCCCACACACCAAAGTTTGCCAAGTTTTATGATTCCTCGAACTGAAAGCCTGTATCTTAAATATAATATGTCCGTCATAAAAATTTTCTTTTTCATTATGAAGAAAGGCAACTATACTATGCCATGGTACAGTAACTCCATAAAATATTATCGTGGAAAGCTTCTGAAACACTTCAAAACTTTGACAAAGCATCCAATGATGCGAAAGAAGAGAACCATATCTTTTAGGAAAAAATTAAGCCACACTGACTTTAAATCTGATAAAAGTACCCACATAAACTGAAGGCGTGGAGCCTTCTGGGCAGGCAGAGAACCTGTCAACTTGTTGTTGCCAAGAAACCTGAAAATACCAAAGGTAATCAATCATAACAAGCAACATTTGGAGGTGGGTGGGGGGTTAAGGAGTGTTAACCACAATAAGAATAAACAATTACAGGTGGACGAGGGAACTCATATTGAAAAGGGAATCTGGAATTTGTCCAGTGAAATTGTTGAAGCTCAAATCCCTGTAAGTTCAAAATAACAGATTAGTAAGATGAAGAGGTATGAACATTTTGCTTCTAAATAACCACCAAGCTTCTAAAAATAGCTTCAAGAAACAGATAAGAATTTTCAGAGAAAAAAACTTGTTATGTGAATTGCATAGAGGATCGGATTTTAGCAGGCTGAAGTTGTTATGGAATATCAACATACTGTACAAAATCTTTCTTAATCATGTGAACTCACAGCAAGGACAAATCTGGATATTCATTGAGGTTGGAAGGAATAGAGCTAGAAATGTTGTTATTTCTCAGAGCTCTGCGGATATAGAAGAGATGAGTTGGAGTTAGATAATAGAATAGTAACAAGATAATATCATATCATTGCAGATTTAAAATCCTTGTCGTGTTTACTCACAATGTACTCAAGGTCTTAAGATTTGTGAGAAAGTCTAGTGGAGAGTTCCCATTCGACAGATCAGATATTCTCCTGTGATCATAAAGATCAAGAATATTGATTATTCCCAAGAATGAAAATGTAATATGAAATTTCATAAATATTACAGAGAGGTGGTCAACACTCACAAATCTGTCAAAGCTGTTAAATTGGAAAAGGTTGATGGTATTGGACCCTCTAATGAGGTTCCTTCAAACCTTCTGCAGATGCATCACAATAAAATGGATCATGAAAATGCAAGAGAGAACTACGGCTGCAAGTTTTCTGGCATGAAATGACTCAACAAAATGAAGAGCTGAACTCCAAAGCAATAATCTTGAAAGATATTCAAAAGAGTTAGATATATGTCTCACAGAACAGTTAAGTTTGACCAACTGCCAATGAAGTCAGGTATTCGGCCCGTAAATGCAACGTCTGAAGAAAACCTGAAATCCCGAAAAGTTTTATACATGATCTTCAACTCAAATAATTACTTAGCAATTTGTCAGATATCTAAGAGCTCTTACATAATCTTCATATTCTGCAGTTTGGCAAAGGACAAAGGAATTGCACCACTAACTCCAGAGCTGTCAATCCACCTGGCAAGGTCCACAGCATAATAAAAATTAACAAACTTTCTTAAAGAATAATTTGTGATTCTCATCAGATGACTAAAGAAGAATCAGGAAGACTGAACAAAAGACTATCAGTAGTTATGAAGCTCTTTAATGACGTGAATGAAGCATTAAGAAACAATAGCTCAAGTCATGTAAGCACAAATTTTCACATGTCAAAGATTAAAGAATGGATGCAAGACATTAGAAAGTTTCTAACAAGTCTACATACGTATAAGAGATTATAGCTATAGAGTATGAAACTATTATAAGGAAAGGCAGAAAACTATTATATGATCAAGTCTATAGCAGATTGAATCGAGATGAAAAATTCTCAGCCATCCAGAAAGATATCAGAGCATTAGAACTTACAGTTCTTCTAGCATTGTGCAATCTCCAAGTTCAGATGGTAAAGGACCAGAGAAGTTATTAGTACCAATAGACCTGCAACAAGCAAGAGAATATCAAGCAGCCGTTATAATTTTTTGAGAATTCCCTTTGGTACAATCATAGTTCAAGAAGACGAGAACAATAATTAATATGCCTTACAGTGATCTTAAATCAGCAAGGTTTCCTAACTCCTTAGGAAGCTCCCCGGACAAATTATTGATACCAAAAACCCTGGTGGAATGTCATTAACAAATATTAATCATCTCTCTCAGCTATCTTCAATCAAATCATCAAGAATCAACCACAAATGAGAAAACTTACAGGTACTGCAACCGAGTTAGATTGCCAACAAATGGAGACAGGGTACCTGTCAAATAATTCTGCCCCAAATTTCTGCAATTTAATTTGAGCACGTTCATAGCATCAGGCTACACCCCCAATCAAATATACAAAAGGTTTTAGTACAATTCTATCAATATGCAAAACGTGAAATCATACAAATTAGTGAGGTAGGTTAAACCCCAAAGCTCATCCGGCAGCGCACCGACAACATTGGAAGATGAATCCCAATCCGACATTGAATACACCCTCCTATCCAAAATCAACAAGTATAGAGCCAACACAACTGAATCTCAAACACTAATAAACAAAATACTTGTGAAGGCATAACCAAAGGAGAAAGGGGGAAATAAACGTACAGGGAATAAATGTGGCAGATAGTGCTAGCATTGTAAGTGCAGTCGCACTTGATGCCGGGGCTGTAATCCAGGGTCACTGTACTATCACTGGCGATTCCACTGCATAAATCGCCGGTGGTATTCCATCTGTCGTTAGCCCTAATCCGCCACCTCCGGAAAATCGCATCTATCGCTCTCGCTGCCGGACAATAATTTTTGCAAAATTAACATTATTCCCACTGCTAAACTGGTGATTGAATAGAATTCATAGCAGATGTTAAGAGAATCCATATTGCGAGGGCTTTCAATGATTAAGTGGTAATCAAACTCAAGCTTGCTGGCATGGCGGATCAGTTGAAGAGGGACTACTTTATTGCATGCCAAAACCAGAGCTGCTTTTCAGGTTACGTAGATGTTCCTCACAGCCTCTTTTTTTACTTCAATTTTTTTCAGTTTTAATCTTCTATGTTCGATCATCTTTTCTTTGAGTCTAACTTGTATCAAAATTTGGAAAAGTATAATATTTCTATTTTCAATGACGTATGTTTTTTAGTCCAATGTCATTAGAAAATACAAAAATTGCCGTATTTTAACACATTACCACTAAATTTGGAAAGTTTGATCACATTTTTATTATTTGACCAACTTAATTAAATTGTGGACAAACGCTACTTTATGCCACCCCGCTTTGTCAATGTGTATAACGAAAAAATTTGAGAATTACAATCATATCTCATGACCATCTGAATAAGCTTAATCTATCACTAATCAATAATTTGGTCTGAAAATACATATTTACTGCGTAACCCATTTCTCTATATATGTCACTTTCTATTCATAGAAATGTGATTTTATATCTAGAAAGAAAAAATCCTTTGACTAATGCAACCATTCACAATTATGCTAAAGGTGTATAAGTTTAACACATTATCTAAACAAATATAATAGGAAAAGAATTCCAAAAAAAAAAAAAAAAACCTTGAACAACGAAAATGAATAAGAACATGAAATTGTGACAGAGACAAAAACATATATAAGGAAAAGGTATATGAAGTTGGTGTACCTTCAGAAGGATCAGTGATGGGTGCAGTGGTATTTCTCTGTGCCGGCTGTGCTTCAGCCACTCCGCCGCCGCCGCTGGCGATGATTATAATGAAGACAATCTCCAACAGAGACGGTCTCCGCCGCCGCCTCGGCGCCACCTTCTTCATCCTGTTTTTTCAGACTAGAGATTCAACCAAAGCTGCTGGCTGCTTACTTTAGGTCCGAGGAAACAGCAGACAAAGCTACCTAGAGAGAGAGAGGATGTCAATGGGCCAATCTTTGTGTCATTCTTTGTAACAAATTAGGTTGGGAGGTCCAAAGATAGGCGTCGGGGTGGGGGTAGAATTTAATTACATTATCTGCATGAGTTTATCGTGCAAGTTGGGGCCAGTTAATATCATTCAGATGACACAAATTAAAACTCATATTAAAACGGTCTTACGGATAATATTTATGAGATTGAACCATAATTTATATTTTAAATTGATAATTGATCCATCTCACAAAATTAAATATGTAAAATGATACATAAGAGTTGTATTCTACAAACTTATATTCTTGTCCTTTATATTAATTGATTTTTTTGTAAACTTTGGACCCATATATTTAGTTACAATTTAAGTTTGTTAACATGACCTTTTTATTCTTTGTTTTCTAGTACTATTTTCACACATGCCTTTTTTAACTACTTTTATCCCTTGTGTGGGTGCAAATACTAGAGGATAAAAGCATGTTAAAACAAACATGTTTTCCATTTTAAAATGTAGATATCGTCTTCATATTTAGGAGAATTTTTTGTATTCAATTTAAAACAATTGATTTCCTTAGGAAAAAAGAAAAAAAGTATAACACAATTATGGTATATTTAAATTGTAATGTGCTTTGGTGGGTTGTAATATTATAAGTCTTATAACTAGAATTAGTGGTGTTGTTCTGGAAGGGCCCATTTTTAATGTTAATATTAATCTCATTGATGTATACATGTTGTAGTATATTTTATAAAATATTCATCAAATTTGATTTTTTTTTATTTGCTACATTTTGCAGTTTCTAATGTTAGTAGTTGTTTGTCATGGTTGGAGCATTCACACATGCCGATGTTTCAGCTGCACATATACTGCCAAACATTGATTAATATAGATCAATTCATGGGTCAACGTTTTATATCTTATCCACACCACTTTTTTTTCTTTCGTTTTCTAAAGTGGATATCATCTTACGGAAAAAATATTGATGGTATATGTCATGAATTTATATAAAATTAACTTTTTTTTATCGTAATACATAGTGGATGTATTTTTTTTTACCATAATTTTAAAAAATAATAAAATAAAAGATTCAAATGGAAGTAATGATTTTGGAAATGACGCGACGGATATCATTTAAGTTATTATGTTTTTTCATAGAGTTATACAATATGATCATATCGTGCAATTTTTTGTGGATCACATTATGTAATCTTTGTAGTTTTTAATAGGATTTTACGATATGATTTATATGATATTTTTTTCGTATCGTGTTTTATGGATCATATCGTGTAAAAGTTCAATATTTTTTTAATAGAGTTACACCATAATATGCATATACGTCACACCACTTCGTTTAAGTTTCAATGTTTTTTAATAGAGTTACATCATAATATGCATATGCGTTGCACCACATGATCGATAAAAATCAAACATTTTTTTAACTTGTTTATCAGAATTGGATTTAGGAGTAAATTTGTTAAATTTTTTAAATTGTGGTAGAAAAGTGTGTTTTTTTATATTTGGTGTTAGAAAAGTAAGTTGGTATATTGAATTATGGTGGATATATATATATATATATATATATATATATATATATATATATATATATTCACCAGTAGTAATAAGGAAATATTATTTTCACATACGATAACAAGGAGAATAGTCTCTTATGAGATTTGTTTTTTAGTGATCGGAAAAGAGGTGTGAATTGTAAAAGTATTATTTCTCTTTAAGTTATGATCATCCTATACACATGTTCTAACCTATAATAAATTAATCAAATGATTCATCAGTACTAAAATTATTGAGAATATATATATGCATCATTTCCGTCTCCATCTCTCTCTCTCTCTCTCATTTGTAAATGTTTGCATTTCCCTTTCTTTTAATAATCAAATCCCAGTGGCATGAATAAATGATAAAACATTTTTAAGAAAAAGTCAAAAGTAATGATTATTTCCATCGAAAAGAAAGAATTGTGGTTGTTACGTAGTAGTTATTAAATGAATAAATCAAAATTGCCGGCTTCTACTAAAGTTAAAAAAAAAAAAAACTTTGAGTTGTGCATAAGCAGAACATTGATGTCTTGTTGACCTAGTTGAATGAATTATCCAACTCCACAAATCAGTTTGACATTAATAAGTAAACTATTTTTTTCGTTCATTATATTTGCCGTTTCACAGTTTTACCATTTTTGAATTCGAGCTTGCAATTTAGGATATTATTTTTTAAAATTCCGCAATTACTGTCCAATTTCAGCCCGAATTGCTTATTTGGGCTGAAATTCGGCATGTTTTTTGTACGTGACATCTCAATTTGGGCTGAAATTGCTTGGGTGGTTGATCATTTATTGACGTGGATTTTCTTTCTTATTTTTTTTACTGACATGTGTATTATTTAGTGGGACCCACTTGAACATGTCATTCAAAATTAATTAATCAAATTAAAAAAAAAAAACCAAAACCCTTGCCCTCCCCTCCCATGGCGGCGCCTGCGCACAACATCTGCCCTCCACCACTACATCAACCCGCCAACGAGAGAAAAACCGAGAGAAAGGGAGAGAGGGATCGAGGAGAGAGAGAGGGAAAGGCCGAGAGTTTGACCGGTTTGCCGGCGGATATGATGTCCGATCGATGATCCGAGCCCAGATTCATGATGGGCTCAGCGAGAACTTCAAGATAGGCACAAGAATCGCTCTGATCGGTGGCCGGATGACCTAAATTTGAAGAGAGAGATAGGCACAAGAATCGCTCTGATCGGTGGCCGGATGACCTAAATTTGAAGAGAGAGAGAAACGGGTTTTAGAGAGAGAAACAGCCGCGACTTCTCCGGCCGATTGCCGGCATAGGCGGCGACGGATGGCTGATCCAAGGCCGGATTCGGAACGGGCTTGGCGAGAACTTCAAGATAGATTCTCCGATCGGTGGCCGGATGGCCTGAATTTGAAGAGAGAGAAAAACGGATTTTAGAGAGAGAAACGACCGCGACTTCTCCGGCAATAGATTCTCCGATCGGTGGCCGGATGGCCTGAATTTGAAGAGAGAGAAAAACGGATTTTAGAGAGAGAAACGACCGCGACTTCTCCGGTCGATTGCCGGCTGAGGTAGCGTGTAGCGTCGGATGGCTGATCCGAGCCCGGATTCTCCGGTCGATTGCCGGCTGAGGTATTCTCCGGTCGATTGCCGGCTGAGGTAGCGTCGGATGGCTGATCCGAGCCCGGATTCGGAACGGGCTCGCCGAGGGCTTCAAAATGGCATAGGATACGATATGTTTCAGGTCGGTGGAAATTAATTACAAGAATGGTGGAGAAGCTGGATTCTTCAGAAAGGGTTTTTTTTCTTTTATTTTTAATTAATTTTGAATTAGGTAGTGGGGCCCACTTAAAATACAGTAAAATAATTACTCGCAACCTCATCAAATTAAGTCCGAAAAACGTGCAATTTCAACCCAAATAAACAATTCGGGCTGAAATTGGGCAATAATTGCTAATTTTAAAAACATAAAATTCTACATTGCCATTTATAAAAAATAAAATCCTAAATTGTCAGCCCGTAAAATAGAAAATCTTAAATTGCAAGATTGAAATCAAAATGGGTAAAATTGCCACACGGCAAACATAATGGGCGAAAAAAAAGTAGTTTACTCTTGATATAAAATCAAGATGGGTAAAAGTAAAAACAGTTGCTCTTGGTTGAACTAAAGTTAGTCTTGAAAAGTAAGAAGTAACAGAAAAAGAAGCATGTATGTTTGAAATGAGGCATTACATGATAAAGTCTTGTACCCAAATGCAACACAACTACTTCCTTAAATTAACGCCGTCTTCATGGTACTTGTACCCCTTATCCCTGGAAATGAAAAGGTGGTGTGCATAATTGTACACGTCAAAATCCGGCTCTTTTCATCCGTGTACAAAATGTTCAGCATACTCCGATGCTGGCAATGCGAACGAGTGGTTTGTTCCGATGAACATCGGAATCATCACAAGCACCCTTTTCTTTCTTTGTCAATCTTATAGATTTTGATACCATCTGTTGCGTTGCGTAGGGATAGACAGGATCTCTACTTTGAACATAATAACCCCTGCTAGGTTTTTCAGATGCTTTTTGTGAAAGCACAGACTCACCAACCGGACATGGGTGGTGAGAGGGGTGCGAGGAGACATGAGGGCGGCGGCGCGTGTCATATCATCAATTTTATTTAGGGCAAAAACAAGAAAACTATTAAATAAGAAGATGGATAAATGGGCCACAGCCCAACCCAACCCGTTTAGCCTCTTTACTAGGACAGCACAGGGTTTTAGAGAGAGCTCCAAAACCCTAAAGAAGAAAGCAGCAAATTAATGGATATGGGGATCTTCTCGATTTCATTAATGAATCCAACGTCGTTACTTAACGTTTCCCGACTTGGTTACATAGACGACAACAACGACAAGAACCTCAACCTTCTTCTCCAGTGTCGTGACGCTAACGGCTGTCAACAGAAGAAGGCAAAAACTTGTCACCAAAACAATTTATTTACCCACCCCATGTTCCTTCTCGGTTTAGAAGCATGTTAAGAGCAGTATTAGTTGTAATGGACTTTTGTCTCTAAATTATGGACGGGATGAGGTTGTTGTTTGGAATCCATCATCTGGCAATTACCAACACAAGTATGGGTTATGATGGAAGCCACTGTTAATTTGTCAGGTGCTGAGAGACCTTTGGGGATATATGTTTTTTCAAGGCTTGAATTATGAACTAACGGTGTTTGATCGTGTCACTGGACACTTGAATAATCTAGGTATCTATACTTGTCCCAACTTTCAGTATCCTTTTATATATATATATATATATATATATATATATATATATATATATATATATATATATATATATATATATCAACTGGCTATCTGCCTAGTCCTTACAAATTATTTCCATGGCTAGTCTTTCTCAAGGGTCAGCATTTGGGGGACATAAATATTCTTTGATTTTTTAACTAAGAATTTCCCACCTGGTAACATATATATACTTGACCTTACGATGTCATGTTTAAATTTATCATGAATTAATGTGATATTTTAGTATTGAATTATTTATTGGGTTATTGTTGTTGAATCACTTTAATTTTCATATTGTAGTGATGTTATTATTGTAAATAGTGATTCTAATCCTTCTCAAAAAAGTAAATTGTGATTCTAATTAATGACTATATGGTTAAAGATGTATATAAGAACAATCTTAACGTTAAATACCGAGATGGTTTGAAATTCCTAACTTTTAGTCAACGTTAAGATGGTTTGAAATTATCATTTATTTATTATCTTGCCAGCCTTGATTTAGGTTCATTGGTTTCTACAACACTGTATCTTTTATTAATATCATACATTTAATTTTTATAATGCAAGAAACATGTGAATATGAAGTTATACAACCAGCAGAATCCATTTCATCAGACATGGATTTTATTTTTGTATTTCTATATGTGTGTGTTTATATGCAGGTGATGCCCCTTTTGAAGAGTCAGAGAGTTTATCTGACATTGTGTATTTAAAAATTTCTGATGCTTACTTAATTTATTTTAAACAGTAAATTATAAACTTTTCCTTATCAATTTTGCACTATGTAGATCTAAAGTTCGAGAAGAAGATCCATATGGAGTGAGGAGGAGGAAGGTGAGAAAGACAGTAATGTAAGTGTTCAATGGTTTTTTAGGGTTTATACTACATTATAAGTTATAAAGTGGAATTTTGTTTTTAGGTTTGTTAAGAGGCTTAGGGTTTTGAAAAAAATCGATTAGTTTCTACACTGAACGAGATTTGGAAATGTAGTTTTTTTAGGTTTATGACAAATAACTTAGGTTACATTAGAATTCAGCCATGATTAGGTTGGAAATGTGGTTTTTTTAGGTTTGTTAAATAGCTTAGCCATGATTCGTTTTTTTGACTAAAATAGAGAAAATCTGAAATTATTATAAATAGTGAAATCCTTGTACTACTTCACAGAAATTCTAAATGCAAAAAAAAAGAGTTAAGTTTTTAATATCTCTTTGTCTTGCTTATAGCAAATTAGATCATAATTGAATAGCTTTTCCTTTTTGAATAGTTTTTGAATAGTTTTTCCTTTTGTGTTCTTTTACTGTGATGATTGAATAGCTTTTCCTTTTTGAATAGTTTTTCCTTTTGTGTTCTTTTACTGTGATGATTGAATAGCTTTTCTTTTTGAATAGTTTTTCCTTTTGTGTTCTTTTACTGTGATGACAGGTTATAGCTACCCCACATGGTCTGTGTCCTGGGAATTGAAAGATGGATATTGTCTCATCGATATATCTCCGATATTTTTATTTTTTCAAGTATAAAAACGAGAAATTTTGTTAAAATATCGGCGAAATATCGATTTCAATATCGGTGACTTCATCCTATAAAAGGAAAATATGTGAAATATCGAAGAAATATCAGAAATATCAATTTCAATATTTCAATATTTGTGACTTCATCCTACAATTTGTAGGAAAATAGGTGAAATATCGAAGAAATATCAGCGAAATATCGATTTCAAGTGACTTCATGATATAATTTGTAGGAAAATAGATGAAATATCGGGAAAATATCAACGAAGTATCGATAAATATGATATTGATTTTGATATCGATTTCGATATTGGTGGTTTCATAGTACAAATTATATGAAAATCCGTGAAATATCATGGAAATATGGGTGGAATGTTGGGAAATCTATACTTATATAAAATCAAAGAAGTTGGAAAAATTTACAAAAATACTCTTTTCCCTCCTAAAAATGTCAAATCATTCATATAATTTATTTATTTTGGTTTTTTGCATATTTAATTTACTTGTTTTCCTAAGTTATTATGCAATATATTTTTTAAATGTAATAGGTTTTTTCATAAATGAATTAATTGTATTAGGAATTGTAATATTGTATAATTTTTCAATTTATATAATTGGTCCATTTGATTTAATATTATAATTATTTTATTTGTTCATATATATTTTCTTGGTATTGATTAAATTAATTTTTATTGAATATAATTTCATAAATCCCAATAATAGATATTGTTCAAAAATAAATTTAATAACAAATATTAATTTATTTAGGGATATCTAATATCATATTTAATATAAATAAATAAATGTAACATTGTTAAAGAAATTTATCTATGTGTGTGTAGTATGGTAATGGAATTATTTGTTATTCTAATATTTTTTACATTAATAGTTGTATATTTAAATATGTAATACCATCAACATTGTAAGGAAAATATTAATATCATTTACCGATATATTTTAATGATGAAAATATTATTAAATATTCAAATATAAAATACATGATTTGGCTATCTGTCATTTTCAATGTTAAGCGATACTAAAAATGTCATTTTTTAAAATTCAATTTATCTTACAATGAAGGTCTAAAATACATGATTTACATTGTATGCATCAAGTTCTTAAGTAAAATTTCCATTTTTTGTGTATTGTTTCTAATATATATATATATATATATATATATATATATATATATCTTTAATTTAAGTAATTGGGTTTAATTTGAAATTCATAGGTGATACAAATTGCCCAATTAGATATATATAATAAACAAGATTATTATGAATTAGATAGATATTTAATATATATATATATATATATATATTATAGTTAAGTAAATTCATATTTTTTTTAATTGTTAAATACTTTATATTTTCAAAATGCTTATAATTAGGTAAACTGTATTATAAAATAGTTGATATTTACTACATATTGTATAACAAACCGTGCAATGCACGGGGACAACTACTAGTATCGTTAAATAACTGAAAAATATCGATAAATTTATGTACCAATATTTTCACCGATACCGATATTTCTACGATATTTTCATAAAATTAAAATGTCGATATTTCCATCGAAACCGAAATTTTCATTATTGGATGTAATTAGCCATGGGCTACTATTGCCAAACAAGATATTTTCATAAAATTAAGATGTCGATATTTTCATCGAAACCGAAATTTTCATTATTGGATGTAATCAAAGATATTTTCATAAAATTAAGATGTCGATATTTCCATCGAAACCAAAATTTTCATTATTGGATGTAATCAGCCATGGCTACTATTGCCAAACAATGTGTACAGTCGCTTGACTTAAAGATGTTCGATGGAGTTTTAAGGAATGATACAAAGATGTTCGATGGAGTTTTAAAGAATGATACAGGCGGAGATCCTATCATGGCTAAGAATTTATTTTAAATCGATGGAGTTTTGGGGAATGATACAGGTGGGAGGATAAGAATTTATTTTTTAAAAGAGCTTATTGGTAGAAAAATATCGATTTCAATATCGGTGACTTGACGAAGTATGATAAATATCGGTATTGATTTCAATATCGATTTTGATATCGGTGATTTCATGGTACAAATTATATGAAAATCCGTGAAATATGATGGAAATATCGATAAATATCGTTGGAATGTCGGGGAAATATCGAAAAAATATCGATAAATTTATGTACTCGATATTTCAATCGATACCGATATCTCCACGATATTTCCATAAAATTAAGATGTCGATATTTCCATCGAAATCGAAAATTTTCATTATTACTGCCATCGAAATCGAAAATTTTCATTATTCATTGTTCTAGATTTTCCAATGTCTATTTTCTTTCCATTTTGGTTATACTTTTTCATATGTGATTTTGTAACCAAAAAGGGTCATCGCCAACTTATCGGTATCCTTGGGTATCTTATGGTATAAAACCTACTCCAAATGAGTAAAAGCACGAGTATAATGGGAAGTAGGGTCGATCCACAAGGAATATGGATTAATTCTTCTTGAGCATAAATGAACCAAAGGGGGGTTTTCGATTATCAATTAGACTAAATGAAACTAAACTAAGAAAATATCAAATGAAATACAAATAAAACAAGCAACGAAAGATGAAAAGAAGAGGAGAATGAGAAATCTTACGAAACTCCGATTCAAGGGCGTCGACACTCGATTGCATCACTGATCACGGGTTATAAACGTTATCTTGTTCGTTCAAGTATTTAACTTTAGACTAAACACGAAGCCGTAGTGAAGTCCACGTTTTCCTAATTTAATTGATTAAACCTAGCATCTAATCAAATCTAGCCATTAACTAAATTGGTTGCGATCCAAATTAATTAACAACCGCATTGAGTTCTTGTGAAAACAGTTAAACCTAACTGAAACCTAGAACCTAATAATCGAGATAGCTACAATTACTAAGTCTATGGTTTCGTTAGTCTCGTTAATTCATTAGGCAATTACACAATCCCAACAAAAACATAATCAATCTATTGCTACTAAGTACCAATCATTCATCAATCATACATCCCAACAACATATAAAAGAGAACTCATTGATAGCATTAGTAATATATAATTCAAATTGAATTGTAAGATCAACCCAAACTATATATCACCATATGAAATTAGATCATGAATTAACAAGTACTTAAATTAAAACAAGAATTAAAATTAAGCACAAAACCTCACGGTGATAACAATCGAATTAAACGACCCTTGAATCAAAGAAGGAAATTAGCCACTCATGCTTTGATTAATCATCTCCAATGTAATCTTCGACATTGCTCTTGAAAATTAAGAGAAAAACTTAAATGTGTGTGTAGAGAATGATGGATTGGAATGAGAGAATGATCTTGATTCTTGACTCCCAAGAGAGAGAAAGAGATGAGAGATTACATAACAAAGTCTTATCTACCCTTAATTAAAACTTAAGAACCTAAAACTCTAAGGACATAAGAGTCAATTGCAAAATTTAAGAGATAAATGTCTCATTTGCCCTTTCTTTTCCACCAAGCCACTTGAGCATTTGATGTGGTCCCAAGCCCATTAAGCTCATCTTCACAACTTGAGCATAATTTGATCATTTTAAGCCCACTTTTCCTCAAAACCCATCAAAGTCCATTCCTACAAATAACAATGATAATTAGATCAATTAAAGCACAAATAGACTATAACCAAGAATAATTATGATGATAAAATATATACAATTAGAGACACATCAAATCACCCACACCTAAACCATGCTTGTCCTCAAGCATGCATCTAAACATATATGCACAAGGTTAGAATCAACAACACGAAACATGAGCTCAAAATCCTCAATCAAAAGCTCCTCAATTGTAGCAAAATTCATCATGCAATCAAATGAAGAAGTAGATAACTTTCAAAGAAAACAAATGATCATGATTCCTTCGATTCTCACAAAGATTGTATCTCATAAACTCTTAATCATTTCAAAAGATCTAACATTCCACACCTCACCAAGGTAAGCTCTCAAGCACTCAAGTGTTTAGAGGGTTTGCAATTCACTCAAAATCACACATACATGTCATTACCATACACTTGCTAATATATCAAATCTCCACTACTAAAAATATGAACTCATACAAAAAATCAAAGGGTCTTTTCTTTGGTTGTAATGGGGCTTGGGTTAAGGTAGGATAAAGGATAATATATGAGGTGTAACAATGCCAAAAAAATATGAGAATCTCATGCACAAAATCTAACATACCAACACCTCACATTCACATTTCATCATCAACCTTTTTCTATCCATTTCCTTTCTTGATAATTCCTATTTTCGTCAATATCCACCTTCAATTTCAACTCAACAAGAAAATCGAGTATAGACCTTTCTTTCCCATAATTGATAACTCTCAAACCACAAATGGTAGCAGATGATCAATATAAGAGAGTAACATAAAATTCAATCAACTTTTCACATTTTTCCACTTTTTTTTTTCCATGGCAATATTTTCACTTTTTCTTTCTCTTTTTTTTTTTTTTTTCCGTGGCAATATTCTTGTTTTAATTTAAGTACTTGTTAATTCATGATCTAATTCCATATAGTGATATATAGTTCGGGTTGATCTGACAATTCGATTTGAATTATATATTACTAATGCTATCCATGAGTTCTCTTTTATATGTTGTTGAGATGTATGATTGATGAATGATTGATATTTAGTAGCAATATGTTGATTATGTTTTTGCTGGGATTGTATAATTGTCTAATGAATTAATGAGACTAACGGAACCATAGGCTTAGTAATTGCAGCTATCTCGATTATTAGGTTCTAGATTTCAGTTAGGTTTAACTGTTTTCACAAGAACTCAATGCGGTTGTTAATTAATTTAGATCGCGACCAACTTAGTTAATGGATAGATTTGATTAGATGCTAGGTTTAATCAATTAAATTAGGAAAACGTGGACTTTACTACGGCTTCGTGTTTAGTCTAAAGTTAAATACTTGAACGAATAAGATAACGTTTGTTGACGTCGATTCACGGCTGGTTCGCGATCTCAGTCAAACACTCGAATTGATTGTTTTTCTAGCCCCACCTAATTAATCAAGTTAAAAGAGCTAGGCCAATTGAGGTAGGAAGTTCAAGAGGATGTAGAACACTAACTTTTTCTCCCCTTTCAAAGGTTTGAAGGGTCTTATTTATAGACCCTTCATCTGGACAGCATCCCCCAAATCAGGGGGATCTTGTCCCTATAGAGCCAAAGCTAGATGCTCCATGTTCCCTACTATTACAAACCGAGTTGTGCTATTTTTATACTCTAATTTTTAGATACAATTTTAGGTAGGAATGAGACCCCATAAACTACTGTCCGAGCTGAAATCAGGTCAGCTTGTTCAGGTCGGCTCTGTCACTGGTGTGATGGGGACAGGTCGGTTATTCTGGCCGAGCCGGTCAGACAGGGTCGGCTTTTGCTCACGTTGGCGTTTAGAAGGGCTTGATTCGAGCTCTCCCTCCATTTTGAGTTATGGGAGGCTTATTTCATTGAAGTGTGAATAGGCCGGTTGAGGGGTTCTTGGCCGGCCATGTTCTGTTCGGCTCAGCCATGCTATCCCTCTAATTCATCCGAAATATAGGCCGGCGAAATAACCGAGCCGGGCTGGGAGACCGTTCCCAGCTGCAGAATGGTCATATCAGTTCGAGTGGGTCAGGCCGGGCCGGATAGGGTGACTGGACCGAGCTGTTAGGTGATGGGGCTGATCCTCCTCGGTGCATTGGGTCGGATGGCCTTTAGTTCGAGTCCAAACTCGATCCCTATGTGGGCGGCCTGATATTAAGGGCCCAACAACGTTAAAGTTAGGAATGATGGATTGGATTGTGGATTAAATGCTGTGATGGTAAGGTCCTCCAGCTCTCTGCATTTGTATATATTTCTTGAAATTTCCCCCTCTAGTTTATTCCCCGAAAGATAAATTGCTCCAGGTTTTGGAGTATTATAGCATATCTCGTTTGGAAGCATCCCTGATAGCTTATTGTATAATTTTTTTAAAATTTAAAATTTTATTTTTCATAAAAAGTATAATTTCTTTTAATCATTTTTTATTCAAAAACAATGATCTGACAAATCCAATTTTCCACAAGAGCTCAATTTTCACTTTATTAATTGAGGATTATTAATTTATGTGGCACGTAAGCAATTCCGACATCCACGTCAAATATTTGCTGTTCAGGATATCAATACAAGTGTGCGGTGGGCTAAAAAATTACCCGTTTGTTCTCTACTTGAATGTGCTCATAATCTACATCAGCTATGGTTTCAGAAGCAACGCACTGCTTTTGAGAGAATGGAGAATGTGGTAGCTAGTAGACTAGGCAAAGAGCAGCCTCAAGCTGCTGTTTTATCGCCACCACGCACAGGCCACTTGCCTTTCTTTTATGCTCCCTATTACTATATTGTCGGATTGTTTCTTCAATCCTCTTTAATTTCAACCCCCTATTACTATATTGTCGGATTGTTTCTTCAATCCTCTTTAATTTCTATTAAATGGACATATATATGGTTTTGTTTGTAAGAGAAAATAATGGAGGTTAGATATTCTATTTAATGAAATCTAGAAGATAAAGCACTAGCTAATACGAAGCTTCAGTTTATAGATTTGTACTAATTAAGTTCATCCTCTATCTAACACTACAAGCAAGATTATATATGTATTATATTATTGTATACAAACACAAAAGTCTTCATCACTACTTGACTATAACAGCTATTATTGACCCAACATTTGTCCAAAAATTGTGTGCCCTACTACACTTGATTGGTTAGAATTTACTCAAAACTAACGTGGGGTGGTTAACTCAGAATCCAAAAATGGAATCCAGAAAATATAGATTGATTTTTGAAAATGTGTTTGTGTGATGGACTCTGTCTCCAAAATTATATATGCTGGCAATATGGATTTTAATGAAATGAATTAATGCATAATAAGAAATTAATAAAATATAAGATTTAAAAGCAATTAGAAACATAAATTCCGGTTGTTCTATTGAAATGTGAGCGAGTTAATATCTAACCTAACCTTGATAGAGAAAATGTTGTCATGCTTCTGAACTAATTATGTCTGCATATTTGGAAATTTCAAACTTCTAGACACAATGTATATATCAACACAACTTCTTATCCACCTCATTTATACTCAATTCAATATCGTAGAAGATTTGTCTACAATTTATCAACACTCTTTCCCTCTTTACATCTTTAGTTATCAAATACCTACTTTATTTAATTTTTCAAAAAATTAAAAAATTAAAACCATGTATGTATCGATAAGTGCTATTACGCATACTCATGAAAAGTTATTACCCGGGATCATGATAACTTCTCCACTATTAATATTTCTACCTTTTACATTAATTAATAGGTAAAGGTGCAAATATACACCTAATGTTTGTGTGGAGGTACAAATTTACACTTAATTTTTTTTTTTTTTGAAGAAAAATACACAAAAGTTATCCTTTTTTTGAACATTTTACCACTAAATAATATTTGTTCATCAACTAAAGGCTATTATGAAAAATCTTTTTCTAGATTATTATTCTTTTTTTTAGGTTGCTAGTTATGATTATTTTATTTTTTGTGCTCAAATAATTTCTAATAAAAAAATTTGTTAGGACTATCAAGCGCTTACCGCTACACCAAAAGGATATCCTGTGGGCATAAGACGCAACTTTAATGCCTTATACTTATGTAGCTTTGAGCTCACGGTTTTCGAATTTGGAAGAGTCGCGCCTAGCGCCAATTTAAACTCCGACCCAAGGCAGGATGTTGGGAAAATTCCCAACAAAATTTGGAACCAATTAAATTAAAAATTAATAATATAACAAAATTTTGTTAATAGATTTTAAGATATAATTCGAATCAACTCAAAAAATAAAAACCAATTTTACAAAATTCCTCTACATTCAAATTATTGTTTAATATTGATCAAGTGAATGAACCATTAACCCCAAAAAAATCTAAATATATAAAAAAATTCAAAAAAAAAAAAAGTTCAGAAATTCTATATATAACATAGGTGTAAGTTTGGGAAAAAAAAAGTTTTTGAAAGTCTATATATAACCATAAATCCAACAAAATTTTATATATATAACATAGGTGTAAGTTTGGGGAAAAAAACGTTTTTGATTTTTTTATATATTTAAATTTTATTGGATTTATGATTCATTCACTTAATCAATATTAAATAATGATTTGAATGTGCATGAATTTTGTAAAATTTGTTTTTATTTTTGGAGAGATTAACCTAAATTTTATGATTGATTCGAATTATATCATAAAATCCGTTAACAAAATTTTGTAATATGCTTAATTTTTAATTTAATTGGTTGTAATTTTTTTTTATTATAAATTATTTGAACAAAAAAAATAGAATAATCATAAATAGCAAGCTAAAAAAAAAGTATCCATCTAAAATAAGATTTTTCATAACAACCATTAGTTAATGAGCAAATATATCTATATTTAGTGGTAAAATGAAATATGACTTTTGTGTATTTTTACTCTAAAAAAAAATGTTAAATATAAATTTGCACCTTCATTGAAACGTTAGGTGCATATTTGCACATTTACCCTTAATTAATTGTTGTTTTTTATGGGCAATAAATTTGACAGCACCCTCAACATTAATGTATATAAATTGAACTAATTAGCTACAGTATATATCATTATTCAAATTTATTTAATTTATGCAATTAATATTTGAAGCATGACATATTCAAATATATTAAAAGTAGTAATAAAAATGATGTGTATTGAAATAATGAAGTCGTGGAGAAGAAGGGAATTGTAGGAAGTCCTGTCAAAGGGGCAAAAATGGATGGTGGTAGAAATGCTAATTTGCAGCTAAATTGGTGTTTGAGAACTAAACTGACAGATTTTTCGACATCGCCACGTCACCGTTGGGCCCACCAATAATTGTACGGATTTCTTACCAACTTTTCCTTCATGCTATTTAATTCCATTCCTTGTATGATAGCTAACCCTGCTTTCTTCAATTTAATTACCCCATCTTTTAATAAAAGTGCCTACAACGACATTAGTTAGATTTATTTTTATAATCCTGTATGTATTTTGTTTTGTGAGTATATGTTCTCGATTTAGTGATGGTAAAATACTAAATATTACACTTATATTTATGCATAACTTCAATAAACTAAGGGTATCATATGGTTGTGGTAATAGTAAATATTAAATAGGTCTAAAATCTAAATCGAAATTAAGAGAATACACTTTGTACATGTACATCTCACTCGCACCACTATATTTCTGCATGATAGTAAAAATCACTTTAAGTGCATCCTTGTTATGCATAATACTCATATAGTAATTGATGTGGAACAACTTGCACGTAAGTATTTAACATTGAGATTGAATAAAAGTCAATCATCGGTGAAGATCTAATTTTTTACGTCGACTCAAAATTACTAATATTATATATTTTCAAAAGCAAAATAGAGTGACAATTTGAACTCCTAAAATCTAATATTTGACGATCGTCAATTCAACTATTTTTCTATTTTCCTAGTATTTTCTTTATCTTATTTCCTATCCATATTAGGGTTCCGACCTTTAATGTCTTTCTTTCATTGTAATTGGAAGACTTTGATATTTTGTTTTGTTTAAACTGAATTTGTACGTACAAGAATATTTATCTTCTACGTTTATTCAGTTTCAAATCATTAATTCAGTATTTTTTAGACTATGAGTCTTTATTTCCAAACATGACATAAAATAGGATGAGAAATTGAAGAATGTGTAAGCAGCTACTACGATGGTAGTGAGTATGAGAAGGTGTCACCATTAATTTTATTATATAGTTGTATATAAGTTTACTTTTAATGCTGTTTCCATTTCAACCATGTCCTGCAATCACAAATGCATCCTTAAACTAACACCTCTCACCAACCAACTCTAAGCTTGCAAATTTAGTTAAATGTAGATAGATTACAAGTAAAATGATTAGTCGTCTTCATGGTTCTCCTATCATAAACATATGCGTACTTGTAATAATAAACTTTTATATCATCTTAACAACCGGATGGAGGATGGAATACAATAATAAAAGAGGATTATGTGAGGTACTATTTACGTATTTCTTTCTTTCTAGGTCGTCCTACTAGATGTTTCGCGATCCAAATTTTACAATTTTTCGCATTTGTAAACATTATTTATCGTGTGCCTACTCATAATAATAATATATTAACTAAGATATATTTTGTATCGTATTCTGTAATTAAGTATATAGTTAATTGAATAATAATTTCCCTAGTGCATATAATTATTACTTGTGCTTCTTCCAATCCAAGTGTTTCTGCTAGGCTACAAACAACAACTCCGGGGTTCACTGAAGATGTCAGATTTTCTAACGTAAGAGGATCAAGTAACAACAAAAATGTCTTTTAGAGATGATACTCTTACTTGCAGACAAATGTAAAACAATGATACAATGATTTCTGCATTTTGTTCTTTTATTTTTGTTAAGTCATGTGGTGACATAATTTGAGAGTGGGAAAGTAGAGTGCATAGGTGATGTGATCTACTTGGGTATTAAAATTATGAGCAAAGATGAAGAAATATTCGAGTGGCTGGACATATGTTTTGATATAGTACCCATGAGCTTGTGTGGTCGTGGTTAATTTATTGTGATTATTTACAATAATTACGTGGGGCAAAGAACACACAAGATCTTCAAATGCAAAAGAGAAATACATAAGAAGTAAACACAAATTGTTTTGTTTGGAAGTGTTGATACACTTATCATCTTCCCTCTTCACAGACCTGTTGAAGCATGGGAATGGGAGATTGGGATGGAAGAGGTGTCATCTGGGTTGTACTCATGCATGATGGGTCGTAGCTACTCTCGATTTCATCAAGACTTGAAGTTCCAAGATTATCAGTGTTCATTTCAAACGTGCTTATATCATTGAAGTTCCATTCACTCGAGTCAGCGTTTGCCCTTCCGCTGACTATTTCTAGAGCTACGACCCCAAAACCAAATACATCAGCCTTCTCTGTGAGGTGGCCCCTCATAGCATATTCCGGAGCAAGATACCCACTGGATGAACGACCATGAATATTGTC